>OX424546.1:2656874-3980311 GCA_949152445.1 Cerastis rubricosa
TATCGTGCCACTATTTTTCTTTACAGGATCAACTGAAAGGTAAGCTTTCGATTCGGCGTATATCGGGTACACCGTCATCTATATCTTTGTTGATACGGGAAATGTTGGAGAGGAATAGGAGCTCAGAAACTGTTAGGAGATAGCGTTGGAAAAGATGTATGTAAAATTATATCCATACTCATCATCATCATTTCAGCCGAAAGACGTCCACTGCTGGACATAGGCCTCCCCCAAGTGTCGCCACATTGGCATAAGGGGGGTTTCATATCCATACTAATACTAGTAATAAAGCTGAAGAGTTTGTTTGTTTGCTTGAACGCGCTAATTTAACAAACTAATGGTCCGATTTAAAAAAAAATATGAAAAATTCTTTCAGTGTTAGATAGCCCGTTTATTGAGGAAGGCTATAGGCTATATATCATCACGCTACAACCAAAAAGAGCGGAGCAGCAATGAAAAATTTTGCGAAAACGGGGTAAATGTGACACAGACGAAGTTGCGCAGGACAGCTAGTCAGAAATAATAGCAATAATATCAGGTATGATTTGGGGTGATTTTTCGCCTATGATGGGGCCTAATCCCATTACAGGTATAGAATAGTCTTTGTTTAGACTAGTTACAGCATGGATGACAACATTTGTGTCACTTGTTTAATGTAGTCTTTTTGTAATATTTTCTTTTTGTTGTTGTATAGACCATTTTTCTTATTTACCGATTGCTTGTAAAAGTCTGGACATTGTTGGCCTAATAGATTCCTAGATCTTTGGTAACTTTTTATCTTGTTCTACGTTTTGTAGTAAGCAAAAACTTATTGTCGGGCCTACGATGTCCTGCCACACTTACGTACTGACGCTGTAACATAGAAATATTGTAAAACCAAATGATTTTAAAACAGTAACCATGGAGTTTCTTGCCGGTTCTTTTACATGGGAAACGACAAACCCGAGTCGAGCACCTTTTTGTCGACGTGTTACAAGTGCCCATGTTGGCCTATGTGGAATAAAAATATTTTGATTTTGATCAGACAAAGAAATTACTCCATACCTAAGCAAATCGTACCTAATAGTACACCTACATTTAACCAGTCATGTATGTATATCAATTAAATTTAAACTAGAACTATCCTATAACATTATGGTTTAAATCATCATCATCTACCTAGCCTTTTCCCAAACTATCTTGGGGTCGGCTTTCAGTCTAACCGGATGCAGCTGAGTACCAGTATTTTACATGAAGCGACTGCCTATCTGACTTCCACAACCCAGTAACTGGGTATTAAGATACCCCTTGGTAAGACTGGATGTCAGTCTTTTGGCTTCTGACTACTTGTAACGACTGTCAAAGATCTACAAATGACAGCCGGAACCAACGGCTTAACGTGGTGGTTTAAATGATGATAGTTATTTTTTTGCATGAAATCGGGGCGTAAGTTGATTTAATCTCTATAATGTAACATCCCATTGTTTGAGTGTGGAACGGCACGGTTGGCGCAGTGGCTAAGCGATTGACTGCTGCGCTGCGTGTCGCGGGTTCGATCCCCGCATCAAAGAAATATTTGTAAAGCCTACAGATAATTGTTCCCGGTCTGGCTGTTTGTGTATGTGAGTTTTATGTTTGTAAACGCATCTACGATACATTCCTAGTGTGGGGCAACGTTTTTAAAGAAAAAAGAAAATGCTACGATAAATTTAAGTAAAATAATTCTATTATGTATTTCAACGTGAAACTGTGAAGGTCTTTCCCTGTTTAAATAATACAGTGTAGTGTTGAAACGTTTGCAATTCTGAGTATTGTTAACGATGCAGTTTGTCGCGCTATTCATTACGAGAATCGCTGTGGAAATAGATTCCATTGTCTACATTTTCACAAAGTTGGTGCATATTTTGTGTCGCGGCGAGTTTACAGTGTGGTTTGGGCGTTTATATTTAGTTATTCGAGTGTTTTTGTGTTTAAGAAGTACAACTGTTTATTTTTAATAATATTTGTATGGCCTATATGTAGTTTTTTTGGGTCTGGCTGTTTGTCCTTGTGAGTTTAAATGTTGTTAGTGCATCCACGATACAGGAGAAATTCCCGATAAAGAGCAAAGCTTTTGACTACTTAATATTTTTCTAATAAAACTTTTTTAACTAATTTAATTGCATTAAATCCATGTCAATTTAAAAACAAACAATTATGTATGCCGTGCACAGTTATATTTTCATAACTTTTGGATTGAACTTTTAAATTCACGCATTCTGTGTATCAAATAAGTAAAAATTATTGCTATTTATTGAAAAACCGGCCAAGTGCGAGTCGGACTCGCGCACGAAGGGTTCCGTACAATTATTTATAAAAACGAAAAAAAAAAACTTTTTTGTATGGGAGCCCCCTTAAATATTTTTTTTTCTGTTTTTATTATTTGTTGTTATAGCGTCAACAGAAATACATAATCTGTAGAAATTACAACTGGCTAACTATCACGGTTCATGAGATACAGCCTGGTGACAGACGGACGGACGGACAACGAAGTCTCAGTAATAGGGTCCCGTTTGACCCTTTGGGTACGAAACCCTAAAAAATCACGATTTATGGTAAAACTCAATGTAAGGCACTTATAACATCGGAAGGGGTCCGAGAGGGCCGATGCCTGCCAGGGCTGCGGGTTGTTCGAAAGAGATACCGTGGCCCTGGAACATGGATGGGTTTTAGTCAGTCAAGTCTGACACTCCCGTCCGCTCCGCCCAGAGCGGAAGAAGTCAATTGATGATTTCCCATCCTAAAAAAAAAAAAATGAAAAAAAAAGGCACTTATAACATTGTGCTGATGGCTGCATTAAATAGTACGGGACCCCCGTACTGTTTAATGAAGCCATGGATGTAATTAAAGTAAAGATAAAAAATTTTGTTTGAAAAAAACGTAACGTTGAAACTTTTTACCCCAATAATCGGCTGAACGTCCATACATACTATATTTGTATGAGTGGACGTTCAACTACAGTAACTTATACACAAATATTGTGTAAATATTGTATTGTGTGTTGTGTGTGTTGTGCAATATTGTGTATATTTGTGTTTGTGTGTGTGTGTGTGTGTGTTGTTTGTGTTTTTTTTTGTGTATGCGTGTCCCAGGCCTGGGATTTTTTTAGTTACAGACACATTAGTCCAGAACAAAAAAAATGCAATGACAGAAAACGAGTGCTAAAAAAGATTTCGTGAAAGGTATTTTTTCATCCATTAGGTAAATAAATACAGTTGTAGTATTTGCATTGAAAAACACAAGAATGTCTCTACCCCAAAAATTCGATTTCATCATCTCAGCATCTGCCTAGCCTTTTCCCAAACTATGTTGGGGTCGGCTTCCAGTCTAATCGGATGCAGCTGAGTACCAGTATTTTACATGAAGTGACTGCCTCAACCCAGTAACTAGGTAATACGATACCCCATAAGACTGGACTTTTGGCTTCTGACCACTCGTAACAACAGTTCTCGACATAGCGCTACTCAAGAATGTCAACCTTAAGTTGCATTCCATCGAGACTTTACATGAGCTTAACTCAGACCATAGACCAGTGCTCATGCACTTAGTTCTCCGCTCGGGTCCTTCTGACCCCAGCCAGCCCCCGCCGACCCAAGTGATAACCGACTGGAGGAAAGTTAGCGAAAAGCTGAAATCCACCACGTCGCCTCACCTGGAGGCCATTTCCGACCACATAGTCTCAGTCGCAGACACGACGGCCGCCATCAACTCGTTTACAGAACACGTGCAATCCGTACTGAAGGACTGCTCACGGGAAGTCCCAGCAATGAGCGATCAACGCTGGATACTACCCGCTGACGTACGTGAACTGATAAACGAAAAGAACGCGGCCATCCGTGCCTACAGCAGCTTTCCCTGCGAGGCTGTCAAACATCTACAAATGACAGCCGGGAACAACGGCTTAATGTGCTTTCCGAGGCACGGAGGAAACTCGGTATGTCATTATGGGCATCCATTCACGGACCAACCTCGACAAGCACGGTTTAACTTAACCCCAAAACATGAGTTAAAAAAAAAAATCAACCGAACAACACCAAAATCGATTTCAAAATTTCGAAACTGGCATCAAAATATTTTCGAATCACGAAACACTGAAACACAAATTGATGGTAGATTCAATCACTAAGTTCAGGACCAAAATTCAGCCTTTCAGTTACCGTACAAACATTGTGGGGTGGTTCATGTTTATGTAATAGTTTGCTCAGCAAACAGACTCTATAAGTTTTGGTACTTTAAGTGCCAGTAGTGGCTTGTTGATGATGGTTTAATAGAATAACGCTTCCTGGATTTTGAAACTTATTTCTATAAATAGAAAGTCCTGAGTAGCTGTTTCAGTTTTTAAAGCTCGTAATAGCTCGTGGCTGAAAAAACCACAGTAACGGTTGATATTCAAGGTTACGTGTCTCAAGACGAAAGTCTATGACCAGTGTTTGTTGCCCGTGATTACATACGGGACCAAAACGTGGTCGCTCACAATAGGCCTCATCAGAAGGCTTAAAGTCACCCAAAGGGAAATGGAGAGGGCTATGCTCGGAGTTTCCTTAAGTGATCAAATCAGAAATGAGGAAATCCTCAAGAGAATCAAGATAACCGACGTAGCCCGAAGAATTGCAAAATTAAGTGGCAGTGGGCAGAACGGATGGCCGATGGGGCCGAAAAGTTCTGGAATGGCGACCGAGAACCGGTAAACGATGCGTTGGTAGGCCTCCCACTAGGTGGACCGATGACCTGGTAACGGATGCGGGGAATTGCTGGATGCAAGTCGCACGGGACCGGTCAATGTGGTGACACTTGGGGGAGACCTATGTCCAGCAGTGGACGTCTTTCGGCTGAAATGATGATAATGATGATTCAAGGTTAAGCAACGCTTGCCAAGGTCTGACCACGGATGTGTGACCAACCATTACATAGATACTGAAACCCCTCCGTGTCTCAGAAAACAAGGTGAGCAGGTATCGTGCTGTCATTTGCAGATCTTTGACATTCGAGACGGGGTGGTCAGATGCTCTAAAGGGTCACTAGTACGTATGGAGACCAATCAAGAAAAACAAACCAATTTTTGCGGATCTTTCACTGTATTAAAAATCTATACAAAGCGAGGCCATTTTATACTGGAAATAAAAAGTTTGACGTGTCGCCAAGTCTTGCCAAGGGATATCATGCTCCCCAGTAATTGGGTTTGTACAGCCCAGATTGACAGTTAGTCAGTTGTCAGTTTAGTTACAATTGACGGCATGGTTGGCGCAGTGGCTGAGCGATCGACTGCTGCGCTGCTGTCGCGGGTTCGATCCCCGCACGGAACAAATATTTGTATGGCCTACAGATAGTTGTTCCGGGTCCGGCTGTTTGTGTATGTGCGTTTAAATGTTTGTAAACGCACCCAAGATACAGGAGAAATTCCTAGTGTGGGGCAAAGATTAAATTCTTTTCTCTTCCATATTTTTTTTTTCTGTATTTTTTTTTTGTTTTATTGGTTTTAATTTAAGTAACTACTATTTCCATTACAACGATTAACAAACTAATTAATTAAATAATAAGAACAAACTATATAAGGGCGTCAAAAAACTCCCCTTAAACGCTGTCAGCTGGTAATATGCCCAAGTGACTGGCAGCATTGTCACGTTGTATGGCAATACTTAGCCTCTGGTCAAGTATTGCCTAGTTACATTCGATGAAACTGGAAGCCGACGCTAATACAGTTGGGAAAAGGATAAGGAAGATGACTCATGAAATCAAACTCGTGATAAAGGCCCTATTGAATCCGGAAAGCACTAAGATTATTGCATATTACTGCCTTCTAGCAGACTGTTGCGATCTAGTCTGGCGGTTGAGTAAATGTCATGCTCACTTAAATGTCACGCTGATGGCGGCGGGTGTGTCGGGTCATTTAGTTCCCTTCAATATGGTTGAGTTGAATGATGGCTGATACATGCGTCATGTTCGTGAACGGGCGCTGTCAGTTGTGCCTGGTCATCTCTTAGCTGCCACGGTTTATTTTAATTATTTTATTTTTAACTTTATTTTCGAATTATTGATTTCGTCTTTTACTCTGGACGCTCTTAACTTGCCCGTATTTCTACATCGTTCTCACATACTAGTAATTCTTAACACGATTGATGTAACCAAGATTTTGTAACATATTTTGATTTAAAAGAGTGTCCATGGAGTTTCTTGCCTATTCTTCTCCATAGAGATCTACGCTTTGGAATGGGCAACTACAGTACTTTCACAAGTTATTATGTCTTGGGACTGGGACTGTAGCTTCGCGTTCTTCTTTTTTGTTCTCAGAATCAGAATCTTTATTTGTTCTTTGACTTTCAAAAGTGCCTGTAATGGTCTAATTGAAATAAATGCTTTGAGTTTGAGTTTGGTGATGAAATAAAAAATTAAACAGCAGTTTAAAATAGTTTCGGTAGTCAGCGAGTTTTAGGGTTCCGTACCCAAAAGGTCAAACGGGACCCTATTACTGTGACTTCGCTGTCCGTCCGTCCGTCCGTCCGTCTGTCACCAGGCTGTATCTCATGAACCGTGATAGTAAGCCAGTCGAAATTTGTACAGATTATGTATTTCTGTTGCGCTATAACAACAAATACTAAAAATAGAGAAAATTTAAGGGTGCTCCCATACCAAAAAGTTATTTTTTTGCTCGTGTATAAATAATGGTACGGAAACCTTCGTGCGCGAGTCGACCTCGCACTTGGCCGGTTTTTTTCCTAACATTTTATATTATGATCACAACATCCATGTGAAAAATTGAGCCGAAATTTTAATTACAATAAACGAGACGTGGCAATTTTTTTACAAGGCTCGAGACCTGTCTGAACTCATAAATTCGATTCTACCAAAATGAGTTAACTCCAAATTTTTTCTTCGATATTTCTAGCGGTTCTAATAAAACATTCTTCATCACATCGTTCCCCCTCTTAAAGTAACTCGATTTCCTTTTATTAATCAACCTCAATCAAATTAAAATAAGAGAAAAAAAAACGTCTGTCTATCGATTTTTCTACGCTGGCAATTCTTTCTTCCCAGTTATGCAAATAAGGTGCGCCCCGAGCTCTCATCATTTCAAATGATAATTGCGTTCGAAGTCTGATTAAACATAAGATTTGAAAAAGTAAGCTCTTAATTTTTTTTTCTGCGTTCTTTTTAATTTTTGTTAAAGCATTTAATGTATTAGTAATTATTTTCCGGGTACGAATTGTTTGAATAAAATTACGAAAAATGTTTTCTGAATAATTTTCCGTGTTACAAAAAGTCTTTCAATTTCTTTTATTCTTTTTTTGAACGTGTTTTTTTTGAGGTCGTTAAGTTTCATATAAGCTTGGAAGGTATAAAAGCCCTAATATTATAGTATTTTACAAGATTCGTGCATTTGAAAATAGTAAGAAGCTTTCAGTGAATAAAAATTATGCTTTTAAAAAAGATTGTCATTCATCAAAGTCTACTTAAACCCTGTAAAAGTGTTTGAAATAAACTATTATGCTAAAAGCACTAGCAAATGGAATATATAAAAGTAAATAATATGTCTATGTCAAACGAAATCGTGAAATGAAAAAATAAGGTACATTAGGTAGGTACCACTAAATTAATTTATATTGTTACTTACGGTTGGAGTCCGCCAGTTTAAATTGAAAACCGCAATATTGTTTTAAATCTGAACACGCTTTTTTAAAACGAACTTCCAATTTTAAATCGAATAGAATAGTTGTTTTCAAATAACTTTTTAGACCTATGTATACTGCTTATACGTATGAAGTTTCATTAAAATCGGTTCAGCCATTTCGGAAAATAGGGATTTGGAAAGTTTATACGAAATGTCGTAAGGTGTAAACGCTCAAATAATCCTTTCATCAACGCAAACGCTCATAACAATCCTTTCATAGTTATTACCTACCTTTTTCATCAAAATTATAATTAAATGTTTTTGTTTATTGCATTATCGTTCTTGTCTGCTACGACTGACTATTCTGTTAAAATAACAGTTACATCCTTTATCCTCGTAGCAATAGGGTTGGTATTTGGGCTGCTTCTTAAAATAACTGAACATTCATTTGGCACAAAAAAAAAGAAAAACATTCAAATAAACAACTGTAATTCATCGCACAGGTATTTAAAGGCATGCCAGAATTTTTTTTTGTCACATATGGTGGCGTTTGTTGTGGTCTTATTTGTCAAACAAACTGTTTCTGTGGTTCTTCTTTGTCAACTTTGACATCAAAGGAAGTTGTTCATCAAAAAACAAGTGTTTGTGTGGAGCTTAAATGTTGCAATTTGCCATACTTTGTGGTCCCCTTGGGCGTTGTCTCGCTCTCTAAACCGAGTAGGTACCTGTGAGTTTTCGAGGTACAGTCAGCCGAGAAAGAGGGTACAATTTTTTTTTATTGTAATATTTAATCATGCCGTCGAGAAATATCTCTCAGGCATGCTGGTTTTCTCGCGATGTTTTCCTTCACCAAAGCAAGTGATGATTATATAATACGCACATCAATCCGCAAAATCTTGCAGTGTCTTGGGTTCGAAATCGAGACCTATGCTTTGGCAGTCCAACGGTCACAACGCTCCAGTTTCCAGTTTAACCGGATGCATGAGTACCAGTATTTTACATGAAGCGACTGCCTGTCTGACCTCCACAACCCAGTAATTGGGTAATACAACATCCCATGCTAAGACTGGATGTCAGACTTTTGGCTTCTGACTACTTGTAACGACTGTCAAAGATCCACAAATGACAGCCGGGACCAACGGCTTAACGTGCTTTACGAGGCTCGGAAGAAACTCTGAATGTAATTATGGTCACCCATCCACAAACCAACCTCGGCAAGCACGGCTTATCCTTAAAGATCGACCCGTGCAGCTGTTATTATTTTTCCACGAGCTCCTCCTTCCTCCTTCGGATTTCTCACTCATAAGTCTATTTGACACGCAAAGGTATCTTGCTTAAGTTCGATACTGTCACATTCTCGCCCTAGTACCAAAAACGTAACATTGTTTACCGACTTTCGTTGCCAACCGTACCTACTTAATTTTTTACGGAAATATAAAGGTGGAAACAGGCTCAGCGAAGAAAATGATTGATGTTGGCGTAATTGAAACGTATTATATCTTTTGGATAAGGAAACATACTTACCGAATTTTGTTTTTTTTTTTTTTATGGGAAGCGACTATATTGTTTTTTGTCACTGGCGAGCAAGCGGGAAAAGCGGCATCAGCTAACCTGGCTCTAGACCTGCTTGAAGGATTATGATTTGGTGGCCTACCATAACGTTTTAAAGCAGGATTGTTTTATTCTTATTCCAGAGTGGGAAACAGATGGAGCTAGACGACCCGTATAGCTCTGTCTCTTTCCTTTCTTTTTAACCCCCCGTTTCCTCTCTTACTACACCAGCACCAATATACCCAGGCAGAAATAGTGTTATTAATGAGTGACTTCCTATTTGACCTCCACTACTCAATTACCATCATTTATCATCATCATTTGCCTAGCCTTTCCCAAACTATCTTAGTGTCGGCTTCCAGTCTAACCGGATGCAGCTGAGTACCAGTATTTTACATGAAGCGACTGCCTATCTGACCTCCACAACCCAGTAACTGGGTAATACGATACCCGTTGGTAAGACAATGCTCTGTTTTATCGCCTATGATATCGCAACAGTAGCTTCAGAACGTAATTTGCATTAGCCTTCGTATCCGGAGAATGCAGTCTATGTATCTAGTGCCTATAACAGTATATATTAACATTGGTAACTATTTAACATGTCAATGAAACTATCCCCTCCGGCCGTTTTCGCAACTGGGATTCGCAACCAGTTGCGAATAAAGAATTTTTATACATTGTTCGCAACCAGTTGCGAAAACGGCCGGAGGGAAACTATCTTATGGAGAAATGGGAATACAGATTCTATTAAAGTCGTGTACAGGTAAAATAATCCATAACATCAACCCTGTAATCCTCGAAGGGGTTAGGCAGAAGTGTACTTAATAGTACAACCAAATTTTACCTCATATCATCATCAGCCTATAATGTTCCCACTGCTGGGACACAGGCCTCCTCTCAACGAGAGGGAGTGGGCCACCTCGCGGGCCCAGACATTTATGAGTATTGGCCCCATTTCGCCTGTTATGTTTTATGTATTATTTTTTCCGTCTTTTATAATGCCCACAGCAAAGGAGTAGAACTTAGCCTGCGTCTGTGTTTCCGAACGCTTACAACCCTAATCTCTTCAATAAGTGTGCAGGCTTCTTCTGGGTAAGGTAAGCTCGAACCATCGGCGACTGTCATCTCTGACCTAGACTAGAGTTAACCGAAAATAGAAAAAGAAAAAAGTCCCACGCAAGAGGGCGAGCCTATTGCCCTTAAATTGGCACAAACCCCAACTCCGTGGCTACTATTGAGAAATTCTTGATAAAAAAACCCACTAACACTTTGCCCGACCCGGGAATCGAACCCAGGAACTCGTGCTCAGCAGACGCGCTTGTGACCACTAGACCACAAGGCAGTCTGTTAACAACTTAGTAAAGTTATAAACTAAGTAAGTAACAGAAAGCCATAAACGGCTCTGTCACAAAATGGCCACTTCTCAAAATGACTACAGGTAGCAAAATGTCCCTTTCTACAATGTCCCTTTCGCAAAATGTCCCTTTCTCACAGTGTCCCTTTCGCAAAATGTCCCTTTCTCACAGTGTCCCTTTCGCAAAATGTCCCTTTCTCAGAATGTCCCTTTCGACAAGGTGTTGTTTTGCATCCTCGTCAAAATTCAGGAGGTTGTCATAAAAGACATAAATAATCAATTAAAATTACGGTACCTAGTTCATTATTTATAAACGCAGATTTTTTCGGTTGTTTAAGTTTGTCAGTATTTCAGAAAAACCCCCTTAACTTGGTTTAGGGAATAATAAATTATCTAATAAACTTTTGAGATCGTTTTTATGTGTGGAAGCGCGGTTATAGGGTGAGATTCAGAAGGGCCGCGTTTAAAACACGGGTGGTTCACACTTACCGGTTTCCGTGAACAAGAAATAAATTTAAATTACCTACCCATTTTATTATTTATTCGGGACGAGAATCATTAGCATAGTTACCTCCTTGAATTTGACGAGGATGCAAAACAACACCTTGTATGTACTAGGCACATACAATGTATCAACATACATCGCATCAGATACGAAGGCAAATGCAAATTATAATCCACTGTTGCCGTAGCATTGACGTTACGGAAACAGTATACAGTGAACTAGAATTATTATCTTGCATGTATTTGTAAGAAGGAGGAGCTCGTGGCTAAATAATAACAGCCGTACAGGTCAATCTTCAAGGTTAAGCTGTGCTTGCCGAGGTTGGTCCGAGATAATAATATTAAAAAAAATATGAAAGTTTATTTCGGAACAAAAACACAAGAATAGGTACAACAAGTACAACGATGGTAGCTGCAAAAGTATAAACTGTGGCGCAGCTAACAACGCCCTGGATGGGTGACCATCTTTACATACCAAGTTTCCTCCGTGCCTCGGAAAGCACGTTAAGCAACTATTCCGCATCAAACTAAAGAAGAATTACGTAAATCGGGTCATAAATCTCAGCGTAATCGGAGTACAAACACAAAAAAATACCGATCGAATTGAGAACCTCCTTTTTATTGAAGTCGGTTAAAAATGAGAGTGTACTATTAGGTACACCTTTCTCTAACACTTTAGGGCTCTTACAGGCGTGATTTTCTATTAACAAAATTATATATTTTCATATCGTAAGGACTTTGTCCGTTAAGAAGCTAAAAGTCGAGCAGTAATTTCAATTAAACTATATGAAACCATTTACTTGTCCGAGCACGTTTAAACTATTAAGAACTCTGTCAATTAGACGCAAAGTAAGAGGCACGTTTCAAGGGGAAAATTATAAAATAAACATTTATCACATTTCATGAAGATAGCTTCTGCAATCATCATCATAAGGGAAAAAAACCGGCCAAGTGCCAGTCTTACTCGCACACAGGGTTCCATAGCTCCAAACAATATAATAACAATATTTTGAACTGTCATTCATTAGTTAGTAGTATTAGTTAGTAAATTTCCACACAACCGCAAAACTAAATTTGTTTTTCATAGTATGTTTATGAAAAACAAAGTTACTACTGCAGTTTGATGAAAAAGTCCTATATCTCAAAAACTAAACATCATATCTTATTGAAACCAATTTTCGTTGATAGTTTTTTTTACGTTCTACAATCCTAAATATTTTCAAAATTTTCCTCCTCTTACTTTAGAAATTAGAGGGGGGGGGACACACATTTTACTACTTTGGAAGTGGCTCTAGCGCAAACTATTCAGTTTAGAAAACATCAATATCATTTTTGAAGACCTATCCATAGATACCCCACACGTATGGGTTTGATGAAAAATTTTTTTTTGGTTTTCAGTTCTAAGTATGGGGACCCCCTTAATTTATTGTTTTTTTTCTATTTTTGTGTGAAAATCCTAATGCGGTTTACAGAATACATCTACTTACCAAGTTTCAACAGTATAGTTCTTATAGTTTCGGAAATAAGTGGCTGTGACATACAGACGGACGGACAGACAGACAGACAGACATGACGAATCTATAAGGGTTCCGTTTTTTGCCATTCGGCTACGGAACCCTAAAAAATTGTGATCATGACACTCATCATCAGTATTCTGCCTAGCCTTTTCCCAAATGTTGGGGTCGGCTTCCAGTCCAACCTGGTACAGCTGACTACCTGTATTTCACTTAGAGTGACTACCTATTTGAATTCTACAACCCAGGTTATACTGGGTAATACCCAAACCCTTGGTAAAAATGGTTATCAGGGTCCATAGAATGTTCAATAGCAAGATAAGAAATGGTTATGCTCATTCAATCATGAGGAATTTATGCTGGCCTAGTAGTCCTGTTGGTAGGTTTTCAATGTATTATCTAAACTAATATAATAAAGAGGATTTGATTGTTTGTTCTGTATAGTGTCGGACGTAAAGAATAGCACCATCCCATATCTTCCCGTGGGTGTCGTAAGAGGCGACTAAGGGACTTGCCAGAGAATGGGCAGCAGCGTTCTCTGTGCTTTGGTAACAACCGTACTGCGATCGCCAACCCGCAGGCGCCAAGCGTGGCGATTATGGAAAAACCCCCCTTATGTCAATGTGGCGTTGGGGGAGGCCTATGTTCAGCAGTGGACGTCTTTCGGCTGAAATGATGATGATGATGATGATGATGATTGTTTGTTTGCATTGAATAGGCTCCGAAACTACTGAGCCGATTTGAAAAATTCTTTAAGTGTTAGATAGCCCATTTATTGAGGAAGGCTTTATGCTATATATCATCACGCTACGACTAATAGGAGTGGAGCAGCTATGAAAAGTGTTGCGAAAACGGGGAAAATGTGACGCAAACGAAGTTGCGCCAGACAGCTAGTTAAAAATATGGTAACACCCGAATATGCAAAACCACTTTATTAATTAAAAAGCTCAGCCGTATTTCATGACTGTACTCTGTGACAGCCAGGCCGAGGTGAAATAAAAGACAATGCATCAAAATCATCAAAAATCACGAGTCGATATAAAGGAAAATCGGCGTAGCGGGAGAGATTCCAGTACCGTGACTCTTAATAATGATTACTGGAGTTATGTAAATTAGGTTTGGAAGCTGCCTATGTGCCAGTGAGCCTATGTACTCATTTACATATTAAATGTGTCAAAGTGTGAAGACAGGAGCGTTATATTGGAAATCGTTGAGTTAGATTAGAAGGTTCGAGATTTTCGTCTTTGTTCAGGATTAAGAATGTATGTCATATACATCTGCCTACCCTAATTACTTTGTTGCAGTAGGCTTATAATTAACAACTAGGACCAACATTCATGTAGGTCAATTGGCACAGTTTTAGTGAACAGCACAGACAGACAAAATGTACAACAGCACCGTCCATCTATGCCACAAATCAAGAACTACCATCAAAACTCTAAATCGATTAAACATATTGGCGATTTAATACCATACAGGAAAACCCGACATCAACTGTCGGGCAGTAGCTCGCCAGACACAACACTCGTCTTGTCGGAGGGCCCTCCCTTTTCTATGGTGTATTGAGGAAAGTGGGATCGTGGATGGGTGACCATCTTTACATACAGAGTTTCCTCCGTGACTCAAAAAGCACGTTAAGCCATTGGTCCCGGCTGTCCTTTGTAGACCTTTGACAGTCGTTACGAGAAGTTAGAAGCCAAAAGTCTGACATCCAGTCTTACCAAGGGGTATCGTATTACCCAGTACCTGGTTTCGTTGGTCTGATAGGCAGTCCCCTCCGTAAAATACTGAGACTCTGCTGCATCCGGTTAGACTGGAAGCCAACCCCAACAAAGTTTGGGAAAAGGCTAGGCAGATGATGATTGAGGAAGTTTACACAATGTTCTCAAAATCCCTAAATAGCCCTCCAGATTTTTTCTTACAGTACCTACTTAGAAATGTTTTTGAGTTTTTCGTCGTCACAACGTTCTGCTACATTTAACCTAAACCAAATTAACAATCACAATATTTCAAGAATAGAATAGAGCCAGCTGATAACAACGTTTAAAAGTGTTACAACTACAAGCTATCTCATCATCATCATCATCAGCCTATAATGTTCCCACTGCTGGGACACAGGCTCTCTCTCTATGAGAGGGAGTGGGCTGTAATCCACCACGCGGGCCCAGTGCGGGTTGATAGATGTCACATGTCTACGATTTTTTAGTTCTAGGACATGCCAGTTTCTTCACGAACCGTTCCTTTACCGTTTTTGAGGGCAGCTGTGATGAAATAAATTACACAAAGTAATGCGCCTGCCTGGGTTCCAACCAACGGCTTACTGCTCGTAAGTCGGGGCTGCCACCACTGGGCCATCGCTGCTCTCAAGCTATCTAAATGCATTAAACTCAACTACTAATACTCAATTATTATAAAACCCACAGCGAACTTCTTCAAATAAACCTCTTAACCGAACCATTATTCTGGGAACGTTATTTGCATTCAATCAATGGACGTCTGCATTTGCGTAGAACTACTTAAAGCTATGTTTGAGCTGTTTTCAAACCAGTTCAGATATGTACTCCGGTTACAGAGTAGATAGGTACAGAAAGCCCGGCTCCATGCAGCGATAGACAACAGGCGCACGCACTGATATAAACGTGAACATACGTAAGGCAATCAAAAAATAAATGCCGTTCGCTAGTGCGCTTGCATTCTTCGAACACACACCTATTCATAGCTCCTTGGAGATTAACGTTAGCGCTGTTAGTAATTTTTGAGAAATTGTATTAAAAATTAAGATGACAGCGGCAGTTTCAATTATAAAATTTCGTGAAAAGATCAGTGTGCACTTATCAACGTTTAGTGTGAGGAATAACTGGAAAGTTCCAAATCAGAAACGGGTTAGTGTCAAAGGTTAAAGTTGAGCGGTCATATATATCCCAATCTAATACTGAACTCATAGATACCAACACATACGCATACACACGGAAATCTCAAACAAATGACAGTCGCGAGTACACTTGCACTCCTCTACGTGAAACATGTCAATGTGTGCGTGCGTTCACGCTCGTTCCATAACGCTGAGCTTCTGCACCTATCTACTCTGTGCACCAACTACGCTTTCAAACAATTCTCGTATAGTAATCTTCAGATTAATTGTGCTCTGTTTGTGCAGTCTATAGACTAACGATTTGTTTGATTAATTCTGTTCTAGAGTTATACAATGATCCTTTTCGCATAGACAGATGAAATTGGTTTAGTAGCCTTTAGTTCTCGACCAAAGAAACGATGGATATACTGTCATCATCTGCCTAGCCTCTAGTCTGGTTTTTAGTCTACCCTGATGCAGCTTAACACCAGTATTTTACATGAAGCGACTGCCTATCTAACCTCCACAACCCAGTTAGTACTGGGTAATACGATATCCCTTGGTAAGAATGGTAAGAATTCGTGATTTAAAGACCATTTCGCTGTTCAAAACCCGAGTGAAAGAGCATTACCTTTCCTCTCAATTCTGATTTATATATATATGTATTTTTATATCCTAGCATTATGTATTTATATTTAGTTATATATGTATTTATATTTAAAATAGTATAAGTTAAGTTAGTTAAGGTACATAAACACATTTTTCTCTTCATTCTCTCACACACTATCGTCTACATTTCTTTTTCATTTTTCCTTTCGCAGGTCTGCTGGCAGAAATTTCGTATGAAATAAGCAGTACCTTTGTACTCAAATATTTTATGTTTTTTCCTGTGATTTCTACTGTGTGTACATAAATAGTAAAATAAATAAATAAATAAATAAATAAATGGTTGTCACACTTTCTGGCCACTGGCTACCTGTGACCACTGGCAAAGATCAACAAATACAGCCAGACAGCGAGAAACCTACGGCTTTACGTGCTTTCCGAGGCACGGGGGAAAATCTGTATATATGTAATGAATCACCCATCCATGCACCAAACTAGGTAAACGCGGCTGAATCTGAAGTTTGACCCGAGGGACTGTTAATATTTAGCCACGAGCTCCTATAGAATAGAAAATACTTTACTGTACACTAAAATTGAAATATAATTGTTTTTTCAATACTGCTAATATTATGATTACAAACTGTTACTATCATTTATATACTTAACGCGTGAAAAACAAAGCTATTTAATTTTTTAAAATTTTATTTTTGAATTACATTTAATTTTATGTTTTTATTTTTAATTGACATTTTATATTTGTATTCTTATATTTAAGTTGACTTTTTAAATTTATAATCTTTTATTTAAGTTGACTTTTATTTGTAATTTCATTTTTTTTCTCTGTTCAAATTTGTATGTCTGTAATGATAAAACAGCAAGAGCTTTTATAATCTATAAGATCCTTAATATTTATACTTATGTTTAACAAAAAAAATTATTCTGATTCTGATTCTGATTCTTGCAGTTGTGTAAAAACATGTTTCACATCGCACATCAAAGCAGACTTCTATTGATCAATACACAAACACAAAAAGCAACATTAAGCCGTCTACGAAAGTTTGAACCATTCGATATTATTTTGCAAAAGAACTTGGTATTCATCGGTTGTAAACTACTTAGGCTCGTCTGATCCTATCTCAGACATGTTGAACTAAGTTCAGCGATATTTACATCTAGATTAGGCTATCGATCTTCGTTTGAGTCTAATATTATGGAAAAGGAGCTTATAGGGTATTGACTAAAAGTGGATGGGTAGAAAACGTGAATACTGATAAATTAGTATCAAAATTTAGAATAGATAAGTAAGTTATTCCTTCTTGTGATTGCCCTGGAGATGTGGTGTTGGATACGCATGCTAAGGATAAGCTGGACCGCTCGTCGGACTAACGTGTCAATACTCAAAGAACTGAACATTAAACAGAGACTGTCGTCGCTTGTGCAATTCCGACTCCTCAGTTTCTTTGGACACGTTACCAGGAACAAAGATTCCATGGAGCGTTTGGTGATTCAGGTTAGAGTTGAAGGCACGAGACACGTAGTCTATCACCAAACTGATGGACAGACTCCATCAAATCTGTCACCAAGTTCCCTGTGGCAGAATGTACTCGCCATGCGGCCAATAGAGTCCGGTGGAAAAGGATCGCGAAGGCAGCGACCGCAGACCACAAGAGTGAACTACTAAGAAGAGAAGTAAGTAATTATTGAACTTGCTTTATTTATTTGGACTTACACCTAAATCTACATTTCATGAGGAACTCGTGGCTTAATTAATAATAACAGCTGTTTGGGTCGATCTTTAGGTTACCGAGTTTCCTCCGCGCCTGGGAAAGCACGTTTAGCCGTTGGTGCCGGCTGTCATTTGTAGATCTTTGACAGTCGTTACAGGTAGTCAGTGGCACAAAAGTCTGACAACCAGTCTTATAAACGGGTATCGTATTACCCAGTGCGAATCGGGCTGTGGAGGTCAGTTAGGCAGTCGCTTCATGTCAAATACTGGTATTCAGCTGCAGCCGGTTAGACTGAAAACCGGCCACCACATTTTTGGGAAAAGGCTTAGCAGATGATGATGCATAACAAACACCCATACATACATCAATCCTCACTTGAATTATGTTGATGAGACTATGGAATTATTTCAGTTTGAATTTTTCATAAACTCCTAGAAATTAATCGTTAAAAATTATTCAAGTAATTTACTGATGAGTCTTGTAAAATCAATAGGCTGAAGGGGTTAAAACAATAAAGAAAAAAAATGGTAATTTTTTGATTAAAAAGAGCTTCCTCTTTATCGAATTAAAAGCTCCTTTGTGTAACCGAGAGGGTAAGATAAACTAACCCAAATTTTTGTCTGCTTTGTTGATATAGGGGTCGCAATGCTGAGCATGAAGTCTTGGGTTCGATTCCTCGGTCAAGCAAAGTGTTTTTGGGTTTTTCCATCACGAATTTTTCAGTAGCAGCCGAGGAGTCTGGATATGTACCCGGTTGATTCCAAATAGTCTCGCCCCATTTGGAGTGGAAATGTGGGTGTACCATGGAGTTTCTTGCCGGTTCTTCTCCATAGGAAACGACCAAGCCGAACCGTGCACCTTTTGTCGACGTTTTATAAGTGCCCATGTAGGCCTCAGTAAAATAAAATATTTTGTTTTTTCGAGTATTACAAGGCTTCATGTTATGTTAAGTTTTTTTTTTTAATTTTTGCGAAAATAGTGACTTGCCATTTAAAAAATACTAGCTGTTTTGTAACATGAAAAAGAAAAACTATTTTCATCATTCTTCTTTTAGAGGACAATCATCTTTATTTTACGTGTCATCATTCATCATCATTTCAGCAAAAAAAGACGTCCAACACTGGACATAGACCTTCCCCAAGTGTCGCCACATTGACATTTTGGGGGGTTTTGCCATAATCGCCACGCTTGGCAGGCGGGTTGGCGATCGCAGTACGGTTGTCACAAGAGCACAGAGAACGCTGCTGCCCATTCTCTGGCAAGTCCCTTAGTCGCATCTTACGACAGCCAGGGGAAGATATGGGATGGTGCTATGCTTTACGTCCGACACCATACAGAACATTTATTTTTCGTGTGGTTAGTCCCTAACCCGGTGTCAGAGTTTTATGCCACCCATGGGCCTCTGACATGGCTTTACATGCCGTCGAGAAATATCTCTCAGGCATGCTGGTTTGCAGCGGTGGCCCAGTGGCAACCCCGACTTACGAACAGTAAGCCTTGGGTTCGAACCCAATCAGGCGCTTCACTTTATGTAATTTATTTCATCACCGCTGCACTCAAAAACGGTGAAGGAAAATATCGTAGGGAAACCGGCATGTCCTAGAACTAAAAATTCGAAGACATGTGACATATACCACCCCGCACTGGACCCGCGTGGTGGACAGCCCACTCCCTCTCATAGAGAGGAGGCCTATGTCATAGTAGTGGGAACATAATAGACTGATGATGATGATGATATCCCGGTTTGGTTTCTTCACGATGTTTTCCTTCTAACCTCTTGAAGTAAGTGATAATAAGTAAACAATACGCAGATGAATCCGAAAAATCAGAAGTGTGAGTTTTGACTTCGAAGTGTAGGTACAGATAAGTAGAAGATAGGAGACTTCCCTCTCAAAAATAGTAAATCTAGGTATAATGACTTTCGTCGTATTTTAATGAAAAACTTATTATAAAATTACGATTTCATTGCAGCAGCATATAAGCAACGAAATTAAATCTTCAATTTATATTTTAAACCGAGTTTCGAGTGATAAAATACTTGTTTAATTTACTTAAAGTGATTCGTCAGCTTTTTCGTTCGCTGAGCGAAATGAAATAATTAAAATTATGAAAAACAGGTGTGTTTTTTAATTTGCATTTAAATCAAAAATGTTTATTTTTGAATGGGATAAGTTATTCAAGTAGGTGTTTCTTTTAAAACAAAAAAAATAATACTTATTTTCGAAAGGTAATCGTAGGTCACAGGGGTAAACGATTTTAATCCCGTACTAATCGCGTTTAACACATAATATTTCGGTTATCAGCTTACAGACCACCACCGAACCAGACCTCAGAACCTGCCCTTCTGCAGCGAGGTTGAGACAGGGAGACGTCATATCTCCGAAACTGTTTACCTCTGCACTGGAAGATATCTTCAAGGCTCTGTACTGGAGAGGGCTAGGCATCGACGTCAATGGCGAGTATATCTCTCACCTTTGAATTGCCGATATAGTGGTCATGGCTGAAATCATTGAGGACCACAGTGACACAATGCTCGATGATCTCAGTAGAGCTTCCAACAGAGTGGGTCTTAAATGAACATGGACGAAACCAAAGTCATATTTAATGCCCATGTAACACCCACTCCTATCAAGATCGGAGACTCTACACTCGAAGTAGTAGAGGATTTGATCTCCCTGGGATAAACGGTCCAGTTGGGTAGGTCTAACTTCGAGAAAGAGGTCAATCGTCGAATCCGACTCGGCTGGGCCGCGTTCGGAAAGTTGCGTGGTATCTTCTCGTCCAACTTAACACAGTATCTCAAGACGAAAGTCTATGACAAGTGTGTATTGCCAGTGATTATATACAGGACTGAAACGTAGTCGCTTACAATGGGCCTCATCAGAAGTCTTAAAGTCACCTAAACGGAAATGGACCTCTCCTTTGCCCTTTGGGTGACTTTTAGATTGCTATGCTCGAAGTATCCTTGCGCGATGAAATCAGAAATGAGCACATCCGCAAGACAACAAAGGTTACCGATGTAAGAATTGCCAAACTTAAGTGGCAGTGGGCAGGGCACATTGCTCGCAGAACGGATGGCCGATGGGCCCGAAGTTCTGGAGCGGCAACCGCGAACCGGAAGACGTTGCGTTGGAAGGCCTCGCACTAGGTGGACTGATAACCTGGTGAAGGTTGCGGGGAACCGTTGGATGCACGTTGCATGGGATCCGTCATTGTGGCGACACTTGGGGGAGGCCTATGTCCAGCAGTGGACGTCTTTTGGCTGAAGTGATGATGATGATGAATCAGCTTACAACGGGATCTTGTGGTCAAATAATAACAGCCGCTCGGGTTGATCTGTTGGTAGGGCCTTGCCTAGGGCTAATTTCATACCGAGTTTCCACCGTGCCTCGCAAAGCACGTTAACCTGTTGGTCCTGGCTGTCATTTGTAGATGTTTGTTAGTCGTTGCAGGTTAGTGGCTCGAAAGTTTAACAACCAGAACATTGAACACATAAACTCACAAACACAAACAGTCAAACTCGGAACAACTGCCTGTAGGCCATGCAAATATAAAATTCTGAGCGGTAATCAAACCCTCGACACAGCGCGGCTTGTCAATCGCTCAGCCAACCTGGCCAGCCAGTTGATCATCTAATTGATCAGGATTATTTAATTAGATCTGTTATAATAAATTGCTTTGTGTAGTACAATCACATCCCAGTAAGCGGCTGTGCTATTATCATTAGATTTTAATGACCCACAAAACCCTCATTAGTGCAGTTACTAATTAAGTTTCGAAATATGGCTACAATTTCCGTGTTGTCTAGTATAAAACTGGATCACTTATTAACCAACTGTGTTCTTTAAACGGTTCTCAGACCAAAAAAAAATACAAACTAGTATTTAAATCTGTTTCTAATTTCTACTTAAACAAATGATTTTATTATTCATTTATTCATCTTAATCCTTTGTTTATTTTATTTATTAATATTTATTTCAGGCATAAGTACCCATACAAAACAATTATTATTACAGCAAATAATAATTAGAATAGAATAAAATAAAATTACAATACAAAATAATCAGATCCATTATGATTATGCTTGTGTTAAATTTATTTCAAAATGCTCACAATAATAATCGGTCGAATGGCCCGCGGTCCATTTGGTTTGGGCCGTTCATACTAAATACGTAAATAATAATCACGGAAAATATTTCGAAAGAGACAGTGGATGTTTACTTATAAGCATCGTTTACGTCAAAATTTAAAATAGTGTTGATTTCAAAATAACTAATTTTATTGAAAAAATCATCAAAAATTTAATGTTGCAGGGCTCAATTTTATGTGTTCCCACACATAAAATTGAGCCCTGCAGATATTTTTTCAAAAACACACAATTATTTTGTTCACGTTTTCAAAGTCGAAATTAGGAATTCAGGATAAGTACTCCAGCATTTTACAATCAACGTCAATTTCTTTCCAAGTTTTTACTTTAATTGACTACTAGTTTTATAGTACTTAAAAATATTCTATGAAAGCGTAAATATTCTAAGAAACTCGAACATGAAATGAGTTATCGTGAGGTTCGTAATTGGCTAGCTGACCTTTAAAAGTTTCTAAAAGCAATTTTACCTATAAACCCCTCTTCAACAGTTAAAGGGTCTTCCAAACCAAGAAATGAAAGGTTTTCTTCAAAATTGACGAAAATTATTATGGATGAAAAATGAATCGTCAAAATTGATAAAAATCATAATTTTATTGTCTTCTTATCATTTCTCCGCCTTCATCTTAATTTATGTGTCGTTAGAGTTCAACCAGTCATACCAAGGGTTATCGTATTCATCATCATTTCAGCTATAAGACGTCCACTGCTGGACATGGGCCTCCCCCAAGAAGGGGGGGTTTTGCCATCATATCCACGCTTGGCAGGCGGGTTGGTGATCACAGTACGGTTGTCACAAAAGCACAGAGGACGCTGCTGCCCATTCTCTGGCAAGTCCCTTACTCGCCTCTTACGACACCCACGGAAAGATATGGGATGGTGCTATTCTTTACGTCCGACGACAAAAAGACGTTATCGTATTACCCAGTACTAAGTTGGTTGTGAAGGTCATATAGCCAGTCGGTCCGTGTAAAATACAGGTATTCAGCTGTATCCGGTAAGACTAGAAGCCGACCCCAACATGTTTGGAAAAAGGCTAGGCAGATGATGATTATGATTTCACTCAGTTTGAATGTTTGTCAGATTTCCGACCACGGCTTCTAACTACAACGTCAACAGATACTAACCACTTTCCAAGACACTACAGAGACGACGTCTCTGTACCAAATGGATGGTTACCCATCCACAGACCAACCTCAGCAAGGGTAAACTCACTTTCATCGTTCTACCAATGACCTTGACCATGTGATTATATTGAATTACACTAAAAAGTGAAATATTCCAGAAGCTAATAAATAAAGTCTCTCTAAATGACTTTTTCGAAGAACTCTGGCATCTCGGTGTTTGCTAATTTTCTTTAATTTGAAATCTCGTTTCACTTTGAAGATCAAAATGATTAGCGAAAAGTAATGAAAATCTTCTTCAATGTTCTAGCGAGAGAATTTATAATTTGCTAGACATTCTAGAGAAGTATTCAATAATGAAAAAGCTTACATATATGGCGATATCGTCGCCTGTTTTGAGTAACACAGAAAAAATAAATAAATAAAATAACAAACTATTTTTATTTTACATGGGCCTACAGGGGCACTTATAAAACGTCGACAAAAAGGACACAACATTGTGTGGTTGCGTTTGCGTGGCGACATAAGATTACCATCATCATCTGCCTAGCCTTTTCCCAGCTATGTTGGGGTCGGCTTCCATTATAACCGGATGCAGCTGAATGCCAGTGTTTTATATGGAGCGACAGCCTATCTGACCTCCACAACCCGGTTAGTACTGAGTAATAAGATACCCCTTGGTAAAGCTGGTTGTCGGAGTTTCAGGTTATTGACTTCCTGTAACGACTGTCAAACAGACCACCAAATTAGCGTTTTTAGCGAGTCACGGAGGAAACTCGGTATGTAATAATGGTCACCCATCCACAGACTGATCTTGGCAAGAGCGGCTTAACTTTGAAGATTTACCCATGCAACTGTTGCTAATTCGCCAAATTCAAAAAATTATTAGATTGAACTTGTATCGATTCTGTTGGAACTCGCTGTGGGAATACGAAACTTTTTTTAAAGTAAATTGTTATACAAAATGTTTGTTTTAAGGTAATCGTTTTTGACGTGACAACGTCTAATAAATCGATGAACGCCGGCTGCACGCACGAAAAAGGATAATTCATTGTAACGTTACGGTCATTGTAACGTTAAGATCGGAGCGAGAGCGCTGCACGAGCGAGCGAAAGGCACGATCGGCTTGAGCGTTCGGCTTGCTATTCATAAAAGTATGCAATCATTTCATTAATGTTTTGTTATGACGTTGTCACGTTAAAGTATCGTCCAACCGACTTTACAGACAACCATTTTTTTTTAAATACGATTATCATCGCAGGTCAACTTATGACCTCTGCTTGACTGGACTATCCTGTGGGTGACTTAAGGACGAGGCCTCCAGCCACAGTAAAAAACTTATTACCTAAGCGCCAACACGTCAAGTAGGGCGTCGCTGGGGGTTGGCAGCAAAGGGACAGACTGGATCTGAATGATGTCACTTGTCTAGCTGCCCTAAGGTATCATCATCATCATCATCATTTCAGCCTAAAAGACGTCCATTTCTGGACATAGCCCTCCCCCAAGTGTCGCCACATTGACATTTTGGGGGGTTTTGCCATAATCGCCAAGCTTGGCAGGCAGGTTGGCGATCGCAGTACGGTTGTTACAAAAGCACAGAGAACGCTGGTGCCCTTTCTTTGGCAAATCCCTTAATCGCTTCTTACGACACCAACGGGAAGATATGGGATGGTGCTATTCTTTACGTCCGACACCATACAGACATCTAAGGTCTAATTAGAATATAACCTACATTCCAATTATACCCTTCACCCATCTTGCAACATGTAATGTAATTACTTCTATATCGCAACTATCACTCCACTTAGTGTGTACGATTTGAGTTGCGCGTTCTAAATGCAATTATTATAAATTTGTAAGTCCAGTTCCATATTACATATGCTCTTTGTCCATCGTCGCATAATATTATTTTGCACTAGGTACGGTATTTTAATAGCGTTGTACACTTGTACAGTACTAGATTGAATGTATACGTTTTAAAACAGACAAGGTAACTTACACTAAAACGGGATATGTACCAAGTTTACTACTTATTTCGAGTTCCCGATATTGAAAGAGAGTGCTTATACAATTGAAAATTTATGATGCTCTATCACTGCCGAATTGCGTAACACACTTGCAATCACAATCCAGAGGATTTTAAAGAAAAATCCTAATTATTTTTAATTATCTTTAAAATCATTCTACAGTTAAATTGCAGTATAACTCTATGATTATGATTATATAGCAATTTTTATTGCTAATATACTTAGTAATAAAAATTGCTATATAATCATCTCAGTTTCACCCAAACTTTGACTGGTAGAAATTGCCTACGGTATTAAGTCCACCTCTAAACTTGATGACATAAAATTGAAGTGTTAAATAAATAAATCCATAAAAGAAATGTAGTGACGCATCTGCCAATTCCAAACCTCATCAACAGCATCATTGGTCAAGCCTTTTTGCCCGACCACGGCAAACCCAAAAGGAAGGGTTTAGCAGTCTATGCATGTAACCGGAATCGCTCGTATTTGTCGTATTGCGGTTTAGATTTCAACTTTTTTTTTACAACTACATATGTTGGGATCGGGAGAGAAGCTTGTGGCTAAATAATAATAGCCGCACGGGTCGATCTTTAAGGTTAAGCCGAGCTTGCCGAGGTCGCTCCGTGGGTGGGTGACCATAATTACGAGTTTCCTCCATGCCTCGGAAAGCACGTTAAGCCGATGGTCCCGGCTGTCATTTGTAGATCTTTGGCAGTCGTTACGAGTAGTCAGAAGCCGAAAGTCTGACATCCAGTCTTACCAAGGGGTATCAATTAGTTATTGGGTTATGGAAGTCAGATAGACAATCGCTTTATGTAAAATACTGGTAGTCAGCTGCATCCGGTTAGACTGGAAGCCGACCCCAAGATAGTTTAGAAAAAGGCTAGGCAGATGATGAAGCTCTCTGATGCAGCTTTCGCCACCCGCCATCCTGATAAGGTACAAGCTAAGTCAGAAATTGTCCCCAATTATGTCTAAAATCAGGTTATTGTCAAATTCAGTGTTAAGTCAAGAGTTTCTAAAGTCATCATCATCATCTTCCTGCCCTCATCTTATGTTGCTTGGCGTCGGCGCAAGACGTTTTTTTCTTCTATTCCCCTATGTCAACCGTTACGCTATCAGTTAGTCCTTTTTTTCATATCATTCTAAAACGTGCGTTCAATTTAGAACAGCAAAATACCGTATAAAAGAGTCCAGATCTGGCAGTTAAGACAACAAAAAGTGCAAAACAAAGTAACTGAATTTATAATACCTATAAATTATTATAAATATCCTATACTTAGAAAGAAAGAAAATAAGTTTATTTGGCACATGCCACAAGTACACACAACAATACACAAAAATTAACAAAAAATACTTAAATCTAAACAAAAGAAAAAAAGAGGGTTAATTATTAAGTACATATACAAAACAAAAATAAATAAAAAATAGGGACAATTATTGTGTGCCTCACGGCTGCGCCAAATAGGGCCAGTTCAGCAAACTGCCGGGCAGCTAGGCTGCCTACTTGATTATAAGGATGCCCTTACGCAAGCCCTAAAACTGAAATGGCAATGGGCTGGCCACGTATCGCAATACAAAGACGGTAGGTGGACAGCTAATATCAAAGAGTGGAAAGGGCCAGATGGAAAAAGTAGAGAAGGCACACCGAAGAGAAGGTGGGCTGACGACAACAGATACAGCAGGAAACGATTGGCAGAATATTGCAAATGACAGGGACAAATGGAAGAAACTGGAGGAGGCCTTCAGCCGTGGAGTTGCCCATAATGCAAACAATCAACATAATAACTCAGATTATAAGAAAACTAAAACTACTAACAAAGAAACAAAATATTATGTACATTTATCTGGCTGGCTGGGTCTGGCTGTTTGTGTAATGTGTGTTTAAATGTTTGTAAACGCACCCAAGATACAGGAGAAATTTATAGTGCGGGGCAGTTAAAAAAGAAATAACGTCATTGTAAAGGAAATGGGAAATAAAGACATTTTTATTTTATTTTATACCTGATTGTCCCTTTACAAAGCAAAAGCCTCTTCCCATAAAGAAAACGAACAATCATTGATCTAACGGTACCTCAATGCGTGTTGGGAATATTTTATCATTTATTTGAATAAAATATACTTTTATATTCACGTTCAATTCTTCTTGTATCATATTTTGGTTGTTATCTTAAGTAACTGAATATATATTTTTCATATTTGAATAATTATTTGATCATAATATAATCACTCTCCTACCCTTAACTCAATTTATTCGGGGTTGGCGCAGCATGTCTTCTTCTTCCATACTTCTCAATTTCTCGTCATCTCGGCAGTCACCTTCTTTTTAGCCATATCAGCCTTTACACAGTCCATTATCATTATATGACATTAATTCAGTCATTCATAAATCTTTTAATCAGTCAAAACAGCCTATAGCAGTTCACTGCTAGACATAGGCCTCTCCCAAGCTATGCCATAATACCCAGTCCATGTTCAGTCCGATCATACATAAATATTACTAGACTACAAGGCAATACTATAAATTTTTCAAAAAAATAATACACAGAAATTATTCACGAAAACTATAGCTATATTTTTTTGTGAACTGCTTTATTATTAAGCTTTTTAATAAATCAATTAAAAACAATCAGTATTAATGCAGTCTTAATTTTAATTTGGAACCAATCACTAAATGTGAATAGTTTATTTTTAGACTGAAATTACGCAACGACCACGCGGTTACAAACGATATGAATAAATTTGATTTAATGTATGTAATTTAATTCATAATTACATAGTTGTACATAAAATTTATTCAGCCATTTTAAATTTAATGTAATTTTTCATCAACCTGTTAGTAGTTCATTATAAATTTCTCCAAACACTTCAAATAGTTTCAAAACTTAAGGTCGCTTCTTGATTATGTAAGTTTCAAACTTCATCTATAATAACAGAATTCTTCCGAAAAATAACACTCTTATTTTGTTATTTAAATCACCTATAAAAACCGGTATATAACATATAAAAAATCGGTAAAAAACTTACCTAAAAACACTTTAAGCACATCACTAAACTTCACTTTAAAAATATCCTGAAAATTCTCCAAAAACACTCACTTAACGAAAACACATTTTATATTATCATTTAATACTTTTTCTCTAAATGTCACTTCACTGCATTTTTTACACTGCGCGCGAAATATTTTAACGTTGAAAAGGCGTGCACCCCCGTAGGATACGCGAACTAGTCTACCCCCCACCCAACGAGGGTATGCGTTGAGCAGAACGCATGCGTCATGAAAATATATTTCAGATCAGTTGGAAGCCCGGCTTTTACTCATTTTTGTTGATAAACGTATGTATCTACAGTGTAAAATTATAGCGAAATATGAAGAAAACATTGACTTCATTTGGCTAAAGAAGATCTTGTTTCTTGAGGCAATTATATTTTAAGTGGAAATATCGTTCGTTTCGTCTTCGAGGAAATTCTCAATATATATGAAGCATTTCAGGGTGGCGGATGTGGCTCGAGATATCCGACTTAGACAGATAACGTACTGTTTGTGTAAATATCTGTTAGTGTGCACTGTCCGGTGTCCGAAGACGGCGGTCTTTCCGTTCTGGTTTGAACTTACCTCGAAAGGATCATCATCATCATCATCAGCCTATACTGTTACCACTGGTGGGATATAGGCCTCCTCTCTATGAGGGAGTGGGCTGTAATCTACCACGCGGGCCCAGTGCGGGTTGGTAGATGTTACATGTCTTCGAATTTTTAGTTCTAGGACATGCCGGTTTCCTCACGATGTTTGAAGGGGTTTTTTGAAGGATACGGTTTCTTAATTTATAGCCTGTTGTTGTGTTGTTTAATTTACGGTACAGGCTTCTGCCCTGGAGTGTAAATATGCTGTTACACAAACGATGTTGATGATTCCTGTTGTATGTTCATTAAAGGAACTGATGGACGCTACCGAAGTCGCCAAGATGGCAAACTAGTGCCGAGGTTCTGGGTCGATTTAATTTAGATTACAAAAACAGATTTTAGTTTTTCTTAGGGGTTTTAAGCTGCGTTTTATATTAAACTATATAGTTGAAAGATGATTTTCTTGTATGAAATTAAATTCAGCGCTAAATCGCTACTAGAGCTTTAAAAGCGCACTAAGTTATGGTTTATTTGAACAAGAATTTAATGGAATTTTAGATTTGAATTAGATTTAAAAATCGGTTAAATACAGGCTTTTTTTTCAAGTAAATGATCAGCTGATCGCGTCGTTGTATGGGATGTCAATATTTTTTAAATTTCTAAAAGCTATAGTACAAAATTTATAAAACGTGATATAAAGAAGCTACCCGTAAGAGGTTGTAAGTGTTTTCTCAAAAATCCTGTATATATCGATATCTCTGGCTAAACTATCGGGAATTACATACGTGACGTTTTATAATATTATGACGATAACATACATCTAAAAGTATTATATATAATAATAACCATGCACATTCCCAGTTGTCATTTAAAGAAAACACATGACCCTCTTTGGCTCCGCTGTTGGGTAAAGAAGGAACTTCAGTTGATATATAGGGCAGTTTGTCATTCGGACCATGTTGGTAGGATATGCAGCGAGCTTAAATCATGGACATAAGTCAGCCTTTGCATATTATAAGCAGTTTTTTGTGGGATTTCTCTGGCTTATTCTGCTGACGTTTCGATAAATTTGCAAGGATTTTTTTTTATTTAATTTTATATGGTGTTTATACAGGCTGGCCAGTTGAAGAGTGGAATAATTTAATTGTAGGTTGTTTTTGTTGTATATAAAGTGTTTTTTTGTTAATCAGTCTTTTCCCCATAAATATACAGGGTTAGTTTATAAATGCCTGAAAATTTATTAAAATAACGTTTTTGGATTTCTCAAATTGTTTTTTTTTTCATTACTTTTAATTAGTATTTTTATACGATTATAATATTTTAACAGTCGATAGTGATTCACTATAGGTATCTTTGTTATTGGTCATTGAAGACAAAACAGAAGACAGGATTGACATGTGATAGTACGAAAAAAACTTCTTTTTGCTGTTTTATAAAGCAATGCAATAAGCTACGCTATAAATATTAAAAATATTCTGTTTTCAATGTACAAAATTGACTTTTAACGGAAAATGCAAAATGGTCGTAAGGGGTTAACATTTCTTGGAAATAACAAGTTCCAAGAAAATTTTAGTAGAAAATTTCGAGACAACAGTCTCGAAAACTTACTAAAATTTTCGTTAGTGTTTGGGGGCTGGAATTTAGATTCGGTTTATTGGACATGTTTTCTACCTAGCTGATGAATTTAATGAAATAAAAGAAAATACAAACTTAAATCGCTAGCGAATTTTGTGAGTTTGTACGTATAGTACGCGGTGTGTTGTCCCCAGCACCACGGCTCCTATTTGAAAATTTCTTTCACCATTTGAAACGTACATTATTCTAAATAGACATAGGCTACTTTTCATCTGGGTAACACGCGGACGAATTCGTGAACAGAAACTAGTACAACTATTGTATCTCTTCAAAGAAGAACGGCACATTCCGGACAGAAATACGAAGTACAAAAAAAAAAACGGGTTTCACTCCGGGAGTGCCGGCAGAAGTGAAAACTTGAACATTGACGTTGTGCAATTTTGATATTTTGGAATGGTTAGGGAATAATTTTGCACAAATTGCTTCAATTATCAGTATAAAAGTACTATCATTTATGTGGTAAAATACAATATTCATTTATTGCACTATCGTACACAAACATGACAATTTATATTACATTAAAAATTTAACACTTCAGAACTATTACTTTACCTCTTTGGGGAAACCGAAGGTTTTGTTTGTGCATAAGATAGTTATCCAGTTTTGGGAACCCAAACTCAATGCCAGAGGTCATAAAGTTCAAATTCCTTCGTAACCTAATGTCAATCCGTCTTACGAATTTTCGATCCTGACGCGATCACGTGTCCTGACGCGAGTTTGAACATTTTTTACCCATCATAAAAGTGCACAACGCCGCTAAAGAATCAAAAAAATGAATCTTCAAACCCAAATAATTAAACCCTAGTCCACATCATCGTAGCGTATCACTGTCCGCACTAAGCCGGGTATTCATCAGTTTACCCGGGACTTATATTTTATGATCGCGTGAAATGCCTTGTCATTTTCACCGTGATGGGACTGGCGGGAACTAAAGTGATTGCGTTTTGTATTTTATTTTTATTTTTGCTGTAGTTTTTCTTTCGTCCGTTGTCGGTTTTGATTTTAGAACGTAATTTGAATTGTGTTGGAAAGTGCTTTCGTTGTTTTTTAGTCTTCTTAGCGTAAATTAATGTTTTGTAGTGGATATGGTAGGTTGATTGTTGATATTATTTTGTAGTGTTGAATTGTTTCTATTCTACGTTAATTTAAATAACGAATCATCAATGTTTGTAATGTAATATTTGGCATGTTTCCATGCTGTTTTGATAAAAGGTTTCATCTTTAGTTCTTTAAATTTGTTTTAAATCATCATCTATCTCTGAATAAAAAAAAACAGACGCGTTGCTAGTTTGGCGCAATACGTCACGAGCATGTCGAGGTCATCGGTGACGCTCACCTATAGGTTTTTCCCCTACCAAAAATCGCTCAACGCGGCTAAAGTAGTTTTCACTACAAAAATACTTCTTTGTTTTCTGTAGATAGTGGGATGGGTGTAGTGGGTGTGTAGAATTTGGGGTCTCACAGAGATATATTGTCTATTACTAAACAGTGACTTATCTTTCCATTTTTTTCTATTCATTTGTAGACAACAGCAAACGTCCTTGACGGCTACTGAGACATGATACTAAAAGACAAGAAATAAAATAGCACTTTTGTTGCCAACTATACTTCTCCTTGACGCGTCCGTGGCGGTCTCTAACGAGATTTACGCTTTAAAAGGATAATAACTAAAGTGAAAGCGTTATGTAACAGGTTTTATACTGATCATTATTTTAAATTGTAGTTAAAAATGAAAGAAAATTTGTGTATAACCAGCTTTGGATGAGTTGAACGATGAGTTAAATTACGTTTTATAGGACATTCACAGCATGCTGTATATTTTATGTTATTGTGTTTGGGTGGGTGGCTTACAGGTAACAATACAAAAGGTATAGTGAGGTAGTGACAAGCTATTTACAAGCCTCCACAGCAAGCAAAAAAGAAAACAAAAAGGAAATGTATAATTTGTGTGTGTATGCGTCATCATTTCAGCCGAAAGATGTCCACTGCTGTACATAGGCCTCCCCTAAGTGTCACCACATTGACATATGGGGGTTTTGCCATAATTGTCATGCTTCGGAGGCGGGTTGGCGATCGCAGTACGGTTGTTACAAAAGCACAGAGAACGTTGCTGCCCATTCTCTGGCAAGTCCCTTAGTCACCTCTTACGACACCCACGGGAAGATATGGGATGGTGCTATTCTTTACGTTCGACACCATACAGAGCACTTTTTTGTACCCTATCACAATGTTATCGTACCAAATGGTTGACTGGTAGAGAATGCCTTGTGGCATTGTGTGCGCCTATGTTGGTACATAGGCGCACATATTGTACATGGAGTTTAAATAAATGTAAATATTATTGTTTTAGAACTATAAAATAAAATACAAACGTTTACTGCTGGACATGGGGCTGCCAAACTTCGTCACGTCGCCATATATCTCACGTACAGCGGATTCCTCCAGCTTTACGCCAGGTTATCGATCTCCCTTGTGGAAGGCTTCCCAACGCTTTCATCTTCTTTTCATCGTGGCGCCATTCACTCCGCTAGTATTAAGCATCGTCATCTGTAAGCCCAAGCTTTTGCATATGCTTCCGGACATTTGTCATCCAGGTATTTGCGGTCTACCTATCCTTCTTTTTTGTATAGCCATGTGCACTTGTGCATGATAAATAGAAAGAGGAAAAAAAGAAAAAAATATTTATTAGACTCGCACAAACAGAAAAACAATGGAAAAATGAACAAAAAAAAATTGGTGGTCTGTAAAGTCGGTTTACGGACGACAGTTTAACGTGACAACGTCATAACAAAACATTGATTAAATGATTGCATACTTTTATGAATAGCAAGCCGATCGTGCCTTTCGCTCGCTCGTGCAGCGCTCTCGCTCCGATCGTAACGTTACAATGAGTCATCCTTTTTCGTGCGTGCAGCCGGCGTTCATCGATTTATTAGACGTTGTCACGTCAATAAAAAAAATGTAAAAGAATATGGCATATGGCAATCGGGTCTACGCATAACATAGGCCATAGGCATATATACATATATACCACCATAGGCTGGACTCAGTACTCTCTCACTAACAGTTTTTAAGTAACAGTCGATTTTTTATTATTTAATTTTTTTAGTTATACTACTTTTTGCTCGTGGCTCCGCTCCCGTTATGTACTGAAATAAACCTACAAGAACGTTTCAAATGGCGGATAGTGTAGCTTCGTTAGTGAAAGAATTTTTGGAATCGGATTAGTAGTTCCGAAGACAACCCCCTACATACAAACTTAAAAACAAATTTTACCTGTTTATAATTTTCTCCTTTTAGATTTTCCTAAACCAATTGGGTCAATTCGAAAACATTTATTTGCTAGAATATGACATATAAGGTGAAACAGTATTTTTTTCCAGCATAACCTGCCATAACCTGGCGTACAAATGTCTTCAGAATCAGAGATGTTAATTATTCTACCTTACAAATAACAGATTCTATTGATTCGTCTTCTGAATAGTCCTTAATGGTATAATATCTTTTAACAAGCAATAGTTTGAAGAGTAATTTTTTAAACACTGTCAAAGGTAAGTCTTACACACTATTTATTAAATGATTGTAAATAATAATCGACATGCAGTATACATTTTTATTAAATAACTAGCTGTCCCGCGCAACTTCGTCTGCGTCACATTTTTCATTGCTGCTCCGCTCTTATTGGTCGCAGCGTGATATTATATAGGACCTTCCTCGATAAATGGGCTCACTGAAAGAATTTTTCAAATCAGATCAGTAGTTCCTGAGAGCGTTCAAGCAAACAAACAAACTCTTCAGCTTTATAATATTATATAAAGTATAGATTTTAGTTTCGTCATCGAATCGTGGAATGGAATCGCGAACATGGAATCAAATAAAATATCCATAGAAGTGGTATAATTTTCCCCATCGATGACTAGAATTCCAACTGTATTTTCAACGAAGACGAAGACAACTTTACAAGTACTTACCACTTAATCATCTAAATCTAAGTATATTAGTATACCATGTTGTACATTTCACGGAACCGCTTGCTATCAAAACTTGAGTCAGTTTAGATTTATTTATAAAACTTCGTACTAATTGGAAACATATTTCAGATTAATTATCAAGTTAATGGCAGAAGTTTGGTATGTTTTAATCTTGTTTAGGTTTATGGGTAAGCAGTTGTTTCTTTTGGTATTTTTATCTCAGAAATTGTTGTTTCAAAAGAGCTTTTGATGGATATGTGAAAAATGTATCAGTACTTATGTATTTTGATTACTTGAATACTGAATTTCAAGATATAAATTTAAATACATTACGTTTCATTGGCCATGTCTGTCCGACGAACTGTGAGCCAAAATAACCACGATGTAGATATTTGACACAACCAGAAGACGACGCGATAGACCTCGCAGGAGATGGCAGGACGAGCTGGACCGAACCAACGGTAGTCCACAATTGGCCCTGAATCGAAGGATTTGGAAATCATGCCTTTGCCTTTGCCCAACAGTGGGAGGACACTAGCTAACAGTAAAAGTAACGTTTCAACTACAATTTAATTTGTTATGAAGACTACTTATGAGCGTTTATATCTTACGGTATTTCTTACAAACTTTCAAGTCCTTATTTTCCGAAATGACTATACATATTTAGATTTTAATTAAACTTAATACGCGGTATACATAGGTCTAAAAAGTTACTAAATAACATTTTCGAAATGTCTTTTAAAATAAAATATGATAGGAAATTTCTGTTTCTATAGATAATTTATAATCGGTCTAATTTAACTTTTCTTACTTTTCTGTAACACTATTTTTCTGTGAATCCTGCTTATGCGTATGAAGGTTCATTAAAATCGGTTCACCCATTTCGGAAGATAAGGACTTGAAAATTTGTATGAAATGTCGTAAGGCGTGAACGCTCTTAACTGTTGATACCATTTAAGGTTAAAACCTTCTATATACAGATATGCGTATAATAATTTCCCTATAATGAGTATGTGCGTCAGAATTTGACCTAAACCATCCTTGTTTTCCTTTATCAAGTACTTCTTTAACAGATAATACGCCAACAAACCACGGATACAAGGGTCTTTGAAATTCGTTGTGCTGATCGGTTTTTCAAACTTAAAACGGTCTTTGAAGCTTATTTCACGGACATAAAAATTTGTAGCATTTGCTGTAGATACTTGAAGCTGCCCTGTGATAGTTTCTTAAAGCTTTTTGAGTATGAATGTGGAGGCGTATTAGAGTAGAGGAAGACCAATGAATCGATGGATGGAATGTGTGAAGAATTGTATGGCAAGAAAGGACGTTTAGGGGTATCAGGAACTGGGTGTAAAGTTCCTCGATATTCCATAGAAGAGGCAGGATCATGCGACCGGTATTATGTCTGTTGGGCAACTGCCCGACAGTAGATGTCGGGTTTCTCTATATAGTCTTAAGTCGATGTAAACTTTGCTTGCGAGATTCAGACCAGTTCTTCAGTTTTATTATAGATGGCGCAGTAGTACTTTTTGCTGTAGGTTGCTACAGACGTGTCTGATGAGATGACGAGTAATAGAAAAGTACGGAAGACATGCTGCGCTGACCCCAGATGAACTGGCATAAAGACATGAGAATGATGATGAGACTTAGAAGCGTTGTTGTGTGTTTCTGTTCAATGTCTAGGCTGTAGCTTAAACAATCGTAAAACCCTTTCCCAAACTTACCCTCGCTTCATTCCGTAAAAATTCCACCCAGATTTCAAAACACGTTAAGCCGTTGGTCCCGGCTGTCATTTGTAGATCTTTGCCAATTGTTAAAGGTAGTCAGTTTGGCTCGTACCCCATAGGGGGTGCCCTTCTCGTGTAACCGCTTCGTTCGTAAGTAGTTCTATAACCTGAATGAAGGCCTGACACTCAAGACACCCACAGGATAGTCCGGTTAAGCAGACGACAACCTCTTAGATAGAACTGCGAGATGCCATTCACAAAAAGATATAGTGAGGGCCAGAAAGTCTGAAAACCAGTTTTTCAAGGGGTATCGTATTACCCAGTAGTAACTGGGTTTGTTGAGGTCAGATAGGCAGTCATCATCTGCCTAGCCTTTTTCCAACTATATTGGGTTAGCTTCCATTCAGCTGCATTTGGTTAGACTGGAAGCCAACCCCAACATAGTCGGGAAAAGCCTAGGCGAATGAAGATGTGATAAGGAAAACCGATAAAGATAACTGGGTCATCAATTTGTAATTAGCTCACTTAATTACTGAACTTTTGAGACCAAAAGCATCTTAACATATATTAAAAAATGTGAAAGCGAATTTGTTTGTTTGATTTTGAGTCTTTTTTTATGTAATTTGGCACAGGATGATTATGACCCAGATTAGAACATGGGATCATTAGGGTTCTGTAGCCAAATGGCAAAAAACGGAACCCTTATGGATTTGTCATGGCTGTCTGTCTGTCCGTCCGTATGTCACAGTCACTTTTTTCTAAAACTGTAAGAACTATACTGTTGAAACTTTGTAAGTAGATGTATTCTGTGAACCGCATTAAGATTTTCACACAAAAATAGAATGAAAACTCAAAATTCATCAAACCCATTCTTGTTGGTTATTTATGGATAGTTCTTCAAAAATTATTTTGAGGTTTCCAATATCATTTTTTATAAACTAAATAGTTTGCGCGAGAGACACTTCAAAAGTGGTAAAATGTGTGTCGCCCTGTAACTTCTAAAATAAAAGAATGACAAAACTAAAAAAAACCGGCCAAGTGCGAGTCTTACTCGCACACAGGGTTCCATAGCTCCAAACAATATAATAACAATATTTTGAACTGTCATTCATTAGTTAGTAGTATTAGTTAGTAAACTTCCACACAACCGCAAAACTAAATTTGTTTTTCATAGTATGTTTATGAAAAACAAAGTTACTGCTGCAGTTTGATGAAAAAGTCCCATATCTCAAAAACTAAACATCATATCTTATTGAAACCAATTTTCGTTGATAGTTTTTTTACGTTCTACAATCCTGAATATTTTTAGAATTTTCCTCCTCTTACTTTAGAAATTAGAGGGGGGGGGGACACACATTTTACCACTTTGGAAGTGGCTCTAGCGCAAACTATTCAGTTTAGAAAAAAATTATCTTAGAAACATCAATATCATTTTTAAAGACCTATCCATAGATACCCCACACGTATGGGTTTCATGAAAAAATTTTTTTTGGTTGTCATTTCTAAGTATGGGGACCCCCTTAATTTATTGTTTTTTTTTCTATTTTTGTGTAAAAATCCTAATGCGGTTTACAGAATACATCTACTTACCAAGTTTCAACAGCATAGTTCTTATAGTTTCGGAAATAAGTGGCTGTGACATACAGACGGACGGACAGACAGACAGACAGACAGACAGACATGACGAATCTATAAGGGTTCCGTTTTTTGCCATTCGGCTACGGAACCCTAAAAAAGATACATGATGTACATTACTATACAAACTTCCAACGAAAATTAGTTTGAATAAGATTTGATGTTTAGTTTTTGAGATATGAGATTTTTTCATCAAACTGCAGCAGTAACTTTGGTTTTCATTAAACTACTATGAAAAACAAATTAGCTTTGCTGTTGAATTTAATACAATACAACAAAATATGAAAGAGCCTTAAAAATATTTTTATAAAATTGTTTGGTGCTACAGAACCCTGTGTGCGTGTGAGTATGACTCGCACTTGGCCGGTTTTTATAATTTTTATACTGATAGCACATTCTCGAAGAATAAATTTTCTCTTCTACGCTGCGAAGCCACGGACATAACCTATTTATTATTTATCTAGAGTCTGAGATCATAAGTTTTCCAAGAATTTCTCTTTTTCATATAAAAATATTATCTCGTTTCTAAGTGCAGTTTTCGGTGACTTGAAAATATGCTAGCGTAGTTTTGCGAGCACTAGGCAGGATTCCAAAATGGGTTAATTAGGACTTTTATAATTTTCTTACTTCCTGTATACCTAAAGGTTTTGATATCGTGAAGATTTTCTTTCTAATATATAAAATTCTCGTGTCGCGGTATTTGTTACCAAACTCCTTCGAAACGGCTCAACCGATTTGTATGAAATTTTGTGTGCATATCGGGTAGGTCTGAGAATCGGCCAACATCTATTTTTCACACTCCTATATCACATCTAAATTTCCACGCGAACGAAGTCGCGAGCAGCAGCTAGTTTTTTAGGGATCCGTACCCGTAGGGTCAAACGGGACCCTATTACTGAGACTTCGCTGCCCGTCCGCCTGTCACCAGTCTGTGTCTCATGAACCTCGATAGTTAGCCAGTTGAAATTTCTACAGATTATGTATTTCTGTTGCCGATATAACAAAAAGTACTAAAAACAGAATAAAATAAATATTTAAGGGGGCTCGGGAATACAAAAAGTGTTTTTTTTGCTCGTTTTTATAAATAATGGTACGGAATCCTTCGTTCGCGAGTCCGACTCGCACTTGGCCGGTTTTTATAAAGCATTAGCTTATGCCCACCTCTTCGCGCGCCTTTTGTTCGGTAATTGTTCTAAGGGATTGTATTCAGTTGCATGTCCACTCATACAAATATAGAATAAAGTGGACATTTAACTACGTATTAGACTATTATCTATCTCTGTGCCAAATTTCATCCAGATCCAGTTGTTTTTGTTTTTGCAATTGTTTGTAACGTCCCGTTTTACTATGCTATGGCTTTGTTTGCTACGGAGAATCACTGACTCCTAAGACACAGGAACATACACCTAGTTTAGGAGTCAGAGCATTAACATTATTGTGACCTAAATAAAAGCCTTTTATGCTATTAGTCTGTGGATCCTGTATCGTGATGGCTTTTGGTGAAATAAAGAATTTTTTTTTTTTTTTGCGGGCAGAGTATCAAACATCCTAACTCCTCACAAACTTTTACAAAAAATAACAGAATCCTGAAAATGAAACTACTAATATCCTAAAAACCCTTGGCAAAAGCTTTAACCTTGGCAAATAGGTTACCAGTAACTACACTAAGCACGATTACCATCCTAAATGATCAAATAAAGTTAGAAATCCTAATGAAGTTCTTGTTTCCACGAGTATTCAGCTGCATCAACCCGTACTGGGCCCGCGTGGTGGTTTGCAGCCCACTCCCTCTCATAGAGAGGAATCCTGTGTCCCAGCTGCAGTAAGAATATTATAGGGTGATGTTGATGATGATGATTCAGCTGCACCAAACACCAACGCCTTACAGGGCCAAAACGTGGACACCCACGGTACGGCTAGGCTGTTCCATAAATTCAAGGTTGCTCAGCGTCTATAGAACGGCCTATGCTTGGAGTCTCTCTGAAGGATCGCATTCGAAATGAGGAGATCCGACGGAGAACCAGAGTTGTCGACTTAGCTTACAGAATAAGTAAGCTGAAGTAGCAACGAAGCGGCGATATAGCCGTAGAACCGATGACCGTTGGGCTACACGTGTCCTTGAGTAGAGACCGCGAATCGGCAAGCGTAAGGTGGGATGTCCTCAGGCTCGGTGGAGCGACGATCTTTTCAGGTTGGCTGGTAGCAACTGGATGAGCGTTGCCGTTGAAGTTGAGTAGCAAAAGGAGGGGTATGTCCAGCAGTGGACTGCTGTAGGCTGATGATGATGATATTGGGGTTTATAGTTTGGAAAAGACAAAGTAAAAGATTGCTCTGACTGTGATCGCCACAAACCAAACTCAACACCACCAAAATCACTAGTGACTTAACTTAAAAACCTTAGTCAATTTCATTTCCCCACAATTCAAATATTTTAATCCATTTCATATCTTTCTCTCTCTTTCCTTGATATCCCCGTCTCTTTCCAACCAGTTACCTAATGAGCTCTATTCATATCCGACGCGAAATGTATCGTCAGCACTGGCCACTGAAATTCGGTCAAGCGTGACGCAAATATTTGATTTAGATGTTATGTACTTTAAAACGGGATTCAGAGTGGGTTATTTTAAAGGTGTGAAAATGTTTTTATACTTAAAGAATTTATTTAGTTTGTTGATGAAACCGACATACCGACCATACGTATATATTATTTATCATTATTTTAGTGGCTAGGATGTTTTATTCTTCCATACGAGTACGTGCATACTTGCATATTCGGAGAGGAGCTCGTGGCTAAATAAAAACAGCCGCACGGGTCGATCTTTAAGGTTAAGCCATGCTTGCTGTGGTTTCCTCCGTGCCTCGGAAAGCACGTTAAGCCGTTGGTCCCGGCTGTCATTTGTAGATCTTTGACAGTCGTCACGAGTAGTCAGAAGCAAAAAGTCTATCATCCCGTCTTATCAAGGGGTATCGTATTACCCAGTTACTGGGTTGTGGAGGTCAGATAGGCAGTCGCTTCATGTAAAATACTGGTACTCAGCTGCATCCGGTTAGACTGGAAAAAACCCCAAGATGGTTTGGGAAAAGGCTAGGCAGATGATGACTTCCATATTCGGCTTAGATGAGAATGCTAAGGGTGCTGAGGGGGCTAAGGGTGTAAGGATGGTAAGTGGTGTAACGCGAATGGATAAAATAAGGAATGAGTACTTATGAAGAAGTCTGAAAGCGGCGCCGGTGCAGTGATTTAAAAGTCGCGTGGGATTCCGTTTACGTGCTATGGACTCGTCGTTTGGCTCGCGCACCGAGGGATCCGCACATTTTTTTTTAAATATTTTTATTATATGATTTAACAAATAATTTACGGTTTTCGCAATTTTTCCTTTATCTGTGCTATATGACGTTGCTTTGTACCAAATTTCAAGATTCTGAGTTCACGGGAAGTACCCTGTAGGTTTTGATTCCCTTGCGAGTGTCGAAAGTTTGCGGAAATTTGCGGCATAAACGGCTGTATCTTTTGATTGCGTTAGCTTAGTAGTTTAATTCTTTCACAGGTCCAAGGGATAGTAGACTTGAGTACTTGATATAAATTTCAGCCTGATACCTCCACGCGTTCCTGAGAAAAATGGTCTGGACAGACATACAGACGGACGGACAACAAAGTGATCCTATAAGGGTTCCATTTTTTCCTTTTGAGGTAAAGAACTAGGGTTCCGTACCTCAAAACATTTTCCTCACTACTTTTTAGGAGAAGTATTGAGGAAAATTTTAAGCATGGATGTGGATGGCTATAAGACTAGAGGAAGACCAAAGAAACGATGGATGGACTGTGTGAAGGATGATATGCTGCGCCATCCACAAATAGGGGCAGGGCGTATAAAGACAGGTAATGATGAAGATGATAATGATGAAGATGATAATGATGAAGATGATAATGTAGTCGAGGACAAGCCTATTGGAAATTCCATGGGACGAAAATTCTTAACATAATTGCAGTGGATGTTACTGGGGGTTTGCAATCCACCTCTGCTCAACTCAGGCGAAGTCTGGCGTTCATCATCATCAGCCTATAATGTTCCTACTGCTGCGACACAGGCCTCCTCTCTATGAGAGTGAGTGGTCTGTAATCCACCACGCGTGCCCAGTGCGGGTTGGTAGATGTCACATGTCTTCGGTTTTTTTTTAGTTCTAGGATATGCCGGTTTTCTCACGATGTTTTTTTTCACCGTTTTTTAGGGCAGCGTTGATGAAATAAATTACACAAAGTAATGCGGCTGCCTGGGTTCGAACCCACGGCTCGTAAGCCGGGGCTGCCACCACTGGGCCACCGTTGCTCTCCCGAATTCTGGCATTATATAATGTTTATTCATAAATAAACACAGACCCTTTTCCCAAAGGGCAGAAACTTTCATACACGTGTTTTACTCGATGTATGTCGACCACAAACCCGAACTTCTGACCTTCTTGAATAGTCCTTCCAATAATACCTGTGATACCTACTGTCCAATACTTGAACATGCTTAGGTTTCATCTTTTTGAACTAGTAATGAACCTAAATAGTTGTTGTTGTAAGTTTATTTCGAATATTACTGACCTCGAAGAACGAGAAGGTCGTGGCTAAATAATAACAGCCGCACGGATCTGCACGGATCTTTAAGGTTAAGCCGTGCTTGCTGAGGTTGATCCGTGGATAGGTGACCATAATTACATACCGAGTTTCCTCCGTCCCTCGGAAAGCACGTTAAGCCGTCGGTCCCGGCTGTCATTCGTAAATCTTTGACAGTCGTTACGAGTAGTCAGAAGCCAAAAAGTCTCATCCAGTCTTAGCAACGGGTATCGTATTTCCCAGTTACTGGTTGTGAAGGTCAGATAGGCAGTCGCTTCATGTAAAATACTGGTACTCAGCTACATCCGGTTAAACTGGAAGCCGACCCCAAAATAGTTTGGGAAAAGGCTAGGCAGATGATGACTGACTGACCTCGATGAACGAAAAAATTGTAAAGAAACCTGGGATCATCGTTACAAATAAATGCTATTTAAGTGCTTGTTTGTTATTTCAAAATAACAGCTATACTACTGGATGCATATAAAAGTATATACGGTACTCTTAATTTTTTTCTCTGGTTAATCTGATTCTGGGTTTGACGAGACTTTCACTGGCGGATAGCAGTATAAGTAAGGACTTACGCTACTTTCATTTTGAAAACAAAATCCCATCACAACTAGGAGGAAGGGTAGGGTGTAGGGGGTTAATTAAGATTTTTTTTTTTTTTTTGTTCCGTGAAAAAATATTAAAACCTTTGAAACCGATTCAGAAAGAGACGTCATAGTTTATAATAGTTTTACGCGGACGAAGGTAGCGGGCAACAGCTAGTGTAAATAAAATTTGAAATCGCCAAATCACTTTAAGAAAACGCTGTAATCAATTCCCGTGACTTCTTTGTATGAGGCTTTTGACGTGCAGTGGGACATTAATAGGCAAGTACCACTTCTTCTGCTGAACCCCTTGGTTATTGCAAGCGTGTGTATATTTAATACTAAATAATCAATTAAACCCATTCAGTTATGCCCCAGCCTATGCCTAAGACCATGCTAGGAGAAGCAACTAGGGAGCCGGCTTATAAAGCATCAATCATTTATAACTTTGCCTACATGAGTAAAGGTGTTGCTACACGGTACGCAATGCAACGTTGCGAGCCCGCCATGTTAAAGCTGCATTTGACGTGCTTATAGTATTCGCTGACAGTGACTTAAAAGCCTCTGTAACCGATCTTCTTTTCAGCGTGTCGATGGCAATCTACGACAGCCCAGAACTGAAACAGTTTGTTGCCTACAGTAGCGTCCTCTATGACCGATTATTGGTTGCGAATTTGCAAAGCAAAAGCGACGACCTGTGGCCCTATTACAATGAAACAACGCTTGTTAAGTTTGAACCACGACTAACTTTTAATATACAAAGCAATAATACCATAGAGATCAGAAATAGAGTCAACAAGAAAGTTAAACAGAGTTGCCACTTCATGGCAGTACATTAGTTTAGTTTAATTTGATATAAAATCACAATACCTATAAATGTAACAAGTAAACATACCGTAAAGGTCATTTTAAAATAGAAACTTCAGAATTCATAATTAAGCCTCGTTTTAAGACGTAATTTAGGTCTACAGCAGATACTGTTAAAACATGACGCAAAAATTCAAACCAAAATTATACAAGTTAAGCCGTCGGTCGCAGCTGTGAACATTATTTTGTAAATCTTTGACAGTCGATTCAGGTAGTCAGTGGCCCGAAAGTCTGATGACCAGTCTTACCAAACTCGCAAAATACTGTTATGACTTCAATTCCGAATCAAAAAAACTACTAATACTTGGTAACAAATAGGTTTGTCTAGTGTCAAAAGCCTGCTAGTCAGTTAGCATTCTTGTACCAATGTCAAAAATGTTTGGGATCCAAATTTTAATGAAAATATTCCCAATACAAGACAAGATAAGACATTTATTTGTGGAAACATGAGTATACATACAAGGCATGCAGGTTGTTCATAAACAAAAAAGATCCATCATGTTCGGCCTTTGTGGCATACAAATATACAACAGGTAGGAAAAATCGTTACAAAAAACAGAGCTAAGACATTTTAAGGCAGCCCGCCCACGTCCGATAATCGGTGACCGATTTTTTGTAGGAGAAAAATAGAACACACTGATAGCAATAGTGCAATGCACACGTCCTACAAAAAGTTGGTTAGAAATGATGTCTTACAAAAAGTCTGACGTGGGCGGGCAGCCTAAATTCTCACACAAACTAATAATTAAAGTGCAATGACCGCTTAAAGCCTTTTTAATCTCTTTGATTCAACAGAAATATGTCATTATTTTTTCAGCGTCGTCGCATCGCATAACACGCCGTGTGGCGACGCTCTAAGCCAAAGCTGTAATACTCAACGTTTGCCGATGATGGATTTGTATAAGGCTTTTCCATTTACCGTTCACAATTCGAGATCACTGGCTTTTACTTAAAGTTCCCAGTGCCTCTGAGAATAGAAATCGTTTCGGGTCAATGTACTCGTACTTCCTATTGAACAGGCGAAGCAGTATTTGTTATATTGCGAAAATGATGTAGTTGATCGCAACTAAAGAGAAACAGAAATCTCACTAGTTCACAAAATCAAAATATTTTATTTTACATAGGCCCACATGGGCACTTATAAAACGTCGACAAGAGGCACGGTTCGGGTTTGTCGTTTCCTATGGAGAAGAACCGGCAAGAATATCCATGGTTACTCTTTTAAAATCATTTGGTTCTAAAATATTTGGATGTTACAGTGTTAGTACTTAAGTATGAGAGGACAGCGTAGGCCCGACAATAAGTCGTTGCTTAATACAAAAGATAGAAAAGGAATAAAAAAAAAACAATTTACAAAGCCTACAATGTCCACACATTCACAAAAAAATATGTATAAGAATCTATACAAAAGTAAAAATGAAACATCATAAATTAAACAATTGACACAAATGTAGTCATCAGTACTGTAACTATTCTGCACAATGAATAAACGGTGCAATGATTTGAAAACTATTGTTAAACATCTGAGAAGAATGGAACGACGACGACGACAATCGAACTAATGAATCGAACTAGTGAGAACAAACCAAAATTAAAGTAGGTACTGTAATTGCATCAGCACGCGCAGCATGACCGCTGTAGAAACGGGCTATCTCGGCGGAGGAATCGACAAACTGACACATTGTCATTGAATCTGTCATTATACTTTTAGGAAAATAAAATGAAATAACTATCAGGACAACAAATGTAATCTATCAACACACAAAAGCTATAAATTTACGCAACAAAATAACAAAATTAATCGAGTGAACAAAATCAAGGAGAATAGTTAAAAGTGCGCACCACCGAATAAGGGAATGAGCCCTTGGCCACGCTACGCGTTGACTTATATGTATAGGCTCGGTGATATGCTCCGGGTAGGTTATGGTCGAGCGACGGTAGCGAGCACTCACGTTTACTTCTTTAACTGAGGCCAGTATTTTTCGACATTTTTTTTTAAATATTTACTTTTAATGGGAAAACGAGAGGAGGAGCTCGTGGCTAAATGATAACAACCGCCCAGGTTGATCTTTAAGGTTAAGCCGTGCTTGCCGAGGTTGGTCTGTGAATGGGGGACCATAATTACATATCGAGTTTCCTCGGTGCCTCGAAAAGCACGTTAAGCCGTTGGTCCCGGCTGTCATTTGCAGATCTTTGACAGTCGTTACGAGTAGTCAGAAGCTAAAAGTCTGACATCCAGTCTTACCAAAGGGTATCGTATTACACAGTTACTGGGTTGTGGAGGTCAGATAGGCAGTCGATTCATGTAAAATACTGGTACTCAGCAGCATCCGGTTAGACTGGAAGCCGTCCCCAAGACGGCAGTAGGCAGATGATGAGTGGGAAAACGAGAGACGATCCCACTTCTGATTTTAGGAAAAGGAAATGAAATAACTATCAAGACAACAAATGTAATATATCAAAACAAGTTATAAATTTACTTAACAAAATAACAAAATTAATCGTGTGAACAAAATCAAGGGGAATAGTTAAAAGTGCGCGCCGCCGAATAAGGGAATGACTTTCCCGGCTCTCTGTAAAGCAAAGTCCAGCCCCATCCCCGGGCTATTAGAAGCCCCTGTCCCCACTCCCGCGGCCCAAGCAAGCGCACCGGCACCCGCTCGTCCCACGCCACTCGGCCCCGCGGCCGTGGACCCCTCTCATAACGTAACTTTAGAATCGCTAGCAGAGTTAGTCACCCCCGAAGCAGACCGCATGGCGGCTGATCTCAGGGCGGCTAACACTGGTGGCGATAAACTTAAAATTATCCTCAAGTCCCTACTCAAGTTAGGCGACCTCCTCCGCAACCTTAACCTCGACTAACTCCAATGGATAATACGAGATTAACGTGCACCAAACCCCGATCCCTAAAATTAGGGTACTTTAATGCCAATGGCATTAGAGGCCAGCGTGATGAGATCGCCACCTTCCTCCGCGACCATCAAATTGATATCCTCCTCGTACAGGAGACCTTCCTCAAGCCCAGTCACCGCGATCCGAGAATTGCCAACTATCGCATAGTTCGCAACGATCGGTCACGTTGCCACAAGGGTGGGACTCTAATCTATTATAGGAAAGAACTGCATTGCATCCCCTTAGATCCCCCTCCCATGGAGTCTCTACTCGAGACCTCAGTGTGTCGACTAGGCATGACCGGCCATCAACCGATCACTATCGCCTCTGCGTACATCCCTCCCGGCGGCACGTCCGAGGAGCACACTTTGTTCACCAAAGACCTTGCCGTCCTCTTCGGCTTGAGCGACTCCGTTATCATAGCGGGCGACCTCAACGCCAAACACCCCGCCTGGAACAGCACGACGACCTCTGCCAGAGGACGTCACTTGTATAACCTGGGCGAGTCCCTCAACTTCGATCCCATCGCTCCTATGGAGCACACCCACTATCCCCACGACCCCGACCAACGTTCGGACGTTCTCGACATAGCACTACTCAAGAATGTCAACCTTAAGTTGCATTCCATCGAGACTTTACATGAGCTTAACTCAGATCATCGACCAGTGCTCATGCACTTAGTTCCTCGCTCGGATCCTTCTGACCCCAGCCAGCCCCCGCCGACCCAAGTGATAACCGACTGGAGGAAAGTCAGCGAAAAGCTGAAATCCACCACGTCGCCTCACCTGGAGGCCATCCCCGACCACATAGTCTCAGTCGCAGACACGACGGCCGCCATCAACTCGTTTACAGAACACGTGCAATCCGTACTGAAGGACTGCTCACGGGAAGTCCCAGCAATGAGCGATCAACGCTGGATACTACCCGCTGACGTACGTGAACTGATAAACGAAAAGAACGCGGCCATCCGTGCTTACAGCAGCTTTCCCTGCGAGGCAAACAAAGCCCACATGCGTAATTTACAGCGTGCTGTAAAGGATCGCACCAGTGAGTTTCGTAATAATCAATGGGAAAAAACGCTAAGCGAACTCGAGCCTACCCACCTAGCCTTCTGGCAGCTGCAACGCAAGATGCGCTCCACCGAAGAGGCTTCGATGCCTCCCCTCACCCGACCCGATAAGAGCGTCGCATTCGACGACTCTGAGAAGGCCGAATGCCTAGCCGACAGCCTGGAGTCCCAGTGCTCCCCCAGCTCGCAACCAGTAGACAAGCGACATCTCGATGAGGTGAACGCATTCGTCGAACGTAGAGCCGCCCTGCCCCCCGAAGAAGACCCTGATGATCCTCTGCCTCCGGTCACAGCTGACGAAGTGCAAGACATCATTAACAAACTTCAACCGCGGAAAGCGCTCGGCTCCGACGGAATCACCAATAGGGTATTCAAACTCCTCCCCGCTCAGCTCGTCGTGTTAATGGCGGCCATCTTCAACGGCGCCCTGAGCAACAACGCGTTTCCCCAAATATGGAAAGAGGCCACTGTCATCGGTTTCGCCAAGCCAGGCAAACCCAAGTCTGAGCCTTCGAGCTACAGACCTATCAGTCTCCTGAATGCACTCGGAAAAATCTACGAGAGACTTATGTATAAGCGACTCAAAGACTTCGCCGAGGCTAAGAGTCTCATCCCCAACGAACAGTTCGGCTTCAGGACCGGACACTCTTGCATTCAACAGGCACACCGCATCGTAGAACACTTGAGCGCTGGCTTCCAGCGTGGAGCGATGACGGGCGTGTTGTTTTTCGACATAGCAAAGGCATTCGACAAAGTCTGGCACAACGGCTTATTATATAATCTGTACAAACTGGGAGTGCCGGACCGTCTCGTGCTCATCTTACGAGACTTTTTGTCGGATCGCACCTTCCGCTATCGCATCGGGAAGGCACTGTCTTCCCCCCACCCCATTAGAGCCGGAGTCCCTCAGGGCTCCCCGCTCTCTCCCCTTATCTTTACTCTGTTCACCAGTGACATCCCCAAGAGCAAGAAGGCACAGCTAGCCCTGTTCGCGGACGACACGGCCATCTATTACACTGGCTATAGTCACGACGCTATTTACAGCACCCTCCAAACCTCAGCCAACGTCCTAGGTGCTTGGTTCCGGAAATGGAGAATCGAGGTGAACCCCGACAAGAGTCAGGCAGTTCTTTTCTTTAAACCGCGTAAAAATAAGCCACTCGCGCTCAGCCCGATCACTATGTATGGTAAGCCTATCCCTTGGGAGAAGCAAGCCAAGTACTTAGGAGTCTTACTTGACAACCACCTGTCTTTCGCGGCGCACATCAAAGCAGCTCGCGACCGAGCTGCCTTTGCTATGGGTAGGCTTCATTTCATGATCTCGGCAAAAAGCAAATTGTCACTCAAGTGCAAGTTGCGCCTTTATACCGCGGTGATCCGCCCCATTATGACGTACGCTTGCGTCGTGTACGCTCACACCAAGCCTAAATACATCCATAGGATGCAAACCTTGCAGAACCGGTTCTTACGTAGAGTCACGGGAGCCCCTTTTTATGTCCGTAACGACCGTCTACACGTAGACCTTAGAATGCCCACCGTCCTTCAGTTTATGAAACGTCTTTCGAAGCGTTTCTTCGATAACGCCAGTAAACACCGTAATCCCCTGATCGCAGCGGCCGCCCGTTACGAACCCTCGCGCATTAGTACAGTACGCCGTCCTCGGCATACCCTCGTCACTCCCGATGATGCTATCACCCTCCTCCAGGAGAGTAACAAAGAGACTAGCACTCTTAAAAAGTTCAGACTCAAACCGCTGTCTTTCCGACCTCGCCGTCGAGGTCCGTCGCGACGTCCCGGTCCATGCCCTCCCCGACCCTCGCTCGACCCAGCCCGCGATGCTGTGCCAGTAGTTTTAAATCAGCCCCTAAATAATGATATCACTCAGATCCAGCCTGTCCCCATGCAGTCCTCCCCCAGCGACGCCCTGAGCCGAGGCTCGTACCCCACAGGGGGTGCCCTCAGCGTATAGTCGCTTAGTTTGTAAGTTTTTATGCCCTGGCTGGAGGCCTTACTCTTAAGGCACCCACAGGATAGTCCGGTTAAGCAGACGACAACCTCCTAGGTTGAACTGCGAGATGCCATTGATAAAAAAAAAAAAAAATAAGGGAATGAGCCCTTGGCCACACTACGCGTTGACTTATATAGGCTCGGTGATATGGTCCAAGCTTTCTGGTAGGTTGTAGGTTGGTGACGCAGCTAACAATATCGATTCTTCCGTAGACAAAACTAGTTTCTACAGTAGTTTTGCTACGCGTGCAGGTTGAACTGGAAGCCGGCCTCGACATAAATAGTTAGAGATCGAACATGTAGCTGATGCATAATCATCATTCATCATCTGCCTAGCCTTTTCCCAACTATTTTGGCATTGGTTTCTAGTCTAACTAGATGCTCCTAAATACCAGTATTTTACATGAAGCGACTGCCTATCTGACCTCCACAAACCCGTTATTACTAGGTAATACGATACCCTTTGGTAGGACCGTAACTCAGATTTTCGGGCCACTAGGAAAGGAAAATATCGTGAGGAAACCGGCATCTTCTAGAACTACAAATTCGAATACATGAGACATCTACCAATCCGCACTGGGCCCGCGTGATGGATTACAGCCCACTCCCTCTCATAGAGAGGAGGCTTGTGTCCCAGCAGTGGGAACATTATAGGCTGATGATGATGATGGCAAAAGGCTCGCCCCCTATTACATGGAACTTGAAACTATTTATGTACACCTCTGCCAAACCCTTCGGGGATTATCTTATATTATGATATTATATATTAGTGATGTTATCTTCTAAACTAATATTATAAAGATTTGTTTATTTGCATTGAATAGGCTCCGAAACTACTAGTCCGATTTGAAAAATTCTTTCAGTGTTATATAGCCCATTTATCGAGGAAGGTTATAGGCTATATATCATCACGCTACGACTAATAGGAGTGGAGCAGCAATGAAGAAAGTTGCGAAAACGGGGAAAATGTGACGCAAACGAAGTTGCGCCGGATAGCTAGTATGTTAATAAATTACACAAAGACACAATGTAACACAACTCTCGTACACTACGAACAAGACAAACGGTGACGTCACAAGAATCAGTAATTGATTCCATAAAGCTGTCCCCATTGTCGTTCATTAGGAGATAATTTCTTCTGTTACGTAGTCCGAAGCGTTAAGTGTCCACTAATAGGCGTAGGGTGACTGTGAGAAGCGCGGATATTAGGATATTTCTTTATATCCGAGAATATTTGGCAAATTTTATTTGGCAGCAAAAATACAAAGTTTTCGGTAAATAGTAATAAAATATGTTGGATTAATTGCTTGGTAAAGTTTCGCAAAGAGCCTGCTAGCTCCTATGTTTCCTCGTAACTTTTCATATGTCATCTACCCTTTGTGTTATTTATTTCATCATGATTGTTCTCAAAACGGTGAAGGAAAATGTCATAAGGAAACCAACGTTTCCTAGAACCAACAGAACGAAAATTTATTATTTATTTTAACAGTTCTACTGGGCCAGCTACGTGTATTAAGGTTCACTGCCTTTCACCGATAGGAAACCTGTGTCCCAGCTGTGGGAACAGTATTAGCTAATCGTACGTAAAACTACGTTTTTATATTACGAATCTTCTAAGCTCATTTCATCAACGGTAAAGAAAAGGGTTTTAGTATGATTTTCTTGAATGTTTTGTACCATAATGTCTTTCTTCTTCTTCTCCTTTCGTTTCGTTAGTCATCATCATCATCATTCTCTTGCCATTATCCCTATTAATTTGGGGTCGGCGCAGCATGACTTCTTCTTCCATTCTTCCCTACTACTTACTCGTCATCTCATCAGAAACCTCCTTTCTCGCCATTCAATCCTTAAAAAAATGCATCCATCGTTTCTTTGGTCTTCCTTTACTCTTATAACCATCCACATTCATGCTCAAAACTTTCCTCATGACATTTTCCTCATTCTTCTGCATCACATGCCCTTACCACGACAGCCGATTACCACACATCTTTTCAGTCACCGGCACAAAGTACAAATTATTAAATTTCTTGAGCCTAATACCACGTTACGCAGCATCTGTAGCATTTTTAAGTTCTAAAATGGGCAAGGAGTAAGAACACTTTGGACATTCCAGCAAGTGGGCCATGGTCTAGTCGGGCGCTCTACATTCACACTCAGTGTTGAAATAATCTTCAAAATATTATTAGATCGAAATAATAAATGTACACACGTGGCTCTATGTATCCCAATTAGTGGAAAAGTATCAAATTTAATTTTAATAACGGGCTTTACTTTTACTTTATAATATACTAGCTGTCCCGCGCAACTTCATCTGCCTCACATTTTCCCCGTTTTCGCATTTCAACAATTTCCATTGATTCTCTGCTCCTATTTGTCGTAGCGTGATGATATGTAGCCTATAGCCTTCCTCCATAAATGGGTTATATAACACTGAAAGAATTTTTCAAATCGGATCAGTAGTCGTTCAAGCAAACAACCGAACAAACTCTTTAGCTTTTTAATATTAGTATAGATTTATAATCAGAATTCAGATTATAAATATTTTATAAATAACATTTCATTATTATTAGCGCGGGATCACCCACTGCTGGGAATACCCCGAGCTGATAATGATGAACAGAAAAAGGGGTGGCCTATAGGCCTCCGCATTTTCCCCTACCCATGTGTTTAATACCGTCCTGAGATGGTGTTTTGTCAGTCTACATTTATGACAGTGCCCATTATTCCTCGCAAGCCACTATATTCGGCAGACTTTCACAGTTGCTGTTACTGTTTATTTGGAATACTAAAATATTTAATCAGCAATAAAGGGTTAATCATACCAACTTTAATTTTGTTTTCGTAGTATTTCATCAAATGATAAGGGCAGGCCTTCTACAGAGAAACCGCTGTTACTGTTTATTTGGAATACAAAAATATTTTATCATGAATCAGCAATACAGGGTTATAAATTCCAATCTCTATTTTGTTTTCGCACTATTTTATCAAATGATAAGGGCAAACGAATCATAATTGCAATGCTTGTAAAAGGCTGCTAAGTCTTAACTACCAACATAAAATAACACCAACGTTGTACGCTTAGTTCCCAATAAACTTTGACTAAGGTATATTCACAAATTATCTGATTCTTACATGAGCTAACCCAACCTAAAAGACCAAAATTAATTAAAATTAAAGTGTCCTAAATATCCGCAGAATTATATACACCATGTCACAGCAGTAACTGTTCATTAGCCCCAAGACTGTCCTAAAAAGTATCGTGTTACAATATCCGCTACAAGAATACGAGATTGTATAGAGTAAGGGATGGCGCACATGTACGATTAAGATTTTTATTATTGGTATATGTATGTGGGTTAAAGTCTTGTATGGATCAGAATGTTGGGCTACAAAAGGGATGAATGAAAAGCATTTGCATGTGGCTGAGATGAGAATGCTAAGGGGGATGTGTGGTGTTAAAGAGTAAAGAAAAACCAAGCTTAAACATGATGTTCCCTATTGAAGGCCCAATTTGAAAGCCCTTTTCGCAGAACCGGGTAATTAGATTAAACTACCCAAGTTCAGAGAATTGTGAAACAAAAAACGCTCGGTTAATGAATATGATCTTGATTAAACGTGTCGGTTGACTAACAGGAAAAAGCAAGAATTGGTTTTCAGTACAGTAGAAATGACTTTGAATTATTCTTTTATGAGTGGCGTCTCGCAGTTCAACCTAGGAGGTTGTCGTCTGATTAACCGGACTATCCTGTGGGTGCCTTAAGAGTAAGGCCTCCAGCCAGGGCATAAAAACTTACAAACAAGCGACTGCATGCTAAGGGCACCCCCTGTGGGGTACGAGCCTCGACTTAGGGCGTCGCTGGGGGAGGACTGCATGGGTACATGCTGGATCTGAATGATATCATTATTTAGGGGCTAATTTAAAACTACTGGCACAGCATCGCGGGCTGGCTCGAGCGTGGGTCGGCGAGGGCATGGACCGGGACGTCGCGATGGACCTCGACGGCGAGTTTGAAAAGACGGCGGTTTGTGTCTGAACTTTTTAAGAGTACTAGTCTCTTTACTACTCTCCTGGAGGAGTGTGATAGCATCATCGGGAGTGACGAGGGTATGCCTCGGACGGCGTACTGTACCAAAGCGCGAGGGTTCGTAACGGGCTTTGAAAAATCAATAGCGTGACCACTTTTATAGTACTGCCTCGTTGGTCCATTGGTTACAGGCACGACTGATGAAGGTTCGATTCCCAGGTCGGGTAAAGTGTTTTTCGGTTTTTCATCAGGAATTTCTCAGTAGCAGCCACGAATTCGGCCCGATATTTCTGCCCGGTTGTTGGCAAAAGGCTCGCCTCCTATTACATGGGATTTAAAACCATAACTGGCGAAATGTGGGTGTACTATTAGGTACACCTCTGCTTTACTCTTCAGGAATAACAGTCGTGATGTTATGTATTTTTTGTTTCATAGTTCAAAATCAACTCATTTGATTGGCGATTGAAAAACCGGCCCTTAGTTTAAATATTTGTAAACGCACCTACGATACTGGACAAATTTACAGTCTGGGGCAAACTTTTATTTAAAAAAAAGATATTTTTTTTAAACTGTAGAGTACACCTCAGAAAAACACAGTACAGTGACATCCAATTAAAATACCGGCAATTAATAGGTAAATACATAATTAATTAACGGTAATACCAACTCATTAAACCCACACCAATCCGTAAACATCGATTACAGCTGCATAAACAAAAGACGAGAGCCCAAAATCAGCCCATATTCAATGATACAGCTCGTTTGATTACTATCATTTGTGGGGTAAAAGCTGGTGATGGGGTATTTAGCACGCTTTTGTCATGTCGATTTCCTATCAATTTTCACTTGCTTGTTTTTGAAGTGAGAACTTCTTTAGCGGCGTTGTGCACTTTTGTGATGGGTAAAAAAATTTTAACTCGCGTCAGGACACGTGACCGCCAGTTCACGTAGATCGCGTAGAAATTTGAACTTTATGACGTCTGTCATTGAGTTTGGGTTTCCAAACCTGGATATTAATCTTATGCACAAACAAAAACTTCCTTTTTCTCCAAAGAGGTAAAATTCGTAAGACGGATTGTAATAGTTCGGAAGTGTTAAATTTTAATGTAATATAAATTGTCATTTTTGTGTACGATAGGTGAATATTGTATTTTACCACATAAATGATAGTACTTTTATACTGATAATTAAAGCAATTCGTGCAAAATTATTCCCTAACCATTCCAAAATAACAAAAATGCACAACGTTTACACTTCTGCCGGCACTCCCGGAGTACAACCCGTTCCTTATTATTTTACTTCACCGAAGCAAGTGATAATACAATACGAAAATTAATCCGAAAAATCGAAAAAGATTTGCGTGTCTTGGGTTCGAACTCGAGACCCATGACATGGCAGTCTGACGGTCACACCACTAAGCTATCTCGAATTGAAACCTGAACACTGTGCCAAAAGAAGAACTGAACAAAATTGTCGTATAAATTTCATAATTGCAAAAGAGTTTTCAACTAATTTTGAAGATAAAAGTGCAATTTGATAGTTATCAGCTGCGTTTAATACTTCTCCTGTCCTACTTAAATTTACTGGCGTAACATATGACCGTGTGATTGCTGCTTTAAGATTCTGCTTGGAGAAGCTCATGTTTAAATTATCACAGCCGTTCGGGTCGTTTAGGTTAAGCCATGCCTAGGCTGGTCCGTGGATGGGTGACCGCCCAGTACATACCGAGTTTCCTCCTTGCCTCGGAAATCACGTTAAACTGAGGGTCTCGGCTGTCATTTGTAGATATTTGACAGTCGTTACAGGTAGTGAGTGGCCCGAAAGTCTAACAACCAGGCTAAACAAGGGGTATCAAATCAAACATCGAATCAAATCATTTAATTTGGAAAACAAAGACCCATAGCATATATACCATACAAGCTATCATACATATTTATACAAATTAGGAAAGTATTATTAATCTATTGTACACAAAGTGACGGCGTCGTGTTGCGCTCGGTGGTGTCGCGTAGCCTTCCGCGAAATCGCCGATACATGACACCCTTCGGCCAAAACTCCTCCTTGAGGAAGGTCTCAATATGATGAGTTGGAACTCGCACCACGAATGACATGAAATACCCAGTATCGTATTACCCAGTGCTAACTGGGTTGTGGAGGTCTGATAAGCAGTCGCCTCATGTAAATTTCTGGTATTCAGTTTCATCCGGTTAGTCAATAAGCTGACCCCAATAACTGGGAAACACGATGCCTACCCCGTCCATTACACTTTCTGTCAGACTTTCAGTGCAGAATATTATAATTTCGTTTTAGACAACAGAATTGAGTAATTTTCAAACCATCTAACAGAATACCATAATATTTATCCCAATTTTATCCTGCAAAAGATAGCAAACAGCCTTCTATAAATTCAGGTAATTCCCACTTTATCATGAAAAGCAATTATACAATTTTGAAAATACCATGAAACTTGGCCATGGATTTATCTTAGGGATACCGTTTTATGGGGTTAATTTATAATAATAGATACTGCTGATTTCTATCTTAAGAATTTCGTATATTTTGTGGACCAGAAGACCGTAGAGAATTTAGTTTTGTGAAAAACGTCTTAATTAAGAATTTGTGTATTAAGTAGTAAAAATACTTAACTCGCTTCAAGTTTGCCAATCCAATTTGAAGACTTTCTTCAATTTCTCCAGGATCAATGACTTTATTCGGTTTGTAATCCACCACGCGGGCCCATTGCGGGTTGGTAGATATGACTTGTCTTAATTTTTTTAGTTCTAGGACATGCCGGTTTCCTTACGGTGTTTTCCTTCACCGTTTTGAGAGCAGCGGTGATTAAATCAATTACACAAAGTAATGCGCCTGCCTAGGTTCGAACCCACGGCTTACTGCTCGTTAGTCGGGGCTGCCATCACTGCGTCACCGCCTGCGCTCGTTATTCTCGTCATTTGAAAGCAATAACTTAATTAATGTTGAAGTAAGTAGCTTAACTAACTTATGTATAACGCCATTCATCCTCAAAATAAAATAACAAAACATTTTACACATTTTCAAAACCGATTCTCTCAAGACCTATCTGCCGGTGACACGTGTCAAAATCTCCGTCGTTCCGTATAGAGTAATGAATCGATGTGTATTCTTACGAAATATTTGGTACGAGAAGCATGTGCCAATATCTAGGGTATTCCAAATACACTGTCCGATAGAAAATGTGCTACCATGGGTTGCAGCGCGTGAAATATTTTATTTTTGAGGTGTTTGTTATTGAGTTACCTACAGGGATTGGTGTTTGAAAGTGTATTAAATTTGAAAATAGAATGGTTTATTTTGTGTTGAACTACTTGGTAAGTTTATCATTACTGAGAAAGAGCTATGTGACAGACAAAATATGTAATTGTTGGTACTTTTGACACTCGTTGGGTTGGCGTACTTTCAAATTGCAAAGATCCAGTTTTTAAAAAAAAACCGGCCAAGTGCACTTTGCCGGTTTTTTTTTGGGTTGCGCCAGTCGCTCTCTCCATGTTGCCATGAGGAGTCGGGATGCCCTGGAATCCCTTCGACATCGTTTTTACGACAAACGGTTGTTTGGAGAGAAAAATCACCCAGATGCTTTTCGCCTTATGTTTAGGTGTTCTATACGATAGAATCGAGAAAATAAACAATTTACCAAAAAAATAATATTGCAAAATTTTTCTGTTATCTATTTATTTATTTCTTCTTTTTTTCAGCTATCCGTTACGTATACTCCAACCGCATCATTTGATTGAAATACACCTTTTGATTTTTAGGGTTCCATACGCAAAGGGTCAAACTGGACCCTATTACTGAGACTTCGCTGTCCGTTCGTCTGCCATCAGGCTGTATCTCATGAACCGTGATAATTATAGCCAGTTGAAATTTCTACAGATTATGTATTTCTGTTGCCGCTATAGCAACAAATACTAAAAACAGAATAACTAAATATTTAAGGGGGGCTCCCATATAAAAAAGTGATTTTTTGCTCGTTTTTTATAAATATTAGTACGGAACCCTTCGTGCGCGAGTCCGACTTGCACTTGGCCGGTTTTTTTATTTTATTTTGAATGACATACATTACATCGCCAGCTTACAGACACAATTTTGATTAAGCTATGCACTCATCATCATCATCATCATCAGCCTATAATGTTCCCACTGCTGGAACACAGGCTTCCTCTCAATGAGAGGGTGTGGGCTTTAATCCACCACGCGGGCCCAGTGCGGTTTGGTAGATGTCACATATCTTTGAATTTTTAGTTCTAGGACATGCCGGTTTCGTCACGATATTTTCCTTCACCGTTTTGAGAGCAGCGGTGATGAACTAAATTACACAAAGTAATGCGCCTGCCTGGGTTCGAATCTCGACATGGTCTCTCAATCTGCTCTATTCGCACCTATTTCATACCTTCAAAAGTGACCACAAAAACTACGCTGTCCTACCACACAATCAAAATCCAATGAAATATGAGCCAGTAGTAACTGGCCCGATCGAGTTTGAACCGGTTTGCGGTATATTTATCATCTTACACGAGGTAAAACGAGAAAATATGGACTTCGGGCAGATATTCAAATGTTTGAAAGTGTCTCTGTTGAAGATTTTGTTATTCTAGTCTCTTTAAAATATTTTTGTCTAGTGCAGTTTTGATCTGAAGTGATAATTGTGTATTAAGCTGGACGGACATTGTACTTACTACGTTTTATTTTTGTACAATCATCAACCAATTATTACGGTGTTTGCTTCAAGTCTTACCATCATCATCTGCCTATAATGTTCCCACTGCTGGGACACAGGCCTCCTCTCTATGAGATAGAATGGGCTGTAATCCACTACGCGGGCCCAGTGCGTGTTGGTAGATGTCACATGTCTTCGAATTTTTACTTCTAGGACATGCCGGGTTCCACACGATGTTTTCCTTTACCGGTTTTGAGGGCAGCGGTGATGAAATAAATTACACAAAGTAATACGCCTGCCTGGGTCCGAACCCACCGCTTACTGCTCGTAAGTTCGGGCTGCCACTTCTGGGCCACCGCTGCTCTGTTCCAGTCTTACCAGATGCGGTTGAATACCAGTATTTCACACAAAGCGATTGCCTATCTGACGTCCACAACCGAGTTAGTACTGGGTAATACGATACCCCTTGTTAAGTCTGGTTGTCAGACTTTCTGGCCACTGACTACCTTTAACGATTGTCAAAGATCCACAAATTACAGCCGGGACCAACGGCTTAATTTAGGCACGGAGGAAACTCGGTATGAAATGTATGGACCTTGCTCTTATTAGATATTCTTGATGAAATGTTTATGGAACATTGAATGCGAAACAGCTGTACGATACAAACGATTTAAAACCTATTCAGGAATATATAACAATTATTATCTGCTGTGCACTTTTAGCGAAACTTTCAGCAAGATTTTTATCTTGCTGAAAGTTCAATGGTCAATTCACATAACTGATTGCTTTGGTAGATACACGCTCAGGAGTCAACTTTAAACACTGATTATACACAGAAAAGCAACAAATATTTAATTCGTTTTAAGTATAGTGTTAATACAGTAAGAAAATGTAGTTCAATTTTAGCGAGACTTCCAGCAAGATAACAAGCGGTTTAATCTTAACTTTAAATTACAAAACTAACTTTCTTTTATAAGCTCAACAACAAGTATCGCTCTAATGAGCATCAATGCACTGCTTCTGATGAGACGGCGACTTTGTTTAAATCTATGTAGAGATTCTTCAGTTCAGTTTGGGAGAAGTGGTGGCAAAATAAATAATACAAATATAATAGAGTTCCTGGGTCATGCTGCTCCTTAAAATGTCTACAATTACTTCAATTTGCATTATATTCACGTTTCAATTTTGAATCAGCTAAGTAGTGTTAGCCTAATAGGAAGACCGTCGGACTACCATGTCATTGGTCTCGAATACGAACCCAAGACACGTACCTCTCCACCGCGGGAGATACCCCGGGCGTCAGGGGCCACCGTAGGCGCGGGCCTGTGGACGTTGGGTGGGACAACTCACCGTCCGTCCATTTTATGACGACAGGCTGTGTCGACGGCGCGTTCGTGTTCTACGCGCGCCTCAAGGAGATGTCATCAAACTGGAAAGGGTCTGAGAATAAGTTTTAGCCACATCACAGTTTTACAAGTCTGACACTCCCTTCTGCTCCACCCAGAGGGATCATTTAATGATTTACCATCCATAAAAAGACTCGTATCTCTTTTTTTTTTTTTTTTTTTTTTTTTTTTCGGATGGGAAATCATCAAATGACTTCTTCCGCTCTGGGCGGAGCGGAAGGGAGTGTCAGACTTGACTGACTAAAACCCATCCATGTTCCTTCTTAGCCCTTTGCGTTCCAGGGGCACGGTATCTCTTTCGAACAACCCGCAGCCCTGGCAGGCATCGGCCCTCTCGGACCCCTTCCGATTTGCTGACATCTCCTTGAGGCGCGCGTGGAACACGAACGCGCCGTCGGCACGGTCTGTCGTCATATGACGGACGGACGGTGAGCTAGCCCATTACTCACCGTCCACAGGCCCGCGCCTACGGTGGCCGGGGGCCACTGGTTGCCCCCCGACGCCCGGGGCGTCTCCCGCGGCGGCTGGGACGTGAGGTTCTCTCCCTCTCACGTTCCGCCACCTCCTTCGCTAGCATGACTGCTTCGCAGAAGGAGGCGACGGCTTCCCATTCCCTCTCGCTCCGGACCATGGATTGAACCAGGGCCGGACGCGAAAGGTCGCCGCCGCCAATCGCCGCTACGAGGACACGGCGGTGCTCAGCCCAAGCGGGGCATAGCTCCACAGTGTGCTCCACCGTGTCCTCCGGTCGATCCTCGCAGTGGTGACACCCGGGCGTTTCCTCCCGCCCGATTCGGTGCAGGAACCTCCCGAAACAACCGTGTCCGGTGAGGACCTGCGTCAGGCGGAAGGTGAGGGCGCCGTGGCGCCTCTCCAGCCACTCCTCAAAGAGGGGACTTATCGCCACTATTGTGGCGTGCCCTGCACGGGGTTGCGACAGTCGCTCCCTCCATGTCGCCATGAGATCGCGCCGGAGGTCTGTCCGCTGAGCGACAATTTGCCGCGGCAGCGGAGTTTCCCCCCGGCGTAGTGCCTCCGCGCGCCATTCGTGCAGGCACGCGAGGACTATCGCCTCCAGATCCCATGGCGGCAATCCGGCCAAGAGGCTCGCCGCCTCGCCGGAGATCGTGCGGTACCCCCGGATCAGCCTTACGGCTACCACCTTCTGGGGCGCGTTCAGGTAATGGGCGGCTCGCCGCCTCAGAGAACGCGCCCACACCGGGGCCCCGTAAAGGGCCATGGACCGCACGACCCCCGCGTAGAGCCTGCGGCAGGAGGCGTTTGGACCCCCCAGGTTGGGCAAGAGCCGCTTGAACGCAGCCCCTGCCCGTTCCAGTTTGGGGGCCAAACGTCGGAAATGCTCCACGAAGTTCCACCGGCTGTCGAGGACAAGCCCTAGGTACCTCAGCGTCGACTCGACGCCGATGGGAACCCCTCCTACCGTCAGTATGGATCCCGACGGTGGCGCATTCCGAGGCCCATGAAAGCACATGGCCTCGGACTTGTGCAGTGCCACCTCGAGACCCAGTTGCCGGATTCTCTCCACGACTATCGCAACCCCGCGTGTCATAAGTTCGGCCGCCGCCTCGTGCGACCTCCCTTGTGCCAGCACCAGCGTGTCGTCAGCGTAGCAGACTACACTGACACCGCTAGGGAGGTCGGCGCGCAGCACCCAGTCGTAGCCGATGTTCCACAAGGGCGGCCCCAGAACCGATCCCTGTGGGACACCGCACGACACCTCTCGCCGGTTCCATTCTCCGGTGCGACCGGGGTAGATGACGGAAGACTCGTATCTCTTGGATTCATGTGCGTCTTGTATAATTATTACTTACTTTGGTCAACGAAAACATCGTGAGGAAACCAGCATGCCTGAGAGATATTCTTCGATGGTATGTCAAGCCAAGTCAGAGGCCATAAAAACTCTGAAACCAGGATAGGCACAAACGACACGAAAAACAAATGATGTCACGTTTGGTGCACGGAAAAAATATTTGTATGACCTGCAGGTAATTGTTCCGCGTCTGGCTGTTTGTGTATGTGAGTTTAAATGTTTGTAAACGCACCCACAGGTGAAATTCCTAGTGTGGGGCAAAGTATAAAAAAAAACGACTCTGTTTATTTCATAACGAAGTAAACTGTGTACGAAATGTTACACAGTATTTGCTCCTTTATAAAAACTTCGTAGGTACATATCTGAAACTCCTACAGCAAAAACCAATACCCCATTATCAAATTTTCCAAAAAACCTTGATCAGAAATACATGGAAAGATATAAAAAGCCATGTAATTATGTGGGCATACCACCTGGCACAAACCAGACGTGACTACGATACCAAAAATGTTAATTTCTGTAAAAATCGGTATGTGTCAGGAAAAGTCAGAAGTATCATTGCTTTCCGAGCACTTATTAAACAAAAACATTTATTTGAGATGCCACATAGCCCGTAATTATTTATTAAAATCAAATGTAAGACGTATTGTTATAACAAACAATTAAAACTAAAACTAAATATGTACATAAACTAACTAAATATAAACTAACTTAAAAACAACAGGACGTTTAGGCGTCAAAATACTCCTCCACATCGCTGTCATCCGGAAACGTGCCCAGAAGACTGGCAGCATTGCCACGTTGTATGGCAATACTAATTCTCTATCCAAAGAGATAGCCAGCCCCCTGGTCTCGCGAGGTGTCAACCAGTCGACGAGATATTTCCTTAAAAGGGAATGCGCACTTGGGTCCCATGACCCGAGCGTTTCGACCCCAAACGGCTCAAAACTATAACTGCCATTTAGATTACAGTATTTACGCCGTTTAAGGCTTTCAGCAGCCGCAGCAGCAGCTCCAGCATAGCCCACCGTGCTTGCAAAATGAGATGGCGCAAGGGTATCGACGCAAGTTGCGTCAAAAGGCCTACCCACCTGCCAGGGCATCAGCATCATGCCGTCTGGTCTCTTCCCATCGTCACGTACCAAGCCGTTAGTTTCGCGGTTAGCGGTGGGAAGAGCTCGACGAATAATGTCGTTGATGCTGGCGTGCCGTGCTATGTGACCTGCGCTCCTGTAGCAGGAAAGCAATACAATACAATACACTCTCCCCTTTTTACATGGGACTTAAATATAACTGTTGAAATGTGGTTGTGCTCTTAGGTACAGCTCTGTCAAACCCTTTGGAAATTACGAGCGTGAATTTTAGAGGGTCTTTTGCTTCGAATTGCTTTGGTCCCGTAGACATAGGATCAAATTAAAACTTCTGTTCTGTCCGTTCAGTTATCAAAAAGGTGCGTAAAATTCTAATGAGCCTTGTCCTTCGGATATGAAGGGATATAAAAATTTATGTCAACCATTAGCAGTATCTAGCGCGATCAGCGAATCGGTATTGTTTTATATTTTTGAAATAAATAATTACTTTACCAAGAACAAGCTTTTGCTCACTATCTTAGCTTTGACACTCAATTAGAGCTCAAAATGTCTGTGATGGTCTGAGAATTATGTCACGGAAATGTCGTTAAACTAGTCATATAACAAAACCGGCCAAGTGCGAGTCGGACTCGCGCACGAAGTGTTCCGTACCATTATTTATAAAAACGAGCAAATAAATCACTTTTTTGTATGGGACCCTCTTAAATATTTATTTAATTCTGTTTTTGGTATTTGTTGTTATAGCGGCAACGGAAATACATAATCTGTAGAAATTTCTACTGGCTAACTATCACGAGATACAGCCTGGTGACAGACGGACGGATGGACGGACAGCGAAGTCTCAGTAATAGGGTACCGTTTGATTCTTTTTTGTACGGAACCCTCAAAAGTATAATATGTATAACCCAAGTCAGGGTTGTTGTTATCTATATTATGTTATGTTAGGTAGAAAGAAGCTAGTATGTACAAGTTTCAGCCGAATACCTGCCAAAAAACACCAATACATCATAGGTACATATCTACAGAGAAAATTTGCCATCACAATTGCGTCATAACAGAACATAGTTTATATTTACGAGAGTTAACTTTGTCTGTTTGTTTGTCACGCCATCATTGTTAAATGCAAATGTTATCGAAAAAATTTATTCAAAATCGAGTTAGAGAATTAACACATTTATTGAACACTAGCTGTCCGGCGCAACTTCGTTTGCGTCACATTTTCCCCGTTTTCGCACCATTTTGCATTGCTGCTCCGCTACTATTGGTCGTAGCGTGATGATATTTAGCCTAAAGCCTACATCAATAAATGGGCTAAATAACACTGAAAGATTTTTTCAAATCGGACCAGTAGTTTTATGTTAGCCCTGAAGTGCTTGGTAGAGGTGTACCTAATGATACACTCACCTTTCGACATTTTGTTTAAGTCCTATGTAATAGGGGGCAAGCCTATTGCCATCAACCTGGCACAAATTCAGACTCCGTGGCTGCTGCTGAGAAATTTCTGGTGGAAAAACCCAATAACAATTTCCCCGACCCGAGAATCGAACCCAGTCCCTCATACTCAACAGTCGCGCCACCGATGAGACAGTCTTACAAGTATTTTACGAATAAAACCCAAAAACACAGGTAGTCATCATCTGCCTAGCCTTTTCCCAAACTATCTTGGGGTTGGCTTCCAGTCTAACCGGATGCAGCTGAATACTAGTATTTAACATGAAACGACTGCCTATCTGACCTCCACAACCCAGTAACTGGGTAATATGATACCCTTTGAAAAGACTGGATGCCAGACTTTTTGGCTTCTGACTTGTCGTAACGACTGTCAAAGAACTACAAATGACAGCCCGGACCAACGGCTTAACGTGCTTTCCGAGGCACGGAGGAAACTCGGTATGTAATTATGGTGACCCATCCGCGGCGAACCTTGGCAAGCACGGCTTAACCCTAAAGATAGACCCGCTCGGCTGTTATTATTTATCCATGAGCTCCTACAAAAACACAGCAGCAACTCCCAGAAAAAAGAAAAACAATCAATCATTTGCGAAAAAACAAGTCGATTGTAAAGAAATACTTATCCGAGAGATAAGGTGGGTTATTTTTCACGTCGTCACGTCGACGGGTCGTCGGATAGTCGTCCGGGTGGAAAATGACATGATATCGGGACATAGCAGGACAAAGCGGGACTTTGTGGGACGTTGAAGTGACATTTGGCACTTTATAAAGCTTCGGTCACACGGGACGTGTTCACTTGTATGGGAATGAATTTGCTTTTACAATTCGGGAGTGGCAGTGATCAAGCTACTACGGAGTTTGACTGTTGACCGATCTCTTTTCAACCTTATTATTTAGGGCATAAGGGAGAAAAGTGGCTAAATATTAACAGCCGTTCGGTTTGATCGTCGGATTACGCCGCGGTTGGTTGATCCACGGATGGGTGACCGTCCATTAAATACAGAGTTTCCTCCGTGCCTCGGAAGCCGTTGATCGGGATCCATTAAATACCGAGTTTCCTCCGTGCCTCGGAAGCCGTTGATCTCGGCTATCATTTGTAGATATTTGACAGTTGTTAAGAAGTCAGCGGCCCGATAGTTTGACAACCATTCCTACCAAGATGGTTTCGTATTACCCAGTACTAAAGTACTAGTTGGTCCATGTAAAATACTGGTACTCAGATGCATCCGGTTAGACTGGAAGCCGACCCCAAAATAGTTTGTGAAAGACTGTGTTGTACAGGCCTGATTCGTCATAAAACGGCACAGGCCGGGCAATATCAAATGTATATATTTTGCCGCCAGGCTTTACTGAATTAGGCCGATACAAATCAGTAGTGTGATTCACACCAAGTGCTAGTTGCGAGTGCTTTTACAGCATGCAAGTTACTCGCCCTATGTGAACGAGGCTTAAGCAGTAGACGAGAAAATGATCGTGAGATTTAGATAGAGAGCTCATTTGATGGGTGTCTGTTGTTTTTTTTTTGCTTTTTTGCGATGTAATATTGGTGTTGATTGATTTTGAATTGGTTTTTATAGGATTTTGATGGCATTAGTGGAGTAAAGATTTCGTTTGTTATATTTTCTGTGGTGTCCTTAATAAGGGCTGTTAAATAAAATGGAAAGGAAGAGTGTTGGTCGTCCGATAGCAAGATTTATTGACGAAAATGTTGCCACCGCGGGTATGATCTGAATCAGATTAGCTTTCATCATCTGCCTAGCCTTTTCCCAAACTGTCTTGGGGTCGGCTTCCAGTCTAACCGGATGCAGCTGAGTACCAGTATTTTATATGAAGCGACTGCCTATCTGACGTCCACAACCCAGTAACTGGGTAAAACGATACCCCTTGGATGTCAGACTTTTGGCTTCTGACTATTTGTAACGACTGTCAAAGATCTACAAATGACAGCCGGGACCAATGGCTTAACGTGCTTTCCGAGGCACGGAGGAATCTCGGTATGTAATTATGGTCACACATCCACGGACCAACCTTGGCAAGCACAGCTTAACCTTAAAGATCGATCCGTGCGGCTGTTATTATTTAGTCACGAGCTCTTCTGCTGAGATTAGCACTGCAGCGTGGATATTGAGACAAGCAAAGAAGTGGATGATGAAATACTTTAATCATAATCGCACTCTGTGGCAAGCTTTAGGGGAGGCCTATGCTGGAAAGCAAGACAATCTTCGCGAAACTGGTGTATAGAAGAAAAGTTTAAAATTCATAAAATATGTATACAGGGTGTAACTGAAAGGGTATATACATACGATGTGCTACAGACCATCAAACTGAACATGTTTCTCCACAAACAAACATCGAAATAACGAAACAATTATCTGCTGCCCCATACAAAATTTCAATACCTATTCGACCCAAATGTATGGGGCAGCCGATATTTTTGGAGAAACATGTTCAGTTTGATGGTCTGTAGCACACCCTTAAGTATGTATATATCCTTTCCGTTACACTCTGTATGTAAGATTGTCGAATAAAGGCTATTGTATTGTATTGTATTGTATACCTAAATAGTACACTCACATTTCGACAGTTATGTTTAGGTCCCATGTTAGGGCGAGCATGTTGCCATCAACAAGGCATAGATCCAGGCTCCGTGGCTGCTACTGAAAAATTCCTGATGGAATAACGTAATAACACTTCCGTTTTCATACCAAAAACAAATATTTTCCGACAATTTTTGCGTACAGTTACTTAAGTTAATGTACATAATGCTTAACGGATTCTTAAAGGGTTCGTTTACACCTTGCATAAACACTTTTTCACATTAACATCCCATGTTACCACGGAATACCCATTTCTTCCCGTGGGTGTCGTAAGAGGCGACTAATGGATTTACCAGAGAATGGGCAGCAGCGTTCTCTGCGCTTTTGTAACAACCGTACTGCGATCGCCAACCCGCCTGCCAAGTGTGGCGATTTGGCAAAACCCCCCCTTCTTGGGGTAGGCCTATGTCCAGCAGTGGACTTCTTGGGCTGAAATGATGATGATGATGAATGATGATTACCAAGGAAAAAGCCTTGATAGTGCTTTATAGATCTACTAAATCATCATTATTTACCGAGGTTCCTCCTGCCTCGGAAAGCACGTTAAACCGTTGGTCCCGGCTGTCATTTGTAGATCTTTTACGATCGTTACAAACAATATAATATTCAGGTCTGATAAGCAGTCGCTCCATGTAAAATACACCTAACACAAGCATCTCCTTGCTTAAAAGGTGATCTCCAGGTATTCTAAGTTTGTTGAATCATGTAATTGAAATATTTTTATTTTTTTTAAATACTGGTATTCAGCTGCATCCGGTTAGACTGGAAGCCGACCCCAACATGATTAGGAAAAAGCTAGGCAGATGAGTGCTTCATAAATCTCCAATAAACAACAAAACCCTTGTTAAGAGTTCGATGAACTCTTTCAGGCCAAAATATTCTAGGAAGTAGATTCTCGAAGAAGTCCAATCAAAAGTTCTTATTTTAATTGAGTTGGGTATTTAAGTCGAGTTTCAAGATCTTTGCTTCTATAAAAAAAATTGTTGTTATAATGGCTAAACTAAGGTAAAGTTATTACAAAAATATCTCGTTTCTTTCATGAAACCTCGTTATTAGGAATTTATAAATATTTGTTTTCAGTTATAATGGGTTTTCATAGATTAATAGTAGACTGGCTACTCTGTAACTTTTTGGGGAGAAAGAGGTAAATGATAAACTAAATTGGAAAACCATGGGGAGGCCTAGTTCACCAATGGGACAGAATAGGCTGATAAAAAACTGCCTTTTTGGTACAGTAGGTGCAAGGTGTGTAGGTTGCTCTGTATGGTGTCGGACGTAAAGAATAACACCATCCCATATCTTCCCGTGGGTGTCGTAAGAGACGACTAAGGGACTTGCCAGAGAATGGGCAGCAGCGTTCTCTGTGTTTTTGTGACAACCGTACTGCGATCGCCAACTCGCCTGCCAAGCGTGGCGATTATGGCAAAACCCCCCTTATGTACACTTGGGAGAGGCCTATGTCCAGCAGTGGACGTCTTTTGGCTGAAATGAGGAGGTGCAATGCATGCTAATTATATTGCTCTTCCTGCACGTACATGTTCTTGCGGGTGGGAGGGCGGTGCTGCATCCTGCATCCAGGCCTGGATCTTGCTCAACATTTATTTGTGTACTCAATGACGGCACAGTTGGCGCAGTGGTTGAGCGATCGACTGCTGCGCTGCGTGTCGCCGGTTCGATCCCCGCACGGAACATGTCATATTAGTATGGCCTACAGATAGTTGTTCCGGGTCTGGTTGTTTGTGTATGTGAGTTTCAATGTTTGTAAACGCACTCAAGATACAGGATAAAATAATAGTGTGGAGCAAAATTAAAAAAAATGATCTATCTATCTTTATTATTTGGCCGTTTTGCGGCTTAGTACTTTTGCTCTCATTCAAGCTGCGAAGGAAAAGCGTAGGGAAAAAAGAAAATTAAATCATAATGATTATGGACCAAACTTTTTTTCGTTCTGTTGTTTTATTTCTTCGTAAGAGTATTAAAAATTGTCGTTTGATTCACGGACATTTATCACTGCAGTTCTTGGCTCCATAACAGTGCATTCCGCCGTGGCTGCAATGACAAAGTTTCCCTACTTGTATCAAAAAGTCTCATTTCAAGCTGTAGGATAAAAACACATCGAGTCAAACCGGCCTATCTGCATAATTCCACCATCTAATCTTTGACCAACAAGCATTAGGGCGGACATACTGCTCGAACGTCCTAAGGCGATTTCACGGGTATGTCCAGTTTCCCACAGAGAGGTACGAGTATCTTCCTACGCAATAATATACCTAAAAGGATTTTCTACGTTTGCTTCACTTAATACAGGTAGCTACCTAAATATATTATTACATTGTCTTTTTGTAATTTAATCTTTTTTGTTTCAGTAAAAAGTAGGTACTGCCTGCGTCAGGTTGTAGGCCTTTTAGATTCCTAGATCCTTGGTAACTTTTTATTTCGTTCTACGTTTTTTAGAAAGCAACGACTTATTATCAGGCCTACAATGTCCTCCCATACTTTAGTACTAACGCTGTAACAGAAATATTGTAAAACCAAATGATTTTTAAAGAGTAACCAATCGAGTTTCTTGCCGGTTCTTCTCCATAGGAAACGACGAACCCGAACCGAGTACCTTTTTGTCGACGTTTTATAAGTGCCCCTGTAGGCCTATGTAAAATAAAAATATGTATTTTGATTTTTTTTTGTCATCCTTCGGCTGGGTAAAGGTCTCTTCCCGTGACTTCTTGGTGTCGACCACTGGATCGGAAAAACTGGAAGACAAAACTCATTGGCCAGTGCTAGTCATGACTTAGAATACTGACAGCCGTTTCTACAAAAAAGTTAAAGTAAACACTTTGACTTGTTGCGCACTCGCAATAGGGAGGGTATGGGAAGCAAAGGTCTGTTAGACTCTAACTGACGACTCCCTTCCCACACTTGCTAGCAAGGATATGCCTCTCTTAAGTGGCAGCTGACAAGTCACATTGCTAGCAGAACTGATGGCCGATGGGAAACACAATTTATGAATTGGAAACCACGTATGAAATTGAGTTGGAAAACCTCCCACAAGATTGAACGCTGACCCGGCGACGGGCTCGATAATCAGCTAGATTACAAAAGCCTGGAACCAGTCATTTATTATTGATGATTTTAACTCGTAAGTTCTACGCTATACATACGTGGTTAAACACTCATATTTTTTACTGTTTTGAATTTTTTTTTGACATGTGAACTACGGGATTTTTTTTTATTTAACCTATATTATGTATATGCATGCTGTGATGTATGCTCTAATAATACCTGAAAACAACTTTGTACACCATTTTTAATGCAAATAAAATTGATTTGATTTGATTTGCCCGCGGCTCCCAAAATCACTGTATTCAGATGATTTAGTTACCCATACTTGCGTCTCTGAGGCTCTGTATGGTGTCGGACGTAAAGAATAGCACCATCCCATATCTTCCCGTGGGTGTCGTAAGAGGCGACTCAGGGACTTGCCAGAGAATGGGTAGCAGCGTTCTCTGTGCTTTTGTAACAACCGTACTGCGATCGCCAACCCACCTGCCAAGCGTGGCGATTATAGCAAAACCCCCCCAAATGTCAATGTGACAGGAGGCCTATGCCCAGCAGTGGACGTCTTTTGGGCTGAAATGAAAAAATGAATGATGAAACTTGCGTCTGACCACCATAAGGACTATTCCTGCTTGAGGCCTCGGCCGCTATGAACTCTTTAAAATGTATCTTCCTTTGTCCTGTTTTTTTCTTTTATAGCTGTCAGTCGGGTGGTCTAAGTGTGGTCCAACATCTGTGATCATTAACAGAGCCTGAGTTTATTTTTAAACAAAATGTTGCAATGTTAAAAAAAAACTCGCATAATTGTCGATGTTTTATTGATTTACTACTGGTTGGTATAAAAAAGGTCAGAGAACAGATGTGGTCATGGTGTGCACCGGGGTTTGTTTTAAAATGAGCAGATGCAGCTTTAGTCGACTGTACCCAGAGTAGGGCAAAAACTAATTGTAAAACAACTAACAACTAACAATTAAATTGCCAAATTTAGTTGCAACTAACAACTAAAATAATTAATTGTAATTGTAACGTGTCGCAATTCACAATTAATTAATTGTGCTTGTAAAACTTAGCGATTACAATTAAATTAATTGTGCTTGTTAAAATTTGCAATTACAATTGATTAATTGTTAATTGTTTGATACACGTTTACAATTACAGTTAACAATTAATAAATGTAACTGAAAAATATAATTAAAAAAATGCAAGAGCATTCTCCATAATATTCTCAAAGATATGTAAAGCCTGGATTTAAGCCAGAACATTACGTAAAAGTGTAGCACAGGTACCTAACTAGAATAATTCATCCCTACGCACAAGTCGAAGGGGGGATGCGGGGCGTGCAGTGTGCACGCTATGGACTCCTGCCATATTTACATTTATCAAATACGTAGTTAAATTAAATATTAATTGTTTAAAACAATTAATTTAAATGCAAATAAAATTTTAATTGCAGTTGAATTAATTGTAAACCACAATTAACAGATTTAATTGCAACTGATTTTAATTGCATTTCACAATTAAAAAATAATTGAATTAATTTAATTGCAATTAATTTAGTTGAAATAAAAATTGTAATTGTTTGCTTCTACAATTAAAAAATTAATTCAATTGTGCCCAACACTGACTGTACCTACCTGTTACACAAAATATTTCACACTTACATTGAAGGTACTTCTTCTCTGTTATTCGCAAAAAGGTCAAAACCCTAATCCTCAAGGACCTCAAAAAGGATTTAGGGTATCTATATCAAAGTGACCTCGTAGAAAACAATTAAGTTGATTTCAAAATTAAAAGGTTTTTTAATTGAGTCCACTGTTTTATGTTAAACAATTTGTGAATTTACGAGAGTTCTCGTTTTATTTTATAATGTGGAGGGTTTTCGGGTGTATTGTTATTAATTAACGCTTGTTTAGGTACCTACTTAGGACGTAATGCGATATTTTGTGGCTTGGAATAAATAATAATGGGTGTAAAAAGGCCTTAACGAAGCCTAGACGCGTCATTGTCATCATTTTTGAGGTTCTGTACCCAAAGGGTCAAACGGGACCCTATTACTGAGACTTCGCTGCCGTCCGTCCGTCTATCACCAGGCAGTACCTCATGAACCGTGATAGTTAGTTAGTTGAAATTTCTATAGACTATGTATTTCTGTTGCCGCTATAACAACAAATACCAAAAACATAAAAAAAAATATTTAAGGGAGTACCCATACAAAAAGTGTTTCTTTTGCTCGTTACGAACCCTTCGTGCGCGAGTCCGACTCGCACTTGGCGGCTTTTTTTGTTCTTGGCCTTATCTGGGAACCGTAACTAGAAAGTTACGGAGATGTTAAGGGTCAAAGTTCTAATATTTTCCCACGTTTTTTTTTAACGAATCGAGTTGAGTTGCGTGCTATTGAAGAAGCCTATGCGTAAACTTATTTAACCTTAGTAAGTAAATTTAAAATAATTTGTACTTGAAAGATATACAAGTACCACTTGATCAAGTTTATTTTATTTCTCCGAATCTATAGTGACTATTAAAACGGCTGCCATTTCTAAGAAAATAATAATTTGAAAGAGTCTAGATAATTGTCGTAAAGCGCTAAAGTTGGCAACGTAGGTGTCGCAAATAATAGCTGACAAATATTTATTAATTTTGAAGGCTCTTACCCGCCGCATCGGAATTACTTATGATATCTGGCACTAGATTTAATTAGATTAAGCAAACGGACGTCGGCGATCCGTCAACGTCTCGTTACGCGCCACCTTCCTTGACAACTGCCCAAGTCAATATGGCTACCCGCAACGACTTGACGTTTCGCCAGAGAGAATTGTAGACCGCTTCTCTCTCGTCTGTGGTCACAGTTTAGTTTGCAACGTGAATCATATGAAGCCTTTTTGCAAAGGCACCGACAATTTTGTTTTTTTTTTTTTTTAATTAATATTATTGAATAAAATTAAGAAATATTGCTATAAGTTTTATAAAAATATTGACTAAGTTTTGCAATAATAACACTGGATTAGGTGCTGTTACAGATTTAAATGTAAAAAAAAACAGATTACCAAACCCATGCGGGCAAAGTAAAAAAGCAAGGATCAATATTTTAGTGCAACACAACGATATTCCAATTTCATTAAATTTTAGTTTTATTTTGGGGTAGAATGTTTCTTTATAAAACTCATTTGTTGCTTTTTAAACTAGAAAATTGAGAGTGCCTTCGAGTGACTCCTAAAAGAAAACGTACGTAACGGTAATGAAGGACGATTTTTTATTTTCATCCTGTGTTTTAATTAAGTAAACGTTGCTTTCAATTTTATGTTTTCCTGAGTGTACGTTAGGTCCATTTTAGTAATATTAAATAAATATATCATAACAGCGAGATATTTTCAGTTAATTGCAACGACGTTGCCAGCTTTCAAAATGCATTCCTGAAGCATAATCAACATGTAACATTCTTACTACCGGAACAGAGACCTTAACGTGGGCCCAGCTCTAGACATCATCATCTGCCTAGCCTTTCCCCAACTATCTTGGGGTCGGCTTACAGTCTAACCGGATACAGCTGAGTACCAGTATTTTACATGAAGCGACTGCCTATCTGACCTCCAAAACCGAGTAAATGGGTAATACGATACCCCTTGGTAAGACTGGATTTCAGACTTTTGGCTTCTGACTACTCGTAACGACTGTCAGAGATCAACAAATGACAACCGGGACGAACGGCTTAACGTGTTTTCAGAGGCAAGGAGGAAACTCGGAATGTAAATTATGGTCACCCATCCACAGACCAACCTCGGCAAACACGGCTCTAGTGAAAAAGGGAATAAAAATCAAGCCGTCGTAGAATCGACTATTTTGAAGACGGTAAAAAGAGGTTTTAGCCCTGCCAGTAGCCGGCTTATGGGTAGATAACTGAATATCAATAATTCTACTGACCAGTGGAGCTTACTAATGTCTACGGAACCCAATAAGTAACTCAAAACTATTTGATATAGGTAAACTCGTTAAAAAAACCCGTGAAATGAAAAACCAGCGAATATTATGTATGGGTGCTTGAATCAGGATTTGTTGTTCTATAAATACAGACGAATCAAATTAGTCTTCTAATGTTTTATGCCCTTAAAATATGTTGTTTTTTTTTAGTAAATATATTTGCAAAATATGGAGTTTTAATTCCGCTAATAAGATTAGGGCCTGGATGTAGGATGCAGCATCGCCCTCCCGCCCTCAAAAATATGCACATGGTATGTAGGTAACGCAATTCTTAATGAGCATGCCATACACACAAACCTCTACTCAAATAATAAAGAAAAATAATTTTATTGTCATGAATGATAACAGGTTTTATTGCCTTTGATTTAACCTTTAAAAAAAAGTTTGTCTTTTAACTTTTTAAATAATTTCTGACCTACTTGTATTACAGTTATAAATCACACAAAGGAGTTTAGACCTTTGAGTTGAGACAAGATGGTTTAAAAAATGTGTTACATCCTTTGAATTTTCCAATTATTCCTTTAACTTTAAAACCAAACCAAAGTTAAATCCATCCATTGAATTCAACAGAAACTATCAGTCACCTGAATCGAACTGGCTAATCACACAAATTCTACGAATAAGCTTAGTTGGCTTTCGTTTGAAGATATTTCTAAACGGGCTACATTTCACACTTTTTCATTGTAACATTTTAATTCTATCATCTTGATTTGTTTGTTACATTGCGGATTTATTCTTTGTTTTACACTATTTTCATCAATTTTAATTCACAAATTATTATAATTATAAAAATGTAAAACATAGCTGTCCCGCGCAACTTCGTTTGCGTCACATTTGCCCCGTTTTTGCAATATTTTTCATTGCTGATGCGCTCCTATACAGCACCATCTATTGAATACTTACTGAATCCAGTCAACAGAAACCGCCACCTGTTAGAATCGTTTGGAGCTAACAGATAATTGTGACTTAATTTGCAATAAATTAATTTTACGACTATAAATTTAGATGTAAGCTATCCTATCTTTCAAGTTGGATCAAACTGCACACGGTGTGAAAATTTGATTAAAATCGGTTAAGTAGTTTAGAAGTCTATCCCCGACAAACAACGTGACACTTAATTTATTTAAATAGATATAAATAAAATAGTGCATGTGGTGTTAGCCTGTAAGTATTTGTTGCACTTATAAATGTATATTGTGTACTTTAAATGAAATGTAACGTGTAAACAAGTATAGGCTAACCTAAATAAAAAAATAATAAAAAGTAACTGCAATGGGTTGCCAGCATTATGTTCGGCCATCATCATCTGCCCAGCGTTTTCCCAACTATGTTTGGGTCCACTTCCAGTCTTACCGTATGCAGCTGAATACCAGTATTTTACTTGGAGCGACATACTATGTGACTTCCACAACCCAGTTAGTACTGGGTAATGCGATACCCCTTGGTATGACTGGTTGTCAGACTTTCAGCCCACTGACTACCTGTTACGACTGTCAGAGATTTACAAACGAGACTACGGCTTAACGTGCTTTCCGAGGAACGGAGGACTAACTTGCGCAAGCGCAGTTTAACCTGAATATTGACCCAAGCAGCTGTCATTCTCAACCAAACACTAGTGTACCTACTTATATCGAGGTACATGAGAAGAAGACACGGGAGATACAAGTATCATATATTCGTCAATTCAATCCTGAGATTAGAGAATTAATGTGAGATACTACTTCACGGTTCTTTAAGGTGTCGGATGTAAAGAAATCTGTATGGTGTCGGACATAGAGAATAGCACCATCCCATATCTTCCCGTGGGTGTCGTAAGAGGCGAATAAGGGACTTGCCAGAGAATGGGCAGCAGCGTTCTCTGTGCTTTTGTAACAACCGTACTGCGATTGCCAACCCGCTTGCCAAGCGTGGCGATTATGGCAAAACCCCCCTTATGTCAATGTGGCGTTAGGGGAGGCCTATGTCCTGCACATCTTTCGACTGAAATGATGATGATGAATGATGACTACTTCACTACTGGTACTACTTCGCTACTTCTTCGGTGGAGCGACGATCTTCGCAGGGTGGCTGGTAGAAACTGGATGAGAGTTGTCGAGAATCGAGTTAAGTGGCGAGCGATTGAAGAGGCCTATGTCTAGCAGTGGACTGCTGCAGGCTGATGATGATGAGATACCACTGCACTCACAAAATAATATCTTTAAGCAAATGTAGCTCGTTTAGTAAACCTGGTACCATTTCCACGTTTCCACGTCTGCAAGGATCGGTTACCCTAATTGGCGGTTTGTTCAGTTTAGAAGCAGAAGTTTAAACAGTTAGTGAGTGCGAAATTTTGCTAGAATTAGAAATGCAGTTGGTAAGCTTGAATTGTTTGTGCTAGATTTTAATGTGTAATCAAGTTTTAAATTGATGTTAGAGTGCGATTGAATGATTTAGATTTTGTGTTCTGTTTTTATTAAATAACTAGGTGACCGACCGGTCCCCGTTTTGCACAAATTAGATTTTAGAGGTAAGAGGAACAGGGTGTAAAATTTCACGATACTCCTTAGAAAAGGGAAGATCCTCCGACCAGACAGGTGTTATGTCCTGTGGGCTACTGCCCGACAGTTGTTGTCGGGTTTTTCCTATATAGGGTGTAACGGAAAGGGTATATACAGGGTATGTACAAAATTTCAATACCTATTCGATCCAATGTATGGGGCAGCTGATATTTTTTTCGCTATTACGATGTTTGTTCGACTAGACAAAGCTTCGTTTTTTTAGCGTGCCAAAGGTTCAAACGGGACCCTATTACTGAGACTTCGGTATCCGTCCGTCCGTCCGTCTGTCACCAGGCTGTATCTCATGAACCGTGATAGTTAGAAAGTTGAAAGTTCTACAGATTTTGTATTTCTGTTGCCGCTGTAACAACAAATACTACAAACAGAATATAATAAATATTTAAGGCCCCCCCCTCCGATACAAAAAAATGATTTTTTGCTCGTTTTTATAAATAATGGTAACCCTTTGTGCGCGAGTCCGACTCGCAAATGGTCGATTTTTTATTGTATTATAATGTGGGAGTAATAGATTTATGTATTGTATATGACGGAGAAAATGTCTCCGTTTCGTTTTTAAAAAGCGTGATGTCAGCATAGCTGACGTCACTGACTATGTTCAGGGTGATCACTCATCTTCGATCTTCCAAGTAAAACACCACAAGTACACCGTATGACTCGTTTATTCAACCGACAGCGTAACGACTTATTTACATAGATCCTGATGACGGAGAAAATGTCTCCGTTCCGTTTTTAAAAAGCGTGATGTCAGCATAGCTGACGTCACTGACTATGTTCAGGGTGATCACTCATCTTCGATCTTCCAAGTAAAACACCACAAGTACACTGTATGACTCGTTTATTCAACCGACAGCGTAACGACTTATTTACATAGATCCGTACAGTTCGGCGGCTCAAGCAAGACTGCTTCAATCGCCTACAGTGCGGCCGTATTTATAGGGCTCGACGTACGTGCACGTTTAATTTTAGGTTAAGTATTGAAATTACAATGTTGACATTCATTTTACATCGTAATAAATTCAAAGTAATCAACTTATGGTTTTTAAACTAATTTTTAGGACAATTAAATTATTAAACTTAGTTATTCTAGGTTTTTCTAGACGAATTGTTGTAGTTGCGCCGATACGGCCATACTGACAGGCGGTGCGCGCTCTGCACCAGCCTCGTTGGTTCTCGTCGATTTTTGTGGATTCTCGTAGACCTGAAAGAATAGAAACAAAACTTCCTCTGAGTAGTACATCTGTAAACAACTTGCGTTGTTTTGTCTTTTGAGAATATCGATTCTGATAAGGTTAGTAGGTTCTCGGAGATTTTATTAAAGGGTTCTCGGAGGTTCTCGTAGAGTTCTCGGAGGTTCTCGTAGAGTTCTCGGAGGTTCTCGTAGAGTTCTCGGAGGTTCTCGTAGAGTTCTCGGAGGTTCTCGTAGAGTTATCCGAGGGATATTTAGAATATTTGAATTAAGTTACTTACGGTTTTATTCTGATGAATTACGGTTTTCCGATTCCGATACGGCCACACTGACAGGCGGTGCGCGCTCTGCACCAGCCTCGTTGGTTCTCGTCGATTTTTGTGGATTCTCGTAGACCTGAAAGAATAGAAACAAAACTTCCTCTGAGTAGTACATCTGTAAACAACTTGCGTTGTTTTGTCTTTTGAGAATATCGATTCTGATAAGGTTAGTAGGTTTTCGGAGATTTTATTAAAGGGTTCTCGGAGGTTCTCGTAGAGTTCTCGGAGGTTCTCGTAGAGTTCTCGGAGGTTCTCGTAGAGTTCTCGGAGGTTCTCGTAGAGTTATCTGAGGGATATTTAGAATATTTGAATTAAGTTACTTACGGTTTTATTCTGATGAATTATTTTCACCCTGTACATAACAATGTCTCGGGAGTATCTGTACTCAGGTTCAAATGTGGTGATGATGTTCTTTCGTAACTCTTCCCAGGTACTACTGGTCACCATCCAATCATCGATCCACATTTTCGCACGTCCCTTCAGCAGACTGCAGACTTTCATACGAACGTCGAAATCACTCAACTTATATGCCTCAATGGCCACTATCAATATGTTGACACCACTCACGTACTCCGACATGGGTATCCGGGTCGAAAGATGGCAGGTAAATGCCTTTGATCCTTATTATTGATTCGGTAGGCGGAGCACACAAACGCTCTAAAATTCTCTGCATCATTTCCATCATCTGCATAAGGAATTGTGGTGGTATTCCGTCCATCCGCATTCCTTGATCAGGGTATGTATGCGGTCTTGATTGATTCATGGCTTCCATTGATGTATTGGAGACCAGTCCAGGCTCCTGACGCCGAATGTTGGCTGGTTCCAGTTGCTCAGGTGGTAAACGAGCTGATGAGGAAGTGGCTTGAGTAGAAATCTCTTGCGATCCCACTTCTGATGACGGAGAAAATGTCTCCGTTTCGTTTTTAAAAAGCGTGATGTCAGCATAGCTGACGTCACTGACTATGTTCAGGGTGATCACTCATCTTCGATCTTCCAAGTAAAACACCACAAGTACACCGTATGACTCGTTTATTCAACCGACAGCGTAACGACTTATTTACATAGATCCTGATGACGGAGAAAATGTCTCCGTTCCGTTTTTAAAAAGCGTGATGTCAGCATAGCTGACGTCACTGACTATGTTCAGGGTGATCACTCATCTTCGATCTTCCAAGTAAAACACCACAAGTACACTGTATGACTCGTTTATTCAACCGACAGCGTAACGACTTATTTACATAGATCCGTACAGTTCGGCGGCTCAAGCAAGACTGCTTCAATCGCCTACAGTGCGGCCGTATTTATAGGGCTCGACGTACGTGCACGTTTAATTTTAGGTTAAGTATTGAAATTACAATGTTGACATTCATTTTACATCGTAATAAATTCAAAGTAATCAACTTATGGTTTTTAAACTAATTTTTAGGACAATTAAATTATTAAACTTAGTTATTCTAGGTTTTTCTAGACGAATTGTTGTAGTTGCGCCGATATATACAAAACTAAATATTGCAGACTACATCTAAATTCGTATCGTAGCCAATTACATAGCCCATAATAATTATGTCTATTGGCATGCACGTAGAGTGATTTAATTTGTATACTATGTATCTTAGGAATTCGGAATTGTCGTCAGGGCCTAATTAAAAAAATCTCAATGAATTAATGTAAGAAAGACCACTTGTCAGTAAGATGAAAGGTTAAATGCAAGAAAAAACATGTATTTGGCTTATGCCACAAGGGCACACACAAAATATAAAATAAAAATGTCTAAATAAAAAAAAAAGATAGTATTATAAGTCTAACGGCTGTGCCAAGTAGGCCAAGGCAAGGAACATCAATACGAGGAATAGCTGCTAAACATACACCTTTAAAGAAATAATCTCTTAATCTGAAAAGCATTACCAAACGTAAACTCTATTGAAAGCTCTCACTTTTGCTCTAAATAGACTACCAGCTTAATAAGCCCATCAAAGTACTATTTATGATCAGCGCTAGGTTACAAGTTTGAACATGGTTTGATGGATGCGATCCCTAGTTTTACCACGGTATAGTCCAGAAGATTCACTCCATACAACGACCGAAAACAAGCGCATACACTTTGACAAAAGTTGACAACCAAGAAAGCATTCGATACAATGACATTATAGACACCTATTACAGTACTGAGAGCAGCAGTGGCCTAGTGGTGGCAGTCCCGACTTAAGAGCAGTAAGCCGTGGGTTGGAACCCAGGCAGGCGCATTACTTTGTGTAATTTATTTCATCACTGCTGCCATCAAAAAGGAAAACATTGTGAGAAAACCGGCATGTCCTAGAACTAAAAATTCGAAGACTTGTGACAACTACCAACCCGCACTGCGCCTGCGTGGAGGATTACAGCCCACTCTCTCTCATAGAGAGGAGGCCCGGGTCCCAGCTGTGAGAACATTATAGGCTGATGATGATGATTACAGTGACAAATAACATATTAAGCATTTAAGATTTAAGCAAAAACCAATTAAGGGTTTAAAGTTAGCTGATGTTTTTTCAAAGATAGCTGGTATAGGAGGAGATAAATATTATGCCGAGCAGGTACTTTATTGAATGATCCACCTATTGCGGCTAATTCTATGAATACGTTTTGGTAGGCATTTTCACTGTTGTCATGACAACAAAAGACGATCGAAGTTCAAAAATGGACTTATGTTGGCTTTTAGAATATGGGTCTTACTCGCGTACGTACGGCGATCTCAAACAAATGACAGTCGCGAGTACTCTTGCATTCCCTGTACGTCATTATTCATCTTCATTTTAGCCCAAAAGACGTCCACTGCTGGACATAGGCCTCCCCCAAGTGTCGCCATATTGACATTTTGGGGGGTTTTGCCATAATTGCCACGCTTGGCAGGCAGGTTGGCAATCGCAGTACGGTTGTTACAAAAGCACAGAGAACGCTGCTGCCCATTCTCTGGCAAATCCCTTAGTCACCTCTTACGACACCCACGGAAAGATATGGGATGGTGCTATTCTTTACGTCCGACACCATATAGATGAACGTACTCCCTGTACGTGAACTGTGTCTATACGTGCGTAGGTGTACGAAGCTGGTCTTCTGTACCTATTCTGTAGTTTACCTATCTATGCATTTGATGTGCATTGGGGCTCAGTGAGGTAATGAAAAACAAACATTTCAATGTGAAAGTCTGTGAGTACTACTATTTTTGTTAGTGAATCAAGCATTCGATCCATTTTATTAATTAGCATACATACAGAATATAACTTGGATTGCACGTGGATACATGAACTTATTTCACAAAGTCGAGAGTGAAATCAACACAATCCTCTTTCTAAAAGAAGTAGTAGTTGTAGTAGTAGGAAGGATGATTTCATTTATTTTTGAATCTACAGCAAAAGGGATACACAAAATATAATTAGATATTGGACGACAAAAAGTATTTCTCCTTCACTTATTGGCAACACCATGTACAGACGCCAGTAAGTGAAGCTTCCCGAAACTGACCAATTTTCCCAATCAACCTTGAACCAGATTCTTTAACAGTAAGGTTCAAAATCTATTTAAGAAATTTGACAGATTGTTGTAGCTTGCAGTCGCCAGCACTGTATGTACAATAAAGTAAGCCCCTAATACTTTAAATAAATTTTGGCAGTTTAAGAATGTTTAAACAAAAACAAATCTAATAAGATATTGAAATAAAGATGAATAAAATAAAATTATTATCGCCATATAGCGTAGTTCTTAAAAAAAATCTTGACTAGATCAAAGTACTTCACAGGAAACCTAGAATAATCATCAACAAATATCCTCATACAATAACAAGCATGATTGTGGTATTGACAAAGCGGTAAAAACGAAACATAACAAAAATGTTTTTTTTTTTTTAACAAAAACAACCATAAACTAAATAAAAACAGGTCGTTTAAAACATAAACACCAAACCAAATCGTCAATCAAAACATCTTTTCAAAAATGTAAAAGATATTTCTTCGAGTAGCTTTATCACCAGAACTCCGACCGAAATAAAACCTGGGACCAAGTAGGTTCAAATCATGCAGAACCACGCATTTCATCAAACATTGAAAAGATACTCGTAATCTAGAAGAGGCCCTAAAAATAACATAAAAAAAACCTTTTCATCGCTCACATTTTTATTAAAACACACAGCAATATAAAATACGACTTCTTTACTTTGCCATCATATATTTAATATGTAATGAAGACGCGTACGAACGGAACCACAATAACGTTTCGGTGTACTTGCGTGGGTATAAAAAAGTCTTTGAACAAACAATATTTTAGGATTTCATACCTTAAAAGAAAGTGACTTTGACCTTCTGCCCTTCACCTTAGGAAATATGAAGAACTCGATTCAAGGTCATGGCGTTTGCAACAGCGCCGAAATATCGGGAACTCATAACAAATAATAAACATTGTAAATATCCCGTTACTAGTTTTATTGATAGTGTTAGTGACCATGTCAGTTTAAAAACTCATATCGATACAAGGTGTAACCAGCCCCCGTATTCACAAACGCTCGGATTCGATTTCGATTCGATAAGTCGTATGTCTAACTTGTTTTGGCATTACGAAAGCGAGCGAGACACACCCGAATCGAAATCGAATCCGAGCGTTTGTGAATAGGGGGGCAGAACTTTCACGTAGCCTTTTTTTTTTCTTCTCTATAATGTTTTCCTATCGGTGAAAGGCAGTGAGCCTTTTTTTTTCTTTTTGGATGGTAAATCATCAAATGACTTCTCCCGCTCTGGGCGGAGCGGAAGGGAGTGTCAGACTTGACTGACTAAAACCCATCCATGTTCCTTCTTAGCCCTTTGTGTTCCAGGGCCACGGTATCTCTTTCGAACAACCCGCAGCCCTGTTCCTTTCACGTAGCCTTCAGCAAAGCATTGTGTACACCAATCTAAGTCAGTCTACGCAAAAATTATTGCTAGTAAACGACTTTTATTTGGGGTAAAAAAATACGTTTTACGCTAGGACTCCGTGTAACGCACTTAAAACATTGTGCTGATTGACAAGAATAAGAATAAATGTATTAAACCAAAACCATAGTTACAGTCATTTTCTTAGTCTAACATCATGAAGGATATCGGTAACATGTTTTATTTTGACAAAATTAGATAACAGTGGTCCCCAAACTAGGCTGCACCTGTATCTTTGGGAGTTGCGATAACTTTAGCACCCAAGTTGCATTGTATAGCATAGATGCATTGATTATTGATACGGGGGTTGTAGAGGTATTTAAAGTAAAGTTATAACATACTAGCTGTCCGGCGCAACTTTGTTTGCGTCACATTTTCCCCGTTTTCGCAATATTTTTCATTGCTGCTCCACTCCTATTGCTCGTAGCGTGATGATATATAGCCTATAGCCTTTCTCGACAAATGGGCTATCTAACACTGAAATAATTTTTCAAATCGGATCAGTAGTTTTGGAGCCTATTCAACGCAAACAAACAATCAAATATTTCCTCTTTATTATATTAGTTTAGAAAAAAAAACTATTTTTATTGATAGCTAAAACTAAATTAATTACTAATTATTAAACAATTAAAACTAGATAATTAAAACTAAAATAACAACAAATTATAAAAGGGCGTCAAAATACTCCTCCTCAACGCTGTCATACCAGCTGACAGCGTTGAGGAGGAGTTTTTTGACGTGCCCAAGAGGTCATTTGTTGTTATTTTAGTAAAAAAAAATTAATAAAAAAAAAGAAATTTTGGAACTTTGACCCCCCAATATTATCTTCGCAACTAGAAAGTTACCAAGTATGGCTTGGCCAAAAAAAAATCGCAATGACACGGGGAGAACAAGTCTTCGTACCTTTTGGTTTAGTTAAGGAAACTTACACACCCTTAATAAAGTTCAAATAAATTGAGATAAAATAAACAATAAATGAGGATGATGATGATACCATCAAAGTTTGACATGTGACCTCTAAAAATGGTTTAAAAATGAACCATATTTTTTCCTTCTCAAATTAATATAATTTTCAAAGTCAAAGAGCTTAGAAACTCCAATAAGAAAATATTTTTATTCCACCCCTAAATGAATTAACGAATTAACTTTCATTTATTTTATACGAACTAAAAGTCGAAAACAACAACTATTTTCATAACAAAAAGTGTAAAAATATGACTGCAATTATTATCCTTTGTCGTAAAATAATGTCCATAATGAATCCAAACAACGAGGACCACAAGTTTGGAAAACAGTGGCGTAAACTGGCGAGCAAACAAAGGTATTAGCCGAGCTGCACTGAAACTCCAATGTTCGGTGTAATTAGTTTGTCCGACAGTGTAGTAACAGGTATTTAAGCCAATGAGGGCGTTTGTGATGAATATTCTAGGTTAGTTTAATATGTCATAGAAAAGTTAAAAGTTCTGGTTTACCTAGTTTTTCGAATTTGCCTGACTTTTTCGTTTTCGGTCATATTTTGAATTTGTCTATCTCTCTGTTAAAAGGTTTTTACTTCAGGAATTTCTAATTAGCAGCCACGGAATCTGGATTTTTGCCCGGCTTATATAAATAGCGGTCCTCTTTTACTTAAACATAACGGGCAAACTGCGGGTGTACAAGATTTCCTTGCACGTAGGATCGCCACATTTTACTATCTCTTTTTAGTATCTTTTACTCTTAAACACCTTTCACTCGCACCTTTGCATACGTTCCGTTTTACTTAAAATTCATTCCACATTGATGTAGTATTAAAATTATTAATCATCAAAAACTGTATCGTAATTTCTTGAGGTGTTAATAAAAAAGCAAGCAAAGCTTGGTAAAAATAATACCTCTGTTATACAGCCAGATCACTAATCATTGCAGTGGCTCAATGGCTTTTATTTCTCTGCCCCAAACAAAAGGTAGCAAATAAACTATTTGGGTTGTATAACAACTGTCGGTACACTGTCCGCTAAACAAAAGGCTACAGCGAGCATCGTAATTAATTATTTGATGTAGAAGTTGACTGTATTGTGTTACATGAAAAGTTTTGTGGACTTATTAATTTGTCCTGAAGTGTAATGAATAGAATGACATTTAAAAGTATGTGCTGGGTGTCTGAGTTTTACTTTGGTGATAAAAGCTTGTTTTGTGCTAGGAATATTAATAATTTTAGTTCACTTTCAACGGGTCATGGGTTTATTTAAATGGGACTATTTTTTTTTAAACCTGTAACATAAATAGTTGGAATTTTGACCTCGAATATCTCCGGAACTGGAACGTTCCCAGGTATGGTCCAGAACAAAAAAAAATGATTGTAATGGTGCCTTTCGGCTTCGTAAAGGTTTTTTTACACCATTTATGTACATACATACAGTAAGACAAGATGATGTGGACATAATATAGCATTTAGTTTTGAAATTACTTATTTCGGTTTCACAGTGAAATTTAATTTAATTTATTTACATTTTTGTTAATACTTTAAGGGCGTGTAAAAATTCTCTGGAATTGTAACTTTTAGTATGGGAACATAAACAAAATCAAGAAAATATCAGCTGCTTAATTTCTTTTCGTCGAATAACCTTTTTTTTATTTTTCTTATAGGTACTTCACTCTCTCATTTAAAGAAATGACCTTGTTAACCAAATCCTCTATTTTTATATTTATGTCGTATCGTCTTTATCGCTTATGGATCACCACTTTAATTATCTTCCCAAACAAGATAAAAATAATTGCTGTTTACACAAATTACTATCAGGACTGTTGGTTTTCATGTCAAAGTATTTGACATGACAACTACTTAGAAGTATTAATAATAAAACTTATTGTTGTTTTTTAAGTTTCATTTTCTTGAAACAATCTATTTCATTACAAGTGTCAACATTTTAGAGGAAAGAAATAGTTAGTATATTAAAGATTTTTAATCAGTTATACAACAATACGGATGGCATTTTTTTTATTATGGCAAATGATTCCAAATGCAACAGGACAAATAAAAAATCAATAATTCAATATCCGAGGAGTGTTGTGTTAATGTGGTCCTCTTAATATCATATCCTGCGTGTCTTGTTCGTCTCTAACTAGAACTTATGGACGTTTCTCTTCTTCTTATTTTCATGTGGTTCATCATCATCATCATCATTTCAGCCTAAAAAACGTCCACTGCTGGACATAGGCCTCCCCAAGTGTCGCCACATTGACATTTTGGGGGGTTTTGCCATAATTGCCACGCTTGGCAGGCGGGTTGGCGACCACGTTACGGTTGTTACAAAAGCACAGAGAACGCTGCTGCCCATTCTCTGGCAAGTCCCTTAGTCGCCTCTTACGACACCCACGGGAAGATATGGGATGGTGCTATTCTTTACGTCCGACACCATGTGGTTAGTGCCTTAATTTGAGTCAGAGTTTTAATGCCGCTCTTGAGCATCCTACTTAACACGCCGTTGAGAAATATCTCTCAGGCATGTTTGGTTTCCTCACGATGTTTTCCTCCAAAGCTAGTGATATTTAAGTAATACGCACTATGAATCCGAGGACACTAGTGAAGGCGCAAAACTCGTGGTGCATTTCTGACCCAAAAAAATTTAGATTGCAATCGACATAGTAAGAAAAAGCCTTAAAATCGATTTTTCCTTGAAATAAACAAGTAGCAAGTAACAAGAATCTGATATTTAAGAGTATTTACGCCTTTCGACATTTCATACAAACTTTCAAGTCCTTATTTTCCGAAATGACTGAACCGATTTTTATGAAACTTTATAGGTCTAAGCAGGATACATAGGTCTAAAAATTAACTAAGAACATTTTCGAAAAATTGTGTTACAGCCAAATTAGACCGATTATAAATTATCTATACAAACAGAAATTTCCAATTAACTTTTTTTTAAAGACAGTTCGAAAATGTTTTTTAGTAACTTTTTAGACCTATTTCTCCTGCTTAAGCGTATTAAGTTTAATTAAAATCGGTTCAGTCATTTCGGAAAATAAGGACCTGAAAGTTTTTATGAAATGCCGTAAGGTGTAAACGCTCTTAATTTAGTATTTTCAATCATTATCACATTACTTATGGTACTTTTTAATATAGAATAAAATGGTAAAAGTTTGAAAAAGGAAATACGAATAGAATAAGACAACAAATAAAATGAACCACTAATGGGCGAAACATTAAATTAAACCAACCACAAAAACAACAATAAAACAATTATTTCAACAAAAAGATTATTATTCGAATCAACCAACCGCTTGAAGCAGTCACAACATTAAGAAGATTAGTGGACGACGCGTAAAACAATAATGACGAAGAAATTAATTATTATATAATTTATCAACGGCTCAAATGGTCAAGGAAAATCTTAGGAGAAATCTTCACCTCATTTATAAATGGTAGGCGGCTTGGTAATTAATGAACGCAATAATCTGGGACTTATGGAAAACAAAGAGTTGATTTAATAATATTAGGCTGTTTTTTTTGCACTGGAGTGTAAATACTGTTTTGATTTGATGACGCTTGATATTTTTTTACTGGTCTTTATCTCATCATCATCATTACAGCCTGAAAGAGTCCACTGCTGGACATAGGCCTCCCCCAAGAAGATATATATAAAATAAAATAAGGGGATTTTACCATAATCGCCACGCTTGGCAGGCGGGTTTGCAATCGCAGTACGGTTGTTACAAAAGCACAGAGAACGCTGCTGCCCATTCTGTGGTAAGTCCCTTAGGTCTTTATCTAAATAACACTGAATAATATCAGTCTCTCGAGTCTTCAACATTCAGACATGTTTGCAAAGGTTGGTTCGTGGATGGGACCCATTATATACCGAGTTTCCTCCGTGCCTCGGAAATCACGCTAAGCAGTTGATCCTGGATGCCATACGTCAACCTTTGAAAATCATTACGGGTAATCAGAAGACACAAAGTCGGACCACCAGTCACGATAAGGAAATAGTATGTAGAGGTCAGATCGAGCCCTCTAAAACACCGGGATGCAGTTGCACAGTGTCAAAGGCTATGCAGATGATAATAATTATTAGAGTATTGAGGTAATTTGCCTTGCTAGCAAAAAAAGGGGTCACTAAAATGCATTTAAAAAATGTAAAAACCATAACCACGTTTAAAAAAATATTATTCTAATTTACCCTTTTTTAAATGCGTAGCTCGTACCCTCTGATGACGTAATCAGGAATATGACGGAACCCAGTCCTACGGGACGCCAATATTTTTCACTCAGCGAGCCTTAAAACCTGTGAGTATTAATAAAAAAAGAGTACATAAACGCAGAAGGAATTGTGAAAAACTATCGAAAAAATTATCATATTCAGTTGCATGTCCACTCATACAAATATGGTATGAGTGGACATTTAACTACATATGTATCATATCTATTTCATCGTTTCTTCAATGCTGAGGATCGCAACCATACTCGTACTTGAATCTATTTGAACTATAGTTCTAACATACAACAGTTCAGCTCAGTTCGCCATGATATATTATTTTTATTCCAAAGCTAGCTATACTGTACCCATGTCACAATTAAGTCTGGTACAATATATTTCTTATGTTAGACGGGCGTTGATAGCTGCGACACTTGTAGCTATCACCGTTTCTATTGTTATTATGTAAATTTGTTGTTGTCCAAAATAAAAACTTATTACTTTATATATCTATTCTATATTGGCTTGAAGTGCAGTCGTCATCATGACTCCAGTGATGATGATGACTGCACCAACTTTAGCTTAAAATAAATACTGATCTAAAGATTGATCCATTGGACACAATATGCCCCTTATCCCCTATAAAACTCTCAATGACACTTTCATTTAAATTCCTATCCATTGCCTGCTCACCACTAAATCTTTATCACAATGACACGTCTCCAAGCCAAGCGATCTCCTTCTGTGTGTACTGCTCGGTACAGGCTGCCTTCTTGATCGCGTCTGACCATCTTGCCGGTGCTCTCTTCCTTGCGCGCGTTAACCTTCTACCTTTGTATGATGTCATGAATTTTTAAAAGAAATTGAAATGATGAAGTAGATAATTCAGTGAGAAGCATAGTGCCGAGTATTTGGACAAATTAATTCGAAAGTACATATATATAAAAAAAATAGTTAATAAATGTTGAATTTTCCCACCCAAAAAAAGTCGTTTCTAATAATCATTTTAAGCAAATCGCGAATCTAACGCGTACGAAGTCGCGGGTAACAGCTAGTTACTTTATTTACGTTATTTTATAAGGTATATATCTATGGGCCATTGTAGCCTGAAATAAATATGTTATGTTTGTTTGTTGACGGATTTGAAATGAGTTTGTTACATCCTGTATTATCGCTTTTATCTTAGAGGTACAATAATATTTAAATAACAGTCGTATAATTTTTACTCTGATGAGAAATTGCCAACTATGTCACATAGCTTATCTCATTTATACTCAGAGTTACTGCAAAGTTTTTGCTGTAGACTTTTTCTTATATAATATTTCTACGAGAACCCGACAGGGGCTAAAATTTTCATTTGTACACGTCAATCTTGTGATAGACAGTCGGATGGATAGTCGAGTAATCCTATCAGTATTTTTTTATATGTTAGTACCTATTTCTCTAGTTATTTAGAGGTTAGATATATAATTCACAAGCGCGAATACTGACCATGAGGCGATAGACTGACTTCATTATGAGAAACCATTTTATTGAAAGAGGAAGATCTGTTTTTAAACAGTGATTATGATAGTTTTTCTCACGACCAGTTGTATCCCGTCTATTTAACTCATTTGATGAACTAAGAGGGAGAGGAAGTCCAAGGAAAAGATGGATAGATAGTGTGAGGAACGATATGAAAGACTGAGAAAGGAGTAAATTATTGCGTGATGAAGAAAAAAGCATGTATCGCCGACCTTAAGTAACAAAGGACAATGGCAGGAAAATGATGATGATATTTTATTGATTTACATTTATTTTATTTACAGACTTTCATTCATTCATTATTTTCTAAAACTAAATACGTACATTAACTAACAAACTAAATATTTAAAAAAAAAATACGGTACGCTTAGGTGACAAAATACTCCTCCACATCGCTGTCATCCAGAAACGTATCTAGAAGACGAGCAGCATTGCCACGTTGAATGGCAATCTTAATTCTTTACCCAAAGAAATAGCCAGCCCTATGGGCCTCAAGTCTGCTATTTTTATAAACATCGTCATTCCAACACGATCTCATTGTCATTTTGCTAAAAGTTCGGAATCTGCTAAATTCATAATGGTCTGTCAAATTCTATGCCATTTCTTTCAATAAAGTGTCAGTGGTTGACTATTGTGAAGTCATAATGACGCCAGTACATTGGTAGATTACCAAACTTGTCAAAATCAACAATTATTTACTCAAAAATGCATGTAATATGGTCATTATTTTGACAACCTTGTTTGAACAAAGTCGACCTTGCCGTTTTGTTTCAAGGAGCGGCCGGCAAAGTTTTGCCGGCCGCTCTAACAGGCCGGCAATGTTTTGCCGGCCGCTATTTTGACGTTTCAACGTTTTAAAAAATCAAATCCAAAAAGATTTTATTTAGAACACAGCTGTTTGTATCTATAGAGATAGGTACAAAAAGATTTTATTCCATATTAGGCTGTATAGTTCCAATTACCATTTCTCGAAAAAAAAAAAAACTAAGAAGTAACAAAAGCGCGGTTCAGCGAAAATTTTCATTAATACGTTTTTTATTTAAATTACTTGCTGGTTTTATTTAGATTAGGTACTTGCATTTTTGAGTAAAGCACTATACAAACCTTGGCCCACAATGACTGCTTCGCTGGTCCCGCTATGATTGCCTCGAGCTAGCCTAGCTACGCTCTAGGCCTCTCAGCTTGGCCATCATTGCAGCCCTTGCTGTCCTCGCTGTAAAGGCCTCGACCTACGGTCTCGGCCATTATCTAAGCTCGTCCATCAAGTGCTGCACGCTGACCGCGTTGTGTCGGCCTGGAGCTGCGCTACGCTGCGCTGTCGGCCATAATCAGCGCGACCAGCAAAGTAGTCATTATAGACCGCGGCAGTAATGTACTATTATTATTTGGATCGCCAACAGAGGCTACACAATTACATGCATGCTAACATACGTGGGACACTCAGAAAGTTTTGCGAAACTAAAAAAAAATGTTCTATACGTACATATATTTTTATTAAATCTTTTCAAAGTACTTTCCACCAGCCTCTATACAAAGATTCATGCGCCTAAACCAGTTTTCAAAACACTTTTTCCAGTCCGCCGCAGACACCTCGTTTACAGCCTGCTCGAACCCAGCCAGCGCATCTTCCGGCGACGAAAATTGTATCCCTTTGAGCTGATTTTTTATTTTTGGGAATAAAAAGAAGTCACACGGTGCTAGATCAGGGCTGTAAGGAGGGTGACCCAGGAGTTTGACTGGCGTGCTGTCCAGGAAGTCCCTCGTTTTGAGTGCGGTGTGCGCAGGTGCATTGTCGTGGTGGAGCAGTAGCCCGCGGAGCCCTGTGTTTGGTCGCTTGTTGCTTATAACAGAGAAAACTTCTGGCAAACATTTGGAAGTATACCATTCGGCATTAATGCTTCTTTGATCCCGTAAGGGAATTGATACCAAGTGGCCAGTCAAATTAAAAAAGCTAGCGATCAAAATCTTACCCCCGCTTCTAGATCGCTTCACTTTGGTAGGCGTTGGCTCATTTTGAAACACCCAAACAGTCGACTGGCGCTTGGTTTCTGGGTCGTATTGATAAATCCAGGACTCATCACCTGTAACGATGTCGTAAACACGCCGAGACGAGCCTGCTTCAAATTTGTTAAGCATATCACGGCACCATTCCACCCGGGCCTGCTTCTGAGCATCGGTGAGGTTGTGCGGCACCCAGCGTGATACTATCCTCCTCACGCGAAGATGGCTGTGTAGAATCTCGTGAACGCTTCCCGATCCAATCTTCAATATGTGTTGAATCTCCTGATATGTAATTCGCCTATTGTCTTGGATTAAATTTTTCACTGCTAGCACGTTTTCTTCGGTAACAGCCGTCAAAGGGCGACCGCTTCTTTCGTCATCCCCCAAAGTTGGTCGACCGCGCTTGAATTCGTTATACCAACGATACACGGTTGCCTTGGAAGGGCCTTCATCCATGAATGCCATTTGAAGTCTATCGTACGATTCATCCGGTTTCAGGCGACACTTGAAATCGTATAAAATCATAGCTCTAAAATGTTCCCGGCGCAGATCCATATTTCAGTGAGACACAATACTTTGAATTAACTCGCAAAAAATGTGGAGGGAAATTTTGAAATTGGAACTTACTTATTTTTACTTATAAATAATCATATTTTCGAAAAACATAATAACTGGCCAGTCTCCCATATATAAAAACTTTTTTTCGCAATACTTTCTGAGGGGCCTGGTACACAAGGACAATACAAGTGTGCGCTTCCAATTATAGGCAACCAAGCTTCTTCATCTTTTTATCAAACTTTTTGTACCTACCTAGATAATAAGTAAATGATTATTATCTAGGTAGGTACAAAAAGTTTGATAGGAAGGAAATAATTTAAAAAAAAAATCATTATAAAAAATACAGTATACGACAATAAATCAATTAATGAATTATTATTATAAAATAATTAATTAATCAATATAAAAAGCAGAACAATAAGGGTACAAAATAATAAAAAAGAATCATAAAAATTATACAAAATTATACAAACTATTATTAAACCAATGCAATAAAACAAAACAATAGGCACAGAGATCTCCAAAAAACAAAACAAAACATAAAACAAAAATTTATAAATTGGATACTATTACTTTTATTTCCTTTTTGAACTTTGGTAATTTGCTTGTAATATCCAAATCATAATGCTTCGACACAACGTTATACTGCCTACAGAGCCTTGGCAAAACTGCGAGCTGTCCGAGGTTAGTTTTGGATCCTGGCACATAGAAGTGGTTATAGTTACATTTCCGCGGCAAGCGAGATGGTGCGCCTATATGCAGCTTTCCGAGAAGCTCGCTACAGTTAACAGCCCCATTGAACAGTTTGTGAAGAAATGTGAAATCTAGAACTTTTCTTCTATCTACCAACGAGGCCATTTTGTAATGCTGTGACATTATGAAATCAATGATAGGCCATTCTGACACTATTGTAATAGCAGACTTGAGGCCCTGGGCTCGCGAAGTGTCAACCAGTCGACGAGATATTTCCTTAAAAAGGGAATGCGCATTTGAGCACCATGACCATGAACACTCCCGATGATGCTATCACCCTCCTCCAGGAGAGTAGCAAAGAGACTAGCACTCTTAAAAAGTTTAGACACAAACCGCCGTCTTTCCGACCTCGCCGTCGAGGTCCGTCGCGACGTCCCGGTCCATGCCCTCCCCGACCCTCGCTCGAGCCAGCCCGCGATGCTGTGCCAGTAGTTTTAAATCAGCCCCTAAATAATGATATCATTCAGATCCAGCCTGTCCCCATGCATTCCTCCCCCAGCGACGCCCTAAGCCGAGGCTCGTACCCCACAGGGGGTGCCCTTAGCGTGTAGTCGCTTAGTTTGTAAGTTTTATGCCCTGGCTGGAGGCCTTACTCTTAAGGCACCCACAGGATAGTCCGGTTAAGCAGACGACAACCTCCTAGGTTGAACTGCGAGATGCCATTCCCAAAAAAAAAAAAAAAAAAGAGCACCATGACCCGGAATGTAACTGGAATTGTATTACTAAATATTATCCTCACTTTAGTTAATCAAGTATTCGTGATTAAAAAAACCAATACATCCCTCCAAAAAATATATATTAATAAATCAGAGTATCACTAACAATACAAAAGACTGTTCCGTCATGAAACATCAAAATACGTCGTAAAAAGTATCTATATAAATAGTTGTTCAAATCCTTTTATATTATGAGGAAGCTATAAAATATACTTTTATATTTATCCGTTGATCCTCAAATAAAATATATCAGTCATCATTTTTATTGTGCGTTGAAAAGCGCTTAAAAAAAGACCCTCCTGTATTCACAATAGCTTTGAGTTCAAAAGGTTAATTTAATAACTACCGTCAAATAAGATTTTACTGTCGTATGTGAGCCTAATAATAACAGCCGCACGGGTCGATTTTTAAGGTTAAGCCGTGCTTGCCGAGGTTAGGCCGTGGATGAGTGACTACGACATACCGAGTTTCCTCCGTGCTTCCTTCGTTCGTTTTAAAAGCACGTTAACCGGTTGGTCCCGTCTGTCAATCGTAGATCTTTGACAGTCGTTCAGTAGTCAGTGGCTTGAAAGTCTGACCCCTAGTCTCGGCAAGGGGTATCGTATTACCCAGTACTAACTGGGTTGTGGAGATCAGATAGGCAATCGCTCCATGTAAAATACTGGTATTCAGTAAATTGCCACCTTGTTTTCTAAACTAATATTATAAAGAGGAAAGATTTGATTGTTTGTTTGCATTGAATAGGCTCCGAAACTACTGGTCCGATTTGAAAAATTCTTTCAGTGTTAGATAGCCCATTTATCGAGCAAGGCTTAAGGCTATATATCATCACGGTACGACCAATAGGAGTGGAGCAGCAATGAAAAATGTTGCGAAAACGGGGAAAATGTGACGCAAACGAAGTTGCGCCGGACAGCTAGTTATATACATATATTCATTCATTTAATCTGTATCATTTCTTTAAGCTTCTGTGTGTTGTGCCATGTCTTTTGTGTGCACTGAATAAATGATTTTTGTATCTATCTATCTAAACAAATTCTTGACTTCACATAGAATTCGAACTTTTTTCCTAGTTGAAAGCTTCTGCGGCCAAAAGTTGTGGTCATGGCCGCGTAGTGCGTGTGGTCCCAAGGGGTGGGACGGGGAGGTTTCAATGCGGTATCCAAGACAGTTAAATTATTGCTGTGGGACTTTGTCGAGCTTCATTTTTCCGTGCGCTTTTCTGTCGCCACTGTTGATTCTGGCTTTCAGGAGTTGCAGTGGTTTGGAAATACAGTGATGAGCCATGAAAAAAAAAAACTATTTCTAGGTGACAAAACGCAAAATATAATGCATGTAAAGAAATTATAATTTCTTTAATTAGTTTGTAAGCCGCACTACTGTCGGTAAAGAGTACACTAAGTACTTCAAAAGATGGCACTGTTCGCATGACCGTCAACACGGTGAGTAAAGCAGGTTGGATGTTGACAACTGTTTTTTCTGGGACTGTGACATTGCATTTATTGTTGGAATATTCTAATAAAGGAATTGTTATTGATTAATAGACTTTTAATGTCGTTTCTTTATTTTACAGGTAGGTTAAAATGATTTAAGTTTACCAGTGTACTTATTAGTGTATGTATGTGAGTAATAAAATAATACTTTATTTTACAGAGCAACACGACTGTTCATTAGCGATTTACAATTCCTGTTAAGTCTAGATATATTGTCTTATATGCAGATAAACGCAGTTGCTATTGTAGAGCAACTGCATTTTATATGTATTATATTTTGCATTTTGTCACCTAGAAATTGTTTTCACTTTTATTTGCATCACTTTCTTATAGAGTTAGGAAATTGTAAAAAAAACAAAATTCGGTTCCTCGAATTCCCTAAAAGACCTGAAAAATGCTGTCAAAAACAACAAAACAAAACCTATTTACTTCCCAGTAATAACCACCACAGAGCAGCCTCAAATTATTGATATGTCGCAGTATTTTGTCACGCCAAAGCCTGTTTTTAGGGTTCCGTACCCAAACAAAAAAAAAAAAAACCCAAAAAGGGTCAAACGGGACCCTATTACTGAGACTTCGCTGTCCGTCCGTCCGTCCGTCCGTCCGTCTGTCACCAGGCTGTATCTCATGAACCGTGATAGTTAGCGAGTTGAAATTTCTATAGATTGTGTATTTTTGTTGACGCTCTAACAACAAATAATAAAAACAGAAAAATAAAATTTAAACGAAAAAAAAAACTTTTTTGTATGGGAGCCCCCATACAAAAAAGTTTTTATTTTTCGTTTTTATAAGTAATTATACGGAGCCCTTCGTGCGCGAGTCCGACTCGCACTTGGCCGGTTTTTTTAGGGTTCCGCACGCAACAGGTCCTCGCTTATTCAATTCATATATTTACATTGGACACAACGATCCAATTTTGTTAGTAGACGCACACTTAAAAATAATTTTAGTAGGTACTAAATAAGTCCAACGCACAATACATTAACTAACATACTAAGTTTTACAAATATATTTAATAGTATAATAATAATATAATAATAAGACATTTATTTCAGACGTAGTCCATATAATGTTAGTAATACAAAAAACCTTATAAAGCTATCGTTAGTAAGTACAAACAAAATCAAAATCAATTAGTGGCACCGCACAGGAGTGCCAGTTTTGTGCCAAGCCCTGGACGCGACCACCCGCAGTGTGAAGTCGCATCCAGTGCCGCCACATCGGCGAGTCCCAGCGGCCCACGAACAAACTCAGAAGGCTGTTCGAGCTGCCCCGCATGCGCTTCATAAGAGACGCACAGCGCTTCCGCATGATGGCATGAAAACCATCCACACTTTTCAGTGCAAACATTGCTGAAGCGCTGCAGTGGCGCGGCAGCCCAAACAGTACTCTGAACGCGTTATTGTATTGTACACGCAGAGCACTGTATGTACGCTGCGTGTACTTAGTCCACAGGCTGCAGGTGTAGTAAGATTGACAGAAGGCCTTAAATAATGTCACTTTAACTTGCTCGGTACACCGTGCAAACCTGCGGGCCAGCATGTTACAGCGCACAGACAGCGCCCTGCGCTCCCTCTCCAAATCCATGTTGTCACACATATCCTCTGAGACCCAGTGACCCAGATGTTTAAAATTAGATACCCTGTTTAAGCTGGTACCGCAAAGATACAAGGGCGGCACATTAGCCAAGGATTTTTTACCAGCCCTAAACACCATCACTTCACTCTTCTTCACATTATATCTTAGTCCATGGGTTCGCACATACTTTTCACAGATATCAAGCAGTCTGCGCATGGCACTGATCGACGGGCTCAGCAGCACCATGTCGTCCGCGTAGCTGATATTATTGACGCACTGACCATCTATATGGCACCCTGTGCTTGTTCTGCTGGGCTCGCCGATCAGCTCGTTCATGTATAAGTTAAAGTGACGAGGAGAGGTTAGCCCCCCCTGCCTCACCCCGCACTCCAACCCATACACATCCGAGAGTGAGCCTGCCCACCGTACAACATTCCTTTGACTCGAGTACCAATATCTCAACATCGCAACAACATCACGTGGCACACCTGTTTCATCCTTCATCTTTTTCCACAATACATCATATGATACCAAATCGAATGCCCTGGACAAGTCTAGGTAACAGGCATAAACCGGGGTATTCCTGGCTGTATAATACTGCACAGTCTGCTTGAGGCACAGGATGGCACTCTCGGTCGAAAGGCCAGGTCTAAATCCAAATTGAGCATCATGAAGCTTTATGTGCTTATCCAGGTGTTTGTCAAGCAGACTGTCCAGTACTTTTGCTATCACAGTAGCCAGCGAGATGGGTCTGTAGTTTGCCAAGTCTGAGACATCCCCGGTCTTGTTTTTTATAACCGGCACAACCACGGTTTATAAAAGTTCATCTGGTAGGTAACAATGACTCATACATAAACTGAAGAACATAGCAAGTACTCGAGACACATGAAAACCAGCATATTTCAAGTGCTCAATGCTGAGACCATCATGACCAGGGGACTTACCTCGCACCATTTTATGAATTACGGCGGCAACTTCCTTGGCACAAAATCGGACAGCAACGTCCCCGGTTATGCTCTCAGCACCGAGCGTTAGGTCAGTCGAGCCTACAGGAGCAGATTCCACCCTAAAATGACGCTGAAACAGGTTGGCTATATCACGAGGCACATGCACGCCCGCAACGCTCACAGGTAAAATTGATTTCGGGTTCAAATTATTTGTCTTTTTCCAGAATTTACCAAATTGTTTATTCGAATGTTGCTGTGAAATTATATCTAACTTTATTTGTTTTTCATTATCTTGACTAAATTTTACTCGAGATTTAAAAAGTCGCCTTGTTTGGCACATGCTATCGTAAATAGGCCCGTATTTTTGTCTCCCACTCAATAACCAGTTTTGATAGCATAATCGAGCCTCTCTGTGAGCACCGCTGACGTGCTTGTTCCACCCTAGCATATATTTATATTTCCTGGACACAGGACCAACATAGCAGTCTGCCGCCGCCTTACAAAGTATTTGCACAATATCGCTATACATTTGTTTTAAAATGCGCTTGTGACCCTCATTATAACAACAGTGATCGGCGCAGTGTGTAAATTCAATAGGAAAATTAATATTTCGCAGTTGCGAGTGACAACTTTCAAGAAACTTTCCGGTCTGTTCACTGTTTCTTTCTCCCCAAATTACTTTATTAGATCTGTTATCCGTCGCAATAATTTTCGGCCTGATCAATTTTAAGTTACACTCAACCAACAAAGGATAATGATCGGACCAGTAAGTATCGTGTAGAACGGACACTTTACGTACTGAGCGTCTCGCCGCACTGGTCGTCACACAGTGATCGAGCCAGCGCAGACAGCCATGTGCCTCACTCACAAATGTATATGTGTCTATAGGTAGCAAGTCCATATCTACGCACGACCATGATTGTTCGGTACAAAAGTTTAATAGTTCACTTGAAAATAACTCACCTGGGTGTGCATTAAAGTCCCCAAGTACAAAAACAGATTCCACGGCACTATTTTCAATCAATGCATTAACTTCACTGAGGCAATTAGTGAATTCAACTAAATTATCGAAACTCGCGGTAGGCATGTACACTGATACGACCATAATGGACCTGTCGCTGAGCACTACTTTAATGGCCGCAATACGCACATTATCACACGGTATCACTGTAACGCACGGGAATGCAGACTTCCTCCAGAGCAGGGGCCCTACTATGACGTCATAAAGCAGTATTGTTTTAATGTTATTTCAGTGTGTGAAAGAGACGGAGCTATAGAGGACGTCTAGCGCCATCTCTTTCCCACTCTGGAATAAGATTAAAACAATACTGCTTTAAGACGTCATGGTACGGCCGTTGGGCCACACCACCGTACGGCTTGCCCCTTAATACCCCAGCTGAAGTATCCACGGCTGAGGTGCCAGCAAATGCAAACCCATCGTCGATAGTACCAAGAAAAGGTACGTCATGCGGCAATAACCACGTTTCTTGAAGAGCGATTATGTCGGTGGTCCTACACAACCTCCGTATGCAATCCGCCGATCTAATAACATTCTTACAATTGAAACTTACAAGTTTCATTGGCGTACTATCCGCTTGTTCCATTAGGTTTTGTCTTGAAGTTCACAAAGCGACGGTACGCGACGCCTTCTGGCCAAAACTCATCGTTGAGAAACATTTCCAAATTTTGCTTTGGTACCAGTACTTTATACGCATCGTACTGTTTTGGTAACTTCATAGTCATCTTTTCTATGTGTACCGCAATATCAGTTTTACCCGCAATATAACTTAGAATGTCACACACGGGTACGTCCTTCGCAACGTTATAAATGTAAATAGGAATCTTTATGTCCGCAGCTTTGAAGTTCGCATTCGGCCCCAAAACTGCTTTCCCTCTGTTAGCAACAAAGCGATTCCTTAGACGCCTCCTCTGTACTACAGTCCATTCTGTGTCTTCTTTGGGTATTTTCCACTCGCCAACGCGTACAATATCAGCCAACGATTTCTTTTTGCCGAAAACGTCACTGCTTACGTTCGGAGCCACCGTGTGTATTGTCTCACTGGGTACGTCGAACGCAGCTGATTGCGCGTGAGTCACCGACTCGGGCTCGTCACCGGCCGCCGTAAGGCGCATACCATTCTCGTTAAATACGTTAATCTCACCGCCGCTCACAATTTTTCGCCTACCTTCATTTTTGGAAAATGATTGAGCGATATCCCGATAACTGGTATCTGCGCGTACCTCACTAGGTTTTTTGCATGGAGTTTCTTGATCTGCGTCCATGTATGCAAGTCCCCTAGGACCGCTGCAGTAGTCGTCGTGAGTATCTAGCAAAAATCCACCCCGCTTGATATTTACGTTACTGGCGGTACTTCCAAAGTTGTTCACTATAGATGCCTTTTTTAAGTTTTCAAGATCAGACTTAACATCATCTAGGTTTTCCTTAGTGACATACGCCTCTTTGATCTGATTCATCTCCTGCTGCATACGCACCAAATCCTTTAAAATCCGGGTGACGTCCACATGATCGAAAAGTACCGGTGGCAGCTTGTGTAGATCACGGGCAACAAACACCGGTAAGACCTCAGGGTCGGTCTCCTTCAGCATGCAGATGATGTCATCTATTTCACGAAGCTTCTTCCCGTCTCTCTTTCTTGCCTTCTTACGCTTTTCTGCAGGTAAAGATTCGCACAGAAGATTTTTAGCACTGTGAATGTCCTCGTCAGAAAATGCACTTACACAAATGTGACTGATGCTCTCCTCGTTCATCACATCTATTTTATTACTAACAAAGGCTAGAACCTCGTTGATGACTATATTGCAACTCGAACATTTTAACAATTTAGAGGCCATGGTTGGTCTCGCGCGTCCGTGCGACAACGAGTGCGCGTCACGACTGATATATAGTATAGCTGATAATTATTGTGTATTATACAAAATAACTTACGCGGAAGAAGCCGCGGGTGGAAGCTAACTAAGGTTAAAAATGAAAGGTTCCCCGCATACAAGAAACATGTTTTATCGACGTTACGGAGCCCTCCGTGTGAGAGTCCGACTGGCACTTGGTTTTATTACATTTATTTACGTTGGAGAATGATATAAAGGATCCAATTTTTACTGGCGACTCAACAAGATTTGTGGTTACAGGTGACTTTGTGAATGTTATTTATTTCTCCCTGCTCTCAAAACGGTGAGGGGTTTGTGGCTATACAAAGTGTAGTTTTGCTTCCTCGTCAAAATTCAGGAGATTGTCACAAAAGACAAAAAAAATCTATTACAATTACGGTACCCAGTTAACTATTAATAAACGCTGATTTTTTTGATTATTGAAGTTTGTCAGTTTATCAGAATAACCCTAAGGGGGTTATACTTGATTGATTATACGTGGTTTAGGGAATATGAAATTATCTAATAACGGTTTGATACTGTTTGTATGTGTGAAAGCGCGGTTATAGGGCGAGAATCAGACGGGCCGCGTTTAAAACACGGATGGTGTTTTTTTTTTTTGGATGGGAATTCATCGAATGACTACTCCCGCTCTGGGCGGAGCGGAAGGGAGTGTCAGACTTGACTGACTAAAACCCATCCATGTTCCTTCTTAGCTCTTTGTGTTCCAGGGCCACGGTAACTCTTTCGAACAACCCGCAGCCCTAGCAGGCATAGGCCCTCTCGGACCCCTTCCGATTTGCTGACATCGTCGCCGCTGCCAATTGCCGCTACGAGGGCACGGCGGTGCTCAGCCCAAGCGGGGCAGCTCCACGGTGTGCTCCACCGTGTCCTCCGGCCAATCCTCGTAGTGGTAACACCCGGGCGTTTCCTCCCGCCCGATTCGGTACAGGAACCTCCCGAAACAACCGTGTCGGGGAGAACCTGCGTCAGGCGGAAGGTGAGGGCACCGTGGCGCCTCTCTAGCCACTCCTCAAGGAGGGGACTTATCGCAACTTTTGTGGTGTGCCCTGCACGGGGTTGCGACAGTCGCTCTCTCCATGTCGCCATGAGATCGCGCCGGAGGTCTGTCCGCTGAGCGACGATTTGCCGCGGCAGCGGAGTTTCCCCCAGGCGTAGTGCCTCCGCGCGCCATTCGTGCAGGCACGCGAGGACTATCGCCTCTAGATCCCATGGCGGCAATCTGGCCAAGACTCACCGATTACCTAAAGTAAGAAAAAATAAATACCTACCCATTATATTATTGATTCGGGTCAAGAATCATTAGCATAGTTACCACCTTGAATTTGACAAGGATGTAAAACAACACCTTGTTTATTAACCACATCGATTTTCTACGTTAAGCAATGCACCCTTCTTTGCATGATTTTTGCTATTTTTTAAAAATAAATCAGGGTGATGTAATTAATGCTCTAGATTAAAGGAAAAATATTAAAAAAAATCCTAATGTAAATAAAAATATGTATTATGTAAAAAACAATATGATGGAAATTTACATCATCATGCATTGTCACTTATTTGGCTCAGTACTAAATAAATAAAAATATATTGTTTACTCAATCTTCTTTATTCTTTATGATAATTTAAAAAACAATTATTATTTTTATTTAAGCACAAATTGACGCCACATTTACTACACGAAATTGTGGAATAGCCTTTACATTTGGGAAATTTGCACCGGAGTGACCCACCTACTGTTGGCCAATGTTCAGCACCATCTTTTCTTATGTCTTTTGGAGGTGGTGGTGCTGGAGAACCTTTTCTTTTTTTTGATAGTAATTCCTCTTCTAGTGAACTGGTACTAGGACTACCTCTTTTAGCGTCTTTGGTGGGTCCTCTGTTGCATAGCACAAAGGCCAATTCATTTCTGAATTGGCCCATTGTAAGTAGACTCTTTTTGGGTTCACCTCTTTCTTGAGCATTTTTTTTATATATAATCCAAGAGTTTATAATAGCTAGATCTAATAAATGATAAAATATACGCAAGTACCACTTTTTAGACCTTATTGTTATATGGTTTCTGCCCAAAAAGCTATCCATGAGATCTACTCCTCCCATATGTTTATTGTACTCTTGGACAATAAACGGGCAAGTAATATCAATTTTTCTGTCAAATAATATCAATTGCTAGGAAATTTGATTACTGACATGTACAATAATATACCAAAGAACTTATACAAATCATATTCTGTAACTGTTATAGATGAACTGGGATTACTCTGTATTATGTATAAATTTGTCTCCGCTACTAATGTTTTGATAAAATCTTCAGTGATAAAATAGTTAAAACATTGATATGGAGTTTCTAGGTGTGATAGACCACCTGAAGCAGTAGAACTCCCCAAGAAAGTAATTTTATCTGTGTCATACACCAGATTCCTTTTTTCCAAATCAAGCTTCTTTTGTCAAATGGAAAACTGGATGAAGACTGCAAATTGGATGAAGTTGATGGGTGAGAGGGTTCTTGATCTTCTGTTTCTACAAAAGGAGGATCAATGTCAGCAGTTTCATCCACATCATCCCCATCATCATCATCATCGTCGTTCTCCTCCTGCAACACTCTTATAACGTCAACAGAATCGCGGTTTTCATCATCGGAATCTTGGTCATCGAGGTCATCTTCTGAGAGCCAACCGCCTTGTAACTTACTAAGATAATCTTCAATATCTCTTTCATTCAAGTTTCCCTAAAAAACAACATAAAATAAACATTTACAAAAAAATGTTTGCCATACATTACAAGTGAAATTACTGCATAGAGATGTAAATTTCCATCACATAGTTTTGAGCAATTTATTCACAGTGTTTTGATATAAATTGTACATAAAACAACAAAAACATGAAAACAAACCTTATTTCCACTCATTTTCACTTTTACTGTATTTTATATATCCGTTTATTTCCATAAAACAAACTAAAATCTCGCTCCTTTTTTCCAGTCACAACAAACAGCGGAATGACAAGTTCTAGGCCTGGTAATTGACAGTGACGTTTGCTATTTTTTAACAACTGCGTTTTGTTGTACGCAATAGTCGCTTAAAATGTTGCCAGCAACAACAAATTTACAGTACAAGGGGTTTGAGTACCTTTTTTTGTTGACTAAATACTATGATTGAAATTTCCCTCACCATGCAAAGAAGGGTCATAGTTACCACCTTGAATTTGACAAGGATGTAAAACAACACCTTGTTTATTAACCACATCGATTTTCTACGTTAAGCAATGCTTGCCGAGGTCGATAAATGGATAGGTCGATCCTAACATAGTCGGGAAAAGACTTGGCAGATTATGAAGCTCTCAAAACGGCAAATGAAAACATTGTAAGGCATGTCCTAGAACAAAAACAACGAAGACTTGTGACGTCCACCTACCATCTATCTAGTGCACAATACAATCGCAAGAAAACCTGAATGAGACTGGCATAGGAATGCTTAAAATGCAACTCGTACTAGAGAGACCTACACCCAGTAGTCAAATCTAGTAGGAAGTCAGACTGTGGACGATGATGGCGATGTACGATGTACTCTTAAAGCATCTTACTCTTCGTATGCGGTATGCTGGCTTGGGCAATTGGGCATCTGCCAAATTATTGCAAAACACCCCATATTATTTTAAGAACGTTGCCCCGTACTTGGAATTTCTCCTGTTTCAGGGCTGCGTTTACAAATTATTTAAACTCACATAGGTACACTAAAAGCCAGACCCGATAAACTATCTGTAGGCCATATAAATATTATAACTATAACTAGCTACTGCCCTTGACTTCGTTCGCGTAGAAATGATGGGTCTTAAGGGTATGACACATAGATGTTGGCCGATTCTCAGACCTACCCGATATGCACACAAAATTTCATAGAAACCGGTTCAACCGTTTCGGAGGACGCGGGAATTTTATATATAAACTAATATTATAAAGAGGAAAGATTTGATTGTTTGTTTGTTTGCATTGAATAGGCTTCGAAACTACTGGTCCGATTTAAAAAATTATTTCAGTGTAGAGATAGCCCATTTATATAGCCTATAGCCTTATTCGAAAGCTATAGGCTACATATCATCACGCTACGACCAACAGGAGTGGAGCAACAATTAAAAATGTTGCGAAAACGAGGAAAATGTGACGCAAACGAAGTTGCGCCGGACAGCTAGTATTATACAACATGTAACATAATTAACGCACATCCTGAAAGTTGTTTGTTCAGAATCGTTTACTGAATCGATTTCTATTATTTTTAATATAGGTTATTTTTTATCCCAAAAATAATTAAAACTACGTAAATTACTGACGGGTAGTGTGTCAGTAATTTACGTAGTTTGTTGTACAGTCAAACCAACTAAAATGGACCGTAACTCAAGGCAATAAGACTTTAAAAGTTCAGTTTCATTTGTATTAATACAAATTCCGTTTTTTAATATGAAATAAAGAAAAACCAACCTTATTTTAAGGAAGTTAAAGGCTTTACTAATCAATGTTATCATGTTTAACTAAAATTTCAGAGTATGTATTATGATTATAATATAATACTGTAATTGGGGTGTTTGAGGGTGTGCGTTTATTACGTTACATGTTGTATAATAGACAAGCAGCGTAGCATTTAATCGCTCAGCCACTACGCCAACCGGCAACCGTGGCGTCAGCAGATTCTAAGCAAAAGGTCAGGTTAACCAGAAATTTAACAAAAAACAAAACAATATTCTAAAATCGGCCAACATAAATGCATACCGTTCACTCAGAATTTATTGAAATTCATATTCCCTATTAAACATAACTCCGAACTCCGGATATATAATTTAATAGATACTTACACAAATCCTATAGTCGAATACTCATAAAATTTTATTTCTATAGGTTACCCTTACCCCTTTTATGGAGAAAATAAGGGTAAAAAGGGCTTTACAATAATATTCGTAAATAAATATAAGATTTTAGTAGACATATAGATTTGATGGTACTGCCGGAATTGAAGAAAAACAGAATAAAGATGTTTTTTATTTTTGTAAAATAAAGAAACCGGCCAAGTGCGAGTCTTTCTCGCACACAGGGTGCCATAGCCCCAAACAATATAATAACAATATTTTGAACTGTCATTCATTAGTTAGTAGTATTAGTTAGTAAACTTCCACTCACCCGCAAAAATAAATTTGTTTTTCATAGTATGTTTATGAAAAACAAAGTTACTGCTGCAGTTTGATGAAAAAGTCCCATATCTCAAAAACTAAAAATCATATCTTATTGAAACCAATTTTCGTTGATAGTTTTTTTTACGTTATACAATCCTAAATATTTTCAGATTTTTTCTCTTCTTACTTTTGAAATTAGAGGGGGGGGACACATCTTACCACTATGGAAGTGGCTCTAGCGCAAATTATTCTTAAAACCTCAATATCATATTTGAAGACCTATCCATAGATACCCCACATGTACGGGTTTGATGAAAAAACAATTTTTGGTTTTCAGTTCTAAGTATGGGGAACCCTAAAATTTATTGTTTTTTAGGGTTCCGTACCCAAAGGGTCAAACGGGACCTTATTACTGAGACTTCGCTGTGCGTCCGTCCGTCCGTCCGTCCGTCAGTCACCAGGCTGTATCTCATGAACCGTGATAGTTAGGCAGTTGAAATTTCTACAGATTATGTATTACTGTTGCTGCTATAACAACAAATACTAAAAACAGATTAAAATAAATATTTAAGGGGGGCTCCCATACAACGAAGTAATTTATTTGCTCGTTTTTATAAATAATGGTACGGAACCCTTCGTGCGCGAGTCCGACTCGCACTTGGCCGGTTTTTTTTCTATATTTGTGTGAAAATCTTAATGCGGTTCACAGAATACTAAGTAGTATTCTGTGAACCGCATTAAGATTTTTACCAAGTTTCAACAGTATAGTTCTTATAGTTTAGGAAAAAAGTGGCTGTGACATACGGACGGACGGACAGACAGACAGACAGACATGGCGAATCTTAAAGGGTTCCGGTTTTTGCCATTCGGTTACGGAACCCTAAAAATGTCTTTTCGTTCTTGTTTGGTGTTGTTCAAAAGAAAACTGTTGGTTATTGAGTCCTTTGCAGTGTTTTTTGCCAAAAGTGGGTAATAGTAAAAAACATTCTTTAAATCAATTTGGTATTTATTCGTCGTCGGTCAGTCTATTTCACAAGGTGTTGTTTTGCATCCTCGTCAAAATTCAGGTGGTTGTCGCTAGAGAATTAAATAATCAATTTAAATTATGATATCATCATCTGCCTAGCCTTTTCCCAAACTATCTTGGGGTCGGCTTCCAGTCTAACCGGATGCAGCTGAGTACCAGTATTTTACGTGAAGTGACTGCCTATCTGACCTCCACAACCCAGTAACTGGATTATACGAGGCCCCTTGGTAAGACTGGACTAGGGTATCTAGTTAATTATTTAAAAAAGTTGCCTTTCTTTGTTTTTTATATTTGTCTGTATTTCAGAATAACTCCCTTAACGTGGTTTAGGGAATAAGAAATTATCGAATAAACGTTTCATATTATTTGTATGTGTGAAAGCGCGGTTAGGGCGAGAGTCAGACGGGTCGCATTTAGAACATGGGGGATTCACACTTACCGATTTCCACAACGAAAACAAAAAAAAACTCCTGCCCATTTTGTTATTGATTCGGGTCGAGAATCATCAGCATAGTTACCTCCTTCAATTTGACGAGGATGCCCGCTAATAGATCCCACCGCCAGGATCAAGCTTAGTAGGCTGGTCCGTTCTAATAGAAATTTCAAACAGCTTTGCAGAGTTGAACTTATACTATAACGTATTGATTTGTTATCATCCAAACCAATTGATAAAACAAATCAATTGAAATATCACACAACAAAATCGACAAAGTAGTCCAGGCGTTTCCCGCGGCACATTAGAAATGTTACCAACATGTAAAGTCTTTTTTTTTTTTTAATAGCCTGTTCGTCTCATCACTGGGCAAAGGCCTCCCCCATTCCTTACAAACTCTCCCAGTGTTTTGTCTGGTCTGACATGTTAGTCTGAAACGAGTGCAAATAGTGACGCCAGCGCTTCTTGGGCCTGCCTCGGTGACGATGACCGTCTTGTGGCACCCACTGTGTGACGATTCTGGCACATTTGTCCTGTCCTGGATATGTGACCCACCTAGTACCATTTTAGCCTTGCAAACTTATCGCCAACATTAGCGATGCCTGTCGTGGAGAGTACGCTTTCATAGACTGCTAAAATCGTAATCCTTCCTTTTTAACTGGCCGCTGTCGAGTAAAAAACAAACAATAATTTAAGATGACTCTGGAATAATTGGTATTTCATCCATGGTGTCATGTATGGTATATGGTATTTCAGCCATCACATATTAGACTTATTGATGCCTATATCTTCCCGTGGGTGTCGTAAGAGGCGACTAAGGGACTTGCCAGAGAATGGGCAGCAGCGTTCTCTGTGCTTTTGTAACAACCGTACTGCGATTGCCAACCCGCCTGCCAAGCGTGGCGATTCCATTATCGCAAAACCCCCTAAAATGTCAATGTGGCGACACTTGTGGGAGGCCTCTATGTCCAGCAGTGGAAGTCTTTTGGGCTGAAATGATGATATTAGACTTAACGCACCAAATCGCACCTATTTAACATACCCGTCAAAATGAAGAAAGAAAACCTACAAAAGAGAGAAATAACTCAATTTTTACACCCCTATATAAAAGATACCCACCTATGTACCCGTTTGTTCCCTTTTCTTTAGAGCTCATTCCTTAATGAAACTGTTCAAAGAAGTGCAGATTTAAAAGATAGCACTTTCTTTTAGTGTTTTTAAAGTTGCTGCAGTGAGTACTACGTGAATGGATTTCGCCTAGATCTGGGGTTGAAGATTTTTGTTTATGTTCATCATGAATAGAAAACTTTACACGGGTTGAATGGAGGTCTATAAAGGCGCATTTAATTCCTATCATTGAACTATTAGTTCTTATTTTAAATAAAAACTATTTCAAATTCAAGGATAGTCTCTAGAAAGTAATTTAAAACAAAAACTTATCTAAACTTAAAAAATCGTATGGTACTATAGAAAGAGGGCAAACATAGTCCCATGTAATAGGGGAGAGGCTATTGCTATCAAACGGACACGAATCAGACTGAGTGGCTGCTACTGAGAAATTGATGATAGAAAAACTCAAAATAACTATTCTCGTAGTCACTAAAATACAGGATATATGAAAAGATCGGTGCGCGCCACTGATATCAAATTTGTAAACGTCGGACATGAAGACAACCAGTTGTAACTTGTCTACTACGGCATATTATGGCGTAGAAATATTATAAATTAAGTAAATAACTATCTAATTGTTTCTTAATTTCATGATCTCGGCAAAAAGCAAGCTCTCACTCAAGTGCTAGTTGCGCCTTTATACCGCGGCCTTTATCCGCCCCATTATGACATACGCTTGCGTCGTGTACGCTCACACCAAGCCTAAGTACATCCATATGCAAACCTTGCAGAACCGATTCTTACGTAGAGTCACGGGAGCCCCTTTTTATGTCCATAATGACCGTCTACACCTAGAACTTAGAATGCCCACCGTCCTACAGTTTATGAAACGTCTTTCGGAACGTTTCTTCGATAACGCCATTAAATACCGTAATCCCCTGATCGCAGGGGCCGCCCGTTACGAACCCTCGCACATTAGTACAGTACGCCGTCCTAGGCATACCCTCGTCACTCCCGATGATACTATCACCCTCCTCCAGGAGAGTAGCAAAGAGACTAGTACTCTTAAAAAATTCAGACACAAACCGCCGTCTTTCCGACCTCGCCGTCGAGGTCTGTCGCGATGTCCCGGTCCATGCCCTCCCCGACCATCGCTCGAGCCAGCCCGCGATGCTGTGCCAGTAGTTTTAAATCAGCCCCTAAATAATGATATAATTCAGATCCAGCTTATCCCCATGCAGTCCTCCCCCAGCGAGAGCGCCCTAAGCCGAGGCTCGTACCCCACAGGGGGTGCCCTTAGCGTGTAGTCGCTCAGTTTGTAAGTTTTATGCCCTGGCTGGAGTCCTTACTCTTAAGGCACCCACAGGATAGTCCGGTTAAGCAGACGACAACCTCACAGGTAGAACTGCGAGATGCCATACATAAAAATTAAAAAAACTAATTGTTTGTGAACATATGTGTACACACAATTATTATTGTGTTCAAACATGTGTGTTAAAACAATTAAAAATTAAAAAATGATGCATGCAAGGTGTTATAAGTACATGGACTTGTGCTAACATGTTTACCATATTGACATGGTGTGCAAATATTAATAGAAAAGATTACAATATTTAAAAAAAATAACGGAATAATAACAACATTCATTATTATTGACAATGCTGACGTAAGTAGATAATTTAAATTAAATTGACTGATTACATAACTTATTCATATATAAAAATAGATACAGTGTCATACAAAATTGTTAAATATACTATTATGAAATTTTTTTAATAATACAATTATGTCAACATTATCATCATCCTAGTCTTTTCCCAAACTATCTTGGGGTCGGCTTCCAGTCTCACCGGATGCAGCTGAGTACCAGTATTTTACATGAAGCGACTGCCTATCTGACCTCCACAACCCAGTAACTGGGTAATTATGTCAATTATGTCAACATAGGTCCAAAAAGATTGAATGCAAACAACATTATTAAAATTATTATTCCACAACATAACATTTAAGATTAAATTAATTTATAAATGAAACATGTCATTTAAAAAAAATATTCGCTTAAAAACTCATTGCATTCACACCTGCGCATAAGTGCACTCCGAGACATAATTATGTTGACAGAGTTGACTGTTATCACGTCTATTTCTAGGAAACCGGTCTGCCATGCGGGGAAATAACGCAGGATTTGGTTTAACAAGTATCGCGATTTTCAAAATATAAATTGATGGTGAAGTCAAAATGTTGTAGTTTATGAAAAACATCTTGCAGCATTCAGTAATTTTTTTTTAATTTAAACATGGATTTAATGCACTTTTTTTTGGGCTTTAAATGCGATATCTCTATCCGTAGAGAGTCCCCAAAAAATAATTCCGTATCTGATAACGGGCTCTGCTATGCCATAATAGGCGGTTAATAGGAAGTATTCCCGTTTGAGTACCTATTTTTAGGGCACCTATGTTAATAGGGCATCAGTCTTTAGGATCCGCGATACTTTATACAATGCGAATGCATTGTTACTTAACTTTTTGCTAATGACCTTTATGTGAGCCTTCCAATTTAAATTACGGTCTATGTTTAATCCTAAAAACTTTGTGAAATTGACTGTATCGATTACATTATCATTATATTTAATTTTGAAAACTGGAAATTTTAACTGTCTTTGGCTAAAATGCATTATTACGGTTTTATTTAAATTAATATTGAGGTAATTATTTTCTAACCATTGAATCGCTTAGTTAAGTGTATTTTTCATATAAAAATATCATAAATATCCTTATTATCACAAGGGATGGTTATCGTGCTGTCATCTGCAAAAAGTGTCAAACTGTAGTCAATTTAGGAAAATCGTTGATATAAAGGGTAAGCGTAGGGTAGCGATGGTCCTAATACGCTTCCTTGCGGTACGCCATAGTTGACGAGAGAGGATACATGAAACGCTTTAATAGCGATACACTTTTCTAGCCTCCTAGGGGAGATCTCTACAAAACTGACTGCCGGCTGTTTTAAAGCACTCTACAAAACTAGTTAAAACCCTCAAACAAATGACGCTACCAAGCTGTAAATCACGTACAATGTACAGGACTGTTGTGTCAAAAAATTTGGCATGAGCACGATGCCACTTGTTCCAAAGGCTTGTTTACATAATTAGTGCTTTCGAGGTGAATTATTTGTAGTGCAGTTGGAGTGTCTGTTTGATTTAGTGGTATTGAAGCATTGACGAAAAAGTGAGGGTTATTTTATGAGCAGCGGTGGTCCAGTGGTGGCAGTTCCTACTTACGAGCAGTAAGCCGTGTTTTCGACCCAATTAATACGTATTTTTTTTGTCACCGCAGCCCTCAGAAACGGTGAAGGAAAACATCGTGAGGAAACATGTTCATAGCATGGCATGTTCTAGAAAATTGAAGACATGTGACATCTTCCAAACCATACTGGGCCGCGTGGTTCAATTTCTAGGGCAGGTAATTTTCATAATTATTTTAGTGATAAATATCGGACATTTAGACGCACTGCAAGATGGTAACTTGGAGTGCGTTTACCCCTACCTTATTGCTATTCCACCAATTCGCACTAAGCGTTTTCAAATGTGTTTCATAATGCGCACAGCAAAGGAATGGCAGCAAAAGTTAGAGTGAACAGGCTTCTTCTGGGTAAGCTCGTACCATCGTCGACTATAACTCTGTCATCTCTGACCTAGATTAAAGTCAAGAACAAACCCATCGCAAATAAAAAAAAAACGGCCAAGTGCGAGTCGGACTCGCGCACCAAGGGTTCCGTACAAAAATTATTAAAAATATTTTTATTATATGATGTAACTCCCATATCTTCCCGTGGGTGTCGTAAGAGGCGACTAAGGGATTTGCCAGAGAATGGGCAGCAGCGTTCTTTGTGCTTTTGTGACAACCGTACTGCGATCGCCAACCCGCCTGCCAAGCGTGGCGATTATGGCAAAACCCCCCATGTTATGTCAATGTGGCAACAATTGGGGGAGGCCTATGTCCAGCAGTGGACGTCTTTCGGCTGAAATGATGATGATGATGATGATGTAACTAAAAATTTACGGTTTTCGCAATTTTTCTTTATCTGTGCTGTAAGACGTTGCTTCGTACCAAATTTCAAGATTCTGAGTTCACGGGAACTACCCTGTAGGTTTTGATTCCCTTGCGAGTGTCGAAAATTTGCGGAAATTTGCGGCATAAACGGCTGTATCTTTTGATTGCGTTGGCTTAGGAGTTTGATTTTTCACAGCTCCAAGGGATAGTAGACCTGAGTATTTGATATAATACCTCCACGCGTTCCTGATAAAAAGGGTCTTGACAGACAGATGGACAGACGGACAACAAAGTGATCCTATAAGGGTTCCATTTTTTCCTTTCGAACCCTAAAAAGAACAGTTTTCTATACAATTTGACTCCTTCCATCCATTGCAATTTTGTAAGAAACATCTATATCACAATACAGCGTCTTGTAGCACAGATAAAGAAAAAAATTTGAAAACCGTAAATTTTTTGTAACATCATATGTTAAAAATATTTTTAATAATGTTTGTTCGGAACCCTCGGTGCGCGAGTCCGACTCGCACTTGGCCGGATTTTTTTTTAAATTATCGTTGAAAAATTACTTTGTGGTTTTCAGAATGAGTACTGAATACGTAGTAACAAGTACTCGTGTTAATTGCGCTAAACATGACCATCTCAGTCAACTTATTTGATGTCTTTTTGCTTACACTTTCATGTAATTACAATATTTGAGACTTATAATGACAAGGGTTTTTCGTCTGTCTTAATTTTTCGTAACCTTTCATGAATCATTACGATTCTTTCATGTTAACTTTAGTAAAACCACCAAACTTTTTACTAATTCACTACAGAACACACCGTACTACAAAACAAAATACTCACGTTCCAAATTAGATTACAACCAAGAACCGACTCGTATCAAAAGCGAGAATAATCTTACAAAAGAAAAAAAAATGGCGACCAAAAAATGCAAAACGCCCCGCAATTTCGCCACATTCTTGCTGTGTTGCCCAAAATTGTATTTGGCAGCAAAAATGCAGCGCCCGCTTGGAGGAATAGTAATGGGATGCAGTAGCGGGATTCCGGGATATAAATCCCGGGATCCGTCGACGGTTTGACGTGACTTGAATGAAAGTGGAACTGGAGAGTCGTGATTAAGTCAAAGTGATCCTTATGGGGTAATAGTGTAGTTTTTGCGGTGTGAATGAAACCTTTTTACTTAATAAGTGGTGATTCTAAAGACGTGTTACTTTAGGTTGAGGAACTCTGAGAATTTTAGTCAGCTTCAGGGGCTGCAAACATTTTCTTTTGCACTCAATTGAAATGTAAATTGATACTGTAAAGGGAAGTGACGGAGCACTGGAGTTTTATATTCAATTTAGAATTCGTTTTGTAAAAGATTTATATACAGCGATGATGGATTGGACGAGATTGATTGGCGAGTAAATGTTTAGGAGTTTTTAATATAAGCAATGACAAGCTGTTTACAGATTTTGGTTAGAGACTAAGGTAGGTAAGTATAGGTAGGGTATGTAGTCGCTCAAATATAAATATTAAAACCTCTTTTTTTGGGTTTGAAAATCCTCATAGATGTCCTCCGCTGGGGAGAGCGGAGGGGTCTGTCAGTCTCTAACTGACTGAAAACCACCCCGGTGTTCCTATTCCACACTTACACCGGGGATCATGGAATCAATGCGCCTTCTTCGATCCCCGAAATCAGTGTTAACCCAACCGTTTCGTTATTTTTTTGCTATTTAGTATTTGTCGATGGATGTCCTCCGCGCTAGCAAAGGGGTCTGTCAGACTCGTACTGACTAAACCCACACCAGTATTCCCTCGCATACTTGCGTCTGGGGGCAGCGGGATCTAATGCGACTTCCGTTGCTCCGCACTAGTGCCAGCCCGCTTGACCTGTTCGGGCCTCGTCCCTGGGGGGAGTGACGTGTACTCCCGCCGTTACGCCTATGAGAAGCGCGCGTGGTAAAAACGCGCCGTCGTCTCGGGTCCAGTAAGATGGGGGCGACAGATGTCCCCGAATCCTTCGCCCCTGGACCTGTTTGGGGGGGACGGAAGAGGGCGTTTACCGCCTTCTGCCGACGCCCAGAGCGTCGGCTGCGGGATGAGAAGGAGTTCGTGATCTCCCTCTCCCTTTCCGCAGCTTCCTTCTGCGACATGAATGTTAACCTAACCTAATCTTTGCCGTGGTCAGTCCGTTAATGGGTGAAATTTATAAAATACCGAAATACCGTTTCTCGTTTAGCACGTTGAGCTGTTGTGGTACTGGCTGTCATTCGTAGACAATCAGAAGCCCGGAAAGTCTGAAAACTAATTAAGTTGTATAGGTCAGATAAGAAGCAGATCCATGTATAATACTGGAACTTCTGCATCTGGTTAGACTGATAGCCGACCCGAATATAGCTGAGAAAAAGCTAGACAGTTGATAATCAGTTGCTGAACTGCTTCTTACTGCACTAAGTAAAAAAAGATAAAATTTACTTAAATTTTCAACATCATATTATTTTGATAAAGGAAAAAACACTGAAAAAATAAGATAAAATAATTTATTTTACAATATTTTGCAAAACTCAAATCAAAACTTTTTTTAACATAAACTCAAAAATGCATAAAAATGGAGACAATAATGCAAAACTCATGTTCTATCTTATTAAAAGTATAACACTTTTAATAAGATGTCCAAGATATTTAACAAAAGGCCCCAGACAGAAGTTAACCCGTAAATCTCTCCAGAACTGAAAGATAACGCCAACTTTCAAACTATGGACATTTGCATCGGTAGGGTTAGGTGGGTCTGTGAGCGGTTTGAGAAATTAAGAGCGAGATGGGTTTTTTACCTAATCAAAAATTTTGACTATTATCCGAAGAAGCAGCTCGGTATTCTATTTCGCCAGTTATTCTGAAATTTTTATTTAAGTCGTGATTTTATCGGGTTATCATATTCGTGAGCGTTTAAAACAGGGACTATACTTTACTATCCGGCCAGAGAGATTATGGGCACATTTAAAAGAGCCCGGTCTGTAGTTCCAGGCTTCTACTGAGAATAAACTAATTTACGGAGAGGTCTCTCTTACGGAGTATGTAATGGACTCCCACCCACCCACAGACCGACCTCAATAAGCCTTGCTTAACTTGACCTGGCTTTCATTATTTTGCCAAGAGCAAAAAACTCTTTTTGTTTGGAAGTCCGCGGACACTAGAACCGCACCTCACTATTTGATACCATCACGTGTCCGGGATAAAGTGTCCGCTTTACATCACAACACTGGCGTATAACTTGTGTTATAGTGGACGACACGCTTCATATTTACTGGCGTTTTGACATCGATTGTGAGAGGAATTGTAAGTGGAGGAATATCTGGCAGTTGTTCTTCATGATTTTCAGATAAAGCAATGAAAATATGTACCAACTACTCATCAATCATGACAACACGCAGATTAAGATGTATACAACACCGCGACAGAACCCATCAGGCAGAACCCCACAAGATACAACACCCATCCGATGGCGGTCATAGAATCTTACCTTTTCAATGGCCTCTTGACTAGGCAAATATGACAAATGTGTGGATGTCTTTAACTATTCAATTCGAAAATTTGAAATTCGAATTTTATTGTTTTACAATAGTTTTTAAATCATTGCACCTTTTGTTTAGAATAGTTACAGCACGGATGACAACATTTGTGTCACTTATTTGATCTAGTCTTTTTGGGATATTTTCTATTTATTTTTTGTTATTTTATAGACTCTTTTTCTTATTTACCGATTGTTTGTAAATGTGTGGACATTGTAGGCCTTATAGATTTCTAGATCCTTGGTAACTTTTTATTTCGTTCTACGTTTTGTAGTAAGCAACGAGTTATTGTCAGGCCTACGATGTATTCCCATACTTTAGTACTAACGCTGTAACAGAAATATTGTAAAAACAAATGATTTTAAAAGAGTAACCATGGAGTTTCTTGCCGGTTTTTCTCCATAGGAAACGACCAACCCGAACCGAGCACCTTTTTGTCGACGTTTTATAAGTGCCCCTGTAGGCCTATGTAAAATAAAAATATCTTGATTTTGATTTATGTTGAATGGTTGTAACGGTTTTATGTAGATATTTGCATGTATCTACGCCTAACATCTGCCTCGCCTTTTCCCAAACTATGTTCGGGTCGGATTCCAGTCTAACCAGATGCAGCTGAGTACCAGTATTTTACATGAAGCGACTGCCTATCTAACCTCCACAACCCAGTAACTGGGTTAATACGATACACCTTGGTAAGGTTAGATGTCTGACTTTGCGTAAACTTTTCGTTTTCGGCTTCTGACTACTCGTAACGAATGTCAAAAATCTACAAATGACAGCAGAGACTAACGGCTTAACGTGCTTTTCGAGGCATGGAGGAAACTCGGTATGTAATTATGGTCACCAATCAACGGCCGAACCTTGACAAGCACGGCTTAACCTTAAAGATCGACCCGTTCGGCTGTTATTATTTAGCCACGAGTTCCTCGATGTACCAACGCCTAGCAAAACCAACAAAATCTAAACAACAGTAACCGAAAATCTGACCACACCGAAATCGTCCGAACACTGTTCGATCGTCCTGCACGATATCCATTGAGCTTCAAGACCCAATATATTTTAATCGAGTTTAAGCTTCGGCAGTGTTAGCTTTGTAACAACTAGTGTAATACAGAATGATAACGGTTATAGTGAAAGGATTATATTTTATGAATGCAAGCGTTGTTGTAGTGATGTAAGCTCTGCTGTGCGAAGGTACATGGGCAAGAACACCATTCATCATCATTTGCCTAGCCTTTTTCCCAAACTTTGTTGGGGTCGGCTTTCAGTCTAACTGGATGCAGCTGAGTACCAGTATTTTACATGAAGCGACTGCCTATCTGACCTCCACAACTTATTAACTGGGTAATACGATACCCCTTGGTAAGACTGGATGTCAGACTTTCGGCTTCTGACTACTCGTAACGACTGCCATAGATCTACAAATGACAGCCAGGACCAACGGCTTAACGTGCTTTTCGAGGAACGGAGGAAACGCGGTATGTAACGATGGTCACCCATCCTCGGACCAACATCAGCAAACACGGCTTAACCTTGAAGATCGACCTGTGCGGCTGTTATTATTTAGCCACGAGCTCCTCATGGGCAAGAACACCGAACAAGCAAAAACAAAAGGATGAACCTACAAACCCAATCAAAAGGCATAATAATTGTGAACGTACTGTTTTCAAGGAAATATAACTAATTCAGGGTGAGATAGATTAATTAAACCATCTCGTCGTCCTGTTTTCTCTTTTATCAGTACGATGTCTTTACAATACATTTTATCGCTAGAATATTACGTAAGGATGACTCGCATGCTTATTTCCACTAACAATTCCAAAATCGAACACGTATCCCACCTTCAAAACTACATACATGGAATAACTACGAACTACTCCATTTTCTGTCCCAAAAAAATTGAGTCGTACACGCACAGATTACCAAAAATATTGTTCAAACAGTATTAGAAAAATATTATCTACATCGAATAGACGACATCGTCCAAGGAAACGTTCGAGATATCTTAAACGATCATAAACTGCCTGAAAAAAATCCTTTTTGGATAGGGAAAATGCTGTTACACCCTTATTCACAACCACTAAACAGAAAAACATGTGAAATTGTACCTTATTGTTGAGAACATAAGTGTGGAGTACGTTTCAAAGAGTGAAAGTTTTAAGTTTGGTCTTCAGGATATAATCTTAAATCGATAGTTGTTTGTTGTGTATCTTAATATAAAAGATATTTTTTTTTGTCAAACGTTGGAAATGGATGTCCTCATTTAGTTAAGGAGTGAAGGTTTCTTAATAGTTTTCTGAAGAGGTTGTTGGGGCCAAGAGTCATAAGGTAGTAAAAACCGGCCAAGTGCAAGTCGGACTCGCGCACGAAAGTTTCCGTACCATTATTTATAAAAACGAGAAAAAAAAAACACTTTTCTGTATGGTAGCCCCTATTTATTTTATTCTGTTTTTAGTATTTGTTGTTATAGAGGCAACAGAAATACATAAGCTTTAGAAATTTCAACTGGCTAACTATCACGGTTTATGAGATACAGCCTGATAATAGACGGACAGACGGACAGCGAAGTCTCAGTAATAGGGTCCCGTTTGACCCTTTGGGTACAGAAACCTAAAAACTATCGTTGTCCGTGTCAATATTCCATAGCAATGATGTCATTTACAGCAGTTGAATGCAGTTGAAGATGTGTTAATCACGTTCAGTTTCATTAGGAAAATTCGAAAAACATAAATACATTATTTTTTTTAAGTTTGCCCCGCATTTGGCATTTCTCCAGTATTGTGTCTTTTTAGGATGGGAAATTATCAAATGACTTCTCCCGCTCTGGGCGGAGCGGAAGGGAGTGTCAGACTTGACTGACTAAAACCCATCCATGTTCCTTCTTAGAACAACCCGCAGCCCTGGTCCAGTATTGTGTCTGCGTTTGCAAATATTTAAACACAGCTTACACAACAGTCAGACCCGGAACAACAACCTGTAGGTCGTACAAATATTTGTTTCGTGCGGGGATCGAACCCGCGACACGCAGCGCAACAGTCAATCGCTCAGCCACTGCGCCAACCGTAACGTAGTTTGTTACACAATTTTCTTGCTGTTTCGTTTTCTGAAGAAGACATAGGTCAATCGTGTACTTAAACACAATGTCTTCATGGGAAATTAATCTTCTAATCACAGAAAATAGTAATGATTTAATTCAATCATTCAATTTAGTTCCAGTAATGTCTGATTTCTGGAGAATCTATTACCTTTAACTAGTTCGTAAGAAAACCTACAAAGCCTGGAAATGGCTTAAAGATTGGTTCTGAAGGAAAATATTTAGCTCTAGTAACGAAAATTATTAGGGTATTCGTGGAAATTAGGGAGTTTCAGAAGCCCTACTTTAATTTTATGTTAATATCCAATTAAAATGATTATTTTTTTACTATCGCGTTTATTTATTTACTTACATACTATTAACATTTTTAAACATTAAAAAAAAAATTAAAAATATAAAAAATAGTAGCCGACCGGCATTAGGAACAGGGTCCGAACTACCGGTGGTCAGGATTCTTGAGAGAGGAACCTCCTAACAATACGTGCCGTGTCCAGAAGTTCTGCTTTCTGAACCAAGCTCTTGATCCAGCTGCCAAGTGAAAGCCTACTCAGATGTTGGTAGAGGCTTTTGGCAATGAAGCCATTAGCCGACACGACTATCGGTACAATGGCTGTACTGTATTTTATGGTTCCGTACCCAAAGGGTCAAACTCGACCCTATTACTGAGACTTCGCTGTCCGTCCGTCCGTCTGTCACCAGGCTGTATCTCATGAACCGTGATAATTAGCGAGTTGAAATTTTCACTGATTATGTATTTGTCAGAGTCGATTTTAGTCATTAGCACGGACTATGAGTCGAAAGCGCGCCAAAGGTCAAGCAACCTACTTACCAGTCTACCCACACCTAAGCGCGCTTACTACAGAGTCGTGATGTTTCTGGCTCGCTGCGAGTAGGACAGTCTCTGTCTGACCGCTGCGGAGTCAAGACGTCCTGAAACTGTAACCCGATTCATGGTGCCTAGTGTTATTGTGTTGGATTGTAATTTCAAGTAATTTGTTAGTTCGATAAAAGCAGTGTACCGTGTGTAGTGTGTGTTTTCATTGCACGTAACCCATGTTCTGCCCACATGATGACCGTGTCTAATGGAATAAAAATCATCTAACTGCGACATATTTATGTTGATGCTATAAGAACGAATAATAAAAACAGAATAAAATAAATATTTAAGGGGGGCGGAACCCTTTTAACCCTCGTGCGCGAGTCCGACTCGCACTTGGCCGGTTTTTTTATTATTATGAGCCTGTTTTTTTTTCCAATGCCGGGCAAAGCCTTCCCTGCCTTTCTTCCATTCCTCTCTCACTACAGCCATTTTAGCCGAATCCTTTAGGTATCAGTCCAGCTCATCATAACATCTCCTTCTGGGCCGGCCGCTTCACTGATTACTGTTGCTCGCAACAGGGAAGTCATATTTGTATACCTAATAATAATCTACTATATAAAAATAAGTCGGGTTTTCCTTCCTGACGCTATAACTCCAGAACGCACGAACCGATTTCCACGGTTTTGCATTCGTTGGAAAGGTCTCGGGCTCCGTGAGGTTTACAGCATAGAAAATTCAGGAAAGGTAGGGTAGGGTAGGTAGGTAGGGTAGGTAAGTAGGTAGGTAGGTAGGGTAGGTAAGTAGGTAGGGTAGGTAGGTAGGTAGGGTAGGTAGGTAGAGTAGGTAGGTAGGGTATGTAGGTAGGGTAGGTAGGGTATGTAGGGTAGGTAGGTAGGGTATGGTAGGGTAGGGTAGGTAAGTAGGGTAGGCTAAGTAGGTAGGGTAGGTAGGTAGGGTAGGGTAGGTAGGTAGGTAGGTAGGGTAGAGTAGGGTAGGGTATGGTAGGTAGGTAGGTAGGTAGGGTAGAGTAGGGTAGGGTATGGTAGGTAGGTAGATAGGGTAGGTAAAAAGTGCATTGCAACGCATGCCGGGGACAGCTAGTAATAATATGTAAAATTTTCATGTCGCGATGTTTGTTACTAAGCTCCTCCGAAACCGCTGAACCGATTTGTTTGAAATTTTGTCTGCATATCGGGTAGGTATGAGAATCGGCCAACATCTATTTTTTATACCCTAAAACCCATCAAAATTTCCACGCGAACGAAGTCGCGGGCAGCAGTTAGTACAGACAGCGGCATTAAGTAGTTACCCCCCTGGCGTACTCGGCCGGACTGTAGAGGGGTTAGCACATACAGACGCTGTCTGTACAATATATAGTTTAAAACAACTTTCGGACTATCCCGCTTTCTTATGCTAATTAAAGAGAACATCGAGCATACACTTTCCAATCAAACTAATCATCGGCTTAAGAAATCAAAGCTTTATATTTAAAGCAATTCTTTGAAGACGGTCGATACGCAATAGTTATCGTAATAGTGGGAAATAGCAACCTGCATCGGGTCAACGGTTCGAGGAAGCCATAGAAGCATGTGTCAGTGGGGTTATAGTGCCACTTGGTGCTTTTGACGCTTCTCTAGCATTAGCAAAGGAAAAGAAAAGAAAAAGTATTTATTTGTCTCGTACATGTCTGTCATCTCTGACCTAGATAAGAGTCAAGAGCAAACCCATCTCAAATAAAAAAGATACATGGACCTTTATATTAAAGGTCCATGTATCTTTACAGAGACTGCACCCTGGCCACTTAGTTATTTAGCAGCGGTCCCTGAAGCATACTTAAATACATAAGAATAGCTATAAATACGTCTCAAGCAAAGTCTTTAGTAAAAGCTAGTGAATAAAATCCTAATCCTGACTAATATTATAAATGCGAAAGTAAGTTACTTTGTTACCTCTTCACGCCTAATTCACTGAACCGATTATCCTGAAATTTTGCATATACGTCGTCAGGTGTACAGAAACGAACATAGAGTACCTTTCATCCCGAAAAAATGTACTTTTCCCGAGGAAAACCACAATAACGTTCTTATGATTATATGTGGCGCCACGTGTCTTTCGAATCATGATTGAATATTGTACCGGCTAAACAACAACAAGGGTTCAACCCTAATTAAAAAAGACCATTTCAGACACGTATCTGCATAGTCCTCATGTAAGTTGGCGAAGATTATGTCTGGACCTTAAAAGAGACTGTGACCTCTGAGTTTGTTTCGGCTGTTTCTTCTCAGAGGAGTCAGGTACGAAACACCGGCCCCTCCTAGTTTAAAAAAAAATTTGACGTGTAAAAGTGTTTGTAAAAACCTACTTGCAAAATAAACATCATTTATCATTTAACAATTGATTGTCAAATTCTAAATTTATGCGAGTGAAGCTACGGGCGAAGCTAGTTCACTATAAAACAAAAATAATACAGCGTAATGTGGTAATTGGGTGCATTCCCTGAAGTGACTGATACTAGACCTAATCTGCAACAATTTTGAACTCAAACTCGAAGCATTTATTTCAATTAGACCATTAAAGGCCCTTTTGAGAGTCACAAAATAAAAAAAAAAAACGCAAAGCTACAGTCCCAGTTACAAAGCATAATAACTTGTGAACGTACTGTAGTTGCCCATTCCAGAGCGTAGATCTCTATGGAGAAGAATGGGCAAGAAACTCCATGGACACTCTTTTAAATCAAAATATATTACAAAATCTTGGTTCCATCATTAATGTTAAGAATTACAAATATGTGAGAACGATGTAGAAATACGGGCAAGTTAAGAGCGTCCAGAGCAAGAGATTAAATAATTAAAAAATAAAGTGTTTAAAATAAACCGTGGCAGCTAAGAGATGACCAGTCACAACTTACAGCGCCCGTTTACGAACATGACGCATGTATCAGCCATCATTCAACTCAACCATTTTAAAGGGAACTAAATGACCCGACACCCGTAACCATCAGCGTGACATTTAAGTGAGCATGACATTTGCTCAACCGCCAGGGTAAATTCGCGAAAGATGGTGGTAGGTACTCAGTAAATGGTGGCTTTACAGTACATAGTACTCACACTTGTGCTATGCAATTATATAATAAAATGAGATTGAATCTATACAATGCAAATATATTTTAACGATCTTCTGCGGCAGAACGGGGAAACTGGGTTGATTTGGAGTAATTTTCTGAAATTTTCCAACTTCCCGCCAAAAACTGCCGAATGTAAGAAATCTACGCCGTTCAGTTTGTTATTCTAATACTTTTCTGATCGCTCATGGACGAATGAATCCTTCAAATGGTAAAACAAATTAAAAATCATCTCGTATTGTAAGCACGGCGGGCTGTGCTGGAGCTGCTGCTGCTGCTGAGAGCCTCATACGGCGTTAATACTGGAACCTAAATGGCAGTTATAGTTTTGAGCCGTTTGGGGTCGACACGCTCGGGTCGTGGAGTCCAAGTGCGCATTCCCTTTTAAGGAAATATCTCGTCGACTAGTTGACACATCGCGAGACCAGAGGGCTGGCTATTTTTTTGGGCAAATAATTAGCATTGCCATTCAACGTGGCAATGCTGCCAGTCTTGTGGGCACGTTTCCGGATGACAGCGATGTAGAATTTTGTCGCCTAAGCGTCCTGTTGTTTTAAGTTAGTTTATATTTAGTTAGTTTATGTAAATAATTTGTTTTGAAATAATGAAAGTTTGTAAATAAATCTTAATGAATTCATTAAAAAAAAATATTATCCATTCCGTTAACGGAGTTTTGTACGAAATTCAATTGACGTTAACATTGTATTCACGGATTTACTCTTTCTATTATTCTACACTAACTATATTTCCAATCAAAATAACTAATCGTAAATCCAATTTAACCCTCTTTATGAAAACACTAACAATGCACGAATCGCTAGACAAACATTTATTCAGACCGTTCAATAAATTTATGAAAGCTTTGTCAAAATAAATTCAGTTGCAGCACTTGCAGTCCGATACTAGTTTGTGACAACACTGCGTCGGATTTGCAAACAAAAGTGTTGTACAATGTTATGTTACTACCTATAGAGCTTATAATCGTATTTATAACAAGGCTTAAAACATTTCATTGGTCGTCCTGAATCATAGATCTGTAGGTAGTTACTTTTCTTACATACGTTGTGGCCTTCGAACTCAGTCAGAAAAATGTCGAACTGCCATTAAAACTTCACACACTAAATACACTGCTTTTTTCAAAGAATTTTCTAAGAACTTGAAATTCCTTACAAACAAAATGTCTTTTCGCACAAGTGGGTTCGCGCACGTTTCCTTCATGCATATCTTCTAGATCCTGTACATCAGCATGTTTTAGGTAAAGGTGTAGTCTTATTTCAGGAAATAATTCGACCATCAAACTGAACGACTTTCAGTTTATTCACAGATAAATTTTATGGAAACATTTATCTTCATCTTTCATGCAGTTTCTTTATTTTATTTTTTTAAAAGCTGTACATCAACCGTAGGCTGTGAATGGAGAATCTCGTTACAGCTGGAATATCATAAAATTTTGTGCTTTTTCGCCTGAAACAGTTTATAACCGTAGCGCAAACAGATTTACCTATGCCACAAATGACTGTAATACTTTACTCCGGAGTTCAAAACACCGATGTACGGTATACATAAAGTTCGTAAGTACGAATTACGTTAGTCAGAAAGTACGCTATGACGAATTACATTACTCATAATGTTCGTCACTCTGATGTACGTTACTCCGAAAGTTTGCTACAACGAAATACGATATTCTGGGAGTTCATCATCGCAATGTACGGTACTCCGAAAACTTGCTAGGACGAATTACTTAATCGAGAATGTTATCTATTTTCACTCGCAACAAAACCATTTTTATTCATATAAGCACGTTACATGTAAAATAGATTTTCAAAATGATTTCGATTTTATTTATGCAAAGCTTTTATTTGTTTTCAATTATTAGGCAATTCGGGTTATATCTGCCAAAAAGCTCAGCCGTTTTGAATCTCAAATTAATCTCGAATTAATTTAATTCAGTAGTTCAAACTAATAACATCATAATTATAAACTTATAATATAATGTTTTCTATTAAAATAAATATAATTTGATTGTTTGTTTATTTGTAAAGATTTAACTAAAAACCGGCCAAGTGCGAGTCGGACTCGCGCAAGAAGGGATCCGTACCATTTTTTAGAAAAAAACGAGCAAAACAATCACTTTTTTGTATGGGAGCCCCCCTTAAATATTTATTTTATTTTGTTTTTATTATTTGTTGTTATAGCATCAACAGAAATACATAAACTGTGAAAATTTCAACTGGCTAACTATCACGGTTCATGAGATGCAGCCTGGTGACAGACGGACTGACGGACGGATGGACGGACGGACAGCGAAGTCTCAGTAATAGGGTCCCGTTTGACCCTTTGGGTCCGGAACCCTAATAGGGTCCCGTTTGACCTTTTGGGTCCGGAACCCTAAAAACTACTTGATCGATTTTAAAAATTCTGTCACCATTAGAAACCTACATCTTTACCGAGTAACATAGGCTATATTATATAACAATTTTCGCTGAAGAAGTCGCGGGTGAAGGGCTAGTTTTAAATATTATGCTATTTTACTGTATAGCACAAATCTCCCACCTGCACACGAGTTACCAAGAGCTGACCTCGATGTCTATAAATAGATTTCGGACACAGGTTGGCCGAAACAAGGAAATCCTGTTCAGGTGGCGATTCATCGATAACTCTGCCCTGGAGTGTAAATGTGTTATTGCCCCACAAACGATGGGGCACTTGCTATCGTGTGTTGCCTGTCATGTTGTTTGCACATATTAAAAGAAGCTGATGGACGCTACCGAAAATGCGAAACACATGGCCAAATTTTGGGCCGACTCAAACTGAATTGTCTCCGACACGCTGAAGTACATGGATAGAGTAAAATCTATTATATAACATTCAAAACGTGTGCTTAGCACAGTTTTATAATGAATCTGCGTTAAATATCCAAAGTAATTAAAATTTTATCGTACAATTAGATACATTGTGGCAGAAGTACGTACATTGGAGCTACGGATGTATGCACGTGCACTACGAATGTATAAAAATTGACATCCATCCTACTAACGTAGTAGGTAAGTAGTTTATTCAAGAAGAATAATAAAGTTTTAAATAACCAGTTTATGCGGATCTCTCATTGTAAAGGAAATGTTTTCAAAGCAAGAGGCCGTGTTATACTGGATTTGCTTGATATGTCACTAAAATAAATAAATAAAAATATCATATCAAGTAGGTCAGTAACAGGCACTTTTGAATAGTCCAACAATAATAAAAATAAAGCTACAGTCCCACTCACAAGACATAATAACTGTGAAAGTAGTGGAGTTGCGCATTCCAAAGCATTGATCTCTACGGAGAAGAATGGGCAAGAAACTCCATGGACACTCTTTTAAATCAGAATCTTGTTAAAAAAATCGTCGTTACACCATTCATGTTGAGATGGTACACTATGCGAGAACGATGTAGCAAGACGTGCACGTTAAAAGTGTCTATAGCCGACGCACTCTCTCTCCTCTATCGTGCATTGCCTAAAGTTCTCAAACTCAAATCCTGCTTGGAACAGTGACAGAATTCAAGCCTGTTTAACTTAAAGTTAGTCTTTAAAAGACTAACTCATGAGACTATGAGGAATAAAATGAACTAGTTATAAATTAGTTAATGTTTGCGCCCAGACTTCGCTTGTATTTAAACTTCTTTGTTTACTTTCTGCTGGAGTTTGTTGGAGTCTTCGTTTTGGATGGTCTCAATTATGTTAATTGGTGGAAACTATTATGAGGAGTTTTGAGTCATTATTATTTTTAGGGTTCCGTACCTCAGAAGGAAAAAACGGAACCCTTATAGGATCACTTTGTTGTCCGTCCGTCTGTCTGTCTGTCTGTCAAGACACTTTTTCTCAGGAACGCGTAAAGTATCAAGCTTGAGTATTCGATATAAATTCCTTATATCGAATACTCAAGTCTACTGTCTCTTGGAGCTGTGAAAAATTCAAACTTCTAAGCCAACGCAATCAAAAGATACAGCCGTTTATGTCGCAAATTTTCGACACTCGCAAGGGAATCAAAACCCACAAGGTACTTCCCGTAAACTCATAATCTCGAAATTTGGTATAAAGCAACCTCTTATAACACAGATAAAGGAAAAATTGCGAAAACCGTAAAAAAATTGTTAAATCATATAATAAAAATATTCTTAATAATTGTAAACTTACTACGTTTTCTCATGAACGCGTAAAGGTATTAAATTGAAATTCATACCAAATACTCAAGTCATATAATACCTTTAAGCTGTAACGAAGTCGAACTTCTACGTCAATCGCAATTTAAGCCGCATATTTAACCGACTTCAAAAAAGGAGGAGGTTCTCAATTCAAAAAAAGTGCCGAAGTTTGGTATTATGGTTCAAAACGTTGTAAGAAGCTTAGAAAATATTTTAGAAACACTAAAGCTTACTCAATTGAAACATGTCAAAGGCAGTTTCAAGTTTGTTTGTAAAGAGCTTGTAAATAAATAAACCCAGCTACGACCACAGTTTTATAAAATGTACTATATATTTCTGGCTAACCGGTACTGCTAGCTTACTCCGCATTCACAATTTCGGGTGATGCAAACTGCATGGAGTGACACGCGCGTGCGTCAGTTGTTTCTTTACATGAGTATACCGTTGCGTGTCGCCATGACCAAGTAAAGTGTCAAGCAATTTGTTTGTCTGCAATTTCTGTCGCAAAACGTGTGTCGGTTTAATGTGTAGCACGTGGCCAAGCAGTCAATATGCTTTGCAATGCACAGAGCATTGAAACTTGAGTAATAAAAAGGATTTTTTGCAAGTTCTAGTATCAAAAATGCAATGTATTTTTTTACACTACGTATGATTGCGATTGGCCGCAACTCGGCTGATCTGAAGCGATGATGCGGCCTAGGGTGGAACACGCTTACCTAGAAGATACCGATTCTCAATTTTGAAGAGATAGACCAGAATATAATGATCAGGGAACAGAGAAGCCGCTAGTAAATCCCACAGAGTGGCGGTTCGCACAATAAATAAAACTAATAGAATTAGGCGTTAATTTGCGGAAATCCATGACATCCAGGAAAGATCAAAGCATCGATGCAGGCCTACTAATCCTGCATCATGGCTTGCGTTTTTTTCGCGGAATTAAATAAAAATAGTTACTATGTTAATGTTCTGTGTAGTGTAGGACGTAAAGAAGCACCAACCCATATCTTCCCGTGGATGTCGTAAGAGGCGACTAAGGGACTTACCAGAGAATGGGCAGCAGCGTTCTCTGTGCTTTTGTAACAACCGTACTGCGATCGCCAACCCGCCTGCCAAGCGTGGCGCTTGTGGCAAAACCCCCCCTTCTTGGGAGAGGTCTATGTCCAGCAGTAAACGTTTTACAGGCTGAAATGATGACTATGTTAACTACCTCCTTCTCCTCAAACATAACACAATATTCCGCCTTCAAAACATAACGAACCCATAGGGTATTAAAGCCATACAATACGTCAAACACTTCACTAGGACTCCATAAAATATCAACTGACGTTTATAAGGTTCAAAATACGGGTTAGGTAAAGTCCTTTATAAGTCCCGGGCACCCTTAGTGGTGCTTATTAACTGTTACTCAAGTTATAGGCAAAAGTTACGTGGCTGAGAACTATGTGGGTAATGGGTTTTCTTCGTTTATCTATCGCTGATATAATATTTACGAGTGGGGAGGAAAATAATGGTCAAGTTCGGTTTTTGTGTTATAAGTTTTGTGCGAGATTTATTTATCATTAGTAATGTGATTTTGTATTTCGTTGCTAAAAAATAACAGCCACTCGGAGTCTTCAGGTTAAGCTGCGATTGTCTAGGTTGAACTGTGGATGGGTGACCCGTTACATACCGAGTTTCATCCGTACCTCGGAAAACACGTTAATCCATTTGCCCGGCTGTCATTTGTAGATCTTTGACAGTCGTTACAGGTAGTCAGTGGCCCGAAAGTCTGACAACCAATCTTACGAAGAGGTATTGTATTACGGAGTTGAGATACTCCGTCCATGTAAAATACTGGTTTTCAGCTGCATCTGGAAGCCGACCCCAACATCGTTGGGAAAAGGCTAGGCTTTGATTTTGGAACTGGAGCCTTGAGACAGCTAGACGGGGTCGAGGCAGCAAGACGAGAAGACGGCTAGACGCCTAGGTTGGTTTTATCGTTAGTAGGCGAGAAGAGGCACAACATCGAGAACAGTGGAAGGAATGGGGGTGGCGTTTGCTCAGGAGTGGGACAGCTCAGACCAATAAAAAAAGGGATTTGTTTCCGAATACAGCCTCATGGGTCGAACCAGCCAGATCCGTGAATGGGTGACACTCCATTACGATACCGAGTTCCATGCCATGGAACTCACGTAAAACTAGTCCCAGCTGTCATTTGTAGCTCTTTGACAGTCGTTACGGGTATTCAGAAGCCCGAAAGAATGACAACCTGTCATGCCAAAGGGTATTAACCAGTTACTGGGTTGTGAAGATTAGAACGTTACCTCGTGTTGCGTTTAGAATATTGATATTCAACTGCAATGCGTCCATCTTCCTTTCCTTACTTGAATTCTTCATTTATTTCAAGTAGGCCATCATTTCGATTTACCGTTAGTGGTCATAGCTCTATTGGGTGCATTCCTTGAAGTGACTGATACTAGACCTAATTTGCAACAATTTTGAACTCAAAATCAAAGCATTTATTTCATTTAGACCATTACAGGCACTTTTGAATAGTCGAACAACAATAAAAATGAAGCTACAATCCCAGTCACAAGACATAATAACAGTGAAAGTATTGTAGTTGCCCATCCAAAGCGTAGATCTCTATGGAGAAGAATGGGCAAGAAACTCCATGGACACTCTTATAAATCAGAATCAAGTTACGGGTCATCATCGACGTATAGCATTTCTCTGCTAAACATAGGCCTCCTTAAGTCGCACAATTTACTTCACCATTAACAAATTACGTTCTATTTCTGTTTGATTTGATTGGAAGCAATTAAGTACTGTTAGTAACAGATTACGAACCCAGATTGTCGACTGTTCAGATTAGACAAGATCGACTGTTTGGCGCGTCTGATTGATCAATATTAGGTCACTAACTGGATGGGAAAGGGTAAATAGTACGCATGGCGACCAAGCAAGCGATGCGAAACCAAATTAATCTGATCTCTCAATGTACGGGAAATTTTAACAAAGCGAGTCCATTGCCGTGTGTACTTAGTGCATTCCCTGCATGATAGCTTCGATATTTGAAACCTTTCGATTCATTAGTCAATTTTAATTAATTTATAATTGTAGTAGATCTCAAATTATTTCATTTATTTTAGTTTCATTTAATTTTTTAATTTGATTGTGGACATTTTATTTGGATTCCAACCCCACGTGTAGAACAATTTTATAGATAGAATAGAGCAAATTACCTCCCCTTAAAGTTTGTCCAGTCCGAAACCAAACATATTGTAGAAGACTCATTTCTTCGTACCTGCTTTCCTTTGAACTTTGACTTTAAAACTTGAGCCTACATATAACTACCTAAAATACGGAAATTCAGTCCCATCTGCCAACCGAAGGCCAACTACGCCATTGCCGGGGAAAGGCAAGGTAGATAAAGAGGATTACTACCTCCAATTTCCTTTCACAAAAACACTCATACAATAAAACTATCGCGTAAAAGTAAATGGCTCCCTTTAACATGAGCCCTGCCCTGATGCAAAGACTAATAAAATATTGTGTAGAAGGGAAACTTGAGTTATCATCTTCTTCAAATCAAATCAAATCATCTTTATTTGTGATCACAGGTTTTGAAATCAGCAAATTGGAAGGGGTCCGAGAGAGCCGATGCCTGTCGGGGCTGCGGGACTGTTCAAAAGAGATACCGTGGCCCAGACAGTACAAGTCTGACACTCTCTTCCGCGTTTTCATACATTTTAGTAGAACTCTATGTCCTACCAATGAAATTGGTGTACAAATATTGTTTTTTTTTTGCTTCCTGTTAGATTGGAAGCCGACTCCAAGATAGTTTGGGAAAAGGCTAGGCAGATGATGAGGTCTGGATTTATACAATACAAAGTCAGGTTCGAGTAAATAATGAGAATTCAATGTATTATTAATCATTAGGGAATCAATTATAATTTATTTTTCATGCATTTCAACGGTAAATTATAAAATATAAAATCCAAAAAACCAAAAACACTTAGTTTTACCACCATGTATAGATTAGACAGAGACCTAAAAATAAGGTGGCTCGGTAGACGATAGAAGATAACAATTTCATCACAAGCACATACTGACGCGGTCTGTACTCGTACACACCACATTCATACTTAAAACGTACCTCACCAAAACTGTAGGCAGAAAATGGAGAATGTGTTTGTACAAGACGACAAATTACACGTCTACACTATACTTACTCTACGCCCAAAGCCTTCCGAAGAAATTAACTTCACTAGGCAGTAATAAGATATCTCGTTTACCTCGAGAAAATTAGTTTCCATATATATCTTATAATAGTTAGTGGAGCATTAGTTATGTAATTACTTATTATGAAGGCAGTTATTATGTTTGAGAGAGATTGCCTTCAGTTTTTGCTTTTGTTATAGATAGGAATAGAAGATGGTTTTGTGGATTTTTTTGGAGGAAGAGTAACTGTTAAGAGCGTTTACGCCTTACGATTTTTCCTACAAACTGTAAAGTCCTTATTTTTTTCAATGACTGAAACGATTTTAATGAAACTTCATACGCATAAGCATAAGCAGAAAATGTTTTTTAGTAACTTTTTAGAGCTATGTATCTTGCTTATGTGTATTTTAATTAAAATCGGTTCATTCATTTCGGAGAATAAGGACTTGAAAGTTTGTATGAAATACCGTAAGGTGTAAACGCTCTTAAAGGATGAATATGACCAAGAAAGGTGGTGAAGGAGCTCGTGGCTAAATAATAACAGCCGCGCGGACCAATCTTGCTCTGTATGGTGTCGGACGTAAAGAATAGCACCATCCCATATCTTCCCGTGGGTGTCGTAAGAGGCGACTAAGGGACTTGCCAGAGAATGGGCAGCAGCGTTCTCTCTGCTTTTTTAACAACCGTACTGCGATCGCCAACCCGCCTGCCAAGCGTGGCGATTATGGTAAAACCTCCCAAAAATGTCAATGTGGTGACACTAGGGGGAGGCCTATTTCCAGCAGACGTCTTTCGGGCTGAAATGATGGACCAGTCTTTGGGATCTCTGAGAGTCCGACATACTAGATTTAGAATGAATTCACTTAGCTGACTATGCATTGTTATCCAAACTAAATATGTATACAAAATTTCGCCTCGATAAACGGGAAGTGGGTAAAAAACATCTTATTTTAACGAAGCTTTTTAGCGAAGATTTTTTTTATTTTAGAAGCTTAAAAAAATGTGTTAATAAAAACATAACAAGAAAAATAAACCCAAAATATACCAGTTACTAGTCCACTAGAACGCCAATAAAATTTATCGCCAGGTAAAAAACACATACACAAACAAAACATTCAGTGTACCGGTTTCGTTACTGCTTAAAAACGTTGAAATAAAACACTGGTGTTTTTATTTATTCGGCAATGAACCGGGTGTTATATTCAGTTTGCAGTGCAATGAATTAATTTTGAGTGGGAAATGCATATAAAATAGTTCTGTATCAGAAAGTGTTGAATAATAAGTTAACATCAATCAATCAAATCATATAATTCGGATAACAAAGACCCATAGCATAAATAAATACCTTACAAACTATCATAGGTACATATTATATTTATCGGATCCGATCATTAGTACGGACAGAAAATGAATCGGCAAGCACGCCAAAGGTAGCATCACGCGACCTACTTACCAGTCTACCCACACCTAAGCGCGCTTCTACAGAGTCGTGATGTTTCGAGCTCGCTGTGAGGCGGACAGTCAGTGTTTGATCGCGGTGGAGTCAAGACGTCCCAAAACTGTTCCCCGATTATTGTTGCCTAGTGTTATTGTGTTAGATTGTAATTTCAAGTAATTTGTGAGTTCGACAAAAGCAGTGCACCGCGTGTAGTGTGTGTTTTCATAGCACGAAACCCATGTTCTGCCCACATGATGACCGAGTCTAACGGAAATAAATCATGACAATTATGACATACACGAAGTAACGGCGTCGTGTTACGCTGCATGGTGTCGCGTAGCCTTCCGCGGAATCGCCGATACATGACACCCTTCGGCCAAAACTCCTCCTTAAGGAAGGTCTCGATGTGATGAGTTGGAACTTTCACCAATGACTTGAAATTCGTATTGTGGCGCGACTCTTACTTCTTCACCCTCAAGGCCGCCCACCCACCCTCAGCCTACTCTTTCCCCACCAATCTCTAAAGGGTTAGGTAGAGATGTACCTAATAACATTTTGCCTGACCTCGGAATTGAACCCAGTAGTCGTGCTTGCGACCACAACAATGAGGCAGCATAACAACGAGGCAGTCAAAAATCAAAAGTTATCTATCCAAATTAGGCTGTTTATCAGTACTTTTATTGACTTCAAAATTACAATAGACAGTCCCCCAAAACGCTCGCCCTTCGCCACTTCCTAATGTTTTAGCTGGATAGAAGAAGTGGCGGAACAAACTCCCCAGCAACACATCTGTCTGTTAGGTTAGAAGAACCAGATTCTATACAACAGTGTTCAATTTTATTTATACAAAGAGTCTATTATATTAAATTAATGTCACATTTAGCTAGCAAACACCAATGATAGCTAGCACACACCAATATAAGTATACTTTATTGTATTTTATTTATACTTCAATCAAAACACATTACATTGTTTCAAAGCAAAGTTCTCCACAACTGCAACTTAATATAAGTTTGGTCAATAACTCCTGGCAAGAATGGATCTCCCACAGAGCCAGGTTCAAGGAAGGGTCACTTGGGAGTGATCCGCATAGTTTCCACCTAATAATAGATATTATTTTTTTTTAAAGAAAGCGTGGTCTGTGAAAGTGATTCTATATCTTGACTGTCTGAATAAATAATTTGAAGATTTGATTTTCAGTTGTAATCCTGGCGTGATATTTATTCAACAAAAAATCTAGGAATTCATGTCATCGTCATTCTTATTCCAGTCTATTTGGTGTCGGCCTGCCTGCTTCTTCTTCCATACTTCTCTACTACTTTTCATCTCATGAGATAGTCCTTTCTTGCCATATCATCCTTCACACAGTCCATCCATCTTTTCTTTGGTCTTCCTCTACTCTTATTCCCATCCTCATTCATACTCAAAATTTTCCTCACGACACATTTCTTCATTCCTTTCACCAAACATGTTTTCAGTCACCGGCGCCACTTTTAGACTTCTCTTAATGTACACATGTCACCGTAAATAAATATCCAGTATCAACATGATAATTTTAGCCGAAAGACGTCCACTGCTGGACATAGGCCTCCCCAAAGTGTCGCCACATTCATTCAGTATGTTGCAGGCCAATATTCCTTATGAAAAGTCGAAATTTACCCATCCATTTCAAAGTTACAATGCCACATCATCTGATTATCCTTTTCCCAACTATGTTGGGGTCGACTGGAGGCCGAACCAGATGCAGCTGAACACCAGTATTTTATATGGAGCCACAACCGATGTCCACAACCCTGTCAGCACTGGCAATCTGCAAATGACTGCTGGGACCAACGGCTTAACATGCTTCCCGAGGCATGCAGGGAACTCGGTATGTAATGGATAGTCAAGGTACTCATGGACCAATGTAGGCAAGTACGGCTTAACTTAAAGATTGACTCTACCGTCTGTTATTATTTAGCCACGTGCTTCAGTAACGATACCACATACAAACAAAACACGACGTATATAATTGCCAAACTTAAGTGGCAGTGGGCAGGGCACATTGCTCGCAGAACGGATGGGCAATGGGGCCGAAAAATTCTGAAATGGCGACTGCGAACGATGCGTGGGAAAGCCTCCGACTAGGTGGACCGATGACCTGGTAAAGGATGTGGGGATCCTCTGGATGCGAGTGGCACGGGACTGGTCGATGTGCGACACTTGGGGGAGGCCTATGTCCAGCAGTGGACGTCTTTCGGCTAAAAATGATGATGATGATACAAACAAAATGGTCAAACTTACAACACATTTATTTTCAAGTTAGTGGCTAAAACTTGTGAAATGCAACATCATATATGATAAGATATGAAACCACTCATAAATAAGAATCGTGTACGTAGAAAATCATAGACCAACCCATAACATAATTCCCATTAATCCGAAAACTCCACATAAGACTTCAATACACCATGAATCGTAAAAGTCAATTACGGCCAATGGCTTATTATGATACTACCGACTGGTCACAAAGCAATGAATGGCCGCTGCGTCCCGGAGATAAAAACTGGACCATTGATGGGAAACTACTATGCTATGCCGCGGATTCGTTCGTGTATTTTTTACAAATTATTTAGTTTTGCAATTGTAAAGGATGTTTTGTTTTGTACTGATGTTTTATAAAACATCTGGTTTGGATTGTTTTTGTTTTCGAAGTGAGTTAAATTGTTGATCTCATTGTGTGAAAAGAATGGTGCTATCGGTTATGTATAGCTCCGTCTCTTTCGCGCATTGCAATCGAAATACCCAAACTAATTTATTGGTTGAGTGAAGGAAACTAAAGAAAGAAGTAAATGATTCCGTGACGTCAGACAGCGGAGAATGGAAGAAGAAAACGTGTTGTGCCGACCTCAAGTAGAATGGGACATGAGCAGAAAGATGATGAAAGGAAACTAACAAGGCAGAAGTAAGTGGCGACGCCGGGAGGCGAAGCCCCAGCAGGACAAACACTGATGTTATTGGTGAAGTTCTTCAGAGTTGGCAGATAAGTAACGTGTAATGACCGGTGTCACCTTATTTCGCAGACAGAAATTTCACAGAGTTTCGTTTCCCAGAAAATGTTTCACGTAATGTTTGGTCCTTGTATTTTTATTTCGGAAAAAAATATTTTACAGAAAAACAAATCAATAATTTTTAAAATCACAATTGTTTATTTAACAAACTTTTCAAACAGTAGAATCGTTTTTAACGAATATTGTTTGTTCGATGTAAGTTTCCATGGTATTTTATTTCAGCGAAATTATTAACCTAAAATTAAAATATTGTCTTTAAACGTCAATATGTTGTGCTACAAAATTTAGTGACAGAAACGAATCCATGCAAAACCTGGGCCAGCCTGCCTTCTTGGCTGCGACTGAGAAATTCCTGACGGGTCATTAACACTTTTTCTAATCTGGGAATCGAAGACAGGACCTCATGCTAACGTCCCCCCCCCCCCCCTAGTAACCACTAGACTAACGAGGCAGTCTTTTATATGTGTGTTTATGTTTTCGAGCATATGCCACTCGTGGGCTGCAGCTGAAAATCAGCGTCAGATGGTATACTTTGTGTAGCCATTTGGCATTATGCTGATCTGAGCCCCTTTTGGCATTATTAGTTTTGATTTTTTAAATTTGTTTGACTGCGCGTCTGCAAGGAGGTTTCATATGATTTACGTTGCAAACAAAACTGTGTCCACAGACGAGAGAGAAGCGGTCTACAATTCTCTCTGGCAATATGTCAAGTCGTTGCGGGCAGCCATATTGACTTATCTGGTTGTCAAGGAAGGTACCGCGTAACAAGGCGATGACGGATCGCCGACGTCTGTTTTTTTTTTAATCTAATTGAATCTGGTGTCACAATATCATATGTGAGCCTGATGGGCGGGCAAGAGCTTTAATGTTTAATTTTAAAGTGTTTCTGTTTTTTCTAACGCCAATAAACACAACTTGCTTTCTTTCAGGCGTCGAGCCAGCCATCCTTATATGACGTATGCAACTTCAGAAAAGTTACAACACGACTATTGCTTGTTATTGCACAATTTAACCAAGCAAAACCTCAACTGGACCGACAAATCAGTTTAACGACCAAGTTGAGAGTTGGAACGAAACTTATAATTGGATGAAACAGGATTTTAGAATAAATTGCTATCGTGGTTGCTATATTTTGTTGTTGCTCTGTAATTGTTGTATCGAGATCTCTGGGTGCTTTGGGACTTATTAATGGATTCATTCGGGGAAGTGGGAAATGAAGAAAACAAGTGAGAATCGCCATTTGGCTCTATCTGGGCAAATGGCTACCCTTCGTCGCAAGAGGCTCGCTGTCTATTATACAAGGTGTTGTTTTGCATCCTCGTCAAAATTCAGGAGGTTTTTACAAAATACATAAATAATCAATTTAAATTACGGTACCTAGTTAATTATTAATAAACGCTGAGTTTTTTTGTTGTTTAAATTTGTCAGTATTTAAGAATATCCCCCTTAACGTGGTGTAGGGAAAAAGAAATGATGGAATAAACGTTTGAGATTGTTTGTATATTATGTGGAAGCGTAGTTATAGGGCGAGAATCAGACGGGCCGCGTTTAAAACACGGGTGGTTCACACTAAACGACATCCGCAAAATAAGAAAAAAAAAAATTGCTACCCATTTTATTATTGCTTCGGGTCGAGAATCATTAGCATACATTACCTCCTTGAATTTGACGTGAATGCAAACAGTGAAAAACTAATACAATAATGTAAGAATAAGAAAGAAGAAATATCATGAGGAACCGAGGATATTACTGGAAAATGATCTTTCTTGCATGGGAAGAAGTCAGAGTATTGCAGTCATATTAATGTGATACATGTGACGCATACACTGTCTGAAAAGAAAAACAGTGCGTGGAGTCTCTTCGCGCGGAAGAAGTGAAACCTAACGCAACAGTGCTTTCATACCCCCTCCATGTTAACGTTAAAACTTTAACGCAACCTTGTTGGAAGTCGCATAAGAAGTTTCACTTTAAAAGGCAAGTTTTATCGAACCGGTTCATTCAACAATATAATGAATAGTCGATAATAGTCGTGGTTCTATTGTCAGCCTTCAACAGGTAACTTAAATTACCTCGTTCAAAAAAGACATAGTATATAAACTTCTTACTAAAATAAATTGTAGTAGAACTGGGGACCAGACTTGGGGGGGAACTATTTTGTTTTTGTACTGGACTATACCTGGGAACCTTCTAGTTACAGCGATATTGGAGGTCAAATTTCCAAAATTTTCTCATTTAAAAACTGTTTTTTAGGGTTCCGTACCCAAAGGGTCAAACGGGACCCTATTACTGAGACTTCGCTGTTTTGTCTATCTGTAACCAAGCTGTATCTCATGAACCGTGATAGTTAGCCAGTTGAAAATTCTACAGATTATGTATTTCTGTTGCCTCTATAACAACAAATTCATCCACCACAACTCCCTTATCAGTCCATTGCAATCTGGGTTCAGGCCCGGCCACAGTACCGTATCAGCCCTTCTTAAAGTGACTGACGATATAAGGCGGGGAATGGAAGACACTAAAGTTTCGGTTTTGGTGTTAATCGATTTTTCCAATGCGTTCAATACTGTCAGTCACGAAGTCCTTTTATCCATCCTCTCCTATCTCATGGTCTCTCCCGAGGTATTGGAATGGTTTTCTTCCTATCTTCAGGGGCGTCAACAAATAGTTCTTGCTGGTGACTCTAGCTCCAGCTGGTGTGACCTTGATGCTGGCGTCCCTCAAGGCGGTATTTTATCTCCACTTCTGTTCTCTATTTTTATAGATCTCATAACTATCGAGCTTCAGTGTGTGTATCATCTTTACGCTGACGACTTACAGCTCTACTGTCAGGCAAGTGTTGACAACTTGTCCGGTGCGATCGAGGAGCTAAACCGGGATTTACGTATTGTCAAAAATTGGTCTGATCGTTTTGGGGTGGCGGTTAACCCAACAAAGTGCCAGGCTATTATTGTAGGGAGCCCCCATAGCCTGAGAAGGCTGAATGGCTTAACGGTGCCCCCGGTTATCTTTGACGGCACAGTCATTCCGTTTAGCTCTGACGTCAAGGATCTGGGTTTGCATGTTGACACTTGCCTTGACTGGCGTAAACAGGTTGCGATTGTGAGCAAGAGAGTCACCGGAACGTTGCGGTCGCTCTATCGGCTTAAAAATATTCTCCCATCACACATTAAGGTAACGCTTGTACAGTCCCTAATCTTCCCCATAATTGACTATGGTGATGTGTGCTACTACGACCTGAATGCAGATCTCCTCAATAAACTTGACCGACTTCTTAATAACTGCATTCGATTCGTATTTAATCTTCGTAAGTATGACCATGTATCCGCACATCGATCACTTTTAAAATGGTTGCCCATCCGACAGCGCAGAGCGTTGAGAGCTTTGACTACCCTATTTTCTTTTCTCAATAAGCCTACTTCTCCTTCTTATGTGACTACTCATTTTCAATATTTATGCTCTGCGCACAGTAAGAATCTTCGTTCTTCCAACAATCGTCTTCTACGTTGTCCTTCTCACCGCTCTGGTTTTCTCAAATCGTCTTTCTTTGTCCAGGCTGTCTTCCTTTGGAATGCGCTCCCTCTGAACGTTAGGTTGGCCAACAGTCGGTTCACATTTAAAGTTAAAGCTCGGGAACACTTACTTAAGAAGCTGGCAGATTCATCTCATAATTAAATTGTTGTTAGTAGTTTATGTATGTATTTATGTATTTATCGTTATATTATATATGTATTTATCGTTATATTTTATTTGTAAATGTTTTATTACCATTTGTTAAGCTGCACCTACTATGTTTTCTCTCTGCATCACCCTAAGGTAGACTGGTAGAAAATGCCCAAGGCATTAAGTCCGCCTTTGTACAGTGTTTTTTTGGGTTTTAGTCAGTTCAAGTCTGACACTCCCTTCCGCTCCGCCCAGAACGGGACGGGGGGGGTTATTTGGTGTTTTCCCATCCGAAAAAAGGAGGCTCCCATACAAAAAGTGTTTTTTTATTCTCGTTTTTTTTAAAATTAGTACCGAACCTTTTGTTCGTGAGTCCGACTCGCAGTTGGCCAGTTTTTAATATTATATGCATAGAGTTACTTATTCGTTTGATGTATTTTTAGAACGCTTGGTTAAGGTTTTGTTAAGGTTCCGTTTCCACCTTGTATACTATGACTGGTAATTACTTAATTGACCAATCCTGCTGGTCTAACATGACGTTTTAAAGCAGTTTTGTTTTACTCTTATTCCAGTGTGGGAAAAGATGGAGCTATACAGGATGTCTAGCGCCATCTCTTTTCCACACTGGAAAAGGAGTAAAACAATTATGTTTTTATCATGTAACCCCGCTGTTCTTTTTCAAAACACTTAATTCAGTTTTCGGTCAAACATAACTTGTCATGTTCCTGTCTCTAAAAAGAAAATATTATCACAAATCTCAGCAAAAACCTTCACTCCTGACATGATAAAATCTCGAACAAGTAAATCCGCTTGGCCATTTAAGTCGTCGACGACGCTCGAGGAATTAGTAACTTGAGGCAAGGAATTAGCAAATTAAGACGTAGAAACGTTTGTAGTAAGCTTTAGATTGCTTGGGCGAAGAGCAGGTTTATTTTAGTAAGTTTTATAGTGGGAAAATATAAGTTTGTAGTTTTTGGTTTTATTTTTTGTGTTTATAAAGTTGACCCATATCTTCCCGTGGGTGTCGTAAGAGGCGACTAAGGGACTTTCCAGAGAATGGGCAGCAGCGTTCTCTGTGCTTTTGTAACAACCGTACTGCGATCGCCAACCCGCCTGCCAAGCGTGGCGATTATGGCAAAACCCCCCTTCTAGGAGGAAGTCTATGTCCAGCACTGGACGTCTTTTGACTGAAATGATAATGATGATAAAAGTTTGTGGTGATTGATAGATGGATGGATGTATAGATTGACGGATATTCTTACAGTCACAAAATGCCGAACGAATTTGAATGAAATTTGGCGCACAGATAGTTTGTAACCTAAGTCCATAGCAAAGTGACGATAATGACGAATTAAAATACTCGTTTCACATAAAATGTTTTCTTAATTTCAAGAATTTATTCATATATATGGTCAATTTTACTAAAATGCTGCAATGCTATATATTTGATTAAAAAACCGATGCATTTACAATGATGCTAGCTTGAATTTTTTTCCATACTAATATTATAAATGCGAAAGTCGCTCTGTTTGTTTGTTACCTTTTCACGACTAAATGGCTGATCGAATCTTAATGGAATTTGGCAAGAAGATAGATTTAAACCTGGGGAAGGACATAGGCTATATATCATCATGCTACGATCAATAGGAGCGGAGCACCAATGATAAATGTTGCGAAAACGGGGTAAATGTGACGCAGACGAAGTTGCGCGGGACAGCTAGTTTTCCATAAATGTACAATTGCCTCGACATACGACAAACCGAATTGTTTGTAAAAAGTCTTTTCTCAGTTTTGTTTTAGCGTTTTTAGATATCCACATAAATCAGACAGACTTTTGATATGCAACCCCACACATAGGAAAAAAAATGGGGGTTGGGGCCGTTCGGAATGATGTACTGAACACTTTGAAACCATTTCTGCATCGATTTCCTTTCCAACCTGTGTCTAGAAACATTACTACTCTTTTATAAAAAAAAAAAAAAAAACTTAAAATAAATATAGGTACCAATACAAACAAAAATGATAAGGAAAAATTTGAAGGTGTTAGGTCCATATTATAACCTAACACCTCTGTACGGTTTACGTACCCACCTTCAGGCATTTTTCCTCAACATTTTTCCCCACCAGCGTCCGTACCATGACGCTTAAAACATTATTGTTCCATTCCTATTCCAGAGTGGGAAAGAGATGGAGCTAGATGACCTGTGTAGCTCCAACTCTTTTTCACTCTGGAATAGGAATGGAACAATAATGTTTTAAGTCGTCATGGTACGGACGCTGGTCCCCACTTCATTCGCAAAATTACAGAAGCTTCTCCAATTAAAGTTCTCGTTCATATCTCATCGTAAGCACAGTAGACATATTAGTGTTTACAAACAGTATTTCAACTATGAACAAGAATGTTCAGAATCAGCTAACACACACATATGCAAATCGTTTACAAGTAATTCTAATCATGCTTCAGGAAACTGATCTCTTGTAAATAAGCTCAGATGATCATTATCATCATCATTTCAGGACAGAATCACCCATTGGTGGGTATAGACCTCCCCTTCCTTCTGCCAAAGTTCTCGGTTCTGCGCGTACGTCGTCCATTTGTGACTCTGGTTGTTTTGCCCGAACTTTGGCCACTATTCAGTCAAAACTTTACTCCATCGGCCATATCCGCGACTAGCCAGTCGTTGGGACAGTTGCATTGATACAAATGGTAACGTTTTATGTGTGTCGATCAACCTCAGCTTATCTCAGTCCATAGCTGAATATAGGCCTCTCCCAAGATGCACCATACCACCTTATGCCCTCTGCCAGCCATATAGGTATTATACAGTCTGACCCAGACACCGGTTTAAGATTCGCTGGCTACTCGGAACTTCAATATCACATCTTCTGCGCCCTTGGCTAATCTCCGTTGAGATTGACCACCTTGGCTGAAATTTGGACTACGTCCCATTTGGTAACTTTCCCATTTCGAGAACTAAACAAAATACCATCACAAAAGTGCCGAATCGTAACTATTTTGACCTTCATACATTGAGTATTGTTTTGTAACCTTTTGAATAAGCGTGTACCTATTCATTCCCGTTGGGTAAATTTTTTGTTTGGCAATTACTTTTAGGTCTCAGAAGAACTTTTTTGCACCCCGATTCTGACAGGTTAGAATTTCTTCTGACAAGTTCATACGAAAATGTAAGTAGCATGTTCAAGCACATTTGCATGTTTACTAAGAGCCCATTTTTGTACAGCCATCTTAAATGTATGCAAGCCTAGTACTTTGATCATAAGTGTGTGCAGACGGAAGTGCAAGAAGAAATACCTCATTGAATTCATGCAGACCTAGTTTTGTTTTGGGTATTTACTAAAAAGACTATTTTAGCGGCACCGATATCTTCTTCATGTTTTCGCTCTCTTATTATTTATTACTGTTGAAATTCCAATTTGAGTTCTCTCGTAACAAACCTTACTGTGCCAGAGAGAGACGGAAAATAACAACATTACTAGAAAGTTTGGTTGTTTCTTTGGGATATGACTGTACCGTACAAAAAACATTTGAAAATTATGGGTTACGAAACGGGACTCAATGTATGAAGAATAAAAAAGTTACGAAACGGCACTATTTTTCACTTGTTTTGCACGTCTTTTGTTTAGTTGTCCAAATGGGAAAGTTACTAAACGGGATGTAGCCGAAACTTGGGTCGGGAAGATATTATCATTTGTTACGAAAAAGGCCTCGTGGTTTTACTGGTTTTCTTTACACTGCGTCGAAAGCCTAGTGTGGAATTAATTAAAACCCTGGAACGAATCCAATTTCAGAGATTTTGTCTGCACTTACAGTTTAGATGCATGTGCTTGACGGAGTGTTACGAGCTGGAGTGGGTTTTATAGACTGTTTTAGGGTTCCGTACCTAGAAGGTAATCGTTTATCAATGGTTAAAGACTTGGCCCCTATTACATCATCATCTCCCGTCTAGTTTTTCCCAACTATGTTGGGGTTGGCTTCTAGTATAACCAGATGCTATCTTGGCTCCCATAACGTGGTATTTAAAAATAGCTGGTGTTTATTTTTTGTTTTTCAACCTTTTTGTTTTTATTTTACCCAGACAACCAAAAAAGAACGAATACGTGTTAATTTCCATGACCCCTACCATGGATTTATACGTCTATAAAACGAAGCTTAATTATAGTATATCCCCTGATCGCAGCGGCCGCCCGTTACGAACCCTCGCGCATTAGTACAGTACGCCGTCCTCGGCATACCCTCGTCACTCCCGATGATGCTATTACCCTCCTCCAGGAGAGTAGCAAAGAGACTAGCACTCTTAAAAAGTTCAGACACAAACCGCCGTCTTTCCGACTTCGCCGTCGAGGTCCGTTGCGACGTCCCGGTCCATGCCCTCCCCGACCCTCGCTCGAGCCAGCCCGCAATGCTGTGCCAGTAGTTTTAAATCAGCTCCTAAATAATGATATCATTCAGATCAAGCCTGCCCCCATGCAGTCATCCCCCAGCGACGCCCTACGCCGAGGCTCGTACCCCACAGGGGGTGCCCTTAGCGTATAGTCGCTTAGTTTGTAAGTTTTTATGCCCTGGCTGGAGGCCTTACTCTTAAGGCACCGACAGGATAGTCCGGTTAAGCAGACGACAACCTCCTAGGTTGAACTGCGAGATGCCATAACAAAAAAAAAAAAAGTATATAGTATATATGGTACAGCACCAAAACTTCGCTATATCAACTGAAACTTCGCCTATTTAATTCTTTCAGTAACCAATAATCAACATCCTACTTTAAACTCTCAATTAAAAAGAAAACGGCACCAAATTTTTGTCAATTAATACATTTTCCATACCACAATATGGCGGTACAATAAAAACAATAAAAACTGGAAACCAATCAGACTGATTGCGTTTCATAGCACTCAACTTCTCAGCTTTGTGTAGGAAAAAAACAGGTTTGTATGTGTTGAAAATGATGCATAAATTATGGTTCTATTTTGATAGGGGTTTTTATCGCTTTTGCTCGATTAAGCGCAGGCCACACCGCCAGCTAGCGGGCGGGCGGGCTAGGCGGTTGGGCGAAGCGAACGAAGGAAACTATACAAACTACGCGAAATATTGGCGAGCTAAACTATGGGGTTCACACCGAAAACTACGGACAGACGAGCGACGGGCGTACGCGCGGAGTGGGCGAAGCGGGCTAAGCGGGCGAAGCGTTAGTTAAATCATTATCAGAACTTTCGTCGATATATGACATATTCATCGTTCACAAACTAAACACTACACTGCTATTCGAAAGACGAGCGTCGACTAGTCTACTCGAAACGGGGAGGACGGGCGAACGAACCGGGCGAGCGGGCTGGCGGGCGAGCTAAGCTAGCGAAGCGCGGGCGCGCCAACGAGGTGAACGAGTAGCTTCGCTGGAATCGTCGGATATTTCGTTAGCTTAGCTCGTTAGGTTAGTCGGTAGCTCGCGGTGTGAACCGAAGTATGTAAAGAGGTGAAACGATGTTCGCCCGCCTAGCCCGCCCGCCCGCTAGCTGGCGGTGCGGCCTGCGCTTCATGCTTTTTCCTAGTAGTAAGTACTTAGGTAGCCTTGCCCCAACTATGTTGGAGTCGGCTTCCAGTCTATCCAGAGGCAGCCGAAAACCTGTTTTTTACATGGAGTGACTGCCTATATGAAAACTGCCAAATATGTCTGTATACTGCCAAATATCTACAAATGCCAGCTGCGACCAATGGCTTAGCCTGCTTTCCGAGGTATGGAAGAAACTAGCTATGTAATGTATGGTCACCCCCTACCACGTAAAATCCTGAACAAGTGTGGCTTACATTATAGCCACGAGGTTTTGTGCCCAGCAGTTTTATCAGAATACTAGCTGTCCCACGCAACTTCGTCTGCGTCACATTTTCCCCGGTTTCGCAACATTATTCGTAGCTGCTCCGCTCCTATTGGTCGTAGCGTGATAATATATAGCCTATAGCCTTTCTCAATAAATGGGCTATCTAACACTGAAAGAATTTCAGTTTCAAATTGGACCAGTTGTTCCTGAGATTAGCGCGTTCTAGCAAACAAACTCTTCAGCTTTATTAACATAACAAAATAACAAAAAAAACATAACATAAAATTCATTTATTCTCGGGCAACTTTGGCCCATAGATAAATACCTTACAGACTAACATATATATCGTATATTATTAGTACATATATAAATATATATAGGATATATAGGTAAGTATAAGTATTAGAAAATAACTAGTAAGATAAGATAAGATAAGATAAGATAAGATGCATTTATTTGTATAAACGTGTGATGTGTGACATGATACATAGATATGCACATATGGATGGAAATCGAGTTCAGATGATTGCTGGTTCAACATGTTCTGCCATATTTGGCGTACAAAATAGTTTAAAATACCTACTATAATGGAAGTTACAAAATAAGAAAGAATGAGATTACATTAGTCAAAATTCAATCAATTCAAATAATACATAATAACAGTAAATAGAAAAATAATGTCAATAAAGAAAAATTGAAACAATAACATTCAAAAGTCATCCAAAAACTCCGTAACACTATACTACGTACTGCCCCTACGCCTCACGATTTGCTGTATTTGACGTATATGTTCCACCTAATTATCATTTGTGTTTTTGAGCTTTATTTATTGTTAGGCGCTGTGTTTAATGCACATAAAGGGGATAGTTTGCCAACTTAACATTTAAAATCTATCCGAAGGAAGAGAAAAAAACAAAATAGGTTTCAAATCCGTCATCCGTAAGAACGTTACCTAGCCTTAAATTGTAAACCAACCACCAACTGCACCAACCTTGCCACACGTTTACACCGTAAATCTAACTGCACACACACATACTTACACCAAAGCAAAGTTACTTAAAATTCACTTTGTATCTAGTTTTTGTGCCGTTTCTGAAACAGCTGCGACTGCAGACATAAATTATATATTTTTTATATTGAATTGAGAAACGGTACAACACTTGATTATAAACTTTTCGTATAATTTATCTTGACTGTGGAGGGAGTCTGGAATCGGAGAGAAATGGAATAGACTGGTAAAATATCGGTTTTATTTGGCTAAATAACAGTCGCACGGGTTTTTAAGTTTTACAGGGGGTGCGATTCTCCATACAAAGGTGGTCCCGATTTGCTTCCTGAATCATCATCATCATCAGCCTATAATGTTTCCACTGCTGGGACACAGGCCTCCTTAGAGAGGGAGTGGGCTGTAATCCACCACGCGGGCCCAGTTTGTGTTGGTAGACGTCACATGTCTTCGAATTTTTAGTTCTAGGATATGCTGGTTCATGAAATTTTCCTTCACCGTTTTTGTGGGCAGCGGTGATGAAATAAATTACACAAAGTAATGCGCCTACCTGGGTTTGAACCCACGGCTTAGGTACTAAGTCATTTATTCCCATTGAATGACTATATCATCAAAAATCCATATTTGTAACGATCGTAGGACATGCCGGTTTCCTCACGATGTTTTCCTTCATCGTTTTTGAGAGCAGTGGTTATGAAATAAATTACACAAAGTAATGCGCCTGTCTGGGTTTGAACCCTCGGCTTACTGCTCGTAAGTCGGGACTGCCACCACTGGGCCACCGCTGCTCTCCTGAATGCATCTAGAGTAATGTTTTTTTTTTCATAAAATCAGGAAGCATTTTCGTTTTTCAGCAACTAAATTAACAAATACGAAAAATTTACCAACCAACCAAAAATTTGATCAACTGGCCCATTTTTCCCCCGTGATAAGAGGACTACAACAGAAATTCTCATAAAATACTTTTGGACTTGGCACACTAGCTTGTCTATATCCTTTCTTATGTGGAATGTGAAGTCGGCTATCAATGTGCCGATTGTCGAAACGGCCGTAATCTTGGAACCCCGACACCAGCGGAACCTATTTTTTATATTTTTAAATTTTATTAGCTTTTTTTTTCAAGAAATTGTAAATTTGGCATTGTGTATTTAAATGAATAAACGAAATAATGGTACCACAATAATATCAGTATTTACGTATACTAAATTTTATTCAAGGACGATTTCATTTATAAACAAGTAGGTAATAAATTTTCACCTGTAAGAAAAATAAGTAACTGTCTGAAAGTCTAGAAATTATTCCTTTGTTGACTACAAGAGGCCTTGTAACAGTAACCGTGTACATACACACGATAAAATAGTTTGCAACACAAGCTAGAAATGAATGTCTGTGCTTTGGAATATTTTAGGAAGATTCTCCAACCTTCTACATAGTTGCATAGTAGAACATTTTGGACATTTTATATTCGATAGCATATTGTACCTTTTTTTGAATTGTATCAAGGCGACCAGTCTTTGGGGGTAAGACCAGGGAGTGCAGGATGTCTACCTCACGAAAACTATCCCGGTGGTCAACATTCGCACATAGGAGAAGGTACCGTTTCCTCTTAAAAACCTGTCCGGGCCCCCTCTGCACAACGCCTGTTAGGGCACATTGCTGGGGAGATTGTTAAGAGGTGTCCCTTGAGCAGTGCAAGTGTGCACGGCAGCACATGACCACTGGCATATTCATTTTACTCAAACATAAATATATAGTAGTTTCTGGTTTTTAATTTACCAATGAAATATTCCAATTTCCCCCTTTTTTTTCGGGTGGGAAATCATCTAATGACCCCCACCTGGGTGGAGCGGAAGGGAGTGTCAGACTTGTACTGATTAAAACCCATCCATGTTCCTCCTTAGCCTTTTGTGTTCCAGGGCCACGTTTTCTCTTTCAAACAGTCCCGCAGCCCTGGCAGGTATCGGCCATCTCGTACCCCTTCCGATTTGCTGACATCTCCATAAGGCGCGCGTGGAACACGAACGCACCTCCTATTTCCCCCTCAAATAGGATTTTTTCAGAATGATTTTTGGTAATGATTTACTGAATACATAGTAACCGTTTTCACGTTGGTGACCCTTCCACCCTGTTTTTGCCAACAGTACCTGTTGTGTCCCCATAAAAAAAACTTCATAGGCAAACGTATGTATATGTATGGGATTCATACATATGTTTGCTTACTGTAACTACCTACATAAGGGGAAAACAACAATTATTTTGAAAGCCTCCTTTGCGCTCCGTTCGGGTAAACAAACAAACAAATGAAAAGTAAACTGTTGCTTCATATAAATATCTGTTAGGTAAAGTATTTTGTACGGAAAAACTGGGTTTTTTCCTCTCAATTTCCTGTGTGTTTGTCTTTGCATGGTTTTGGATTTGATATGACGGGATTTCTTGCTGTGTTTTTGGTAAAGTGTTAGCTAATGGAAAGCTGTTAGATTGGAGTGAATTTCTCTCATCTTCCGCCTAGCCTTTTCCGACCTATGTTGGGGTCAGCTTCCAATCTCTAGAATTGTTATTTTGTAATTAATTTGTCGTAGGTATAGTGAAGGCAAGGTTGATCGACCGAATAAGGTCGATTTTTTTTTTTTGACATTTTCTCTAGCAACCTTGATTTGTTTGCGGTTATTTTAATTTTATGCTGTTCGGGAAACTTACAGCTACTAAAAACAATGTTCCCAAAACAATACGAACTTGAAGGCCATTTACAAGTTTCCGCAGTTAAACGTAGTTAAAACACAACAAAGAAAAAGGTAGGCACAAAATACCTGCCAAAAGAGAACAGACTAAAAATAAAAAAAACTACATTGAGACACAAACAAATCACTTAACAGTAAAAAAGCTTTTTACTAATTAATGCTTGAGCCGAGAAACACTGTTAATCGATCATCTCCCTATATAACTTAAAACTTATTTATTAATTGATAAAATGTGCGTGTTCTACACATACATACTTACCCCTTTTTGGGAATAGAACCGTAATGTATTTTTTGGTTAGCCTGTCAAGTGTCCCACTGTTGGGCCCCTCGACTCTCTCCTACTAAGGCTCTTTATTTTGTATGATCTCTGGCCATGTTAGCCCCGCAAACAAGATCAGATCGTCCCACCACCTTCTACCACAACACAGTGAGTGACGATAAAGTAATGTTTTATAAAACAAAAAAAAATATTCATGAGAATGATATAAAAACATTGATATCTATACTTTATACTTTAATAGTAGGGGCAGCTAGTTAATGATAAATAACTCTATAATTTATGAATGTAATCATCTAAAATTCTAAAGCCTCATAAAAATAAAATATACTCACTCATTTAGATTATCCCTTTTGACCAACGAGTATCAAAATAATTAACTGATACTTAAAGCAGAAGGTAGATTTTAGGTGGCAATGAAAGCTGTACTAAGGAGATCAGCAGTACACAAGGCCTTGTTTGAGTTGCCATGGCTAACCTGGAAGTCTTTAAATAGACTTCGGACCCAGGTTGGTTGCAGCAAGGAAAACCTGCTCAGGTGGAGATTCATTATTGACTCTGCCCTGGAGTGTAAATGTGGTGCCTTTCCACAAACGATGCGACACTTAATATCGTGTCCTTCGTGTCCTGCTCTTTGTTCATTACAGGAACTGATGGACGCTACAGAGGGCGCCAAACTGGTGGCTCAGTTCTGGGCACGACACAATTTAGATAGCCATCGACACGCTAAGAAGAAGAATGGGTGTTTCGTGGTTCTACATCATGTTAAGGCGTACAGACAGCGTCAGTATGTGCTAATAACCCCTCTACAGTCCGGCCGAGTACGCCAGGGTGGTTACTACTTAATGACGCTGTCTGTACTATCATCAGACGAGCAGAGACATGGCGAAGCATCACCTTTATATGGTTAAAGTTCCATGGACCCGAACAAAGCGTTTTGCTTCCACATTTATTTTGCGAACGACCAGTCTGTGAAATTCACTGCAAGCTTTTCAATTTCCGAAACGTTATAAGCTGAATCTATTTACAGTTCGAATGAATCGGTTTCTTCTAGGCAAGCGTCACCGCACCTAAACCGCATCATCGCTTCAAACGCAAAACTATTTTTATTATGAAAAAAAAACAGTTCTTACCCTATCCAACTCATCCATTCAGATTTCAGATCAGCAGGTGGAAATGCTGAAAACCTATCAATTGGACAATATAACTCTTATACGCCTTGAATAATCTGCAAGTCCCTAAACGGACCTCAGGGACAGATATAGATGACGGTGAGTAATGGGCTAGCTCACCGTCCGTCCATCTTATGACGATAGGCCGTGCCGACGGCGTGTTCGTGATCCACGCGCGCCTCAAGGAGATGTCAGCAAATTGGAAGATGTCCGAGAGGGCCGATGCCTGCCAGGGCTGCGGGACTGTTCAAAAGAGATACCGTAGCCCTGCAACGCAAAGGGTTAAGAAGGAACGTGATAGTCAATACAAGTTTGATACTCCCTTCCGCTCCGCCCATAGCGGGAGAAGTCATTTGATGATTTCCCATCCAAAATAAAAAAGGTAGTGATATGACGGGATACGGAAAAAAGGAGCATCTGATATTACATATCGCAGAGTTCAGTTCAGGGCTGATTCGAGATAGATTATTATCGACACATTATGAAGAAGTACCTTCATAGATGATCTTTTTCACAAGAGGATGATTACCAAAGATCTTTACTCCTATAATGCTGATGCAAAATAAACATTGTTTTGTTTCATAAAACAAAATTTAAAATTAAACACTATTCTAGATAATAATATTAATCAAGGTAGATGGATCGTTTCTTATTATTTATTAGTCTAGCCATTCATGTGGCAATTCGTTCGCCTTTAATTATCAAAATGACTAATTACGATACTTAATTTTAAAATATTGTTGTATTAATTTTAAGTGCTATTTCATGTGACACTGCAAATTAAGTAAGTTCATAATTCTTCTGAATTTTAAACATAAACATTACGTTTTATTTTTATGCGGTTACAAATAGGTAGTTGACTCAACAAAACTTTATCATTAATAATACAACATGCCTCGCCTGTAATCCCAAAAAAGGTAAGGCAAAAATGTACTTTAGAGTTTTTAGGGTTCCGTACCCAAAGGGTAAACCGGGACCCTATTACTGAGACTTCGCTGTCCGTCCGTCCGTCCGTCTGTCACCAGGCTGTATCGCATGAACCGTGATAGTTAGGCGGTTGAAATTTTCACAAATTATGTATTTCTGTTGATGCTATAACAAAAAAATACTAAAAACAGAATAAAATAAATATTTAAGGGGCTTTCTTTTTTTTTTCCCATACAAAAAAGTAATTTCTTTGCTCGTTTTTTTATAAAAAATGGTACGAAACCCTTCGTGCGCGAGTCCGACTCGCACTTAACCGATTTTTTTTGTTTGTTTTTTTGATTCTTTATTCTTGTTTTTTTTTTTTAATATATATTTATATGTTATAATAATAATAATAAACGTTTATTTAAGATAACTAGGATTCAATTTATTAGTAGTACAATAACTTAAAACTAGTGTTAGTATTACAACATTAATCTACTCGCTTACGAGCAGTAAGCCGTGGGTTCAAACCCAGGCAGGCGCATTTTCATTTTCATCATTTCAGCCGAAAGACGTCCACTGCTGGACATAGGCCTCCCCCAACGCCACTTGACATAAGGGGGGTTTTGCCATAATCGCCACGCTTGGCAGACGGGTTGGCGATCGCAGTACGGTTGTTACAAAAGCACAGAGAACGCTGCTGCCCATTCTCTGGCAAGTCCCTTCGTCGCCTCTTACGACACCCACGGGAAGATATGGGATGATGCTATTCTTTACGTCCGACACCATACAGAACATACGGCAGGCGCATAACTTTGTGTAATTTATTTCATCACCACTGCTCTCAAAAACGGTGAAGGAAAACATCGTGAGGAAACCGGCATGACCTAGAACTAAGAATTCGAAGACATGTGACATCTACCAACATGCACTGGGCCCGCGTGTTACAGCCCTCTCATAGTGAGGAGGCCTGTGTCCCAGAAGTAGGAAGATTATACGCTGATGATGATGATGATGATGATGATGATGATGATGATGACTGGTTTATGATTGGTATCAATCAAAGACATTCAGATATTTGCGAGCGATAGACGGGACGAGACGAAGAAAAGCGTAATCCAATGTTGTGTCAAACTTGTTACTTCTTAGTAACGAGTCGGTCTGTTTAGTGTCACATGCCCGCTTGTCAGTTAGCATTCGTGTGTCAATTCGAAAATATACGGGACCAAAAGTTTTGTATGAAAATATTCCCAATGTCCGCTCTATAAGTCTTTTAATACCTCTTTGGTATCAAAAAATAAACCTGGCCAAGTGCGAGTCCGACTCGCGCACGAAGGGTTCCGTACCATTATTTAAAAAAATCGCTTTTTTGTGTGGGAGCCTCTTTAAGTATTTATTTCATTCTGGTTTATTGTCATAGCGGCAACAGAAATACAAAATCTGTAGAAATTTCAACTGGCTATCTATCACGGTTCATGAGACAGCCTGGTGACAGACGGACGGACAGCGAAGTCTCAGTAATAGGGTCCCGTTTGACCCTTTGGGTACCCTAAAAACGAATAACCTAATCACTGACTATTTCAGAATATTTCAAGGTTTGCTAGTGGCACGTGTATTTAAATTAGTTCTGCGCCTACAATTTCTAAGAAATCTATTCTGAATATCCTTTTAGATAATTATGTTTACCAAATTTTTTGCTTATTTGTTAGTAATTTCAAAGTTCTATTCATGTAACAAATTATAAGGATAATTTGGCTAGTATTTGGATACCTACGCCTGCAGATTTGATGAGTATATTAATATTTATGAAATAAACAATGTTTAAAACATAACATCACGCCTGTAATCCCCGAAGGGTTAGGCAGAGGGGTACCTAATAGTACACCCACATTTCGCCAGTTATATTTAAGTCCGATGTAATAGGGGGCGATTCTAATGTCATCAACCGGGCACAAATCCAGTATTCCGTGGCTGGTACAGAGAAATTAATAATGGAAAAACCCAATAACACTTTGCCTGACCTAGGAATTGAACCCAAGACCTCATGCTCTGCAGTCGCTATTGTGACCACTAGACTAAGAAGGCAGTAGTAATATCATATTTATTAAACAACTAGCTGTCCGGCGCAACTTCGTTTGCGTCACATTTTCCCCGTTTTCGCAATACTTTTCATTCCTGCTCCACTCCTATTGGTTGTAGCGTGATGATATATAGCTTATAGCCTTCGTCGATAAAAGGGCTATCTAACACTGAAATAAATTTTCAAATCGGACCAGTAGTTTCGGAGCCTATTCAATGCAAACAAACAATCAAATCTTTCCTCTTTATAATATTAGTTTAGAAGACAAGGTACTACTGCTATTATTCTTTTCTCAAATACAATTAATAGTACATTGTTACCCCAGGGGTGAAAGTAACTTATTCAGTCCCGAGATGATAGTTTGAGGGACTAAATAAGTCTTTAACCCGAGGTAAACACTGTTCTTTTCATTACGAATACAAGGAAAGTAAAAATAAAAACAACAAAAGAAAAAAATAGTAAATTTTATTTCGGATTGCCGCTTTCCCGCCTGTTTTGTTTTTTTTCAGTGGCCAGCCAACTATTCAGCCAATATTTTTCATTTCCATCATTGAAAAAATGGTAAATATTTTGCCCAACTCTGTTACTTTAAAGAAATTGTTGAAACTAAATTATAATAAAGTTATTTAAAAAATATATATTCTTTAATCATTACTCAACTTTAAGTTATTTCAATTTTTCATCGTGGCTGCATAGAAAGTTGGAACATGTTTCAATAAACATGTGTAAATAGAACTAGTTTTTTTTAAATAATTTGACATCTGTCAGTTGAAAGTGACTCTCCCTAGGGATGAAAAGTATTACTTTCATCCCGCTTCTCAGGCTACTTCAGACCTAATTTCAGAGTATGAGTAATGAAAAAACTATTAAATTTAACTTAAATAAGTCAACTGATGAATGTTGATGCCATTTTGTAGTTCATTGTTAAATACAATGAACTATCAAATTGCATTCAAAACTCTTCTTTCACACGCAGCGACTGCTTATCTGTCTGACCTCCACAACCCAGTTAGTACTGGGTAATAAAAATCGAGAGATTGGGAAGGATATTATTTTTCTATCTTATATTTAAACCCGCAAAAAATGGATAGCACCTAAAATCAAAATTAAAAATATTTTATTTTACATAGGCCTACATGGCATTTAGGCCTATGTAAAATAAAATATTTGATTTTACTCATAAAACGTCGACAAAAAGTGCACGGTTCGGGTTGATCGTTTCCTATAGAGAAGAACCGGCAAGAAACTCCATGGTTACTCTTTTGAAATCATTTTGTTTTACAATATTTGAATGCTAAAACGTTGGTACTTAAGTATTGAAGGACAGCGTCGGCCTTACAATAAGTCGTTGCTTACCACAAAAGGTAGAACAAGATATTAAAACAAAACTATATTCACTCTGTATGGTGTCGGACGTAAAGGCTCTGTATGGTGTCGGACGTAAAGAATAGCACCATCCCATATCTTCCCGTGGGTTTCGTAAGAGGCGACTAAGGGACTTGCCAGAGAAAGGGCAGCAGCGTTCTCTGTGCTTTTGTAACAACCGCACTGCGATCGCCAACCCGCCTGCCAATCGTGGCGATTATGGCAAAACCCCCCAAAATGTCAATGCGACACTTATGGGAGGCCTATGTCCAGCAGTGGACGTCTTTTGGGCTGAAATGATGATGATGATATTCACTACTGACATTAAATTTTATGTCAGCGAAAGTTTAATACAAGGTGTTGTTTTGCAACCTCGTCAAATTCTAGGAGGTAACTATGCTAATGATTCTCGACCCGAATCAATAATAAAATGAGTAGGTAATTTCTTTTTTTTATTTATTTACTGAAATCGGTAAATGTGAACCACCTGTGTTTTGAACACGGGCCGTCTGATTCCCGCCTTATAACGTCGCTTACACACAAAAAAAAAACCTCAAACGTTTTTTCGATAATTTTATAATCCCTAAACCACGTTAAGGAGGTTATTCTGAAATATTGACAAACTTAAACAACAAAAAAACGCAGTGTTTTTTAATAATTTACTAGGTACCGTAATTTATATTGATTATTTATGTCTTTTGTGACAACATCCTGAATTTTGACGAGGATGCAAAACAACACCTTGTAGAATCATCGCCAATACAATAAACAAACCATCATAAAACCCACAGAGCATGAAACTCGCAACAAAATGTATATGCATCGAAATCCAAAGGAGTTACAACATTATTAACATAACACTGTTCTACATAATTTATGTAAAATTTTGTCATAAACTCATCATCTTTTGTTAAATGTAATATTCAAAGATTTGAGAACTCAACTCAAGAAGTGTTTCCATGTACCTATGATGTTGTTACCATACGTTAAATTCAAAATTTAACGTATGGTATTTAGATGATGGAACCCTAGGAGGTGATGTTTACACCGTTTTGCATGATCTACAACTCCTCAAACAGAAATTTAAATCTATTGGCCTGGACCTTAACCCCTCAAAGTGCGAAATTTACCTCTCCGACGTGACTGACAGACAATCGACTATAGATACATTTAATGCAATAGCCCCACACATCAAAATTTTAGAAAAAAAGTTCCCTGCACCTCCTAGGTTTTAGAAGAAAATTTTTCATCTTTCATCGAAGACAAAATCAAACATTTTATTAAAATTTCGGATAGACTCTCAAAAAAATTTACATTCGGCTTTCACCCTTATCAGATATTGTTGTTTTGGTCCAAATTTTATGTATGTTCTCCGTTCTTCTTCTCTTTGGACGAAACCAGAACTTTTGGACAAAATTGACCAAATTATACGCAACAATTAACATCGATTCTTAATGTGGCCTTGGACGACCTAGCGTGGCTGCAAGCCACCCTACCAATTCGTTTTGGTGGCCTCGGCGTCCGCAAAATTTCTAGTATAAGCTTACCGGCGGAGGTTCCTGTCTTCTGTCCACAGCACTGAAAATCCAACCAGGAAGGTTTTAACTCTCTCCCTAGTTGATACGGAAGTGCCGTGCTTGACGGACGTAGAGGACGCCTGGAAAGTGGCTTGCCCGGATACGGATCGGCCCGAGAACCCATTCTCCCAGAGACAGTGGGATGAGCCGCTCTGCAGGTTGGTACGGAATAACCTTAATACGTCCGTACGTACGTATGCCTTATTAATACGTCTATCAATACTGCAGAGCGTGCCCGCCTGCTGACTGTGGGTGAGTGGGAGTCGGGTCTCTGGCTTCAGGCACTACCGTCACCTAACATAGGCACTATGCTAGGTGACACAACATTCCGGCTCGCTACATGTCTGCGATTGGGCGGTCCTAGCGGGGCTCCACATCGCTGTCGATGTGGTGAAGCAGTCGACGGCCTCGGACACCATGGCCTTTCCTGCAGTAAGAGTGCAGGTCGGATAGCGCGGCACTAGCATTAATGATCCCATTCGTCGTGCTCTTGCCACCGCCGGGGTGTCAGCTGTCTTAGAACCCAATGGCTTGGCACGTGTCGGTGGGAAGAGACCAGATGGTATGACCATAATGCCATGGAAGTTGGGTAGGCCTTTGGTGTGGGATGCAACTTGCGTCGACACCCTTGCGCCATCCCATCTTCCTAGCACGATGAGCTGCGCTGGGGCGGCTGCTGCAGGCGCTGAAAACCTTGAACGGCGCAAATACAATAATTTAATTGGTAATTATGTATTTGAGCCGTTTGGGGTTGAAAGACTAGGGCCATGGGGCCCGAGTGCCTATTTTGTGTTTTGGGATATCGCCAATCGGTTGGTCGACGCTTCACGGGACCAGAGGGCTGGCCTCTTTTTTGGTCAAAGAATCAGCGTTGCCATCCAACGTGGCCAGCCTTCTGGGCACTTTTCCTATCGACAGCGATGTTAATTAATTTTTTGACGCCTTGTAATTTTGATACTTGTACTTTTTTTTTAAATTTTTATATTTGTTTGTAGTTTGTAAATAATGTACATATATGTAATATACTGTTGTTAACATTTTTGACCGAATTAAAACATATCATCACACCTATAATCCAAGAAGGTTTTCAATTCAATTAAATTCAAGTTTACGAATATTCACAAACAATTTACATTGTGTTTGAAATTACAAAAAAAAGGTTATCGTGAAAGCAGAGAAAGACAAGCAATTAAAATATCTAGATCTCGCTCGCGAGGTTGTCGACATGTGGGACGTGAGTACAGCAGTCATTGTGTCGACAGTCATGTCGGCCAAAGGCTTAATAGCCAAAAGCCTCGACCACCATCTGAGTACTCTTTCGCTTGGCAGATAGATCAAGGGCTTGATTCAGAAAGCAGCACATCTGGACACGGCGCGTATTGTTAGGAGGTTCCTCTCTCAACAGCCCTGACCACCGGTAACCCGGACCATGATCCCGATGCCGGTGGGCTACAAAGGAGATGTTCCAGAAATGTGTGGAGCCTGGGCTAGCACTATGTACAATATATGTAAATTTTGCTCAATAATACAGTAACCGTTTTCTACTATCAATTTTCTTTAATTTCACTTCGTTTTAATGTACATTCAAACTAACTTGGTCAAAGAGAGCAAAACAACATAAAAATTAAACATGGTGGATCAGATCAGCACGTGATCAGCAGGCAAAAAATTTCATTTTGACAATGACATTTGATTGATGTGTATTACGATACACGTCAATAAAATGTAATTGTCATAACTGCTTTAGTAAACAAAACAACTGGAATTTCGAAAATCTCGGGTTTTGGTTTGGTTGAACAAAACAACAAGTTGAATCCAAACTCAATGCAAAGAAAAACTCAAAGACGGCACTTCTTAAAACTGTCAAAGTCGTCAAACATCAAACAACTGTCATGGCTGCCCTAAAAATAGGGTTATCGTAGTAAAAAACTTTTCAAATGATAATTATTGTACGACTATACCCTTCTTCAAATTATTTTTTTAGTATTTTTATGATATTCCTCTATTTTTTTCCTATTTATCTATGTAGTGTACATAGTGGTAGCCCAAAATCAAACATATCCTTTTTTATTTCTTTTTTTAAATTTTGTAAAAATATTTAAATGTAAATAAAATGTATATAGATGAATAAACGAAATAAAGGTTTAAAAAAATACATTCGTCATTAAAGCAACGCAATTAAAAGTTTAGGTTAGGTTTAGGCAAAAGTGTACTTAAAAACCGACTAGCGGGACAGACGATCTCATTAAAGTGGCCTGAAGAAACTTGATGGCCTTGACACATAACCGCCAAAAGTGGAGAGATTTGGAAGAGAGTTACACTCAGCATTGTGTGGCCAAGGGTTTAAGAAGAGAGAGAAGAGAGTACTTAAAAATACGCCCACATTATGTTTTGGTTCCATGTTATAGGGGATGAGCCTGTTGTCATGATACAGGCACAAATCCGCTGCTAGCTGCTAGTTGAAAATTGAAAATAAGACTTTGGCAGACCGTGAAAAAGAGTGGGAAACTGGTCCAGTGCTTAATTTTAGTCTGTTCTGGTCATACGCTTTGTTGATTGGCTAATTTTATAATACTACACTAAAAATACCTTCTTAAAATCAGAAACAAAATAAAAATATTTTTATTTCACATAGACCTACATGAGAACTTATAAAACGTCGACAAAAAGGTGCTCGGTTCAGGTTGGTCGTTTCATATGGAGAAGAAGCGGCAAGAAACTCCATGTTTACTCTTTTAAAATCATTTGGTTTTAAAATAATTCTATGTTACAGCGTTAGTACTTAAGTATGGGAGGACATCGTAGGCCCGACAATAAGTCATTGCTTACAAAAAAACGTAGAACAAGATAAAAAGTTACCAAGGATCTTCTTAAATTAGAGAAGCAAATGTTTCAGCAGCCTTTTGACTTGATATTAGACACCTCGAAAGCATACGCACGAAACATACAATTTTGTAGGAGGGTAGGAGTATCATACAATTTTATTTTTTTAAATAATACGCCTGTGTATATAAATACGATAACTATTATTGTTTGTACCAAAAAGATCATTGAACTTCCATAACTTAACCTTTCATAACACCAAAGGGTATAAAGCATCAAAAAGTCTTCTATATTCCATGAAATGTATTATATCTTTACACAAACCCTGCCGACAGAAAAAAGACATCGACATAACCTTTACAGAAATAAGCCTACTATACTAACATTCCAATAAAGTTGTCATGGCAACCACGATATTTGAAGCTGAGGAAAAACAAAATGCCTGAGTTTATTATATGTTGAATGAAAAAAAATATGTTTAATTTTAAGGAATATTGCTATAATGGTCTCTTATATTAACTGAGGAGCTCGTGCCGATATAAAATGCGCCACTCAGGTCGATCTTCAAGTTAAAGCGCGCTTGTCTAGGTTGGTCCGTGGATGGGTGAACACGTATTACACATATACCTACAAGGTTTCCTCGTGCTTCTATAAGCACGTCAAACCGTTGATCCCAACTGTCATTTGTAGATCTTTGACTGTCCTTACAGGTAAGTCAGTGGCCCGAAAGTCTGTCAACCAGTCTTACCACGGGGTATCATATTCCCCAGTACTCCGTGCCTCAGAAAGCACGTTAAGCCGTTGGTCCCGGCTGTCATTTGTAGATCTTTGACAGTCGTTACGAGTAGTCAGAAGCTAAAAGTCTGACATCCAGTCTTACCAAAGGGTATCGTATTAACCAGTTACTGGGTTGTGGTGGTTAGAGAGGCAGTCGCTTCATGTAAAATACTGGTACTCAGCTGCATCCGGTTAGACTGGAAGCCGACCCTAAGATAGTTTGGGAAGATGCTAGGCAGATGATGATGACCTTGGTCCTTTGTATATTGGAAAGACTTTCACTTCCCGTGACGCAAAGGCTGGCTTTTACCTTAGCCAGAGGCTAAGTGTTATCGTACAACGTGGCCACGCCACCAGTCTCTTGGGTGCATTATTAGCAGCAACTGTAAATAAGTTTTTTGATGCCATTGTGTAGTTCATTGTATCAAACAATAAACTATTAAATGGAATGATCAGTAATCAGCAGAGGTCAGAATTAGGTAGAGTTATTTGAGTACTTACACTGATTTCATCCAGCGAAAGAATAAAGTGAATTTGTCTCAAATCCCGAGATTAATTTTAAAGAGTAGAAAAATCCCATGATTTATTAAATAAAAAAGTTATTTAGGTACTTTTATAAAATTTAAACCATCCGACATAAGATGTCCGAAGTTGCAAAATTCTAATGCGCTCACGTAAAGGAAGATTCATATTAATATCAACATTGCGATGCAAGTACAAAAATCATCATTCGTCATCATTTCAGCCCGAAAGACGTCCACTGCTGGACATAGGCCTCCCCCAACGCCACATTGACACAAGGGGGGTTTTGCCATAATAGCCACGCTTGGCAGGCGGGTTGGCGATCGCAGTACGGTTGTTACAAAAGCACAGAGAACGCTGCTGCCCATTCTCTGGCAAGTCCCTTAGCCTTGGCCCTTGGCCTCTTACGACACCCACGGGAAGATATGGGATGGTGCTATTCTTTACGTCCGACACCATACAGAACAGTACAAAAATAACTCTACCTAATTCCGACCTCTGGTCATCAGTTGCGTTGAGTTACATTTAATCGTTTTTAATTGTATTTGAAAAAACTAATAGCAGTAGTAAGTACCTTGTTGTTAATAAACATGATATTTCTTCTGCCTTATTGGTCTAGTGGTCACAATCGCGACTGCTGAGCTTGAGGTTTTGGGTTCGATTCCTGGGTCGGGCAAAGTATTATTGGGTTTTTCTATTAGTATTTATACTGTACCAGCCATGGATACGGGATTTGTGCCCGATTGATAACAATATACTGGCCCCCTATGACTTAGGACTTAAACAGAAATGGCGAAATGTGGGTATGCCATTAGTTACACCTCTGCCTAACCCTATAATATCACTCATATCCTCTTTTCTTTTTCTAAACTAATTTTATAAAGAGGAAAAATTTGATTGTTTATTAGTTTGCATTGAATAGGCTCCGAAACTACTGGGCCGATTTGAAAAATTCTTTCCCTGTTGGGAAGCTACACTATCCGCGGATGACATAGGCAATATTAGATTTTCAAAAAAAAATATAGGGAACCTTAATAAACCTCCAATAATGTAACCCAAGTTGTACAAAAATTACCTAAAATATTCTTTACATCGCGTGCGTTGGGAAAACTACTGATGATTGAATAGAATAATGTACAGCGACTTTGCAGAACACACATTATTTACAAAAACTGTCGCAACAGCATTTGCTAACTATTATATGTAGTTATGCCACAATAAGTGTGTTTTTTTATTTTAAAATTTTAATTTTAATGCCGCTGCTAGTAAAGGCTCTGTATTTGTATCTTGGTATTAATCCTTATCAAAATAAATTTCTTCATATTCAAGACTACTTCAATACCTTTAAATAACTTTTTGAATTATTCAATTCGGACATTCCATTCGAAAGATATCACGAGTTTAAAAATATAAGTATTAGAAAAACTTTGCGTGGTCGCTGCTCACCCTGCTCAGCTGGCTAGCTAGGCAGCACCTTATGCGATACAGGCGTCACTGGGATACGGGCCGTACGGGAGGGGAATATTCAAACTTTCTTTATATTTTTCTTTTTTAAGTAACCTGACGCAAATATAAGGGTTTATGTGTGTGTATTGTAATTTTTAACATTAATTTTTTTGTTAAATACCCGTGCGAAGCCGGGCGGGCTTCTAGTAATAAAATAAAAATATCAATGTACAAGAAAAAAAAGGTTCAAATTAAAGTCGGAATCACAAGTCATAACATTTTGGGCTTATGAAAAAAATAAAGCATAAAACTTTATGGGGCCGTAAATATTGTTATGGGAGCGTGTGGGTGTGTCTATGGTTGAAGTTTTTATTTGAGCAGTTGCTACATTGATTTAGTATTTTATTCAATTGTTTTGAGCGGTTCGTGGGTAAAAGATAACAGCCGCACGTGTCTTTAAGGTTAAGCAGCGCTTGTCAAGGTTGTTAGTGGAATGTCATCATCATCGTCATCTATTCAGCCCAAAAGACGTCCACTGCTGAACATAGGCCTCCCCCAAGTGTGACATTTTGGGGGGTTTTGCCATAATCGCCACGCTTGGCAGGCGAGTTGGCAATCGCAGTACGATTGTTACAAAAGCACAGAGAACGCTCCTGTCCATTCGACAGATCCTTTATTCACCTCTTACGACACCCATGGGAAGATATGGGATGGTGCTATTCTTTACGTCCGACACCAAACGGAATGTGGTGTAGTGGAATGTGGTGAACATTTATTACATACCGAGTTGTCCTCCCTGCCTCGGAAAGCATGTTAAACCATATTTATCTATATGTTATTTTTAAATCGGTAACAGTCGTCACAAGGAGTCAGAAGTCCTAAAAACTGACAACCAATCTTACCAAAGGATATCGCATTATCCAGTAACTGGGTTGAAGGTCAGATAGGCAGTCGCTCCATGTAAAATACTGGTATTCAGCTGTATCCGGTGAGACTGGATGCAGACCCCAACAAAGGCTAGGCAGGTGATGGTGGGTTACCATCACCTGCCTAGCCTTTGTTGGGGTCTGGAGTCAGCAAAAAATGTAGATACAAGTAACTAAAACCTAAACAGTTACTTAGACTAAGTACCAACTTGTACGTTTCGACTTTAAAAATAACGAATTTTCAAATAAACTTTTGTCCCACTACGGATACATTTATAACTATATAAATTATGTCATCTTTGATTATCTTTTTTTTTTTTTTTATGAATGGCATCTCGCAGATCAACCTAGGAGGTTCTCGTCTGCTTAACCGGACTATCCTGTGGGTGCCTTAAGAGTAAGGCCTCCAGCCAGGGCATAAAAACTTACAAACTAAGCGACTATACGCTGAGGGCACCCCCTGTGGGGTACGAGCCTCGGCTCAGGGCGTCGCTGGGGGAGGACTGCATGGGGACAGGCTGGATCTGAATGATATCATTATTTAGGGGCTGATTTAGAACTACTGGCACAGCATCGCGGGCTGGCTCGAGCGAGGGTCGGGGAGGGCATGGACCGGGACGTCGCGACGGACCTCGACGGCGAGGTCGGAAAGACGGCGGTTTGTGTCTGAACTTTTTAAAGTGCTAGTCTCTTTGCTACTCTCCTGGAGGAGGGTGATAGCATCATCGGGAGTGACGAGGGTATGTCGAGGACGGCGTACTGTACTAATTCGCGAGGGTTCGTAACGGGCGGCCGCTGCGATCAGGGGATTACGGTGTTTACTGGCGTTATCGAAGAAACGCTTCGAAAGACGTTTCATAAACTGAAGGACGGTGGGCATTCTAAGGTCTAAGTGTAGACGGTCGTTACGGACATAAAAAGGGGCTCCCGTGACTCTACGTAAGAACCGGTTCTGCAAGGTTTGCATCCTATGGATGTATTTAGGCTTGGTGTGAGCGTACACGACGCAAGCGTACGTCATAATGGGGCGGATCACCGCGGTATAAAGGCGCAACTTGCACTTGAGTGACAATTTGCTTTTTGCCGAGATCATGAAATGAAGCCTACCCATAGCAAAGGCAGCTCGGTCGCGAGCTGCTTTGATGTGCGCCGCGAAAGACAGGTGGTTGTCAAGTAAGATTCCTAAGTACTTGGCTTGCTTCTCCCAAGGGATAGGCTTACCGTACATAGTGATCGGGCTGAGCGCGGGTGGCTTATTTTTACGCGGTTTAGAGAAAAGAACTGCCTGGCTCTTGTCGGGGTTCACCTCGATTCTCCATTTCCGGAACCAAGCGCCTAAGACGTTGGCTGAGGTTTGGAGGGTGCTGTAAATAGCGTCGTGACTACGGCCAGTGTAATAGATGGCCGTGTCGTCCGCGAACAGGGCTAACTGTGCCTTCTTGCTCTTGGGGATGTCACTGGTGAACAGAGTAAAGATAAGGGGAGAGAGCGGGGAGCCCTGAGGGACTCCGGCTCTAATGGGGTGGGGGGAAGACAGTGCCTTCCCGATGCGATAGCGGAAGGTGCGATCCGACAAAAAGTCTCGTAAGATGAGCACGAGACGGTCTGGCACTCCCAGTTTGTACAGCTTATATAATAAGCCGTTGTGCCAGACTTTGTCGAATGCCTTTGCTATGTCGAAAAACAACACACCCGTCATCGCTCCACGCTGGAAGCCAGCGCTCAAGTGTTCTACGATGCGGTGGGCCTGTTGAATGCAAGAGTGTCCGGTCCTGAAGCCGAACTGTTCGTTGGGGATGAGACTCTTAGCCTCGGCGAAGTCTTTGAGTCGCTTATACATAAGTCTCTCGTAGATTTTACCGAGTGCATTCAGGAGACTGATAGGTCTGTAGCTCGAAGGCTCAGACTTGGGTTTGCCTGGCTTGGCGAAACCGATGACAGTGGCCTCTTTCCATATTTGGGGAAACGCGTTGTTGCTCAGGGCGCCATTGAAGATGGCCGCCATTAACACGACGAGCTGAGCGGGGAGGAGTTTGAACACCCTATTGGTGATTCCGTCGGAGCCGGGTGCTTTCCGCGGTTGAAGTTTGCTAATGATGTCTTGCACTTCGTCAGCTGTGACCGGAGGCAGAGGATCATCAGGGTCTTCTTCGGGGGGCAGGGCGGCTCTACGTTCGACGAATGCGTTCACCTCATCGAGATGTCGCTTGTCTACTAGTTGCGAGATGGGGGAGCACTGGGACTCCAGGCTGTCGGCTAGGCATTCGGCCTTCTCAGAGTCGTCGAATGCGACGCTCTTATCGGGTCGGGTGAGGGGAGGCATCGAAGCCTCTTCGGTGGAGCGCATCTTGCGTTGCAGCTGCCAGAAGGCTAGGTGGGTAGGCTCGAGTTCGCTTAGCGTTTTGTCCCATTGATTATTACGAAGCTCACTGGTGCGATTCTTTACAGCACGCTGTAAATTACGCATGTGGGCTTTGTTTGCCTCGCAGGGAAAGCTGCTGTAGGCACGGATGGCCGCGTTCTTTTCGTTTATCAGTTCACGTACGTCAGCGGGTAGTATCCAGCGTTGATCGCTCATTGCTGGGACTTCCCGTGAGCAGTCCTTCAGTACGGATTGCACGTGTTCTGTAAACGAGTTGATGGCGGCCGTCGTGTCTGCGACTGAGACTATGTGGTCGGGGATGGCCTCTAGGTGAGGCGACGTGGTGGATTTCAGCTTTTCGCTGACTTTCCTCCAGTCGGTTATCACTTGGGTCGGCGGGGGCTGGCTGGGGTCAGAAGGACCCGAGCGAGGAACTAAGTGCATGAGCACTGGTCGATGATCTGAGTTAAGCTCATGTAAAGTCTCGATGGAATGCAACTTAAGGTTGACATTCTTGAGTAGCGCTATGTCGAGAACGTCCGAACGTTGGTCGGGGTCGTGGGGATAGTGGGTGTGCTCCATAGGAGCGATGGGATCGAAGTTGAGGGACTCGCGCAGGTTATACAAGTGACGTCCTCTGGCAGAGGTCGTCGTGCTGTTCCAGGCGGGGTGTTTGGCGTTGAGGTCGCCCGCTATGATAACGGAGTCGCTCAAGCCGAAGAGGACGGCAAGGTCTTTGGTGAACAAAGTGTGCTCCTCGGACGTGCCGCCGGGAGGGATGTACGCAGAGGCGATAGTGATCGGTTGATGGCCGGTCATGCCTAGTCGACACACTGAGGTCTCGAGTAGAGACTCCATGGGAGGGGGATCTAAGGGGATGCAATGCAGTTCTTTCCTATAATAGATTAGAGTCCCGCCCTTGTGGCAACGTGACCGATCGTTGCGAACTATGCGATAGTTGGCAATTCTCGGATCGCGGTGACTGGGCTTGAGGAAGGTCTCCTGTACGAGGAGGATATCAATTTGATGGTCGCGGAGGAAGGTGGCGATCTCATCACGCTGGCCTCTAATGCCATTGGCATTAAAGTACCCTAATTTTAGGGATCGGGGTTTGGTGCACGTTAATCTCGTATTATCCATTGGAGTTAGTCGAGGTTAAGGTTGCGGAGGAGGTCGCCTAACTTGAGTAGGGACTTGAGGATAATTTTAAGTTTATCACCACCAGTGTTAGCCGCCCTGAGATCAGCCGCCATGCGGTCTGCTTCGGGGGTGACTAACTCTGCTAGCGACTCTAAAATTACGTTGTGAGAGGGGTCCACGGCCGCGGGGCCGGGTGGCGTGGGACGAGCGGGCGCCGGTGCGCTCGCTTGGGCCGCGGGAGTGGGGACAGGGGCATCTAATAGCCCGGGGATGGGGTTGGACTTTGCTTTACTGAGAGCCGGGAAGGCTTTCTGGTGGTTCAGCGTGGTCCAGGGAGAGGGCCTCTGAGGGCTGAGTCTCTCCGGCATCTGGGCAGAGGGTAGCCTCACCGATGGGCTTTCTCTTTGTTGGCGGGCGCTTGCACGCTTCACCAGGTTAGAGGAGGAGCCTTTGGGGGCTTTTGAGCAGCCGCGGTAGTTGGCCGTGTGGCCCGACTGGCCGCAAAGCACACAGCTCGGTGGCTCCGTGCAAAGCGACTTGTCTTTGGGACGGGGGCAGACTGCCGTGCCATGGTCGCCTAGACACTTTACGCATCTGTGCGGTGCATGGCAGTTGGCTTGGCTGTGACCGTACATCTGGCAGCGGTGACACTGTCCGACTACGCTTGAGCGGTAGGGCTTCTCTATTGAGATGCCTGTCAGGGAGCAAACCGACTTCACTTTGAAGATCGGGTGGTGACCTTCTACTGGGTCACAGATGACCAGTACCATATCGTAAAGGTCTCCGCCTCTCGCCTTATGAAGGCGGTGGACGGCTGCGACCGGGATGTCCTGGCCTAGGAGGTCATTGAGGATGTCCTCCGTGGGGATTTCCTTCGGGATCCGCCTGATCACCACGCGGGTGAGCTTCTCCTCTGGGAGAGAGTAGGTGTGGAAGGCTATGCGCCTTCCGATTAATTGGCGGGTTAGTTCCCTGAAGTCGGTTGTTGCAGGGACCACCACTTTTATGCCCTGCTGTGTGCTTTTTGCGCTTGTGTATTGAATACGGCGCTCATTACACATTTTGTACACGTCTGTCCATTTCCCTTTGTCCTGAATGAACAACGGGGGAGGGGGCTTCAGCTTCTTTGAAGAAGCGGCTGAAGGTTTAGCCTTAGGGCTGACTGGCCTACTGGTATGAGCAGCGGCGGACGTAGGTAAGGGGACCGGGGAGGTGGGACGGGAGGCCGCGTGAGAGGGGGCATAAGGGAGCGCGACGATCTTTTTGGTCATGGCGGCCTGGGAATTTTTGCCCTTCTTCCTCTTGCCCTTTCCGACGACTTGATAGTCGTCTTCAGAGGATGAGGAGGCAGAGCACGCGTCTAAAATCGACTCTGAGTCGGAGATTGGCTCAGTTGTGTCCATGTTCTCGGAAACGGGAACAATGGACGCAGGTTCGGACTGATCCTTTGTTTGCGAAACAAAAGGTTTCGAAACAATGGGTCTTGGTTTAGCCGGAATCGCGGCGGCGTCGGCTGACGGTAAGCCTTTGTCCATGTTCTCGGAAACGGGAACAATGGACGCAGGTGCGGGCTGGACCTTTGTTTGCGAAACAAAGGGTTTCACAAGAATGGGTCTTGGGGTAGCCTTAATCGCGGCGGCGACGGCTGGCGGTAAGCCTCTATCGGCAGGCGGCGGCGACAAGGGGCTCTCGAGCGCGTCACTGAAGTCAGTGATGGCAATACTGGGTTGCTGCAAGGCAGCGACATCGGACCCATATTTCTTTATAAAATCTGGGTCTTTCAGGACAACGCTTTTGAAAAACGCAAAAAGGCGTTCCTCATCCGCGTCAAGGGCCATATTATCTGCTAAGAGTTAGCAGACATTTGAGTGAAGCTCAGCGTGCCTAACAACCTAATTCCTTGCACAATTATGTAGGGAATTTACTGGGTCCAGCGACTCACCCGCTTCAACCTTTCCGCAGCCACAGTCCGAGGGTCCGGGCTTGGTAGCAACTCCAACTCCAGTCCAGGGAACTTTGCTTTCAGGAACTTGTTGAAACGGGAAACACTAGCACAGTAAATCGGCGGCGCACACGTTCGCGACGGAGCCCAATTTTTTCACCTAGGCCCTGAAGGGGTTAGGCGGGCGGATTGGGTCACCACCCTCTCTTGGTTTCGTTGGCACCGTTAGGTTTCCCACCAAGAACCTCGAAACTGAGGACTTTTCCCTGATGGGGCAAAGGAAGTTAAATCGGAATAATATCCGAAGCAAAATGAGCAAGTGCTGTCTTAATAAAAAGACAACAATTGTTCGGGGGTGTAGTCAAGGGACTACTGATGACGTCACGACACTGGGAAGCGACGAACCGATGACACACACTGATAGCGAGCGGGAATGCGAGCAGGTAGCGGCACGTCCGTACGCGGCGGCGGTCAGGCGGAGAGTCCTCCTTTGATTATCTTTGTTTCCTTTTTCCTTTATAAGATTATCCCATTTAAAACCCCCGATCAAAAAAAGGGATGTTATAAGTTTGACGTGTGTATTGTGTGTCTGTCTGTGACATCGTAGCTTCTAAATGGATGAACCGATTTTGATAACATTAGTTTCGAAAGTTTGAAAGGTATTTTAATAGGAAATGTTTTTGCTATGTTTTGAGAAAATCTGCTCAGCCGTTTGAAGGATATCACCTGTTTTCTAGTTGATGAAGGGTTATAAACAACTTCTATGGGTCTGTTCGATTCAAAATTTGAAATCTTGTCACTTGCCACCACATTCCACTCATCATCACACCACTTTTTAGGGCGTAGGGGGCTGCACACCCCCTCTCCCCTAAAAAAGCTCGAGATATTTTTAAATTTATAACTTTCCTCATTTTCGTTAATTAGCGAGCAGAGACGCAACACCGAGAAAACTGGAATGAATGGGAAGAGACCTGTGCCCAGGAGTGGGACAGTCAAGGTTTAGGAAAATAATTTAAAATTAATAAGCATGAAATAAAAATTAAATTAAAAAAACTCCTCGACAGATAAAACATATAAAAAACAAAAATAAATTCATCCAAGCGTCATGGGTAGCGTCGGGGGACCGCTAAGTAGACCACTTACCACAAGCACAAAACAAAGCGGATCCCCTTTTCTATTTTTTTTAAAATTATATTATAAATCGTTGCAGTCCCTCTGCGCTGCGGGTCAAAAACCTCACCAATTTTTTTCTTATTACTCTTTTCCAGCGCCGCCTCAAACCAGATCTTACGGTAAGCATCTATGTCATTGCGTAGTACCAACCTACAAAAATTTTTGATCACAGTAATAAAACCCGTATTTACCCTAAAAAAATACCATATTCATATATTCGTATCATAATATTGTCCCTGATGTGAATACTCAAAACGGATTAATCCCTCTCATCCTCCCCCAATATGAATTTTTATTACCAACAAACAGTAATTATAATAAAAATGAAGGATTTCAGAGTCATTAATATGTTTTTATATTCGTTGTTCGTACATGAGGACGTAAATATGCGATTATCGTCCTAAATGGAGAAGATAAAGTACAAATTGAAATTAATTTTCGCGTGGAGATGTACTATAATTTGTTAGAATTATTATTTTGTTGGTTCAGAGTAATAATAAAAATATTCAGATGTGATTTTAATAGAAAAAGCAGAGAACATTATTGTTTGTTATATAAATCTGGCTACGAGATTGCTACGGCGTAGCGGACGCGTAGCCGTCAACGCTACGCCTACTACAGCGCCGTAGCCAATAATAGCTACGCTTTCAATAAAATTATGGGTCTCTATCGAAGTTGGTCATAATTGTATTCCGTCGTATAATAATGTCGATTTTTTTTATTTTTTTATTTATTATGATAAAGACTACAGAAAGGTAAAAACTATGATGGATGGGTTTTGGGTTTTTGCCCAGTTAAAATCACAGCACAGTAAATTAATATACACTGCAGGGAATTAGCATGGCCACAGCATTTTCGAGAGTGTTTCTATGACAATCGTTTGTAATGTTACGGCATCACTTGGATCGGGTTCGTCGAGTAAAATGTATGGAAAAATCAGCATGAGATTTACAGCTAACTTATCTTTGATGACACAAACATTTTATTAAACCAGTATGTAACTTGCACAACTCTAATCACTATATTTCCCTGAATTAATGTTCAGTGAAATATGCCTACAGTTCACCCGCATGTCACAATTGTCGCATGGGATCCAGGTTATAAACTATGCGAGTGACACTCCTTCAGGATTTTTTTCGTAAAAGTGTAACAAGCATCCATATCTTGACAAAATTTGACGTTTATAATAGTTGTCATCATCATCTGCACCCCCCCCCGCTCCTTACCCCTTGGTAAAAATGTTTGTCAGACTTTCGGGCCACTGACTACCTGTAACGACTTTCAAAGATCTACAAATGACCGCTGGGATCAACGTACTTTTAGAGTCATGGAGGAAACTCGGTATTTAATGGACGGTCACCCATCCGCGAATGAAACTAGGTAAGCGCAGCTTGACATGAATATCCACCTGAGCGGCTGTTATTATTTAGCCACGCGCTTCTCCGTTTATAATAGTCGTAAGAAGTTAAATCTGTTATCTGCTTACCACTTTCAAGGGATTATTATTATTATTTATTTATTTATTAAACAAGTTTATAACAAACTTTCATTTAAAAACTATGCCCCACAAAACCGTTTTCACGGTTTGTTTGTGGCAACGGAACAATATTTTAAAGATAATAGATAAAGATAATGGATAGAGGTGTGAAGTTAACTCCAAGAACACAAAATATTTTATTTTACATAGGGGTATATAAAGCACTTATAAAACGTTGACAAAAGCTGCTCGGTTCGGGTTGGTCGTTTCCTATGGGGAAGAACCGGCAGAAACTCTATGGTTACTCTTTTAAAATCATTTGGTTTTACAATATTTGAATGTTACAGCGTTAGTACTTAAGTATGAGAGGACAGCGTAGGCCCGACAATAAGTCGTTACTTACTACAAACAGAACAAGATTTAAAAAAAGGGAACCCAATGTCAACAATATTACTAGTCAATCAATAAAAAAACAAGCCCTCTTATATCCGTGTCCTCAATCCTGAAAATAAACTTTCACACCTGAAAAATGACAATACAAAAAACAATATCGAAGAACTTTACGACCGACCCTCGTATTTACATAATTCGAGGCTCGGAATTGAACGCGGTACCCACCAGAGGTTAATAGTATGTATTTGTGTTGTTGTAAAATATTTCGGATTGGTAAAACGAGAATTGATTTCGTGTATTTTATCAATCAATCAATTCAATTAAATTACCATTTTCTATTATTGGAATTCTCCGCTCGCTCCGTATAACATGGGCAGCTATACATGTATAACAGATAAAATGTGGGTGAAGAGGTCGTGGTCAACTAATAACAGCCGCTCGGGTCGATCTTCAGGTTAAGTCGCGCTGGCCTAGGTTGGTCCGTGGATGGGTGACCTCCCTTTACATACCGATTTTCCTCCGTGCCTCGGAAAGCACATCAAGCCGTTGGTCCCGGCTGACATTTGTAGATCTTTGACAGTCGTTATTCGGAATAGTTCTTTAGAATTAGTTAGTTATAAATAGTTAGTTAGTTCGTAGAATCGTTAGTCGGAATTCAGTGGACCGAAAGTCTGACAACCAGTCTTACCAAGAGTTATCGTATTACCCAGTACTAATAGGACTATGAAGGTAAGATAGGCAGTCGATCCATGTAAAAACTAGTATTCAGCTGCATCCGTTAAGACTGGAAGCCGAACCCAAAATCGTTGAGCAAAGGCGGATGAGGTGAAATGTTGGTGTACACATCAATCCTCTGTGGGTTTCAGCTGAAATGTTAAAAAATAACTTAACCTATTAAGTTATTTTTGAAATTACGCAATACTACCGCAATATACACTAAAGGCAAAACGGTTTTCCACTAGCACTGGATTTGATAAGAATTTAGTTATTACTGAAATTAAATATTTACTTATTTTTCTTTCAACTACGCAGTAATGTTATCATTAATCACTACAAAACCGATCACAAAGGATGTCTTTTTTGCTTAGAACCAAAACAGTGCAGAAAAGTTATATGAAATCTCATTATTGCACTGTTTTTCATTACTGCACTGTTTTAAATTTTAAATTTGGAATTAAATTTACCACAGAGGTGTAATGTCTCCTATTAAGTTAATAAAATGTATGCATTAGATCAAAAAGATTACTGGCTCAAAGTAAAAATCGGCTGAATAAAAGTGACTTGGCGAAAAAAAAAAAAACCGGCCAAGTGCGAGTCTTACTCGCACACAGGGTTCCATAGCTCCAAACAATATAATAACAATATTTTGAACTGTCATTCATTAGTTAGTAGTATTAGTTAGTAAACTTCCACACAACCGCAAAACTAAATTTGTTTTTCATAGTATGTTTATGAAAAACAAAGTTACTGCTGCAGTTTGATGAAAAAGTCCCATATCTCAAAAACTAAACATCATATCTTATTGAAACCAATTTTCGTTGATAGTTTTTTTTACGTTCTACAATCCTAAATATTTTCAGAATTTTCCTTCTCTTACTTTAGAAATTAGACGGGGGGGGACACACATTTTACCACTTTGGAAGTGGCTCTAGCGCAAACTATTCAGTTTAGAAAAAAATGATACTAGAAACCTCAATATCATTTTTGAAGACCTATCCATAGATACCCCACACGTATGGATTTGATGTTTTTTTTTTTTTTGGTTTTCAGTTCTAAGTATGGGGACCCCCTTAATTTATTGTTTTTTTTTCTATTTTTGTGTGAAAATCCTAATGCGGTTTATAGAATACATCTACTTACCAAGTTTCAACAGTATAGTTCTTATAGTTTCGGAAATAAGTGGCTGTGACATACAGACGGACAGACAGACAGACAGACAGACAGACATGACGAATCTATAAGGGTTCCGTTTTTTGCCATTCGGCTACGGAACCCTAAAAACAAAAGGCGCGCATTTTGTACCATTGTAAAACTTTGATACTTCCTATTTACCAAATAAAAAGGTAAAAAATCATGGAAATTGACAGCGATAGCGATATGAATTCAACTCCAGAAAATATAAAACAGCTGCAAATGAAGTTGTTAATAACTTTTAATAGCTGCACTTTTAATAATTGTATGTTTGAAGGGAAGATGAATTAAACTTTGTTTCATTAACTTGAGTTTTTTATTTTGAGTAGGTATATTTTGTCAGGGTAGTTGAAAGAAAAGCAGATTACGCACCTCGATAAAGTGAGTAATTAATGCAGTCGTGATAATTTAGTGCCCTCGCTTGCGCTCGGGCACCAACATACCACTCGTGCATTAATGACTCACTTTGCGCTCGATGCAACAATCTACTATATTTACCTACTAAAAAAACACATGCACTATCATTACAGGGCTGCCTAATGCAATAGTGCAGTTATGGTTATAATAGCTAAAACAAAAAGTAATATACACATACATTTTAAACTAATAATTATAGGAATAATTAAGAACTAACAAGCGAAATTTTACAAAATGCGGCCCGTGTGAATTCACTCAGAGTACAATTGAAGCAGTCAATCTGTTGTGACACCATATTGAGTGCACGTAGCGCGCGCGTCAGCGGCGCGTGCTGCAGGAGGTTGGTGCGAGCGGGAGACACCCACAGCAGCGGCGGCCGCCTCCGTCGCCTCACGTAGCCATCCGGTACACACAACCCAACCGTGCTAAGAACGCCTGGGTTGTGAATTTTACCACGCATTATCACAAGTAAGTGGCGAAAGCTACTTCCCTTCTTACTTCCAGTTTATAGTAGCCTACCATGCCCAGCACAAATAGAGTAGGATATAGTAGTGGATACCCCGGATACACACCATACAGCTTAAGTACAGGAATCTCACAAACTTGTTCTGGTTACGCTCTAACATTAGTTTGGGCTTCATGTGGCGACCAGATGACGGCATTGCATTCCAAATGGCTTTTTACAAGCGCTTTTTACAACGTTCTAGATTGAGATGAATAGAACTAGATCGAGTTGAAATTAAAAAGAGTTGGGTAACTGTCCAACGGGATCGTATTACTGGGATAAAACAATAGTTTTTACCGTGGATTAACTCAAAAACTGCTCGACTAATTTTAAAATTTCTTTCACCATTAGAAAGCTACATCTTCATTGAGTAACATAGGCTGTTAAATTTGTTGTTACTTTCTAATTTTATTTATCATTACATATTTACATTATTTACAAACAAAACTACAAATATATATAAAATAATAATAAAATATGTACAAATATCAAAATTACAGGGCGTCAAAAAATTCGTCCACATCGCTGCCAACAGGAAAAGTGCCCAGAACGCTGGCCGCATTGCCACGTTGGATGGCAATGCGGCCATTCGGTTCCTGGAATAACTGTAAACATAAATAATTCATTGTTTTAAGTAAAAACCAAAAGTTAAAAGGCTTTAACGACATGTATAAAATATTTCGTAATACACTCTCTTTTACAGTTTACAGATTTTAAATTGTAAGAATTATTTTCAGTAACCTCTTTTCGTGACTGATCGACATATAGTAAATAACTTCTTGTTAATATTTTACTTTTGAAACCTAGTTTCACAGTATTCATCATATACAAAGTGTTGTTTTGCATCCTCGTCAAAATTCAGTAGGTTGTCACACAATACATAAATAATTAATTTAAATTACGGTTCCTGGTTAATTACATATTAACAAAACACTGTTTTTTTTGTATGTTTAATTTTGTTAATATTACAGAATAACCCCCTTAACGTGGTTTAGAGCATAAGAAATTATTGAATAAACGTTTGCGATGATTGTATGTGTAAAAGCGCGGTTATAAAATAAAATAAATTAAATTAAATTAGAAAAAAAAAATTAAATTAAATTAAATAAATCAGACGGGCCGCGTTTAAAACACGGGTGGTTCACACTTACCGATTTCCGTAAATAAGTAAAAGCCAAAAAATTACCTACCTGTCTTATTATTGATTCGAGAATAATTAGCATAGTTACCTCTTTGAATTTGATGAGGATGCAAAACAACACCCTGTTTTGTAGGAAAGATGGAATTTTAGATTTTTTTTTAAGTAACCTAACATCACGCCTGTAAACAACGAAAGATTAGGCACAGGTGTACACCAACAATTCGCAAGTTATAAGTCCCATGTAACCGGGCACAAATACAGACCCCGTGGCTTTGACTGAGCAATTCCTGATGAAAAAACCCAATGAAACTTTGCCCGACCCGGGAATCGAACCTAGAACCTCATGCGCAGCAGTCGCGAAATTTTTAAATAAGTATTTTCAAAATTTCATTCCGTGAAAGAAATAATAGGTACTATCAACTAACTAGATATCGGACCACGGTAAGGACTATCCTTGCTTGCAGCGTTAAAACCTGCTAAGTTAAGTTAAAAACTTTCTATTCCTTGGTCCCTTTTTTTTTCTTATTCCTATTGGTCGAAAAACGGTGGTCGAACATCTGGAATCATAAACAGAGCCTGAGATTTTTTTTAAAAGGGTCATGTATTTATTGTTTTTTTTTTTTTCTGTTTTACTACTGTTGGTCCGCAAACTATTTGTGTGGACCAATAGGAGTAAGGGTGTTAAACAGATGTGGTCATCGTGTGCATGCGATTTTGTTTATGAAAAGTGTGCCTATTTCTACTTTCCCGATAGTACGTTATCTTGGAGATGATACGATATCCATCTAAATAACTTAAATAGTACTAATCTTCTGTGAGCAAAATGCCTAACCTTTTCGTTAACAGGGGCGTTATGTCATTCAGCGAGTTATTTTCAAAGAACATCTTATGTTGTCCTATCTTACTTTTGTAAAACTATTACAATTACGAAGTGAAGAAGAAAAGTTTGTGAAGATGGTGGATACAATCATGTTTATTACTCTTCCGCTCAAAAATTTACTTAATATTTCTGGATGAAAATTTGGCACGCAGATAGTAACTATATAGCATAGATAAGTGTTGCTACTAAAATACAACATAGGATTTGTGTTAATCCACGGTAAAAACTATTGTTTTATCCCAGTAATACGATCCCGTTGGACAGTTACCCAACTCTTTTTAATTTCAACTCGATCTAGTTCTATTCATCTCAATCTAGAACGTTGTAAAAAGCGCTTGTAAAAAGCCATTTGGAATGCAATGCCGTCATCTGGTCGCCACATGAAGCCCAAACTAATGTTAGAGCGTAACCAGAACAAGTTTGTGAGATTCCTGTACTTAAGCTGTATGGTGTGTATCCGGGGTATCCACTACTATATCCTACTCTATTTGTGCTGGGCATGGTAGGCTACTATAAACTGGAAGTAAGAAGGGAAGTAGCTTTCGCCACTTACTTGTGATAATGCGTGGTAAAATTCACAACCCAGGCGTTCTTAGCACGGTTGGGTTGTGTGTACCGGATGGCTACGTGAGGCGACGGAGGCGGCCGCCGCTGCTGTGGGTGTCTCCCGCTCGCACCAACCTCCTGCAGCACGCGCCGCTGACGCGCGCGCTACGTGCACTCAATATGGTGTCACAACAGATTGACTGCTTCAATTGTACTCTGAGTGAATTCACACGGGCCGCATTTTGTAAAATTTCGCTTGTTGGTTCTTAATTATTCCTATAATTATTAGTTTAAAATGTATGTGTATATTACTTTTTGTTTTAGCTATTATAACCATAACTGCACTATTGCATTAGGCAGCCCTGTAATGATAGTGCATGTGTTTTTTTAGTAGGTAAATATAGTAGATTGTTGCATCGAGCGCAAAGTGAGTCATTAATGCACAAGTGGTATGTTGGTGCCCGAGCGCAAGCGAGGGCACTAAATTATCACGAGTGCATTAATTACTCACTTTATCGAGGTGCGTAATCTGCTTTTCTTTCAACTACCCTGACAAAATATACCTACTCAAAATAAAAAACTCAAGTTAATGAAACAAAGTTTAATTCATCTTCCCTTCAAACATACATTATTAAAAGTGCAGCTATTAAAAGTTATTAACAACTTCATTTGCAGCTGTTTTATATTTTCTGGAGTTGAATTCATATCGCTATCGCTGTCAATTTCCATGATTTTTTACCTTTTTATTTGGTAAATAGGAAGTATCAAAGTTTTACAATGGTACAAAATGCGCGCCTTTTGTTTTTTTTTTTTTCGCTTTTCCTGTTGGCAGCGATGTGGACGAATTTTTTGACGCCCTGTAATTTTGATATTTGTACATATTTTATTATTATTTTATATATATTTGTAGTTTTGTTTGTAAATAATGTAAATATGTAATGATAAATAAAATTAGAAAGTAACAACAAATTTAACAGCCTATGTTACTCAATGAAGATGTAGCTTTCTAATGGTGAAAGAAATTTTAAAATTAGTCAAGTCGTTTTTGAGTTAATTCGTAACTAACAAACAATTAAATCTTTCCTCTTTACAAGAATATACAATAGAATAGAATAGAATAAAACTTTATTGTACACCAAAAATTAAACATAACGGGCTTACAAAACTAATAATTACACAACAACAAACTTTTACACAATAAGAAGAATAAGAAGAAAAAAAATAAGAAGAAGAATTATAAGAAGGATAAGAAGAATAGTTTAGATTTAGATAACATCATGTCTGTAATCCCCGAATGGTTTGGCAGTGGTGTACCTAATAATACACCCACATTTCGCCAGTTATATTTAAGTCCTATGTAATAATGGGAAAGCTTATTGTCATCAACCGGGCACAAAAGCAGACTCCGTGGCTGCTAATGAAAATTTCCTGGTGGAAAATTCAATAACATATTTCCCTACCTGGAATCGAGAATCCAGGAGTTTAATCTCTAAAAAAAAACAAATAACACGTCTGTCTTAGAACCCAATGGTTTGGCATGCGTCGATGGGAAGAGACCATAATGCCATGGAAGTTGGGTAGGCCTTTGGTGTGGGATGCGAATTGCGTCGACACCATTGCGTCATCCCATCTTCCCAGCAAGGTGAGCTGCGCTGGGGCGGCTGCTGCAGGTGTTGGAAACCGGCGCAAATGCAATAATTTAATTGGTAATTATGTATTTGAGCCCTTTGGGGTGGAAACACTAGGGCCATGAGGCCCGAGTGCCCACCTTGTGTTACGGGACATCGCCAAGAGGTTGGTTGACTCTTCTCGTGACCAGAGGGCTGGCCTTTTTTTGGCCAAAGAATTAGCATTGCCATCCAACGTGGCAATGCGGCTAACCTTCAGGGCACTTTCCCTGTTGACAGCGACGTGGAAGAACTTTTTAGACACCCTATAATTTTGATACTTCTAAATATTTTATTCTAAATAGTAAATAATGTATTTATGTTATATAAATAAAATAACACATGTATCGGAAAGGTTTATTATGTATAATAACATCTATATCCGTTATGACAAATAGACGATATCGTAATGCTTTCGTAAACACAATCGGAAATCTTGGGTGAGGCCTAATTGTCTACAGTGGACTGTAACAGATCGAGCACTTGTCTACTGCTTCATTTTTTTGCTTCACCCAAAGTTTGAAAACAAAATGGGGAAAAAAAGATCCAGTTTCCAAGAATAAAAGAAGCATTCTACATTAATTACATAAAGTTACTCGAATATCGAAACACTCTGTATGAAAAATTCCGGATAAAATTATTTCTATTACATAAAATAAATTGCCATACTTATATTTATTCCTTATTTCATCTGAGACTGGCTGAGAAGTGTGTAATAACTGTAGGCACCTTTCAGGATCTGAAAAAAATATAATTTTATTATGAGAAAGAAAAATTTAAGATGAGAACACAATATTCAAGGTTTTATTACATGTTTTTTATATGCTGAATGTTATTTTAAGAATTTCTGACAATTTCAACACATTAGAACATTATTATGGTTTGTATAAGATTTTTATTTTCGCAAATATTAATTGGGCCTTTCTCCATACAAACGTAATGCGTTGTTTTCTTCGTGGATAATGCGTCTAGAGCAATGTTTTTATTTCCAATAAATCTAGGTCTTATTAATACATGCCTCTATCATTTACTTTTTTTCAAAACATAATCACTAAAAGAATTATGATAATCCAAAAACCCGAATATAAGCCCGTTTTTACCGCCATGTTCAGAAGACTATCAGACAAATTAGATAAGTTGTTTAACAAAAAAGAAATAAAGAAGCATATATGAAATAAATAAGCATACATTTCCTCTAAATTTTGATATTATAATTATTTAGATCAGTTTAGTTTTGAAGAAGAAAACAGCGGAATACAAAACATCTTTTGGTCAAGATTTTTGTAGGTAATCAGCCTGAGCTGCAGTTGTCCCTTTCGCACTTTAGGGGGCTGATCGGGCGCAGCGCGACGGCAATAGTTTCTTCAAATAGCTATTCTTCAACTTCCTCGGGACTAGAGTCCCCTCTTAAGGATTATTGCTAATGTGATGTCTAATTTAGGTTGTAAAAAAAGCAGCTGCACGGGTTGATATACAAGGTTATGCAGCGCTTGCTAAGCTCGGTCCGTGGATCAGTAATCATCCATTACTTACCATGTTCAAATTCAAAATACATAGTTTATTTCACATAGGCCTAAATCAGCACTTTTAAAACGCCGATAAGAGTTGCACGGTTCGAGTTGGTCATTTCCTATGGAGAAGAACCGTTATGAAACTCCATTACTCTTTTAAAATGATTTGGTTTTAAAATATTACTATGTTACCTTCGTGCCTTCATAGATCTTTGGCAGTCGTTCCAGGTAAATATGAATTGGCTCGAAATTCTGGCAACCAGTCTTACCAGGACTATCATACTACCCAGTACGAACTGTATAGTGGAGGTCAGATAGGCAGTCGTAAAATACTGGTACTCAGCTGTCTCCGGTTAAACTGGAAGCCGACCCCAATATTGTTGACAAAGGATAGGCTGATGATACCTCTGAATCAGACTGATGCAATATTAGACAAGAATTAAAAGAAAAACTTACGCTTATAAATGTAGCTACAGTGAGCTTAGAAAAAGGCCCAGCTGAAAACACGATGATCTTATTAAACTGTGACGCCAATAGGTACAGGTCTTTGCGATACTTGGCGCTCTTTGACCACCAAATGCTCTCGTATGGACCACGCATTAGATCTGCACTCTAAAATTCAAAAAGGAAGGACGTAAAATAAATCCAACAGTTGTTAAGTTATTGTCTATCACTAGTAGCCTAAGATCCCGGTATACAACGATCTTCACCGAGCTGGTTAATGGATGAAACTTATTTTATATTAAATTTAATAATAAATATATTGCATATGGGTTGTCTAAAACATTTCAGTTCAGGATGATATGATTAATAAATAATTAAAAACAAATTTTTTTGGAAACATTTAACCGTTTTGGTTAATAAACAAATTCCATACCAATCGAAAGTATAAAGCCCCTAAAATATGTAAACGTTAGGTTGCCTTTTTTTCTCAACATCGTGAGGAAATCAGCATGTCTGAGAGATATTTCTCGACGGCATGTGAAGCTAAGTCCAAGTCTTATGCGTGGCATAAAAATTCTGACACCAGCTCAGGCAGTAACAACACGTTAACACATTTTTACACCTGATATTATAGTCCGGTCATTCATTGTAAAGTGCCGATTGAGCCCATTCACTTACATACTTGTAAATAAGAGACGAATTTCATCATCATTTCAGCCGAAAGACGTCCACTGCTGGGCATAGGCCTCCCCCAAGTGTACATAAAGGGGGTTTTGCCATAATCGTCACGCTTGGCGGGTTGGCGATCGCAGTGCGGTTGTTACAAAAGCACACAGAATGCTGCTGCCCATTCTCTGGCAAGTCCCTTAGTTTCCTCTAACGACACCCACGGGAAGATATGGGATGGTGCTATTTTTACGTCCGACACCGTACAGAAAATGGTGAGAAAGAGACGAATATGATTCATACTTACTGCAAACAAAACATCATTACTGTGCCAGCAGTATATGAACAACTGTGCGACTCCAAACAGCAAATATTCCGTAGTCAAGAATCTCTGCATAGGGTTGGTTTCGATCTGAAGCAGAATAGGTTTAAAAATTAACATTTTTAGAGGCCTTGTTGTTTCTGATGAATAGAAAAAATGCAAATGATATTTATTTGCCACAATATAATTTGAACAAGATTAAAATATAAAGAAAAAAAACAACAAAACAAAAAATGTGACATTTTTAACGGCCGAATGGCAAACGGTCCTTTTGTTTTGGGCCGTTCAGACTAAATACCCATGTACCTCACTGCTGCACCATAGGCCGGTGACATTTGAGGAAAGAAAGCATAGAATTAGGTTAAAAATACTCACCGTGATCTGATAAGCGGTGACACACAGCATGACTGAACATACAAACATGTAAAGTAACATTATCGGTGAAAGGCAAGAGTCGAACAGACGCGCAAACCTGAAGAAAAAGTAAATTGAGATTGAATCTCTAGAACAGTGACGTATGGCAAACGCCACTGTAGACTAAAACTGTGCGATTTAGGATTTTGGTTTTAGTTCTTCATTTGTGTCATAGATGGCGCTGTGTACTTTTTGTACTAAGTTACTGTAGTACTTTTTGTGCGTTGTTGCTGTAGTACTTTTTGTGCGATGTTGCTGTAGTACTTTTTGTGAGATGATGCTTTAGTACGTTTTGTTCTATGTTGCTGTAGTACGTTTTGAGCTATGTTGGTGCAGTACTTTTTGTGCGATGTTGCTGTAGTACGTTTTGTTCTATGTTGGTGTAGTACTTTTTGTTCTATGTTGGTGTTGTACTTTTTGTTCTATGTTGCTGTAGAACTTTTGTTCTATTTTGCTGTAGTACTTTTTGTTCTATGTTGCTGTAGAACTTTTTGTTCAATGTTGGTGTAGTTCTTTTTGTTCTATGTTGCTGTAGTACTTTTTGTTCTATGTTGCTGTAGTACTTTTAGTTCTATGTTGCTGTAGTAGTTTAAGTTCTATGTTGGTGTAGTACTTTTTGTGCGTTGTTGCTGTAGTACCTTTAATTTGTGATACGTTTCTGTAGTGCTTTTTGTGCTACGTTGCTGTAGTACTTTGTATGCTATGTTGCTGTAGTACTTTTTGTCTATGTTGGTGTAGTACTTTTTTTGTGCGTTGTTGCTAATATTGCCATTAGCAGCAATGGTTTGACTACTTAAAGTACATACTTCCGAAACAAACGAAATGTAACGTTTTATCAATCCAAAAACATAAACAGATTACGAAAATCCTCTAAACTTCGGATCCTCACATATTCGAAGTAATCTTAACTCCCCATGTTAATACGTAAACCGGTAAGTAAACAAAGTTACAAGAATTTATCGTTCACATTTAACTGTTCAAGTTAGATTGACTTGGCAAAGGTTAATTTGGATTTCGACTCGCATTTAACAATTTAGAGGAGTTATTTTATCTTAGGAGAGTTTAGATTTCCTGCTTAGTTGTTTCACATAACCGGTTTTTAACTAAAGGGGTAGGTTATGGAAGTAAGATACCCGCTCCGGGTAAAATACTTAGGTATTCAGCTGGACTAAGTCAGTGTTTATTTCAAAATATTCAGTAAGTGATGCAAGATGAATTCAAAGTAACGTTTGACAACTTCGGCTATAATAGACCATGTTAAAAGATGAATAAAATAATGGACGTTCCACACCATGCATACTATTTGTGATTTGGACAGCAAAATATGCTCTTTTTAGGAACATTGCATTCATACGAAACTGTCTTCATTAGATGCTAGTAGTAATTCGTAAAAGTTATTTGTCGTTTGGAGTAAGTGCTTGTGTGGTCCACATGTTTCAGTCGAGAAGAAAGTGTGTTCAGTCGAAATGTCACTGTTGTCCGGTTCATGCTTTACGATGATCGTAGGGACGAAGTTGCCCGGTTTATGATGTTTTTGCGATGACGTTGGTCGAAGGGACGCTGTTGTCCGGTCCAAACGTCGGTATGGTCGAAGGGATAATGTCGTCCGGGCCATGCAGCTGATAGCGGCTGGTTGAGCGGACACACCCGTCCGGTCCAGGTGTTAACTGTTTAGAGAAAGGTGTCGTCCGGTCCATGAGTGGTCGAAAGGACACATGCTTTCGTTGTAGGAGAAAGGTGTCGTCCGGTGCATGAGTGGTCGAAAGGGCACACGCTTTCGTTGTAGGAGAAAGGTGTCGTCCGGTCCATGAGTGGTTGAAAGGACACACGCTTTCGTTGTAGAAGAAAGGTGCCGTCCGGTCCATGAGTGGTCGAAAGGACACACGCTTTCTTGCTGGGGGAAAGGTGCCGCCCGGTCCATGAGTGGTCGAAAGGACACACGCTTTCTTGGTAGAAGAAAAATGTCGTCTAGTCCGAGAGTGATCGAAAGAATACACGCTTTCTTTTGTTCTGAAACAGTTAGTTACAATGAGAGTAATGTTTGTCATAGTTTGTCAGGATGGAAGAGCGGATGTCTTGGTGATAAGACATTGTTTGTTCCAGGAATACAATAACGCCCGAGGACGGTCGTATGTCAGTCTGGCCGTGTCGGCGCCTTTGTAAAAAGGCTTCATATGACTCACGTTGCAAACTAAACTGTGACCACAGACGAGAGAGAAGCGGTCTACGATTCTCTCTGGCGGAACGTCAAGTCGTTGCGGGTAGCCATATTGACTTGAGTAGTTGTCAAGGAAGGTGGCGCGTAACGAGACGTTGACGGATCGCCGACGTCTGTTTTCTTAATCTAATTAAATCTGGTGCCACATATCATAAGTAATTCCGATGCGGCGGATAAGAGCCTTTACATAAGAAACATTTGTAAGTATAATAACATAAAATATACAACAATAATTAAAAAAAAGAACAATAAAAAAAAAGAGTTGTCAGTTTGTACGTCGCGTCCGCGTCTTGACTGCGACAAGTAGGTATGTTACCACTCAGCATGCTGCTGTCCCTGTTTTGTTAATTGGTGCGAAGAAGCGCCACGCCGAGAAAGGTTTAAGGAATGGGGGGAGGCCTATGCCCAGGAGTGGGACAGTCAAGGCTAAGAAAAATAATATAAGTTTAAAAATTAAATTAATTGACCTCTTAGCAAAAACACAAAGTCGACCCCCGACGCTACGACATTCATTTTTCATTTCAGCCTGAAAGACGTCCACTGCTGGACACAGGCCTCCCCCAAGAGGGTTTTGCCATAATCGCCACGCTTGGCAGGCGGGTTGGCGATCGCAGTACGGTTGTTACAAAAGCACAGAGAACGCTGCTGCCCATTCTCTGGCAAATCCCTTAGCCGCCTCTTACGACACCCACGGGAAGATATGGGATGGTGCTATTCTTTAAGTCCGACACCACACAGAACTACGACGCTTGGATTAATTTATTTTTGGTTTTGTAGAGATTTTTTGTGTCGTGGTTTTTTTTTTTTTTTGTACATGTCGTAGGTTGATGATTTATTCCGTTAGACTCGGTCATCATGTGGGCGGAACATGGGTTTCGTGCTATGAAAACACACACACACACACGGTACACTGCTTTTATCGATCTTTGGCGCGCTTTCCGATTCATTTTCTGTCCGTACTAATAACCGGTTCCGACATACAGATTTCACGAAAACTGCATACATCTCTTTTTTTTCTTTTCATTTAGGACCGCTTTATTCTTGTGCAATAATAATCTTGAAACGCAAGGAAGAATAACGCGTTGTTACTCTTAAAACACCCGGTTCAATCGTAAAATGAATTTACCGATACCCCAAATAAATGTTACTTTCAATCATTTGTTAATTTAAATAAACAATACATACGTTTTAAAACCTAAAAATACTTACTTGACCAACTCAACATGCCTTCGATGGCATTCCTTCAACCTCTCCACAGCCACGCCATGATCTACTTGCACCGATTCCGATCCAAAAATATCCTTAGAATCAATTCGCAACAACTCCAGTTCAGCTCTGAAGAAAACCATAATCACCATGGAGTTAGTATCGAAAGAGGTTATCCAACCTCCACCATATATGGCCGCATAGCTTTGATATACAGAGGCCGCTAAGTATCCAACCAAAGTGTTCTTATCCCACGGTACCCAAGAACTTACTACTTGCAAGTAAGTATCTGTTCCATTTTTTACGTTTACTCTATAAGTCTCCGAGGAAATATACTTGAAGATTGGCTGGACCATCACTATGATAACCGTAGTATACATTAACGACCAATATAGATAAGTTATCTTTCTGCAATACTTCGTAAATGCGTCTAGTAGCTCTAGCTTTTTCTTGTCTGTTGTGTTTCGCTGGTTTAAGTCCGCCTTAGTAACGTATTCGATAATGCTGACCCAATATTTTTGCCAGGATAAAAATGTCGTCACTTTTATTACACTGATAGTGGCCAGCATTGTAATCTTCAAATTGTTTAGGAGTAAATTCATGTCTGATTTCACAAACCAGACGTCCACGTGCTCGGTTGCAGTGAAAATGGTAACCAAAATATGCATCAGCAAGTAAAAATACTTCATGAAAACGTTTTTTGGGAGCAACAGTCCCCAGAATTGTAAAGCTTTGACATTTGGGCCTAATAAAGGCCTTTTTGGGTTTTCCAATTTCTGGAGAATATTTTTTAACATCTTATCTGATCGGCTTGATGGAGCAGATTGGAATAATGATGCGATCCCTTATTACTTGATTCCAAAGACGAAGATAATTACGTGATTTCAACGAATAGGGGTGGGACAAGGTGTGGTTTTGAATATCGAGTTTTTTGCTGAACTAGTTTTTATAACGTATTTTAAAATTTTAATCAGATAGTGGTAAAGGGCTTCTATAATTTTTGAATCTGAATAATTGGATGATTTCTTTAAATTTAAACGAGTCTCTTTTAAAGTAAGCGCCGCCGCTGTTTAAAATAACCAGCCAGATGCATAATTCGGGCTTAAAATTTCAACGTTACACGGTCTTAACGCAACCACGTCATTTTAAATGTAAAGTATAAAAATAATGAAATTTTTCGAGCATTTTATAAATCTATTCAATGTCAAAAAATTTCGTATTTTAGATTAAGTAACATTCCGTCAAAATGTCATTTTTGTAAGCAAACTAGCCTAGCCTTTTTCCAACTAGGATGGGGCGGCCATCAGTCTAATCGGATGAAGCTGAATATTATTATATATTATATTCGAATGCAATGTAGATTGTTACTGAATAAATAAATGAAATACCAGTACTTTATATGAAGTGACTGCCTATTTGACCTCCACAACCCAATGGGTGATACAGAAAGACCCCTTGGTACTGGTGGTCAGACTTTCGGGTCACTGATTACCTTTAACGACTGTCAAAGATCTACAAATGGCAGACGGGACCAACCGCTTAACGTGCTTTCCAAGGCACGGAGGAAACTTGGACTGTATTAGTTGGTCACCCATTCACAGACCGACCTCAGCAAAAACTGACTAACGATCGACCCACGTAGCTATTATTATTTCGTAAACCATAAATGATATTTCCTCTTGAAATAAAAAATCGCATCAACTGAAAAGTTGTGCCAAAAGTTTTTGACATGACAGTTTTATAATACTATTTCACAGAAATCTTGATAAAACTTTCTTGAGATGAATATTTTACCGAGATCTTAGGAAAGTTTGGAATTTAGGAAAGTTTTCAAGTTTTTATAATCCATTCACGTTGGCGTAAAATGGAAGATGTTTTTGTAGGTAAGCTTGAAATATTCACGTGAAAATATTATCAAAATTACAGTAACACTTTCACGAAAGGAAATTACCTGGTATACCAGGTGGTGTACCAGGTTCTGTATGGTGTGGGACGTAAAGAATAGCACCATCCGATATCTTCCCGTGTGTTGTAAGAGGCGACTAAGGGATTTGCCAGAGAATGGGCAGCAGCGTTCTCTGTGCTTTTGTAACAACCGTACAGCGATCGCCAACCCACCTGTCAAGCGTGTCGATTATGGCAAAACCCCCCATGTTATGTCAATGTGGCGACACTTGGGGGAGGCCTATGTCCAGCAGTGGACGTCTTTCGGCTGAAATGTTGATGATGACCAGGTGGAATCCAGACATCGACGCACAAACACTTACCACGTGTTCAGTACATACCAAAAGATACACTAACATTGAAATTTTCATCCACAATTTTTAATTTCATACGACCACCAACATAAAAATTTTTCATAGGTCTGTTCCAAACATATTGACCATGTAGGTATTTAACTTTTTTAGGACAACACATTTTTTTTTTAATTATTGATCAAACATTTAGGGGTCCTATTTAGAAAGAAAGAAAAGAAAGAAAGAAAATACGTTTATTTGGCACACGACACAAACACATAGCATTAAAAAATCTAAAATCAAATAAAACTTAAAACTAAAAACACAGAGAAAAAAAAAGACAAAAAGATATTCTATGTGCGTCACAGGACTGTGCCAAATAGGCCCAGTTCAGCAAAATGCCGGGCAACTAGTGTCCGACACTGGTTTTCAACTGGTCCTGAGAATTTTAGCATTTGATGCACTGAATACGTGTTAACTGTTCATGCATATGATTACTCTGGACGCTCTTAACTTGCCCGTATTTCTACATCGTTCTCACATACTAGTAATTCTCAACACGATTGATGTAACCAAGATTTTGTAACATATTTTGATTTAAAAGAGTGTCCATGGAGTTTCTTGCCCATTCTTCTCCATAGAGATCTACGCTTTGGAATGGGCAACTACAGTACTTTCACAAGTTGTTATGTCTTGTGACTGGGACTGTAGCTTCGCGTTCTTCTTTTTTGTTCTTTGACTTTCAAAAGTGCCTGTAATGGTCTAATTGAAATAAATGCTTTGTGTTTGAGTTTGAGTTATTGATAATTCCGTATTTTAGGCCATGAAAGAAGACATGAGTCCTATCACAACAGTTATGATTATGTGAATAATGCCCGTTTTCACTGACACAATATGACATCTAAATGAAAGCTTATATTTTATTGTACAGCTATAGATTTAATTTAAAATTGCACTGAATCAGATTGTAGTTACCACTCACGGTGCTTAACTTAGTGTTTTGAAAATTGAACACCACGGTTTTATTTAAATATTCATGTATGTTTGTGAAAACGCTCAAAAATATTTATCCTAATAGGTTTCTCTAAACCGACTTCTTTTTTTAAGTAAACACCCCGTTTTCGCAAAATTTTTCATTGCTGCTCCAGTACTATTGGTCGTAGCGTAATGAAATATAGCCTTTCTCGATAAATGGGCTATCTAACACGGAAAGAACTTTTCAAATCGATCCAATAGTTTCGGAGCCTATTCAATGCAAACAAACAAACAAACAATCAAATCTTTCCTGATCATAATATTTAAATATTCATGTATGTATGTTAGTGAAAACGCTCAAAAACATGTATCCCAATAGGTTTCTTTAAAATGACTTCTTTTTTTACTTTTTTTATTTTTGTACAGCCAGTATTTCAATAAATTCATGTTTTAGACTTAACTTTGTTCATCTTTCAAAGATCTTCTGCTAACAACAATAATCCAACAATAATAGGCAAACCCAATTGATGGATACGGTCTTTAACAAAGTTATTTTTCATATTACACCTAAAAAAATACTTAAAATCCAAAAGTTTCCTTTATCGCCAGTTATATTTGAGTAAAATTTATTACTTGAGCGATAAATCCTTACTTTTTCGTCCCTAATTAAAATATTTCAACGTTTTTTGCTGTGAAAATATTTTTAATGCAAGGCTTTAAAACCTTGTAAATCTTGTTGGGAAAGATAAAGATTTTTATTTCATTGAATAAATTCATTAAATTCTGCATGTTATGTATATGTTGTTGTCTTTTTAGTGCATACGTGTATAAATTGACGACATTTTCTCATCAGGGTAGGCAAAAACTGCTGAGTGCGTTCATTAATCGGAATATCACACATCGATAATTTAAAATCAATTACTGTGAAGACTAACCGACTCTCTTCAAAACTCCATGTTTATGGTTGATTTCATTTAATTTAATCATTCGAGTTTGTGTTTAAAAAAATACATTCTCAAATTTCCTGACTGTTTTGAAACTTTTATAATTTTTTTATCGATATACCAATCAACAGTGGCCCCATCCCTATTCACAACAATTAAATAATACTACGGTATTATCACTTTCTGCCATTCTGTTAATTGTGACACCTTCCATGGATTTTTCAGCCCCTAATTACATATTAGCCGTTGTCATTATATGGATAATTTTGTGAAATTATTTCTCTTTGTAATAACTTAATTTTATAGCGTGCAATATAATTAAGTTGATTTATTTGTTCACTTGTCATGTTGCACGAGTTTGTCTGCATCTTTTCCAATAGAGGTTGGGATTAAAAACCGTCATTGGTTTTTGTTATTTTGGACACCGAATCATCATCAGTTTTTAGTATATCATTGCTGGGCGTTGGCCTCGCCGTTTGCACGGTATTGGAGCTAACTACGAAAACTTCTATTCAGAGACAAAGGACAGTCAAAGTGTTTCGTTTTCCTACGATTAGTCGAGTGCAATGAGACAAAACATATCAAAGGTGGAACGATGTTTATAATTGTCGCAATTTCATGGAACTTTCTTTATTAAGTTTCTAGGGGCGTAGAAAAAAATGTAAAAAAAATGCCACACGCGAGTTTTTTTTTTTCATTTCCTTTGGAATATTTTTTTCGTTTATGGATCACGTGAAATTTGACGAATTGATATTGTGGTGTAATAAATAGTGTAACTTGTGTATCTATTAATCGCCAATTTGTTCATTTTCGTCGATGAAAATCGTGTTCCTAGTTTTTTTTTGAAAATTTCCTATTTTCTAAGTCTTTTTTTTCGGTAATTTAGAAATAATAGATGCTAAATTACCGATTTTTAAGACTGAGATTCCTTTTGAAATTGGCAAATAAAACTGTATCACAGGTAACTCGACAACAAAATGTTCAAGAACACCACATTAATGAGTGTAGAGACCAAAAAGGCATTCGCAAGTATCAGAAAATCGTCTATTCTAGTGAAGGCAATTTTTTCGTAATGATTTTCGTGGACTTAGTAAATGTCCCACAGAATAGTACTCCCAAAAAAACATATGCGTTAATCCAGGATATATTTAAACTATCTGTGAGCTAAATTTCATCTAAATCCATTCAGTAGTATTTGCGTCCATCCTCACAAATTTTCGCGTAAGTAAGATTAATTCAAAAGAAAAGAGTTTATAATCGTTGCCAAACAAGTTCATTGTTAAATCACATGCTTTTAAGAATTTCATCGTAATCTACAACATCGGGGTCGTTTAAATCTGCTTAGAAGTTTTATTTGAAGCGGAAAATTAGAACTGTCAGGTTCTCGGTACTTGAAAAATGATATCAAAGAAGAAGGCGATGAACTAGTATACTTTCCAGGCGCGCTTAGTAGTGAATTTATTTCAAGGGTTTGACTTTTTTGCACAGGCACCTAATTATTTTTCTAAAAATAATAAAAGTAAGAACACTTTATAACATTAGCTACCTGCCAGTCTCGTCAAAATCGGTCAAGACGTTGCAGAGATTAGCCAGAACAAACACACTGACAAAAAATAAAAATAAAGTTTTTTTGATAGAAGCAGGTACCGTATTATCATATGAATTAAGTGAAAAGCTGTTTTGAAATTGCAAACAGACGCTTAAATTTTATTTATTTTGTACAAAATCAAAACATTTTTATTTCACGTAAGCCTACATGGGCACTTTTAAAACGTCGATAAAAAGGTGCTCGGTTCAAGTTGGTCTTTTCCTATGGAGAAGAACCGGCAAGAAACTCCACGGCAAAGAGACACCCTTCCGCCCCCCATTTCTCGGTAAACACGTTATAACCGTTGTCATTGGCAGTCATTATTGGTCAATAAGAAGCCCGAAAGGCTTCTGCACTGACAACCAGTCTTACTAAAGGGCAGTTCTTGTTACACAGGAACTGGTGTTGGGTTTGTCAGTTAAGCAAGTCCAATGAGTGATTAGATTTGACGGCACGGTTGGCTAAGTGGTTGAATGATCGACTGCTGCGCTGCGGTCATACAAATATTTGTATGACCTACAGATAGTTGTTCCGGGTCTGGCTGTTTGTGTATGTTAGTTTAAATGTTTGTAAACGCACCCACGATACAGGAGAAATTCCTTGAGTGGGGCAAAGTTTAAAAAAAAACAAAATGGTTAGACGACACTAAACTTGTGGAGAAAAGCATAGACAGATTATAATCTAAGAATAGTTGGTCGCTGGGTTGAACTCAAGACAAAGTTTATCTTCTTTCTCCAAATTAGCTTACTGATATGTTTTATAAGATTTTTTTAATATTTTACTTTTTTTTTTTTTTCGTCTGTATCCACCTTTAAGCAGGCACGACCTTTATGTCTCGAGGCTTTATTTATTCTTCAGTATATTTTTTAATATTTTTATTTTTGGTGTGTGCTAGCTGACGTGACATTAATTTGATTTTATGGATTCTTAGTTTATATAAACTTATTAACATGTAACACTACTGTATAGAATCTGGTTCTTATAACCTAACAGACAGATGTGTTCCTGGGGAGTTTGTTCCGCCACTTCTTCCCAGCTAAAACACTAGAAAGTGGCGAAGGGCGGGCGTTTTGGGGGTCTGTCTCTTGTAATTTTGACGTCCAAAAGTACTGATTATCAGCCTAATTTGATTAGATGACTTTTAATTTTGTTTTTTTTTGTTTGATGAGCTACCGGCCATTTACACGACAAATTAGTACTGTCTTATCCCATTTTAGCCTAGCAGGCTTCTTGCCAACGTCCACTGTCATCATCATCATCATCATCATTTCAGCCAAAAAACGTCCACTGCTGGACATAGGCCTCCCCCAAGCATGGGGGGGTTTTGACATAATCGCCACGCTTGGCAGGCGGGTTGGCAATTGCAGTATGGTTGTTGTTATGTTCAGTAGTAGCAATAAAAGATACTGTTGGTATACTATGTTTAATTCACACAAGGCACAGGTACGGGTACAAAAGCACAGAGACCGCTGCTGCCCTTTCTCTGGCAAGTCCCTTAGTCGCCTCTTACGACACCCACGGGAAGATATGGGATGGTGCTATTCTTTACGTCCGACACCATATGTCCACTGTACCCGTTTTGAAACGCAGCGTGGTGTTTCGAACTTTGTCCTGTCTTTGGACACCCAGAATACCGCGTTCAATTGTCTTTCGGGAAACTCCAAGGCGGAACTTCTAACATTCGGTGAGTGTCTAGGTCTGAGCACCGTCAGCGAGGATTTGAAATTATTTTTTTATGTTCCGAAAATCCCTTCATGTTAATGAATTTAAAATGTGCAATAATTTAATAAAATACTTGTATTTAACTACACACTATTAGTCTGGAAGTCGACATAAAAGCAGTTGAGAAAAAACCGGCCAAGTGCGAATCGGACTCGCGCGAACGGTTCCGTACCATTATTTATAAAAACGAGCAAAAAAGTCACTTTTTTGTATGGGAGCCCCCCTTAAATATTTATTTTATTCTGTTTTTAGTATTTTTTGTTATAGCATCTACAGAAATACATAATCTGTAGAAATTTCAACATGCTAACTATCACGGTTCATGAGATACAGCCTGGTGACAGACGGACGGACGGACGGACCGACGGACGGTCGGACGGAAAGCAAAGTCTCAGTAATACGGTCCCGTTTGACCCTTTGGGTAAAGAACCCTAAAAAACTAGACTGTTTTCGAGTAAGTCAGAAAAACTCATCATTAACTGCTTTATCTATCAAAAATCTTCGTTGCCCCAAAAGTTGTCCTCTCGGGGAATAATTACTATATAATATATTAGCGGCAGGTACGGATGAATAGGGCTGCGGGTTGTTAGTGCTGCGGGTTGTTCGAAAGAGATACCGTGGCCCTGGAACGCAAAGGGCTAAGAAGGAACATGGATGGGTTTTAGTCAGTCAAGTCGGACACTCCCTTCCGCTCCGCCCAGAGCGGGAGAAGTCATTTGATGATTTACCATACTAAAAAAAAAAAGGTACGGATGAATGATTGTGTCGTTAAGAGGTTTACTATATATTAGCGGCAGGTACGGACAAATAAGAGTTTAATGAGAAAGTCATCAAGAGCGCGTGGATTGGTATCAGCTGGTAACCCTCGCTTGCCAATATCGATCCATGGATTGACTATCATCTACATTGAATACCATCCATTTCATATAAAAATACCTCTCTGCTTTCGAAAGAACGTTAAACCGTGGATCCCAGCTGTATTTCGTTGATTAATCACAGTCATTATGGCTAGTCAGACCTGCTGTCTTGTATGGATCAGAATGTTGGGCCACAAAAGGGATGAATGAAAGGCATTTGCATTTGGGTGAGATGAGAATGCTAAGGGGGATGTGTGGTGTTACGCGAATGGATAGAATAAGGAATGAGCACATTAGAGGAAGCCTGAAAGTGGCGCCGGTGACTGAAAAGATGTGTGGAAATTGGTTGTAGTATGGGGCATGTAATGCGAAGGAATGAGGAAAATTTCGTGAGGAAAGTTTTGAGTATGAATGTGGATGGGTATAAGGGTAGACGAAGACCAAAGAAACGATGGATGGACTGTGTGAAGAATGATATGCCAAGAAAGGAGGTATCCCATGAGATAATAAGTAATAGAGAAGTATGGAAGAAGAAGAAGTACTGCGCTGACCCCAAATGAATTGGGACAAGGGCAAGAGAATGATGATGATGTTACGGCTAGTCAGAAGCACGAAAGTCTGACAATCTCCATGTTATACGATTCTTGTATTCAGCTGCGTCCGGTTCGACTGTAAGCCGACCCCAACATAGTTCAGAAAAGGCTAGGCAGATGGTGAATCTAATGATGATTGAAAATGAGCAAGTCAGAAAAATCATCATTAACTACTTTTATCTATCAAAAATCTTCGTTGTCCCAAAAGCTGCCTTCTCGGGGCACAATTACTATATATTAGCGGCAGGTACGGACAAATGATTGTGTCCTTAAGACCGTTTAATGAGAAAGTCATTACGGTAGCGCGTGACCCGTTTCCTATTGTGACTGGGTGGGAATAAACTGGGAATGGCAGAAGTTTTACTTCGTTTTTTTTAGGGTTCCGTACCCAAAGGGTCAAACGGGACCCTATTACTGAGACTTCGCTGTCCGTCCGTCCGTCCGTCCGTCCGTCCGTCTGTCTGTCACCAGGCTGTATCTCATGAACCGTGATAGTTAGCGAGTTGAAATTTCTACAGATTATGTATTTCTGTTGACGCTATAACAACAAATAATAAAATCAGAAAAAAATAAATATTTAAGGGGGGCTTCCATACAAAAAAGTTTTTTTTTTCGTTTTTATAAATAATGGTACGGAACCCTTCGTGTGCGAGTCTGACTCGCACTTGGCCGGTTTATTTAATAGTAGCGTTGCCTCACACTAGGAATGTCTTCTAGATGATGACGCGTTTACAAAAATTTAAACTCACATATACAAACAACTTAATATCTAAACTAATAATATTATAAAGAGGAAAAGTTTGATTGTTTGTTTGTTACGATTTAACTCAAAAACTACACGACCGGTTTTAAAAAATCTTTCACCATTATTAAGCCACATCTTTACCGAGTAACATAGGATATATTATTTAAGTATTTTCGCGGACGAAGTCGCGGGCAAAGTGCTAGTTACTAAATAAACTAATAAATTACTTGAAATCGCAAATTAACACCAGACGTCTTGACTCCGCTGCGATCAGACACTGAATGTCATCCTCACTGCAAGCTGAAAGCATCACGACTCTGTAGAAGCGTGCAGTAGGTGTGGGTAGATTTGTAAGTAGGTCGCGTGATGTCACCCCTGGCGAACTTGCGATTCATTTCATGTTCGAACTAGTAACTAAGATTCGATTTCGGATTCATCAAACCCATACGTGTGGGGTATCTATGGATAGGTCTTCAAAAATGATATTGATGTTTCTACTATCATTTTTTTCTAAACTGAATAGTTTGCGCTAGAGCCACTTCCAAAGTGGTAAAATGTGTCCCCCCCCCCCTAATTTCTAAAGCAAGAGGAGGAAAATTCTGAAAATATTTAGGATTGTAGAACGTAAAAAAAACTATCAACGAAAATTGGTTTCAATAAGATATGATGTTTAGTTTTTGAGATATGGGACTTTTTCATCAAACTGCAGCAGTAACTTTGTTTTTCATTAACACACTATGAAAAACCAATTTAGTTTTGCGCTTGTGTGGAAGTTTACTAACTAACTAATACTACTAACTAATGAATGACAGTTCAAAATATTGTTATTATATTGTTTGGAGCTAAGGAACCCTGTGTGCGAGTAAGACTCGCACTTGGCCGGTTTTTTTTTTAAATTTATTTATTTAAATTACAACACAGAGGTGTTATTTAAGACTAAACTCGCCAAACTTTTACGTTTGGCGAGTTATGGCGAGAGGCGCTCTTTTATGTAACAATCAATTTTGTTTTGTTTTTCTTTATCGTGTTAAGATATCCGATATCCTTCCTCCGAACTAATTAATGTTGTCCTGTATAACAAAAAATCCAATGCTTTTAGTCTTCTGCTATCTCCCTGCCTCACGACATTCAGTAAGAGATACAAGAAACGACATTTATAGCTGTTTCATGGCTATTTTATTTATGTTATTGGACATCCTGACTTTTTAGACTCAACTTGTATTTCAAATAGTCTAATTGGCGTACTGGGGCGACATTTTCTTCTGATTGAAATCGACTTTTCTTGTGAGGAATTATGTTGAGGGATCTTTTGATGAAGGTAAAAGTACAAAGGAAAGTAATTAGGTCACGATGTTAGTCATCATCATCATCATCATTGCAGCCGAAAGACGTCCACTGCTGAACATAGGCCTCCTCCAAGTGTCGCCACATTGATATAAATTGGGGGGTTTTGCCATAATCGCCACGCTTGGCGGGTTGGCGATCGCAGTACAGTTGTTACAAAAGCACAGAGAACGCTGCTGCCCATTCTCTGGCAAATTCCTTAGACGCCTCTTACGACACCCACGGAAAGATATGTGATGGTGCTATTCTTTACGTCCTACACCATACAGAACATACCATACAGATGTTAGTACCTACTTACATTGTTCTAGTCAGGGTTTAGTCATTTCTTATTGTCGTCTTCATGTTCTCGTCTGGTGCGAAATTCATTTAATTCTTATTATCACTCTCTTGCACTTTTCATTGGTCCCGGCAGTTATTTGTAGATCTTTGACAGTCGTTACGAGTACTCAGAAGGCAAAAGTCTGACATTCAGTATTACTAAGAGGTATCGTATTACCCAGTCACTGGGTTGTGGAGGTCGGAGAGGCAGTCGCTTCATGTAAAATACTGGTACTCAGCTGCATCCGGTTACACTGCAAGCCGAACTCAAGATAGTTTGGGAAGGCTAGGCAGATGATGATTCTCTTGCCCTTTTCCCAATTTTTTTGGATTAGTGCAGCAAGTATTCTTCCTCCATTCTTCTCTATTACTTGTCATCTCATGAGATACCTCCTTTCTTGCCATATCATCCTTGATAGAGTCCATCCATCGTTTCTAAGGTCTTCCTCTATTCTTATAATCCACATTGATACTCAAAACTTTCCTCACGACAATTCCTCATTCCTCCGCATCACATGCCCATACCATGACAACCGATTACCACACATATTTTCAGTCACCAGCGCCACTTTCAGACTTCCTCTTATGTACTTATTTCCTATTTTATAAATTCACGTAACACCACATCCTCCTTAGCATTTTCATCTCAGCCACATTCAAATGCCTTACAAGACAGCAAGTCTAACCATTGTTTTATAAATCTTTCCATTAAGTTTAAAGGGAATGCGGGAGTCGCAGATAGTTCCCGTGACCTGCCGCCATTTCATCTATCCAATGTTTATTTATTTTTTTAAACTTCATGCACAATAGTGGTACATAGGCAGACTTAATGCCACAAGGCATTCCCTACCAGTCAACCATTGAGCTAAAAAGGACAACATTGTGATAGGGTACAAAATAATATCTAAAAATATGTAAATAATTTCGAAATTGTTTATAATTACATAGACATAGTTTATCTGTGCTTAACACTACGATCCATGCAAATAAATGGGCTGGCATGTTATCAGATCCATATGGTTTACAATGTGGAGTGAGACAGGGTGGATTATCATCCCCACTAATGTTTAATTTGTACATTAATGCGCTGATCGTTGAGCTCAGCAGCACTCATGTCGGCTGCCATGTAGACAACGTATGTGTAAACAATCTTAGTTACGCGGACGACATGGTTTTGCTGAGCCCAACGATCGGCGGCCTTAGAAAATTAGTTAATATATGTGAAATTTACGCGTCTAGGCATGGCCTCAAATATAATGTTTTAAAAAGTGAGCTCATGATATTCAGGGCGGGTACAAAGTCACCGGAGCAGGTCCCTCCCGTTACTTTAAACGGAATACCTATGAAGGTTGTCACCCGCTTTAAATACCTTGGGCACATGGTCACTGAACACCTACGTGATGATGAGGACATGGACAGAGAGCGTAGGGCGCTATCGATCAGAGCAAATATGATAGCTCACAGGTTCAAGCGTTGTGCTGCGAGTGTTAAAATAACACTCTTTAGAGCGCACTGTACATCGCTTTACACGTGCAGCCTGTGGGCTCATTATACGCAACGATCGTTCAGCGCTCTGCGCGTCCAGTACAACAACGCGTTCAGGGCGTTGTTGGGGCTGCCGCGCTGGTGCAGTGCGTCGGGCATGTTCGCGGACGCACACGTAGACGGCTTTCACGCCGTGCTCCGCAAGCGATACGCCGCGGCGCTCCGTAGGCTGCGCGCCAGCACTAACTGCATCCTGGCCGTTATAGCTGATAGGTGGGACACGCGGTACGTCCAACACTGGGTCAGAACCCACACGAGGAAATAATGTTGTTATGTATGTCTTTTTTTGTATTTTTTCTTTTATTTACTAACACTAGCTGTTTAAGTTTTTCTTATTGTACTAATATTCTATGGATTCCGTAAATCTGAAATAAATTGTTTTTATTTTATTATTTATTAAATAAAATATGTCGGTTCATTTGTTTCTTTAGGCTACTACATATGCTCTAGTGATTGCAATCACGTCTACTGAGCATGAGGTCTTGGTTTCGATTCCCGGGTCGAGCAAATTGTTATTGGGTTTTTCATCAGAAATTTCTCAGCAGCAGCCACGGAGTCTTGTATTGTGCCCAGTTTATGGCAATAGAGTCGCCTCCCATAACATGGTACTTAAACATAACTGGTGAAATTTGGGTGTAATATTAGGTACATCATCATCATTCATCATTTCAGCCAAAAAGACGTCCACTGCTGGACATAGCCACATTGACATTTTGGGAGGTTTTGCCATAATCGCCACGCTTGGCAGGCGGGTTGGCGATCGCAGTACGGTTGTTACAAAAGCACAGAGAACGGTGCTGTCCATTCTCTGGCAAATCCCTTAGTCGCCTCTTACGACACCCACGGTAAGATATGGGATGGTGCTATTCTTTACGTCCGACACCATACAGCGCCTATCATATAACTACTATTTCATCATCTGCCTAGCCCTTTCCCAACTTTGTTGGGGTCGGCTTCCAGTCTAACCGGATGCAGCTGAATACCAGTATTTAATATGGAGCGACTGCCTGTCTGACCTCCACAACCCCACCAGGTACTAGGTGATACGATACCCCTTGGTAAGACTGGTTGTCAGACTTTCGGGTGACTATCTGTAACGAATGACAAAGATCTACAAATGACAGCCGGGACCAATGGCTTTACGTGCTTTCCGAGGCGCTGAGGAATCTCGGTATGTAATGGGTGGTCACCCATCTACAGACCAATCTAGGTAAGCGCGGCTTAGCCAGAAGATTGATCCGGGCAGCTGTTATTATTTAGCAACGAGCTCATATATCTACTACTAGCTGTCCGGCGCAACTTCGTTTGCGTCACATTTTCCCCGTTTTCGCAACATTTTTCATTGCTGCTCCACTCCTATTGGTCGTAGCGTGATGATAGCCTATAGCCTTCCTCGATAAATGGGCTATATAACACTGAAAGAATATTTCAAATCGGACCAGTAGTTTCGGAGCCTATTCAATGCAAACATACAAACAAACAAACAATCAAATCTTTCCTCTTTATCATATTAGTTTAGATTTACTCGTCCTTTATTCTACATATTTAGTATTCCCATGCTTACACGTAAGATGAGTGCTGTAATCAAGTCGTTTATGTAATGGAGTGCGATCCTCCTGTGAAATGGATGCCGTTACGTTGTATGAGTCTATTATTGTAGGACAGGTAGGGGGAGGGGGGACGTAATGTCTCTATTTATATATGCGTGAAGTGTAAAGTGAACCTTGTTAAGAAATTTATTTCGTGTTTAGTTGAATCGGTTTAATTTGAATCCTACTATCAAAGTTAAATTATCTTCATCATTATCGACCTATAATGTTCCCACTGCTGGGACACAGGTCTGCTCTCTATGAGAGGAAGTGGGCTGTAATACATGACGCGGGCCCAATGCGGGTAGGTAGATGTCACTTGTCTTCGAATTTTTAGTTCTAGGACATGCCAGTTTCCTCACGATATTTTCCTTCACTGTTTTTGAGAGCAGCTTTCTCAGCTTTCACGAGGTTTTCGTCATGCGGAATGGTAACATCAACTATCATTACGCGGCGCGCTGATTGGTCTACCACCACTATGCCAGGCTTATTGGCAACAATAGTCCTGTCAGTAATGATAGGCCGATCCCAGTACAGCGTGACATGGTCTTTCTCGAGAACTGGGTCGGGCACATACTTGTAGCACGGTACCTCAGATTCCACAAGTTCATAATAATATTTCAAGGCAAGTTGTCTTATAAGTCTTCTTCACGTTGTTTGTCTGGTGTGCGTACCGTGTGCAGTTTGATCCAACTTGAAAGACAGGATAGCTTACAAGTCAATTTATAGTCGCAACATTATTTTATTGCACATTATGTCACAATTATCTGTTAGCTCCAAACGATTCTAACAGATGGCGGTATCTGTTGACTGGACTGAGTAAGTATTCAATAGATGGCGCTGTATAGGAGCGGAGCAGCAATGAAAAATATTGCGAAAACGAGGAAGATGTGACGCAGACGAAGTTGCGCGGGACAGCTAGTTTTTATATAGAAATACGTAGGCATAACATAAAACACAACATAACAACAAGCTTGTAATTTCCGAAGGGTAATGCAGAGATGTAGGTACCTTAGTGTACACAGATTTCGCCAGATTCGTTTTAACTGCCACGTAATAGGGGCGAGCCTATTTAAGTCAACCAGATCCAGACTTTAAAGCTTGTTCTGAGAAATTCCTGATAGAAAAACCCAATAGCACATTGCGCGAATCGGGAATGAAACCCAGAACCTCGTCGTCAGTAGTCGCGCTTGCGACCACCAGACCAAAGAGCCAGTCCACGTTTTATAGTAAAACTAGCTGACCCGCGCAACTTCGTCTGCTTCTCATTTTTTCTGTTTTTGCAACATTTTTCATCCATGCTCCGCTCCTATTGGTTGGAGCGCGATGTTATATAGCATATATAACCTAAAAACATCAATTCGAAAAAGTAATTCTCGAGATTGGCGCGTTCAGCCAATCAAGCAAATATCAAAACTCTTGTAATCCACCATACGGTTGCAAAGAAAACCAAGATCTGTATAACTTTACTAACACTGATTACACGGTTCTGATTACAATTGACACGTCTTCACTCGACGAGTGCTCAAACTCGACTCCCACGCTCCCAACGAACATAGACAAGTAATCTACCGTTTGACAGCTAATAGCTGTCAACCGGAAAAAGTCAGTTTAACAACTAAACTATTATTCAATGTTATTTCAAAATCAAAATCAAAATCAAAATATTTTATTTTACATAGGCCTATATGGGCACTTATAAAACGTCGACAAAAGATGCACGGTTCGGGTTGGTCGTTTCCTATGGAGAAGAACCGGCAAGAAACTCCATGGTTACTCTTTTAAAATCATTTCACATGGGCACATGGCAACCTTACAAAATAAAATACGAAACAAATATGACTAATAAAATAAATAATATTGAGAGTATTGCCTCTGCTTAATATAACAACAAAATAATGATATAGCTAACACTCTTTAGCTTTATAATATTAGCACAGATTATTATTGCAAAAAAAAAACCTTCAAAAATACACCTTTAGACATTCAGCGGGTACATTTCACCTTGAGAAAGCAGGTGTTACGTAATTGCCTTTGTCGCATTTTGTCCCAAGGGAAATTGTATGAAGGATAAAAAGGATGTGTTTCTAATAATAGATAGATACCTTTACAAGTATGTTGGGGCATCTGGGGTCCCATTTGGGAAGCATATGAGGGTTCCATTTCATAAAATTGTGATAAAAACAACATCTGGTAGGTATGTTTTTAAATTTTTATCTCTCATCATCATCACCTGCCTAGCCTTTTCCCAGCTATGTCGGGGTCGGCTTCCAGTCTGTCCGGATGCAAAACCTGTCCCTACCTAACTATTTGACCTCGACTTCGACTTTCGGGTCACTGACTGAACTTCACGATTTTTCCAGATTGCCTATCAAGCACATGGCAAGAGTACTATTTTGTTATTTTATCATAGGCGAGATAGTTATTATTTTACTAGCTGTTCCGCGCAACTTTGTCTGCGTCACATTTTCACCGTTTTTGCAACATTTTTCATTGCTGCTCCGCTCCTATTGCTCGTAACGTGATGATATATAGCCTATGTCCTTCCTCAGGTTGAAATCTATCTTCTTGCCAAATTCGTGAAAAGGTAACAAACATACATACAAACAAACATACAAATAAGCATACAAACAAACATACAAACAGACATACAAACAAACATACAAACAAACATACAAACAAACATACAAACAAACAAACAGAGTGACTTTCACATTTATAATATTAGTATGGATTTTGCAATGCTGAACAAGTAACCTAATACGGGAAATTATTGATTGTGGTAGACGCTACATGTAACAATGTAAACAAATATTTCAAAATCGAAAATGCCAAGAGCTAAACTCAATCCCACTTACCCAAATCTAATGCAAGATGACCTTATAGAACCCATCCGTAACTCATGTAGGATAACATATTTGGGTACTACCATAGATTAAAAATGTATAGAAGCGACAACTTTGCTTTGAACTACTCCTCAATGCTTACAGAGAGTCAAGTTTGCTAACGTAGTTGTGTCGAAGCGGCCGGTCATTGACACCGTAATTATAGATTTTGACAGATTTGGTAATCTCTTTATTAAATGGCGTCATAATCACTGATGTTCTTATTTGCTGACTCAGCTCAAGCTCAAGAAAAGCTCGATACGCCTCAAATCTGTCTCATTAGATACATTGACAGCTACAGTAGGTTTATAATTGACATAAACGTAATAAAAAAATTACTGTAAAATTTGAGGATCCGCCAATTGTGGCTAATATAACGATTTGGTGGGTGGTAACGCCAACACTGATTAGATAGATTCACTCTTATAATATAAGGCATTTTGTATTTCCCGCTCCTTTTCCCAACCTCCTCATGCAGTGCTTTTAGCATCATTCAAGAACGTGAACATGAGAACGAGAGCTGACAGCTCAACGAAGAAATGACACATGGATCCACGTGTGTAACGGATATCGCGAACCACGCCCGCACCGCATGACGAGTCTTTTCGCCTGACCATCCGCGAAGAGACGAGGATCATCTCGAGCCTTTCTCTGCAATATTCAATAAGTTCCCGCTCCGCCAAACGCACCCTTGTGTTTGATAACCCAGTGCAATAAGAACTAAAACTATATTCAAATATTGGTCGCGCGACCCGCGTAGTGCTAATCTGCTGTGTGACAGTTCGAAGGAGATTGGATTCCCGCTGGCCGGCCCCTGGTAAGTGCTGCAAATCCCTTCTCTTCCTCTCTTTCTTGCCTCGACTTTTGTCACTGCTGATTCATTGTAATTAACACGTCCGCTCGTATCGAAGGTTGTTTCTGATACTTTTCAGGACAGAATTATTGTTGGCGTGACCAGTGGGTGTTTTGAACCGTTGTCATGACGACTGAGTAGACTCAGTCGGTTGGTTAGCTCGGGTAGAGCTGAGCAGCTTTTGACTACCAGTAATAAATCTATCCAGCCATCACAGAAGGCTCTGTATTCTGTAAAATTGGCTCTCTACCATAGTCATATACGAGTACTATTAGTCTGTTATATTTTTGTTAAGATGTGGATATTGGTGTGGGTTAAATGCTTTATAACTTTAGCTTTTAATGATTTTTGTTTTCTGTAGCATGTAACTGTTTTATGTCACTAATAAATAAATTAACGTCAAAAATCTATAAATCACAGCCGGCCTGATCGCCTTTCCAATGCACGTATTTTAGCCCGCTTTACACATTCTGCGCTAATTTATTTTCAACTCGCAGTTGTATTTTGTTAACCAATTTCATGAGTTTTAATTTATTTGCATGGAACCCTAAACTTCCTTCAAAAATAAAAGTACAAGCTACTCCTAATAACATAAGCAATCTGCCAGTAAAGTCTCGTTAAATTATTATATATATATTAAAACTGTTTAGCCAAAATTCGGAGATTAAATGGAACAAACAGACACTTTAATTTTACTTATTTGTATACACACTGTTGTTTTGGATTCTCGTCAAATTCAAGGAGATAACTATGCCAATGATTCTCGACCCGAATCAATAATAAAATGGGAAGGTAGGTATTTTTCATTTTGGTTTATTTACGGAAATTGGTAAGTGTGAATCACCCGTGTTTAAAACGCGGCCCGTCTGATCCTCACCCTATAACCACGGTTTAACACATACAAACAATCGCAAACGATGTTAAGGGGGTTTTTCTGAAATACTGACAAACTTAAACAAAAAAAAGCAAAGTTTATTAATAATTACTAGTTAATAATTAATAAACACTGCTTTGTTTGTGTTTTTTAAGTTTGTATTGTAAGTTAAATTGATTATTTATGGATTTTGTGACAACCTCCTGAATTTTGACGAGGATGCAAAACAACACCTTGTAGATTTTGTCAATATTAAAAGTATGAGTTCTGCTTTTACAGTTTTCTTATTCTTTGTTAGATCGCACTATCCGTTCTGTTACTTGTATGGGACGATGATACAGCAGAAATGTGATGGCCGACTAGCAAATGGGGTCTCAGCTGCCGTTTATATTACTATACTTAGTTTGGACGACGGATTTACTCGCTGAAATATTGAGAATTTGCGTTTACCGTATTGTGCACTCAACGAAAGTTTATTGGAGAGACTGGTTATTGAGACTTTATATAAACTCCGAAAACGTATGCCTCGTTGGTCTAGTGGCCGTAAGTGCAACTGCTGAGCATGAGGGCGTGGGTTCGAATCCCGGGTTGACCAAAGTAGTATTATGAATTTATTGTTTCTGATTCCTCTTTTTTCTTTTTTTTCGGAAGGGAAATAATTAAATGACTCTTCCCGCTCTGGGCGGAGCGAAAGGGAGTGTCAGACTTTACTGACTAAAAACCCATCCATGTTCCTTCTTAGCCTTTTGTGTTCCAGGGCCACGGTATCTCTTTCGAACAGCCCGCAGCCCTGGCAGGCATTGGCCCTCTCGGACCCCTTCCGATTTGCTGACATCTCCTTGAGGCGCGCGTGGAACACGAACGCGCCGTCGGCGCGGCCTGTCGTCATACGACGGGCGGACGGTGAGCTAGCCCATTACTCACCGTCCACAGGCCCGCAAGGCGGGACCCCTTTTTTTTTTAGGATGGGAAATCATCAAATAGCTTGTCCCGCTCTGGGTGGAGCGGAAGGGTGTGTCAGACTTGACTGACTACAACCCACCCATGTTCCTTCTTAGCCCTTTGTATTCCAGGGCCACGGAATCTCTTTCGATCAGCCCGCAGCCCTGGCAGGTTTTTGATTCTGTCTTTGACACATGAAACTTTGTTTGATAATCTTTCTGCTGTTTCCTGTCTTGTATGCTGATGATACTAAAACCTGTGAAATAAACAAACAAACGTCTCTCTACTTTCTGACCTAAAGAAAACATCCCAAAAAAGTCTCAGCTCCGATCAACATACGGGACAAAGAGCCCTCCTGATTCCTCCAGTTAACAAGATAAGAATATATAACAATTACCATTATTTTTCCTGTTCCTAGTTCCTCTGGAGCCTTGCCAGGATTTGTCGGTCAAGGGCGGGATGTTCACGTGTCGGGCCATTGATTTTCTGTTATGTGATTGGACGATAGGGAAGTCTATGGTCAGCAGTATATATGCTGTGTAAGAGATAAAACGAACGTTTATCAAAGATTTTGGACATGATCAACTAGCATTAAAAACCGGCCAAGTGCGAGTCGGAATCGCACACGAAGGGTTCCGTACCATTATTTATAAAAACGAACAAAAAAATCACTTTTTTGTATGAGTGATTCCCCCTTAAATATTTATTTAATTCTGTTTTTAGTATGTTATAGCATCAACAGAAATACATAATCTGTGAAAATTTCAACTGGCTAACTATCACCGTTCATGATATACAGCCTGGTGACAGACGGACGGCCGGATAGACAGCGAAGTCTCAGTAATAGGGGCCCGTTTGAGCCTTTGGGTACGGAACCCTAAAAATTACCTTAAGCCGCATGGGTCGATTTTCAGGGCGAAGACGCGGTTGCCAAGACCGTCTTTACGTACAGAGTGTCCTTCGTGCCTCGGAGGAGCTGTTGGTCACGGCTGCCATTTGTAGATCTTTTGACAGTCGTTACAGGTAGTCAGTGGCACTAAAGTCTGACAACCAATCACAACCAAAGGGAATCTTATTACCCAGTATTACCTGGGTTGGGTTGGTTCTGTATGGTGTCGGACGTAAAGAATAGCACCATCCCATATCTTCCCGTGGGTGTCGTAAGAGGCGACTAAGGGACTTGCCAGAGAATGGGCAGCAGCGTTCTCTGTGCTTTTGTAACAACCGTACTGCGATCGCCAACCCGCCTGACAAGCGTGTCGATTAGGGCAAAACCCCCCAAAATGTCAATTTGGCGACACTCGGGGGAGGCCTATGTCCAGCAGTGGACGTCTTTTGGGCTGAAATGATAATGATGATGATGACCTGGGTTGGTAGATAGACAGTAGCTCCATGTAAAATGCTGCCATTTAGCTGCATCGACTCGCTCAAAAAGTTGGGAAAAGACTAGGCAGATGATGACGCAGCTAGCATGGAAATTTCCCCTGTGAACACTTGGTCCGACTGCTTTGACCGATCAATCGGACCACGCGAACTTTTTTTTCCTCTTGGTCCGATTAAGGAGTCGGACCACGCGGTCTATCGTTATTTTAGAATACTTGGTCCGATCGATCGGACCACGCGAACTTTTTTTCCTCTTGGTCTGATTAAGGAGTCGGATCACGAAGGCTATCATTATTTTAGAACACTTGGTCCGATTGATCGGACAACGCGAACTTTTTTTCCCTTTTGGTTCGATTAAGGAGTCGGATTATGAGGTATATCGTTTAGAACATATTATTATTATTTCACTGATATTATTTTACAAGAACAAGAACACTTCAACAATCTTTAAACATACTTTTTCCATGGACTCTAGCATTGAAATCTTTAGTCAGTTATTAAAAGAACTCAAATGTGCTCACTTTGACCGTGGATGTATTTATTGTTACAGCTAGCCCATTGTCGTACTGCTGGGCAAATACCTCACGCCATTCCTTAAAACAGAGAGCAGCGGTGGCCCAGTGGTGGCAGCCCCGTTTTACGAGCAGTAAGTCATGGGTTCGAACCCAGGCAGGCGCATTACTTTGTGTAGTTTATTTCATCACCGCTGGCCTCAAAAACGGTGAAGGGAAACATCGTGAGAAAACCGGCATGTCCTAGAACTAAAAATTCGAAGAAATGTAACATCTACCAACCCGCACAGGGCCCGCGTGGTGGATTAAAGCCCACTTTTTCCTATTGCCTCTCATTGAGGAGGCCTGAGTCCCAGCAGTGAGAACATTATAGGCTGATGATGAAGATTCCTTAAAACGGTCACGATTCTGTGCCACAACTTTCGAATTATCAAAGACGACATCCGGTTCGTCCCGCCATCTCCTTCGTGGTCTGCCGCGACCCCGTATTTCTGCTTCAGGGTACCAATCCTAAGCTTTACGGGCCCACTTGCTATGGAGTGCTATATCTTAGGTGTAAAACTAACAAATCGTATTCGAAACAAAACGCAAATCGTTGACGTGGCTCAAGAAGCTGCCCAACTTAATGGGACTGTGTAGGACATGTCTGTCGCATGCCAAACGAGCTGTGTATGTACGGAACGTTTATTCGTATAAAAGAAACGGCAATCTTTTTATGCGACTCGAGGTCCTTGCTGATATGTATACAGAGTTACCTACTTAACCGGTAACTCGATGTATACCTTGCAGAACATCATAGTAGGGCTTAAATGCAACAAATTAAGCCACCAAATGTTCCACCGAAATTCAGTGGTTTTTGCGTTAATTCGATTTTTTGTTTTTGTATGAAAAATCACAAATTAAATCATTTGAAGCCTATTTAAAAATAAACATAATTAATGATAGACTTTTATTTGATAAAAAATGTCAGTAAAATCCAAACTGCTAAAGCTTTAAAATCAAAGCTCCCATAATATTAAAACAGTAACAATTTGCCAACATTCTTGGTGCGAAATCATTAAAATGAAATTTAAAATTTCTGCTGAATTTATAACAACGAAGTAATTTTATAAGCCCCGTCAGCTTTCATCTTTAATTCTGATTAAATTAAACAAAAAATCACCAATCACTTTGATGGATTGGACCGATTAAATTTAAATTAAGGCGTCGTAGAACATCGTACGATAGGAGCTCAATGCTTAATAATAACCCCAACTCGGTTCGATTTTTAGGTCAAGCCGCTGTTGTCTGGGTTGGTCCGTGGATGGGTGACCACCCAACCGAGTTTCTTACGTGCCTCGGAAAGGACGTTAAGCCGTTGATCCCGGCTGTCTGCTATAGATCTTTCACAGTCTTTTAAGGAAGTCTGTTGCCCGAAAGTATATGACTTCTCGTTATACTGCTCAATTGATATTTGACAAGGATTTGTGTGAGATCTACAGCAAAAAAAAAACAGCCAAGTGCGAATCGGACTCGCGCTCGAAGGGTTCCGTACCATTATTAATAAAAACGAACAAAAAAATCGCGTTTTTGTATGAGAGCCCCCTTATAATGGTAATTAATAGTTATTTTATTCTGTATTTAGTATTTGTTGTTAAAGCGGCCACAGGTTTACATAATCTGTAGAAATTTCAACTGGCTAACTATCACATTTCACGGGATAAAAGCCTGGTGACAGACGATCGGATGTACGGACGGCGGACGGAGAGCGAAGTCTAAGTCCCGTTTGACCATTTGGGTACAGAACCCTAAAAAGGGGAAAATAAAAACTGGTATACATAAAAAAAAACAATAGAAAGTGCAAAAAACTTTTTATACATTGAATTCTTATTGAGATTCACTCTGTAACGTAAGTAATGAAACAAAACGCAAATCAATTTTTACCAATTTGTTTAAAGTGCTATGATAAACACTGTAACTGACTTGACACCTCGATTGCAGGTTGGAATATATTATTTTTAAAATAGTTAACTCGAAACACTCATCATCATCATTATCATTACAGCCGCAAGACGTCCACTGCTGGACATCATGCATCATCATCATCATTTCAGCCCAAAAAAGTCCACTTCTGGACAGAGGCCTCGCCCAAGTGTCGCCACATTGACATTTTGGGGGGTTTTGCCATAATCGCCACGCTTGGCAGGCGGGTTGGGGATCGCAGTACGGTTGTTACAAAAGGACAGAGAACGCTGCTGCCCATTCTCTGGCAAATCCCTTAGTCGCCTCTTACGACACCCACGGGAAGATATGGGATGGTGCTATTCTTTACGACCGACACCATACAGAGCTGCTGGACATAGGCCTCCCCCAAGTGTACATAAGGGGGGTTTAGCCATAATCGCCACGCTTGGCAGGCGGGTTGGCGATCGCAGTACGGTTGTTGCAAGAACACAGAGAACGCTGCTCACGAGAATGCTACTCGAAACACTGTCAGTTTAAAACACTACACAATTTTATTCGTCAAGGCTTTTAAACCCACAGTATATGAAAACAAACCGTTCAAAGGTAGGTATTATTATAAGATTATTAAATGTTATGCTGTTATAATGCTTATAATTATTATTTTATTGCTTCATTGTATTTATAAATGAAATACAGCTTCCAAAGTGTTGCTTTAATTGAATTATAGAGGCTACTAAGAGACTGTTTAACAAAGTTAAAACACAAAATAAACAGATAAATACAGAAGGTCCGCTCCATCTGCATGCTCCCCGTTAGATTCCCCGCTTCAATGTTGTCAACTCCCCGAAATTCCCCGCTTCCTTTTATTAATTCCACAAATTCCTAGAAATGATAATTTTGGAATTAATTAGTTGGATTATTTTAAAATTTGTTATAAGTATTAGTAAAACTTTTTTTAAATACTCATAACAAAATTAATCCTTACATTCACAGAGTACATCCATACTATTCAAACCAAAGTAAGGGCCACGTCTTTCTTTAGTATCAGTTTAGGCCAACTTGTAAAAGAAAAGATTTATATTTAAATCTAAGGCTAAAAAGGGCCACTAAGGCCCTTATTTTATTTGGAATCTAAACTAATATTATAAAGAGGAAAGATTTTATTGTTTGTTTGTTTGTTTGCATCGAATAGGCTCCGAAACTACTGGTTCGATTTGAAAAAATCTTTCAGTGTTAGATAGCCCATTTATCGAGGAAGGCTATAGGCTATATATCATCACGCTACGATCAATAGGAGTGGAGCAGCAAAAGAAAAATGTTGTGAAAACGGGGGAAATGTGACGCAAACGAAGTTGCGCCGGATAGCTAGTATTATATTATTTTTGCCATTATTTTGCAGTAATCATATTTAGATTTGAATTAAAAGAGGGGGGGCTTTGGCTATACCTTGTTTAGGATGCATTAAAGCAGTAATGGTGTCATTGTTGAGACTCCCACGGTGTTGCGTATTGATGTTATTTAGATTGCATTGTTTGATGTTATAAAATACATCGAAATCAGTATTAAGAAGAATCAGTATTAGAATTAGTCTGGTCTGAATTCCCTGAAATTCCCCGATTTTGTTATTCCCCGCGCTCTCCCCGCGTTATCCCTAAAATCGGGGATTTTCCCCGCGATTGGTAGCGTATGAATGTTTGTGTGCGTGCATGTTTTCGTACTTAGCATCGAGCCGACCTTTTGTACCAATTTGTTTTGTGGTTGAACTGACGTTGCGTACACGATTTATGGTTGACTTAAATGAAGTTTGTTGGGGATTAAACTTTGGTTTGTTTACGTTAGAAATAACTATAGTTAGGTGTACTAATGGGAGATGAGTTTGTGGAATACAGTTATGGCGAAAGATTACAAAGGAATGTCTAGTGATACATTTGGATGCACTCAAAATTAGCATAAAAAATAAAAATTAACATATGGGTTCTTGTAAAACGTCGACAAAGGGTGTACGGGTCGTGTTGGTCGTTTCCTATGGAGAAGAACCGGCAAGAAACTCCATGGTTACTCTTTTAAAATCACAATTTTTAGGTTTTACAATATTTGAATGTTAGTACTTAAGTAAGGGAGGACAGCGCAGGCCCGACAATAAGTTGTTGCTTACTACAAAACGTAGAACAAGATAAAGCAAAAAGCATTCCCAATATTAACATTCCATCAATTCTTATTCTTATTCTTATTCTTTATTGCACATAAAATTAAAAGATATACACACAAATAATATATAGCTAATGTACAACGGCGAGCTTAACCCAAAAATCAATGATAAAGATGCCAAAAAAAAACAAAAGTGGTAGTGACATTAAGCTACTGTAAAGCTATGATAAGCTTTCTAGTATGCTTGGCTGCAGAATCAGGTCCCAATATTATTTTTTGTGCTAGTTCTGTGAGAGGATGGACGAAAGATGACTTTTTCTTGTAATTTTTTAAGTATTTTATATAATTTTATATAATATAATTTTATGATACCTTATTGCTAATGTGTGTGTGTGTGTTTTTTTAACAGCAATAGCTTGGATTTACGTTTGTTATCAAGAATTTTCCTTCAAAGGTCGATATCAAACGTTTTCAAGATAACCGCACGAGTCGTTACGAATACACGAGAAATAAACGTTTTTTCCTCACACGGGTAAGTCCCATTCCAACTCTGATTAGGCTTAGCCCCTTTAATACGGCTTGAGCAACAAACTTGTGAAGGGACTTAGGATTATATTGTTATTAGTTCGAAATTATTGTTGTTACGCACAATATTAAGTGTGTTTACCGTACATACCTAGCATACCATACCTTACTGCCTCGATGGTAACAAGGCGTGACTGCTGAGCAATGAGATCCTAAGTTCGAATCCCAGGTGAGGCAAAATGTTATTGAGTTTATCCATCTCGAATGTCTCAGACACGGAATTTAGAATCGCCTCCCAGGTCCCATGGTGGATCCAGTCAGTACACAAGCCGCCTTGTAGGAGATCGTGCGATGTCCCTTACCTTATGACCTCGACGGCCACCAGTCTTTGTAGTCTGCGCAGAACCGCGGTGGTATGGGCCGTCAGGTTTGTCACTCAAATCAGGCCATAGATCGCACGATCCCTACGTCCAACCACCTACTACCGCCTTCCGATTACCGCCTACAGATTGGGAAGCACTTGGGCAAAGGCCTGACGGCAGTCGAGGACCAATCGTAGGTACTTCATGATTGGCACCGGCCCCCATCCACAATATATGATCCCAACGGCGGCGCACATCGGGGGCCATGAAAAGCAATACCCTCCGACTTGTTGGGGGGCTATTACCTACTTTCACCACAAGTCCCTATTAATTGAGCTGGTTAGTATTTAAAATTAAAATGTTCAATCGAAACGAAAACAGATCTTTTGGACAAAATTGACCAAATTATACGCAACACATTAACATCCATTCCTAATGTGGCCCTGGTCGACCTAGCGTGGCTGCAAGCCACCCTAGTGGCTTGCCTGGACAAGGATTGGCCCGAGACCCCATTTTCCCAGAGACAAAAGGATGAGCCGCTCTGCAGGTGGGTACTGAATAACCTTATTAATACGTTTACCAATACTGCTGAGTATGCCCGCCTACTGGCTGTGGGTGAGTGGGAGTCGGGTTTCTGGCTTCATGCACTACCGTCACCTAATATAGGCACTATGCTTGGTGACACAACATTTCGGCTCGCTACATGTCTGCGATTGGGCGCTCTTTGCGAGGTTCCACACCGCTATCGATGAGGTGAAGCAGTCGACGACCTCGAACACCATGGCCTTGCCTGCAGTAAGAGTGCAGGTCGGATAGTGCGGCACACTAGCATTAATGATCCCATTCGTCGTGCTTTTGCCACCGCCGGGGTGCCACCTGTCTTAAAACCCAATGGCTTGGCACGCGTCGATGGGAAGAGACCAGATGGTATGACCATAATGCCATGGAAGTTGGGTAGGCCTTTGGTGTGGGATGCGACTTGCGTCGACACCCTTGCGCTATCCTATCTTCACAACACGGTGAGCTGCGCTAAGACGGCTGCTGCAGGTGCTGAAAACCTTAAACGGCGCAAATACAATAACTTTATTGGTAATTATGTGTGGAGCCGTTTGGGGTTGAAACACTAGGTATATGAGGCCGGAGTGCCCACCTTGTGTTTCGAGATATTGCCAAGCGGTTGGTTGACTCTTCACGTGACCAGAGGGCTGCCCTTTTTTGCCCAAAGAATCAGTATTGCCATTGGCAATGTGGCCAGCGTTCTGGGGACTTTTCCTGTTGACAGCGATGTGGACGAATTTTTTGTCGCCCTGTAATTTTGATAATTGTACATATTTTAGATCTATTTGTAGATTGTAAATGATGTACAAATGTTTTAAAAAACACAAAAATTGAATTCGCCCGATCAAAACCACAATTCAGCTACCCAGATACTTACTCACAAAAAAAAGCCTTTGTAATAAAATACTTTCGCGTCTCATCGTTCAACCATTGAGTTTTCCAATACCGAAGGATTATCTCCGATAAACTAAGTTTTGAATGCAGTATCGTGGCTTACGGAGTCTTAAGTCGATGTAGGAGTCTCGGCAACAATAATGAGGTGCTTTCAATGTTAGGAGTTTGCTGTTTCATGTTTGGAGAGGAATTGTTTGATTTTCTTTTGAAAAAACTGCGATAATTATGTTTATAACACATCAGTCATCAATCAATGGGTCAGTTCACCCACATTTAGATACCGTGGCCCTGGAACACAAAGGGCTAAGAAGGAACATGGATGGGTTTTAGTCAGTCAAGTCTGACACTCCCTTCCGCTCTGCCCAGAGCGGGAGAAGTCATTTGATGACTTCCCATCAGAAAAAAAAAAGTTCACCCGCATTTTGTCAGTATTTCGAGTCCTATTGGGCACAAATTCAAACAAAAAAACAACTCCTTATCTGACCTCCACAACCTAGTTGGTACTGGGTAATACGATACCCCTTGGTAAGACTGGTTGTTGTGACTTTCTGACTGTGTGTGTGACTTTCGGATCTGTAACGACTGTCAAAGATCTACAAATAACAGCCGACTGTGCTTTCCGAGGAAAGGAGGAAACTCAGTATGTAATGGGTGGTCATCCATCAAACCTGAAGATTGATCGGAGCGGCTGTTATTATATAGCCACGAACTTTTCCCTAAAAAAAATTGCGATAATTTTATGAAATTGCCCATAGAGTATGCCCACATTTTGTCTGTTTGTCGAGTCCCATGTAACTCCCAGCGGGCATAATATTATTGCCACCATCATCATCATCTGCCTAGCTTTTTCCCAAACTATCTTGGGGTCGGCTTCCAGTCTAACCAGATGCAGCTGAGTACCATTAATTATTATTATTGTCACCAAGTGGACATAAATCAAGGCACCCGGTTCCTACTGAGAATTTCTCAAAACATTTTATCGGGGTTAGGGATCGAACTCAAGACGTTTTGATCCGCAGAAACTGTAGCAGTTCCGACTCTAAACCAATAAGACAGCAAATACGAATGATGTCAAGTTTTAAAACATATGTTGTGACTTTTAATTGCATAATAGGTATTCGTTTCCAACAAAACATTCTTCCTTCTAAATCCATACTAAAATAGTAGATTAAAAAAAGAGCATCTAGCTACCTAAACGTACCGTAGATAGAGCCAAGTACAACATCCCTTTCAGCCTACCCCAACCAATTTATAAGCGTAAAGCATACACGGTTTTATCAGAAGGCGCCGATCGTTACCCAAAGACTGCTTCGAAGTTTAAATTGCTTTCCTGATAAGAAATGATTAAACTTAAAGTGGATTTAAATTTAAATATTTCAAGCCTAAAATTAATGTTTTGAATCGATTGCTTTGTTGCTACTCGGATTAATTAATGGTGGAATGGAATGTTTGACTTATAGACTTACTATTTTCATCTTGGAGGCTGGGCAGAACATTTCTATGGAAATCCACCTTTTACAATTTCACATACTCACTTTGCTTGGACCAAAGTTATAATTATAATGGCTGTAAAAAACCCTTCATCATCATCATTTCAGCCGAAAGACGTCCACTGCTGGACATAGGCCTCCCCCAAGTGTCGCTATATTGACATAAAGGGGGTTTTGCCATAATCGCCACGCATGGCAGGCAGGTTGGCGATCGCAGTACAGTTGTTACAAAAGCACAGAGAACGCTACTACCCATTCTCCGGAAATCCTTTATTCGCCTCTTACGACACCCACGGGAAGATATGGGATGGTGCTACTTCTTGACGTCCGACACCATACAGAAAAAATACCCTTGGCGAAGCTAGAAAGCACTTGTTTTTCACACAATTGAGATATTTTTTTGTTGTGCTACACTAATCCTGGGAAACTCGGAAACGGAGATTTTGGCGGCTAAGTATGAATTTATTAATGTTGTAACTTTACCTAATTCTTATACCGTCATGACCAAAGAATGAACATTTGATTGCCATCCAACGTTGCAAAGCTGCCAGCCTTCTTCGACGGCACCTGCGAAAAATGTTGATATGTGCCTTATGTGGAATAGCTCAGGTGCCATTTAAACGGGTGCCCAATGTGCAATACCTCATTTTTACAGCTGACAGCGACCCCAAGTACAATGGAACAAGAGCAGGAAGACGATGCAATTATTTTTTATATTAATTCAAATATACATAAAGTTTTGCTCTGTATGGTGTCGGACGTAAAGAATAGCACCATCTCATATTTTCCCGTGGGTGTCGTAAGAGGCGACTAAGGGATTTGCCAGAGAATGGGCAGCAGCGTTCTCTGTGCTTTTGTACCAACCGTACTGCGATCGCCAACCCACCTGCCAAGCGTGGCGATTATGGCAAATCCCCCCAAAATGTCAATGTGACACTTGGGGGAGGCCTATAACCAGCAGTGGATGTCTTTTGGGCTGAAATGATGAATGATGAATGACATAAAGTTTTTAGATATTGTATAACTACTTGAATGAATAAATAGTCAAGTCTCTCAGGAACCAACGATTAATAAAACAATCTTCGCGCATAGAAAATACCAACTCAATACAAAATTCATGAGGAATGAAGCCTCTCATCGGTCGGTGACTGTTATAATCCTTATTGTCAACAGTGCTTCTGTAAACGCAATTAAAAGTTTCACTGCAAAGGGTTAAGGGGCAGGAGGGAGCGGTTTTGATGACTTAAAACTTTAATTGCTACTTGCAGCAACCCAAGCTACGACTCGACGAATAAGAGCGTCCCGCGGTCGCGTGCCGTTACGATACTCCGAATAAGGTTATCGCTCTCTCTTTCCCGCACGGCCCTCGACGGCGTGTGGCCGAAGCGCGCGGTACCGCTATTCCGCTCTTCTTCTTCTTCTTCTTCAACCCTTGGCCACCCAATGCTGATTGTAGGTCTTTTCCAAATGTCTGCACTTTTGGCGGTTATGTGTCATGTCTAATTTGTTCCAGCCACTTTTATGAGATCGTCTGTCCACCTAGTCCGCTACACAACATGCGCAAACGCAAAGCGTACGTGCATCCGCTAATCCATTGTCCGCGGATAACGATTCCAAACTTATTGTAAATTGTGAACGTGTGTACTAAATAAATCGACGGGCTCGGACACCATGGCCTTTCCTGCAGTAAGAGTGCAGGTCGGATAGCGCGGCACGCTAGCCACCGCCGGGGTGCCAGCTGTCTTAGAACCTAATGGCTGGGCACGTGTCGATGGGAAGAGACCAGATGGTATGACCATAATGCCATGAAAGTTGGGTAGGCCTTTGGTGTGGGATGCGACTTGCGTCGACACCCTTGCGCCATCCCATCTTCCTAGCACGGTGAGCTGTGCTGGGACGGCTGCTGCTGGTGCTGAAAACCTTAAACGGCGCAAATACAATAATTTAATTGGTAATAATGTATTTGAGCCGTTTGGGGTTGAAACACTAGGGCCATGGGGCCCGAGTGCCCACCTTTTGTTTCGGGATATCGCCAAGCGGTTGGTCGACGCTTCACGTGACCAGAGGGCTGGCCTCTTTTTTGGTCAAAGAATTAGCATTGCCATCCAAGGTGGCAATGCGGCCAGCCTTCTGGGGACTTTTTCCTGTTGACAGCGATGTCGAAGAATTTTTTGACGCCCTGTAATTTTGATACTTGTACATATTTTATTTTTATTTTATATCTATTTGCAGTTTGTAAATAATGTACATATGTAATATACTAAATAAACTTTTTTATCTTAACTCTAATCTGAGACACTTTTTTTGTTGAATAAATGAATGAATTATATTAGGTCTTTATCTATGAAATTGCCGTTTTGTTTGAAAAAAGTCAAAGTATTTTTTTTTCGAACTTATTTATTTCTTTTATTCAAAGTAATCACCCCTGCAATCAATGCATCTTTGCCAACGCTGTGGCAGTTTATGGATGCCCTTCTTGAAAAAATCAGCTGGACGGGAGACAACAAACTCTTCAAAGGCGTTTTGTACTGCCTCTCGGGAATTGAATTTTTTTCCCGCTAAAAAGTTGTCCAAATTTTGGAAAAAGTAATAGTCGGAAGGCGCAAGATCTGGTGAGTATGGCGGATGAGGGAGAGCTTCCAAACCCAACTCATGCAGCTTAGAGACGGTCTGTTGTGCAGTATGGGGCCGCGCGTTGTCGTGAAGTAGCAGTGGAGACGACCGATTGACCAAAGCTGGTTGCAGACGTGCGAGTTTCGCCATCATTGTGGTCAGTTCTTCAATGTACACATCTGCAGTAATTCTCTCGCCGTTTTGTAAAAAGCTATGATGAATCACACCAGCACTAGACCACCAAACTGTGACCATCACCTTTCTAGGGGTCATTTTTCGTTTTGCACATTGCTTTGGTACCGAACCAGGATCTAACCAACTTGCTGAGCGCTTTCGATTGTCAAAAAGAATCCATTTTTCGTCGCACGTAACAATTCGGTTCAAAATTCCTTCATTTCTGTGCCTGTCAAGCAGCGCAAGGCAAGTATCGACGCGTACGTTGCGCTGGCGATCGTTAAGTTCGTGGGGCACCCATCTATCAAGCTTTTTTATCTTGCCAATCTGTCGCAAATGGACCAATATTGTTTTAATGCTAACATCAAAAGCTGCTGCCAGCTCAGCTGTAGATTGAGTTTCATCAGCTTCAACAATCACCTTTAATTCATCATTGTTGACCAAAGTTTCCGGACGACCACGAGGTTCATTTTTCAAGTCAAAATTCCCAGAACGGAACCAAGCAAACCAATAACGGGTTGTGCGTTCGTTTGTACAGTTCTCTCCGTAAACGTCGTTGATGTTACGGGTCGTTTGTGCCGCGTTGGTGCCACGACGGAACTCATATTCCATAATTACACGAAATTTCAAAGTATCCATTATGAGGAAAAATGTTGAAATGTAATGAAAATACAACGCTAATCAATAAACAAAAGACTGATTTTGTAAATAGAATGTCATATTTTTAAAACAAAATTAATTTGAATTTAGAACTCATAGCCAATCAAAACATTTTTTTGTTTGAAAAAGTCTGTACTGCAATACGGCAATTTCATAGGTAAAGACCTATTATTTATTTCTAAGTGAATGGTACATTAGGATCTTAATATTAAACAGTTTCACATACACTACCATTGCCGGTGTAGAAATATTAAAATTAGCATAAAAAGTCAAATTGGCAAAGTTCTATACCGCAAAAATTTAATTATAATAGTTTGTCATCAAAAACGCTAAATAAAGATTTATCCCCATTAATGTAATTATAATATAATTGTAATTTTAATACAATGTCAATTTCAATGTCACGGGGTCGCGGCAGACCACGAAGGAGATGGCGGGACGAACTGGATGTCTTCCTTGATAATTGGAAAGAAGCAGCACAGAATCGTGACCGTTGGAAAGAATGGAGGGAGGCCTTTGCCCAGCAGTGGAACAATACAGGCTAGCTTTAATAATAATAATACAATGTCAAGTTGGAAAGTAGAGTGAAAAGTCAAAGTTTACTAATTGTATAATGTCAAACGAACAGATAAAAAAATAAAATAGTAGTACATTACTATTTTATATGTCAATAAGTAACACACATATCAAAATGTTAGTTGTCCACCACCAACCATTCCAACCCGCAAGCTTTGATAAAAACCTTAGATATTTTAAATCGTCGAAAAAAAGGAGGAGGTTCTCAATTCGACGCGTATTGTTATTTTTTTATGTATGGCAGACCACGCATATCTTTTCACTGAGAAGTCCGAAACAGGTATCCATTTTCATGCTTTACGTAATTTTTTTTTTGTTTTTTTTTTGTGTATGGCGGTATTTTTCGCTTTTCATTTTGTTTTCATCGGTTCAATTTTTTGTTAAAAAGTTTTTATTTATAACTGGAGTTCTTATTCATAGTTTGCTAGGTTTAATACTTGCAACATGAAAACCTAGAGATGGAACAATCGCTTTTAAAGAGGTTGGTTTTTCTACGATCACTCGAAATAGAATTTTAGGGGTATGAGGAACAGGATGTAAAGTTCCTTGTCCCCCGTAGTAAAGGCAGGATCCTCCGACCAGACGGGTGTTATGTCTGATGGACAACTGCCCGACGTGTCATAGATGGCGCTGTAGTACATTTTGTTGTAAGTTGTTTTTTGAAGGTCAGGATTGACCTGGCCTATCATGACCTCTTAAAGCAGTATTGTTTTATTTTTTTCTAGTGTGAAAAAGAGACGGAGCTATACAGGATGTCTAGCGCCATTTCTTTCCCACACTGGAAAAGGAATAAAACAATAATATTTTAAGACGTCATGGTAGTCCAGCTGAGCTTTTCGGTAGCTTATATCAGTGTCATAATATATACTTGACTTTTTCATCTTCGATATCACTGACAGAATCTCACTTAATTATGAGCTAGATTTTGATTTTCATAAGGACCACATCTACCGTCTAATAGTTTTCTCTTCAGTCAGTAAATTAGTACAGAAAAGTAGGGAGAATTTTATATTATATACAGCAAGATTTTTTAGTCACCGTCCAAATTTTTTCTAGGCATTATGTATCATTCACTAACTCCATTATTGAAAAAACATCGATATGTGAAATTTTAATATTTTCATATGAAATCATTTTCTCGAAAAAATTATCCACTCTGCCTAGTCACTAAGTTAAACGTTAATAAAAATACTACACTTGCCGCGCAAACATTCAATGGAAAGGGGGCGGCCAGCCCGCGAATTTACCCAGCGTGTACCTACGCACGGCGCGCGGCGGTGTCCATGATATCTCAATATTTTTGTATTGAGTGATACCAAAAGAAAAAAACAAGTATTCAATGGTTTTCGCCAAAGATTAAAATGTCTGAATTTGGACGGTGATTAAAAAATCATGCTGTATATTCAACAATCTTTTTTTAGCGTGTCGATGACAATTCAAATTTAGGCACCCTTAAATTTGGCGACGAGTTTGTCTCTTTCAGTAGTGTGCGGCAGCAACCAAAACCGCCTGCCACTTCTGACTTGGATCAAAACTACAACCGCCTGTTTGTCAATCAAGCTTGATTACTAAACTATTGAACTTATTTCAATTACAGTTTGATTTTTCATTAAAGTTTCAGTGCATAATTACAGATTTTGGGGTATTTAACATAATGTACCATCTCAAAATTAATGATGTCACCAAAGTTTTTGGTACAAAATTCTGATTTAAAAGAGTGTCCATGGAGTTTCTTGCCCATTATTCTCCATAGAGATAGCGGATAGAGGTTTATCAGCTTTTATTAGCTTTTTTTTGAGCTTTATCGTTGTTTTTTTTTTTTTTAGCTATTTGACTACTTTTGGAAATCCTTTTTAAATTATTCCTTATTACTTAATAAGCACATCAAATTGATATTTCGGAAAAAATATATGTTTTTTTTTTTTAAAACAATGATAAAGTTTAAATTGTCAAAACCGCGCGAGAAACGCTGTTGCTCTAATGGCACGTGATCCGGGTGACGTCACACGCCCGTAAACATTTTGTAATAACCATAATAGAGCAGTGAAACCAAAGTAAAACTCGTCAGTTTTTTTTCAGTTTTCGTGGTTAAAATGGTGTGTAGTGCCGCAGTGTACAAATACGCCTATAAAGAACCCAAAAAATCCCAAATGACAAAAAATGTGGCTAAAGTTAAAAAGCTTGAAAAGACCCAAACATTGTTTCAAGATCACTTTGATGTAAGTAAGTAATATTTGACTTTAGTGAGAATCATGATATCCTGAGATATTATATATACAGCTGATCCATCTATTCTGTTACCTTCAAAATATTCTACATAGGATGTTGTAGGTACGATTCATTGTTGATGAATCAAATAAAATTTACATTGTAAACTACTCCAAATAGTAACTAAAATATCGGTTTTTACAAAACGAAATAGACCTTGTAGACCTGTGTAACAAAACCAAACACCATGAGTACCGTAACAAAGAGAATTTACATGAACATTTCAAACATTTAACAACATAACCTAAAATAATTATTTTATGATGATCACACTTAATAACTTGTTAAAAAATGTCTTACTTACATTACTGTTTTTACATTTTTAAGTTCTGCAGCACAGTAATCAGCGTTGTTAAAAAGAAAAATGTAACCATAAATGCGTCTATTTGAGGCAAGTTGCTGTTATCAGCTCGTAAATAATTTGTCTCCATTCTTAGACGCATCCAGCGGATCCCCGCAACCTTCACCAGGTCATCGGTCCACCTAGTGGGAGGCCTTCCAACGCATCGTCTTCCGGTTCGCGATCGCCATTCCAGAACTTTTCAGCCCCATCGGCCATCTGTTCTGCGAGCAATGTGCCCTGCCCACTGCCACTTAAATTTGGCAATTCTTCGGGCTCGGTCGGTAACCTTGGTTCACTTGCGGATGTCCTCATTTCTGATTCGATCACGAAAGGAAACTCCAAGCGTAGCCCTCTCCATCTTGCCCTTTGGGTGACTTTAAGCCTTCTGATGAGGCCCATTGTGCGCGTCCACGTTTCGGTCCCGTATGTAATCACTGGCAACACACACTGGTCATAGATTTTCGTCTTGAGACACTGCGGCAAGTTGGACGAGAAGATACTACGCAACTTCCCGAACGCTGCCCAGCCGAGTCGGATTCGACGATTGACCTCTTTCTCGAAGTTAGACCTACCCAACTGGACCGTTTGTCCCAGGTAGACTAGGGTAGGCTTTACTGTTTACAACAAATTACCTGATGGCTTCAAGATTCTCAGCCTCAGAACATTTAAATGTAAATTATATAACAAATAACTTATAAACAAATGATAATTGACTGAAGATTTTATGAATAAAAAATATAATGTATTGTATATGATATTAGGTACACCCCTAGTAAGATTCCTTCTACCAAGACAGTTGAAAACCAATCACAACACAAAAACATCACGACACACACACTTGTAAGCTAAAAAATAACAATTGCACATTATTATTTATTTGACGGCGCCTTTGCAAAAAGGCTTCATATGATTCACGTTGCAAACTAAACTGTTACCACAGACGAGAGAGAAGCGGTCAACAATTCTCTCTGGCGGAACGTCAAGTCGTTGCGGGTAGCCATATTGACTTGGGTAGTTGTGAAGGAAGGTGGCGCGTAACAAGACTTTGACGGATCGCCGACGTCTGTTTTCTTAATCTAATTAAATCTGGTGCCACATATCATAAGTAATTCCGATGTTTTGGGTAAGAGCCTTTATATTCATTTACTAAACAAGTTTATTACAAACTTTCATTTTTATAAAAACTATGCCCCATAAAATCGTTTTCACGGTTTGTCTGTGGCAACGGAATAATATTTTTAAAGATAATGTTAATATAAATCTTATAATATCTAATCTCATAATCTAATCTAATAATATCTAATCTCATAATCTAATAATATTAATATAATCTTACATAAATTATACGATTATCACTTGAGTCTGATATCAAACACAAAACCGACCGTTACTCAATACCAATAACCCCGTTACCGGGTAAACGAGTAACCGGGTAACCGGAAAAGTTTTCACTAACCCCGTTACGAATATTACGCAAACATACCAGTCGGAACTAGTTTGCATCAGATAAAAGCGGTTATATCGAGTGTAGTGAAATTGTGTCGTAACAACTTTTATTTGTTATGAATTTGTTTGGGCGGTTGTGTTTTGTTTTTAGTGGGTACTTGAGGAAAATGGAGTGTAGTGGTGAAATGATTAGCTAGAAAGTGTCACAGTTATAGGAACTACGGTAAGGTGGATGCGCCAGGGTAGTCCGCGAAAATTGATGCATTTTTTTTTTTTGCTTTGAGTAGGTCTTTGTCAGGTATGTTGACTAAAATACGTTTCGCAGCACTGTATACTGTTTCAAACAATGCCCATGAAATTTTAATGTTGCCTTTAATTTTTCTGGGATCAAACCACCACCATCCTGACTACCATAATCAGCTCAGCAACACGATATGATGATAACCAGGGACAAATATCTGAATAACGTTAGAAAGTATATGACAAACATTAAATATGCCTAAAAATTTGGAGGTTACCCTCGATTTCCCTGGAATCCGATCATCAGATGCTGACTTGGTGACAATGGTACCACCTCAGGACTATAGGCTTTCGAATAAAAATGAATTCTGAAAATGGTTTTAATACAAAAATTCAAAAATAAAACATTGCAAAAAAGTTATTTAATACGATTATGTTAGCAATGTCATGGGTTTAATTTTTTTTTTACCAGACAAACAGGGAGACCAACATTTAAACGCCAACGCATCTACACAACGCAACCAACAACGCAACGCAGCGCAAGGCAACGTGCCTATTCGTGCCGCGAAGCCGAACACTCCGGTGTACATCTCCCGCCTACACTACACCACTACGGCGGAGGACATCGTGGAGTACGTGCGCCAAAAGACCAAGTACGTGGCGAGAGTGCACGTCGCACCACAACGTTAACTTAAAGGCGTTTGTGGTGCGAATACCAACGTGATATCTGCACCTCGTCATTGAAGAGGACTTTTGGCCGCAGGGAGTGGTGTTCCGTCGCTTCCACGGGCAAGTGCCAAATGAACGCACAGTGACATAGTGCGCAAGTGAAGTGCTATTAACATATGTAGTTTTAAGATATTATTTACTAACCCAATTTGTATTTAATAGTATGTATATTTGTCTGTAAGGTATATATCTATGGGCCAATGTTGCCTTCAAATAAATGTATGTTGTTGTTGTTGTTCTACCCACTCGGTAAAAACACACACAACAACAGACACTTCAATTTTATCTATTTGTATAGATAATACGTGAACTAACTGTTTAAAAAAAAAAAAGATAATACAGTTATCTTTTTTTTTAAAACGACATTTCGATTTAATCGGTCTAATTTAGCTATATTTTCAAAATGATTTTTTGTATCTTTTCAGACCTATGTATCCTGCTTATACGTATGAAGTTTAATTAAAATTGATTCAGTGATTTCGAAAAATATGGACTTTGTTGAAGTTAGTATGAAATGTCGTAAGGCGTAAACGCTCCTAAGTTAGGCTTTAGAATAAAACGAAGGCCTCAGCTGCCTTCAATCTAATGAGACACTTAGCTCTTTATTAATAGTGCTCTTTATCCGCCAAATTCTCCCCATGAAAACAACCTTAACACGGTCGAAAAACCCGGATATATCGTCCGGTTCTTGAGTCCTGAAACTCCATTAACCGTTCGCCTGCGTCTGGAATATTGAGTGAATGTGTCCAATTAACCCTTAGCCATTTCCATTCTTGACGGCGTAGAAAATCTAACCCTTGTTAGTGTCAACCCTTAAATTTGGATAATCCGGATATCGACAAGCGTTGAACCGGTTAACATACCTTTTGGACCGGGCAAAACGAGCCGGTTGTATTTTGTGTAGGTTGGTTTTTTCGCGATCATTTTTTATTTGGCTGCTGGCCGGTTTTTATTGGAGTTGCGGATTTATTGGTTCCGTCTATTTCGGTTTGGACAAGAAAAGTTAAGATGTGCGCGTGTTTGTTCGCGGATGGACACTTTGAAACAAATGTCTGTTGCGACAAATATTGGTCTTCTCATGACAACGATGTAGAATCGGGCCTAGATCGACAAACATATTTAAATTCAGTAAAGTTGTGTTTTAACAAAATTTTGGTAGCTTTGTAATCAAACGCCAAGTCAACGAACTAACAGGGCCTCAAGTCTGCTATTACAATAGTGTCAGAATGGCCGATCATTGATTTCATAATTGTTGATTTTGACAAGTTTGGTAATCTACTATTATAATAGCGTCACTATGACTTCACAATGGTCAGCCACTGACACTCCATTGAAAGAAATGGCATAGAATTTGACAGACCATTACGAATTTAGCAGATTACGAACTTTTAGCAAAATGACAATGGGATCGTGTTGGAATGACGATGTTTATAAAAATAACAGAGTTGAGGCCCTGTTCATTTGCGGCCTACCCGCTACTAATAATTATTACACAGATACCCTAAATGCTCTTCATTTTTAGCAACAACTGTTTTTCTAAGTGACTCGGGCACGTCAACTTGGTGTCAATTGAGGTGGTCCACCATTTTTATAAAAAAAATGGTTTTTCTCGTCGAGTGTGTCCCGATCTCCACATTCAAAAAAATATAAGCATTTTCTCAACTTTATTGGGGTCGGCTTCCAGTCTTACCGGATGCAGCTGAATACCGTAAGTATTTAACATGGAGCGACTGCTTATCTGACTTCCACAACCCATTTAGTACTGGGTAATACGAGTACGATACCCCTTGTTAAGACTGGTCTGATAAACTGTCGGGCCACTGACAACAATATATAACGACTGTCAACGATCTACAAATGACAGCCGGATCCAACAACTTAACGTGATTTTCAGGGCATGGAGGAAATTTGGTATGTAATGATGGTCACCCATTCACAGACCGACCTTTGCAAGCGTGGCTTAACCTTAAAGATCGACCTGGGAGACTGTTATTATTTAGCCACGAGCTCCTCCACAACATTTCAAGACCTATTCGACGCAAATGTATGGGGCAGCTGATATTTTTTTCGCTGTTACGATGTTTGTCCGATGGAGAAACCTTGAAGATCAACCGGTGCGGCTGTTATTATTTAGCCACGAGCTCCTCCGTCACATGAATAATTTTTAAAACGACTCCCGATTGCTTGGTGACCCTTCCCGCACCGACAACAAGACTGAGCACGCTGTGCAACATTCGCTGGTGGAGTAGAGGTGCGCGATCTGTCGATGCTGCTGCAGGTGACGGCACGAGCTGGTGCATCGGGGTTTCGTCGACACCGCAGGCGTTGCTCGACTGAACGTGCCACTCGCTTGAGCGTGCCTGTCAGCCGCTTTGAGGGTGAAAGCCAACTCCACCACCTTCTTGTACCTCAGTATCTGATCTCAAGTCATTGCTCACCAGACCAGACACGAATTGATCCCGTAGGTTTTCTTCAAGACCACTTTTAAAATTGCGCTTGCTGCCCAGATATTGGAGGACTTATTGCAAATAATTACTCAGACTTTCGCCGCATTCATTCTATAAACATGCCACTCTGCTATCCTCAGAGATAACAGAGTCGCTTAGGTTTGAGATGATCGCCAACGTTCCTTAGCTCCTGAAACGTTTTGGTTTCCCGATTGTTCGGTGCACAAAGATAACACATAAGTAGCTACGCCCACTAACTAACGTCACTAATCTAGCTTTGATTAACACTGTACACAAAATATTAACGGTAATTTTGCGTAGTTTTACTCGTTGCCAGTTGTGTTATTATATTCTTTTCGGGAGCTTACTGTTATCAATAGTAAATTGTACTATATTTTATTCGGGTGCGCTTCATATCATATAAAGTTATTTGGTATATTTTCATTTCAATAACGTTCACAAGATATAATAAACGTGAGTTATACCAACCATTGATATAATTTCTTTAGATACAACATTGATATGCTCTAAAACTTACTTCGTATAACGTTATTAGATATAACGTTTATTTAATCGAAAATCATTAGGCCTATCGTTTAAAATATATATAATATTGATACCATCTTTATGGTTAACATCCCGATTCAAAGCAATCAGACTCGGATGGGTTATACTAGGTTAGAAGGTTAAGGCGGGAGCGGAGTGGAGTGCCAGGTCCCCTCTATGTTGGTGAATCATTTGGGTTAGGTTTGGTAAGAACAGTGACCATTAACGAGCAAAGGCGAACGAGTGAAGCGAGCGTGCTGCGGGAGCGGTGTGACAAAAACGAATAGCTGCAAAACCGACTCCGTTGTCTTGTCTGCCCTACCTCTAGCGTGTTTTTTAAAATTGCGTAGGTGCGGAGGGGCAAGGCGGCCCGCGAGCTGAAGCACAGGTGGTTTCAACACTCGCCGCCGCGGCTAAGGCTGCCCGGCCAAGCCGGCCAGCAAGCCGAAGATAAACTCGCATGGGACCGCCGAAGCCCCGCAGCGCCCGAGCCGTGACAGAAACCATGCATGTTGCATGCTTGCTTGCATGCTGCGTGCTTGCATGCTGCGTGCTTGCATGCTGCGTGCTGCATGCTTGCATTCTTGTTTGCATTTGTTTTGTTTGCTAGCATTGTGTTTTTTAGTACGCGTTTTATCATTTTAGATTAAATAGGTTTAATGTCTTTTGAGTGGTATATCAAACGATTTTGTATTCAATGTGTGTAATGCATAAAAAATAAGTTGGTTTAAAATTATATCAATCGTTTATTACATTAACTGATCATTATATTGAATAAAATTATAGATTCAGTTGTTATATGTTGTAAATATTGGAGATTTTATAATTATATCATATATTACTTACCCATTTAATTCAATTGGTTTGTTTCCAAATTTAACGCAATAGCCCCTGACATCAAAATTATTGAGAAAAGCTCTCTTCGTCTCCTCGGGGCTCCTATCCATGAAAATTTCCCGATTTCATAGAGGAAAAGATTCAAAATTTTAATGATGTTTCGGAAAGATTGCTCCAAATTACCATGCATTCGGCCATCACCGTAATTCGGTACTGCTGTTTCGGTCCTAAATTAACATATTTCCTTCGTGCTTCCCTTTTATGGAAGCACACACATCAAATTATCAGACATACTTTGTCATCCATTTTAAATGTGGCTTTGGACGACCGAGCTTGGGCACAAGCAAGTCTCCCTATTCGCATGGGAGGACTCGGCGTCCGCAGTATTAGTTTACCTGCTTTGATATCCTCCGTATAGGGCACTGAAAAATTAATCAGGAATATCTGGCTTCCACACTGATTGATTTTGATGTGCCGTGTTTCTCCGAGGCTATCGATGCTTGGAAACTCGCTTGCCGGAATACTGAAAAACCCAACAATCCATTTTCCCAGAGACGGTGGGACGAGCTACTCAGCAGAATAGTTCAGGACAAATTACTCAACACGTCTGCTACTACTGCTGAGCGTGCGGTACTGCTGGCTGTGGGTGAGTGGGAGTCTGGTCTTTGGCTTCACACACTGCCGTCGTCGAGCATAGGCACTTTGTTCGACGACACGACCTTCCGCCTCGCTGCTTCTTTACGTCTTGGTGGCTCCTGCTGTACTCCTCATCGCTGTCACTGCGGTGAAGCTGTCAACAGCCTCGGACACCACGGCCTGTCATGCAACCGAAGTGCGGGCCGTTTTGCGCGGCACGCGAACATAAATTACATCATCCGTCGAGCTCTTGTTACCGTCGGCGTTCCAGCTGTCTTAGAGCCCAACGGCTTGGCACGCGACGATGGCAAAAAACCGGACGGCATGTCTTTGTTTCCTTGGAAGATGGGTATGCCTTTAGTGTGGGACGCAACTTGCGTCGATACTCTTGCGACATCACATCTTCCAAGCTCATCGAGCTGTGCTGGCGCTGCCGCTGCGACTGCGGAGAACCTCAAGCGGCGTAAATATAGTAATAGTAACCTTTGTGGTAACTATATCTTCGAGCCGTTTGGGGTTGAAACTGTGGGGCCGTGGGGTCCAAGTGGTCACAGCCTTTTTAAGGAAATTTCGAAACGCCTAGTTGACGCTTCCCGTGACCCAAGGGCTGGGTTTTACCTTGGCCAGAGGCTAAGTATTTCCAATCAACGTGGCAACGCCGCCAGTCTCTTGGGCACGTTACCAGCTGACAGCGTTGAGATAGATAAATATATGATTTAAGTGTTTAAGAGTATAAGTAGATTAAGTGCTGTAATATAATGAAAATATGATGAAAATAGTTACCAAATATAATCTCTTGTGGAAGTTGTTTTTGAATTTAGGGATAAATGAATAAAATCTAGACTTTGGGCGCCAAAATGTAACAAACTTGCTTATTCCTTGATGATGAAGAGGAAAGAAGCTAATTTGTACATTAAAAAAGTTAAAATGGGAAAATTAATATATTATTACGATGAGATGAAAATACAATTAATTATTAAAAAAACCTACTTAACATTCACACTTAACGTCTTTAAAAGGCAAACTCAACAGAAGAGGCGAGATGACTGTTCAGGAACGCAGGACAGTTTCCGATGATCCGCAGTTACAGACAGGAATGCAGGACAGCTTCCGTAGTTTTAGTATTAAAGGTCCCAGGAGTCTGATGATTGTGTATTCTTATAACGGTCGATAAAAATTGCAGTTGGAAACCACATATTGATAAAATTCTTGTAAAAATAGATCGTTTTGCATATTTCTTGAAAAGAATCAAACAAACAGTTAATCAGGATACTGCAATGCTGGCATACCATGGTTATGTATCATCAGCACTTAGATACGGCATTATAATATGGGGTAACTTAGTAGATTTTGAAAGAGTTTTCAAAGCTCAAAAAAAATGTATCCGAGCAATTTGTGGAGCTCACTTTTTAGACAGCTGTAAGCCACTGTTTCAAAAACTTAAAATCCTACCTTTGCCATGTTTATAATTATATTTTTGAAATGTGTATTTTTGTTAAGAGTCATTATAATTTATTTGAAACAAGCACAGTCAGGCCAAATAGCCGAACTGGGCATAAGGATAGACTTCGGCTGCCACCAATAAAACTGAAATTATTTAAGAAAAATGTATACTGCATGTCGATTATTATTTACGATCACTTACCAAATGGTTTGCAAGACTTACCTCTGACAATGTTTAAAAAAATACTCTTCAAACACTTGCTTGATAAAAGATATAATACCATTAAGGACTATTTAGAAGACAAATCAATAGAATTGGATATATTTTGATATGTGTGTTAGGTACCTATTGACATGTAGTACTATTTTATTTTATTATTATTGTTTTAATCGTTTGACATTTAATTATTTTGTAAACATTGACTTTTCTCTCTACTTTGCAACTTGACATTGTATTAAAATCATATTATAATTACATCAATTGGGATATATTTTTATTTAGCGTTTTGATGACAAACTATTATAATCACATAGTTACGGCCTAGAACTTGGCCACTTTGGCTTTTTATGCTAATTTTAATATTTCTACACCGGCAACGGTAGTGTATGTGAAACTGTTTAATATTAAGATCCTATTGTACCATTCACTGAGAAATAAATATTATTCTTATTCTATTCTGTAGTGAGATCTCCTGGGCAGTGATGAAGTACGTCAGATTCAGTTCCAGACTCTCCTTGACTCAAGCTTGACTGTGCTTTTTACTCCCTCCAGTGCCGTCCGAAAAGACCCTCTCTCTCTTGATCGTAGACAGAGAATTCTCTGTCTACGCTCTTGATCCTCCGTTTCTTGTCCATCTCTCTCCAATTTATTTCTTTTCAGATTCAAATTGTTGCGCTCGCAACTTGCCAGTATTCAAAACAGCCAGCAACAATCGGTCTAAAACCTTGCGCATATTTTTTTATAAATGTAACTTAGAGTATCTTTACACAGCAAATATTCGTAATTATTTATACAATACAACAATTGAACTCACGTATTGATGATAATCATTTTAGTAATATAAATAATCTAAATAAAACCTTCATAGAGATTTGGCTGATACCAATTAAAAATAAAAGTAAATGACAACTGACAAGTTTGATGTAAAAAATGTCACAACAAAGAAAATATTTATAAAAACCGGCCAAGTGCGAGTCGGACTCGCGCACGAAGGGTTCCGTACCATTATTTATAAAAAACGAGCAATATTTTTTTTGTATGGGAGCCTGCCTTTAATATTTATTTTATTCTGTTTTTAGTATATTTTTTGCTACAGCATCAACAGACATAGGTAATCTGTGAAAATTTCAACTCTCTAACTATCACGGTTCATGAGATACAGCTTGGTGACAGACGGACGGACGGACGGGCGGACGGACAGCGTAGTCTCGTTACAAGTTATTTTAACCCTTTGTGTTCCAGGGCCACGGTATCTCTTTCAAACAGTCTCGCAGCCCTGCCAGGCATCGGCCCTTTTGGACCCCTTCCGGTTTGCTAACATCTTCTTGAGGCGCGCGTGGAACACGAACGCGCCGTCGACACGGCCTGTCGTCATAAGAGGGACGGACGGTGAGATAGCTCATTACCTACCGTCCACAGTCACGCGCCTACGGTGGCCGGGGGGCCCCTGGTTGCCCTCCGACGACGCCCGGGGCGTCTCCCGCGGCGGCTGAGACGTGAGGTTCTCTCCCTCTCACGTTCCTCCTTCGCTAGCATGACAGCTTCGCAGAAAAAGGCGACGGCTTTCCATTCCCTCTCGCTCCGGGCCATGGACTGAACCAAGGCCAGACGCGAGAGGTCGCCCCCGCCAATCGCCACTACGAGGACACGGCAGTGGTTAGACCAGGCGGAGTAGAGCTCCACGGTGTGCTCCTCCACCGTATCCTCCGGCTGGTCCTCGCAGTGGTGACACACGGCCGTTTCCTTCCGCCCGATTTGGTGTAGGAACCTCCCGAAACAACCGTGTCCGGTGAGGACCTGCGTCAGGCGGAAGGTGAGGGCGCCGTGGCGCCTCTCCAGCCACTCCTCAAAGAGGGGACTTATCGCCACTATTGTGGCGTCGCTCTCTTCATGTTACCATGAGATCCCGCCGGTGGTCTGTCCGCTGAGCAGCAATTTGCCGCGGCAGCGAAGTTTACCCCCGCTGTAGTAATTTGTGCAGGCACGCGAGGACTATCGCCTCCAGATCCCATGGCAGCAATGCGGCCAAGAGGCTCGCCGCCTCGCCGGAGATCGTGCGGTACCTCTAGACTAGCCTTACGCCTACCACCTTCTGGGGCAAGTTCAGGTAGTGGGCGGCTCGCCGCCTCAAAGAACGCGCCCACACCGGGGCCCCGTAAAGGGCTATGGACCGCACGACCGCCACGTAGAGCCTCCGGCAGGAGGTGTTTGGACCCCCCAGGTTGGGCAAGAGCCGCTTGAACGCAGCCCCGGTCCGTTCTAGTTTGGGGGCCAAACTACTGCCCTCCTGCCGTCAGTATGGATCCCGGCGGTGGCGCATTCCAAGCCCCATAAAAGCACATGGCCTCGGACTTGCGCAATGCCACCTCGAGACCCAGTTGCCGTATTGTCTGTCATAAGAACTTATGGCCGCTGCTTCGTTCGGCCGCTGCCTCGTTCGGCCGCTGCCTCGTTCGGCCGCTGCCTCGTTTGGCCGCTGCCTCGTTCGACCTCCCTTGTGCCAGCACCAGCGTGTCGTCAGCGTAGCAAACTACGGTTTTCGCTTTCGCAGATTTATAGTTTGGGTGGCTGTTTCAGTTGGTCCCATTTGACAAATCCAGTTCTTTATAGTCTGACCTATAGTCATATCGATATTGAACGATGTTAGGCTTCTTTTTTTCAAGCCTAAAACTTTTAACTTTTAGCCACTGTAGGTACTCTTTCTCGATCAGGCCCAAGAGATCTATTCAACCTAAAATTATTTCTTAGATATTTTAGATCTATTTCATTTATTGAGATAAGTGCCATGGTTACTTTTATTTTTACTGATTTATATGCCGCAGTGATTTTTTTGAGTTCTAGATTGTTGACGTTTTAAGAATTTGTTATGAAGATAAAGAAGACTGTTTCATTAACTTTTAGGACTGATTAATACCAGTTGGTTCCTTTGAGAAACTATAGTCTAGAGTTAGTACTTAGCCTTATTTAAGAAATGTTTAATTCACACTTAGTGTAAACTTTCAATGATAAGAAGTCACTAACTTGGTTTTTACGCTTTTAAAAAAATATCTCTCAATATTTTTAACTGCTTATGTTTGATTTTATTAATAAATATATTTAACTCTCTAGTGGTCTTTATTTTTTTTATAAACATATAAAATATAAGATTTTATAGGACATCCAATGAAATCAAAAGTAATTAATTGATTTCTCAAAGTTTTGTTTATGTCACTTAATGAGTTCTTGCAATAAGCCGACGATATGCTAATTTTTATTTTTTAAGCTAATTTTGAATGCATCAATTTATCGCTAGACATTACTTTGTAATCTTCGCCATAACTGTATTCCACAAGCTCATCTCTCATTAGTTCACTTAACTATAGTTATTTTTAACGTAAACAAACCAAAGTTTAATCCCCAACAAACTTCATTTAAGTCAACCATAAATCGTGTACGCAACGTCAGTTCAACCACAAAACAAATTGGTACAAAAGGTCGGCTCGATGCAAAGTACGAAAACATGTGGACGCACACAAAGATTCATACGTACGGCGATCTCAAATAAACGACAGTAGCGAGCAGCGCTACCAATCGCGGGGAAAATCCCCGATTTAAGGGATAACGCGGGGAGAGCGCGGGGAATAACAAAATCGGGGAATTTCAGGGAATTCAGACCAGACTAATTCTAATTCTTCTTAAAACTGATTTGGATGTATTTTATAACATCAAACAATGCAATCTAAATAACATCAATACGCAAAACCGTGGGAGTCTCAACAATGACACCATTGCTGCTTTAATGCATCCTAAACAAGGTATAGCCAAAGCCCCCTCTTTTAAAATTTGTGCCAAATCTAAATATGATTACTGCAAAAATAATATAATATTCCAAATAAAATAAGGGCCTTAGTGGCCCTTTATTTAAAACCTTAGATTTAAATATAAATCTTTTCTTTCACAAGTTGGCCTAAACTGATAATAAAGAAAGACGTAGCCCTTACTTTGTTTTGAATAGTATGAATGTAGTCTCTAGATGTAAGAGTTAATTTTGTTATGAGTATTTAAAAAAAGTTTTAGTAATACTTATAACAAATTTTAAACTAATCCAACTGATTAATTCCAAAATTATCATTTCTAGGAATTTGTGGAATTAATAAAAGGAAGCGGGGAATTTCGGGGAATTGACAACATTGACGCGGGGAATATAATGGGGAGCATGCGGATGGAGCGGACCTTCTGTATTTATCTGTTTATTTTGTGTTTTAACTTTGTTAAACAGTCTCTTAGTAGCCTCTATAATTCAATTAAAGCAACACTTTGCAAGCTGTATTTCATTTAGATTTCTAAACACAATGAAGCAATAAAATAATTATTATAAGCATTATAACAGCATAACATTTAATAATCTTATAATAATAAATTATCTTTGAACAGTTTGTTTTCATATACTGTGAGTTTAAAAGCCTTGACGAATAAAACTGTGTAGTGTTTTAAACTAAAATTGAAATGTGACAGTGTTTCGAGTAGCATTCTCGTGAGCAGCGTTCTCTGTGTTCTTGCAACAACCGTACTGCGATCGCCAACCCGCCTGCCAAGCGTGGCGATTATGGCAAACCCCCCCCCCCCCTTATGTACACTTGGGGGAGGAATATGTCCAGCAGTGGACGTCTTTCGGCTGTAATGATAATGATGATGATGAGTGTTTCGAGTTAACTATTTTAAAATGAATTTATTCCAACCTGCAATGGAAGTGTCAAGTCAGTTACAGTGTTTTTCATAGCACTTTAAACAAATTGGTACAAAATTGCCAAAATTGATTTGCGTTTTGTTTCATTACTTACGTACAGAGTGAATCTCAACAAGTATTAAATGTATAAATACTTATTTGCACATTTTTTTGTTTTTTTTTTTATTACCAGTTTTTATTTTCCTCTTTTTTGGGTTCCATATCCAAGTGGTCAAACAGGACTCTATTACTCACACTTCGCTGTCCGTCCGCCGTCCGTACATCTAATCGTCTGTCACCAGGCTGTATCCCGTGAAACGTGATAGTTAGCTAGTTGAAATTTCTACAGATTATGTATTTCTGTTGCCGCTATAACAACAAATACTAAAAACAGAATAAAATAAATATTTAAGGGGGCTCTCATACAAAAAAGTGACTTTTTTGCTCGTTTCTATAAATAATGGTATGGAACCCTTCGTGCATGAGTCCGACTCGCACTTGGGCGGTTTTTTTTGTTAAAGATTTCGCACAAATCCTAGTTAAATATCAATTTAGCAGTATAACGAGAAGTTATATTCTTTCGGGTTACAGACTTCCTTAAAAGACTGTGAAAGATCTATAACAGACAGCCGGGATCAACGACTTAACGTCCTTTCAGAGGCACGTAAAAAACTCGGTTGGGTAGTCACCCATCCACGGACCAACCCAGACAACAGCGGCTTGACCTAAAAATCGAACCGAGTTGGGGTTATTATTAAGCATTGAGCTTCTATCGTACGATGTTCTGCCACGCCTTAATTTTAATTTAATCGGTCCAATCCATCAAAGTGATTGGTGATTTTTTGTTTAATTTAATCAGAATTAAAGATGAAAGCTGACGGGGCTTATAAAATTACTTCGTTGTTATAAATTCAGCACAGATTTTGAATTTCATTTTAATGATTTCCCAGCAAGAATGTTGGCAAATTGTTACTGATTTAAATATTATGGATGCTTTGATTTTAAAGCTTTAGCAGTTTAGATTTAACTGACATCTTTTATCCAATAAAAAGTCTATCATAAATAATGTTTATTTTTAAATAGGCTTCAAATGATTTAATTTGTGATTTTTCATACAGAAACAAAAAATCGAATTAACGCAAAAACCACTGAATTTCGGTGGTACATTTGGTGGCTTAATTTGTTGCATTTAAGCCCTACTATGATGTCCTGCAAGGTATACATCGAGTTACCGGTTAAGTAGGTTACCCTGTATACATATCAGCAAGGACCTCGAGTCGCATAAAAAGATTGCTGTTTCTTTTATACGACTATACGTTCCGTACATATACAGCTCGTTCGGCATGCGACAGACATGTCCTGCCCAGTCCCATTACGTTGAGCAGCTTCTTGAGCCACGTCAACGATTTGCGTTTTGTTTCGAATACGATTTGTTAGTTTTACACCTAAGATATAGCCCTCCATGGCAAGTGGGCCCGTAAAGCTCAGGATTGGTACCCTGAAGCAGAAACACGGGGTCGCGGCAGACCATGAAGGAGATGGCGAAACGAACCGGATGTCGTCATAGGGAATTGGAAAGTTGTAGCACAGAATCGTGACCGTTTTAAGGAATCATCATCATCAGCCTATAATGTTCTCACTGCTAGGACACAGGCCTCCTCTCAATGAGAGGAAGTGGGCTGTCATCCACCACGCGGGCGCTGTGCGGGTTGGTAGATGTTACATGTCTTCGAATTTTTAGTTCTAGGACATGCCGGTTTCCTCACGATGTTTTCCTTCACCGTTTTTGAGGCCAGCGGTGATGAAATCAATTACACAAAGGAATGCGACCATGACCAACAGCTCCTCCGAGGCACGAAGGACACTCGGTACGTAATGATGGTCTTGGCAACCGCGTCTTCGCCCTGAAAATCGACCCCTGAAAGGTAATTTTTTGGGCTCCGTACCCAAAGGCTCAAACGGGACCCTATTACTGAGACTTCGCTGTCTGTCCATCCGTCCGGCCGTCCGTCTGTCACCAAGCTGTATCTCATGCACGGTGATAGTTAGCCAATTTCTACAGATTATGTATTTCTGTTGATGCTATAACAACAAATACTAAAAATAGAATTAAATAAATATTTAAGGGGGCTTCCCTTATAAAAATGTCTTTTTTTCGTTTTTATAAATAATGGTACCTACGGAATCCTTCGTGCGCGATTCCGACTCACACTTGGCCGGTGCTAGTTGATCATGTCCAAAATCTTTGATAAACGTTCGTTATATCTCTTACACAGCATATATACTGCTGACCATAGACTTCCCTATCGTCCAATCACATAACAGAAAATCAATGGCCCGACTCGTGAACATCCCGCCCTTGACCGACAAATCCTGGCAAGGCTCCAGAGGAACCAGGAACAGGAAAAATAATGGTAATTGTTATATATTCTTATCTTGTTAACTGGAGGAATCAGGAGGGCTCTTTTGTCCCGTATGTTGATCGGAGCTGAGACTTTTTTGGGACGTTTTCTTTAGGTCCGAAAGTAGAGAGACGTTTGTTTGTTTGTTTCACAGGTTTAAGTGTCATCAGCATACAAGACAGGGAACAGCAGAAAGATTATCAAACAAAGTTTCATGTGTCAAAGACAGAATCAAAAACCTGCCAGGGCTGCGGGCTGTTCGAAAGAGATACCGTGGCCCTGGAACACAAAGGGCTAAGAAGGAACATGGGTGGGTTGTAGTCAGTCAAGTCTGACACTCCCTTTCGCTCCGCCCAGAGCGGGAAGAGTCATTTGATGATTTCCCTTCCGAAAAAAAAAGAAAAAAGAGGAATCAAAAACAATAAATTCATAATACTACTTTGGTCAACCCGGGATTCGAATCCACGCCCTCATGCTCAGCAGTCGCACTTATGGCCACTAGACCAACGAGGCATACGTTTTCGGAGTTTATATATATATAGTCTCAATAACCAGTCTCTCCAATAAACTTTCGTTGAGTGCACATAATACGGTAAACGAACAATAAACAAATTCTCAATATTTCAGCAAGTAAATCCGTCGTCCAAACTAAGTATAGTAATATAAACGGCAGCTGAGACCCCATTTGCTAGTCGGCCATCACATTTCTGCTGTATCATCGTCCCGTACAAGTAACAGAACGGATAGTGCGATCTAACAAAGAATAAGGAAACTGTAAAAGCAGAACTCATACTTTTAATATTGACATAATCGACAAGGTCTTGTTTTGCATCATCGTTAAAATTCAGGAGGTTGTCACAAAATACATAAATAATCAATTTAACTTACAATACAAACTTAAAAACACAAACAAAGCAGTGTTTATTAATAATTAACTAGTAATTATTAATAAACTTTGCTTTTTTTTGTTTAAGTTTGTCAGTATTTCAGAAAAACCCCCCTAACATCGTATAAAGTGGAACGTGTAATAAGAAATGATCGAATTAACGTTTGCGATTGTTTGTATGTGTTAAACCGTGGTTATAGGGTGAGGATCAGACGGGCCGCGTTTAAAACACGGGTGATTCACATTTACCGATTTCCGTAAATGAACAAATATAAAAACCGGCCAAGTGCGAGTCTTACTCGCACACAGGGTTCCATAGCTCCAAACAAAATAATAACAATATTTTGAACTGTCATTCATAAGTTAGTAGTATTAGTTAGTAAACTTCCACACAACCGCAAAACTAAATTTGTTTTTCATAGTATGTTTATGAAAAACAAAGTTACTGCTGCAGTTTGATGAAAAAGTCCCATATCTCAAAAACTAAACATCATATCTTATTGAAACCAATTTTCGTTGATAGTTTTTTTTACGTTCTACAATCCTAAATATTTTCAGAATTTTCCTCCTCTTACTTTAGAAATTAGAGGGGGGGGGACACACATTTTACCACTTTGGAAGTGGCTCTAGCGCAAACTATTCAGTTTAGAAAAAAATGATATTAGAAACATCATTATCATTTTTAAAGACCTATCCATAGATACCCCACACGTATGGGTTAGATGAAAAATTTTTTTTTGGTTTTCAGATCTAAGTATGGGGACCCCCTTAATTTATTGTTTTTTTTTCTATTTTTGTGTGAAAATCCTAATGCGGTTTACAGAATACATCTACTTACCAAGTTTCAACAGTATAGTTCTTATAGTTTCGGAAATAAGTGGCTGTGACATACAGACGGACAGACAGACAGACAGACAGACAGACAGACAGACAGACAGACAGACATGACGAATCTATAAGGGTTCCGTTTTTTGCCATTCGGCTACGGAACCCTAAAAAGGAAACTATTGATAAAATGCTAATGAAAAACCAATAAAAGTATGAATATGGATGATAAGTGTGAGTATAAAATGTCTGTAGTAAGCCAATACTATAGTGTTCCACGCGCGCCTCAAGGAGATGTCAGCAAATTAGAAGGGGTCCAAGAGGGCCGATGCCTGCCAGGGCTTGCGGGACTGTTCGAAAGAGATACCGTGGCCCTGGAACATAAAGGGCTAAGAAGGAACATGGATGGGTTTTAGTCAGTACAAGTCTGACACTCCCTTCCGCTCCGCCCACAGCGGGAGGGGTTATTTAATCATTTCCTATGCGATAAAAAAAGGCATTTTAATTGTGAATGAGACAGTTAGCTCCTTACTAATAGTGCTCTTTATCCGCCAAATTCTTGAACTAAAAACAACCTTAACACGCTCCAAAGCTTAGGAAATGATTTAAACCTCCAATTCTCCAAAAAGGTAACTCTTAATCTAATCTTAAAATACTGGAAACACACTTCTACGAGTGACTGATCTCCAAAACTTCTTGCGAATTGTTTCAAACTCTTTCAGAATTTGTTGAGACTAAGCGTTTCATTATTCAGGAACCTTTTAAATAGAGATGAACTGTTTCATGAATAATTTGTTAATCTTAAAACAGACTCATTATGTAGTTAATTTTGACTTAAGCGTGGCTAAAAGTTGTAAGTGAAATGGCTCTTGAAATATACTCATTCATACCTACGTCTTAAACAATTTGTTTTAGGTATATCTATAATGAGAGAGCGGTGGCCCTGGCAGCCCCGACTTACGAGCAGTAAGTCGTAGGTTCCAACAGGGCAGGCAGGCGCATTACTTTGTGTAATTTATTTCATCACCGCTGCCCTCAAAAACGGTGAAGGAAAATATCGTGAGGAAACCGGCATGTCCTAGAACTAAAAATTCGAAGACATGTGACATCTATCAAACCGCACTGGCCCGCGTGGTGGATTATAGCCCACTCCCTCTCATAGAGAGGAGGCCTCTGTCTCAGCAGACAGTGGGAAGATTATAGGCTGATGATGATGATGATGATGATATCTTTAATACTGACTAGCTCGTTGGTCCAAAGGTCGCCAGCGCAACTGCTGAGCATGAGGTTCTGGCTTTGATTTCCGGGTCGGGCAAATTATTATTGGCTTTTTCCATCACATTTTAATCAGCAGCAGCCACGATGTCTGGATTTGTGCCCAGTTGTTGGCAATAAGCTCGCTCCTATTCATGGGACTTAAACATAACTTGCGAAATGTGGGTGTACTATTAGGTACACCTCTGCTTTGGGGTCTATGTTATGTGCGCGTGATGTTATGTGTTATTTATAACATCGGGTGATTTGCGTCAAGTAGCTGTTCTGATGCCTTTTTTTTTCGGATGGGAAATTATCAAATGACCCCTCCCACTGTGGGCCGAGCGGAAAGGAGTGTCAGACCTGACTGACTAAAACCCATCCATGTTCCTTCTTAGCCCTTTGTGTTCCAGGGCCACGGTATCTCTTTCGAACAGTCCCGCAGCCCCGGCAGGCATCGGCCCTCTCGGACCCCTTCCGATTTGCTGACTTCTCCTTGAGGTGCGCGTGGAATACGAACGCACCGTCGGCACAGCCTGTCGTCATAAGACGGACGGACGGTGAGCTAGGCTGTTCTGATGCCTTGATTTTATTTTTATTTTAGCTTGGCTCATATTTTCGAGTTTGAGACCGCGCCTCGTTAGCAACCGGTTATGTAAAATATAGGAGTGTTAGCATAAAGTATACACTAATGTTCTAAAGAGGTAAATTTTGTTTGTAACTTACTACTCGACCAAGCTAAGTTTGCACCTCGCAATTTTTTTTTGTGTATATTTTAATATACCTTTGTATAATATAATGTTAAAAACAATAAATAACAAACATTTGTTTACTTTTTTAAAGTCATAGGGAATTCTTTTGCGAAGTGAAAACTTCTTTAACGGTGTTGTGCATTTTTGTGATGGGTAAAAAATGTTAAACTCGCGTCAGGACACGTGTCCTGATCGAAAATTCGTAAGACGAATTGACCTTAGGTTACGAAGGAATTTGAACTATGTGACATGACATCTGTCATTGAGTTTGGGTTTCCAAAACTAGAAAACTCGTAAGATCGATTGACATTAAGTTACGAAGGAATTTGACCTTTACGACTTCTGTCATTGAGTTTGGGTATGCACAAACAAAACCTTTAGTTTCTCAAGAGGTAAAATTCGTAAGACGGATTGTAATAGTTCTGAAGTGTTAAATTTTTAATGTAATATAAATTGTCATAGCGCAATAAATGAATATTGTACACATAAACAACACATTAACAACATTGTATTACATAAATGATAGTACTTTTATATTGATAATTAAAGCAATTCGTGCAAAATTATGCCGTAACTATTCCAAAATATCAAAAATGCACAACGTTAATATTCAAGTTTTCACTTCTACCGGCACTCCGGAGTGCAACCCGTTTTTTTTTGCAGACCGTACTTATGCGTCAGTTTGATATAATCGACGCGAGGTGCAAACTTAACTTGGTCGAGTAGTAGTATATAGGGGGCTTCTCTGATCCGATACCGAAACTTATTATAATTACGGAAACTACACTATCCACAAATGTCCTAGGCTACATTTCAAAACGTTCCCGTGGGTCATCATCATCATCATTTCAGCCGAAATACGTCCACTGCTGGACATAGGCCTCCCCCAATGCCACATTGACATAAGGGGGGTTTTGCCATTATCGCCACGCTAGGAAGGTGGGTTGGCGATCGCAGTACGGTTGTTACAAAAGCACAGAGAACGCTGCTGCCCATTCTTTGGCAAATCCCTTAGTTGCCTCTTACGGCACCCACGGGAAGATATGGTATGCTGCTATTCTTTACGCCCGACACCAAACAGAACCCGTGGGTAAATTTCTGTAAATAACGGAAGCGAACCCGCGAGTAAAAGGTTGTGATTAATAAAGCCTCCGTATTGGGTGGTGTGGCTTGATCTGCGACCGGCGTCAATCGACACGCCTACACCTCGTTTGTTTCCGTCGCGTGACTACTGTCGTGTCGCGGTGGCTCGTGGCGTGCTCTAACACAAAGTCTATCATTTGTTTTGAAGTTGAAACTTATGCGACATCCAACAAGGTTGCGTTAAACGTTTAACGATAACATGGAGGGGTATGCACGCACTGTTGCGTTAAGTTTCACTTCTTCCAAGCGGAGGGACTCCACGCACTATTTTTTTTTGTTCTGGAGTCGTCGCGAAATGAGTGTCACTTGAGCTTGTATTATAAAGCGTGACCAAGAGGGAAGAACGTAATTACTGCATATTCGCTTGAAGAAATATTGTTGAAGAAATGTTATATTATACAAGCGTGATATTTATACTACGTAGTATAGACATCACGCTTGTAATCCCCGAAGGAATAGGCAGATCTGTACTCCCACGTTTCGTCAGTTATGTTGTAAGTCTTAAGTAATAAGGGGATGGAATCAACCGGGCACAAATCTAGACTCCGTGGCTGCTACTGAGAAATTTCTGATGGAAAAACCTGTAGCGACTAACAAAAAGCAAGTTACTACAAAAAGTACTACAGCGCCATATATGACACGATGGAAGAACTAACATCAATTTCCTACATCTCACATGCAAAGTTTACATCGACTTAAGACTATATAGAAAAACCCGACTATAACTGTCGGGCAGTTGCCCGCCAGACATAACACCTGACTGGCCGGAGGATCCTCCCTTTTCTAAAGGGGATGAAGAACTATACACCCTGTTCCTCTTACCCCTAAAAACCCAATAACACTTTGCCCGTCCTGGGAATCCAACCTTGGACCTCAAGTTCAGCAATCGTGATTGCGACCACTGGACCAACGAGGCTGTCAAAATAATCACCAGTCGACGAGAAGAGTACTCAGGAAAATAATAAAAAAAAAAATATCTTCATTGATTTTTAGTAACTTTTTAAACCGGTGTATCTTGCTTATGCGTATTCATCATCATCATCATTTAATCCCAAAAGATGTCTACTGCTGAACATAGGCCTCCCACTAGTGTCACCACATTGACATTTTGTGGAGTTTTGCCATAATCGCCACTCTCGGCAGGCGGGTTGGCGATCGCAGTACGGTTGTTACAAAAGCACAGAGAACGCTGCTGTCCATTCTCTGGCAAATCCCTTAGTCGCTTCTTACGACACCCACGGGAAGATATCGGATGGTGCTATTCTTTAAGTCCGACACCATACAGAAAAAAAAATAACTCAATCATCTCAAGAAAATAATTTAAAAAAAACATTATCTCCATTGATTTTTTTTGCTGATGCGTACTAAGTTTCAATAAAATCGGTACAGTCATTACAAAAAATAAGGACTTGAAAGTATGTGTGAAATACCGTAAGGTGTAAACGCTCTTAACCTACGTAGAAGTAGAGCCATGAAACTATTACAACTATGTCACATACATATAGAAAATTAATGCATATCCTAAATAACTCAGCCCCTCAAATATGTTGGGGTCGTCTCCAATATTTGACATGAAAGATCCTTCCTGCCGAAGTTTGGAATCAATTAGTCTTGATATATAAGTTTGTGACATCCACCGATTGATTTTGGTCTACCCGATGTCACACCTTACCTTCCTCGAAATATAGGCTTAGCGCACACTGGCGGCACGAAAAAGGAACTTTTGGCATCCAATGTTTGCCACCAGTGAATTTGAAAAACGTTTAGGTTATTTGTATAATAGATTTAATAAACTAATATATATTTATGATAAAAAAATATGATTGCAAAAAGAAACTAATTATATGGCTACACAATTTAAATTATGATGATACGGAGCTACTTTTGCAACGTGTGATCTAACAATAAACTAATATTGAATTCTGTTACTCGCTTATTTAGTCACACATGACACTCAAAAAAGACATCTCTGTATGGTGTCGGACGTAAAGAATAGCACCATCCTATATCTTCCCGTGGGTGTCGTAAGAGGCGACTAAGGGACTTGCCAGAGAATGGGCTGCAGCGTTCTCTGTGTTTTTGTAACAACCGTACTGCGATCGCCAACCCGCCTGCCAAGCGTGGCGATTATGGCAAAACCCTCTATGTTATGTCAATGTGGCGAAACGTGGGAGAGGCCAATGTCCAGCAGTGGACGTCTTTCGGCTGAAATGATGATGATGATGATGTACACTCAAAATCTGTCTCTCAACCTTTCATACACACACACACACACATACACACACACACACACACACACACACACATACGCACACGCGCGCACACACACAAAAACAAACACGCCCACGCACTCATATACACTTTTATTGATAGTACCCTAATTTTATTTTTCTCTCTTTTGTTACCTATTTGTAAGTTTATAATGTAAGGGAAGAGCGGAGCCTTCAACTACAGGCATTTTTTATGCCTAAATGGAGACTCCTCGACATGCATTTAAGCCAAAATGAACTGCAATAAACTTATTGTATTTTTATTTTTTTAATTTAAAGTTTATTGCGAACTAAGTGTTACAATGTAGATGTTATGTTACTCATTTGTTAGTACTTATGACCACTCTTTCCAATTGGTACCCTATTACCAGTACTAACTGGGTTGCAAAAAGGCAATCGGGTTGCAAACCGGGTCAAAAAGGCAATCGTTCCTTGTAGAATACTGGTATTCAGCTGCATCTGGTTAGACTGGAAGTCGAACACAACATAGTAGGGAAAAGGATAGGCAGATGATGATGATGTTCGTGATTATGATTAACTGCCTTTGTCAAGCCTACATATTAGCGTCTTACGAGTCTTTCTTACTGACTGAGAGCAGCGGTGGCCCAGTGGTGGCAGCCCAGATTTACGAGCAGTAAGCCGTGGGTTCGAACCTAAGCAGGCGCATTCCCATCACCGCTGCCCTCAAAAACGGTGAAGGGAAACATCGTGAGCAATCCGGCATGTCCTAGAACTAAAAATTCGAAGACTTGTGACATCTACCAAGGTGCACTGGACCCGCGTGGTGGATTACAGCTGCTCACTCCTTCATATAGAGAGGAGGCCTGTGTCCCAGAAGTGTGAACATTATAAGCTGATGATGTTGATGATGAGTTTTTCTTTGGCCCTATTGATTGAGCCCTATTCGTATAGCCATGCTTATTCATAATCAAAGCTTTTCTCATGACATTTTCTGTCTGTATATGAATATGAATAATATGTTCTGTATGGTGTCGGACGTAAAGAATAGCACCATCCCATATCTTCCCGTGGGTGTCGTAAGAGACGACTAAAGGACTTGCCAGAGAATGGGCAGCAGCGTTCTCTGTGCTTTTGTAACAACCGTACTGCGATCGCCAACCCGCCTGCCAAGCGTGGCGATTATGGCAAAACCCTCCAAAATGTCAACGTGGCGATACTTAAGGGAAGCCTATTTCCAGCAGTGGACGTCATTCGGCTGAAATGATGATGATGATGTTGATATGAATATCTCTAGTTGCTTAACTAACTTAAAGTGACATCTAATCTAAACAAGACTGTTTCTTACGTGTCCCGACCGCAAACGTAAACCGTATGAACTTGAACGGCAAAAGGAGTATGCAAGGATCCTAGCAGGTGGAGTTCTGTGGTGCCTGCCTCCCCCCATGAGAAAAAAAGCGTAAGTTTATGCACGTCTGTTAAACCCGTAACCTAACATTGACAGAGCTTAATAACCCTGGTACAGATTTTGATGTGCTTTGGTCTGACTAAGGAGATAAGTATTGTCTTCAAAACCATAATGGTTTTAACTCTGGAAGTTGTGGAACCATCTGGCCTACCATGACATCTTAAAGCAGTATTGTTTAATCCTTTTCCAGTGAGGGTAAGAGATGGCGCTAGACATCCTGTATAGCTCCGTCTCTTTCCCACACTGGAATAAGAGTAAAACAATACAACTTTAAGACGTCCTGAGGCAAACTCAAGATATTAAAAAAACAGTCGAGAATTAGAGTTTGCTAAGCTTAGAGCATGCCTAAGCATGCCGTAGCATTGTTTTTGTACCTACGACCGTTTTCAATGAAACTTCAACTTTTTTTCTTTTTTAACTCCTAAGTAATAGTCTTATTCATCACGTTAAAATCCCATCCAAAGCGGTACGATCAGCGTGGAGAGGATGACACCCGTAAAGTATCATCCTCTCCAGCACGACCATGGATGATTACCTTAATTTTAATGCGGTAGATATTCATGAAAAAATGTGTACATTATTGTACTAGCGACTTTAAAAAAATGTACTCACATATTTTCGCTGTTACAACATATCGTCCGTGGCCGTGCTAGGCAGAACCTTTCTGCCACGACCACGATCTAGGTATTTTTATCAACAGTAACATGAAAAGTTATATAAATATATTGTACTGAATTGTACTCCATTTTATATATAATTTGAAGTAGTCATTTACCCGTTTTAAAGAGATTTTTTTTCTGCGGTGCTTTTTCTAGGTAGGCAAAATTCAATAAAATTACATTTGACAACACGTTATTCGAAAAGCGGGATTTAAATTAGACTAAAAATATAAATAAATAAAATATGTGTATATTATCCCATGGATTTATTTAATATTTTTGTTTTAACAACCACATCAAAAATATGCACCTGGGTGAGCGCGATCGCACTCGCGTTGTTACTTAAAATAAATGAATAATAATTAATAATATTATAAGAATTGAACCAGTTTGGACATAGTCTTAAATAGTTATTTGTAGAATTTTTTGAGGGGAAACTTCTTTAGCAGCTTTGTGCACTTTTGTGATAGGTAAGAAATTTTAAACTCGCTTCAGGACACGTGACCGCCAGATCAAGAAAATTCGTAAGACGGATAAACATTAGGTAACGAATGAATTTGAACTTTATGGCATCTGTCAATGAGTTTGGGTTTCCAAAACTGGAACATTCGTAAGACGGATTGACAATAGGTTACGAAGGAATATGAACTTTATGACATCTGTCATCGAGTTTGGGTTTCCAAAACTGGATAATTATCTTATGCACAAGCAAAACCTTCGGTTTCTTTAAATAGGTAAAATTCGTAAGACGGATTGTAATAGTTCTGAAGTGTTAAATTTTTAATGTAATATAAATTGTCATGTTTGTGTATGATAGCGCAATAAATGAATATTATATTTTACCACATAAATTATAGTACTTTTATATTGATAATTAAAGCAATTCGTGCAAAATTATTCCCTTACCATTCCAAATATCAAAAATGCACAACTTTATTATTCAAGTTCTCACTTATGCTGGCACTCCCGGAGTGCAACCCGTTTTTAGGGTTCCGTAGCCGAATGGCAAAAAACGGAACTCTTATAGATTCGTCATGTCTGTCTGTCTGTCTGTCTGTCCGTCCGTCTGTATGTCACAGCCACTTATTTCCGAAACTATAAGAACTATACTGTTGAAACTTGGTAAGTAGATGTATTCTGTAAACCGCATTAGGATTTTCACACAAAAATAGAAAAAAAAACAATAAATTAAGGGGGTCCCTATACCTAGAACTGAAAACCAAAAAAAAATTTTTCATCAAACCCATACGTGTGGGGTATCTATGGATAGGTCTTCAAAAATGATATTGATGTTTCTAATATCATTTTTTTCTAAACTGAATAGTTTGCGCTAGAGCCACTTCCAAAGTGGTAAAATGTGTGTCCCCCCCCCCTCTAATTTCTAAAGTAAGAGGAGGAAAATTCTGAAAATATTTAGGATTGTAGAACGTAAAAAAAACTATCAACGAAAATTGGTTTCAATAAGATATGATGTTTAGTTTTTGAGATATGGGACTTTTTCATCAAACTGCAGCAGTAACTTTGTTTTTCATAAACATACTATGAAAAACAAATTTAGTTTTGCGGTTGTGTGGAAGTTTACTAACTAATACTACTAACTAATGAATGACAGTTCAAAATATTGTTATTATATTGTTTGGAGCTATGGAACCCTGTGTGCGAGTAAGACTCGCACTTGGCCGGTTTTTTATTTATACACTAGTGAAGATAAATGAAAAAATATCCACGCGTGTGAAATACATTGCATGTTGAACCTAAAAGTAGTGCGTTATGAGCCTGTTTTCAAGGATGTGCATTGAAAAATATTTGTCTATTCAATTGCAAATCGATAAAATATTACTTATAATATGTCGGTAATCAAAATCTCTTGAAGAGAATCATCCAACAATGACTTTACCTTTATCAAAATAATTTCCAAAAAATCTGAATAATTTTTTTCCCCGTTTCAGGCTTCTTGGAAGGGACTTTGATGAAAGTCATACATAATCCGTGACAATCCCAAGGAAAAAGGTAGGATTTGTCGCGACAGGAAAAAGTGTGACAAACAGATTTTATGACGTAAATCTTTGAAATTATTTCTTCAAAATGTTCAACTTAGAATTAGGGCTGTCTGAGTTATCAATTAATCCTTATTTTTATCGCCCTCTGAGGGATTTTAGGGATTAGCGGTTTTGTGTTTTCATTTGTTTGTGTAAAACGATTTTGGCCGCAAGCGCGACTGCTGAGCATAAGGTCTCGGGTTCGATTCCCGGGTCGGGCAAAGTCTTATTGAGTTTTTCCATCAGGAATTTCTCAGCAGTAGCCACAGAGTCTTGATTTGTGCCCGGTTGATGGCAATAGGCTTGCCCTCTATGACATGGGACTCAAACATAACTGGCAAAATGTAGGTGTACTGTTAGGTACCTACACCTCTGCCTAACCCTTCAAGAATTATAAGGCGTGATGATGTGTAAATAATAATATGTTTTTGATACATCCAACTCTGCTCTGTATGGTGTCGGACGTAAAGAATAGCATCATCCCATATCTTCCCGTGGGTGTCGTAAGAGGAGACTAGGCGAGGACTTGCCAGAGCATGGGCAGCAGCGTTCTCTGTGCTTTTGTAACAACCGTACTGCGATCGCCAACCCGCCTGCCAAGCGTGGCGATTATGGCAAAACCCCCATGTTATGTCAATGTGGCGACACTTTGGGGACGCCTATGTCCAGCAGTGGACGTCTTTCGGCTGGAATGATGATAATGACATCCAACTCTTCCTTGGTAAAGCCAGTATTTAACCAGGAGCATCGAATAGTTTTAACCTTTACATAAGTTTGTTTTGCAAATTTTTATGAATACCATACAATTTATGTGGAAGTACTGTTGGGATTTCAATTCTTTACATTGAGCCGAGCGTTGAAAATACAACTGTGCAATTATATTAGGTCTTTACCTATGAAATTGCCGTTTTGTTTGGAAAAAGTTAAAGTATTTTTTTTTCGAACTTATTTATTTCTTTTATTCAAAGTAATCACCCCTGCAATCAATGCATCTTTGCCAACGCTGTGGCAGTTTATGGATGCCCTTCTTGAAAAAATCAGCTGGACGGGAGACAACAAACTCTTCAAAGGCGTTTTGTACTGCCTCTCGGGAATTGAATTTTTTTCCCGCTAAAAAGTTGTCCAAATTTTGGAAAAAGTAATAGTCGGAAGGCGCAAGATCTGGTGAGTATGGCGGATGAGGGAGAGCTTCCAAACCCAACTCATGCAGCTTAGAGACGGTCTGTTGTGCAGTATGGGGCCGCGCGTTGTCGTGAAGTAGCAGTGGAGACGACCGATTGACCAAAGCTGGTTGCAGACGTGCGAGTTTCGCCATCATTGTGGTCAGTTCTTCAATGTACACATCTGCAGTAATGCTCTCGCCGTTTTGTAAAAAGCTATGATGAATCACACCAGCACTAGACCACCAAACTGTGACCATCACCTTTCTAGGGGTAATTTTTCGTTTTGCACATTGCTTTGGTACCGAACCAGGATCTAACCAACTTGCTGAGCGCTTTCGATTGTCAAAAAGAATCCATTTTTCGTCGCACGTAACAATTCGGTTCAAAATTCCTTCATTTCTGTGCCTGTTAAGCAGCGCAAGGCAAGTCTCGACGCGTACGTTGCGCTGGCGATCGTTAAGTTCGTGGGGCACCCATCTATCAAGCTTTTTTATCTTGCCAATCTGTCGCAAATGGACCAATATTGTTTTAATGCTAACATCAAAAGCTGCTGCCAGCTCAGCTGTAGATTGAGTTTCATCAGCTTCAACAATCACCTTTAATTCATCATTGTTGACCAAAGTTTCCGGACGACCACGAGGTTCATTTTTCAAGTCAAAATTCCCAGAACGGAACCGAGCAAACCAATAACGGGTTGTGCGTTCGTTTGTACAGTTCTCTCCGTAAACGTCGTTGATGTTACGGGTCGTTTGTGCCGCGTTGGTGCCACGACGGAACTCATATTCCATAATTACACGAAATTTCAAAGTATCCATTATGAGGAAAAATGTTGAAATGTAATGAAAATACAACGCTAATCAATAAACAAAAGACTGATTTTGTAAATAGAATGTCATATTTTTAAAACAAAATTAATTTGAATTTAGAACTCATAGCCAATCAAAACTTTTTTTTGTTTGAAAAAGTCTGTACTGCAATACGGCAATTTCATAGGTTAAGACCTATTATTTATTTGTTCATTTAGGTGTCGTCTAATATCCTGAAATCGAGCATTTGTTACGCGTACTTTCAATGTCATATGTCATGCTCATACCGAGTTACAAAAGCGTAACGTAGCATATCTTTATAGATTGGCTAAGCAGATATAATTCTATCGTAGTAATATTCGGTATAAAGAAAAATTACTGTCAATAGACCGACGACGAAAAATTTCGTTTCATTTCATTTAGTCTCAACAATAAACATTGTGTTGTACATTGGATTCATAATAATATTGCAAAAAAATTGTCACATACAAAACAATTTGTACAATTTAAAAGCTAAAGTAAAATAACGACTCATCCAATTAAAACGATGTCTATAAATTAATTAATTTCAAAATGATGTCAAAATGTAAGTTATGTCAGATGTTTAGCCAAAGTCAAAGCATAGTTCTAAGTCAAAATCCTTTCAATTAAATTTCAACGTTATTATTTTGTTAAATTATTTTTATCATTTGACATAAAATTCGATCATCATCATCATTTCAGCCGAAAGACGTCCACTCGGTCCACTTATGTACACTTGGGGCTAGACTTAACCCATCCCCAAGTGTACATGACGGGGGTTTTGCCATAATCGCCACGCTTGGCAGGCGGGTTGTCGATCGCAGTACGATTGTTACAAAAGCACAGAGAATGCTGCTGTCCATTCTCTGGAAAGTCCCTAAGTCACCTCTTACGAGACCTACGGGAAAATATGGGATGGTGCTATTCTTTACGTCCCACACCATTCAGAACTGAAACTGAAACTAAAATCTGATACTGAGTATTATCATTTTTTCAACAAGAAGGTTTTTAATTTGATTTTAAATAAGTGACGGTTATAAATTAATAACTATAAATAAGTTGGTAACCTATTAAACAATTCCACTGCTTGATACCCATTACCCGCAAAAATTTGATGCTATCTTGTGTTTAAACTCCTTATTAATAGAAATACTACTTCCCTTTAAAAGCTGATTATGAATGTAAGTCTTGTAATAAAGAATAAGCACTGACAAATTTACATTTTCTTTTTATTGTTCTTCTAATTCAGTCAGTAGAAGAGCAAGTGGCTAAATTATAATTATTATTATAGTCAGTGGCCCGAAAGTCTGACAACCAGTCTCACGAAGGGGTATCGTATTACCCATGGGTTGTGGAGGTCAAATAGGCAGTCGCTCCCTGTAAAATACTGGTATTCAGCTGCATCCGGTAAGGCATGAAGCCGACCACAATAAAGTTAGGAAAAGGCTAGGCAGATAATGACGTTCATCTAATGCAGTCACTAATTTTCACTTAGGATTTTCTAAAAACATTTAACCTCTACTGTTACTAAGAGCAACTTCAGGCGCAAATTGGTAATAATATCTGTTTAAGAAAATTGGTTCTACACAGCTCCCTGATAACTGTCATCAGTTATTACTTTGGCGAGAACTTTTTTCGTAGAATTTTGTAAATTACAATGTCACCTCACTTTTTGTGGTTTGTTACTTCGCCTGTTTAAAGCATTATTAAGATGTCTTCGGAAACCGATATTTGTTTCTTTGTGATTTTGGAACCAACTGCAGCCTCGTTAGTCAAATGGTCGCAGTCATAAGGTCTTTGGTTCGATTCACTGGTCGGGCAAATTGTTTTTAGGTTTTTTCATCAGGAATTCAATCGCCGAAGGGTTATACAGGGGTAGAGGTGGGACCTTATTGGGTAAAATAGAAAAATATTTCGTAAAAATATAATTAAAATGTAAAAAAATATATTAATAATTAATATAATACTTGGTAAAATAGTAGTTCTATTTAAGTCCCACGTAGTAGCGTGTGAAGAGCTCGTGGCTAAATAATAACAGCCGCCCAGGTCGATCTTTAAGGTTAAGCCTTGCTTGCCGAGGTTTGTCTGTGGATGGGTGACCATAATTACATATCGAGTTTCCTCCGTGCCTCGGAAAGCACGTTAAGCCGTTGGTTCCGGCTGTCATTTGTAGATCTTTGACAGTCGTTACGAGTAGTCAGAAGCCAAAAGTATGACATCCAGTCTTACTAAGGGGTATCATAATACTCAGTTACTGGGTTGTTGAGGTCAGATAGGCAGTCGCTTCATGTAAAATACTGGTACTCAGCTGCATCCGGTTAGACTGGAAGCCGACCCCAAGATAGTTTGGGAAAAGGCTAGGCAGATGATGGTGGTGTAGTTGCGGGTGAGCCTATTGCCACTAACCGGGCACAAATCCAGACTCCGTGGTTGCTACGGGGAAATTTGACAGACAGGTGCAAAAACCCAATAACCCATTGCCCGACCGCAGGACCTAAAGCTCACCAGTCAGCTTACGACCACTAGACTAAAGAGGTTTTCAATCAATCACGCATAAAATGATGTTGTGAATTCGTAGGTGCATATAAAAACTCAAAATTTTTACATAATATTCTTTTTGCTTACTAAAAAACATAAAAGAATTTATCAATGGAATCCCGAAGATTCAATATGTTACGAAAAAAAGAACGAAACCCGTTTAACTTTGACACAAATCAGACACTTTACGAAGCACCGATGTTTCCCTTTCACCCACTGCGTGTCGATGTGGATACATTTTTATTATTGGAAAGAAGAATTTTATTTGCACTGGAAATGTATTTAAGGAAGACGTAAATAGGTGTTTGGTGCTGAATTTTCTGAGATTCTTCTGTCGAGATTGAAGTCGGAATTTAATAAAAGTTTAAATCATTCATTCATTCACCTGAACCTAAACCGCTGAATAATTTTTTTTCTGAAATCCATGGATGATGATAATAAAACGAACAAACAACTTCAAAGTAATAGAAAAAATTAGGTTTGTAAAACGTTAAAAAAACTTTCAACGAAAATTTGTTTGAATAAGATTTATTTATTCATTTATATAACACTTCAAGCACATAGTACAGAGGCGGATTTAATGTCATAGGCATTTTCACGATTCTGTGCTGCTTCTTTCCAATTCTCAAGGAAAACATTGAGTTCGTCCCGCCATCTCCTTTGTGTGTGGTTTCAGGGCAACAATCCTGAGCTTTGCGGGCCCACAGATCGTTCGGCATGCGACAGACATGTCCTGCCCAGACCCATTTAAGTTGGGCAGCCTTTTGAGCCTCGTCCACGATTTGCGTTTTGGAGCGCAATGTAGTGTTTCGAACACGGTCTGTTAATTTAACACCTAAGATACTGCGCTCCATAGCACGTTGGCAAAATAGTATAAATATATATCAAAATATACTAATATAAAAGCACAAACAATGGGGAAAATATAAGAAGTATATAAGATTTGATATTTAGTTTTTGAGAAATGGAACTATTACAAATTGCAGCAGTTTGTTTGTCATAAAAATATTATGAAAAAATAATTTAGGTTTGTCGGCTCCGACGGAATCACCAATAGGGTGTTCAAACTCCTCCCCGCTCAGCTCGTCGTGTTAATGGCGGCCATCTTCAATGGCGCCCTGAGCAACAACGCGTTTCCCCAAATATGGAAAGAGGCCACTGTCATCGGTTTCGCCAAGCCAGGCAAACCCAAGTCTGAGCCTTCGAGCTACAGACCTATCAGTCTCCTGAATGCACTCGGTAAAATCTACGAGAGACTTATTTTTAAGCGACTCAAAGACTTCGCCGAGGCTAAGAGTCTCATCCCCAACGAACAGTTCGGCTTCAGGAACACACACTCTTGCATTCAACAGGCCCACCGCATCGTAGAACACTTGAGCGCTGGCTTCCAGCGTGGAGCGATGACGGGTGTGTTGTTTTTCGACATAGCAAAGGCATTCGACAAAGTCTGGCACAACGGCTTATTATATAAGCTGTACAAACTGGGAGTGCCAGACCGTCTCGTGCTCATCTTACGAGACTTTTTGTCGGATCGCACCTTCCGCTATCGTATCGGGAAGGCACTGTCTTCCCCCCACCCCATTAGAGCCGGAGTCCCTCAGGGCTCCCCGCTCTCTCCCCTTATCTTTACTCTGTTCACCAGTGACATCCCCAAGAGCAAGAAGGCACAGTTAGCCCTGTTCGCGGACGACACGGCCATCTATTACATTGGCCGTAGTCACGACGCTATTTGCAGCACCCTCCAAACCTCAGCCAACGTCTTAGGCCCTTGGTTCCGGAAATGGAGAATCGAGGTGAACCCCGACAAGAGCCAGGCAGTTCTTTTCTCTAAATCGCGTAAGAATAAGCCACCCGCGCTCAGCCCGATCACTATGTACGGTAAGCCTATCCCTTGGGAGAAGCAAGCCAAGTACTTAGGAGTCTTACTTGACAACCACCTGTCTTTCGCGGCGCACATCAAAGCAGCTCGCGACCGAGCTACCTTTGCTATGGGTAGGCTTCATTTCATGATCTCGGCAAAAAGCAAATTGTCACTCAAGTGCAAGTTGCGCCTTTATACCGCGGTGATCCGCCCCATTATGACGTACGCTTGTGTCGTGTACGCTCACACCAAGCCTAAATACATCCATAGGATGCAAACCTTGCAGAACCGGTTCTTACGTAGAGTCACGGGAGCCCCTTTTTATGTCCGTAACGACCGTCTACACGTAGACCTTAGAATGCCCACCGTCCTTCAGTTTATGAAACGTCTTTCGAAGCGTTTCTTCGATAACGCCAGTAAACACCGTAATCCCCTGATCGCAGCGGCCGCCCGTTACGAACCCTCGCGCATTAGTACAGTACGCCGTCCTCGGCATACCCTCGTCACTCCCGATGATGCTATCACCCTCCTCCAGGAGAGTAGTAAAGAGACTAGCACTCTTAATAAGTACAGACACAAACCGCCGTCTTTCCGATCTCGCCGTCGAGGTCCGTCGCGACGTCCCGGTCCATGCCCTCCCCGACCCTCGCTCGAGCCAGCCCGCGATGCTGTGCCAGTTGTTTTAAATCAGCCCCTAAATAATGATATCATTCAGATCCAGCCTGTCCCCATGCAGTCCTCCCCCAGCGACGCCCTGAGCCGAGGCTCGTACCCCACAGGGGGTGCCCTCAGCGTATAGTTGCTTAGTTTGTAAGTTTTTATGCCCTGGCTGGAGGCCTTACTCTTAAGGCACCCACAGGATAGTCCGGTTAAGCAGACGACAACCTTTTAGGTTGAACTGCGAGATGCCATTCATAAAAAAAAAAAAAAAAATTGGTTTGTGCCGATGAAACGATTACGCCCTAAAAAGGACCAAAAAATATTCCGGTCCAACGCTTAGGCCCCGTTTGTTGCATCTAAATTTGTTTCGAAAAAACTTCGAAAAAACTTACTAAAACTGGTAACATCTCTAAATGTACCGTCTATGGTCCCCTTTTATGGATACAGTATTAAATTCTGCGTCTGTGGCACAAAGAACGACATTATCAGCCGTCAAAATTAAATGTCAAAAAAGTTTTAAAAGTCAGTTGTCTAATTTTACCGTAATGCCGTGTTGTGATTTATGTTCTCTGGTTTTAAAACGTGAGTATTCTTTTATTTTAACCCAATGTATATAGTGTTATATATCAAAATAAACCTCGTTAATCAAGCTTTACGAATATCTATAAACATCGTAGGTTCAAAGTCTGTTGAAACGATAATATCGAAATGTAAAATTGGCGCCATGTCGAACGTGGTATTTTGTTAATGTTTTTTTAGAAATTATTGCAAAAATAGTTAAAATAGTGCTCGTATTATGAAAATTACTTCAATTAAGTAATTATTAGTGTCTCCGCAATATAAAACAGTAAAATAAAACGAAATCTTATCGAATTTTTTACGTAAACACGACAAAATCAGTAGGTATCGAATAGAATGCGAGGAGGGTTGATTGTTTTGGGTGATTGTGCTACTAAGAAAGTGCCAAAGTAAGGATATATGGGTATTAAAATGAAGCTTATATAGTCTAGTTTAATTATAAATAGGTTTTATTGATACCAATTACAATTCTAGTTGGTAAAACTTTTATTCTTATTGGAGAAACTGACATTCAACATATATTCTCAAGTTCACATTTTTTTCGAAATACTTATATCTAGTTGTCGTAATTAGTTTTTACGTAGTTAGATTTTGTATAGTTTCAGCTATACACACGTATTTTTTGTTTTGGTGAAGCTGCAATAGCTTACGAGAAAATAAGCTTTAAATGGGAAGTGGCGCGGGGGGCTTGCGCGGCAAAAACTTTCCATGCGCGCGCGGCGTGCGCGCGGGGTAGCCATGGCTACCGCGGACATTTCACCGGAGTTTAATGACCGAGCGTTAAAAATATTGATATTAAATATTGTATGGTGCTATACAGGAACTCTGTGTGTGCGAGTACGACACGCACTTGGCCGGTATTGTAGGCCTTTTTTATTCCTAGATGCTTTGCATTTAAGCCATCAAACTGCCAGCATTCAACGCAGAAACCTGCTGAACGCACAGAGAGTCACATGGATATCTACAAAATCACGTGAAACACAAAGAGAACTTTGATAACAAATAAAATCGATGCGAAGACTTGAATGTTTTCTTTTACCTGCTTCAGGGCTGTATGTACGTCTATTAAATAGCTGTAAAAGTGTTGTGTGGTATTCGGACTGCCGGTATTTTCAAGTTAGTATTTTGTTGCAAGTGACTGCCTCGATCCAGTGGTCGCAAGCGCAATTGTTGAGCATAAGGTCTCGCGTTCGATTCCCGGGTCGGGCAAAGTGTTATTGGGTTTTTCCATCAGTAATATTACAGCAGCAGCCACGGAGTTTGGATTTGTCACCGGGTGATGGCAATAGACTTGCCCCTATTACATAAGATTTAAACATAACTGGTCAAATGTGCGTTTACTTTAGGTATACCTCGACCTAACACTTCGAAGATTATAGCAATGATGTGATGTTTTGTTAAACCGCGTTTCTCTTCTTTAGACATTCACTACCTCTTTATATGTGAGATCTTGCTTTACTTCGTTGGATACCAAAACATGCTCATAAACCTTCCTTCAAGCAAAAACTACTGAAAATTAAATTATCGTTTCCAAAACGTTTTAATACCGTTTTCAGATCACCAGTACAAATGTTCTCTCCTATTTACTGCTTACAGCGGGCATGAATTTTTATGATATCAGACAGGCTGACATAAAATACGACTGGATTTTGCGACTACACGTAGCGTGACAATAGAAGTTGAAAGCATTTTTATTTAATTTATGGATCGCAAATATGTCTGTGGAGACGTATGTTTGAATCTGCCTGAAATAATAAAGATCATTAAAAAAGTAAATATTCAGTTTTAAGTAAGTCCACAGAATAAACAAGTCTGAACAGTTCTCTAATTTTGTCCATCGGAACTCGCTGATCAGTCCTCTTCTGGGTTCAGGCACAGCACTGTTTTCGCCCTTCTTTTCTTTTCTTGCTTCTCCCACTTCCCCTTTTAGGGGTATGAGGAACAGGGTGTATAGTTCCTCGATACTCCTTGGAAAAGGGAGGATCCTCCGGCCAGACAGGTGTTGTGTCTGGCGGGCAAGTGCCCTACAGTTGTTGTCGGGTTTTTCTATATACTCTTAAGTCGATGTAAACTTTGCATGTGAGATGTAGGAAATTGATGTTAGTTCTTCCGTCGTGTCATAGATGGCGCTGTAGTACTTTTTGTAGTAAGTTGCTTTTTTGTTGGTCGCTACACCCTAGTTACCTAGCTTCCTACTTTCAATATATGTGTTCCAACCACAATAGGAGACTGCAGTCTATGCAAAACCGTTTTCTTAAATGTCCCTCTCACCGCATACACTTCATTCAACGATCATTCTTCGTCCAGTCTATTTCTCGGTGAAAGCGCTTCCCTTGGAAATTAGGATGGCAACTAATTGTCTATCTTTTAAAATTAAAGTTAGCTAGCAGTATCGTCACAACGTTGATTTTTTTCAAAATCATTATAAAAACAATCAAAAAACATATTTTTATTTTACAAAGGCCTACATAGGCACTTATAAAACGTCGACAAAAGGTGCACGGTTGGGTTGGTCGTTTCTTATGGTGAAGAACCGGCAAGAAACTCTATGGTTACTCTTTTAAAATCAATTGGTTTAACAATATTTGAATGTTACAGTGTTATTACTTAAGTATGGGAGGACAGCGTAGGGCCGACAATAAGTCGTTGCTTACTACAAAAGGTAGAAAAAAAAGTGATTGGATTCCCGAGCCGGGTGAATCGTTAATGGGTTTTTTCCATCAGGAATTAGGCTCGCTCCTTAAGGGACTTAAACATAATAGGCGAAACGTTGGTGTACTATTAGGTACACTTTTGCCTAATCATTCGCATACACAGACGTGACGTTATGTTATGTAAGTTTCCACTAAAACTGGGTGACACCTAAAAGTATTGTCTAATAAAAGCTCACTGTTGAATTTTGAACACTCTGCTCAGCGCTTACAGTTTCGCGCTTTTTTTAGGCATTGCATATTTAGGTATCGTGTCGTGTTGGTGAAAACGGATTACGGCCCCTTAGTCTGGAGCGTAATCGGCTACCTCTGAGAGCGTTGCAGACGGGGGCCATCATCCTTAGCGGTAGGATGCGCCAACAAAGTCACCTTGCCAGGACTGCACTCGCTAGGCCTCCTCCGGGCAACCGGAGGTCTCACCTGTCGGTGACAGACCGCCGAGGTGGCGTGAAGATAGCGGCGCTCGGTACGGTAAAGTTTCACCGTACCTAAGCGCGCAGCGCCCAGCGCCGTTGGCGCCTCCTACCGGACAAAATGACAACCACACATTGCGAGTCGCGCCTTTTACACGCGCTTGCTTCTTCTTACGCCTATATGGCAACCCGATGAGGCGCCCGTTGTTACGGGTGCATTTTGATTCCGCGGGGAAAGGGCTTGCCCATATCCCGCCCGCCGTGCCCCTCTGCGGGGGCGTAGCGACTGCTCAACGTGAAAACGGGAATTCGTAACACAAAATGAACTTTGAAACACTACGAAACAGAATTTTAGAGGCCAGGCATTTTCTATTGACTTTGTATGTGTGTAATATATCAAAGGGTTTCTAAAAAACTGATGTAGGTAATGCAGTAATTTTTGTCAAATGTGCGGGCACTACTCTCACTACTCTCTCTACTCTATCGGAATAAAATCAAAAAAACTTTATTTAATTATTTTACATTTAGTTAAACATGGTGTAGTGTTCAATAAATACCGACATGCCTTACTGGTGGGGCGAGCGGTGGTGGGGGTGCGATTAGGTAGTCGCTTCACTGACCACACAGTCGCACACTCTCTGCTGGTCCGCCGTGCGAGTAAGATGTGCGCGTTGAATACAAACGGTGTTGTTGTTTTTAGTTCACGCACTCCTAATAGTGCACCCTAATCGTGACCTGTACACATGGTGAAATTGAAATAACCGAAAACCTCCGGTTAGATCATTGTGCAATGACGGTTACATATTAAGGTATGCATTTCCAGTATAACGTGACTTCGCTTTGATAGGGTATCCGCCCAATGAGAAATCCACATAAACTGGTTTTGTATAGATTGATACCAATCGATCTATACATGTCGTGCGTACTTACTCTAACATCTTTTATTACGCGATCAACCGAAAAATCTGGTGAAAAATATTGACAATTTGGAATTTGTTTTGTTTGTTTTTGTGAGTTTGTTTGTTTGAAAACATCGTGAGGAATCCGGCATGTCATAGAACTAAAAATTCAAAGACATGTGACATCTACCAACCCGCACAGGGCCCGTTTTGTGGATTACAGCCCACTCCCTCACACAGAGAGGAGGCCTGTGTCCCAGCAGTGCGAACACTATAGGCTGATGATGATGATGAGTAAAGATGGAACTATTGCAACTTGTATAAAACTACTGTCTTATTTATGACTGTCAGATAGATATATGGATATTAACAAAGGCCTTTGTATTCACCACAATATCACTATTTAGAAGATACATGATGGTGACGTCATCTCGTACCGCTGTTTGAAACTTTTCTACGCATCAACTGACCCTTTCATATGACGTGGATGATAGGAACAGGCGACGATATATACCCGTCTCTTTCCCTTCCTAATTTGTGCTCGCCTAAGAAAAATCACCCTGGCGACACACTCCACTTCAAGACTGATTAGCGTTCGCACCTAGACCGCGCTGCGTATACGCAAGCCTGCAGGTCAAACCGCTTTCCGCTGGAATCGCGACTTGAACAAGCGACCCCGGGGTCCATCCGTGAATCATCCTGGTGAACCAGAAGACCACTGCCAGTGTTTCCACCCAAACGCCGGCCCGACAGCGCAGCCACGTGGCCCCAGGAGTGAAGGTAGGTGAGCTCAATTCCCCTTCCTTGATTGTCGCTTGTTCATCACAAGATTCCACGAGACGATAACCAGGTTCCTCTTTTAAATACAGTCCACTTCTTTAAAAATAAAATAAAATTATAAAATCGTCTCATGAATTGGTGAATTACCCACCACATGGATTGGACTGAGTTAAGGATGATTTGGCGAAATAGTAGGTGTCTCCTACGATGTCAAGTAATAGGGAAGTATGAAAGAAGAAGACATGCTGCGGCGACAACAAAATTAAATAAATTCGAATAAGGGCAAGAGAATGAAGACATTGAACATTTTTTTTAAACGCACCCACGGCACATGCAGGTTGTAACAGAAAGGGTATAAACATACTTAAGGGTGTGCTATAGACCATCAAACTGAACATGTTTCTCCATCGGACAAACATCGTAATAGTGAAAAAAATATGAGCCACCTACATTTGGGTCGAATAGGTATTGAAATTTCGTATGGGGCAGCAGAAAGTTTTTTCGCTATTACGATGTTTGCCCGATGGAAAAACCTGTTCAGTTTGATGGTCTGTAGCACACCCTTAAGTATGTATATGTTACCGGCCAAACCCGATTTCCGGCTAAATTGTTCTAGGCCAAACTAGGACTCTAAATGGGTTAGGTTAGGTTAGAACTGTAACCATAAACGCGCGTGCCGAGCAAGCGTAGCGAGCGGTGCCACATCTAAGTTAGGCATATTATAAATTGTAAATATTTTTTTGGTCAGTATATCCTGACACGATAAACCAGTAAACCGGTTTGGCCTGAAATTGGGTTTGGCCGGTAACATGTATACCCTTACATTGTACCCCGTTACACCCTGTATACTTATCATGGTTATTTTTACAAACATTTAAACTCACTTATACGAATACTCTGATCAGGAACAACTATCGGTAGACCATACAAACATAAGTACCGTGCAGGGATCGAACCAGCGACACGCAACGCAGCAGTTCAATCACTGCGCCTGCCGCACCGTTTAGAAATGGCTAAGGTCAGCCGAAGCAATTAAAAGAATTCAGAGTAGCTACATGATTCATCGCAGCGTAAGTACCTCTTAAATTATTTAGGCCCAAAGCACCTCCGTAATCATGCCCACTAAATTATTAAAACACATAAGCGAAAAATAAACACCGAGCAAGCAATGTGCAAATCATTTAAACCAAGAGCACTTATACCAGTCATTTTGTGAGCTACACTTGAAAATTCCTACATTTTTAATACACGCACCTTGAAAATATATGAATGGATTAGAGCCTACCGACTTTTAATTGCTGAATCACAAGCTGGCACTCGACCACACCCAAAACACCACCTTAAAATTTCTCAGTATAAGGTTGAAAAATGCCTGTTCAGTTGTGGACATTGGTCCTTTTAACCGCAATGGACTTCTGGAACTTTGCCAGGGAGTGAAATCTGTGACCGAGCTACGGTTTTAATCTAAATTATTCCAGCCCAAAATAATTCTGGTCATATACTTCATGACGTGAAAACTCTTGGTGAATTTTAAGTGGTTGATGTCCGACGACTGTTACTGTATAAACTATGCGTTGTTCGTTTACTTACTGGAATAGTTAAGCGGCATATACAGGGTGGATTTTAAAAGACGGTAAAAAATCCACGCTGTATTTGCCGGGAACCGATTAATAAAATAGTCTATAAGAACAAAATACAAGTTTGAGATATATTAAAGTACACGTTATAGTCACTAGAAATAAAATAAAGAAATAATATGCGTGAGATGGGTAAAGTACAGTCAATACAAAATTAGGAGGCATTAACTTCGCATAAATAGTGGACAAGCCCATTATGAGCGTACTAGCAATTATTTTGCTACTTTTTGAGTAACTGCTAAATGCTTACAATTATTCAATCCCCTCTTAAATAGAGAGGAGACCTGTGCGGCTAATTATGCTTCATGCTTAAATGCATTCATAGATTTGGAAATATTTCACACTCAGCTAGAAAAACTCACTTTTGTCTTTTGTTGCTATCAGTTTTAGTTAACTGTACAACAATCCTGCTTAAAACACACGATTACCAAGTTCAGGCTGTCACGTGTGTTAGACATTTAAAAACATTTTTGGTATTCCTATTTTAATATGAGACATTTTTTTCAAGAAATATAAATAACCTCAAAAATCTACCCTGTATACGAAACTTTGATGGCTTTTGCGTCATTTTCGGTAGTGTTAACGGTTATATTGTTTTTGTTGTTAAATGTGTCTGAGATCTTGGGTAAAACTTAAATTAATGGTTATTTGAACTATTTTAAGTTTTGTAGCTTTATTTTATGACACGGAAACCATTACAATAACATAACATCACGCTCATTAACCTCTAAAGTTTATTCAGAGTTGTACTACTATTAGGACACCCACATTACGCCGGTTAGGTTTAAGACCCATCCTTAAGGGACGAACCATGTGAACGTAGCAATAGGATTATTTGAAATAAGAATTATAAGTGTGGCAACATTGTCAGTACTGCCAATCATGGCTGCGGTGTGTGATCATTGTTGTGTAAACCTAAAACATTAATTAAAGAGCTTTAGCTAAATACGTGTGCTTTCATTCAAAGACCTAAAAAAAACATTATTGTTATTAACTGGGCCAAAATCTGAACTCCCTTGTGCTACTAACATATTGCTGGTGGAAAAATCCAAATAAATCGTTAATAGTATATTTCATTACGAGTTCGGAAAGCCTGTCATTGCAAAGAGTTCCGACAAATGTCTACCCGAGCCGAGGCGCAGCCGAAGGTGAGGGTTGACAGTCGGAACAAGTTGCAATGACGGTTCCGCACGTGTACTGAACAACTATTTTTAATACAGTTGCGAAAAAATGAAGCAATTTAATAAAGAACATTTTTGGAAAATGGCGCCAACCGTAAAAGAATATAAGCAGAGATTTTTTTTTGTTTTCTTTACCCATTCTGGGTAGGCAAAGGGAACTATGCCCATACAGCCAAGTCTTCAGTAGAATTTTTTTATTGATACGAAATGAAAATGAAATGAAACCTCAACTAACTCATTGAATCAAGTCATTAAATCTAATATTGAAACAAATTAGTAGCTTCTTTTTAGAAATATTTGCATGAATCATAAAAACTTCTTGGTTTTTTTTTTAGTAAAACTCCGTGATTGGTTTTTTTTCTTTTTAATAGACATTATTTTGACAGTTGGGAAAGAGTACGCACGAGTTCGGGAAAGGTAAAGAAAAAGCTCGAGTGTGTAATAGCCCACATCCCGAACGCTATACGACCCTGCAATACGCCACTTTTTGAGCAACTGTATTAAAAAAATATTACTGTCTCAAATTGTTTATACTGATCAATATACCGCTGTTCTCAATAATGGAGAGCAGCGGCGGCCCAGTGGTGGCAGCTCCGACTTCCGAGCAATAAGCCGTGGATTCGAACCCAGGCAGGCGCATTACTTTGTGTAATTTATTTCATCACCGCTGCCCTCAAAAACGGTGAAGGAAAACATCGTGAGGAAACCGGCATGTCCTAGAACTAAAAATTCGAAGACATGTGACATCTACCAATCCGCACTGGGCCCGCGTGGTGGATTACAGCCCATTCCCTCTCACAGAGAGGAGGCCCGTGTCCCAGCAGTGGGAACATGATAGGCTGAAGATGATGATGATGATCAATACATATCATTAACTGTAGTACTAAATACAAAATGTTTACTAAACACACACACTTGGTTCCAATTAATCTCTGTGATGTAAAATAACATAAAATTTTCCAATATTTCTACGAAACCAGGGAAGAAATTTTCCATCCAAATAAAATAAGATACATATGTAATATAATTAAACGTGGAATCTAATAAATACCCAAAGAAATTAATGAATAAAATAAAACGAGAAGATTCTGTAAAACAACATCGGTTTAGCGTGCTATCCTAAACGGCGGGATCTCGTTAGGTAATGATGGTCACCTATCCACGGAGCAACCTCGGCAGGCACTGCTTAACCTTGGCAATCGACCCATGCGGTTGTTAATATTTAGCCGTCTACCAAAAAAATAATCTGTGTCAGTAAAATTGATGCTTTTATTGACCTACTCCCTAAAAGCTTCGAGCATTTATTTACAAGGCTTCATGAAAGGAGTTCGGTCCACATAGGCTTCTTTCACGTCAACTATACGTCATCATCCATCATTTAGTGGACAAATGGCTCAAGTGTCAGATTCCGGGGTTTGGGTACTTATTTTCTTAAATTGTTATGGCAATAAAGGATTATTGTTGGATAGGTTTTTTGGGTGTTTTGAAGCGGATTCTTTGGGTTGGCGCATTTGGTAAGAATAACGATTGTTAAATTAATACTTGGTTTACGATTATAATTTATTATTTATATTCTTTACCTCCTTTTATTTGTATCATGTTTTATATAAGTTTCAACTTAATTTGCTTTAATTTGTCATTTTGTATATTTTAATATGTGTAATAATTGTCATCCTTATTTTAAGTACTGTAATTGGTGGTAAACACAACCGTTGTAATTAAATAAATAAAAAGAGCCGCCCAGGTCGATCTTTAAGGTTAAGCCGTGCTTGCTGAGGTTGGTCTGTGGAAGGGTGACCATAATTACATATCGAGTTGCCTCCGTGCCGCGGAAAGCACGTTAAGCCGTTGGTCCCGGCTGTCATTTGTAGATCTTTGACAGTCGATACTGGTAGTCAGAAGCTAAAAGTCTGACATCTAGTCTTACCAAGGGGTATCGTATTACCCAGTTACTGGGTTATGGAGGTCAGATAGGCAGTCGCTTCATGTAAAATACTGGTATTCAGCTGCATCCGGTTAGACTGGAAGCCGACCCCAAGATAGTTTGGGAAAAGGCTAAGCAGATGATGATGAAAAAAAAAAATTTAGGTTGTATGTCAAATATGTTTACAATGTGTGTGTTTTTTTTTTTATTTAACAACACACACAAACACAATGTACAGAAGTTACACCTCAAATGTGTTACACTTCAAATACAATGTACAGAAGGTACAAGTCAACTTTTGGGTGATGCAGAGACAAACAGTGGTAGGTGTATAGCTGTAAAAAAATATTTAATAAGACATACTAAAACTAAAAGGATTTATAAAATACTACAAATTATACCAATATGTCGCAGTTTGATGATTTTATTTCCGTTAGACTCGGTCATCATGTGGGCGGAACATGGGTTTCGTGCAATGAAAACACACGCACGTAGATTGACACTGATTTTATCGAACTAACAAATAACTCGAAATTACAATCCAAAACAATAACACTAGACACCATGAATCGGGGAACAGTTTCAGGACGTCTTGACTCCGCCGCGATCAGACACTCCCCGTCGTCCTTGCTGCGAGCTCGAAACATCACGACTCTGTAATAAGCGCGCTTAGGTGTGGGTAGACTGGTAATTAGGCCACCTTTGGCGCGCTTTCCATTCATTTCGGTCAGTGGGTCGTATTAGGGGCGTTCCTGTCCTTACTGATGACCGGATCCGACAAATATATAAATTCTAAAATAAAAGGAGGAAGGAGGTGTGTTGTATTTTGTATGTACACCCTCGACCGACAGCTCTCTCTATGTATAATTGTACCGAAAACGTGATAGACATTTATTTCGGTGGTCCCGTTCAACCTGTATATTAGCGTTTGTCTGGCATCGGTGTCCCTTGCTTTCTCTCCGTCCCTTGTCAGTCTACTACGAGACGTCTCGAAAGAGAAATAGAGAGCTATCGGTCGACAGTGTAGCCCCCAGTGTGCCACTATTCAAAATATCGTCCGAGTCTTCCAGTTTTTGACTGGCGCAGATATTTACTTGTCAACAAAATGTATCCTCCGAGGCACGTTAGTTTCTAAACAGAATATGTTACAGAAGACCAATTTCATACTACAAGCGAAAACAGGCGCACGCACACATAGATGCGTACGTACGGCGATTTCAAACAAATGCCGGTAGCGAGTACGCTTGCACTCGGTATACGTGAAGTATGTCTATGTGTGAGTGCGTTTTTGCCGGTTTTATGGAGTCGAACTTCTTTACTTTTACCGTGATTTCTATGCAAATAATAATGTAGGTAGTCGTTCGTCAAATGCATGCATTATTCTGTAAATTTTATTTTTGTGTAAATGAAATAGACATGTATATGCATAAGAATTACGTATTCGTCATATTTTTGCATAGAAATAACCGATTTAAACAGAGTTCTATTGTGGTTTTGCCTGATAAAGTTTTATGGGATTAACATTGGTTTTCTATGTTGATTTGAAGGTGTTTTGAAAATATTTTGTTGTGAAAATTTTGCAGACCCTCAATTTTAATAGACGACTTGTATCGCTTTAAACTATCCTAGAAAAATCTGTAACTTCATTAAAAATTTTTTTTCAATGGCTGCAACGTCCATAATTATATTATTGCACAACTTGGATATCATGCGGATATCAAATCCAAAAAACCAAACCACTCACGTACAAAATCACAAACTTATCAAAATACCACTTCTAATTCTTTATTTCTCAATTTATATTTCTTTTTAATGTTTATTAGCTGTAAGCGCTCCCTGCTGCTGTCATTTATGTTATTAGCAAGTTAATTATAAGATTAGCTCTCAATAATGTATTCGATATAAGGAGACCAGGAGACCCATGTAGCATAGGTTTTCACTTAGTATGGGCTCCTGTCTACAATCTTCAACCTTTTTTAATCTTATACTGTGTACATGGTTAGTTTAGGTTAGGTTAGCCGGGCTGTTTCCGAACTTAGCCTCTTTATTGGGCCATTATGTAAAAGCCGTATGAAAAGTCCTCTGGTTACTCCAACCATCCCAGGTCCTCCCAGAAAGCTAGCAGCCTTCTCAGGCTGCTGCAGGCTTCCGGGAGTGATGCTGGCGATTGAAGACTCCATGCCCGTTGATCTGCCCCGCTTCTGCACTCCATGAGCACGTGCTGTGGTGTTTCTTCCGCCTCCATGCATCCTCTGCACAGAGAGCTATCCGTCATACCTATGGTAAATAGGTGTTTGTTTATTGGACAATGGCCGGTTATAATACCGACAATCTTGCGAGTTTTGTTCCGTTTCAGTCTAGTGATGCCACGAGCAAGTCTCTTTGATGCTTCCGGAACTGCACTCTTTGTTTGAATGCAGATATCACTGTTTCTCCATTCCATTTGGTGTATTTCCTCAGTTTTCTTATGCAGCCATGATTTTATTTGAGCTTGGGGTATGGGCAGCAGTGGTTCCGGACCGTATGCTGTTGTCTCCGCTCCCCTTTGGGCCAGTTCATCTGCTGCGTCCTTACCCAGTGAGTTACTGTGCCCTTTTATCCATTGCAGAGTTACTTTGTTTGTGTTTGCAATGCTGCATGTTGCATGCTCGCTTCCATGTTGCATGCTTGGTGAATGCTTGTTTACGAAAATATGATTCTAGCAGTAAACTTCCAGAAAAATGATAGTTCTGCCTTTTAATGACTATGCAAACCAACTAGCGACGATGCAAAGGGTGTGTTCAAATTCATGGCCCTCATTTTATGAAAGTAAAATATTGTTAAGGATACGATGGGACTGGCATACGCTAAGCGTAAAAGCCCCTATATAATAAATAAAGAATAAAAATAAAAAAATACTATCGATATGAAATGTATGCCAAAAGATGATTCTGACTGTGAACTTTCTGCGATATGATAGTTCTACTTTTCAATTCTTGTGGATATGAATTTATGCCTAAAGTTGATTCTGACTTACAAAATCATGAGTTTTGAACATGATAAATGAGTTTATGTCAAACTATTTTCTGTTATGCAAAATAAAATTATGACATAAAAAGTTCTACCATAAAGGGATAATTTGTTCCGAAAACCTGAAAACGCCCATCAGGTCTACAACGGGTTCGGGCTCATCAAATTAAAAAACCAGCTGATCGCTTATGCGCTTGCGTAGCCCATAAAATACATGGACAAGCTTTTAGAAATCATTCTGAACACCAAAACAAGGACAATGCTAAAAAAAAAGAACGTATTAGCTACTTTAAAAAAAAAACAGCTTACGAAGAAACACTAAAAATCTTGGCAATCTTATTATTTTAGGTCAAAATAAAATCACTTTAATCATAGTTTTTTTGGATGGATATCTTTGGCTGTGTTAAAATTTGTCGATCTACTTATTTTAGCGGGACCTTATATACACAAAGGACAGACCTTGAACCACACGATGAAACCTATGAAAATAATAAAAAGAAAAACTGCCGGGGTGGTTCATCATCATCATCATCATCAGCCTGTATTCGTTCACTGCTGGACATAGACCTCTCCCTTGACACGCCACTGAGCACGATCCTCGGCCACTCTCATCCAGCTCTTGCCAGCTGCCTTGCGCAGATCATCGCTCCACCGAGTCTGAGGACGTCCTACGCTACGTTTACCGATCCGTGGTCTCCACTCAAGAACTCGTCTACCCCAACGGCGGTTCTTTGACAAAATTAATTATTACTAAGTGTTTATTATCTTTTGAAAAAAGCATCGAATAATCAATCGAGCTATCTGACTGGATTTGGATAAGAAAGTTTTTTCAACATACGGGGTGTTAGGAACACCGACGTGAAACGCTTACCTACTCAATTCATCATTGTGAACCCCCCGACATCTAAATTTTTCATCGGTAATTTGAAAAAACCGGCAGCGTTTAAAAAATAGTGCGATTCGGACTTGCGCACGAAGGGTTCCGTACCATTGTTTATAAAAACGAGGAAAAAGCTCACTTTTTTGTATGGGAGCCCCCCTTAATTATTTATTTTATTCTATTTTTAGTATTTGTTGTTATAGCGTCAACAGAAATACATAATCTGTAGAAATTTCAACTGGCTAACTATCACGGTTCGTTAGATACAGCCTGGTGACAGACGGACGGACAGCGAAGTTTTTGTAATAGGGTCCCGTTTGATCCTTTGGGTACGGAACCCTAAAAAAAACAGCTGATGTCCTACTAAAGTGTAATAATACCTACACGACAAGAAGGCATTTGACATCTACCAACCCGCACTGAGGCCCGCGTGGTGGATTAAAGTCCACTCCCTTTCATTGAGAGGAGGCCTGTGTCCCAGCAGTGGGAATATTATGGGCTGTTGATGATGTACGTGGTTTATAGCATCGACAAAATATTTTTTTTCCAAGTAGCTCAAGATAAAATCGCCGATATAAACACAGCTTTACACCAAGCTCTTTCGCTAACGATAAGTAGGAAACTTTGAGAAGAAAATAATTAATTGTTAAGGATAAAAAGGTTACAAAGTCGGGGTTGAACATTTTACAGAGGAATTCATATTTTAATACGGCCTTCGGGGGTATGTAAAACACCTTTGGTAATTAGGGTTATTATGAACTTTTTAGGATTTAGTCAGTATTTTTGGGTAATTTATTTGTATTCAAATTGAAGAAAAAACTGGGAATGAAATAGTGCCTGAATGCCGTTGAATGACAACCACCGTGGTTGTAGTTTTTTTTTTTTAAATAACTTTACCCCTCATTAGGAATTTCTCCTACATCGTGGGTGCGTTTACAAACATTTAAACTCACATACACAAACAGCCAGACCCGGAACAACTATCTGTTGGCCATACAAATATTTGTTCCATGCGGGGATCGAACTCGCGCCACGTAGCAGTCAATCGCTCAACCACAGCGCCAACCGTGCCATCCAAATTGTCTGTATAGGTAAACTCAGATAATGTTCATGGCTAAATTTTAATAATAATCCCGAATCGGTTTAGGAATTTCTCAGTAGCAGCCTGACTCCGTGCTGGATTTACGCTCGGTTGGTGGCAATAGGCTCGCCCCCTGTTACAAAGGACTTAAGCATAACCGGTGAAATGTGGAATTAATTTGGTATGTTCACCTCTGCTTAGAGAGCAGCGGTAGTACAGTGGTGGCAGCCCCGACTTACGAGCAGTAAGCCGTGGGTTCGAACCCTGGCAGGCGCATTACTTTATGTACCTATTTTATTCCATCAACGCTGCCCTCAAAAACGGTGAAGGAAAACATCGTGAGGAAACCGGCATGTCCTAGAACTAAAAATTCGAAGACATGTGACATCTACCAACCCGCACTGAACCCCCGAAACTTATTACGCATGAGCAGGATACATAGGTCTAAAAAGTTTCTAAAAACATTTCCGAATAATAGTGTTACAGGTAAATTAGACCGATTATAAATTATCTATAGAAACAGAAATTTCCATCTATATATATATCTATTTTTAGTAACTTTTCAGATGTCGGTATCCTGCTTATGCGTATGAAGTTTCATTAAAATTGGTTCAGTCATTTCGGTAAATAAGAAATTTGAAAGTTTGCATGAAATGTCGAAGGCGCAAACGTTCTTAAAGTTACCTACGTACGGCGTAAACGCAGCAACAGTCGTTTTTTATCTCGGGACGAAAAAGATACCTACATAAGTAACTTTTTGTTTACTCTTTTTGTTTCAAAGTAATGTTTAATGTCACATTATAATTATGATTATTTTAAAACATAGAGACTGTTTCATACGACTTTGGCTCTACGGTTTCGCAATTCTTTTGGGCTTTAATGCTAAAATATTTTCATCCCCTTCAGCAAAGATTTTAATCGTTAAATGAGAGTTCACCATACTAAGGGTTAGATTTATAGCGTGTTAGTAAAGGAGACCCATCTGCCTAGCCTTTTCCCAAACTATCTTGGGGTCGACTTCAAGTCTAACCGGATGCAGCTGAGTACCAGTATTTTGCATGAAGCGACTGCCTATCTAACCTCCACAACCCAATAACTGGGTAATACGATACCGCTTGGTAAGACTGAATGTCAGACTTTCGGCTTCTGACTACTTGTAACGACTATCAAAGATCTACAAATGACAGCCGGGGCCAATGGCTTAACGTGCTTTCCGAGGCATGGAGGAAACTCGTTATGTAATCCACGGACCAACCTCGGCAAGCACGGCTTAGCCTTAAAGATCGACCCATACGGCTGTTATTATTTAGCCACGAGCTCCTCTATTAGTAAAGGAGACTACACTGTGGAATTTATGTTATTAACAACGAAATAGAAACTAGATCATTATTTGATGCGGTTTTGCGAATGTTACGATTTGAAAACACCCACCCATACCTAATTGTTGATTAATAACTTTTCTGATTGAAATCAAAATCATAATATTTTTATTTAACCATAGGCCTACATGGGCACTTATAAAACGTCGACAAAAAGGTACTCGGTTCGGGTTGGTCGTTTCCTATGGAGAAGAAACGGCAAGAAACTCCATGGCTACTCTTTTAAAATCATTTGGTTTTACAATATTTCTGTTACAAGAAAATATTACAATAATGCTAGATTAAACAAGTGACACAAATGTTGTTATAAGTGCTGTAACTATTCTAAACAAAAGATGTAATGATTTAAAAATTATTGTAAAACAACTGATTTAAAAGTAAATTAAAAATAAGATTGTATGTTGTACATAATAAAGAGTACTGTATACATATATCTATTTACTTTATTTGCTTCTGGTAATTTTCTACACAAACACTTTTATTTTTTGTAAAAGAGAAATCTCAGTGTTCAGTAACGCGTTATTCAAACATTTCGTACAAAATAACCAAAAAATACAACTTTAAAACGTTGCCAAAATCCTCCGCTACATTGTATCCTGCGTCGCCCAACTTCTATACAGCCGCAATACACACAAAACAAAATGGTTGATCGCTGAAACGATGCGTGAGTTCGCGAGCCACAGCATGTTGTGAACTCGGGCAAATTTAACGGCAGCGCCTGTGGAATATTAACTTATAGATGGTGGAAATTCCCGCTATTTTTGAGCGGGATACACTATTGAGGGTTGCGGGTTCGCTTGTTTTGTTTTTATTTTTAGTTACTGAATGAGACCTTAGCAAAACCCATAAAATACTTCAAATTTTGTGCTAGTGGTAGTATAATAAATAAGACTTGGCTATAAGACAGCCTTGGAATAGGCATGTAATGCGCAGGAATGTGAAAAATGTTGTCAGGGAAGTACTGAGTATGAAATAAGAGGTAAGAGTAGAGTAGTACCAAAGACACGATGGATGGACTGTGTAAAAGATGATATGGCAAGAAAGCAGGTGTCTGATGAGATGACAAGTAATAGAGAAAGAAGTAAGGAAGAAGAAGACATGTCGAAAGGTGAAGATAGTAGTTTAATAAAAATTTTGATTGCTTGTTTTGTCGTTTTCCGCTGTGGCGATATCTTACTTTGTAACTTTTTTTTTTGGGTGGGACGTCATCTAATAACCCCTCCCGCTCTGGGCGGAGTGAAAGGGAGTGTCAGACTTGTACTGACGAAAACCCATCCAAGTTCCTTCTTAGCCTTTTGTGTTCCAGAGCCACGGTATCTCATCTTACTTTGTACCTAAAGACTGAAATACGTCTTCTAAATATGTCAATGGCAATAGGCAACCCAGACTGAGTAGGTCCACAATTTTTTTACGAATTCGGTTCTGTAGGTTAGAAGACGTCAAATACGCTACAGAAGACGCCAAATTCGTAATTTTATAATATGTCACTGCCTTATTTTAACGCTGAAAGTGATTGCCAACTTGTTTAGGGCCCTCTCCACCATCTGCTTTGCCTTTTACCGACTAAGTTGGAGTCGGCTTTCATTCTTATCAGATTCAGGTAAAAACCAGTATTTTACATGGTGTGTCTGCCTATCTAACCTCAACAACCCATGTAGTACTGATTAATACGTCACGATTATACCTTGAGAAAATGTTTTAGTAACTTTTTAGACCTACGCTACCTACCTATTATGCTTATGCGTATTAAGTTTTATTAAAATCGGTTCAGTCATTTTGGAAAATAAAGACTTGAAAGTTTGTATGAAATGCCGTAAGGTGTAAACGCTCTTAATAAAGGCTCCTGAATACAAGAAGATTCTTTAGTTTAAAAAATAATCGTCATACTACGGCACTGTTCCCAAACCGAAGCAAAAGTAGCACTCTTTATGTAACACAGAACATGTGGTAAATCCGACTTTTTACTGTCATACGTGTTCTATTGACACAAGTTACTACAAGTACAACATCTTTTATATGCTCACAGGCACGTAGGAGTAAAACGTACAAGAAATTGGTGTTGAGTTTTTGGCACTAACGAAGTTACGCGAAATGATTTATTTATTTGCTAGAATTGTACCTACATTAAAGATAGTTTTTTTTACAGTTGTTCAAACAATTTGCTAAAACTTGCAGACAAAATAATATCATATATTATTCAAATAATTGAAGGTAAGCAAAAGAATAGTGACAAAAAAAAAGAGAATATTTTATTTTACATAGGCCTACATGCGCACTTATAAAACGTCGACAAAAGGTGCACGGTTCGGGTTGGTCGTTTCCTATGGAGAAGAAACGGCAAAAAACTCCATGGTTACTCTTTTAAAATCATTTGGTTTTACAATATTTGAATATGAAAAAAAACGCTTTGGAAGGACAGCGTAGCTTTTTTTTTTAAACGTTTCCGCACTCTAGGTATTTCTCCTGTATCTTGGGTGCGTTTACAAACATACACTCACTTATAGAAACCGCTAGACCCGGCTATCTGTAGGCCTTACAAATATTTATTCCGTGCGGGGATCAAACCCACGACACGCAGCGCAGCATTCAATCGCTAAGTTTGACGCAGTGCAACCGTGTCGTCAAAAGGCAAACACCACCTGCGTCCTAAGATTTTTAGCAGCCCCTATGGGAAAAGTTGTTGATTTATGTATGACAATAGTCAAAAGTAGTAGTCCCGGCTGTCATTTGTAGATCCTCGACAGTCGTTACGAGTAGTCAGAAGCCAAAAGTAATAGTTCAGAACCAGGGTATGTGTCTCATATTCATTTCAGCCGAAAGACGTCCACTGCTGGACATAGACCTCCCCCAAGTATCGCCACATTGATCAGTCCCGTGCGACTTGCTTCCAGCAGATCCCCGCAACCTTCACCAGGTAATCGGTCCACCTAGAGGGGAGGCCTTCCAACGTATTGTCTTCCGGTTCGCGGTTGTCATTCCAGAACGTTCAGCCCCATCGGCCATCCGTTCTGCGAGCAATGTGCCCTGCCTACTGCCACTGTCTGTATCTGGTTTATGGAAATAGGCTCGCCCACTATTACATCAGACATAAAAATAACTGGAAAGGTGGTCGAATAATATTCATTTTGACATATCAGATAGACTCACACTAGGTCACCACCCAGTGTCACCTTCAAAAACATAATTACGTCACTACCTCCCCAATAACCAACAACGTCGAGGTCAACAGACAAGTTTAGTACAAGCTTTTATTACATTAATGTAATCTCGCATTACTTGCAGAACTTTCTATCTGCGATCTTAGATAAACACCACTCGTGTGGAGTTCTCCAACTCGTATTAAGATAAAATTGTCTCCCTTTCATACAATAGGGGCATGAAAGAGATAGATATAGAAGGTTAACTCTCTGAAAGCGAGTGAATACAGGCACACGTACACATATACGCGTTAACATATCATCTGCTTGCCATTTTCCAACTATTTTGCGGCCGGCTTCCAGTCAAACCAAATGTGGCTTCTTTTTTCTTAGCGTGTCGATGGCAATCTAAAGAAGAGTAACCGTGGACTTTCTTGCCGGTTCTTCTCCATAGGAAACGACCAACCCGAACCGTGCACCTTTTGTTGACGTTTTATAAGTGTTCATGTACGCCTATGTAAAATAAAATTATTTAGGTTTTAGACTTTTTGATTTTTTGAGTAAACCCAGTACTACATCAAGCGACTGTCTGTTTGCGCCACAACCTGTTTAATACGATACCCTTTAGTAAGATACACAGATAGTCAGACTTTCGGGTTTCTGAATTCCATTAACGACTGTCCAAGATGCGAAGGAACCCCAGAATGTTATGGGCGGGATCACCCTTCAACAAACCGACCTTGGCAAGCACTGCTCAACCTAGAAGATCAAACTGTGTCAGTGAGACTGGAAGCCGACCCCAATATACGACACTGTAGTGCCTCGGGCATGTTCGCTGTCGCTCGTGTCGACTGTTTTTATGCAACGATGCGTAAGCGTAGCGCGTCCCTGGTGCGCAGGGTTCGCGGCAGCCCCGACAGCGTACTGATGATGATAGCCGACAGGCTCGACTGTCCATACATACGACGCTGTAGTGACTTGCACGTCACCTGCAGTCGTCGGATGGCAGCGTAATTGTGACGGTAAACTGTAATGTGGTTTTTTATTGTGTATTGTGTATGTTTAATGTATAATTTATTGTATTATTTGTATTTTTGTTAATTGAATTGTGAGTCCTTGTCACTCCAATAAATAAATGAATTATTATTATTAATATAGTTAGGATAATCAAGATTGATGAGATGAGGATGTTGAAACCTACCTTCTGTGTCCATCTTTATTGCGCAATAGGGATATTAGGAAATGTTTTTACATACCGTATTTTATAGAAAGACACCGTATCTGCATGTTATTGTTGCATGCTGAACTCGTTATGTTGAAAAGGAAATGTATTTGGATACAGAAATATATTTCTCGTATATTTTCATTGGTTGCCTTTGTCATGGATTTTGTCAAAGCTTTGGACTGTATCCTGCTGGGTAATAAATTTTATTAAAGTGCAACTTTGCCAATCCATTTTGTGGGATTATTCTAGCCGGGCCCTGGCCTGCACGGGTCTCTTACTGGCCTAGCTTGCGGGGCTTGCTGCAAACCATACGGTACGGACAAGTAGGAGCCCGTGCAGGTTAAGTCCCAGCTCGTGTGACCTTACTGAAAACTAGATCAGATAGTTCACACTGAAGTAGGTTTACAGTTAGAGAGAAAATTGAAAATGGTTGAACCTGAGCAAGCCATCTCTGCTCTAACCCACCAAATGGGACAAAGTGGAATATTGACTTTAACGATTGGCCACGAGCTTCAACTTTAAGTGACATGCGTATTGTGGTAGCGACTTTAGAGAAAACATCATCATCTGCCCAGCCTTTTTCCCAAATCGAGAAAACATAATCATCTGCCTATCCTTTTCCCAAATATAGAAAACATAATCATCTGCCTAGCCTTTTTTCCAAATAGAGAAAACATCATCACCTGCTTAACCTTTTCCCCAAAATTTATCGGGTTCAGCTTGCAGTCTCGTCGGATGCAGCTGAATACCAGTATTTTTCATGGAGAGACTGCCCATCGGACCCTCCACAATCCAGGTAGTATTGGGTAATACGGTACCCTTTGCTAAGACTGGCTGTCAGACTTTCAGGCTTCCTGTACCGACTTTCAAAGATCTACAAATGACAGCTGAGAACAATAGCTTAACGGGCTTTACGAGTCACGGAGGAAACTTGATATGGAATGATGGTCACCCATCCACAAACTGACGTTGGCACGTGTGGCTTGGTATTTAACCCATATCTAAATACATTCGATTTCGCCAATCCTGTCGATCCAAACATGTACGTAACGCTACTCACAGGTGAGGTAGAGACCCGTCAAGTTTACCAAGCAAAGGTAATTCATTTCATTTCCAAACAAGATTAAAACTCATTAATAGTTCACCTCGTCATAACTACCTCCCTAGGAAGGGTAAACTCAGGCTATAAGCATGAACCCCAGACAAATTAATATTAGAGACGGGCCGAGTAGCCGACTAGCCGACTAGTAACGAAAAAATGTTTTTGCACAAAAAATAAATAACCGCTTTCGCAAAAAAATCCAAAACAGGTGCAAATCCAAATGGTTTGCTGTAAGAAAACCCAATTCTGGGCTAAGCTCGCCGTTGTACATAAGTTTTTATATTGCAATTTGTGTGCAATAAAGAATAACAATAAGAAAACGGTAGAAAAAAAAATTGTGGTACTTTTGTTTGTTTCAAAGCCTTTTTGCCATTTTTCTACCATCTAGACGAAGAAGAAATAAATGCACATTATATACAATAAATCTTATAGTACATAAGCAAAGATAATAAAATTTATATGGGACAACCCAAGCTTCCGCTGCCAAAAGCTAAAAGAATCACTTAAATTGCATCAGTAAGGATACAAATCCAGACTCCATTGCTGCTACTGAGAAATTCGTTACAGAAAAACCTAATAACACTTTGCCCGACCTGGGAATCGAACTCGGAACCTCATGCTCAGCAGTTGCGCTTACGACCACTGGGAAAAATAGGCATTTTTGTCGACTAGTCGCCGACTATTCATCATCACCATCATTTCAGCCCAAAAGACGTCCACTGCTGGACATAGGCCTCCCCCAAGTGTCGCCACATTCACATTTTGGGGGGTTTTGCCATAATCGCCACGCTTGGCAGGCGGGTTGGCGATCGCAGTACGGTTGTTTCAAAAGCACAGAGAACGCTGCTGCCCATTCTCTGGCAAATCCCTTAGTCGCCTCTTTCGACACCCACGGGAAGATATGGGATGGTGCTATTCTTTACGTCCGACTCCATATAGAGCAGACTATTCGCCTACTAAAAATATGGCCGGTTAGTCGGCTTTCCCGACTAGTCGGTTACTAGTAGGCACATCACTAATTAATATTCCCGTTTCGTGCCACACATACGAATAATCCCCCCGTTTATTATTCACATCTTCAGTTGTTCTGACTCACACTGTACAGGATATTCATACAAATTGGAGTTTTGTATATGTTCGCTCTTTATTTTTATGTGAGAAAATTTTTGGTCCTTGGAGTTTTAAGTTTATTTTCGTATTCCTTTGCGAGTTTGTGTTTTCGTTTACATGGAGCGGAAGAAATTACCTTTCATTTTATTGCTCGTTTATTGTGCGACGACTTTTTCAGGAAATTCTTTAGTTTAAACGTAACTGGCGAAATTTTAGGTACATACCAAGCCCTACGGAGATTTCACGTATGACTTTGTCATAAGTTTTCTGACCTTGCTTTTCTTTTAGTACAGTCTGTTGTCAACATTATCTGACCCACCCTAAAAACAAACGAATTTGGACGCTCTGACTGTAACATTAAGGTTTATTCAGTTTATATGAGCTTATCAGACACGTGCTCGAGGACTCGATGAACAAATACAGTAACCAGACACGCAAATTTGATGTCTGGGTGAAACTCTGAGGAATTATATGAAAGAGAAAGGAGTTAAAGATGCCGTGACACAACGTCTGCCAGGGAAGAATGGAAAAAGAAAACGTGATGTGCCGACTACAAGTAGAATGGGACAACGGGCAGAAAGATGAGACGATGGTGCTGGGTGAAACAGTGAGACAGTGAGAAATAAATTATTGTCAATAAGATAATTCGTTTTGGAATCAAGAGCTTCTTTGCTAAGAATTATCCATCGATCTTATACGGGGTGTAAATCACCTCATCATGAAGCCGTCAACCAAGCATTCTGTACATGGGACTAAATAACTTTACGCAAAAATTATTGCTGGTAAACGACTTTTTTTGGGGGGTGTAAAATCATGATTTGTGGTAGAACTCAATGTAACGCACTCAAAACATTGTGCTGATGGACGGATTGAATAATACGTGGAGGTGTTTAAAGTAAAAATCTTCCAATAAAAACTTGCAGTTAAAAAAATTCTTGTCAAAAAGTTGGAACTTTGACCCCTAATATCTCCGTAAACAGAAGGTTCCCAGGTATGATGTAGAACAAAAAAAATATTGCAATGACAGGGAGAACCAGTGCCTTTCGGCTTCGTTAAGAGGTGTTTTACACCGTTTAGATGAGACAAAACATGTGTTTAAGTATCGGTACGGGTAAGGTACTACCGAGTTCACTGACAGTCGACCTCTTTTCAATTTTATTACTTAAAGTATAAGGGTGAAAATTCGATCAGCATAATAAAAATCGAACCTTCTACTTTTGCATATTTTTTCAGGCCTATTTTCAAGCCTGGATTTAGTTTTTTGTTGAATTATACCAAAATACTGCCTCGTTGGTCTAGTGGTTACAATTACGACTTCAGAGCATTAGGTCCTGGATTCGATGCCGGGATCAGGCAAATTTATATTGAGTTCTTCCATCAATATAAATTTGGAATTTCTGAGCATCAGCCACGGACTCTGGATTTAATTCCAGTTGATGGTAAAAGATGATGTAGTTGATGGCTCTGTATGGTGTCGGACGTAAAGAATAGCACCATCCCATATATTCCTGTGGGTGTCGTAAGAGGCACTAAGGGATTTGCCAGAGAATAGCAGCGTTCTCTGTGCTTTTAATATAATAATTCATTTATTTATTAAAGTGACAAGGACTCACAATTCAGTTACCAAAACACATAATTCAATAAATAACACAAAATAATACATTAAACATACACAATAAAAACAAATAAACCACATTACAATTTACAGTCACAATTAAGCTGCCATCCGACGACTGCATGTGACGTGCAAGTCACTACAGCGTCGTATGTATGGACAGTCGAGCCTGTGGGCTATCATCATCAGTACGCTGTTGGGGCTGCCGCGAACCCTGCGCACCAGGGACGCACTACGCTTACGCATCGTTGCATGAAAACAGTCGACACGAGCGACAGCGAACATGCCCGAGGCACTACAGTGTCGCGGCAGCCCCATCAACGCTCTGAATGCGTTGTTATATTGAACGCGGAGGGCTTCGTATGCTTTTTGGGTGTGATTCACCCACAGGCTGCACGCGTACAGGGAAGTACAATAAGCCCTGAAAAGGGTCTGCTTGACCGGCCCGGAACAGCGCGCAAATCTGCGAGCTATCATGTTACCCCTAATAGCCAAAGCCCTCCGCTCCCTCTCGATGTCAGCATCGTCTCTGAGACCGGCTGTTACTAAATGCCCCAAGTATTTGAAATGGTCCACTTGAACCAAGGGAACCCCACCCAGTTTGATGGGAGGTACTCTTAAAGGACATTTAGAGCCGGCCTCAAAAACGATGAACTGACTTTTCGCCACATTATATTTGAGACCGTGCTGTTCAGCATATGTCTCACAGACCCTCACCAATGTTCTCATGCCACAGACCGATGCGCTCAGCAGCACCATGTCGTCCGCATAACTAATATTATTCAAACAAACTCCATCAATATGACAGCCGACATGATGACTGCTGAGGGCAACGATCAGGGCGTTGACATACAGGTTAAAAAGTGCGGGAGAGCTCAGCCCACCCTGCCTCACCCCGCACTCCAACCCATATGGTTCCGACAGTGAACCGGCCCACTTAACACTATTGATCTGGCCCCCATACCAACATTTAAACACGTTAATGAGTTCTGTGGGAAAGTTAATGTCCTTTAGCTTCTTCCACAGAATGTCATAGGAAACCAGATCAAAAGCCCTGGACAAATCGAGGAAGCACGCGTACACCGGAGTATTCCTGTCTGTATAGTACCTGACGGCATGCTTGAGACACAGTATAGCACTTTCTGTGGAGAGTCCTGGCCGAAAACCAAACTGGTTATCGTGCAGATGTACAAATTCATTTAACTGTGTATCAAGCAAACCGTCAAGCACTTTCGCAATAACAGTTGCTAAAGAGATAGGCCTGTAATTATTTTTATCAGACAGGTCCCCTGTTTTATTTTTAACAACTGGCACTACTACTGTCTTAACAAGGTCAGAGGGTAAGTGAGCATGACTGACACAGAAGTTAAAAAGCATTGCCAATACTCTTGGTAGGTGATGTCCAGCCTGCTGAAGATGCTCAATGCTGAGACCGTCATGGCCAGGGGACTTGCCTCTGGACATTAACTTAACAGCACACGCTACATTTTTTGAGCTAATTCTCGTTCTCACCTGACCATAACATGTCTCGACACCAAGCATCTGTCGTGAAGGCGGCCCCAGGGGCGATTTCACATGAAAATGTTCTCGAAAGAGATCAGCAATGCCTTTAGGGTCACTCACACCATTGACGCCCACTGGGAGGCCAGGCCGAAGTTTCATTTTATTAGTCCCTTTCCAAAAGTTACGGAAGTCCTTCTTAGAATGATGTGATGCAAGGATATCCATTTTAATCTGGTGCTGATGGTCTTGACACCATTTAAGCCTTGACTTAAATATCCTTCTACTCTGGCACATCTCTTCATAAGCAGGGCCAGCAGAAGGCCCCCCGCATCGTTGCCAATCACGAAACCTTAACCTGGCCACCCCGTACGCCTCCCTTACGTGCCTATTCCAGCCAACAATGCAACGCGACTTAACCCTGCGTCGCACACCCCCTCGACTCGCAGTTGCAGACTCACTAAGGGCCGACACAACATTCCGATACAATTCATCAATTACAGATCTGTGATTTGGGTCGTTACAATACGTGTCTGCACAGTTAATAAATTCTGAAGGAAAATCAATTATTTTTAATTTTCTATTACATTCTTCTCGGTACAACTTAATTTGTTCATCAGTTCTCTCTCCCCATATTACACTTGAACCAATGTTATTTACAGTTTGTACCTTTGGTGTTAATAAATTAAGACAACATTCGAGTATAAGAGGATAATGGTCTGACCATGTAATATTATAATCTACGTAAACATTGGAAATAGAACACAGTGCGGAACGTGTTACAACGCAGTGGTCTAGCCACCGTTTCGATCCATGAACCTCACTAACAAATGTATAGGTGCCCGACTGAACACCTAACATATCTACATCAACACACAGCCAGTCTTGTTCTTGACAGAAATTTGTAAGTTCAATATAAAATAATTCACTTGGATGTGCGTTAAAATCCCCTAATATATATACTGAATCTATCCCATATTCATCTACAATAGCACTCACCCTGCCAAGGCAATCCGTAAAGTCGGGCAAATTACTGAGCTTTTGTAACAACCGTACTGCGATCGCCAACCCGCCTGCCAAGCGTGGCGATTATGGCAAAACCCCCCAAAATGTCAATTAGCGGTGCGATCCGTTATCGAACTGAAATGAGGCAGGGAATCTATTTGAAGTGTGTTTTTGGGTGAAATATTACATAACATAACATCGCGGCTCTGTATGGTGTCGGACGTAAAGAATAGCACCATCCCATATCTTCCCGTGGGTGTCGTAAGAGGTGATTAAGGGACTTGCCAGAGAATGGGCAGCAGCGTTCTCTGTGCTTTTGTAACAACCGTACTGTGATCGCCAACCCGCCTGCCAAGCGTCGCGATTATGGCAAAACGCCCCAAAATGTCAATGTGGCGACACTTGGGGGAGGCCTATGTCCATCAGTGGACGTCTTTTGGGCTGAAATGATGATGATGTTAATAGGCTCGCCTATGTCATGAGACTTAAAACATAACTGGTGAAATGTGGGTGTACTATTAGGTACAACTCTGCATAACCCTTTGGGGATATAAGTCGTAATGATATGTTATGTTCAAAACATTAAATCCACGCATTTGTGAGTCAGCCCTCAACGTTTATAAAGTGTTGCTCGTCTCCGTTAACTTTTCAATTAATCTTATCTTTGCAACTGAAACGTGGCTTACATAAATTTTATGAATGAACAGCCCCTTGCGCTTGAGTTGGAACAGGGAGTCTATTTGATAATTATTATAAATTATTTCAATGCAATGTGTGTCTTCGTAAGTGGAGCAGTGGTAGACAAGTGGTGGCAGCCCCAAATTACGAGCAGTAAGTCGTAGGTTCGAACCCAGGTAGGCGCATTACTTTGTGTAATTTATTTCATCACCGCTGCTCTCAAAACGGTGAAGGAAAACATCTTGAGGAAACCGGTATGTCCTAGAACTAAAAATTCGAAGACATGTGACATCTACCAACCCGCTCTGGGCCCGCATGGTGGCTTAAAGCCCACTCCCTCTCATTGAGAGGATGCCTGTGTCCCAGCAGTGGGAACAGGCTGATGATGATGATGAATGTGTGTCTTAAGAGTTATCGTATTGTAGTTTTGAATCGCGATAGTTGAGCCTTGGACATCGCCGCAAAGTTTCCAGTCTGTCAGTTTTTTATTGGTTACGTTTCGGGGAGTGTGCTTTGGAATTACACTATCTAACTCATCCATCCATTTTATCATCGGACGAGTAGAGATACGGCAAAGCGTTAGCATTATATTGATGAAGATCCACGAACAAAGCGCTACGCTTCTACATTGATTGTGCGATCCGCGAGTCTGTGGAATTCATTGCCAGCTTCCAGATCCAGATTATAATTATCATGGAATTCAGTTCCATGATCATTATAATCTGGATCTATTCAAAGCTGGGACCGAATTACCGTTATGCTAACGATAAAAAAGTAACGATATTAATAACGATACCCGTAACGTTAACGTTATCTAATTACTTACAGTAGTATCGGTAGAAGTTACCATTCTTATACCGGTATTTTACGCCTATCTCTTTTAAACGATGTCGGTTGATTTGTAGACAAACAACTAATCATTAGAACAAGAAATGGGTCGATGTCTTTGGCGTACACGACGTCCGAGTAAGAAATGAAATTATCTACGCGCACGACCAAGCGCGAATCGTAATGTTTTCGTAAATACCTGACCGATCGTCGTAAAAATGCTAGCTGTTGCCTCTCTGATTAGAAGAAACAAACGTAAGGCGTACGCGGCGCGAGTTTCAGATTGGCAACGTCGCACCAGATATACTCTATTATGATTTCCTCTTCCCCCGGACCGCCGCAAGGTGTTGACGTGCCTCAGTACCCATATTTCAAAATTTAATCTCAAATTTAACTTTTTACGCAATTTAATTAAAGTAAATAAAATAGGAGTGCATCACCACCGAGGAGTCGTCTACTAAGTAAAATACGCCGAGTGTGAGACGACGACAAATAACTCCAGTGAACGTGCGCTCCTGGTACCTGAGCTGTCTCATAGTGGTGAGACCCCGCCCTCAAGGACAAGTAAGAAGCCAATTAACCACTCATTACTGCGCGGGCGCATCTCTCACGGAAGTAGCCACGCCCCCTCATTAAAGGATTGGAGAACTGGGCTAATTAGTTGATCGCCATTGGCTGACTACCTGCGCTTGCGCCTCCTCATTCGAATATTAGCAACGCCCATTGCCCAATCACTCGACAGTCCAGCTCCTCCCCTTGGCCCCAGCGAAAAAAATCTTCTAACTAATTAGAACTTATTACACCCTAGTAACATGTTCACTTCACAAATGAATAAATCGCTGTCGGATCCTAATGTGAGTGAAGTGGGAAATATTACGCCACCTAACACCTATGTTGCGGTGCGCAAAAGGGTGAGAGATGAGGACTTACCTGCGGAATTTTGTAAATTTAAGGAAGAGATGAGGGAATTATTTTCAACATTCCTGGCCACTCAAAAAAGCGAACTTTGGGCAATAAATACGAATTTAAAGGAAATCCAGCAAACCAATATTAATATTGAAGCTAGTGTGACTCGCCTGTCCTGTCAACACGATGAGTTTCTTAAGAGAATTGAATCTCTCGAGTTACAAGCTAAAAAAGACCGAGAGTATATAACCATATTGGAAGAAAGAATGGAAGATCTACAAAGATGCTCGCAGAAAACCTGTATAGAACTCAAGAACGTCCCTAGAAAACCTCAAGAAACCAGAGGTGACCTCATAAACATGGTTTTATCCCTCTCAAAAAGCATAAGCGGAAATTTGGAGGTGAAAGATGTAAAGGATATTCATAGAATCCAGGGCAAGAAGGTTGAGGTTAAAAACACCCCCATTATTGTCGAGCTTGGTTCATCCATAATTAAAACAGATTTCCTGCAGAAAGCTAAAGCCTATAATGTAAAGAATAAAACAAAGCTGCAGGCTAAGCATCTTGGCTTCACCAGCAATGAGGATACCCCAGTGTTTATATCGGAACATCTTACTGCTAAGGGGAACCGTCTATACTTCTTGGCGCGGGACTTAGCCAAAACAAAACAATATAAATTTTGCTGGACCTCATTCGGACGTGTCTTCGTGAAACGTGATGATAACTCTCGGACCATTTTAATCAAGACTGAAACTCAGGTACATCACTTAATGCAAGAATTGTGACTAAGTTATGTAAAGGTCTTTACCTGTGTGCCACTATTCATTTTTTTCTTATGTATTAGCAACCTTATTTCTTATTTTTTTATTTCGTTAAATGTGTCAAGAATTAGGAAAATTTCAAAAATTTACACATTCAAGCATGTTCAATACCACCATTATGTTATATTTTATACTATAAAACTCAACACTCATAAAAACTACACATTACACTCAACTACATTCACACTAGCAACCTATCAATCTCAAAGCACGCACCCACCTTTACACTGGTCACACACACTCTCAATCATACTTAAACCGCCTTCCACAAATACATTAATAAGGGTAGAATTAGAATATTTACAATTAGTTTATCAATGCTTCTTCACTAACGCAAATTGCATGATGCACCACTCGTATTTTAAAAACGGTAATGGATAGTAGACTTAATACTATACGGGAACTAGATGACAGCGAAATTTCGAAGTCAGCTATTATCAACATTGAAGAATTGCATAATTACTTACAGCATGATAACCATAACTTGACAGTAGTGACCCAAAATATTAGGAGTGTCTATTCAAACTTTGAAGATTTACAACTAAACTTATCACAAATACAACATAACATAGACGTGTTGATCTTAACGGAGTGCAGGCTTAACTATAACAGACAATTACCATTGCTCGATAATTACACTTCGTACTATACGAAAAGTCAGCTTAATCAAAATGACGGTGTGGTAGCATACGTTCGAGATGGCCACCTGGCCCAAGTTACTGAAATCAATATTTCACATGCTTCAGCCATCCAGGTATCCATTTCGAACTATACCATCATAGGCATCTACCGCTCACCCTCTAATCTTTGTGCTGATAATTTTATAAATTCATTAAATATTCACCTTGACTCTATTGTGGCACATAAAAATATCATAATTGTGGGCGATATCAATATAAATCTAATAATCAAGAATTCCGAAACATCTCAACAACGCAGTAACAGATTAACCTATCTAAATATGCTAGCGGCACATAACCTTTTACCAGGACACAGTTTACCTACCAGAGAACAAAGTTGTTTGGACCATGCACTTATAAAAATTGACAAAGTTTCGAACTCGGCATTTGTGGGTGTTATTAATACTTCAATCACAGACCATGCAATGGTGTTAATAAACATAACCCGATCATTAAAAATTAAAAAGTCAGCCAAAACTAAAATTGTAATTGACTTTGATAGTGCCTACACTAATTTAATAGGTACTGACATGTCATTTTTTAATACGTGTAATGACCCTGAGATCATAGCTTATAAATTTATAGAGGTAATAAAAATTTCACTACTATCTAATACTACAACGAAGTCAATCCCAAGCGGTAGGCGGGTTATCAAGCCATGGATGACTGCTGGTGTACTTCGATGTATTAATCTCCGTAATAAAATGCAAGTGCAAACTAAGAAAGATTCCTATAATATAATACTACAAATCACTTTCAAACGTTTTCGTAACTTTTGTACAAACTTAATAAAAAAACTAAAAAGAAAATCACAAAGAGAACAAATAACTATGTCTATAAACAATCCTAAACAACTCTGGCTAAAAATTAACGAAATTACACAATTTAAATCCCCTAAATCAGACAATTCTAATCTGCTTCAAATCACTCCACACCCTCTCGATTCTCTAAATCGTATTAATCAGTTTTTTGTCACAATAGGTCAAACTTTGGCGGAAGATATAATTAAAAAATCTAACCTCTCTAATCCTACCTCTTCTTACCTAAGGAGTGAACAGCACTCCACATCATTTGTACTGCTGGACACTGACCCGCAGGAAGTAGATAATATACTTATGGGTCTCGATTCTGAGAGCTCACCTGGCTGGGACGGTATACCTACAAAATTTTTGAAAATGTCTAGGGACTTCTTGATCCCTCTAATAAGTCAACTAGCTAACCTGTGCTTTAAAACCGGGATATTTCCTGAGGCTTTTAAGCGATCTATGATTACGCCTGTGCACAAGGGGGGGGACCGGAACGATGTCAATAACTATCGCCCCATATCAGTTATACCATGTATCGCAAAAATTTTAGAAAAATTACTAAATAACAGACTTATTAAATACCTGAATAAACATAATCTTTTATCTTCATCGCAATATGGGTTCAGAAGGGGTCTATCTACACAAGACGCTGCGAAGGCATTAACTGACGAAATAGTCAATAACGTAGATAAAGGACTGAAATGCCTTACAGTATTCTTAGACCTAAAAAAGGCATTTGACACCGTTTCTGTCCCCATCCTTCTGCATAGGCTTGAAACAATCGGCATTAGAGGTACGGCCCTTTCTCTTTTTGGTAGTTACCTATCAAACCGAAAACAGCAGGTTAGGGTTGGAAATTTAACTAGTGAGGAAAAACTGGTATGTTTTGGAGTGCCTCAGGGAAGTGTGCTCGCTCCGACGCTGTTCCTAATTTATATAAATGAGTTGTGTAATATCGGGATCAGTGGCGGACGAGTCTTTTCATACGCAGATGACACAGCAGTAGTTTTCGCCGGTGACTCTTGGGTTACCGTGCGTGCTGCTGCTGAACGTGGATTAGCGGTAATAGCAAGTTGGTTAAATGCTAACCTTTTAACCCTAAACGTTTCCAAAACTAATTTCATCTGCTTTACTCCAAATCAGAGGACACAGCCAGGTGCTGATTTTCGAATCGTGATCCATGAGTGTACAACCTCTTATTATCCTTGTAATTGTCAAAGCGTACAGAGAGTTACTTTCACTAGGTATCTTGGAATAATAGTTGACCAAAGACTGTCCTGGCACACCCATATTGAACATACTATGGTTAGAGTCAGAAAGCTCATATGGATTTTTAAAACTTTACGACATGTGATGCCACCATTACTTCTCAATAAAATCTATACTGCTCTGGCACAATCGGTCATCACATATTGTATACCGATCTGGGGAGGGGCCACCAAGACCAAATTTCTAGATCTAGAAAGGGCTCATAGGTCTCTCATCAAAGTTATGTACTTTAAACCCTTTCGTTACTCTACAGACTACCTTTACAAGGTTAGTAATCTTCTGTCCGTAAGGAAATTATACGTATTGAACATAACCATACATCTGCACAAGACCCTCTCATTTGATCCATCTAAACTAGAGAAAAGACGTAAAGATATTGTGGCCCACTCCCCTCGGGTCCGCACAGTTTTTGCCAGGCGTCAGTATACCACTCAATCTACCTATATCTATAATAAATTGAACCTAATATTGAATATTTACCCCATGTTGCGGTATGAATGCAAAAATACTCTATCGGAATGGTTAAAATCACAAACATACGAAGAAATTGAACACTTATTAACCAGAATTTGCTAAAGTAAAACCCATAACCAATCTTAACATACATCAAGTGATCAATCATTAACACACACACACACTTACTCACACACCCTGCACATCTACCTTCCACACACATATACACATTCCCACACCACACACAACCACAAACACTACACATACCAGAACTTGCTACAATGATTTTGTATCATCCTTGAACCTCAATTTTATTTTGTTTTGCTTTTCTTTTTTAAATACTTCTCAACATTGTAAACTGTAATCCATGGGAAGTTGCGAGGTAACCCCATTACAAGTATCTTTATAACTTAACGGGGCTGCCTCAATTTTGTGCTGTAAAACAATTGTATGAGAACAATAAAAACTTTATTATTATTATTATTATATAGCTAGTTTTAAACGAATGAACGCTATTTAATTACCGGTAAATCCTATAACTTATCGTTATTTGTAACGTTCATATTTAACGTAGCACAACGTTACTGTTTTGGTAATTTTACCGGTATTTTTTTGCTAACGGTAACCATCCCTGATTCAAAGTTCAAGAGAATTGTTTTCTTTTATGCAAGCGTGCTCCATCCTAGGCCACATCCTCGCTTCACATCAGGCGCGTCGCACCTAACGCAACTATTTGTTTTTTTTTGGATTGGCATCTCGCATTTCAGCCTAGGAGGTTGTCGTCTGCCTAACATTGTATTCTTCTGAATAAATTAGAGTTTTATGGCATTAGGGGAACTGTGTTGAATTTATTCAAATCCTATTTACACAATAGAACGCAGTATGTGGAAATTAAAACAGTTCAAGAAGATGGGCATGAAAAACTACACAAATCAGACACAGTTATAATAAATAAAGGCGTACCACAAGGATCAGTTCTAGGCCCTATCTTCTTTCTAATATTTATAAATGATTTGATAGCTTACATGAAAAGTATTTCGGATGATACTAAACTTGTAGTTTTTGCCGATGACACAAGCGCTATTATAGCTAGTGACAATATAGAAAATTTAGAAAAGAAGATTAACTTTATCTTATGTGCTCTTGAGAAATGGTTTACTATGAATGATTTAAAACTAAATCTAAAAAAGACGCAATGTTTATTATTTAAATCGACCGTGAAGAACAACGATACTGTCAAAGTACATTTATTAGGGAATAAAGTGGATATTGTAGATAATGTAAAATTTTTGGGGGTACAAATAGATGCACTTTTAAATTGGAAAAAGGAATTAGAAGTGGTCACTAACACTATGAGCAGTGCTTGCTATGCTCTCAGGAGTCTTAGAGAAGAATTAACCATTGCTCACCTCAGAATGGTGTATTTTGCGCTCATAGAGTCTAGACTTAGATATAGCATAAAGTTCTGGGGCAACAGCTACCAATACAATATTAATGCTGCTTTCGTAATGCAGAAAAGAGCCTTGAGAACTATGCTTCGCATTGAACAAACGGAGTCTTGTAGAGATTATTTTAAGAAACTCCATATTCTCACAGCACCATGCCTCTATATTCTGGTCATGCTTAGTCATTTTACTAAAAATATCCATAAGTTTGAGACAGAAGACCAGAGACATATCAGAATAAAAACGCGAAGAAAGGATCTACCTAATTTCATACAGCCTAAGCTTAAAGTCGTTAAACATGCCTCAAGAGTGCAAGCAGTAAATATATTCAATAAATTGCCTGTACAATTTAAAAATACTATGAATCCAAACGAATTCAAGATCAAATTAAAGTCCTGGTTGTTGAAGAAATGTTATTACAGCATTGAAGAGTTTTTCAAAGACAAAAATAGTTCGAACTAATATGTGAATATTAGCAATATTCTATCATGACATTGCATCATTATGTTTTTTTTTTGACATTCTTTATTATTATTTATTTTATTGAATTTACATTGATTTTGAATTATTATAAAGTTAGATGATTATAAATGCAATGTAATGTGTGTGTTATGTAATGTTTAATGTTAAATTATTGTAATTAATATAATATTAAGACTAATAATGTTGGGACCCATGTAATGTTCCTGTCTTTACGATGATTTGTCTATTTTATGTGTTACATTTATCGTGTATGTTCGACACAAATGTAAATTTGTTGATGAATAAATAAATAAATAAAAAATAAATAAATAACCGGACTATCCTGTGAGTGCCTTAAGAGTAAGGCCTCCAGCCAGGGCATAAAAACTTACAAACTAAGCGACTACACGCTAAGGGCACCCCCTGTGGGGTACGAGCCTCGGCTTAGGGCGTCGCTGGGGGAGGACTGCATGGGGGCAGGCTGGATCTGAATGATATCTTTATTTAGGGGCTGATTTAAAACTACTGGCACAGCATCGCGGGCTAGCTCGAGCGAGGGTCGGGGAGGGCATGGACCGGGACGTCGCGACGGACCTCGACGGCGAGGTCGGAAAGACGGTGGTTTGTGTCTGAACTTTTTAAGAGTGCTAGTCTCTTTGCTACTCTCCTGGAGGAGTGTGATAGTATCATCGGGAGTGACGAGGGTATGCCGAGGATGGCATACTGTACTAATGCGCGAGGGTTCGTAACGGGCGGCCGCTGCGATCAGGGGATTACGGTGTTTAATGGCGTGTAAATTAATGATTAATGAAAAAATGATTAATGTAATTAATCGAAGAAGCGCTTCGAAAGGCGTTTCATAAACTGAAGGACGGTGGGCATTCTAAGGTCTACGTGTAGACGGTCATTACGGGCATAAAAAGGGGCTCCCGTGACTCTACGTAAGAACCGGTTCTGCAAACTAACGCATCTGTCGACCTTTGAATGTTTTATAACAAACTAGCTATCCCGTGCAACTTCGTCTGCGTCACATTTTCCCCGTTTTTGTAACATTTTTCATTGTTGCTCCGTTCCTATTGGTCGTAGCGTAATGATATATAGCCTATCTCCTTCCCCAGGTTGAAATCTATCTTCTTGCCAAATTTTTTTAACATCCGATCAGCCGTTTAGTCGTGAAAAGGTAACAAACAAACAAACAAATAGTGTCTTTCGCATTTATAATATTAGTATGGATTCAAACATTCGATGTTAAAACATTCTGTACACAAACTCTGTTTTAACAGTTGGCATCATATAAAGCTTCCACAAAACCTAGTGATATTGTGAGTGTATTTTACCGTGACTTTTTATCGAGTGCCAGTAGTACGCGTAGCAAAAGGCAAAGAAAGAGAGAATACTGATTTCTCTGCTTCTATTTATTTATTTCCCATGAACCAGCAATCTCCAGTCATCCCGCGATCATGGCGCTTGTGCAGCGACCCACAAAAAAGCAGCTTACTACAAAAAGTACTACAGCCCATCTATGACACGGCGGAAGAACTAACATCAATTTCCTACATCTCACAAGCAAAGTTTACATCGACATAAGAATGTGTAGTTGAATGTCCACTCATACAAATATAGTATGGGTGGACATTCAACCGAGAAACCCGTCAACAACTGTCGGGCAGTTGCCCACCAGACATATCACCTGTCTGGTCGGTGGATCCTCCCTTTTCAATGGAGTATTGAGCAAACTTTACACCCTGTTCTTAACACAAAATTTACTAAACGCTGGACGCCACTAAAAGTCTAATTTTTTGTCCTTAAAACATGGCACGCCAGGTTCCTTAAAGCAAGAAAGTTTAGAACACCTACACCCCTTTACGTAGGAAGCTAAGGGGTAGTTCTCACCCCTAACTAATAATTAAAAGTCGTCACGTACGTGGTGCCTGCTTCTGCATAAGTAATGTATTGTTTATAATAGGGCTGTAACGGAACCTGCAGATATTATGTCTAGGAAGAAAATCTTACTGTTCAAAACTCGTAAGAAATTTCTGCCCAAATGTTCAAAATAGTTTGTATCTATTTCCATTTTAACTTTTCTTACTACTGATAGAATATGAAAGATTGTGAGAATTTATGAATGTTTATTATTCTTACACGCAAAAACTGCTGAACGTATTTGGATGGAATTTTGCAACTGGATTAACACATTGGGTTACTTTTTATGCCGCCAGTTTGATTTCGTGGTACAATTACCGAACTGCACGCGGGCGAAGACATGTGACATTTACCTACCCGCACTGGGCCCGCGTGGTGGATTACGGCCCACTCCCTCACATAGAGAGTAGGCCTGTGTCCCAGCAGTGAGAACATTATAGGCTGACGATGAACCTAAGCAAAGATCTTTTAAAAAATAGCATTAGGTATGAGTCACACAAGTATAGCATTCTTCTACACGAAACTAAGGATTTAACTCCTTTGAGCAATTTCAAAGAACTTTAACACCTATTTTCAAGCCTTTACCTAAACTTGAAGCAGGTATAAAGTTAAGCGATTCTCATACTGTTGTACTGCACACGTCGGGTTGCAGCAGTTGTAAGCTGTTTACGAGTAAACTTGTCAGTCGGGATTAACTTGAAAGTGTAGAGAGAATTGTGTTATGTGCGTAATTCAGTCTTCGACGTAGTTATCATCTTGCGTTTATTTTGTACTAGCTGTTGCCCGCGACCTTTATTGCGAGCAAGCATAGACTCTCCGATTATTAAAAGTTTTGTGAGAAGAACAATCCCTAAACATTAATTTGGGGATGTTCTTTTCACAATGCTATATTATAGTTTGTCTGTGTTCTTCTGTGTTGTAGTGTAAGTACTAACACTAGTATTAAGGTATTTTATTGTTTACTAAAACGCTGGATCATTGTTATCCGATAATAAAGAATATTATTATTGCGAAATTATTATAAAACTAGCTGTACCTAACGCTTTTTCCTATCTACCTATCTACCTACCTACCTACCTACCTACCTACCTATCTACCTACCTACCTATCTACCTACCTACCTATCTACCTACCTACCTATCTACCTACCAACCCTACCCAACCCTACCCAACCCTACCCAACCCTACCCAACCCTACCCAACCCTACCCTTCCTACCTACCTACCCTACCCTACCCTACCTACCTACCTACCTACCCTACCTTTCTCACCTTTTAAATCTTCCCTGGATTGCGGCAAACATTTCAAAACCAAAATCAGCTAAATCGGCCCAGCCGTTCTCGAGTTATAGCAAGGCAAATCAAATTAAATTCATTTATTTGCCAGAATGTAGGTTTACACGGTGGGTGGTGTGATCTTAAAACTAATAGTGGCCCCTTTACATTCTACCATTGCATATGGTGTGCAAATATTTAATTTTAACCTAGACCCTTTTATTATTATACTGAGGTATGTACATTGGTATTATAATAATTGTAAAAAATAATCATAAAATATACTAACAAATACTCTTCAGCATCAACAAAACGAACCGCAATTGATTTTTATATAATTTTATATTTACATATAGACTATACTTCCCTATTAAGTCTTCCGTCAGCAGGACCCATTCGCTACTGGACATGCAGATCCACTTGAATCGGAGTTTGCAAAAAAAATCAAAGAGTTTAATTTTCTCGCGCGGAACTCTAATACTTTTTTTTTAAAGTAGCCTATCTTACTCGTTATAACATGAGCTATCTGCCAGTATACGTCCCGTCAAAATCGGTCTAGCCGGAACAAACAAACACACAGACAAAATTATTGTTGTTAAAAGTACTGTATGTACTTTCATAGGGTAAAACAACAATCCTTGTTGTCAACAACAACAACACACGATGTGAATATTACTAAATTACGATTTAATTCCACAAAAATAAACTTTACATTTAAGTGTACATCTCGCAGTCTCATGTTGTTTCAAGGTTCATCAAGTTTCATCTGATTAAAATGATACGCAGCTGTTTTAGGATAATTTAATATCTCTAAAAGCTTTTGCAGCAGCTGATAAAACAATAAGATTTACCAAAACTTCTCACACATTAAAACTAAAGATATTTTTACAACGGAGTTGGTTATGGAAATAAAAGTATTTATTTTATTATAATTTTAGTAAAATATGAATTTTCTTAGTATTGTTGAGGCGGAGAAATGACGAAAACGTCGTCTTGATGAACTTGTGAAGTATGAATTTTGATGGCTAAAATTTATTAATTAATGCAAAATGTACATAATCATAGGTACAAGCTGGGCTTAAAACTAGAGAGCACATGACCCAGTTAGAGCGCAAAAAATAACGAAATACGAGATGACGAGCAATACGAGTAGACAACAATGGAAGAAGAAGATGTAGCGACCTACAAAAAAAAGCAACTTACAACAAAAAGTACTACAGCGCCATCTATGATACGACGGAGGAACTAACATCAATTTCCTACATCTCACATGCAAAGTTTACATCAACTTAAGAGTATATAGAAAAACCCGACTACAACTGTCGGGCAGTTGCCCACCAGACGCAACCTGTCTGGTCGGAGGATCCTCCCTTTACAATGGAGTATTGAGGAACTTTATACACTGTTCCTCATACCCCTAAACTGGTGACCCCGAAATGGACGTCAGCGCAGCCTTCGAGCAACGTGACGTCATCATCATCAACATCACTTCCTCAAGCCTTCGAGCAGCGAGTCTCACAGCCAGCCAGCTTCAAACAGGTATTCCTGGTTTTTGTCTTTTAAATAGCTTTAGGAGCGTTTACACCCTACGGCATTCCATAAAAACTTTCAAGTCCTTATTTACAGAAATGGCTGAACCGATTTTAATGAAATTCTAAAAAGTTACTAAAAACATTTTCGAAAAATAGTGTTACAGCTAAATTAGACCGATTATAAATTATCTATAGAAACAGAAATTTCCAACTATCTTTTATTTTAAGACATTTCGGAAATATTTTTTAGAACTTTTTAGATCACTGTATCCTGCTTAAGCGTATTAAGTTTCATTAAAATCGGTTCAGTCATTTCGGAAAATAAAGGACTTGAAAGTTTGTGACAGTTCACTAATTCCGTAGTGTTGTATAGTTGTGTTTACGTAGTCAAGGGTTCAAAGCCAGGAGTTTTTATTGTGTTTGAGTGAACCCATCCACGGACCAACCTCAGCAAGCACGGCTTAACCATGAAGATCGACACGTGCGGCTGTTATTATATAGCCACGAGCTCCTAATTCATGTACAAACATGAAATATGTACCGAACAAAATACCCAAGGACCATTCCTCCTCGAAACCTCAATTACATTAATTAAACTTAGTCTAGATCTTTGAGATCAAGTCCTCTAAGATCCCCAGACAGAGACAAGGACCACCTTAAGCTTTTACGCTGCATTGTATTCCGACCCTTATCCCTCGGCCACGAGCTACGCGCTCAAGCGACACGCGTCTTACGAAAGCGTCATCAGCTTTTAATTCCTGGGGCACAAGTCGGCGCTCTCTTTGAGAGGGAGAGGGAAATAATCTACCACGTGGGACCTGTGAGGGTTGGTGAATATCTTTTTATGACTTTTGGACATTGTAGGCTTTGTATTTTTTGTTTTAATTATTTTCTACCTTTCGTAGTAAGCAACGACTAATTGTCGGACCTGTGCAGGCTGTCCTCCCATATTTAAGTACTAATTCTGATTTTAAAAGAGTAACCATGGAGTTTCTTGCCGGTTCTTCTCCATAGGAGACGACCAACCGGAACCGTGCACCTTTTGTGGACTTTTTATAAGTGCCCATGTAGGCCTATCTAAACTAATATTATAAAGAGGAAAGATTTGATTGTTTGTTTGTATACATTGAGTAGGATCCGAAAATACTGGTCTGATTTGAAAAATTATTTCAGTGTTATATGTATAGCCCATTTATCGAGGAAGGCTATAGGCTATATATCATCACGCTATGACCAATAGGAGTGGGGCAGCAATGAAAAATGTTGCGAAAACGGGTAAAATGTAACGCAAACGAAGTTGCGCCGGACAATAGTGTAAAATAAAATATTTTGATTTTTCAGCCCACAATTTTACTATTTTGCGGATTACTCTGTCGCTTCCCTCTGAAGAAAGGCACCGAGTATGGGGAAAACAAAACGCAAGAATGGGTTTACAGCATGACTTGAGTCACTCCGACGCATCTTGAGGAGGTCGCCGCCGGTTTCACGTGGCCAACTCATGCGACGAAAACAGGTGACGAACTTATAACGACGGTAACGACTTCTCGCGTGACTGATTCCTAATGTACTATGAGTTGAGAAATGTCGTGAGTGGCGAGTGTGGTCTGGTAACTCACTGTCGCCATGTACGGATCGTAGTCTATATACAGGGTGTAACGGAAAGGGTATATACATACTTAAGGGTGTGCTACAGACCATAAACTGACTATGTATATCCATAAGCAAACATCGTAATAACGAAAATATTATCTGCTCCCCCATACAAAATTTCAATACATATTCGACCCAAATGTATGGGGCAGCTGATATTTTTTTCGCTATAACGATGTTGGTCCGATGGAGAAACATGTTCAGTTTGATGGTCTGTAGCACACCCCTAAGTATGTATATACCCTTTCTGTTACACCCTGTATTTATAAAATACAAAGTCCTGACTGACTTACTGAGATATCAACGCACAGCCTAAGCCGTTGGTCCTAGAGAACTTAAAATTTGGAGGGTGTGTTCTACAAGCTGTTGTTTAACATCCTCGTCAAATTGAAGGAGGCAAATATGCTAATGATTCTCGACCCGCTCTCCTCGCGGGCAGAAGCGCGCGCAAGTCGCATCGCGCAGTGTTATAAACGGATCCTTAAGCAGACTGTCGCAGACAATCGCAAAGAAAAGTATAACTTTGCAAGACATGTCGAGTCATGTCGCAATAAGTTTCAATAGTGGACAACTTGGAAATGTCCAATATTGCATTCTGCGACACTCTGTGAGAAATGAAAATACTTTAAGAAAATTGTGAGAAATTCGCTTTCCACTGTTTTTGCATGTTTTCGTAGGAGTATGCTTAAGCTATATTATTATGCTTATTGTATTTCTACCACTTTGTTTTGAACTGCGTCTGTGTGTATTATTTGTTTTTTTTTTTTTAAATATTATCAATAATAATTGTAACGGAAAATTTACAATGTTTATTATTTGTTTAATATATGTACAACCTACAAATATCCCGTTACAAGTGTTATTGATAGTGTTAGTGACCATGTCAGTTTAAAAACGTACTTGTTTTTTTTTTTTTTTTTCTACAATGTACTTCTTAGTTTTCTTTTAAGTGTTTATATCCCAGTTGTAAAGTAATGGTGACATGTTTGTGTTCATAATAAAAGAGGGACTTCTGTGGGCCTGACCTCTTGTATCCTATTTTCGAAAAATAGCCCATTTATCGAGGAAGCTAGAGGCTATATATCATCACGCTGCAACAAATAAGAGCGGAGCAGCAATGAAAAAGGTTGCGAAAACGGGGAAAATGTGACGCAGACGAAGTTGTGCGGGACAGCTAGTACTTTCATGTCCTTTAACACAATCTCACACGGAGAATATACTATTAAATACACCTGTGCCAAAACCTTTGAGAATTACAGGCGTGATGATATATTAGCACGGCTTGTTTGACATTCTTTGGTTTTTCATCAATTAGGAATTACAGATTCACTAAACAACGACATCCCTCGTTTGTCTAGCGGTTGCAAGCGCGACTGTTGACCACTAAGTCCTGGGTTCAATCCCAGGTTGGGTGAACTGTTATTGGGTTCTTCCATTAGGAATTTGTCAGTAGCAGCTATGGAGTCTGGATTAAAGCATGGTGTGTGTCATCATCATCATCATCATCAGCCTATAATGTTCCCACTGCTGGGACACAGGCCTCCTCTCTATGAGAGGGAGTGGACTGTTATCCACCACGCGGGCCCAGTGCCGGTTGGTAGATGTTACAAAAGTCTTTGAAGTTTTGGTTCTAGGACATGCCGGTTTCGTCACGATGTTTTCCTTCACCGTTTTTCATGGTTAATGTATTGACACCAAATCCAGACTCCTTAAGAGCGAAAGGATAGGGTGAGTGAAAGGAGGAATAGCCTCAAAAGCCTTTTACATGAAAAAATATGAGTGTTCTAGGGACGTATATCTTCTTTCAAACCTTCGGATATTAAAGGCAAAGCATTCATAATTGATGAGAAAAAAAAGAAGTCAAGACAAATCTAGCTAGTAACCATATTCTTCTTTATACATAAAACTGTCACTTATTCCCATTTCTCCTTACTCAGCTGACAGAAGAGACAGCTAAGCAGTAATAAATATCGTGAATACTTTATAATACGACGGCAGTACGTGATCTGGACGAGGTCCAAGTTCCAAAGCAGTTTACTCTTGTTTTACAAAGCGGTGTAAGTCAGGAGTTTGTGTGCAAATTAATGTGGCTAGGAAACTTATTTAGGTAAGTATGAGTAGGTCATACATCTATATATATAAAATTACGTGTCACGTTCTACTTCACCGATTTTAATCAAATTTGCACACCGTGTGCAGTTTGATCCAATTTGAAAGATAGGATAGCTTACATCTCAGTTTATAGTCGCAATATTGTTTTATTGCAAATTAAGTCACAATTATCTGTTAGCTCCGAACGATTCTAACAGATGGCGGTTTCTGTTGACTGGATTGAGTAAGTATTCAATAGATGGCGCTGTATAGGAGCGCAGCAGCAATGAAAAATATTGCGAAAACGGGAAAGTGTGAAGCAGACGAAGTTGCGCGGGACAGCTAGTATTATATAAACTTACGGCTTTATCCCATTGGGGTAAAGCAATCTCAATAAAGTAAACCACAAAACATAGAAAACCACGGATCGTTACATACTCCTTGCAAGACCTATTGAGTACCTACTACACGATAACTGACAAGTACTTGCACTGACTGGACAGGTCCACTCAAATCTGTGTGGATAGGTAGACACTAATCTGCAAAGTCCTCATGTAAGTTGACCAAGATTATCTCTGGACCTTAAAAGAAAGGTGATCTCTGAATTTTGTTTTCGCCGTTTCTTTTCAGAGTAGTCAAGTACTAAACACTGGCTCTATCTAGTTTTAAAAACAAAAGACGTGTATAACATAACATAGGTACATAACTTCACACGTGTAATCCCCGAAGGGTTAGGCAGAGGTGTAGTACCTAATAGTACACCCACATTTAGCCAGAAATGTTAAAATCCCATTTAATAGGGGGCGAGCTTATTACCATCAACCGGGCAGAAATCTAGACTCTGTGGTTGTCCCTGAGAAAATCCCGATTGAAAGAACCAATACCATTTTGGCGACCCGCATCAAACCCAGGGCCTTATGCACAGCAGTCGAGCTTGCGTCCTCAAGATCAACCAGGCAATCACACAGAGTATAATTATTAAGTGTTTGAAAATTTTCAAAATAAACATCATTTAGCAAATTTCCTTTCTTCATTTAAATATACAAATTTGATACATTTTTAAATATTCCTTATAAAATAAAAAAATAAAAATTGTATCCCACAGGTATCGGGAATAGGGTCTAAGCTACCGGCGGTCAGAGCTCTAGAGAAAGGAACCTCCTAACAATACGAGCCGTGTCCAAGAGTACCGCTTTCTGGATCAAGCCCTTGATCCAGCTGCATAACGAGAGCCACATCAGATATTGGTCGGGGCTCTTGGCAAATAGGCCTTTGGCTGATACGACTATCGGCACAATGATCGCTGAGTCAAGATCCCACATGTCAACAACCTCGCGAGCCAAGTCAAGATACTTTATCAAATTAATTATTATAAATTATGGTAACACTGTAAGTGTTTCGCAAATAAGTAGTGACAGAATAATTCGATCGCTTCTTACAAAAGGAGGCAACGATGGCGGCAGCACGCCTTACTCTGGGGTAAGACAGACACGCAACACAACGCGGTACCAGAGGCATTCTACCACGAGTTCCCCCTGGCGAAAGCTATAAACGATCGGGTACCTAAACAATTTGTAATCGACCAAAAATCCAGCTCCATGAGGATCACCGCTGCGAGGGGTTAAACTCTGCAGAGGTAAGGATCCTCACGGATAGATTTAAAACAGATACTAGACACTGGAGCTGGAGTCTTCTCAGAGGATCTCAACATCCATATAACCGTACCACTAGGGGTCAACAACATGGTATTTCAGGCAGAATGCCCACGCATTCTGCCGGAAATGCCCAGGCATTTCCCGGGCCGCATCAGCCATCTTACCCAGGTAGGTTAAGGACCACTCTATTCGCATACTCTCAGATAGCATGGCTGTACTGTTAGCACTAGACAACCACAAGGTCAGCTCTGGGTTAATATTCGAGAGTCACCAGCGCCTAAACCAGGTCGGTAATCTTAACAACATAAGCATACCAGGGATTAAAGGTCACAGCGATTCCCGGAGCAACGATGCAGCGGATGAACTCGCTAGAAGCGGATCGAGCATGACGGCATTGGGACTAGAACCCATCGGGCTACTCCCCTTCGGGTATCTACGAAATCTGGTAAGGAAACACACCAGGGAACGACACAATAAACTGTGGCTAGACCATGGTGAGTGTAGGCAGGCCAAGGAAGCACTTCCTACCATAGACGGCCGCTTCACCAAACGGGCGCTTTGGCTGACCAAATTACAGCTCCGCACAGTCACAGCCGCCATCACTGGACATGGCTCTTTTAATAAACATCTTTTTGTCCTAGGAGTCACAGATAGCCCACTGTGCTGACCCTGCATGAAGGAAGACGAGACAGCAGTTCACGTGCTTCTATACTGCCCAGAGGTTCATCATACAGGGCTAAGTACTTCTGTTACCCAGGTACTCTCCGCGACATTGTCAGCAACACCAAAGAGCTGCTGGGCTTTTTCGAGAACCAGGGTGGGTCGAAAAAAAATCCCACCTATACGCAAAATACATGCTTTAGACATAGAGTTGCGGAAACCAGCCCGTTATACAATATACAAGCCTCTAGCTATCGTAAGACAGGCGGTTTGTGCGGTTATTAATTTCCCCTTAATTACCGACATTTGTCTCCAGAGAGTGGTATAAAGTGTTAAACAAAATTGGTACTTTGAGACGCGTTGAATAAAGTTTAAATTTGGATAACCACAAAAGTTGGATGCCATGACCATCTTGGCATATAGCTTAACTGAAAAACGTGCTAAAACCGCAACTGAGTAGACAACAAATGAAAAAAGTTGTTTGGAGCATACCGACATCATTACGACTTACACACGTGCATAATGCTTCACGCAAGTTGGCATGCCGTATGATCGCCTGACGCCGTCATCATCATCATTACAGCCGCAAGACGTCCACTGCTGGACATAGGCCTCCCCCAAGATGGGGGGTTTTGCCATAATCGCCACGCTTGGCAGGCGGGTTGGCGATCGCAATACGGTTGTTACAAAAACACAGAGAACGCTGCTGCCCATTCTCTGGTAAGTCCCTTAGTTGGCTCTTACAATACCCACGGGAAGATATGGGATGGTGCTATTCTTTCCGTCGGACACCATACAGAACACTGGTCGTGGACAAAGCTTAATCGGGATCCGTCAAGATAGCCCAGGAACCTAATTTTGTTCACTTTTCATCATCATCTTCCCGCCCTTGTCCCATGTTATTTGGGGTCGGCGCAACACGTTTTATTTATTCCATTCTTTGTCATTCGTCACTCTACCTTTTTGTCCTTTTTCCTCATAATTTTGTTCACTTTGTTGATATTGATCTTTTGGAACGAAGTTCCTTATCACGCGTTGCGAAAGGGGGCTAGACAGAAAAAAATTGACCAAAAGTTGTAACGACACTTTTAGACCAAAAGTTGTAACGACACTTTTTTTTTCCCTTTCGATTAATTAGTGAAGAAATTGTAATAAAATTGAAATTGTAATGTGAGAGAAACGAACTTCGTTCCATCCGGGTGTTCCTTGACACCTCTCAAGTTTTTTTTTCCCACCAATTATATAGCAATCGATGAAGCACTTAATATCGTGTCCTGCGTGTCCTGCTGTTTGTATATTACAGAACTGATGGGCACTACAGAGGGCGAAAAACTAGTGGCACAGTTCTGGGCCGACACAATTTAGATTGCCATCGACACGCTAAGAAGTTGAATGATGTGGCTCTGGAAAAACATATTTACGAAAAATAAACGACTACGTTAAATTGTCGATTTCACGTATATGTAATTTCGAGAGTTTATTACTACACAGCTCTTGATGATTTCGAAAACCAAACTCATGAAAAAAATTAACTTGAAGTTCTTTCAAGGGGCAATGAAAAGTTTGTTCTTTGGACCATTATTCTGATTACATCGGATATACGACTAAAAATGTAAACTTGATCGTTCGAAGTCAAACATGGACTTAACACAAAGGCGGATCTTTTACTGGTACACGATACAAAGATACTCACACAGTATGAATGTTACAAGCTATTTTGTTTTTATAATTATTTACATTTATTTAAATATTTATTAGTCTATTTTATGTGTATTTGTGTATTCGTATCTATGTAAATATATACTATTTCGAAGTTAATTATATATTTTTACATAATATTTTTTACCCACACAATGTTGTCCTTTGTAACCCAACGGTTGACTGGTAGAGAATGCTTTGTTGCATTAAGTCCACCTATGTACCACTATTGTACATGAAGTTTAAACAAATAAATAAATATTTATTGCGGCTAAAATACCATGGTGCTGGTAACAATAAAACTTAAAAATTATGTTAGTATGTGTACATTTTATTTAGCAAACTTTGCTGGTTTTGTTTTGGCTGGATTTTTTAAATTGACGTGTAGCAGCACTACAAAACACTACAGCGACATAGTACAAAAATTACTACAGCGCCATCTATGCCACAAATTAAGAACTAACATCAAATTCCTAAAATGGCGATATAATGAAGACCGTGGAAGGCCAATCATTACTGGCAGAGTTTCCTCCATGCCTCGGAAATCACGTTAAGACGTTGGTCTCGGCAGTCAGTTGTAGATCCTTGACAGGCGTTACAGTGGCCTGAAATTCTGACTACTAGTCTTACCAAGGTCTATCGTATTACCCAGTACTAACCGGGTTGTGGAGATCAGATATATTCAGCAGTTAGACTGGAAGCCGACCCCAACATAGTTGTGTAAATGCTAGGCAGATGATGAATAGAATTGAACAAACACCGTCAAATAAAACTAAGCTAAGCTTGTCTTATCTTTCCTCTAAGTGTACAACCAATAGCTGTGCATTAATTAAATTTGTTCATGAAAGATTATAAGAAAGTTTGACTGTGAGTGTAATTACATCGGCTTTTAGCCGGATCACAGTATGTTAGAAACTTTGCACCGATTAAGGCGAAACCGTCATGGTAGGCTGTCATTTTTTTTTACGTTTTTGCTATTTAGGATTGGATAGCCTCGTTGCTCGCAAAACGGATGGCCGATGGGGCCGAAAAGTTCTGAAATGGCGACCGCGAGCGGAAGACGATGCGTTGGAAGGACTCACACAAGTGGAGCGATGACGAAGCGATCCGCTGGATGCGAGTCGCTCGAGACCGGTCAATGTGGAGACACTTGGGAGAGGCCTATGTCCAGCAGTGGACGTCTTTCGGCTGAAATCATGATGATGTTGATGAGCCTTGCTGGTATAGTGGTTGCAATTGTCACTGCTGAGCGTGAGGTCCTGGGTTCGATTCCCGGGTCGTGTTGGTGATACTCAGAGGTGACAGAAATAAAATAGCGGACTGTAAATATAGGAAGGTTTACATATTCGATTATAAGAACGCGCGCCTCTAGTCCGTGTCGTATGAGTGCAGTTAATGGTGGTGCCTGTTAGCAGCGGCGGCGTCAGCTCTTGGCACTTCGTCCCCCGCTCCCCGGAAGCCGCTGTCGCCCTCCCGTCGTCGCAGTGGCTAACGGTGCTACGTGTTGTCGCCAACAGGTCGGGCAAATTGTTTTTGAGTTTTTGGATGTTATGTTATGTAGGTACATAATAATTTTGCAATTCAGTCAATCATCAACATGCAAATTACACACTAGTTGTTATTTATAGATATTATTTTGTACCCTATCACAATGTTGTCGTATTTAGCCCAAAGGTTGAGGAAAGAAGAGAATCATCATCCTCATTTCAGCCGAAAGACGTCCACTGCAGGACATAGGCCTCCCCTAACGATACATGGACATAAGGGGGGTTTTGCCTTAATCGCCACGCTTGGCAGGCGGGTTGGCGATCGCAGTACGGTTGTTACAAAAGCACAGAGAACGCTGCTGCCCATTCTCTGGCAAATCCCTTAGTCACCTCTTACGACACCCACGGGAAGATATGGGATGGTGCTATTCTTTACGTCCGACACCATACAGAACAGAGAACAGAGTAGAGAATGCCTTGTGGCATTAAGTCCGCCTATGAACCACTATTACTATGGACATGAAGTTGCATATACTATGTACATGAAGTTTAAAAAAAAAACCAGGTTCGGGCCTACAAATTGCAAAAAAAGGACGTAAATATTAATATTACGCACTGCCTTAGTGCATTCACCTTAAATCATGTAGGCTTAGTTCTTTGAAAGACTGCACGTCTTTATTCATGATCCCCCTTGCGGGTGTTAGGAGGATCATTATTAAGTTTGTCTGTCAAGACCCTTTTTCTCAGTGGAGGTATCAAGCTGGAATTTATATCAAATAGGTACAATCAAAAGATATAGCCGTATAAGCCGCAAATTTTCGACACTCGCAAGGGAATCAAAACCTACAGGGTACTTCCCGTAAACTCAGAATCTTGAAATTTGGTACGAAGCAAGGTCCAGCACAGATAAAGGAAAACTTACGATAACCGAAAATTTTTAGTTTATCATATTATAAAAATATTTTTAATAATTTTTGTACGGAACCCTCGGTGCGCGAATCCGACTCGCAGTTGGCCTTTTTTTATGGTGTTTACTGTCAATCTTGCTGGGTTTTACGGAGCCAGGCATCTTGACCATCTGCCTAACCTTGACCAAATGTTGGAGTTACCTTCCAGGGGTCAAATACAGGAATTAGCCCTTGAAAGCCGACGTAATTCCTTATCTTTTTTCCTTTATTTATTCTTAGTACTTTTGTTCGTATGGTAATTTTAATAAATTAAAAAAAAACACTTGCACCAAAAATCATGCTGCAAACATCATTCCATTTTTCAAGCGTATGGAAGAAATAAAACGATTACTTAGTATCCAAATGTTGGAGTCACCTTCCAGGGGTCGAATACAGGAACTAGCCCTTGCAAGCTGACGTTATTATTTATCTTTTGTCCTTAATTTATTTTTGGTGCCATAAGACCTTTTGGCAGTATGGCACCAAAAATAAATTGTAGTAATTTCAATCAATTAAAAATGGACTTACATTCACTTGCACCAAAAATCATGCTGCAAACATCATTTCATTTATCAAGCGTATGGCAGAAATAAAACGATTACTTATTATTGATTTTAAACCCTATTTATAGGCGATTCATATCTTATTAGAACATCAAAACAAAACCTGGATTATTCCAGACAAACTGAATTGCGTGTAACACGTGATCCCTCTATACCTACACTAAAACACGTAGTAATTTATTAATTACTTATTAATCTTCGATTAATTAAATACTCATCACATGATAACGTAATTTCGTGATCATTATTCCATTTCGTGGAAAGCTTATTACGAGTAATACCCGACTGCGTGACAGCGTAGACAGGGACAGTTATGTTTTTTATACGATATAAAATAGTCTTTGTGTGTGGAATACTTTATGCCTTCGAAAGATCACACATGAAAGTCTTCGAACCTATGAACTCGCCTAGGTCGTCTGGAGATTAGCCTCGTCGCAGTAAATTTTGTATTGTAGTTATTAGAGCCCCCGCACATTGGGCCACTAGTGGCGACCACATTAGAACGACTTGTGGCCGCCACAAGTTGCGGACGCGTTTCTCCATACATTTTGTATAGCATCGTTGCACAACGAGCGTTTGAGTGGCCGCGTACGAGCCACAAGCTGCGGGAGTCGACCGCACTCGCTATTTGTGGCCGCGTTTTGTCGTTCGACTCGCGCGCACAGTGTGCGCCGCACACACGGCCACAGTCGCCGGCTTCTCCCCACTCCCACGTCTCAGATCTAGTCTTGTAGTAAGCAAGTGGCAGCCACTGAAAGCCGCATCCAGCCACCAGTGGCTGCCACTGGTGGCGGCGGGTAGTGGTCTGACTGAACCACTGGTTGTCGCGTTTAATAGCGGCGACTGGTGGCCATAATGTGCGGAGGCTCTATGTGGATGCCCAGACATAGATGCACTGACTTTCATAGTCAAAATAAACTCACATAATACAAATATATACACAACCAAGTCATATAGTTCATCATCATCATCATTTCAGCCGAAAGACGTCCACTGCTGGATATAGGCCTCCCCCAACGGGGGGTTTTGCCATAATCGCCACGCTTGGCAGGCGGGTTGGCGATAGCAGTACCTACGGTTGTTGCAAAAGCACAGAGAACGCTGCTGCCCATTCTCTGGCAAGTCTCTTAGTCGCCTCTTACGACACCCACGGGAAGATATGAGATGGTGCTATTCTTTACGTCCGACACCATACAGAACATATAGTGCAAAAGATACTGAAGCGCCTTTATGGCACAAATGCAGAACTAACATCAAATTCCTAACTGGCGTTACAGTTCTTCACGACTTAAGACCATTATTATATTTAAAAAAAAATTGGTTGTTTGTATAGTCGGTTTACGGTCGGTTTAACGTGACAACGTCATAACAAAACATTGATGAAATGATTGCATACTTTTATGAATAAAATTGAATCTTTATAATGAATTATCACTATTTTGTATCGATACAAAGAAGGAGTGAAATGAAATCTACAATTTAATTGCTAAATTTACTTTTAATAAAAACAATGAAAACCACATTAACTTTTCTCTTCACTTTATAAACAGTCAACGAAACAGTTCACGTGTAGATGTAAGTTGTGTGCTGCCGCTGTCTTTCTTCTCCTCGGACGCATAGGCCAATCGAGTGGAAGAGAGATAGATGCGGCGCAAGCCGATCGTGCAGCGTTCTCGCTCCGATCGTAAAGTTACAATGAGCATAATGCACTATCCGATCGTTACGTACAATGAGTCATCCTTTTTCGTGCTTGCGGCCGGCGTTCATCGATTTATTAGACGTTGTCACGTCAAAAACCAACAACAACTGTTGTAACAACAGTAGCCTACCAGACACTACACTCGTATGGTCGAACGATCCCCTATCTTATATGGGGTATAAAGAATTTTACAACCTGTTCTTCATACTCCTGGAGTCTGATTTAAAGGCAATCTGATACGACTGTGGAGAGATCAGGTGCAAAAGTAAGCATTCACCAAGGACCATACTTTCCAAGACAAGTGATTGTCACATAACATACTTACTGACTCCAAGTTGATATTGAGCGCATCATCATCATCATCAGCCTATAACGTTCCCACTGCTTGGACACAGGCCTCCTCTCTATAAGAAGGAGTGGGCTGTAATCCACCACGCGGGCCCAGTGCGGGTTGGTAGATATCACATGTATTCGAATTTCCAGTTCTAGGACATGCCGGTTTCCTCGCGATGTTTTCCTTCACCGTTTTTGAGGGCAGCGGTTATGAAATAAATTACACAAAGTAATGCGCCTGACTGGCTTTCAAACCCACGGTTTACTGCTCGTAAGTCGGGGCTACCACTGCAGAGCCACCGCTGCTCTCATGTTGTTGAGCAGTTATTCATAAAACAAACTAAGATCACTTCGCCTAATCGGGGAATTGAATTCAAGTAGCCACCGCTGGATCATCGGGGCTGTTAGCGCATCGTGCTGACCATAACTTAGCTGGGACAATACACAGACACAGACAGAGACAGACACAGACCATCAAGACGGTGGGAGACAGTCCATCAAGTCTCAATCTATACAAATATATAAAATTGAAATGTCTGTTTGTAATTGTAAAATAACTGCTTTTTACTGAATGTATATTAAAGGATAAAAGATACATATACTAAAAAAAAAATATTTTTCTGTTTGGTTGTTCCAGCTAATCTCCGTAACGGCTCGACCGATTTTGGCGAGACTTTTATTGGCAGATAGCTAATGTTACAAGGAGTAAGTGAGGGTTTTGTTTTAGAAAATTTTTTTTTTGCAAAAAAAAAACCGACTTCAAAAAACCTTATACGCACTAAAAAGTTAAAAATAATACTATAACCTACCTATATTAATAAACCTAACCTAACCGACGATTAACATATAATAATATTTAATAATTCTTTGGTGAGGTTTGATGGTGCCAAGCAATATAATTTGAATTAGGTAATTAATGAATTAATATTTAGAAGCTGTAAGATGTTTTGTTTTTCTGGCCTTAGTCTGTCTTTATAGTCGTCATTCAGGTATCGTATATTGCTTGGCACCGACTCCAAAGAATTATTAAATATTATTATATGTTAATCGTCGGTTAGGTTAGGTTTATTAATATAGGTAGGTTATAGTATTATTTTTAACTTTTCAGTGCGTTTAGGGTTTTTTGAAGTCGGTTTTTTTTTTGGAATTTTTTTTTTATTATGTTAATTTTTAGTGACATATTTTTAATCTAATAATAAAATATGGGTAGGCCTAGTAAAGATGCTTCTCGTATGAGAAAACGGCTTTAAACTGAAACGGAGAAAAAGGAAAAAGGACAACGATTAAAAGAAATTAGGGAAAGAAATGATCAACGCATTTTGAATAAGAACCCTGATCATCGCGAAAACAGACTGTCAAAGCAGAGGACCTACATGTTACGTAGGTTGAATTCGGAAAGTCAAGTCTGTGGTACACCTGGAAAATGCATACCGTTACAATTCCAACAAGCCCAAACACAGCTAATATACATTGTCTTATTATGGAGTTACGGTGCCTGGCTCTTGGCTTCATCATCAGATCTGATGGTAGAATGGTTCTTATTGAACGCAAATTCTAAACTTGTTGTAGAAAATACTAGAATCGCTGTACGTTTTCCTATAAAAATTAATTTAAAAAGAGTTCCCTCGATTTCGCCAAGATTCCATCATTAGATCCCGACTTGGTGACTATGAGACCAAATGGAAAGCATAGGCTTTGGAATAAAAAAATAATTTTCCAAATCGGTTCGTACATGACTGAGTTATGCGCGAACAAAAAACGCAATGCAGAGTAAACGAAAAGTTAGAATATTTAGATTTTTGTTGATTTTTTCCAAACCGCTCGTCTGATTTCGATAAAATTTTCATGGGACCATTTGGAAAGTATACGCTTTCCAACAAAAAAAGAATTTTTCAAATCGGTTTGGAAAGCGACAGAGTTATGTGCGAACAAACATCCGAGTATATAAAAATACAAACATCCGAATTGAGAACCTCCTCCTTTTTTAGAAGTCGGTTAATAACAGTTAGGGTTCCGTGCAAAAATACATACTTTTTTAACAAAATTCGATTCTTATTGGGAAATAATATTTTATTATAATTTCACTATCAAAATATGCATCACATCTAACACAAAGACGTTCTATGGTGTGGAAAGAACGCGATACCACCCCACCCCACCACAATTATTCACATTACAAAACTACATAAACGTCTATTCGTCCAGGAAGCCCTTACTACAATGTTGGGTAATAAACCCGCTTACATTTGAACCTACTATAAACGATGGCCTACAACCACCGTCGTTACAATAACTATCAAAGTAATGTGCATTTATGCCACAATTGCTTCCTAAGTATGCCGGTCGGCTTTTTGGCTACAAGTCTAAATATAGGCCTTTATAACAGGTTTTGATATTAAATTCATTTTATAAGCGCGTCTGCTAAGCATGAGGTGCTGAGTACGATTTCCTGGTCGGGCAAATTGTTATTGTATTTTTCCAATAAGATTTTTTGATTTTGTCTGGGTTTGTGCCCGGTTGATGGCAATAAGCTCACCTCCTATTACTTAAACATCACTGGCGAATGGGTGTAAAATCACGCCTGAAATTAAAATCAAAATATTTATTTTACATAGGCCTTGGGTTGCGGTTCGGGTTGGTCGTTTCCTATGGAGAAGAACCGGCTAGAAACTCCATGGTTACTCTTTTCAATGTTACAGCGTTGGTATTTAAGTATGGAAAGACAGCATAGGCCCGACAATAAGTCGTTGCTTACTACAAAAGGTAGAACAAGATAAAAAAAAAACGCAGTAGGGTTATGCAGTGGCGTACTTTATAGTACACCCACATTTTGCCAGTTATGTTCAAGTCCCAAGTAATAGGGGGCGAACCTATTTCCATCAACCTGGCAAAAATCCAGACTCCACTGAGAAATTCCTGATGGAACCTATTTAGGCTAATAAACGTGTTAAAATATTTGTTGAATATCTGGGCTCATTGCAATCTCTCTAATATCAAAAAAATGAGCTCTAACTTTCTCACAGTCTGTATGAATACTTTGATCCAGTATGGTGTCGAAAGTAAAGAATAGCACCATCCCATATCTTCCCGTGGGTGTCATAAGAGGCGACTAAGGGACTTGCCAGAGAATGGGCAGCAACGTTCTCTATGCTTTTGTAACAACCGTACTGCGATCGCCAACCCACCTGTCAAGCGTGGCGATTATGGCAAAACCCGCCTTATGTCAATGTGGCTTTGGGGGAAGCTTAAGTCCAGCAGTGGATGTCTTTCGACTGAAATGATGATGATGATGTATGAATACAGACGCTTCCCAAACCTTGTAGACAAAACTAGAAAGGTCAACGTACCTTCTAGATTCCCTTTATCCCCTTTAACGGGGACATGGCCTACGGGGACAACGGGAATACAGGCTAGTTATCTGAATTCTCATAAACAACAACGCTACTCTACGTTACAAATAAGAAGTAGATATTTTACAAAGAGCTTAGTCTTATGACGGGTGTAAACAGACACTTAACGAAGCTTAAAGTCACTTGTTCTTTAAGTAAAATGTTTGTAACATTGCACGCTACCAAAGAACTTGTGGCTAAATAATAACAGCCACTCGGATCAATAGAATAGAATAGAATAAAACTTTATTGTACACTAAAAATTAAACATAACGGGCTTACAAAACTAACAATTTTATGGTTACATTGGCGGTCTTATCGCTAATAGCGATATCTTCCAGACAACCTTTGGATGGACATTATGGAATTAAAATAAAAAAGGGGGTCAGTGGTGTACTACACAAAAATTTTAAATAACAAAAGTAAAGTTATCTACTTAAACATGTAAAATATAAATATAATACATAAATAAATATATATTTAGATATTTGTGTTTTAAACATTAAATGGCAAAAATAAAACTAGAATGATGACAAATTTTGACCGAATTAAATAACAGAGACTGAAAATTATTTGCAATTTAAAAGCAACGAGTGACTGTGCTTGTCTTACCGACACCGGCAATCAATCTTCAGGTTAAGCCACGCTTGTATAGGTTGGTCTGTTAATGGGTTACCGATTACATACCGAGATTCTTCCTTCCGTGCCTCGGAAAGCACGGTCAATTGTAAATCTTTGACAGTCTTTACAGTGGCCCGAAAGTATGACAGCCAAAATATGTACAAATTAACAAACATTTTATTATTTTTAACAAGATTGACATAAGCTTTTCGGTAGCTTATGTGAATTGATTTAAGTGGAATTCTATCAAGATTGGAAGGCAGTCCTTCCAATCTTGATAGAATACCACTTTAATTAATTTTAGAAGGGATATTCACTGGTCCTCCGAATGTTTCGAAATTGTAGTTTTGTACGTCTGATACTTACTGTTAAGAGCGTTTACGCTTTACAACATTCCATACAAACTTTCAAGTCCTTATTTTCCGAAATAACTGTACCGATTTTAATGAAACTTCATACGCATAAGCCGGATACATAGGTCTAAAATGTTACTAAAAACATTTTCGAAATGACTTTAAAAAAAATATGTTGGAAATGTCTGTTTCTATAGGTAATTTATAATCGGTCTTATTTAGCTGGAACAACGAAAAACTTTCGAAAAACTTTCGTGGAGACGATCGTGGAAGATTTTAAACTCACGGCGAGCAGTGAGCACCCCACATAGTAATAAAGCCCACGGTTTGAGTGATAGAAAGTTTTAAAAACATTTCCATCACCCAAACCGTGGGGGTTTTACAAAAAATAACTATTACCTTCATGCACTCACGCCCCTAATATTTTCTCATAATTACTATGTGGGGTGCTCACTGCTCGCCGTGAGCTAAAGTCTCCCGCGATCGTTCTCTCCGAAAGTTTGCCATAGACATGTTGCGCAAAGTTACGATGGATATGCTTTCGGGAAGATATCCCAGGACAGAATTGTATGATTTTTATTGACTTGAAAAAAGCAGGCATTGTATTATAGTCATAAATCTAAGGTTTTACACAGTTAAAACTTAATTCATATAGTTTTATTTAAAACCAGCTGTCCCACGCAACTTCATCTGCGTCACATTTTCCCCGTTTTTGCAATATTTTTCATTGCTGCTCCGCTTCTATACAGCGCCATCAATTGAATACTTACTGAATCCAGTCAACAGATACCGCCATCTGTTAGAATCGTTTGGAGCTGACAGATAATTGTGACTTAATTTGCAATAAAATAATATTGCGACTATAAATTGTGAACTATCCTATATTTCAAATTGGATCAAACTGCACACGGTGCGCAAGTTTGATTAAAATCATCTCCGAGAAACAACGTGACGCGTAATTTATATATTATAAATATAGATTTTAGTTTTTATTAAAATTTCTACGTTCAACTGGATTCCTTTAATAATAGACACGATAAGAGACATGAAAAGAGAGTAAATAATAAAACATAATTCATAATAAATGTCCCAAAAATTACTCAACTCATACTCACTTTACTTCAGACACCGCCATTTCCTACTTGTGAACTTACACAAGCCCCAACTTTACCTCGTAACTTTTTTCTTCTTTTTTGAAAAAAAAATAAAATGGCGCCGTTTCCGTAGATCCTTTAATTTTAAATGGCACCCTCTTTAAGACATCATTATTTTTTTATTACATTCTTGAATGTCCGTATGTCTCCATGAATTGGGTCAGGTTGAGACGGTTTTAGGATTGTAATAGTGTTTTTTTATGATGATTTTTGGTTTTAGTGTATTTGACCTTTCAGTAGTATTGTGTTTTGTGTGACGTGTTGGTGTGAAGATTTACTGACCCACAAAACATTACGCCTGTATTTCTCGAAGGATAAATTACAAATGTTGCTTTCAAAACGGTGAAGGAAAATATCGTCAGTAAACCATGCATGTCATGTCCTAGAACTAAATATTCGAAGACATGTGACATCTACCAACCCACACTGGGCCTGCGTGGGGGATTACAGCCCACTCCCTCTCATTGAGAGGAGGCCTGTGTCCCAGCAGTGGGAACATTATAGGCTGATGATGATGATGATGAAATTATAAGAATATGAAAGTATGAGATTATATCAAATAAATAAATAGTGATAATTTAAGATAATGTAAAATGGAACAACTGTAATATTGAGTGTGTATATATATTTTAATATTTTTTTTATTTTAAATAACCATGAAAATTGCCCTAACAGGCAACTAAGTTATAAGATTCTACCTATTGTCCACAGTCCACATCTTCAAGACTACACTTAGTTCGAAATAAAGAATTTGAATTTGAATACTACTGTTATGTTTAAGTCCCATGAAGTAGTGGGCGAGCCTATTACCATCAACCGCACACAACTCCAGACTCCGTAGCTGCTACTGAGAAACTCCTGATAGTATAACTCAATAACAATACGCCCAACTCGGGAATCGAGCCCAGGACCTCATGGTTAGCAGTCGCGTTTGCAAACACTAGATCTTGTGAAGCAGTATTTTATAAACTCAAACCCAAAGCATTTATTTCAATTAGGGCAATACAGGCACTTTTGAAAGTAAAAAAAAAACGAAAAAAACGCGTAGCTACAGTCCCAGTCACAAGACATAATAACTTTTAAAAGTGCTGTAGTTTCCCATTCCAAAGCGTAGATCTCTATGGAGAAGAATGGGCAAGAAACTCCATGGACACTCTTTTAAATCAAAGTTTGTTACAAAATCTTGGTTACATCATTCGTGTTGAGAATTACTAGTATGTGAGAACGATGTAGAAATACGGGCAAGTTAAGAGCGTCCAGAGTAAAAGATTAAATCAGTAATTCGAAAATAAAGTAATTAAAATAAACCGTGGCGGCTAAGAGATGACCAGTCACAACTGACAGCGCCCGTTCACGAACATGACGTTCACAACTCAACCATATTGAAGGGAACTAAATGACCCAACACACCCGCCACCATCAGGGCGACATTTAAGTGAGCATGACATTAAGTCAACCGCCAGGGTAAATTCGTGTCAATGAAAGATGTAGGTACTCAGTAAATGGAATATTTCCCTTACTGCATAATTTCGTTTGACTGTAAATCCTTTTCAGTTGGTTACAAGTTTGAAAACTGCAAGTTTTGAATGACCCAATTTATCTGAATAAGAATTCAGTTACCAGGATTACATCAAATCTAAGGCATGTAATAAAGCAATTCCCCGAAGAGCAAGGTGGCTCATTGTATCAGCTTAACAAAATACCATATAACCCGTCAGATATCTATTTCAATAACAGTCCACAGTTCACGAAATATTTTCATATAGACGCACACCGCTGTTGACACTGACATCGATTCGGATTAATAAAAACAACAATATGACGACGACCAGAAATGAAAATATTCGGAAAAAAACCACGGCTCCCAACAACTCCGACATAACCTGTATAATAGTTTCCATGTAGCACCAAAATAAGCAAAAAATATTCTTGGACGACTGTACACGAATATATGCGACGGTTTACGGAAAATATTTTCAACGGGTACGAATAACTATATGATTGTTTGGAAAGCACGGGTTTTTTCACGAACTATTCCAGAGATATAAGATACAAAACAGATAAACACAGAAGGGCGAATCGAAAACAGGCGCAAGCACACAATCATACACCCATATTATAAGAGCCTTCCCAAACCCATTTTTGAACTGATTTGACCTTTTCCTGCCATGACAACAGTTAAAAACACCCACCAAATCGTATTCCTAGAATTTTTTGCCATTATTGTCGTTTCTTCGAAGAAGGTACCTCGTCTAGCTAGCTATCTTTGCCAAACCCATAATTGTATACTGCTTCAATCAATGCCTATGTGTATCTATCTATGTGTTCGTGCATTTGGAGTTGTTGTATAGAACTAAACTTCTGTTCTTCAATTTTGTGTAAAAGATAGTGGCAACCAAATCCACCATCCATCCATCTGTCTAGCCCAACTATGTTGCGGTTGGCTTCCAGTCTGGATGCAGCTGAATACCAGTATCTTACATGGAGCGACTGCCTATCTTACCAACACAACCCAGTTACTGAGTATTTCGACAACCCTTGGCAAGACTGGTTGTCAGACTTTCGGGACACTGACTACTCGTAACAACTGTCAAAGATACAACCGGAACCAACGGCTCAACGTGCTTTCCGAGACACTGAGGAAACTTGCTATGTAATGGTCACCCATCCAAGGACTGACCCGGTAAGCGATGCATTACCTTGAAGATCGACATTTGCAACTACTATTTAGCCACGAGTGCTTCTGAACCGTGTCTATGTGTGCATCATCACTCGAGATCGGATATTCGGATGCATATTTACCTAAAGTTTGAGTGTTGACTAGTATGGAGCGCGCGTCATTAAAGGAAAAGGAGTTTCTTTTAAAAAAACTAGTCAAGTTACTTTTTCGGTTAGCTCCAAATGAATTAGGTATGCCCAGACATGTTTACCATTTTGTTTTAGCATTCGACATTTCAGCACAAAAATACGAATTCAAATAGTTGTTGTATTTTTTCCTTGTTATTTTCAACAAACTTGCCAGGTTTTAAATAAATTTAAAATATTTGTTACGATATTTCGATTACTACATTTTATACTTACTAAAGAATTATGAAATTACGCAATCCCGCGACAAAAAATGGCATTTAAATAGCCGCTTCCATACTTTTGTACCTTTTGCCTGGAAAAAACGTACTTTAGGTAAATATGCACCCAAATATCCGAGCACTACACCACTCATTGTATAGAACTGTGGGTTTACTCTGACGTCTTACTAAGCAGTATTGTTTAAAAGTCATTCAAGTGTGGGAAAAAGACTGATCTATACAGGATGTCCTAGCGCCATCTCTTTTCCACACTGGAATAAGAATAAAATAATACTGCTTAAAACGTCACGGTAGGCAACCTGAACTTCTGTTCTTCTACTTGGTGTAAAAGATAGTGGGAAACAAATACATGAATTATGTAGAGGCTGTGGCCTGTTATAAAAGTTGGAAAGTTTAAGTTGTACCAAGTTATGAGTAGCATGGTGAATGGTGGTGCTCCCAAAGAAGCTGTTTCGTGTCATGATATTGCTGGAGAGAAAAAGTATATATTATCTGAGCTAGGGATGGCATTAAGATTTAAAGGAACGGGAATTTTGCTATGCCATAAAATAGAAAGCTATAATGGGCCTTTTTTACGGATGGGAATTCATCAAAGGATCCCTCCTGCTCTGGGCGGAGCGGAAGGGAGTGTCAGACTTGTACTGACTAAAACCCATCCATGTTCCTTCTTAGCCCTTTGTGTTCCAGGGCCACGGTATCTCTTTCGAACAGTCCCGCAGCCCTGGCAGGCATTGGCCCTCTCGGACACCTTCCGATTTGCTGACATCTCCTTGAGGCGCGCGTGGAACACGAACGCGCCGTCGACACGGCCTGTCGTCATAAAACGGACGGACGGTGAGCTAGCCCATTACTCATCGTCCACAGGCCCGCATCTGAGCTAGGGCTGGCATTAAGATTTAAAGCGACGGGCATTTTGCCATGCCATAAAATAGGTAGCTATACTAGGCCTGTGAGCTGGATTATTGATTATTGAGGATTCCTTCTTACTTTCTTCTTCTTCGTTGTTCTAGAACCGAAAATTCGAAGACATGTAACATCTACCAACACGCAATGGACTATCGGGGTGGATTATAGCCCACTCCCTCTAATAGAGAGAAGGTCTGTGTCCTAGCAGTGGGAACAGTATTGGCTGATCATTGTTATGTAGGTACTGCCACAGTCATTCGGTTATAAAGGTCAGAAGCCAGTCACTACATTTATTTATTTGAGAAAACATGTACAACATAATCTTATATATAAAATTCCCGTGTCACAATGTTAGTTACCATACTCCTCCGAAGCGGCTAAACGGACTTGTATGAAATTGTGTGTGCATATCGGATAGGTCTGAGAATCGGCCAACATCAATTTTTCATACCCAAAAAAAAAAAACCAAATACCAGCAGCAGTATACATGTAATAATAGCTACTGCCTGCAATTTCCTACAAGTGGAAATTTTGATGGGTCCTACGTGCCATTCTCTGGTGGTCCATTCTATGGTCATATTTTGTGTATATCCGTTAAGCAGTTCTGGTGCGATTGACGGAAAACCATCAATCCGTCCTTCCAAATCGCATTTATAATATTTGTATTGATTGATTTTAGGCCCATCTGGTTAGACTAGAACGTCTTTGAGAAACGGCTAGATAAAAAGATTTATTGAGAACACGCCTTTCAAATCATTTGGGATTTTTTACTTTTATACAACGGTCGTTAATCAAGTTTTTCTTTAATCTATTTAAGATAGTAATCATCGGTGTTGCAAAAACAGTGATTTATTTGTTTTATTTCATAGCTAGAATTAACACAAATAAAATAACACACGCCACAACACGTCATGTCACGTCGTCGTCGTCGTATCACGTCTTTAGATCCCAAAGTGATAGGCAGAAGTGTACCTTATAGTACACCCACATTTCGCCAGTCAAGTTTAAGCAAGTTTTTTTTTTTTTGGAATGGCATCTCGCAGTTCAACCTAGGAGGTTGTCGTCTGCTTAACCGGACTATCCTGTGGGTGCCTTAAGAGTAAGGCCTCCAGCCAGGGCATAAAAACTTACAAACTAAACGACTACACGCTAAGGGCACCCCCTGTGGGGTACGAGCCTCGGCTCAGGGCGTCGCTGGGGGAAGACTGCATGGGGACAGGCTGGATCTGAATGATATCATTATTTAGGGGCTGATTTAAAACTACTGGCACAGCATCGCGGGCTGGCTCGAGCGAGAGTCGGGGAGGGCATGGATCGGGACGTCGCGACGGACCTCGACGGCGAGGTCGGAAAGACGGTGGTTTGTGTCTGAACTTTTTAAGAGTGCTAGTCTCTTTGCTACTCTCCTGGAGGAGGGTGATAGCATCATCGGGAGTGAGAAGTCTCAAGTAATGAGGGGTGAGTCTATATCCAAACCTGGGAAATCCCGGGTTGTACAATACAGGGTGTAACGGAAAGGGTATATACATACTTAAGGGTGTGCTACAGACCATCAAACTGAACATGTTTCTCCATCGGACAAACATCGTAATAGCAAAAAAAATATCTGCTCCCCATACAACAATTTCAATACCTATTCGACGCTGTTACGATGTTTGTCCGATGGAGAAACATGTTCAGTTTGATGGTCTGTAGCACACCCTTAAGTATGTATATACCCTTTCCGTTACACCCTGTATAAGCAAAACCGGGTTTGGCCCTATGCCTGTTTGATGGCTCCGTGACTGATACTGAGAAATTCCTGATAGGAAAATCCAATAACACGCTGACCTGGGACCAAATCAGGACCTCATGCTCAGTAATCGCACTTGCGGCCAGTAGACCAATGAGGCACTCAATCAAGCGCAAGTAGGTATACCAGCCAGGCACCACAGGCAACAACCAAGAGGCACCCATAGGATAGTCCGGTTAAGCAGACGACAACCTCCTAGGTTGAACTGCGAGATGCCATACATAAAAAAAAAACAATAAACAAGTTTTAATATAATCTGTTTGGAAATAAACTGAGTAATTTTTTTAACTTCAAAACCACAAATTTAAAAGATTTTGCCACCCCTGATCCCTCGTTCGCAAGCACTTTGTTTTTTTTTTTATATTACCTGCAAGCTACGTAATAAGCATCTATTTTTTGCATTTGACGATACAGAGGAGAATCGTCAGGTTCTATCTAAATGTAAATTCTATTGGAGAGACAATTTGTGTCATTTGTATGTCTTTGTGTGAACAGTAAAAATATTGGGTTATTTTCTGAGTATCCCGAGGCACCGGTTGGTTCCGGCTGCCATTTATAGATATTTGACAGTCGTTACAGGTAACCAGTGGCCCGAAAGTTTAACAACCAGTCTAAGTTTGTAGAGGCGGCAGTCGCTCCATGTAAAATACTGGTATTCAGCTGCATTCGGTTAGATTGAGAGCTAAATCAAGACTAGGAACAAGTAAAACGGACTTAAGAATTATAATAATTCGCTGGATGCGAGTCGCACGGGACCGATCAATGTGGTGACACTTGGGGGAGGCCTATGTCCAGCAGTGGACGTCTTTCGGCTGAAATGATGATGAATAATGATGATGATGAATTATAATAATGTACGAAGTATTGTACTCGTCTTACAATTAATATTAAAACTCAACTAAGTTTTATAAACAACAAACTCTCTATAAACTTAGCTAACCATAAAATAATGATTGCATTATAAAACAAACTAAAAAGCAGCCGTAACAACGAGATACTCACAACCTGCATTGTAATTTTTAATAGAAACAAGAAACACCAGGTTATTTACAAACTAATTAAAAAGAACTAGATAAATAACATAAACTGTGTTGCATGTTGGAAGTTTAATTTTATGTCATGACCAGAGAGTTGCTGAGGCAAACTTTAAAACTTATAACAGACCGTGTAGAAATACCCTTAACGGAACCACGTGTTCTTCCTGTCATTGCAAAAAAATTGTTTTTGTTTTGCACTGCAGTGCATGCTTTAACTGCAAACTTTCCAGTTACGGAGTTTTTGTAAGTCAGAGTTCCAAATTACTCACACGTTTTTTCAGAAATTTAATTAAAATATTTATTTTTTACTTCAAATATCTCCATGATCCCTGTACTGTTGAGTGTGTTAGATGCATTGCAAACTGAGACTTTTAGATAAAAATGTCCTTATCCAGCAATGTTTTGCACAGTGTGAGGTACAGAATGCTTTGTTGACGGCTTCGTAATAGGACTTTTAAAATCTTGTAGACACGACAACTCTACAGGAGTTAAAAGGATCCATCACAAAGATGCCACAGCTCCACAGCAGCCCAGGACTAAGTTATTCACGTATGAGCTTCGATTTGTAGGACAATGTAATGTAATTTTATTCACTGGTGACCACTGAAAACAAGCGCTGTGCTGTGGGTCCCCCCATGGCACTGCATCATGCTGAGTTGTAACCTGCTTGTCGCAGTCACGACGTGCAAGCAGTAAACATTTTTGTTCAACCCTATTTCATCATTTCAGCCGAAAGACGTCCACTGCTGGACATAGGCCTCCCCCAAGTGTCGCCTCATTGACCGGTCCCGTGCGACTCGCATCCAGGGGATCCCCGAAACCTTCACCAGGTCATCGGTCCACCTAGTGGGAGGCCTTCCAACGCATCGTCTCCCGGTTCGCGGTCGCCATTCCAGAACTTTTCGGCCCCATCGGCCATTTGTTCTGCGAGCAATGTGCCCTGCCCACTGCCACTTAAGTTTGGCAATTCTTCGGGCTACGTCGGTAACCTTGGTTCTCTTGCGGATGTCCTCATTTCTGATTCGATCACGCAAGGAAACTCCGAGCATAGCTCTCTCCATTGCCCTTTGGGTGACTTTGAGCCTTCTGATGAGGCCCATTGTGAGCGGCCACGTTTCGGTCCCGTATGTAATCACTGGCAACACACACTGGTCATAGACTTTCGTCTTGAGACACTGCGGTAAGTTGGACGAGAAGATACCACGCAGCTTCCCGAACGCTGCCCAGCCGAGTCGGATTCCACGATTGACCTCTTTCTCGAAGTTAGACCTACCCAATTGGACCGTTTGTCCCAGGTAGACATAATCGTCTACAACTTCGATAGTAGAGTCTCCGATCTTGATAGGAGTGGGTGTTACATGGGCATTCAGCATGACCTTGGTTTTGTCCATGTTCATTTTAAGACCCACTCTTTCGAAAGCTCTACTGAGGTCATCGAGCATTGTACTGAGGTCCTCCATGGTCTCAGCCATGACCACTATATCGTCGGCAAATCGAAGGTGAGAGATGTACTTGCCATTGATGTTGATGTCTAGCCCTCTCCAGTCCAGAACCTTGAAGACATCTTCCAGTGCAGCGGTGAACAGTTTTGGAGATATGACGTCTCCCTGTCTCACACCTCGCTGCAGAAGGATAGGTTCCGAGGTCTGGTCCTGAAGTCGGACTGACATGGTGGCGTTTTTGTACAAACACTTGAACACCTCGATGTACCGATAATCAATTTGGCACCGTTGGAGAGACTGCAGCCCTATTTGTACTTTTAATTTTTTTTTTTTGTTTGGGTTATTTTAAATTTATTTTTCGCATTTTGTATGCACGTCACAAATAAAAAATTTTTCTTTCTTAATGATTTTGGGTACGGTTCCCGGGTCAGGCAAAATGGTGTTAGGTTTTTTCCATCAGGAATTTTCTCAGTGGCAGCCACCGAGACTGGATTTGTGTCCGGTGGATGGCAAAAGGCTCGCCCCTTATTACATGGCACTTTAAACTTAACTGGCGAAATATGGGGGTACTATAATTAAGTACACCGTTTCCTAATCCTTCGGGGAGATCACAGGTGTCATGATATTGTGATCGTCCACTACGACTCACAGCCACGCTACGCATCGATGCCTGGCTGGCAAAACAAATGAATCGCGTAGCTGACGTAGCAAATCATTCCGTGCATAACAGTGGACGGTCGATTTTTTATGATAGGATAATAAACTATAACTTTTATTGAAATTGGTGCTGTAAAATATGAATCAAAAGGCAATGATCTAGACGGTGAAGAATTTAAAGGGGTAAACGATAGAACGTTGGAAGCAATAAATGATGGAATTGTGTGAAAATGACCATGGTCTATAACAGAATATTAATTCTATATTATTTGAAGTTCAGGACAATGATCTAAAACTAGACGTTGAAAATTTTGAAGAGGAAAACTATGAAAAGCTAATAGTAATAAATGCTGTGAAAGCGCAAACAGATATAAAAAGACGGAAAAACGTTTTCGGTCTATTTCTTTAAAATAGAGAAGACTTATGGATGTAGACATGAGTTCAGTCTAGACAACGTTTAAGGTCACTTAGGTTTTATTCGTTTTACACAGAATTTGAACGACGAAATAATTCTCGACAAAATTGAAGCGTTGAAGACAAATAAAAGACAAAGGGGCTAGCAGGGGATTTGGGAATTTAAATTTTGTTCAAAATAATTTGTTGGAAACTCCGAAGTTAATCAAAAATTGTAGGGACAGCACCACACGATTAAAATTTGTTTATCTTTCATCCCTTACCAAGTTTTTTAGAACTCCTTGTTTTTCTTTTATAACACAATTTTGCCTGCGGCCTCGCCCACGTGGACATCTAAAATTAGCCTACGGGAACATTCTATAATCAAAAATGTTTCTATTCTAATTATTAGTATTCTAACCCAATCTGTGCGCAATTTCATCGCATCAACTGTTAAGGAGTGAAAACGTAGGCTCTGTATCGAAACGTACTATGTATTAGCAAAACGACACTTAAGCAAAATGTCCTATTAGCAAATGATCCTAAAAACAAAGGAATAGGATTTGTAGGCATACTCACATGTAAGTTTTTTTTATAGGATTAAATATATATATATAAAAAGGGCTAAATAGATAGATATAGTAACTGTAATATTGCTACTAAGCCAAAAATACTTTAGCAGTCATCAGGATAATAAGTAAAACACACACACACACTGACACACGCACACACACGCACGCACACGCACTTGACGTCTGTTTATTTTATACTTCTATCATCATCATCATCATCATCAGCCTGTACTCGTCCACTGCTGGACATAGGCCTCTCCCATGACACGCCATTGAGCACGATCCTCGGCCACTCTCATCCAGCTCTTGCCAGCCGCCTTGCGAAGATCATCGCTCCATCGAGTCTGAGGACGTCCTACGCTACGTTTACCGATCCGTGGTCTCCACTCAAGAACTCCTCTACCCCAACGGTTATCGGATCTTCGAGTTATATGGCCGGCCCAGTGCCACTGCAGCGTGGTAATGCGGTGGACTACGTCGATAACCTTGATTATTTATTTATTTATTTATTTAAACTTCATGTACAATAGTGGTACATAGGCGGACTTAATGCCACAAGGCATTCTCTACCAGTCAACCTTTGGGTTAAATACGACAACATTGTGATAGGGGTACAAACAAATATTCACAAAAAACCACTAGTTCTCAAAAATTCATATAAGATACTAATACACATCATACAAATAAAATAGACTAATAAATATTATAACAAATACTGAAATTAAAAACGAGAATCCTAATAATAATTACTATGACTAGACTTTAAATGAGTGCTATTTAGTCTGACTTAAATAGTGGCGAACTTTCTTTTAAAAGTGAATTTACTTTCGGCTCTTTTAATGCTAATGGGTAGCGCGTTCCAGAGTTTAATAGTTGAGATAGCATAAGAATTTGACATAAAACCAGTGCGGTGTGAAGGAATTTGGAGAAGTAGGTTTTTAGAAGCTCGAAGGTTAAGACTATGAGAACTGCCCAATACCTTGAAATAAGTTTTTAGATAATCGGGAGCACATGGATCATTAATTATAGTGAAGAGCATGCAGAGAGATCTGAGGGACCTCCTGAGTAGGATAGGCAGCCATTTAAGCTGAGAACGGAAAGAAGAAACGTGATCGTATTTTCGAAGGCCAAAGACAAAGCGAATGCAATTATTGAGTAGTCGATCCAATTTATTTAGAAGTATCAGTAATTAAGTAGTTTTAGTGATTATCTGTCGGATCACCTCGTTACGAATTCTATCTTTCAGAGAAACCCCGCGCATAGCCCTTTCCATAGTTCCACGTTGAGCGACTTTCCAACCCAACCGTGAGTGTCCACGTTTCGGCACCGTACGACATGACATATACTACAAACTTCCATAATCAGAAGTTATTAAGTTCCATAAGCAGTGATAGCTTAGTGGCGTGACCGTCGGACTACCAAGTCACAGGTCTCAAGTTTAACCAAAGACACGTATCTCTGATTTTTCTGATTCATTTGCGTAATATATAATTATCACTAGCTTCGGTGAAGGAAAACCTTGTGCGGAAACCAGCATGCCTGAGAGATATTTCTCGACGGCATGGAAAGCCATTTCAGAGGCCCATGGGTGCCATAAAAACTCTAATATCAGATTAGACTCTAACCACACAATAAAGAAAGAACAATTTCCTTTAACAAAATTGTGATCAAAACTGTTTTACGCAATCGGGACACTGCCTTATATTGGTCGTCCTTGGAGGTCCTCGTCCAAATCCAGTTCGAAATGAAACCTTTCTTGTAAAACAAACAGGATCATAATCTGGACCCGGCTGACAAAAACAAAACGGGTAGGTAGACGTAGGGGTAGATAATATAATAAAGAATGGAAGCATGTGTCATGGGTAGCAGATACCTTTGTATCGACGATACGTTAAGTAAAACAGATGAGGCTCATGTGTTATCGGGTTTGAGGATCAAAGTTGGAACTTTACTTTGGGTTTTAGATTGTTCTTTTTTAGACTTTTTGAGTGGACTTGGTTTGGTTTCAAAGTGTATACAATATAAACGTTTATAATGCCCAAATAGTTAGTCAGTTAGTTTTGTTGTATAGACTCTTTTTCTTATTTACCGATTGTTTGTAAATGTGTGGACATTGTAGGCCGTATAGATTCCTGGATCCTTGGTAACTTTTTATCTCGTTCTACGTTTTGTAGTAAGCAACGACTTATTGTCAGGCCTACGATGTCCTCCCATACTTAAGTACTAATGTTGTACAGAAATTTTGTAAAACCAAATGTTTTTAAAAGAGTAACCATGGAGTTTCTTGCCGGTTCTTCTCCGAAGGAAACAACCAACCCGAACCGTATGTAAAATAAAAATTTATTGATTTTGAGTACATAATTGAGTACACCCACTTTTGACAGTTATGTTTTAATAAATGGGGCATCTGGGGCTCTATATGGTGTCGGACGTAAAGAATAGCACCATCCCATATCTTCCCGTGGGTGTCGTAAGAGGCGACTAAGGGACTTGCCAGAGAAAGAGAGAGAGAGAGATGCAGCAGCGTTCTCTGTGCTTTTGTAATAACCGTACTGCGTTCGCAGCCCGCCTGCCAAGCGTGGCAATTATGGCAAAACTCCCCAAATTGTCAATGTGGCGAGAATTGGAGGAGGCCTACGTCCAGCAGTGGACGACTTTTGGGCTGAAATGATGATGATGATGAAATGGGGTATTAGGGGGCGAGCCTATTGCCATGAACCGGGCACAGATGCAGACTCTGTGGCTACTACTGAGAACTTCCTGATGAAAAAACGTGACCTGGCAATTGATCCCAAGATCACATGATCTTTGACAGTCATTACTGGTGATCAGTGGCCCGAAAGTCTGACAACCAGTCGTACCAACGGTATCGTATTACCCAAGAATGACTTGGTTGTGGAGGTCAGATAGGCAGTCTCTCCATTTAAAATACTAGTATTCAGCTGCATCTGGTTAGACTGGAAGCCGACCCAACCATAGTACAGAAAAGGCTAGGCAGATGATGATGACAATAAAAGAACAAATGTGTTTCAATCGTTCAGCAAAGTTTGTTTTAAACCATCACTCAACTAATACACATGTAAATTATCTCTCCCCTCAGCATTCGTAACTCAACCTGAAGCTATTAACATAATTTCTTAGCTCAACTTTTCTAAACAGGCAACAAATTGCAATACTTTACTCTCACCGCTAAAAATAATAACAGTTGGCTCAACATCAGTATAAAATCTTTTCACCTTACCGCGAGCACAAAAAAAATATTGTATAGTAGGACAACTCTATGTACAAGGTGTTGTTTTGAGTGCGAGGAGACACTTAATGTCTGTGGTTACCTGTTTGTCACATTCACAACGTGCAAGCTGTCAACTTTTTGTTCCGTCCTGTTGTACTTCTATGCGTTGTTTGTTTATTGTTTTTTGCCATTTTGAATGCACGTCATGCTCATGTTCCTGCGACAAATAACAGTATAGGATCCCGCTATACAACGACCTTCACCGAGCTGGTTAATGGATGAAACTTATTTTATATTAAATTTAATATGTCAATAAATATATTGCATATGGGTTGCCTAAAAAATGTCAGTAAGTAATTATTTTTTTTTAAACATGTTACCGGTTTGGTTAATAGACAAATTCCATACCAATCCAAAAGTATAAAGCCCATAGACTATGCAAACGTTAGGTTGCCTTTTCTTTTCCCGTCACAACTCTCGGGTATGCAGGTATAAACAGTTAAATCGATACTAATAACTTGCACCGGTCTGGTTGATGTATTAAAAAAGGCAACCTAACGTTGGCAAATTTTATGGCCTTTACACTTTCGATTGGTATGGAATTTGTTTATTAACCAAACCGGTGAAATGTTTTAAAAAACTTTTTTTTTAAATTATTTTTTAGTCATATCCTGGACTGAAATTTTTTAGACAACCCATATGCAATATATTTATTGACATATTAAATTTAATATAAAATAAGTTTCATCCATTAACCAGCTCGGTGAAGGTCGTTGTATACCGGGATCTTAGGCCCAAATATAAATATTTTCTTTCATTCTAGTATGCAGTCGACCTTCTGTACTACGCTGTTTTTTGCCACAAGCCTCCGACCCAGCCCGTCATAACTTTCGACCCTCATATTTTAAGTTTTCTTTGGCAGCTATAACTTTTTCATTTGTTTTGTCTTCTAAGACAGAAATAGAAAATTCCGGCGGAATTGTGAGGTTAAATCTAGGTTTTAGTGTGATTACTGCTGAAGATGAGAAAGCTGGAATTAGAATTTAAGATTTTCGAGAAGTCCTTTGGCAGTTCGCTTTTCGTGTTGATTACAAAAGTCTAGATAAGTTTCTAGACTTAAGTTTCATTTTATCCAGGAATGAATTGTGCCTTTGTAAGATTATCGCTTAATTTATGCTTTATAACGTCTGTAATTTGACGGTTGAATAAAGTTGCCATAATCACGGTGTTTCCTAAAAAAGCGGTGGAAGCGTCTTCACACAAAATATGAAAATGATCCAAAACCTGTATCTTGATGGCACTAGCTTTTTGAAACTGGAAAACAAAATATCACAGACTTGCCATACGGCTCGAGGCGTGCGTCTACCCTGTATTTTGTCACCGAAGCTTTCAACATCTATGATGAGCATATTATGAGGAGAGCGATTGATAGCTGGCACGGTGATATCTGTGTAGGCGGTGAAAGACTCACTTATCTAAGATATGCGGACGATACTGGCTGTTCTGCTGACGTGCATAGAAGCAGAGAGCGCTAAACTTGGTCTTAAACCAAGCCAAAACAAAAGTATTGGTGGTGGACAACGCTCATCTTCTTCCAAGCTCAAACCTACTGGTCGGCTATGAGAAAGTTACTGATTTCGTATATGTTGGGTCCTTGATAACGAGTGAGGGCAGTTGCCTTGAGGAAGACTGCCATCGTACTGGTATGGCTAAAAATGCAATGACCAACCTGGAGAAAATTTGGAGGAACCGTGGTATCCGGCGGAATACCAAAATACGATTGGTCCGTGCACTTGTGTTCTCAATCTTTTTGTATTGCCCTGAAACGTGGTGCATTAAAAGTCGTGAAAGCAGTAAAATCGATGCCTTCGAAATGTGGTGCTGGTAAAAACTACTGCGTATACCATGGACCACGATGAGAACCAGTGAATCCATACTGGAGGAGCTCAACGTCACCAAACGGCTTTCCACAATCTGCCTGGAGCGTACCCTCAGCATTTACGGACGTATTATGCGTTCACCTCGGCATTGTCTCGAAAGACTTATAATACTGGGCCGGGCAGAAGGTAAACGCGCGCAAGGCAGGCCACCGGCAAGATAGGCAGACGCAATCAAGAAGGCTGCTGGAGGCAGCTTGTACCGAGCGGTTCACACATCAGGAGAACGACGCTTGGGTTTCAGAAAGTATAATCTGGCTCTACTAAGTGGTAATCCCTTCTTCTCTGCGTGCCTAAACCATCTTCATCCCGATATAGTTTATAACAGTAGTCTCTCCATCTATACAAAACGCTTTCCAGTTCTAAAAAGAAAATAATATAGGTACACTAATACTGAGGAAAACCTTGGTTAGTTATCATCTGCCTAGCTTTTTCCAACTATTTTGGGGTCAGATTTAAAAACAACATTCATTTATTCTAAGGCAACTTTGGCCCATAGATCACCTTGCAGACTATCATATATATCGTAAAAATACCACTCGTGTTCGTAAATAGAAACTTAAAAACTATGTTAGTAGCACTTTACTGCACTATGACACTGTGCGTTCATGTGGCATTTGCCAGTGGAAGCGTTGTAACCCCACTCCTTGCCGCCAAAGGTCCTTTTCCAAGGCAAGGTGCAGACAGCACGTTGGTATTCGCAACACAAACGTCTTAAAGTTGACGTTGCGACGCGACTCTAGCAGCTTCACTCTCGCCACGTACTTGAGCTTCTGACACACGTAGTCCACGATGTCCACCGCCGTAGTAGTGTAATATAGGCGGGAGATTTACACCGGAGTGTTCGGCTTCGCGGCTTCAATAGTCACACTGGGCCCCGATGAAGCCGTGCCGCAGTGGTTCTTGCTGGTACGTTGACGGCGCTTCTTCTTCAGCACTGTCACGAAACCCTCATCAGCCCGAATCGGTGCCATTTCAGGCGCGAGCTTCCCTGCGCAAGTTGTTATGCCCGCGACTACGGTAGCATAATACCCACGATCACGTTGAGTGTGGCGACATGGGAAGGAGCCACAGGGATGGGAGCGGGGCTGCAGGATGAACGAGCGCACACTGCAGGCTCAGTATTCTTTGTTGACGACGGCGACAAAACTGCTGACGCGGAACTAGCCACCGGGAACTATACATCGAGGCCACCTCCGCGACGTGTGTTTACGGTCGTTGCACCCGACGGAGACCCAGATATCTCTAGTGGCCTTTTGACGCCACTCGTTGAGTTTGTTGCGGAAATCAGAAAAAGTATTTTGGGGTGCATCTAACCTCGTATGTACATCCACCAAACTTGCCTTGAGAAGAACAATATCCTTTAGTAGGCTCCTAACATCGACGTGGTCGAATGTGACAGGAGGGAGCTTGTGCAAGTCCTTCGCCACGAACGTTAGCACGTGCGTCGTCAGGATTGGTGCCCTTTAGTAGCGTGATTATGTTTTATTTAAGGTGAATGCGATAGGATAGCTCGCAAAAATCAAACTTTCTTACTGTTTTTGCTATTAATTCCCATTGACTGATAACTATTTAATTTCAAGAAAAAGTCATTCAATAGAATTAAATGAACTTAAAGCGGTTGTATTAATGATTTTAATAAATAAAAACTCTATAAGCCATATTTCTGACGGCCGTGAATCATATTTAGTTATTTTTTTAATATTTTTTAGAAAACCTTGCCACACTAGGAATTTCACCTGTATCGTGGGTGCGTTTATACAAACATTTAAACTTACATACAAAAACAGCCATGTAACAGCTATCTGTAGGCCATCCAAATATTTCTTCCGTGCGGGGATCAAACCTGCGACACGCAGCGAAGCAGTCGATTGCTCAGCCACTGTGCCAACCGTGCTGTCAACCTCACATCACATTCAACCTAACACGGCTAACTGCAAAAAGCTAAACTAAATGCAAAAATTTGAATTTCACGAGGTTTGTGGCTTCCCCCTCACTAAATTCACGCTGATTTAGAAACCGAGTACATTCGTAACATCGTATTAATGATTGCTAACGAGGAACTGAGCCACAATTAGTGCTGCGTTCCACTTGATACCGTGTTGGCGTGAATTTTGGTTGGAAGTAGGTTAAAATTGAACTGTGCACTGCAGTATTTAGTATGTTTATCTATAATAGCATGTCGTATGTTCCTGTAACTCATGGCTCTATAAAGTAGTTACGGCTTCCTCCTCGGCTAGAGTGTTGAGGGGTAAGCACATAGTGACGCTGTCTGTACTACTATAACGCTCACTGACGTTCGACCGCTTTTCAATCTTATTATTCAGGGCATAAGGTAACTTGGAAGTACCTACTACTTGTACAGAGAATTATTCTAATTCCTTCTGTTGATCGAACTATTTCTTCTTAATAATACATATCGGGAATTTCTAGTAAGTAACAGCCACGGAGTCTCGATTTGTGCCCGGTTAATGGCAATGGGCTCGCCCTCTATTGATATGACTTAAAAATTACTTGCGAAATGTGGGTTTACTATATTAGGTACACCTCTGAATAACCCTTCTGTGATTACAAGCGTGAGGTTGTGTAATGGAATATTTCACCCAAAAACACACTTCAAACAGATTCCCTACCTCATTTCAGTCCGATAATAGATCGCATCGCTAATTGGCAAATTAGAGTACTTAGTCGCAAACTATCATGTCACCTAGGTAAACATACATTCGTGCCAACCTGCGCACAGTCCGTAGAACTTTAGTGATTGATGTCGCACAGTCAGAACCAAAGTCACCGAACTCAAATTTACGGCGAATCGCGTTAAATACCTAAAATTACTTCTAATGACATGAAGATCTACTACAGATTCCGTGCCTTGGAAAGCACGTTAGGCCGTTGGCCCCGCTGGCATTTGTAGATCTTCGACAGTCGTTACGAGTAGTCAGAAGCTAAAAGTCTGACATCCAGTCTTACCAAGGGGTATCGTATTACCCAGTTACTGGGTTGTGGAGGTCAGATAAGCAGTCGCTTCATGTAAAATACTGGTACTCAGCTGCATCCGGTTACACTGGAAGCCGACCCCAAGATAGTTTGAGAAAAGGCTAGGCAGATGATGATGACTGTGCTCGTATTATAATTACTGTTACCAGTTCAAATCATAGGTGAGAACGCTGGCACCCTAAACACAAGTTAAATCTTACATTGGGTGCCAGAGCTCATCGAAAACACTCTGTTCCCTAGTTGTAACGCTGCAGAGTGTTTAGATAAGTGTTTTCCTGTGCATTTATTGAAGTACATTTTTTTTTTTGTATGGCTAGTCTCAACCTGTGGACTGACTGGCCTCTATAATTGATTAGTTGAGAGAGAGTTAAGAGATATTTGATTAGTTTATCGATTTTAAAAACGACACTAACCTAGAAGCTTTGTTTAAAGAAAACAGGGTGGGTATATGTGCGATTTTGAAGCATTGCTCACCAAAATCTTTAAAGCGTCCAAAAACGTGCTCAAATTCTATTAACATTCTTTGGTTTTCTGACGTGTGCTAATCGTCTTTTCCAAAAATGAAATACTTACACAAAGAATGTGTACAGAAACAAGCTAACAGACTTCCACCTGGATGATAGAAAAAGGTTAGCATGCAGCGACAAGCCAGCTGGCCTACCATGACGTCTTAAAACATTATTGTTTTACTACTTTTCCAGTGTGGGATAGAGATGGCGCTAGACATTCTGTATAGCTCCGTCTCTGTCCCACACTGGAATAAGAGTAAAACAATAACTGCTCTAAGACGTCATGGTGGGCCAGCAGAACTTGACAAAGTTTTGAAAAAGTTCACAGTACTAAAAATCTTATCAAAACATAATACAAGGTGTACAAACACACCCTTCACGAAGCCTTCAAGCAAGCATTCTGTACAACAAACTAAGTAACCCTACGCAAATTTTTTTGCTGGGAAACGACATTTAAAAAATATGCTTAAGTCTGTATGGTGTCGGACGTAAAGATTAGCACCATCCCCTATCTTCCCGTGGGTGTCGGAAGAGGCGACTAAGGGACTTGCCAGAGAATGGACAGCAGCGTTCTCTATGCTTTTGTAACAACCGTACTGCGATCGCCAACCCGCCTGCCAAGCGTGGCGATTATGGCAAAACCCCCCAAAATGTCAATGTGGCTACACTTGGAGGAGGCCTATGTCCATCAGTGGACGTCTTTTGGGCTGAAATGATGATGGATCAAGTATGTAAAGTCGGTTTACGGGTGTTAGTTTAACGTGACAACGTCATAACAAAATATTGATCGCTCCGATCGTAACGTTACAATGAGTCATCCTTTTTCGTGCGTGCAGCCGGCGTTCATCGATTTATGAACAAACTTGGTGTCAAAAAAACAAAAACTTTTTACGGTAAAAACTCAATGTAACGTACTCAAAACATTGTGTTGATGGATGCATTAAATAGTAAATTGGTCAAGGATGTATTTCGAGTTAATTTGCAAAAAAAAGTGATGAAAAAGTTGGAACTTTGACCTCCAATATCTCCGTAACTAGAAGGTTCCCAGATATGGTCCAGTACAAAAAAAATATCGCAATTACGGGGAAAATAAGTGCCTTTCGGCTTCGTTAATGGTCTATGCACACCCAGAACATCGTTCTAAACTTAAAGTTATTGTTTGCCTGTAGAAATATCATGAGCAAATGCCTAGCTTGGAAAAAGATTCGAAAACAATTTATTATAGCACTTAAATATCATGTGTAATGATTATTACGGCGTTTAAATATTTGTCTAATAATTATTATGGCATTTAAATGTTATGTCTAATAATCATTATGGCGTTTAAATATTATGTATGATAATTATTATGGTACTTACATATACGAAAAACAATACGTATGGCACTAGTATCTTATGGTATCTAAGTTTTGGGCAATTAACAGTATGTCATATGTCTTTTAGGGCAAACAAAACATTCGGGCAAATGAAATTCGGGAATATGATGATTATGGTATATAATCTTCGGGTAAACAATAGACAACCCCTAAAAAGTACTGCTCTCGAGAAAAAACAACAATAACTTTCTTATGATAATAAATGACGCCACTTGTCCGAGCCGGTTATTATCAAATTATAAATTAAAAGCGAGCAATGCCGCGGGCACAAGCGAGTTTCCCATAAAACGCAAATTTCGAGATAAGTCACTTTTGTTTTCAGGGTGTGATGTGTTAACCCAAGTTTGTCGTTCAGGTAAACCTTGTCTTAGATGCTCCAATTAAAGTTTCAATTGCTTTTAAACTGCTAGATATCTCTACAAGAAGTTTGAGCATCGAGATCTGGTGGAAGTTTGAGTCCATGTCTAGATGGATTAAGGAATTTGTGTTTGGTCTAGATTTTGAGTAAGATGCACGAGGAAACCTTGTTGTTTTGAGGGGATTATGTTTTCAAAGTGATTTTAAGTTGGAACCGTTCAATCTATACTATAATAATATTATAAAGGTGAAGAGTTTGTTTGTTTGTTTGCTTGAACTCGCTAATCTCTGGTACTACTGGTCCGATTTGAAAAAATCTTTCAGTGACAGATAGCGCATTTATTGAGGAAGGCTATTTGCTATACATCATTACGCTACAACAGATACAAGCGGAGCAGCAATGAATAATGTTTCAAAATTGGGGATTTTATTTTCTTTTTGAGAGCTTCCGCTGCGTGCGCTGCGTAAACGGTTAAAGTTTCGCAAAAATTATATATATGACAGAATTGTTACCTTTAAAAGTTCTAAAAAAAGACCGCGACAGCATATTTCTATATTTTAAGGTTAACTCACTATAACCTTTTTATGCCAATCTATACTTCTATACTTATGTTATAAAGCTGTAGAGTTTGTATGTTTGCTTGAACGCACTAATTTCAGGAACTATTGATCTGATTTGACTTGGCTATATATCACCACGCTACGACAAATACGAGCGGAGCAGCAATGAAAAATGTTGCAAAAACGGGGAAAATGTGACGCAGACGAAGTTGCGTGGGACAGCTATAGTCAATAATAACGTTTTATTGGAAGATACCATTTTGAGAGAGAGATTGGAAATAAACAAGATACAGTACTTCTAAAATACCAATTCTCAAAACTATTATTAATATATTATTTTGTATTTTCCATAAATGCTTTATTTTTGCAGTTGTTGTTTTATCAGTGGTCATAATTATTACGTAAAAAAACCGTATACAATTCAAAATTATTCTTACCAAATTGCGAAAGTTGGATACAATTTAATGAACGCATTACTGATAATAATTTGGATGCTTGAACTGCTGCAACTTTTTAATTTTGATGTGGTTTAGAAAGTGTTATACTGCTGGAATCATTATACCCCATCTTCTTTCAAATTTAATTTCTTCTCTAGATAAAAAAAAAACATTTGCAATGGGATAAGTGTTTATTATATTTCATAATGTACCTACATTATTTACAAACTACAAATAGATGTAAAATAAAAATAAAATATATACAAGTATCAAAACTACAGGTCGACGAAAATTCGTCCACATCGCTGTCAACAGGAAAAGTGCCCAGAAAGCTGGCCGCATTGCCACGTTGGATGGTAATGCTCATTCTTTGACCAAAAAAAAGGTGATGATTAATTTTACTGAACATTACATTAAAATTAACCTTAACCAAACTTTGTACTTAGAGTAAAGTAGTTAGCACAACAGCAATTACCAGCTTGGCATGATTCAAAGTTATGCCCACAAAATTGCCAACCGATACTATAGTATTTTGGCAGAATATCTAAACCCGATCCCCGAAGGACTATAAAAGCAACCACTCAGGTTGAAGTCAAAGTACTAAGTGTCCTAATTAACTAGCGACGAAGTGTGTCCTACATCATCATCATCATTTCAGCCCAAAAGACGTCCACTGCTGGACAAAGGCCTCCCCCAAGTGTCGCCACATTGACTTTTGGGGGGTTTTGCCATAATCGCCACGCTTGGCAGGCGGGTTGGCGATCGCAGTACAGTTGTTACAAAAGCACAGAGAACGCTGCTGCCCATTCTCTGGCAAGTCAACATATCTGTCTATATTTTACTTTACCTCAAAGCTATTAGTTTACCTCAGAAAGTACCTTCATCATTATTTTAGGATAGTAATTTGCTTGTTTTAGCTCGTGGCTAGATAATAACAGCCGCACGGATCGATCTTTAAGGTTAAGCCGTGCTTGCCGAGGTTGGTCCGTGGATGGGTGACCATAATTACATTCCGAGTTTCCTCCGTGCCTCGGAAAGCACGTTAAGCCGTTGGTCCCGGCTGTCATTTGTAGATCTTTGACAGTCGTTACGAGTAGTCAGAAGCTAAAACTCTGACATCCAGTCTTACCAAGGGGTACCCAGTTACTGGGTTGTGGAGGTCAGATAGGCAGTCGCTTTATGTAAAATACTGGTACTCAGCTGCATCCGGTTAGACTGAAAACTGACCCCAAGATAGTTTGGGAAAAGACTAGGCAGACGATGAATTTGCTTGTTGTATAGTAGTTTTAATGTTATATAATTTAGGGAAATGCTTCCTCTCTCCAAACTCACTTATTTGGTGTGCCCGACAAGGTCAATATGATCTAATTACTTATAAGTTTACCACCTAAGAATAACATACGGAAGGCAATAAAAGTTGTGAGTGTCAAGAATTGACAATACAAAAATAAAATAACTACACATACGTCGTACAAGGTCCTTAAAAATAACTTACAATTTATATGACACACTAAATAGTACAACAACTGCCATGAATTTGCTTATATAGGATTCAGTTTGTAAACAAACAAAACTTCTGCAATAAATTCTATATGTTAATCCGCTAGCAAAACTAAAGCTAACTATGGTCGTGCTAAATTCAGTTGATATTTGTTGACTTTAGCTAAGCATTTAGATAGTATAGGAGTTATTGACGTAAACTTTGTTCGTGGATTTGTGGGAGTTTGAGCATTTGACACTGCCTACCATCACCATCATTCTCTTGCCTTCATATCAATTTATTTGGGGTCGACGCATGTATGCCTTCTTCTTCCATACTACTCTATAACTTGCCATTTCATCAGAAACCTCCTTACTTGCCATATTATCCTTCACACAGTCCATCTATCGTTTCTGATACTGGCTATCCTACCCGATTTAATTTTAGAATGGTCATGATTTTCTCTAAAATTTAGCAAAAATGGCAAACATACCAACTAAAATCATATCTCTGGGTACCGTCAAAAATAGCTGAGAGATTGTTGTTTTCATCATCATCATCATCATTTCAGCCGAAAGACGTCCACATGGGCCTCCCCCAAGTTTCGTCACATTGACATAACATGGGGGTTTTTGCCATAATCGTGACGATTATATAGATGTGACGAAGCTTGGCAGGCGGGTTGGCGATCGCAACACGGTTGTCACAAAAGCACAGAGAACGCTGCTGCCCATTCTCTGGCAAGTCCCTTAGTCGCCTCTTACGACGCCTACGGGAAGATATGGGATGGTGCTATTCTTTACGTCCGACACCATACAGAGCAAAATTGTTGTTTGGATTCATAAGAATGTTGGTCGAAAAGAAGAAAGAAAAAAGACAGTACAAACACTACGTTTTTCACGAAAGGTTTTGGTGGCGGATATTTTATCAATTTCATGATTGTATAATTCAAAAGAACTAAATTTGATAGAATATTCAAAACATAAATATAGTTCTTGCCTTCAAAAAGCAATATCTCAATAAAATCGAAAATTCTGTTTTTTTCTTGCATCTGATAGTTTTAAAACATCTCCGAAAAATATAGGCATTTCTTAATCTTTACATAGTGGGAAGGACTTTGTTTTAAGTCGTTTCTCATCGTCTGTACGCTTAGATCTTTTAAACTACGCAACGGATTTTGATACGATTTTCATTAATATACAGAATGGTTCAAGAGAAAGGTTTATTTACATAATTATAAAATAATGATCAAAATAAACAATGAAACTGAAATAATTATGTAATTTAGCACCGAAAAAACAAAAAGTCGAAAACAAGAATGCATAATTATTGCATTTTTGTACTGAATAAGGGCTCATTTACGCACACGCGGCGCGTCGGGCGGGGCGGTGCGCGGGGCGGCCCGCTTTAAATTCAAACATATGGCGATGTATGAGAGCGTTTACGGAGGAGCGGTTTGACGCCCGTTTGCTTGAGATGTAGGCGGCCGACGCGGCGTTATGTCACTCTGACAGATACAAGTATACGGCAGTGCCCGAGTTCGATTCCCACACGGAACAAATTTACAACGTCGTAGTTTTATCCGAAAATAATCATTTTGTTTTTATTTTAAATTGTATAGTGATATTTTTTTCGTAAATTGGTCAATTTTTACAAGCTTTTATTTAACTTGCAATGTATGTATCTGTTTGTTCGGGTACATTCTTGGAAGCTAAATTAGAACCATTTGCCGATGACCGATTGAGCTGAAATTTTGCTCACATCTTTGGTTTTAAGCACAATATATTCTTATGAGAGACATAACTTAATCCTGCAGCCTGGATCGTCTCCTCACGAGAGAACTCCTCAAAGGTTAATAGCACAGACACGAAAATTTGTATAGAAGTTTATATCTGATGGATAAACATGAATTCTATCATGATCTCATCCTGCAGCCAGGATCGTCTTCTCACGAGGGAACTCCTCAACGGTTAACTGGGTTGTGGAGGTCATATAGGCAGTCAAAGATCGCTTCATTTCAAATATGGGTATGCAGCTGCATCCGGGTAGACTGGAAGGTGACCCCGACACAGTTGGGAAAAGGCTAGGCCAACAGAGATGATTATGATGATGGTTGAAAATCGGCAATTCATAAGCCTTTTCTTCAAGGAACGATAGGTTATTGTTTCAAAGCGGTTGAAACAATAAACAAATGTAACTATCCAGTTTAAAAAAGGTTTTCGATGATAGGCCGTGGCGTGGGTCGAGTCACTTGAGTGTAGCCGTGAACAGCCCGGCACAGTTATGAACCAGAACACTCAGGGCAAGAGTCTTACTCATATATTTTGTAGTTTTGTTAAAACATTGGTTTCATAGTTTTTTGGGTTGCTATTCCTAAACCAAGCTTTCTAAGTATCAAAAAGTATTACTTAGTCGAAGAAGGGAAAAGATAAACAAAATTCGAAAGATATGGCAAGCCCAGATGTGGGACAGAGCAGGCTCATAGAAAAAATAATTAAACAGTGACATTGCCCCACACTAGGAATTTCTCCTGTATCGTGGGTGCGTTTACAAACATTTAAACTCACATACACAAACAGCCAGACCCGGAACAACTATCTGTAGGTCATACAAATATTTGTTCCGTGCGGGGATCGAACCCGCGACACGCAGCGCAGTAGTCGATCGCTCAACCACTGCGCCAACCGTGTCGTCAAATATATCAAAGAACCATTTTAACCTCATGGCCATAAATAAATATAGGTAACCACACCTCCTAACAATAATCAAACTACAGAATTCTTTTTTTTCCTAATCTTACTGAGATCCTGGCCATTCTACTAACCTTCGGATAGTTTAAACAAAATTCACAATAAATACAATATAAATTAGAACAGCGAACGAATTCCTAATTTAAATTTAAATATGGAAAAAAAAATCGGTGCGTCAGAATGTACGAAAAACAATTAACATTAATAATATAAAAGCTTAAAAAAAGAATATAATTAAAATGTATTGTAAACGCTCGTACGCACGTACTCTTAAAACAAATTTATTTTAATTTTCATCTTTGGATTTCTTAATTCCTTAATTTAATACTCGAGTTGATCGAAATTTACAAAAATAATCTATTGGAATAATCGCTTTCACAAAACCCAATATAAAAAAAAAATGGACATGACGCCGCGGCGCACGCTTGCAGCCCAACGTGGGACCATTTCCTTGTATTTAAGCGTGTGACAAAACGCCGCGGTGCACGCGGCGTCGACCGCCGCGGCGCACGCTTGCAGCCCAACGTGGGACCATTTCCTTGTATTTGAGCGTTTGACATAACGCGGCGGCGGACGCCGCGTTTTCCGCTTGCAGCCCACCGTGGGACCATATTCTTCAAAAATTTTTGAAAACTGACAGCCGTCATATCATGCATTAGAATAGAACGTCTATTTTAATCATAACGTCAGAGGAGTATCTAGCCTGGTGGTATTGCGGCTGGATTGTGAATTATTTGTTGTAGGATCAAATCTTTGTATGTAACTTTTTAGGGTTCCGTAGCCGAATGGCAAAAAACGGAACCCTTATAGATTCGTCATGTCTGTCTGTCTGTCTGTCTGTCTGTCTGTCTGTCTGTCTGTCCGTCTGTATGTCACAGCCACTTATTTCCGAAACTATAAGAACTATACTGTTGAAACTTGATAAGTAGATGTATTCTGTAAACCGCATTAGGATTTTTACACAAAAATAGAAAAAAAATAATAAATTAAGGGGGTCCCCATACTTAGAACTGAAAACCAAAAAAAAAATTTTCATCAAACCCATACGTGTGGGGTATCTATAGATAGGTCTTCAAAAATGATATTGATGTTTCTAATATCATTTTTTTCTAAACTGAATAGTTTGCGCTAGAGCCACCTCCAAAGTGGTAAAATGTGTGTCCCCCCCCCTCTAATTTCTAAAGTAAGAGGAGGAAAATTCTGAAAATATTTAGGATTGTAGAACGTAAAAAAAACTATCAACGAAAATTGGTTTCAATAAGATATGATGTTTAGTTTTTGAGATATGGGACTTTTTCATCAAACTGCAGCAGTAACTTTGTTTTTCATAAACATACTATGAAAAACAAATTTAGTTTTGCGGTTGTGTGGAAGTTTACTAACTAATACTACTAACTAATGAATGACAGTTCAAAATATTGTTATTATATTGTTTGGAGCTATGGAACCCTGTGTGCGAGTAAGACTCGCACTTGGCCGGTTTTTTTTTCTTTTTGTGTTTATTTTGTGTTTTTTTTTTGCTGTAAAATATTACTTTTTGTAACTAGGTACCTATAACTGTTTTATTTTGATGCATTATGTATGATTTTCAAATCATTATAAAATATCGAGTTTAATCATACCTATACATTTAGTTTTTGAACCATTCAAAAAACAGTACTCGAAAATAATAAGTAAAAATTGCCCAGAATTTACGAAAAATATCACCAAAAATTTAAAATAAAAACAAAATGACAATTTTTGGGTGAAACTAGGATATTTTAAATTTGTTGCGTATGGGAATCGAACCCGGGCACTAACATTTGCTTGTACTGTCCAAACGCCGCGGTGCACGCGGCGTCGACCGCCGCGGCGCACGCTTGCAGCCCACCGTGGGACCATTTCCTTGTGTTCGAGCGTTTGACATAACGCCGCGGTGCACGCGGCGTCGCCCGCTTGCAGCCCACCGTGGGACCATATTCTTCAAAAATGTTTGAAAACTGACAACCGTCATATCATGCATTAGAATTGAACGTCTCATCATCATCATCATCATTTCAGCCCAAAAGACGTCCACTGCTGGACATAGGCCTCCCCCAAGTCACATTGACATTTTGGGGGGCATTGCCATAATCGCCACGCTTGGCAGGCGGGTTGGCGAAGTGAACGTCTATTTTAGTTCAATTGTCAGAGGATTACCTAGACTGGTGGTATAGCGGCCGGACTGCGATTCACATGTTGCAGGATCAAATCCTAGTATGTCCGATTTTGATTTTTGTGTTTATTTTGTGTTTTTTTTTTTGCTGTAAAATATTACTTTTTGTAACTAGGTATTACTGTTTTATTTTAATGCATTATGTATGATTCTCAAATCTTTATAAAATACCTAGTTTAATAATACCTATACTTTTAGTTTTTGAACCATTCAAAAAACAGTACTCGTAAATAATAAGTAAAAAATGCCCAGAATTTACGAAAAAAATCACCAAAAAAATTAAAATAAAAACAAAATGATATTTTTTGGGTGAAACTAGGACATTTTAAATTTGTTGCGTATGGGAATCGAACTCGGGCACTAACATTTGCTTGTACTGTCCAAACGCCGCGGTGCACGCTTGCAGCCCACCGTGGGACCATTTCCTTGTATTTGAGCGTTTGACATAACGCCGCGGTGCACGCGGCGTCGCCCGCTTGCAGCCCACCGTGGGACCATTTCCTTGAGTTTGAGCGTTTGACATAACGCGGCGGCGGACGCCGCGTTGCCCGCTTGCAGCCCACCGTGGGACCATATTCTTCAAATATTTGAAAACTGACAATTGTCAAATCATGCATTAGATTAAAACGTCTATTTTAAACTAATTGTCATCGTAATGCTTAGCTTGGTACTGTTGCGGCGGGACTGCAAATCACAATGTTGCAGGATCAAATCTTTGTATGTAAGATTTTTTTTTTTTGTGGTTTTTTTTTTTGCTGTAAAATATTACTTTTTTTAACTAGGTATTAAGTACTTGTTTTATTTTAATGTCGCATTTATAATTTTCCTTCCTGACGCTATAACTCCAGAACGCACGAACCGATTTCCACGATTTTGCATTCGTTGGAAAGGTCTCGGGCTCCGTGAGGTTTATAGCATAGTAGGGTAGGTAGGTAGGTAGGGTAGGTAGGTAGGTAGGGTAGGGTAGGTAGGTAGGGTATGTAGGGTAGGTAGGTAGGGTATGGTAGGTAGGTAGGTAGGTAGGGTAGGGTAGGTAGGGTAGGTAGGGTAGGGTAGGTAGGGTAGGGTAGGTAGGTAGGGTAGGTAGGTAGGGTAGGTAGGTAGGTAGGTAGGTAGGTAGGGTAGGGTAGGTAGGTAGGGTAGGGTAGGTAGGTAGGGTAGGGTAGGGTAGGTAGGTAGGGTAGGGTAGGTAGGTAGGGTAGGGTAGGTAGGTAGGGTATGGTAGGTAGGTAGGTAGGTAGGGTAGGGTAGGTAGGGTAGGGTAGGTAGGTAGGGTAGGTAGGTAGGGTAGGATTGTAAATTTGTTGCGTATTGGAATCGAACCCGGGCACTGCCTTAGGCTTGTATTGTCCATTTGACATAACAAAACGAATACAAGCAAATGGTCCCACGTTGGGCTTCAAGCGGTCGCCGCGTCTCCGTAAACGGCAAAAACGCCCGACGCGCCGCGCAACGCCTATGGCACCGCCCCGCCCGACGCGCCGCGTGTGCGTAAATGAGCCCTAAGGGAGATCCAATTCACATAATTATAACACATTTTCTTGAAACAATATGTAGAGTTATCGATTTTTGTTTTAAAGGGACACAACATTTTCAAAAAACCCAAACTTATTTTCAGACATTTTGTTTTTCAGGCCTCTATCTGATTTCGAAAATATGTCATTACGATTTCTACTCATCCAGTAAGGGCAAATCGTAATTGATTCAGCCTACCAGAGCCTACCCAGAATTCACCCAGAATCCAATTTGGAGAGTGGCCCGGACAACCCACGGTCACTATTACCGAATGAAATTTTGATTGGGAAAAACATCAGTATTGATTGCTTTATGTAGCTCCCGGGTTTGTTCGGTAGTGGACTGTTTTTGTGATTTGTTTTTAGAGGCCATTTTGCTGCAGCATAAATTCAATTGGTCAAAAACAATGACACCAATATCACGGTCAAATAAAAAAAAAGAAGAATAAAATGAATTCGGTGGTTCTGAACAAGCAACAGAAATAATAAAATAAAAAAATGCCTTTTATTTCTTGTATTTTACACATGATTATTTTACTTATATAAACTATTTTTACTACTAAAAATTTATTTTATTCTAGAAAGTGAAGTCTTCAGGTGAAGGCCTCCTCCAAAAAATTCCATATGGTTCTGTCTTTTGCTTTCTGCTTTCACTGTGGGCCGGCCGTTTCTCATATATCGTCTTCCCATCTTGTGTGCGGTCTACCTTTTTGGCTTTTCCCTTCTGGGCCATTCCATGATGTGACTCTTTTGGTCCATCTGTCATCTTTTAGTCTCGCTACGTTAAGCACCAGAAATACTCATGGCTAAATAATAACAGCACTCTCCTCTCAGCTTCGCACATGTCAGCTCATCTCCGCTTTGGTGGAGTCCGGCCCTTACACAATACATGCACACCGGTTACGAGTACGACGGACTTGTCCTTTCTGAAAAACATTACTAACAAGGTCAGATAGTCAGATTAAAGATGGATGGACTGTGTGAACGATGATATGGCTAGAAAGGAGGTGACTGTTGAGATGACAAAGAAAGAGCATCATCTGCCTAGCCTTTTCCCAAACTATCTTTGGGTCGGCTTCCAGTCTAACTGGATGCAGCTGAGTACCATTATTTTACATGAAGCGACTGCCTATCTGACCCACACAACCCAGTAACTGGGTAGTACAATCCCCTTGGTAAGACTGGATGTAAGAATTTTCTTTTTTAGCTTCTGACAACTAGTAACGACTGTCAAAGATCTACAAATGACAGCCGGGAACAACGGCTTAACGTGCTTTCCGAGGCATAGAGAAAACCCGGTATGTAATCATGGTCACCTATCCACGGACCAACATCAGCAAGCATGACTTAACCTTAAAGATCGACCCGTGGAGCTGTTATTATTTAGCCACGAAGAAAGATTGATGAAAAAAGATGATGATGAAGAAGAAAGTATGGAAGAAGAAAAGATTGATGAAAAAAGATGATGATGAAGAAGAAAGATGATGTATGGAAGAAGAAGACATGTTGCGCCGACCTCAAATAAATTAGGATAATGATGATGAAGAATCGAATGGAACTTCACAAATAAAATTAAATGATAACGTTGAACAAACAAACAGAAAACCAAATGATCAGACCAATACTGTTAGAAGGAATGTTTTTAGTAAATTGATTCATAGAAACGATAGAATTCAATCCGATCTCGTGTTTTATTTGGGTCAGATAGCCACTGCTACTGATGTTTCATTTCAATTTGTAGTTATGAAAATATTGAAGGATGTTGTGCGAACATTTGTAAATGAAAGATAAACAAATTGTAGAGCTGCCTATCAAAATATTTGAAATTTGAAAAAAAAATCTTTCGTTTGTTTGCGATTTTGTCGTTGTAGTTGTAACACTAAGTAAGTCAATATTTAGCGGTATTGACATTTTGATTTTTGATGCCGTTTGCTAGAAAAATCTGAAGACGCATTGTTTCAGTCAATTGTACTGCAGACGTAAAGGTAACGCTCTTTAGAGCATTCTGTACCACCTTCTACACGTGCAGCTTGTGGGAAAATTATTCGCAAGCGTCGTAATGGAGCCTCCAGTTCTATAATGCATGGTATTGTAGTGCATCAGGGATGTTTGCGGCGGTGCGAGTAGATTGCTTTTACACCATTATCAATCAATCAATCAATCATTTTATTATCAGGCAACTAAGGCCCATACATAAAATACACAAAATAATCTTATACAATAAAAATAAACTAATACATATTAAAAAACCTTAAACTATAACTAAACACGTAATGTTGACGGCGTCGTGTTCCGCTGCGTGGTGTCGCGTAACCGTCCTCGGAAACGTCGAAATACGACACCTTTCGGCCAAAAGTCCTCTCTCACGCAGGTCTGTAGATGGTGGGTTGGAACTCGTACCACGAACGTTATAAAGTTAATGTTGTGGCGCGAAGGAGTGACAAACACACACACACAGTCACAAACTTTGTAAAACGTGAAAAAGATCTACTAATTGCAAAATAAACGTAAGAAAAATTTTATTCACATACCTCGGCGTTTTTCTCTTGAATGTAAAATTGATAAGGAAAATGACTGACTTTGTATATAAGCATTTGAGAGCGAAAAGATAACTCATTAATTATAGAGAATGATTTCGTTATTCAAGCTGTCGTTTTGATGTCTGAATGGCTATTTGGGTTATCGCTGTTTGCTGAATCAATGGCTGTGCCAATTAGTAGATCTATGATAGTAACGTTGGACTGGGTTGATATGTCTATTATGATAAAATGTTTTATTCCAGCAAATTCGATTCCAGTCTGCTTCACTAGGTAATGACCAGACCAAATAGACTTAGCATGCATGCATGGTGGAGAGGAAGAAGAGGAAGAAGCCTTCTAGTTGGAACCTGTGCGAGACCGCTTCGGCAGGATTCAATATGTTGCAACGTCCGGCAGCTCTATGTGTTCCGGCTACATCACACCACGTAGGTTGAGGAGATTATGGAGTATGTGCGAGTGAAGACCAGCTGGAACTTGAGGGTCGAGAAGTTGGAGTCACGCCACAACACGAATTTCAAATCGTTCGTGGTGCGAGTTCCGACTCATCACATCGAGACCTTCGTCAAGGAGTATTTTTGGCCGAAGGTTGTCATGTATCGGCGATTCCGCGGAAGGCTACGCGACACCACGCAGCGCAACACGACGTCGTCAATTCGTGTACAATATTTAAAAGATTTAGTTTTATAAAGTTTATAGTTAGTCTTTTTATGCGTATATATGTATTGTGTTCTATGGGCCTAGTTGCTTGAAATAAAGGATTGTATTGTATGTCTGTAAATAGAAACTCAGCAGCCGAAACGCCTACTGAGCCGTGTGGCCGCCTAATTCAGGGGAGACAAAAATCATTGAGAGCCACCAACATTTCTAAGAAAAATAATATAACATCTACGTTGCAGCAGACCCGACTGGTGGATTAAACCCACTAATAGTGGTGAGCAGCGGTGACCCTGTGGTAGCAGCCCGGACTTACGAGCAGTAAGCCGTAGTTTCGAACCCAGGCAGGCGCATTACTTTTTGTAATTTATTTCATCACCGCAGCTGCTCTCAAGACGGTGAAGGAAAATATCGTGAGGAAACCGGCATATCCTAGAACTAAAAATTCGAAGACATGTGACATCTACCAACCCGCACTGGGCACTGGGTGGATTACTGCCCACTCCCTCTCTTAGAGAGGAGGCCTGTGCCCCAGCAGTGGGAACATTATAGGCTGATGATGATGATGAACAATAGAACAAACTGCTTAAGCTGTTGGTATTTGCACTTATTTATGACCAGCAAATAACGAATTAATGGTGATGATAATGATTGGTTCCCGTAAAATCACAAAAGCCCGTAAAATGGTTTTTCCTGTGAGTTAACTACATTTCTATATCTGTTATTGCAGCTGGCTTTAGAAGGGTGGCGGTGACCTAAAACTATTTTGTTTTAATCTAAAAAGCTAATAATAAGCAATCCCCAGCAATCCCAAAAACCCAATCAAGCAATTCCCAGTATAAATATCATGCCAATCGCGCCCCAGAAAACCAAAATAAAATCGCAAATTTGTCGTTTTATATTTCTTATACTTTCAAACGGAGGCACGATCACTTCTTGGTATGAAATAACACGTACAAGAATCTCCACTAAGAAGCCAAAAACCAGACCAGAACAGAATTTTGATTCCAGGTTATGTTAGATTAGATTTTGGACCCAGACAGTTCCATCTACCATCGTAATTCTGTTCCGTCTAAATGGGAGTCCTAGTTTCAGTAATGGACGTTTCCGGCTCATGTAAACCGGGTTATCTACTCTGCTAGATTTGAGGGCTTTTACTTGTTTTAACTATTAACATTCTAGAGAAGTTTTATATAAAAGGCTAAGTAAATAAGAAGGCTGCATAAAACCGACTTTTCTCAATAAGGTGTTTGCGCTAGCAGGTATCGCACCACCAGCTGTACGAAGGCATGTTGCTTGCACGATTCCCGACATCCCCTCTACGACCGCACAACTACTCCGGGTAGACTAAAAAGCCGCAAAAGTTTCTTGCGCTCCACTCATGCAGTCCAAAACAGACCACCTTAAGAACGAAGCAAGCTGTGGCCAGAAATACGTCCACCACCTCAAAACTTCGTGAAGCCCCAAGAACACCTGGCTCCCGGTAGTGATCTGCATAAGCCTATCTGGAAAGCTTTAAATCGATTGCGTAGTCAAGTAGGCCGCTGCAAACATACTCTGGAAAATGGGGTACTTATTATTAACTAGCTGTCCCGTGCAACTCTTCGTCACATTTTTCCCGTTTTTGCAACATTTTTCATTGCTGCTCTGCTTCTATTGGTCGTAGCATGATGATATATAGCCTATAGCCTTCCTAGATAAATGGGCTATCTAACACTGAAAGAATTTTTTATATCGAACCAGTAGTTTCGGAGCCTATTCAATGCTAACAAACAAACATACAAAAAATCAAATCTTTCCTTTTTATAATATTAATTTAGACAATCTGTGCAAAGTTAATGTGGACTTTAAAAATGACGCATTTTTTTGTGAAAAATGGGAACCACAAACAGCAAGGAAGAAGTTGTGATAGCGCAGACCGCCGGAATCTGTAGTAATACGGGTCGTACGCAACAGCTGCAGGAGACCTCGAACAAGCAACCGAACGAACGAGTTGCCAATTAATTTAGTCATAGTTAACGTTCTCCCGTCTATTCCTGTCATAGAGACTCTAAAACATTCTGAAACGGCATCTTCCCTCAAAATGACTGTATTCCAACTGAAACGACAATAAATGGAGCATCAGCAAACTGCACAACTTCGGAATCAAACTGAAGTGACGCGCAATAAATTGATTTATTAGCAAGAACCTCAAGGATACAAAGTCACGGTGTTATTTAGCAAGGCATTAAAATGCAACTGACAAAGTTGTGGCAACTGTGGATGCTGAACTGGGAATTATGGAAGCTAGAAGAGTAGTGAGAAATGTTTATGACGTCGGGTTTAATTTTTTTCTGTTAGCGGCTTTAGTCGAGATAGTTTCTTATCAGTATAAATAAATTTAATTATATTAGCTGTAAAAAAAACTATAATTATTGAAATGAAAACGTCTAATAAATCGATGAACGCCGGCTGCACGCACGTAAAAGGATGACTCATTGTAACGTTACGATCGGAGCGTGACCGCTGCACGAGCGAGCGAAAAGCACGATCGGCTTGAGCGTTCGGCTTGCTATTCATAAAAGTATGCAATCATTTCATCAATGTTTTGTTGTGAGTTTGTCACGTTAAACTATCGTCCGTAAACCGACTTTACAGAAAACATTTTTTCCACCTCCCACTTTTAACCACCTCTTATGCACAGCAAAAACCACACGATAAAAAAAGAAGATGAAGACCATTAAAATTTTCATACCTGACACTTCCAGTCAAACTTTACCTCCCCACCCAAGTACTTCCAAGACCTAGGTTCAAGTTCGTAAATTCGAAACTATACGAAACTGTGGTTTGCACTTCGGCGCATCGCGATACATTGCTAGCTATTCACGCAGACATATTTGTGCAACGATATTATTATGGGGAATATGGTTATTGAAATTTCAACAACAAAATTCTTTTCGTGTTTTTGGATGTTAGTGTATTTTGGTTGGTTTTTTGTGAGGTGTATTAACATGTGCACAATGTAGCATGATTTTCTAGGTTCGATGCCTTGGTCTGGCAAAGTGTTTTTTATTTATGTGTTTGTACCTATTGTACAAGGTGTTGTTTTGCATCCTCGTCAAGGAGGTTGACACAAAAGACATAAATAATCAATTTAAATTATGGTACCTAGTTAATTATCAATACACGCTGATTTTTTTGGTTTGTTTAAGTTTGTCAGTAAGTATATCGAAAGTAACTCACTAAACGTGGTTTAGGGAATAAGAAATTATCTAACAAACGTTTGAGATTGTTTGTATGTGTGAAAGCGCGGTTATAGGGCGAGGATCAGACGGGCCGCGTTCAAAACACGGGTAGTTCACAGTTTCCAATTTCCCTAAATAAGAAAAAAATAATATTAACTACGCATTCGAGTCGAGAAACATTAGCATAGTTACCTCCTTGAATTTGACGAGAATGCAAAACAACACCTTGTATAACTTTACGTAATCCTTCGGGCAAGAATCGTGAAAAATGCCTTAGAGACATGGATCACCAATCGGGCTGTGGTATATCGTCATCAATAATGACAATGTAATCTAATTCTCCTTAATAAGCTTTCCCGCGCCATCATGCAGTCGTGGTTTCGCAAAGTCAGGCTTCTGCACGATACAGTGTTTATAATATTCATCACGAATGAATTTTATTTTAGACTAGCTGTCCACTTCGTTTGCGTCACATTTTCCCCGTTTTCGCAACATTTTTCATTGCTGCTCCACTCTTATTGGTCATAGCGTAATGATGTATAGGCTATAATAGCCTTCCTCGATAAATGGGCTATCTAACACTGAAAGAATTTTTCAAATCGGACCAGTAGTTTTGGAGCCTATTCAATGCAAACAAACAACAAACAATCAAATTTTTCCTCTTTATAATATTAGTTTAGACTAGCTATTGACCGTGACCTTGCTCCGTGTGAATTTTTTTTAAAAATATTACCTACTTCCCTATTTGAATCGGATTTTTTTAACAATTTGGGTTGAGTTTGGATGAGACTAACCTTTACGATTTTATCGTGTTCATGTAAATCGATTAGTAGATTTATAAAAGTGTTTTTTAATTTGCATTGAACTTTAATTCTTTTTTCCAAAATAAAAGTAAAGCTAATGTAACGTCTGCTATCTGCCAGTCAAAATCGATCCAGCCATTTCAGAGATAAGCCGAACCAAACTGAAACAAAGGCAAAACCAAAAAAAAATAATTGTAATAAGTAGGTACCATAGGTAACATATACGGTGTAACGGAAAGGGTATTTACATACTTAAGGGTGTGCTACAGACCATCAAACTGAACAGGTTTCTCTATCGGACAAACATAGTAATAGCAAAAAAAATATCACCTGCCCCATACAAAATATCAATACCCATTCGACCCAAATGTATAGAGCAGCTGATATGTTTAACTGTTACGATGTTTGTTCGATGGAGAAACCTGTTCAGTTTGATGGTCTGTAGCACACCGTTAAATATGTTTATACCCTTTCCGTTATACCCTGTATACTGTGTTACGCATTCAGTAAAAACTATTATCTCGAAATTACAAACACACACTTAAATTTAATTTATTTGTATAGATGAAACAACTTTAGCATCAACAACCTTCAGTCATCACAACACACAAATCCAACAAAACTCAACTTAATAAGCAACAAAATAAACAATAATAATTAATTAGTCTTCATTCATTCCATCACAAATTAACATCAAATTAAAGCAACTCCATTAAAATTTCTTGAAGCTACTATAATCTCTTTTTACATTAAGCACATTCATCTTAAGACTGTCTGAAAATCTACAAAGGTTCCCGGAGTGTCATCAAAGTTTTCAACAAAAAATCTGAGTGGGGCTGTCTTTTAATTTGAAATGTACGGGTTCCGTAATATCTTTTCTGTTTGCTGGTAGTTATTATACAGGGTGTAACGGAAAGGGTACATACATACTTAAGGGTGTGCTACAGACCATCAAACTGAACATGTTTCTCCACAAACACAAATCGTAATAACGAAAAAATTATCGGCTGCTCCATACAAAATTTCAATACGTATGACGTACGACCCAAATGTATGGGGCAGCCGATTTTTTTTTTTGCTATGATTATGTTTCTTTATAGAGACACATGTTCAGTTTGATGGTCTGTAGCACACCGTTAAGTATGTATATACCCTTTCCGTTACACCCTGTATAAATAAAATATTCTTTGTCATTATGAAAGCTGCAACAGTAGAATTTAAGAAGAAAGAAAAAAGTATTTGTTGACTTGCACTGGAAAAAAACAAAAACTCGAACATCAGACAGGCCTAAATTCACACATACATTAAATTGGTTCTGAACAATGCTAAAAGGGGGTCCTTTATAACGTTGTAAAATTTAGAAAAAAAATTCACAGGCCTGCTATTTTGATAGGCCCAAGTAATGTCACGGTTTGATTCGAATTAAATTCAGAGGAGCAACGAATCTAGACAAAATAATTAACTGAAACACACACTCAGAATCTATATCAACATCTTATGTATTCTGTCAAACAGTAGTATTAAGTACCGTTTTAAAGGAACTTACAACCCTGTCGTCGTCAGTCAAAGACACAGCTGGAAAAACGTCATGCAGAAGAATATTGGCCTTACTAAATTCCCCGTTTTAGTCTACCTATCCTTTTCCCAACAACGTACGGATTGGCTTCCAATCTAAGTGGGTGGAGCTGAATACCAGTACTTATTTTATATGGAGCCACTGCCTATCTGACCTTCAAAACCCAGTTAGTAGTGGGTAATACGATACCCCTTGGTAAGATTGGTTTACAAACTTTCGGGCCACTGACTACTACAAATTACAACCAGGACCAACGGTTTAACATGCTTTCCGAGGCACAGAGGAAACTCTGTATGTAACGGGTGGTCACCCATCCACTGCCAAACCTAGGCAAGCACGGCTTAACCAAAAGAGTGCCTCGCCCGGCTGTTCTTATTTAGCCACGAGCTTATTGAGCGTGAATGAATAAAAACAATGTTCTGTATGGTGTCGGACGTAAAGAATAGCACCATCCCAAATCTTCCCGTGGGTGTCGTAAGAGGCGACTAAGGGACTTGCCAGAGAATGGGCAGCAGCGTTCTCTGTGCTTTTGTAACAACCGTACTGCGATCGCCAACCCGCCTGCCAAGCGTGGCGATTATGGCAAAACCCCCCATGTTATGTCAATGTGGCGACACTTGGGGGAGGCCTATGTCCAGCAGTGGACGTAAAAAGGGCTGAAATGATGATGATGATGATGATGAATAAAAACAAATACAACTGAGAATGAAAGAAACTTATCAATTGCAGTTTTAGTGACGGTCAAACTAAAACGGAACCCTAAAAAATTCTATACAGTAACGAGCACTTAGCGGAAGTCCTCCACTTTCCGGCACCGACTACTCGGGACATCCGCAAGGCATTGTAGTCGGAACAAACTTTTGTGGCTGTATCTTTGGCCTTGTCAAGACGATAGAGAAGAGATTGTTTTTATCTAGTTCCTAGCAGTCTGGTAAAATTCAATGCTCATTGAAATATAAAATTATTAAAACACGAAATGGGTCTCGCCTGGTTCCAAATGCACTAGAAGAAGAAGAAAAATAGATATTTTCTTTTGTTTATACACTAGGAATTACACCTGAGTCGTAGCTGCTTTTACAAACATTTAAACTTACACACACAAAGAGCCAGACCTGGTAACAACTACTGGTAGATCATTCAAAAATTATCCGTGCAACAATCGTTTCCGCGACAAGCGGTGTAGCAGCCAATCGCTGAACCACTGCGCCAATCGTGCCGACAATCGATCTATTAAATTAATAGTGGATTTACACATCATGATGATTGAGGAGCTCATGGCTAAATAATAACAGCCGCACTGGTCGATCTTTAAGGTTAAGCCGTGCTTGCCGAGATAAGTCCGGGGATGGGTGAACATAATTATATGCCGAATTTCCTCCGTGCCTCGGAAAGTACGTTAAGCCGTTGGTCCCAGCTGTCATTTGTAGATCTTTGGCAGTCGTTACGAGTAGTCAGAAGCCAAAAGTCTGATATCCCGTCTTACCAAGGGGTATCATATTACCCAGTTACTGGGTTGTGGAGGTCAGATAGGCAGTCGCTTCATGTAAAATACTGGTACTCAGCTGTATCCGGTGAGACTGGAAGCCGACCCCAAGGTAGTTTGGGAAAAGGCTAGGCAGATGATGATGGCACAGTATGGTGATTCCACACAGATTGATGCGATTGCCGCGCGGCTTTTGATGAGAGTGTTGTCGTGTCGTATTCGTTGTAGGTATAATGTATAAAATGAGTGATTTCCATTTCTCTTGAAGCATTCTGGGAACATTACGCCTATTTTGTAGACTTTGGTCTCATCGAAAATCTTTTTGGCAATGTTTTTCTTTTGATTGAGAATATAGGTACACCAAAATTGCAGCAGCCTTTGCAATGTTATCGTTCATTTTTATCTCCAATGTCTGCGTACAGCTCTTACTTCACCGAGAGTCAGAAGACAACTGAGAATATCGCTTCACAGCGCGTCTGCCGGCGGTACTTCTTCTTCTTCTTCTTCAACCCTTGGCGACCCAATGCTGAGTGTAGGTCTCTTCCAAATCTCTCCACTTTTGGCGGTTATGTGTCATGGCTATCTAGTTTCTTCCGGTCACTTTAATGTGGTCAAACCACCGGCAGTGCCGCCGAGCTTTGCGTATGCACCTTTAGAGGATATGACATGACATTAGAATGAATTTTCCTCACTCAAATTCTCCTACGTGCTTACTTACCTAGTTTCAATGTCTTTTTTGTCATTAAACTTACACTGCCACTGATGGAATAAATCTCCCATAGATATCCCATAAGTAACGGTGCAGCTAAACTGTAAAAATATAAAACAGTGTTTTTCATTTCTGCAGAATTTTGTCAGTTAATTCCACACCCACATATTTCATCCACCCCGTCACACAGTAGCAAACAAACATGAATACTTCACGAACTTTTGGTAGGTACATCTTCAACTGTTAATTTGTCTTTGTCATCGCTTTAATTTCGATGTAGATTCGGGTGGGTAGTGAGTGGTAGCGAAGCGGTTTTGGTGACCATACCCTAATTCTTTTAAGAGGCTTTACGTTCTCGTAGATTTTGGTCATGATTGGTGGTCTGGTGGCCTACTATGACGTCTTATAGCAGTATTGTTTAAATCTCATTCTAGTGTGAAAGAGATGGCGCTAGACGTCTTCTAGCTAGCTTCTAGTTTCATCTCCTTCCCACACTCTGATGGTCTTTTCCTCATATTTGTCAATAAAAATAATATAGGGTTTAACCTCGTATGATTTCGATTCTAAACCCGTTATAGTATGCTGTTGATACGTTCTAGTGGGCTTAGTATTCCGAGTCATGTTTATTATCGTGCCCGATACGTTTATAGCATGGTCATGGTATAAGTACGGTGTACTGGGTAGACTTCTTAATATTCCGGTTATTTCTCTTAATTAAACCATTGAAAAACCCAAAGTTACTTTGTGGATGAACATTAGATTTGTGAAAGAGATACATACATTAAAAAAAAATACTAAATAGGTTTACGTTTAGCCGCAAATTGCCTGATGTGCAGCTTAGGGTGGGGCACGCTTGCCTAGAAGGAACCGAATCACTCGAACTTAAAAGAGATCCAGATTATAATGATCCGGGAGCAGAGAAGATACGTAAATACACAATGAAAAACGGTCCCCAAATATTTTCATTGAAAGAGAAGAACATCGTAAAAAAAAATCTTACATAACTTCTAAATCTCAAATCTAAATGAATATTTAATCTTCTAAATCGAATGATTTACTATAATATAGATACTCTACGCAAAAGAAAAACTTACATTAACCTTATAAACTTCTTTCGAAGTTTTCTACTATAAAAAGTGCAGATAATAATAATGTACTCATCAAGAATCGCTGGTCAGCAAAAATCTAAGGGCAAATAATGATACCTTGAAGAAAATAATTCTGTCCCACAGTTCACCCATATTACGCAACTTATAAGTTTTCGTAAACTACTTTAGGTACCACTTGAACTGTTAATTTGTCATTGTCATCACTTTAATTTCAACGTGGATTGGGGAGTGGTTCTACTGATAGCGATATTTTCTGTTGTGTTTCCAAAAGTTGGTATTTTATACAAACCGATCATCATCAGATTAGCCTTTTCACTCGGTGATCGGCTTCCAGTCTAACTAGATGCAGCTGAATACCAGTACATTAAATGGAGCGACTGCTTATATGACCTCCACAACCCCGTTAGTACTGGGTAATACGTTGTCACACTTTCGAGCCTCTTACTACCCACCAGTCATCATCATCATCATTTCAGCCCAAAAGACGTCCACTGCTGGACATAGGCCTCCCCCAAGTGTCGCTACATTGACGTTTTGGGGGGCTTTGCCATAATAGCCACGCTTGGCAGGCGGGTTGGCGATCGCAGTACGGTTGTTACAAAAGCACAGAGAACGCTGCTGCCCATTCTCTGGCAAGTCCCTCTTAGTCGCCTCTTACGACACCCACGGGAAAATATGGGATGGTGCGATTATTTACGTCCGACCCCATACAGAGCTACCAGTAACGAATGTCAAATATCTACAATTGACTGCCGGGACCAACGGCTTAACATGCTTTCCGAGGCACGGAGGAAATTGCGGATGCAATGGATGATCCACGATCCACGGGACCCGAGTGGCTGTTATTATTTAGCCACGAGCTCTTCATTTAGCCACGTGTTCGATAATGTGATACTAAATCTTCTTCCTTAACAATATACAATAGACGGCATAATTGGCGCAGTGGTTGAGCGATCGACTGCTCCGCTGCTTGTCGCGGGTTCGATCCCCGCACGGAACAAATATTTGTATGGCCTACAGAAAGTTGTTCCGGATCTGGCTGTTTGTGTATGTTAGTTTAAATGTTTGTAAAAGCACCCACGATACAGGAGAAATTCCTAGTGTGAGGCAAAGTATTTAAAATATATATATATATATATAATATATATCACATCCAACGCTGCTTCAAGAATCTTTGCCATGCCAAACAAAGCAACATCTTCATAGTTGATCGCCCAATTACTAATCGCCATCACTCAAACCATTCCTCATGACGGGGACTTTAATAGCTTCTGCGGTAACTTGTGAGTCACGCTCCATTTAAATATGTACGCGTATAAAAGTTGCGTGGAGCGTGTGCCATTGAAGCTTACCTTAGTTTAAAATATTAAGGAGAGTATTCACCGAGAGCGTTGCGATATCAGCCAACAATGTTCCTACGGCTAATGTGTAATTTATTTTACTCAAAAATGCATGTAATGTGTTCATTATTTTGACAACCTTGTTTGAGCAAAGTCGACCTTGCCGTTCTGTTTCAAGGTGCGGCCGGCAAAGTTTTGCTGGCCGCTCTAACAGGCCAGCAATGTTTTGCCGGCCGCTATTTTGACGTTTCAGCATTTAAAAAAATTAAATCCAAAAAGATTTTATTTAGAACACAGCTGTTTGTATCTATAGAGATAGGTACAAAAAGATTTTATTCCATATTAGGCTGGTTGTTCTAACTACCATTGCTCAAAAAAAAACAAAGAAGTAACAAAAGCGCGGTTCAGCGGAAATTATAATTAATATATTTTTTATTTAAATTACTTGCTGGTTTTATTTAGATTAGGTACTTGCATTGTTGAGTAAAGCACTATATAAACCTTGGCTCACAATGACTGCTTAGCTGGTCACGCTATGATTGCCTCGAGCTAGCCTAGCTACGCTCTAGGCCTTTCAGCTTGGCCATCGCTGCAGCCCTTGCTGTCCTCGCTGTAAAGGTTTATCTCAGCTCGTCCATCAAGTGCTGCACGCTGACCGCGTTGTGTCGGCCTGGAGCTGCGCTACGCTGCGCTGTCGGCCATTATCAGCGCGACCAGCAAAGTAGTCATTATAGACCGCGGCAGTAATGTACTATAATCATAACTGCACTCAAACAATCTCTAAAGATGGGGTTTCATCGACGACTCAGATCTCAAGTGTATTAGTGGTGTGGCTGCACAGACAATGGCCCACCTTCCTGCATGCCCTGTCACCTGCGCACTTGACGATCTTATGACTGCATCAGCGAGCGGCGTTCGCGTAACTGAGTTCTAGGCCAAATATATTTGATGAAAAATTGCCATCGACGCGCTAAGAAGGAGACTGTACTCAAAACGGTGAAGGAAAACAGCGTGAGGAAACCGATTTGTACTAGAACCAAAAATGCGAAGACATGTGACATCTTCCGACCCGCACTAGGTCTAGACATGTGTCTTAGCAGAGCTTAGCATAGTCTGCCAATTAGGCTGTTTGTGTATGTCGGTTTAAATGTTTGTAAACGCACCCACGATACAGAAGAAATTACTAGTGTGGGGCAACACTAAAAAAAAAATTACTTTATCAAACTAACATGTTGGTCTTGTAGTCACAAACGTGACTGCTGAGGTTCTGGGTTCGATTCCCAGGTCGGGCAAAATTGTATTGGGTTTTTCCATCAGAAATTTCTGAGTAGCAGCCATGGAGTCTGGATTTGTGCCCGGTTAATGGCAATGGGCACGCCCTCTATTACACAAAGTACGAAGTTCAACTTGTAGCAAAAGTCAAATTTCTAGTTTTTTTTGCTTTGATTTGTTAAAGCATCTGGTCTGTACGCACCTTTAGGATCTTTAGATTTGATTTATTCCAAAGAATGAGATGTTGGATTTATGGTAATTTTTGCATGTTACTATTGGAAATGAGGAGCTCGAGGCTAAATAATAACAGCCACACGGATCGATCTTTAAGGTCAAGCCGTGTTTGCCGAGGTGGGTCCGTGGATTGGTGACCATAATAACATACCGGGTTAAATCCAAGCCTCGGAAAGCACGTTAAGCCGTTGGTCCCGGCTGTCATTTGTAGATATTTGACAGTCGTTACGAAAGTAGTAGTAGTCAGCCAAAAGTCTGACATCCAGTCTTACCAAGGCGTATCGTATTGAACATTTACTGTGTTGTGGAGGTCAGATAGGCAGTCGCTTCATGTAAAATACTGGTACTCAGCTGCATCCAGTTAGACTGGAAGCCGACCCCAAGATACTTTGTGAAAAGGCTAGGCAGATGATGCTATTGAAAATGACCTTGTCTGATATTTTTGAAACACGTTATTTTCAGTATTCATTGAATTATTAGTTTTTACGTAAAACAAAGGTCTGCCAAGGTTTTTGAGGTATTCTTTACTAATGATAGTCTATTCGATAATTATTTTGGGTCGTTAATGACTTGGCACAATGGGGGCAGGGCTTTTTTAAATGTTTAGTTTCTAACTTACGCCGGTTTCTTTATAGTTTTGAGAGCAAAGATGAAAATAAAATTAGAACACGGTTGGCGCAGTGGATGAGCGATTGACTTCTGCGCTACGTGTCCCAGGTTCGATCCCTGCACGGAACAAATATTTATATGGCCTACAGATAGTTGTTCCGGGTGGCTGTTGTGTATGTGAGTTTAAATGTTTGTAAACGCACCCATGATACTGTTCGAGAAATTCCTAGTGTGGGGCAACGTTTTTTCGTAAAAAGAATGTAAGACCAAAGTAGAGTGCCGGGATTTGAACATATGCCCTATATCTTGAAAATTCGGCTCTTACACCAACTTTACACACCTTTCTTACAATTTCTGAAAACTCTATAAATCCGTGGTAGTTCAAAAGCGCATTCCTCTCAGAATGGCTTTCAATAAATCTTTTAAAAAGGCGAAGTGGTGATTTCAGTAAAAGATGTGGCTGTTCCCGACAGGCCATTGATGGCTTCTAGTGACAAATTACGCTTTCCCTGTGAGTACAGGTGAACGAATCATTAGATGGATATTTTGGTGAATAATTTATTATGTGTGTGGTTTTTTGATGGGCTATTATGTTAATTTTGCGATAAGGATAATGATTTGATGGTTCGGGCTTATTGAGGGGATGAATTTTATTATAGACGCCAAAGTGGTATTTACGAGGCAGAATTGTGATGTGTGGCAACGCAGGGAGAGGACGCCCAAGAAGGATATTCTTCTAGCTCGTCGTTCCCTCACTGCAGAGGATTGCGACCACATAAAATACGTCTCCAAGCCATTCGGTCTTCTGCAGGATGAACCGCTTGACACAAGCTGCCTCCAGCAACCTTCTTGATCGCGTCTGCCCATCTCGCCCTGGCATACCTTAGAAGGATAATATACACTGTATTGGAAAAGGTCGTTAGGAGGTGAAGCTCTTTGAAGACATTATGCTGATGATATTGGTCATGTTCTTAAAATATCGGGCGAGCTGGACAGAACCAGTGGTCCACATTCGCCCTGGATCGACAGATTTGAAAGTCATGGGGAGATCCCTTTGCCCAGCAATGGGATGAAGAGTGGCAGTAACATTTACATTGATATACAGACTGATAACAAACCACCAAAACACACTGCCAAATCCAATCTACTGGAAAACACGAATGCATCCTCCAAAATCCAATATAATTCATTCGCAAAGTCTTCAAGAACAAATCTAGAGAACGTCGAACAAGGAACGAGCAATATGTCTCCCGGTCATAACTCAAAGAGTTCAACTTTATAATTCTTTTGATAGTTCATGATTCTAGTTTATGAGGTCAGAGACTCTGTGTGGCGATACGAAGATTTTCTAGTTTTTTTTTCCTTTTTTAGGGTTCCGTAACCGAATGGCAAAAAACGGAACCCTTATAGATTCGTCATGTCTGTCTGTCTGTCTGTCTGTCTGTCCGTCCGTCTGTATGTCACAGCCACTTATTTCCGAAACTATAAGAGCTATACTGTTGAAACTTGGTAAGTAGATGTATTTTGTGAACCGCATTAACATTTTCACACAAAAATAGAAAAAAGACAGTAAATTTTGGGGTTCCCCATACATAGAACTAAAAACCAAAAATTCTTTTTTCCTCGAACCTATGCTTGTGGGGTATCTATGGATAGGTCTTCAAAAATGATATTGAGGTTACTAATATCATGTTTTTCTAAACTGAATAGTTTGCGCTAGAGCCGCTTCCAAAGTGGTAAAATGTGTGCCCCCCCTCTAATTTCTAAAGTCAGAGGAGGAAATTCTGAAAATATTTAGGATTGTAGAGGGTAAAAAAAACTATCAACGAAAATTGGTTTCAATAAGATATGATGTTCAGTTTTTGAGATATGGGACTTTTTCATCAAACTGCAGCAGTAACTTTGTTTTTCATTAACATACTATGAAAAACCAATTTAGTTTTGCGGTTGAGTGGAAGTTTACCAACTAATACTACTAACTAATGAATTACAGTTCAAAATATTGTTTGGGGCTATGGAACCCTGTGTGCGAGTAAGACTCGCACTTGGCCGGTTTTTTATTTATCATTTTTCGTCTATTATGCACGTGTAAGCGGGCACGCCCTTAATTTCTGGAGGCTTTAATAATTATTTAGTTTTTTTTTTATATGTTAGTATTGGTGTGTGCTAGTTGACATGTGACATTAATTAGATTCTTTGTTTATATGAACTTGAACACTATTGTGTAGAATCTGGTTCTTCTAACCTAACAGACAGATGTGTTGCTGGGGAGTTTGTTCCGCCACTTCTTCTTCCCAGCTAAAACACTAGGAAGTGGGGGGCGTTTTGGGGGACTGTCTCTTGTAATTTTGACGTTCAAAAAGTGCTGATTATCAGCCTAATTAGAATAAATGACTTTTGATTTTGATTTTTGAAGGTTTTTATATCGTGGTTATTACTGATATACCTATTACATACTGAGTTTCCTCCGTGCCTCGGATAGCACGTTAAGCCGATGATCTCGGCTGTCTTTTGTAGACCTTTGAAAGTCATCACAGGTGGTCTGTGGCCCGAAATACTGACAACCAGTCCTTACCAAGGGGTATCGTATTACCCAGTATTAACTGGCTCGTAAAGGTCGTAAAGGCAATCGCTCCATGTAAAATACTGGTACTTAGCTGCATCTGGTTAGAAGAAAGACTCCAATATCGTTGGGAAAACGCTAAGCAGATGATGACACATAGGTGTGTATTGAGGGAGATAGTTGCCACATATGGATGCATCAATAACGTATACAGGTGTTTGTGATACCTAATTTAATTTGAAAGAAAGAAGCTTCAAGCTTCAATTTATTGACTAACTTCTAGACTCCGTGACTATTCAAAAGTAAATGGTTTTCACAAAACATAACACTTTGCCTGTAATAGACGTGGGGTAAAGCAGAGGTGTATTTAATAGTCATCATCATCATCATCATCATCATTTCAGCCCAAAAGACGTCCACTGCTGGACATACGCCTCCCCCAAGTATCGCCACATTGACATTTTGGGGGGTTTTGCCATAATCGCCACGCTTGGCAGGCGGGTTGGCGATCGCAGTACGGTTGTTACAAAAGGCAGAGGACGCTACTGCCCATTCTCTGGTAAATCCCTTAGTCACCTCTTACGACACCCACGGGAAGATATAGGATGGTGCTGTTCTTTACGTCCAACACCATACAGAACTACTTAATTTTAGTGTGGTACTACTACTACTTCACCCACATATTGCCAGTTATGTTTAAGTCCCATGTAATAGGAGGCAGGTCTATTGTCATCAACCGGGCATAGGTCCAGACTCCGTGGCGGCTCCTGAGAAATTACTGATTGAAAAACTTGTGGCGGTGGTCATCATACCTCAACGTGAGCGCCCGCGCATACGTTTTTTTTTTCTTTTTAGGATGGGATATCATCAAATGACTTCTCCGGCTTTGCGGAGCGGAAGGGAGTGTCAGACTTGACTGACTAAAACCCATCCATGTTCCTTCTTAGCCCTTTGTGTTCCAGGGCCACGGTATCTCTTTCGAACAACCCGCAGCCCTGGCAGGCATCGGCCCTCTCGGACCCCTTCCGATATGCTGACATCTCCTTGAGGCGCGCGTGGAACACGAACGCGCCATCGTGCATCGGCACGGCCTGTAGACATAAGACGGACGGACGGAGGGTGTCCGCGCATACGTCACACCCTCACACGCGCGGCGAGCCGCTAGGAATCGCTATCGCTCGGTCGTCCTGGCAGTGCTCTTACCGATCCGACGGCAAATACACGCGTTAACTTTCTGTTGCCAAAACGCTGTAAATACTTACGTTATAAACCACATATTAGAACTATAAACACCTCGTTCATTATTTCGCCTACAACCCCAATAACACTTTGCCCGACCCGGACACCGAACCCGGTACCTCTTGTTCAGCAGTCGTGCCTGTCACCACTAGACCAACAACGCAGTACGAGTATGCTAGTAGAGTCTTATGATAATGGTGTACCAACCCTTGGTACATTCTATAGCACTAAATCTCTCAAAACAACATAAATCCAAGTTCAAAACATCTTGCCACCGCTCGTACAAACGGTTCGCACCTTCGCTCGTACTGATCCCCTGACTTACGAGCTTCGCAATGATATATTGGTGTGAGAACACGCGGAAATGGGAGATTTCCTGTTTAAAGTAATTTTTAAGGCACGGAAGAAATTCAGTCTTGGAGTTCGAATTTAAAGCAAGGTTAATGACAATAATTTCCTTGGTTTGGTCATGTAGAGGAGCTCGTGGCTACACAATAACAGCCGCACCGGTCGATCTTCAGGTTAAAGCGTGCTTGCCTAGATTGGTCCGTGGATGGGTTACCATCGCATACAAACCGAGTTTCTTCCGTGCCTTGGCAAGCACGTTAAGAGCGTTTACGCCGTACGTCATTTCATACAAACTTTCGAGTCCTTATTTTCCGAAATGACGGAACCGATTTTAATGAAACTTAATACTCATAAGCAGAATACGTACGTCTTAAAAGGTACTAAAACGTTTTCGAAAAATAGTGGTACAGCTAAATTAGACCGATTATAAATTATCTATAGAAACAGAAATTTCCAATTATCTCTTTTTTTAAAGACTTTTCCAGAATTAACGTATCCTGCTTATGCGTATTAAGTTCAGTTAAAATCGATTCAGTCATATCGGAAAATAAGGACTTGAAAGTTTGTATGAAATGCTGAAAAGTGTAAATGCTCTTAATCCCCGACTGTGAATTGTAAATCATTGACAGTTGATAAAGGTAGTGCTAATTTCAAAAGAAATTTCTTCCAGCAGACCTGCGAATGGAAAGTTGAATTAGAAATGTGGACACAGTGTCTAAAAAAGACAAAACAGGAAATAAAAATTGGGCTTAAAGAAACATTACAGCTATTAAAATAAACATATATACAAATTCTGATATACCTAATATATTTACTGTTATTTTTATATTTGTATTACATATGAAAATAACAGTAAGTATATACCTATAGTAAATATCAGAATATTACAGTATAGAGGAAAGGTAATGTTCTTTGTCTTGTTTTATAAAGAGATATAAAGTTTTACATTCTCAAATGTTAGGCGGAAGTGAGTTCCATAGACGTACTGCGTGAACGGAAAAGGAGTAGGAATAGAACTTTACAAGATCACAAACAATCTCACAAGATAAGATATAAAATCATTCCTTCCCGTAAAAAGTCAAGCCCGAAATAACACCTTTTTCGTAAGCATATAATTCGATTGCCGGGCTAGGAAGTAAGACCATATGTCACGACAGAAGGAAATAAACTAAGGGGGTTAAAGATTTATGACTTTCGAAGTTATAATATCGTAGGAGAAATAGGTTGTGAGATCGTTTTTTTTTTAATGTAATTGGCTGGTAAACATGTAGGTAAGTGGAGCTCGTGGCTAAATAATAACAGCCACACTGGTCGATCTTTAAGGTTAAGCTGTGCTTGCTGAGGTTGGTCCGTGGATGCGTGACCATAATTACATATCAACCCCTAAGATGATCCACTGACCCAAGTTTTCTACGTGCCTCAGAAAGCACGTTAAACCGTTCGACCCGACTGTCATTTGTAGACCCTTGACAGTCGACCCTTGAGTCAGAACCCAAAAGTCTGACATCTAGTTTTACTAAGGGGTATCGTATTACCCAGTTACTGGGTTGTGGAGGTCAAAATCAAATAGTTAACTTCGTTAATCGTTAATCCGCTACAGAAAAAGTTAGCTTCGTTAATCGTTAATCCGCTACAGAAAAAGTTAGCTTCGTTAATCGTTAAAGCGTTACATGTCGAAAAAATTAACGCAAGTTAACGTTAATCGTTAAGCCGATAATATCTGTAAAATTGCATCTTTATATCGTTGCGTTAGTGAACTTATAAAACCTGTTGGTTTAGGTTCTAGAAGTTAACTGGTTAGGAACAAAACGAAATACTTGTATAATTCAAATGTGTAATTTAATCGGCGGGCATAAGGTGCATATTCCCCTTCATGAACATTAACATGTTTAAATTCTCGCCTGAAAGCGAGGCTTGTTTTGGTGTTAAAATGTCTTTACCCGTGGAAAAAAGACGTCTAACTGCAGCGCTAGAGGGCATGGCAGTATTGTATTTAATGAATAGATCGCCGAATAGATGCCGTGCGGTAACTATTAGGCATTGGATTAACGATTAACGGACTTCTGCATATTAACGGAAGTTAACGTGTCCGTTAATATTTTTAAAAGTTAACTTAAAAGTTAATCCGGTAATCAAAATGTTAACTTCATGATTGACGAGTTCATGCCCAGCTATGGAAGAATGTATGAGAAGATTTTAGATCATATTCCTATCTATCGATACTTCGGCCATGACACCATATTCCTTACTAAATCGCAACCGAGTGTAACTTTTTATGTATTTTCCACTTCGTCACGAGTTGGTATCGCTGTGTTTGTTTTGTTCCCGTTTCGTCTCCGTGACATGTTTGTATGGTTGTTGAGAATGTTGTATGTAAAATATACGATGTACGTGTTTTTGTGTCTGTACTCAGTCTTCCATACAGGGTGGCGCCGACAATACGACATTACATTAAACGGCGTATACCTCATGACGTTCCCAGTCTGCATACAAAATTAATTTGAATGTATCCTGTTATTTGCTGGACGTTTGGCGCAGTGGCGATTGACTGCAGCGCTGAGTGTCGCGGGTTCGATAGTTGTTCCGGGTCTGACTGTTTTTGTATGTGAGTTTAAATGCTTGTAAACGCATCCACAATACAGGAGAAATTCCTAGTGTAGGCCAAAGTTAAAAAAATAAATTAAAAATATATCAAAGGGCATTATTTTTCATTTTAGACATTTTCTACATGAGGTATGTAGATGAATAAGCTTGCACCGGATGTCAGACTTTTAATATAAATAATTATATTTTTTTAATATAATACCTACCCGGTCAAAATATATGGAATGGCTGTTTTTTTTTTAAATTAACGATTAAAATTTGGAATGATGTATTGAATACGTGGTAAGACAAATCAATCAAATCAAAATATTTTTATTTTACATAGGCCTACACGGGTACTTATAAAACGTCGACATGCGTTTGTGCGTCGATGTCAGTGTCCCTTCTGCCAGCCCTGTATGCTGCGTTAGTTTTGGTTAAACAGTCCCAGTTCTGTATGGTGTCGGACGTAAAGAATAGCACCATCCTATATCTTCCCGTGGGTGTCGTAAGAGGCGACTAAGGGACTTGCCAGATAATGGGCCGCAGCGTTCTCTGTACTTTTGTACCAGCCGTACTGCGATCGCCAACCCGCCTGCCAAGCGTGGCGATTATGGCAAAACCCCCCTTATGTCAATGTGGCGTTGGGGGAGGCCTATGTTCAGCAGTGGACGTCTTCGGCTGAAATGATGATGATGATGATGAAACAGTCCCATACGATGTGACTAAAATTTAAACAATTCTTTCAAAATGAAGTACCTACCAAGATTAAGCTTAACATCTTTAAGTAGGTATAACGTACATAATCAAAAAAAGAGATTAATCTTCCATAAAAACTTTCAAGTATATCTTTACGAAGTAATTAAACGTTTAAAAGTCATATTGCGTTACAAAAAACTTTGAAATAACATCGCCATCGTTAAAAACTCATTCGCTAGTCAAGAGTGAGTAGGGTATTGAGTTCATTTATTGTGATTTTAGTTAAAATAAGTAAATTTTTGTTGAAAATTATATTTAGTGATAAGTATTTTTTTAAGAGCAGCGGAGAGCAGCAGTGGCCCAGTGGTGGCAGCCCCGACTTACGATCAGTAAGCCGTGGGTTCCCAGCCCAGGCAGGTTCATTACTTTTTGTCACTTATTTCATCACAGCTGCTCTCAAAAACGGTGAAGGAATAAATTGTCAGGAAACCGGCATGTCCTAGAACTAAAAATTCGAAGACATGTGACATCTACCAACCCGCACTGGGCCCAGCGTGGTGGATTACAACCCACTCCCTCTCATAAAGAGGAGGCCTGTGACCCAGAAGTGGGAACATTATAGGCTGATGATGATGATGATTTTTTAAATTGACAGTGCAAAATGAAGTCTTTCTTTTTGCAAAATTGAGATGCGCATCTTTTGACAACATAAGTTTTTAAACTGACATGGTTACAAACACTATCAATAATTTACTGGAAACGGTATAAAAAGAAACAAAAACGGGAAACAGGAAACATGGTAAAAATCCCGTTCCTAGTATTATTCATAGATTACAGAAGGTTTTTTTTTTAACATTTTGATTACGGTAAATAAGTTGATGAGTTTTTCCCAACTGTAATTGGAAACAGTAACAATCCGGAGTATGTAATTGTGCTCGGGTGATGGGAATATAGTCACCTCTTATTACATTTTAATCGAACTTGCGCGAAATTTGGGTGTATTAATGGGAAATATACCTAATCTTACCCGCCAGAGATTAAAAAAAAGAACAAAATATTTGATTTTACACAGGCTTACATGGGCACTTATAAAACGTCGACAAAAGAAGCACGGTTCGGTTTGGTCGTTTCCTATGAACATGAAACGACTGCCTATCTGACCTCCACAACCCAGTAACTGAGTAGGTAATATGAAACCCTTTGGTAAGACTGGATGTCAGACTTTCGGCTTCTAACTACTTAGCAAGCACGGCTTAACCTTGAAGATCTACCCGTGCGGCTGTTATTATTTAGCCACGAGCTCCTCCTGTTGTTTCAATGAACACCTCTTAAATAAAATATTGCCATATCCCAAAAATGTTATCACTAACCATCAACAAATAAGCTGAATTTGACTTTTCACGATATTTTATTGACTCTCAATGACTTTTGAAAAGACCTTTATGAGCAAAACATTTCCAAATTTACGAAGTTATGTGCTTACTGTAATTGCAAACATGACTTGGTTTAAACTTTGCAAAAGATAAAAAGTTATTTTGCTAACGTGACAGTTGAAGTAAAATTATACAGTCACCGTTATCGTGTTGTATAAAAATATCTTATCAGAAGATATTTTTATACAACACGATAACGGTATGTATATAAAATTCTCGTGTCGCGGTGTTTGATATCAAACTCCTCTGAAACAGCTGAACCGATATATGTATGAAATTTTGTGTGCATATTAGGTTAGTCTAAGAATCGGCCAATATCTATTTTTCATACCCCTTAGGGGTAAAACCCATCAAAATATCCACGTGAACGAGGTCGCGGGTAGCAGCTAGTTCTCAGTTCAATGGCAATAGGCAGAGGAGATGAAAAATCTTATCGTAGAATGGGACAAGAACAGGAAGATGATGATGAACTAGTATGTGTTACCAGAGTTTTCATTTATATTCGTATTGTCGGCGCCATCCTATATCATCATCAGCCTATAATTTTCCCACTGCTGGGACATAGGCCTCCTCTCCATGAGAGGGAGTGGGCTGTAATCCACCACGCGGGTCCAGTGCGGGTTGATATCCTCATCCTGTATCATCATCATCATCATTTCAGCCCAAAAGACGTCCACTGCTGGACATAGGCTTCCCCCAAATGTCACCTCATTGACATTTTGGGGGTTTTCGCCATAATCGCCACGCTTGGCAGGCGGGTTGGCGATCGCAGTACGGTTGTTACAAAACCACAGAGAACGCTGCTGCCCATTCTCTGGCAAATCCCTTAGTCGCGTCTTACGACACCCACGGGAAGATATGGGATGATGCTATTCTTTACGTCCGACACCATACAGAGCATCATATCATCCTGTATATCGTGACTTAATTACTATCTCTGCAGACACTTACTACGCGCCTCTACAAAAAGCTTTCATAACCTTTTAACCTCCAAAAACCTCCTTACCAAGCCTTCAAACTCCTAGAAACTCTTTAAAAAACTCGTTCAGTATAATAACGACTCACTATTTCTTTTAACCCAAATTAAAAGAAAGGGAACGACTTAATTACCCCGAGTAGCTTCAATTGTTTAGAACAGTGACCTTCGTGACGGACAAAGGGAAAGTTTAAATTAGCTCAAGCTTTTTTTTGCAAAGAAAAAGTACAGGCAGGAGGAACTGGACTTCTGTTTAAATGTAGAACTAAGATTAGTTGATGGAGATTTGTATTGTTGTTGTTTTTTTTTTCGAATGCGGCGAAACCCAAAAGTACGGGTTATGTGTTTGACCTGTATATAATTATGTATGTGTGTAAGGATGTATGTATGTGTGGTCGTTTCTTTGTTCCCTCGTAACTCCTAAACGTTTGAACGGATTTGGATAGTTATACGTCTTTAGATTTGTCTTCGTAGCGCGGGTGAAACTAGCCACGTTCAAATTAACAAACAAAAAAAATGGCGGATTTAGGCCCCAGATTTTGGAGTTCGTGTTTTTTTTCTTCCTATACCATCGAGTGGGGTACAAAATGAAGGGTTTAAAAGGTAAGTAATTCGAAGTGAGTGACGAATCGTACCAAAAAAGTGAAAATATCTTATTGTATAATATTTTTTTATTTATTTTATAATATATACTACATACTAGTAGTATGAGTACACACAATTACTACACTAAACATTACGCCAATTACGACGAAGTACACAGAAAAATATTAAAAGAATAAGCAAAAAGTGACTTGAATTAATTTACATTAAAAGGTATCGAACGATGGGGCCGAAAAGTTCTGGAGTGGTATCTGCAAACCGGAAGAAGTTGCGTTGGAAGGCCTCCCTCTAGTTGGACTGCTGACCTGGTGGAGGTTACGGGGATCCGCTGGATGCGAGTCGCAAGGGACCGGTTAATGTGGCGACAATTGGGGGAGGACTATATCCAGCAGTGGACGTCTTTCGGCTGAAATGATGATGATGATGAATAAAAGAAATATAAGTTTTTTTTTAAACCATATTCTTTGTATTGAAATGTTTGAGATCTACACTAATACGTTGTTAAGGGTATCGATGACGATCGTATCAACGGACAATTCCGACGAGTATTTTTCGGAGCGATTTTCCAATTTTAGAAGCAAACTCCGGATGGCGACAGAGGTGCAAAAAGATCCGATGTCAGGTGACGGTTCGGGGGTATGGCGTTGAAGTACGAATGAGACAAGGTAAGGAAATAGTAAGTATTGGTTGTGAAATCAAACAACCCATTGTTTGATTGATCAAGCGACGCGGTAAATCAAGAGCAAAATTGCTTAAAAAAGTTAGACTACAGTGGATAGGCGCAAATAGCAAATACCTTTCACACCCAATACACCTTTATTGTACACAATATTTATATAATTACTCAAACTCAAACTCAAACTCAAAGCATTTATTTCAATTAGACCTATTACAGGCACTTTTGAAAGTCAAAGAACAAAAAAGAAAGAACGCTAAGCTACAGTCCCAGTCACAAGACATAATAACTTGTGAAAGTACTGACACTGACATCCGTACACTTATCATTTCAGTTGAAAACTAGCGTCAGGCACTAGTTGTCCGGTATTTTGATGAACTGGGCCAATTTCGTGCAGCCGTGAGTCAAACAATATTTATTGTTTAGTTTTTATATTCTTTTTTATATTTCTGTTTTTTGATTGTGTGTACTTGTGGCATGCACCAATAAAGGTTTTTTTTTTCTTTCTTTCTTTTACGTTGCTTCCACGTTGTCAAAGACTTCCTATTTACCACACACCCACTCATCATCTGCCTTCCCCTTTTCATAACCACGTTAGTGTCGGCTTCCAGTCTAATCGGATGCAGCTTGATACCAGTTTTTTACATGGAGCGACTGCCTATCTGATCTCCACAACCTAGTAAGTATCGGGTAATTGGATATCTTTGATAAGACGCATCAGACTATTGGGCCAGTAACTACCTGTAACGACTGTCGGAAATCTACAAATGACAGCCGGGACCAACTGCTGAGCGTGCATTCCGTATATAATGGGTTCACGGAAAAACCTAGGCAATCGCGGTTTAACCTGAAATCGACCCAAGAGGCTATTATTATTGTCACTAATAATATAAGTCTTTTATGCCAAACTGCAAGACAAGGACCGTTTTTCAGTCTATAAATTTAGAAAGTGGCACCTGTTACAGAAAAGATGAAAGGGAGTCGTCTGTCTTGGTATGGACATGTGATGAGGAGGGATGTAACACATGTTTCTAAAAGAGTGATGAATATAAATTCGGACGTATAGAGAAGGAGAGGAAGACCAAAGAAAAGATGGATGGATTATGTGAAAAAGTTATGAAGGAAAAAGGAGTAAATGATAGCATAACGAATGACAGAGAAGAATGGAAGAAATAGACGTGTTGCGCCGACCCCAAATAAAATGGGACAAGGGCAGGAAGATGATGATGAAATTTAGAAATCAACTAAGTTTAAGATAAATTAATAAAAAAATATTCAAAAAGTCCTAATATTATGTTATCACCACGGATAAAAACTTAAAATTTATAAAATCCTACGAAGGTCATCGTCGTATGTGCGCTCTATTACTTTTCGATACCCCAAACTGAGAAAGACCGTTATTTGATTTTCAGATTTTATGCTTGGCATCCTTTTTTTGCGAAGAAACCCAGCATTTGGCATCTAAATGTGACGAAAGTCCTGGGGATCGTTATCGAACTTTTACGGTTTGAAATCTGCTGAAAAATGATCTATTTTTCTTCGGTTTTTTATTCCGAAAACTCAATGAACTTTGGCTATGTATGGTGTCGGACGTAAAGAATAGCACCATCCCATATCTTCCCGTGGGTGTCGTAAGAGGCGACTAAGGGACTTGCCAGAGAATGGGCAGCAGCGTTCTCTGTGCTTTTGTAACAACCGCACTGCGATCGCCAACCCGCCTGCCAAGCGTGGCGATTAAGGCAAAACCCCCCAAAATGTCGTGTGTGGCGACACTTGGTGGAGGCCTATGTCCAGCAGTGGACGTGTTTTGGGCTGAAATGATGATGATGATGATGAATGAACTTTGAATGAATTTTGGCCAGTATTTTTCGGAAATAGATTTCGGATTTTTGGATGATTTCTTGACTGATCATAAAAAGAGAGGGAGGGGAGGACGAGGCAAAAATTAGAGGTAGACCAAAGAAACGAAGGATGGAATGTGATAAGAATGATATGGCAAGAATGGATGAGATGACGTGTAATAGAGAAGAACAGAAAAAGAAGACATGGTGGACGGCTCGGTTGGCGTAGTGGCTGAGCGATTGACTGCTGCGCTACGTGTCGCGGGTACGATCCCCGCACGTAACAAATATTTGTATGACCTACAGGTAAGTGTTCCGGGTCCGGCTGTTTGTGTATGTTAATTTAAATGTTTGTAAACCCACGATAAAGGAGAAATACATAGTGTGGGGGCAACATTTAAAAAAAGAAGAAGAAATTGATGGTGCGTCGTCTCCATATAAATTCGGATAAGCGCAGGAAAATGAAAACATGAATTTCCTGTCTAGGTTCAAAACCACGTCAATGAAGGAGAATGATACCACTGGCCCACCAAAGCTTACGAAAACAAGGCAAACAGATAATCTCAAGCTAAAACAAAAGCGAAAGAATAAAAATGCAAAAACCATAATATACACGACTCCTTTTATTTGTCAAGAGGATCACAGGCCGCGCATTACCAAATTACAGAATTTAAACAGTCGCTCTGAAATTCAGCTGTAAATCCGACCCACAATTTAAATTACGCGTCATATTTCGACATTTAGGCTCACAATAAAAACTGAAAAGATGTTTGTTTAAAACGCCGTTAATATGAACGGTATTATGTAAATGCGCGGCCATGATTTGAATATGGAATTGTTTTATTTTTTCTCTTTTTAGGATTCCATAATTGAAGGGTCCCAATGGGGTCCTATTCGTAACTCAACCTCATCTGTCTGTACTGCCCACATGGTTATAATTATCTAAACTAATATTTTAAAGAGGAAAGATTTGATTGTTTGTATGTTTGTTTGTTTGCATCGAATAGGCTCTGAAAATACTGGTCCGATTTGAAAAATTCTTTCAGTGTTAGATAGCCCATTTATCGAGGAAGGCTATATATCATCACGCTACGACCAATAGGAGTGGAGCAGCACTGAACATTGTTGCGAAAACGGGGAAAATGTGACGCAAACGAATTTGCGCCGGACAGCTAGTATTATTATAAGAGTTGTAACAGCTAGCCAATCATTACAGAAACAGAGTTTTGTTTGCTTCATTGTGTTTCATGCCATCGATTTACAAAAGTAAAGTTATTATCCACTTTTTTTTTAAGTAGTCTTTGTTTTACGCTTTTTTGTTGTGGTATCATACACAAATCCTTGTCAAGTATCAATTTTACATTGTAACTAGTAGGTATCAGCACATAATCTATTTAGACGTATGAAAGTACCAACCACTGCGCAAGCTTCTTCTACTAAATGAAAAATAATCACTTTAATCGGAACAGTAATCAAGGAGACATCGGTATACACATGAAAATAATATGTGCGACATATGCTGCTGGAATACATAACCTCCTCCTTTTTTAGAAGTCGGATTAAAATAGTATCAACTATAAGAGCGAGTTTCGCCAAGTAAACTAAACGCGACCAGCATTTAAGAGAGAATTACTGACAGCTTTTGAGCGAAAGGTTCCGTATGGTGTCGGACGTAAAGAATAGCACTATCCCATATCTTCCCGTGGGTGTCGTAAGAGGCGACTAAGGGACTTGCCAGAGATTAGGCAGCAGCATTCTCTGTGCTTTTGTAACAACCGTACTGCGATCGCCACCCCGCCTGCCAAGCGTGGCGATTATGGCAAAACCCCCCTTATGTCGATGTGGCGTTGGGGGAGGCCTATGTCCAGCAGTGGACGTCTTTCGGCTGAAATGATGATGATTGAGTGACTGATTAATGATTTTGTTACTGCACGCGTAGCATGACCACCGTAGAAACGGGCTATGTCGACGGAAAAATCGACAAACTGACACAATGTCATTGTTTATCTGTCATTATGTCCATTCTTCCGTAGACAAAACTCGTTTCTACAGTGGTCATGCATGCTACAAGTGCTGGTCGAGTCCACTTTTATTGACAATTTTTTTGCCCTGAGCTATTGAGTAGTACTGAACCCTTAATGCTCGAGTCCGACACCAACTTGACCAGGTTTTCTTTTTTATTTTCGTAATTTGTAATTAGAATAAAGCTGTCGTGTTGGTCGTTTAGGTTAAATATTTCTGACAGTTAGAACGAAGGAAAGGGATAGCTTTATACGTTTTGCTCTATCTCTGTCTAATAAAAGGGAAAGAAAGAACTAATTGTACGATGTAGCTGAGGGACTTTTTTGTCATAATAATATGAATTAGGGTAGTTTTGCCCCTTTGTTAGAAGCTATTATTTTGTATTTATGACTTGCACATTTATTTTTCGTTAAAACAATATTATATCTTAGCTTCTTAGTCTTAGTCTCTTTCTTTCCTTACAAGTAACAAAAACAAAAAAAAATAGTGTTACAGCTAAATTAGACCGATTATAAATTATCTATACAACCAGACCAAACTTCCAATTAAGTATATTTTTAAAGACATTTCGAAAATGTATTTTAGTAAGTTTTTAGACCTCTGTATCCTGCTTTTGTATATTAAGTCTCATTAAAATCGGTTCAGTAATTTCTGAAAATAAGGACTTGAAAGTTTGTATGAAGTGCCGTACGGCGTAAACGCTCTTTAGGCATCGTCCTAATAGAACGCGAATGCGTGATCAGCGTAGGTTCGCGCGAATTTTACTCGTACGAACGCGCGATTAAACATATTGAACTCGAATAGGTGTCCTAACTGACAATCGCACGACGCGGTCGCGCGACTTAAATGTTTGTAAATCTATTCGCACGAACTTAGTTCGTACGAACGCGCGATCAAACATATTGAATTCGAATAGGCGTCCTAATTGACATTCGCGCGATAATTGCGTCAGCGCGGCGGGCCGCTGTGCCCGCGCCCCTCGGTCGCTCGCGTCGTCAATTCGCGCGATGATAGGACACCCAGTTTTTGCCATCGCGCGAGCACGCTATTGTCGCACATCGCTTTCTCGCGCATTCGCGTTCTATTAGGACGATGCCTTAGTCATTATAAATTATCGGTCTGTATTAAAACACGCCCTTAAAAACACAATGTTTTAACAATCATTTTATTCTCAGAATAACAAAACTCGGCTTGCTTCTCAGTACTATATCATAATGAAACCCAAAAAAATTGAAAAAGTAATTCGATATACAAAAACTATTAACAAATATACCTTGCTTCAAATCTGTTTGCGGAGCTAAAAGCCTACGATGCAACAGTAAAAAAAGGAAAAAGAAGGTCCACCGTCCTAAGCGATTCGATGCCGAAATACAAATTAAAAAAAAAAAAACATGAAAAAATATCTGGCAGGATTGCGTTATGGATTAATATTCCTAACCCTCTACGCCATGGCAATCCCTGGCTGGAGGCCTTACACTTAAGGCACCCACAGGATAGTCCGGTTAAGATGACGACAACCTCTTAGGTGGAACTGCGAAATGCCATTCACAAAAAAAAACCTGCGACGGCCATAAATTGTTTTCTTCATTAATTATCACACTGATACGAACTTGTAAGGTTTCAAATCCACATCTTTGTTTATTTTTTCCGAATAGTAACACGGTTATTTAATTTCAAAAATTACACAGAATTTGTCATAAATATATTATTATCGAGAGCAGCGGTGGCCCAGTGGTGGCAGCCCCGACGTACGAGCAGTAAGCAATGGTTTCGAACCCAGGCAGGCGCAATACTTTGTGTAATTTATTTCATCACCGCTGCTCCCAAAAACGGTGAAGGAAAACATCGTGAGGAAACCGGCATATCCTAAAACTAAAAATTCGAAGACATGTGACATCTACCAACCCGTACTGGGCCCGTGTGCTGGATTACAGGTCACTCCCTCTCATAGAGAGGAGGCCCATGTCACAGCAGTGGGAACATTATAGGCTGATGATGATGATATTATTATCAGGCAACCGACTACTATTACTCCAGAGTCAATTCAGGATCTTCTTGACCTTATTTTATGTTACGGTCGACCCAACACAATCGACACACCGTCTTCCTGACCATGTCCCGTTATACTTGGTCAGCGTTACATGTTTTTTTCTACCATTCCACGCTGTCGGACGTCATGGCATCATTTAATCCTTTCTCTTTCATGTGATTCCTCACGCAATCCATCCATCTTCTCTTTGGCCTGCCTCTCCCACTCTATCCATGAACATCACAATCGCCACGCCATCGTTAAAACCCTTAATTTTTTCCATAGGTTTTCTCTTATCTCTGTAGTGACCTACAAAAAGTATTACAGCGCCATCTATGACACGACGGAAGAACTAACATCAATTTCCTACATCTCACAAGCAAAGTTTACATCGACTTAAAAATAATGATATCATTCAGGTCTAGCCAGTCCCCATGCTGTTCTCCCCCAGCGACGCCCTAAGCCGAGGCTCGTACCCCACAGGGGGTGCCCTTAGCGTGTAGTCGCTTAGTTTGTAAGTTTTTATGCCCTGGCTGGAGGCCTTACTCTTAAGGCACCCACAGGATAGTCCGGTTAAGCAGAAGACAACCTCCTAGGTTGAACTGCGAGATGCCAATACCAAAAAAAAAAACATCATCTTAAGAATATATAAATAAACCCGACAACAACTGTCGGGCAGTTGCCCAACAGACACAACACCTGTCTGGTCGGAGGATCCTCCCTTTCCTTAGGAGTATCGAGGAACTTTACACCCTGTTCCTCATACCCCTTAACTCTCCATTAAAAGCTCACGATAAACCCTTTGAATCTTAACCTTCTGCAACCATTCTACACAATATCCTGGCTCTACCCTGACCGTTCTACGCAACAATCTTGAAGAGTACCTAACCTTCATTCAAACTTTGTCAATTTTGCTCGCGATGATTTGAGCCGACTCAGACGAGGCAGTTGTATATTTTGTACCAAGGCACTGCCTACAGTAATTTTTGTATAGATAAAACAGTGAAAGTACCTACAGTGTTTTAAAATTGTTCTTAGAACTACATTTTGCTAACTCGCAGCTTAAAAAAGTCTTTTTACACATCCTGTAATCAATAATTGGTGTACTGGAGATTGAAAATTCGTTCTTTTTAGGGTTCCGTACCCAAAGGGTCAAACGGGACCCTATTACTGAGACTTCGCTGTCCGTCCGTCCGTCCGTCCGTCCGTCCGTCCGTCCGTCCGTCCGTCTGTCACCAGGCTGTATCTCATGAACCGTGATAGTTAGCCAGCTGAAATTTCTACAGATTATGTATTTCGGTTGATGCTATAACAACAAATAATAAAAACAGAAAAAAAGTATTTAAGGTGGGCTCCCATACAAAAATGTTTTTTGTTTTTCGTTTTTATATATCGTATAATGGTACGGAACCTTTCGTGCGCGAGTCCGACTCGCACTTGGCCGGTTTTTTATATTGTGTAGGCGTGCGTTTGGCCGCAACTCGCCTGATTGCAGCAATGATGAGGTCTTGGGTGGGTGAGTAATGGGCTAGCTCACCGTCAGTACGTCTTATGACGACAGGCCCTGTCAACGGCGCGTTCGTGTTCCACGCGCGCCTCAAGGAGATGGCAGCAAATCGGAAAGGGTTCGAGAGAGCTGATGCCTGCCACGGCTGCGGGACTGTTCGTAAGAGATACCGTGGCCCTGGAACACAAAGGGCTAAGAAGGAACATGGATGTGTTTTAGTCAGTACAAGTCTGACAATCCCTTCCGCTCCCCCAGAACGGGGGGTCATTTGATGATTTCCCATCCGTTAAAAACGGTCCTAGAGTGGTGCAGGCTTGCCTAGAAAAAACTGATACACATGTACTTTAAAGATACCCAGATGATAACGATCACGGAATAGGGAACCCAGCCATTCTTAATAAAGGAAGTTAAATCAGGAGCCTTGGGTTTATAAAAATGGAACTTTTTGTAAATCTCCAGGAGCAAGCTAAGCTTAATTATTATGATTTATTTATATATCATTAATTCAGGTAGAACCCATAAATTTGTTATTATTCCTACACCTATGTTAGGATAATATACTAAAACACATAATAACTAATAATATTTAATTTCGCCACCTCATGGAGACACCTGGCAACAGTACATGCACTGCGCACAGGTGCCCCATTAGGTGGCCCTCAGTCTTACTAACAACAACGCTCAGAAGACTGTTGTCGCTGCCCCGCACCCGACGCAGTAGTGAAGCGGATCTTAAAATGCACAAACCAATTTTTGTGTTGTCATCATCATCATGAGGAGCTCGCGGCTAAATAATAACAGCCGCCTAGGTCGATCTTTAAGGTTAAGCCATGCTTGCCGAGGTTGGTCTGTGGATGGGTGACCATAATTACATATCGACTTTCCTCCGTGTCTCGGAAAGTACGTTAAGCCGTTGGTCCCGGCTGTCATTTGTAGATCTTTGACAGTCGTTACGAGTAGTCAGAAGCTAAAAGTCTGACATCCAGTCTTACCAAGGGGTACCGTATTACCCAGTTACTGGGTTGTGGAGGTTAGATAGGCAGTAGCTTCATGTAAAATACTGGTACTCAGCTGCATCCGGTTAGACTGGAAGCCGACCCTAAGATAGTTTGGGAAAAGGCTAGGCAGATGATGATCATTATCATCATCGGCCTATTAATGTTCCCCTACTGGGACACAGGCCTCCTCTTTATGAGAGGGAGTGGGCTGTAACCCACCAAGCGGGCCAGGTGCGGGTTGGCAGATGTCACATGATGTCTTCGACTTTTTAGTTCTAGGACATGCCGGTTTCCTCACGATTTTTTCCTTCATCGTTTTTGAGAGCAGCGGTGAAGAAATAAATTACACAAAGTAATGCGCCTGCCTGGGTCGAACCCACGGCTTACTGCTCGTAAGTCGGGGCTGCCACCACTGGGCCACCTCTGGTCTTTTGTGTTGTAATGATGAGCAATGTGAATGTGGTCCTCCAGGGCAAAGTAAGGATCGTTACTGGTGGCGTACTACAGGGAGTAATCATGGGAGGCTTAACTGAGGTAAGTTTATGTGTGTATTTATGGCCCATAATAGGTGTACAAAAGTCATTAGTAAAAAAAACTTTAATTTCAGATGCAGCTCAATACCAGTATTTTACATGGAGTGACTACATATGACCTCCATAACCCAGTTAATACTGGGTGCAGGGGCGTAGCTACCGCCGTATCTGCCATATTAATTATAACGGGCCCCCCGGGCCACGGGGTGCCCGATGTGCGTAAGCAAAAATTAATAAAAACTTTACAAAAACTAAAGTCATCCTCAGCTATAAATGATTTAATAAATCAGTTTTCCGAAAAAAAGGTAAGGAGAGTGTTTTAGTTAATTTTAATTGTTTGTAAAAATTTAGGAAAAAAAATTTTTGCAAAAAAAACCGACTTCAAAAAACCCTAAACGCACTAAAAAGTCAAAAATAATACTATAACCTACCTATATTAATAAACCTAACGTAACCGACGATTAACCTATAATAAAATTTAATAATTCTTTGGAGTCGGTGCCAAGCAATATAATTAGAATTAATGAATGAATTAATATTTAGAAACTCTAAGATGTTTTGTTTTTCTGGCCTTAGTCTGTCTATATAGTCATTCAGGTATCGTATATTGCTTGGCACCGACTCCAAAGAATTATTAAATTTTATTATAGGTTAATCGTCGGTTAGGTTAGGTTTATTAATATAGGTAGGTTATATTTCTAAGTTAGGTTCTAGGTTATATATCTAGGTTATATTTCTAGGTCTAGGTTATATTTCTAATTTTTATAATTGTTATTTTTTATTGTATTTGAATTATTTAACTTCTAATGTTAGTTGTGGTCAGTTTAGATTTTATTAGACATGGCAAATTATTGTGGTATTTAATTTTGATATATGATTTTGATTGTTAATTTATTTATAATAATCGTATAGTTTTGTGTGTATTTATTGTCTCTGATTTTTGCATTACTAACATTATTTTTAAGTGTACCTACTAACAGAATTATGGATCAATGTGTCTGAAAATAAATGAAATTATTATTATTATTATTATTATAGTAATAATGCATATAGCAATAAATGATGACTATGACTATGACTAGTATTATTTTTGACTTTTTAGTGCGTTTAGGGTTTTTTGAAGTCGGTTTTTTTTTGCAAAAAAAAAATTATTTGTTAATTTTTTGTGACATATTTTAAATCTAATAATGAAATATGGGTAGGCCTAGTAAATATGCTTCTCGTATGAGAAAACGGCGTCGAACTGAAACTGAGAAAAAGGAAAAAGGACAACGATTAAAAGAAATTAGAGAAAGAAATGATCAACGCATTTTGAATAAGAACCCTGATCATCGCGAAAACAGACTGTCAAAGCAGAGGACCTACATGTTACGTAGGTTGAATAAGGAAAGTCAAGTCTGTGGTACACCTGGAAAATGCATACCGTTACAATTCCAACAAGCCAACAAGTCAACAAGAGTTACGGTGCCTGTCTCTTGGCTTCATCATCAGATCTGATGGTAGAATGGTTCTCATTGAACGCAAATATTTCACTTGTTGTAGAAAATACTAAAATCGCTGTACGTTTTCCTATAAAATTTGAAGAGTTCCCTCGATTTCACCAAGATTCCATCATCAGATCCCGACTTGGTGACTATGGGACCAAATGGAAAGCATAGGCTTTGAAATAAAAAAATAATTTTCCAAATTGGTTCGTACATGACTGAGTTATGCGCGAACAAAAAACGCAATTCAGAGTAAACGAAAAGTTAGAATATTTAGATTTTTGTTGATTTTTTCAAAACCGCTTGTTTGATTTCGATAAAATTTTCATGGGACCATTTGGAAAGTATACGCTGTCCAACAAAAAAAGACAGAAAAGAGAGTAAACAGAGAAAAGAGAGAAGACAGAGAAATTAAGTAGAAACGGCAAACAAAAAACCCAAAAAAAAAACACATCCAATATTTAATCTAATACAATCTCAGACAGAAGCGTCTGAGTCGGTCATAATTCTGAAGACTCAAGAATTATGGATCATTTTAACGGAACCGGGGGAAAAATATGACCAGATTTAACTGCCACTGTCGAACTTTTGGATTACTTCTACTTAATTTACTTCATAATTTTATATTTTTCGCGAAAACGATTTCATTTCATTGAGTGAATGAATTGAGCGTTACAGATATCTACATTAAGATACCTATCTTTTGCGACATATTGCAAAAGAAGATGTAGAATTTAAAAGAATATGCTTTGACGGCACGGTTGGCGCTGCGCTGCGTGTCACGGGTTCGTCCCGCACAGAACAAATATTTGTATGGCGTACAGGTAGTTGTTCCGGGTCTGGCTGTTTTTTTATGGGACTTTAAATGTTTATAAACGTACCCACGATACAGGAGAACTAATTGCTAGTGCGGGGCAAAATAAAAATAAAAACGATGATTTAGCCATGTTGAGAAAATAAGTGAAAGGCGAGTATAAAAGGTAAATAACAAGGCAAGTAGACAAGTAAGTTGAAAAACTACGGACGTAATAGGAGGACATACACTGACCTTATTGGTAATGTTCTTCAAAAAGGTAAGGTGCGTAGTATTCGCAACCGGCGTATGTGTATACGATGCCCCTTCGGATCTAAGGATCGAAGAAAAACTCTTTCCCACTGCTCTCTTATCTTTTCTAATATATAAAATTCTCCTGTGGGGGTGTTTGTTACTCCTCCGAAACGGCTGATTTGTATGAAATTTTGTGTGCATATCGGGTAGGTCTGAAAATCGGCCAACATCTATTTTTCATACCCCTAAAACCCATCAAAATTTCCACGCGAATAAAGTCGCGGGAAGCAGCTAGTTTTTTTATAAAAATACTAGCTGTCTCGCGCAACTTCCTCTGCGTCACATTTGCCCCGTTATTACAAAATAAATTTAACTTATACTTTAGCCTCAGCAACACGTAGTCGTTATGCCATTAAATTGTAGCTATGTGAAACGTTGGTACTTTTAACACAGCGCCATCTATTGGATACTAATTCAATCCAGTCAACAGATACCGCCATCTGTTAGAATGGTTTGGAGCTAACAGATAATTGTGACTTAATTTGCAATAAAATAATATTGCGATTATAAATTGAGATGAAAGCTATCCTATCTTTCAAGTTGGATCAAACTGCACACGGTGTGCAAATTTGATTAATATCGGTTAAGTAGTTTAGGAGTCCATCCCCGACAAACAACGTGATACATAATTTATATATAATATATAGATACATCTGTTTTGACTAGAAGCAAACAAATTAGTTGTGAATACCTTGGGCAAATGATTAAGCTTTTTTTTGAAAATTTTGTGTAAAAAAAAGCCATTGTAGTTTTTTCTATTCTATACGACTTAAAGTCGCATCTCACTGCTTTTCTCAAACCGAACAAATATTTTATTTACTTTATTGTCATTCCAACTATTTTTCTACTGATTGTAAAACGTTTTACTGGAGTTTCTTTGTACAATTTGAAATTGATTACATAAAGTAAACATTTTATTTGAAGTCTGTTCCATTTCAAATGTATACAGATGTGTCTGCTGATTTTCTTTTTACTTTCTCGTAATTGCGTAGTCACCCGAAATGCCAGATATCTTGGCCAACATTTTTTGTAGTCGGCGAAAATGCCAGATACTTTGAGCAAGTCACATAGTGATAACCTAGTGGTGTCACCTCGAGCGGTCTAGAATTCGAACCCAAGAGTACGCACCACAGATTTTTCGGATTCATGTGCGTATTGTATAATTATCACTTGCTTTGGTGAAGGAAAACATCGCGATAAATGCAGCTAAACAACAGTATTTTACAAGAAGCGACTGCCTATTTGAACTCCACAACCCAGTCAGTACTCCAATACGATACCCCTTGGTAAGACTGGTTTTTAAACGTTCGAGCCACTGACTACCTGTAACGACTGTCAAAGATCCATAAATGATAGCCGGGACCAACGGCTTAACGTACTTTCTGAGGCACGGAGGAAACTCGGTATGTAATTGGTGGCCTTGCATCCACAGACCAACCTATTCAATCGCGGCTTAACGTGAAGATTAATTTAAGCGGCTATTATTATTTAGCAACGAGTTCCACGGCTCGTCAGATCGCTAGTCGGATTGGCGCACGAAGGGTACACGAGCAAAAGAAAAAACACTTTTTGTATGGGGGTATAATATATTAAAGGGGGGCTCCCCTTTAATATTTATTTTATTCTGTTTTTAGTATTTGTTGTTATAGCATCAACAGAAATACATAATCTGTAGAAATTTCAACTGGCTAACTATAATGGTTCATGAGATACAGCCTGGTGAAAGACGGACGGACGGACAGCGAAGTCACAGTAATAGGGTCCCGTTTGATCCTTTGGGTACGGAACCCTAAAAACCACAGTCATTGATTCGAAAACCAAAAAAAAGAAAAGCAAAAGACAAAACACACTTAATCACGTTTACGCCTTACGGCATTTCATCCAAACTTTCAAATCCTTATTTTCCGAAATAACTGAACCGATTTTTATTAAACTTAATACGCATACATAGGTCTAAAAAGTTAGTAAAAAACATTTTCGAAAAGTTAAAAAAATAAACATAGCTGGAAATATCTGTTTCTATAGATAATTTATAATCGGTCTAATTTAGCTGTAAAACTACTTTTCGAAAATGTTTTTAGTAACTTTTTATACCTATGTTTTCTGCTTATGTGTATAAAGTTTCATTACAGTCGGTTCAGTCATTTCGGAAAATAAGGACTTGAAAGTTTGTCCGAAATGTCGTAAGGTGTAAACGCTCTTAACACTAAAGTATAATATCAAGAAACATTAATAGAACCAAGTTTATAATAAAGACATTACCACACTAGTAACCTTAGAGAACCGATAACGAAACTATTTTCAACAGTACGAGTTTTAATCTCACAAATTCGTTGGTTTCAGTTTGTTGTGTGTGTGGTCTAAGATGTAAGGGGTGGCGATAATATTTATTATTTTACTAGCTGTCCGGCGCAACTTCGTTTGCGTTTCACAACATTTTTCATTGCTGCTCCACTCCTATTGATCGTAGCGTGATGATATATAGCCTATAGCCTTCCTCGATAAATATGCTATCTAACAGTGAAAGAATTTTTAAATCGGGCCAGTAGTTTCGAGCCTATTCAATGCAAGCAAACAAACAATCAAATCTTTCCTCTTTATAATATTAGTTTAGATTTAAATATATTATATTTACCATGCGTACTATTTATTTTGAGTTCCCAATATTTAGGCGCTGTTGCAAGCATTTCAGTTTATCCGAGATCAAACAAAACAATAAATATAAAAACAAAATCATAAATATTAGTTTTTAAACTGACATGGTCACTTAAATTAGGTAGCGTTAGAGACCATGTCAGTTTAAAAACTTAAATTTATTATTTTGTTGACTGTTTTGGTATACTTGTTATGAGGAGGGACGTATGGCATGCGACTAAAATAGCGATGAATATATTGTAGATGGATACAAAGGAAGAGAAAGAAAAAAATTTAACCGGCCAAGTGCGAGTCGGGCTCGTGCACGAAGGGTTCCGTACCATTATTTATAAAAACGAGTAAAAATATCACTTTTTGTATGAGCCCCCTTAAATATTTAATTTACTCTGTTTTTAGTATTTGTTGTTATAGCGGCAACAGAAATACATAACAACTCGTAACAATACTTTCGCCCCGGCTCGTGCCATACACTTACACCATCTCCCAAGGTGGGGGGCGCGTAGAAGGGGGGCCCCACATAACAATCGTAGCTATTTGACATTAACGAGCGAACTTCTACCATTAAATGAGATTACTCTGCCAGTTAAAATACTTACAGAGCAAGTAAAGGATTTTAGAGGTCTGAAAAATGCGTGGCCGTGAATTTCAGGGGTGCAATTCTGTCGGTGGATCATTGGACTTGAAATCGTTTTTTGTTGATGAGTTCTTGGATGGTTCTTAATGAAGACGTAATTAAATGGTTTTAATGTTTGCTCTTCTGGCCTTGGCTTTGAACTTGAGAAAAAAAGTGACCCGTTTACTATTTGGTCTACCGAATAGTAAACGGGTCATCGAGATATTTAAAGAAAAGTTTAATCTTAAAAAGTAGTATTCCTATATCTCTGTAACTAGAAGGTTCCCAGGTATGGTCAAGTACAAAAAACTGATCGCAATGATGGCGAGAACAAGTGCCTTACAGCTTCGTTATGGGTATATTTGCACACGTTTTTTTATGGATGGAAAATCATCAATGACCCCCCCTCCTGCTCTGGGCGGAGCGGAAGGGAGTGTCAGACTTGTACTGACTAAAACCCATTCATGTTCCTTCTTAGCTCTTTGTGTTCCAGGGCCACGGTATCTCTTTAGAACAGTCTCGCAGCCTTGGCAGGCATCAGCCCTCTCGGATGCCTTCCGATTTGCGTACATCTCCTTGAGGCGCGCGTGGAACACTAACGCGCCGTCGACACGGCCTGTCGTCATAAGACGGACGAACAGTGAGCTAGCCCATTACTCACAGTCATATTTACTCCCTTCAGATATTGTTTCTAATGAATACAGGACAAAAGACACCATCATTACAGCCATGATTATTATCGCTCTCATAACAATAAATCCAACAGCAAAAACAAAAGACTGTACTAATTATACTAATCTTCACATTACGCCCTTACAAATGTCATTGGACCAACGATTAGCAAGATGGCGACCCGACCACAATATAGAGGGACTCAGAAGGTCACCTTTGCAGAATCTGACTACAATATTCCCACAGCTGGGATAGAGGCCCAGTGTTGGATTACATGCCGTCGACATTTTTGTTCATGTCTCCTAAGTTTTTTTACTTCAGGAAGTATAGTTATTTTTTTGAAGTCGGTGAATGGTTTCGGGCTTACGCTTAGAACTCTTAAGAAACGGTTGCTCCCACTAAGCCATCGCTGCTTCATAAAACGGACCAAAACGCAGGCATTGGTAGATCTTTGACAGCCATAACGGGTGGTACAAAGTCTGAAAGACATGCAGCCAGACTTGACAAAGAGTATAGTATTATTATAGCAAAAAGAAAGTGGAAGTGGGCGGGCCATAATTATAATATGCCGTAGACTGGATGGGGGGATGGGGAAGAAAATGCTGGAGTAGAGACCATGGACGGGACGGAGGAATGTGGGTAGACAACCGACTAGGTGGACCGACGATCGGATGAAACTGGATAGCCATGACACATAACCGCCAAAAGTGGAGAGATTTGGAAGAGACCTACAGTCAGCATTGGGTGGCCAAGGGTTGAAGACGAAGAAGATAGTATTATCCAGTTACTGGGTTCTGAATGTCAGATAGGTAGTCGTTTCATGTAAAATACTGGTATTCAGCTGCATCAAGTTATACTGGGATCCGATCCGAACAAAGTTGGTAAAAGCAAGCAGAAAATTAATAAAACTATTTTTTTTTTATATAGAGAAAAGTTATGCATTTCCATTTGAAACCCTGAGTCCTGTACCTGTGTTATAGGAGTCAGCGGCTTCACCCGTTTTTGGAACTACTGTTCAAAACAGTTTGGTACCAGATGATGGTAACATAGAAATGCTTTACGCACAGCAAGTGCAAGTGTTCTCGCGTCCGCAAGTCTATGTGTGCGCAGCTGTTTTAGCCTGTTGAATGGAGACAGCCTTCTGTTAAATAACTATTTTGTGACCGTACAATCCGAAATGCTTGTCACAAAGACATTATAAGCAATTATTTGGATCTTAGGCATTAATCTCAGGATTTGTCTAATACTACAAAAGATTAAGGGTCTGTTTAGTTGTTTGAGGGATCAAGTGGATTTAGGATAATTGTTTATTGCAAGAAATGAAGTGAGGGTCCTAGGATAATCTTGGTTTAGTCGGGTTTGTGTCCTCACAAATACGAATAAACGAAAATCGACCATTAGCAAATATTAAAAAGGCCGAATGGATCGATCTTCAAGGTTAAGCCGCTTTGGCCAGTTACATACCGAGCTTCGTCTGTGTTTCGGTAAGCAGGTTAAGCCGTTGGTCCCAGCTATCATTTTGTTTTCTAATTTATTTAAATTAAACTTCGGGACTGTTGAGCATGAGGCCCTGGGTTCGATTCCCGAGTCGGGCAAAGTGTTATTGGGTTTTTCCATCAGAAATTTCTCAGTAGCAGCCACGGAGTCTGCATTTGTGCCCGGTTGATAGCAATAGGCTTGCCCCTTATTACATGAGTTTTAAACACAACTGTTATGTTTAAGGCGGTAAATCTCTGCCTAATCCTTCGGGAATCACAGGCGTGATATTATGTTATGTGTATTTCTATTATTTCATCGCTTAAGAGGGATCTCTAGTAGGCCTTTCTCCATACAAACGTATTCCGCTGTTTTCTTCGTGGATAATGCGTATAGAGCAATGATTTTTTTTCCAAAAAATCTAGGTCTTATTAATACAGGCCCCTATCATTTCCGTTTTTTTTTTAAATATAATCACTAAAAGATTTTTTTATTCTTTATTTAAAGGGCTATATCGCTGAGCGATAACGCCGCCTTATAAGATCAACAGTAAAACTAAAACTAACACAGAACTACAGACAAACTATTTCAAAACCAAAGCAGCTATTTTGTATAAAGTCCCAGCTTGTTCCGATAGAGAACAAGCTAGGATTGCATTACATTCACCAACATCATAAATTTTGGTTGATCCGAGCAAACTATATCTCATAGCCTCTCCTTCCGTACACATTCCATCAAAACATGTTGAACATCTTCGACTATTCCACATTCTTCACAATTGGGAGAAGTGACCTTTTCCATTAGAAAAGCAAACTTTTTAGATGGAATATGACCGGAACTGAGTCTTAGAGCCATAACTAGGTCTACTAAAAGAATTATGACAATCTAAAAACTTGAAAAACAATTTGACATATAAGACAAGTTTTTAACAAAAAAGAAAATAATAGAAGAATACATATACTTTTCATCAAAATTTCGATATAAGAATTATTTAGATCAGTTTAGTTTTGAAGAAGAAAACAAAACGTCTTTGGTCAAGATTTTTGTAGGTAAAATCAGCCTGAGCTGCAGTTGTCCCTTTCGCACTTTACGGGGGCTTGGTCAGGCGTAGCGCGACGGCAATAGTTTCTTCAAAAACCTATTCTTCAAATTACTCGGGACTAGAGTCCCCTCTTAACTTCCTTTCATACGCAACGCTCAACGCACCTACTAACTTACCAAATAAAGTAAGCAAGTTATACAACGTACAGGACCTACTACACATTACTTATCAAAGTTATGAAAGAACATAATCGATCATTCCCCGTTCGTTAGCCAAGTTAAACATGTTTACGGAGTGGCTTAGTCTGAGGTTAATATTTAATATCTTTCACGTAGAGGAGATCCTGGCTAAACATCAGCCGCTCGGGTAGATATTTAATGACAAGCACCATTTGCTTTCTTTCTTTATCGTGTGGTTAGTGCCTGAAAGTCTTACTAAGGGGTATCGTATTACCCAGTACTAACTGTGCTGTGGACGTCATATAGGCAGTGGTCCCATGTAAAATTCTGATACTCACCCGCATCCAGTTGGACTGGAAGTCATACCAAACATAGGGAAAGGCTCGGCAGATGATGATGTTCTCTGCTAAATCAAAAAAACCCGGCCAAGTGCGAGTTGGACTCGCGCACCGAGGGTTCTGTACAAAAATTATTACCTAAACATGTTTTTATTATATGATGTAACTAAAATATTTCAGTTTTCGCAATTTTTCCTTTATCTGTGCTATAAGACGTTGCTTCGTACTAAATTTCAAGATTCTAAGTTCACGGGAAAGTACCCTGTAGGTTTTGATTCCCTTGCGAGTGTCGGAAATTTGCGGCATAAACGGCTGTAACTTTTGATTGCGTTGGCTTAGAAAATTGATTTTTTCACAGTTCCAAGGGACAGTAGACTTGAGTATTTGATATAAATTCCAGTTAGATACGTCCACGCGTTCCTGAGAAAAAGGGTCTTGACATACAGACAGACGGACAGACGGACGGACAACAAAGTGATCCTATGAGGGTTCCGTTTTTTCCTTTCGAGGTACGGAACCCTAAAAAGTAACTAAACCATCACTTTTCCACCTTCTACGCCAAAAAGAGAAGCCACTTCTCTTCGCCCCTTTCCTGAACTTGCACAATATTATTGTTTTGAATTCATTAATTTGAGTGTTCGGGTAACATAATTGAGTGTAAATTGGTGCTGCGTTCAATCTCTCTTGTTTTACGTACGTAAATATTCTGCTGGGGTGGTTCTGTTCGTGTAATAATTTTATGTAGGTAAAATGGTGAATTATGTGGGTAGCTAAGCAGGTAGTGTTGAGTGAAAATGGTTAATTTTGTGCTTTTAAGCTGGTGTTATTTTAGGTTATTTCCTATTCGTATTTGTTTTGTTGAATTTCAAGCAGTATGCTATATCTAAAATCCTCTTTTGTGGTCATTTTAATATTTACTATCACAGTTCTCAATGAGGAGCTCGTGGCTAAATAATAACAGCCGCACGGGTCGATATTTAAAGGTTTAACCGTGCTTGCCGAGGTTGGTCCGTGGATGGGTGACCATAATTACATACCAACTTTCCTCCGTGCCTCGGAAAGCACGTTAAGCCGTTGGTCCCGGCTGTCGTTTGTAGATCTTTGACAGTCGTTACGAGTAGTCAGAAGCCAAAAGTCTGACATCCAGTTTTACCAAGAGGTATCGTATTACCCCGTTACTGGGTTGTGGAGGTAAGATAGGCAGTTGCTTCATGGAAAATACTGGTACTCAGCTGCATCTGGTTAGACTGGAAGCCGACCCCAAGATAGTTTGGGAAAGGCTAGGCAGATGATGATGATGAGTTCACAATGGTCTGGTAGTCGCAAGCGTGACTACTGATTATGAGGTCCTGGAGAAGACCCCAACTATGTCATATTAGGGTCAGCTTTTATTCTAACCGGGTTCAGCTAAATATCAGTATTTTACGTGCAGCTACTACCTATCTAACTTACACAACCCAGTCAGGACTGGGTATTTCAAAACCCTTTGGTATGACTGTTTATCATACTTTCGAGCCACTGACCATTGTCAAAGATCTACAATTGATATCCGGGACCAATGGAGGAAACTCGGTATGTAATGTTACCCATCCACGGAGCAACCATACAAAGCGGTGATTAACTTTGTAGAACAATCCCCTAGCGGCTGTTATTATTTAGCCACAAGCTGCTCCGTGTCCAACAGGCAATTAAAATATAGTAATTTTACTCTAATAAGAAAACTTGACACTAACTAAATATCTAACAATAATGTTGGTAACAAAAACTATTCAAACAGATAGACTATCCAAACAAATATTGGGCTCGAAATAAAAATTGAAGCTTTCAGCGTTCTGTAAATAAAAATGATTGATTATTTCTCGTTCAAATAGAGAGACGATTTAAAAAAGTATCTGTGCGGACACCATTATTTATTTTTCATATTGATTTCATGGTTTATTACTACAGTGTGCTGATGTTTCTGCTAGTACCAATATGATCTACTATATACTATGAACTGAGGCATTTTTCTACTTCATCATCATCATTTCAGCGGAAAGACGTTCACTGCTGGACATAGGCCTCCACGAAGTGTCGCCACATTGACCGGTCCCGTGCGACTCGCATCCAGCGGAGCCCCGCAACCTTCACCAGGTCATCAGCCCACCTAGTGGGAGGCTTTAGGACGCATCGTCTTCCGCTTCACGGTCGCTATTCCAGAACTTTTCGGCCTCATCGGCCATCCGTTCTACGAGCAATGTGCCCTGCCCACTGCCACTTAAGTTTGGCAATTTTTCGTGCTACGTCGGTAACCTTGGTTCTGTTGCGGATGTCCTCATTACTGATTTGATCACGCAAGGAAACTCCCAGTTTAGCCCCTTTTTCTGTTTGCATGCTCAAAATAAGATTTCCGATTATTTTTGGAGAAGTCACTAACCCAATGCAAGCAGCTGTGACCGTCGCCGCGTCGGACTGCCAAGTTACCAGCCTCAAGTTTTAATCAAAGACACGCACCTCTGATTTTGTGGGTTCATGTGCTTATCAGCAGGAGAGAGAACGGAACAAGGCATATAGGCACAAACGGGCGTTTACAACTAGGATAAGCCCCATTATTGTCACTTGCATCGATGAAGCAAAACATCGTAAGGAAACCAGAATGCCTGAGAGATATTTTTTGACGGCATGTAAAGCTAAGTCAGAGGTCCATGGGCGGTTTGGGTCGGCTTCCAATCTTAATTTTAAATACCAGTATTTTACATGGCGACATGGAGCGACTGCCTATCTGACCACAACAACCCAGTTACTAGGTAAAGCGGTACCCCTTACGGTAGACAGCCTGCCTGCCCAGCTTTTTCCCAAACTATCTTGGGGTCGGCTTCCAGTATAACTGGATACAGCTGAGTACCAGTATTTTACATGAAGCGACTGCCTATCTGACTTCCACAACCCAGTAACTAGGTAATACAATACCCGGTACGGTAGACAGATTGTTTACTTATTTACCAAATGTTTGCCAGTTTTGTTTTTGGAACGAATGAAAAAGAACAGCTCTTGTTTTTTTAATAAAATCAAACTTGAAAACATCACGGCCCAATTAATTTCTATTACCTAAGAATCGAAATGAACTCACAAAAGCCTTATTATCCATTTAAGCAAATATAACAAAATTAAGTTAATGGGCCACTGGGATAAGAGTAGCTCTAATTATCGTTTAAAGGATTCAAAAACACCAAAACAAACGCCTTAATATACAGTCGGAATTTTAACTTTCGGGAATAGGCTGAGCGTTGAAAATCCTGCAACAACACCATACTATTTGAGCATTCGCTTAAGTGTTCCTTATGGCGCGTTGCCATTATGTCGTGACGATTAATTTATCGTTGGACGACTGTCATGTCTAGCTGTTCCCATAATATCGACTCACTTGACAATCGGTCGTCACTGCAAAAAAAGTCGTGGACAATAGTTAATCGTGTCATCTCATAAGACGACACGGTGTCGTCCACGACTTTTTTTTTTTCGGGGGCCACCCAGTTGTCCCCGGCCACCGTAGGCACGGGCCTGTGGATCGTGAGTATGGGCTAGCTGACCGTCCGTCCGTCTTATGACGACAGGCCGTGTTGACGGCGAGTTCGTGTTCCACGCGCGCCTCAAGGAGATGTCAGCAAATCGGAAGGGGTCCGAGAGGGCCAATGCCTGCCAGGGCTGCGAGACTGTTCGAACGAGATACCGTGGCCCTGGAATACAAAGGACAAAGAAGGAACATGGATGGGTTTTAGTCAGTACAAGTCTTACACTCCCTTCCACTCTGCCCAGAGCGGGACGGGTCATTTGATGATATCCAAACCGTAAAAAAAAAATAGGTGGAAGTGCCAGGAACGAAATAAATATTTCAACATTAAGAAGCAGCGACGGCCTATTCAACCAAAACCAAGACTGCTTCGGACTGTTTATATTGTTAAAGTTAAATTCCAGAAACAAACCCTAAAGCGGTCAGTTGATTAATAAATTCATGACCAATTGATTTCCCTTACCATAATCCAATAATTTAATATTTATTCAGGCCGTTCATAACTTACTATACAAAACCTAAGTAAATATCGCTTAATTGGGTCAATAGGAAGAGCTTAATAAAGGGTTCCGTCTGTTGCGGAAATGTGTATGATTTTTTCACTGATTTTGCAAGAAAATTGGTACTTATTTATTTTGCACAATATGATGTTGAGTGAATTTCTTCAAATACCTTCGGCAGTCTAAGGTTGGCAGGTAAAGATGTAGGTTAATAATTTATGTATTTTTTTGTATCTTGTAGACTGACCAACTAGTTTTACAAACTCTAAGGTGATTATCACACGCATCACGTTGCATGTTGCGTGTCAACGCACCTACGCGCGTACTTGCTGGAGTGCAGATCTACATCATCGTATCGCATCGTGCGGATTTTTTACGCACTCACGAGCGTAGTTGCGTTTTGTGGATTCACGGCGGCTCTAACTCATTCAATTCAAAGCCAACCAAAATCACGCATGGCACTGCGAGACACGGCGTGCCTAACCTTACCTATATACCTTGCATAATTATGATACCTTGCGTCTCGCCGCGCACCCACGTGTGCGCATGTTTCTCCGCTTGTAGGCACGTAATCTGAATGAACGCGCGTGGATGCATTTTCTGTGTGTTGGTGAGTGTTTTCTATACCCAACCCTAGACACAATTCTGATTTTTCGGATTCATGTGCGTATTGTATCAAAAATCACTTGTTTCCGTGAAGCAAAACATCGTGAAGAAACCAGCATGCCTGAGAGATATTTCTCGAAATAGAAAGACTTTAATTGTTATTGGACAAATGCATTTTGTCCCTTTTCTTTATTCAAAACTCATTTCACAAAATAACTAAAGAATGCTGTCAATGTGAGATAACAAGAATGCAATATATTGATATTGAAAATTTCTCCGAACAAATTTCGTCTCGTTTGAGATATCAATGTTCGTATGCCGAGTTTATTTGTGACTTTACTGAATAGGTAGTTGTGTTCTGTGACTTTGCTTACGTTATTAGTTAGAAAGGGTTTTTTCAAGAGCTAAACTTGCTCGTTGGTCAAGTCACAAGGGCTACTCCTGAGAAAGAGGTCCTAACTTCGATTCCAAGGTGGGATAAAGTGTTATTTGGTTTTTCTAGCAGGTATTTCTGTGTCGCAGCCCAAAAGATGGATTTATGCGCGGTTGATGGCAGTAGGCTTGCCCCTTATTACCTGGAATACTGATGGGACTTAAATGTAACTGGCTAAATAAGGCATTAGGTACACGTACAGCTCTGTCCAACCCTTGGGGAATTATCCCAAAGACAAAGGCATGACGTTATGTCATGATTTATGTAATTTATGAGAGTTCTTGCTCTTACAGCTGGTTTTTGATTCAACGTGCTTTCGTGAAGTCAGTGGAAAAGCTAACCACGGAATTTTGCCACAACTTCATGGTCCTGATTGTTAATTTACTGTTTCATAAAAAAACACCGGCCAAGTGCGAGTCGGGACTCGCTCACGAAGGGTTCCGTACCATTATTTATAAAAACGAGCAAAAAAATCACTTTTTGTATGGGATCCCCCCTTATATTTTTTTTTTCTGTTTTTAGTATTTGTTGTTATAGCATCAACAGAAATATACAATCTGTAGAAATTTCAACTCGCTAACTTTCACGGTTCTTGAGATACAGCCTGGTGACAGACGGACGGACGGACGGATGGACGGACGGACAGCGAAGTCTCAGTAATAGGGTCCCGTTTGACCCTTTGGGTACGGAACCCTATAAATCATTTTTTTCTCTATTTACCATCCTCTGTCTGCCTAGCCTTTTCTCGAAAATGTTGAGGTCAGCTTCCAGTCTAACCGGACGAAGCGAAATACTAATAGTATTATAAACTAATAGTATTATATACTAATACTAGCTGCTGCCCGCAAGTTCGTTCGCGTAGAAATTTAGATGGGTTCTAAGGGAATAAAATTGATGTTGGCCGATTCTCAGGCCTACCCGACATCTGAACAGATTTTTTTGAAATTTTGTGACACAAAACTTATACAAATCGGTTCAGCCGTTTCGGAGGAGTTTGGTAACAAACACCGCGACACGAGAATTTTATATATTAGAAGATAGATAGTATTATACATACATACAACTAGCTGTCCCGCGCAACTTCGTCTGCTTTCCATTTTCCCCGTTTTCGCAACATTTTTCATTGCTGCTCCGCTCCTATTTGTCGTAACGTAATGATATATAGCTTATAGCCTTCCTCGATAAATAGGCTATATAACACTGAAAGAATTTTTCAAATCGGATATTAATACATAGTATAGATAACTGATTATTATTCCCATATCTTCCCGTGGGTGTCGTAAGAGCCGACTAAGGGACTTGCCAGAGAATGGGCAGCAGCGTTCTCTGTGCTTTTGTAACAACCGTACTGCGATCGCCAACCCGCCTGCCAAGCGTGGCGATTATGGCAAAACCCTCCAAAATGTCAATGTTCGCCACATTGACACTTGGGGAGGCTTATGTCCAGCAGTGGACGTCTTTTGGGCTGAAATGATGATGATGATGATAATGATAGATAACTGCCTATCCAACTTCATTATTTTCAAACTTTTATTTAAATATAATATACGTAAAGACAAACAATCATCCTATTCCGCAGCATGGGAACGCTGTTCTATATTAAATTCAGCGCAACGTTTTCAGTCGATAAAATATGTTGAATTTCAGGAATCCGTGAGCGATAAGAACAGAAGGGAATTTGAATCATACATTGTTTCATGTTAGAACCAGTGCAGTAGATATTATGAATGTACTTTATAATAATTTAGACTGATTGGCAGCATTGTTGGTCTAGTCTAACTGCTGAGCAGAAGTTTTCACCGTTTCTTTTTAATGAGCATCATCATCTGCCTAGCCTTTTCCCAAACTATGTTGGGGTCGGCTTCCAGTCTAACCAGATGCAGCTGAGTACCAGTATTTTACATGAAGCGACTGCCTATCTGACCTCCACAACCCAGTAACTGAGTAATACGATACCCCTTGGTAAGACTGGATGTCAACTTTCGGCTTCTGACTACTCGTAACGACTGTCAAAGATCTACATATGACACCCGGGATTAACGGCTTAACGTGCTTTTTGAGGCACGGAGGAAACTCGATATGTAATCATGGTCACCCATCAACGGAACAACCTCGGCAACCACGGCTTAACCTTAAAGATCGACCCGTGCGGCTGTTATTATTTAGCCACGAGCTCTTCGGTTCTTTTTAATGAGCACAATAACGATATTAAGTGCCTCTTTGTTTGTGACACTGCTCCACATTTATACTCCAGGGTGTAGTGTTCCGCAGTCTAATGACGAATACGGAACCCCAATAATTTAATCATGTGCGTTTTTCCGGATGTCGTAGCGCTGATATTTTTTTTTTGCTGTTTTCATAGGTTTACACCCACAAAAAAAAGCTGGTTAAAATTGATTTTATGGGTTTGTAAAAATATCACTCGTATTTTCTAGAAATAATTTCAAATAATTCAAAGGTCTTACATTGTTGATTACCTTTTAAAAATGTTTGTCCACACATAACGAAACGCAAAACATTGACAAAAAACCTCCCTTGTTTATTTATAGAAACCAAATCAATCTCTCTCTGCTCTGTATGGTGTCGGACGTAAAGAATAGCACCATCCCATATCTTCCCGTGGGTGTCGTAAGAGGCGACTAAGGGACTTGTCAGAGAATGGGCAGCAGCGTTCTCTGTGCTTTTGTAACAACCGTACTGCGATCGCCAACCCGCCTGCCAAGCGTAGCGATTATGGCAAAACCCCCCAAAATGTCAATGTGGCGACACTTGGGGGAGGCCTATGTCCAGCAGTGGACGTCTTTTGGGCTGAAATGATGAATGATGAAATCAATCTCTTGCCCTTATCCCAATTTATTCGGGGTCGGTGCAGCATGTCTTCTTCCATAATTCTCTATTACTAGTCATCTCATGAGTAACTAAATTTTCCTTTGGCCATTATTATCTTTCACTAGCTTTTTTATGGTCAGAAATAATTCCACGGGAACGTCCTGAATAATCTATTAACTATTCTCTTAAGACACTCGAGAATAATGTAGCTTCTCATGAGTAGAAAAAAAATCTGAATAAAATTAAATCAGTTGTTTCCTACATCCGCACACACAAACTTTACCTCTTTATAACATTAGTGTAGAAATACTACTAATAATAAGCCATGGATGGACGCTACTGAAGACGCCAAACTAGTGGTTCAGTTCTGGGCCGACAATTTTTTTATGTCCATTTTTTTAACGTCCGTTATTAAAATTACCATCGACACGCTAAGTAGAAGACATTAATATGAACATAATTTTTTTTTTTTTAGTTATCCTCTAATGTCCCACTGTTGGGCAAAGGCGTCCATAGTCTTCCACTCTTCTCACTGTGCGTCTGTTCTTTTACTAAAATCATTATTTAAATAAAACTAGCAAATTATTCAACGTTTTGTCTTTGGTTACAAGACCGTTGAAAATATATTCTTAGACTCGAGAAATACTGGACCACTAAAACATATCTTATGTTGGGTAAGACCACCTGTTATTGGCTTTTCAAACGAAAATTCCCACTGTATAGAAATAAATGTGGAATTTAAATTGTTGTTACAGGAAATGATTCGGTAATACCTGACTTTCAAGTTGGTCAGTAGTTTGAACGGTTTTCAGACAGTGAATCCAAAAACTTTTCTGAATTCGGAGGCAAACTGTAGTAATACTAATACGTATGTTAAAAGGGCTCAAAATTACCTTTTTCAGTTTATTTGTTCGAGCCGCAAAGAGTTTTGCATTTACAATTTTTTTTTTCTTTGTAAAACGTTGTCACACACTAGTAATTTCTCCTGTATCGTGGGTGCGTTTACAAATACTTAAACTCACATACACAAACAGCCAGACCTGAACAACTATCTATAGGCCATACAAATATTTGTTCCGTGCGGGGATCGAACCCGCGATACGCAGCGCAGTGGTTGAGCCAGCGCAGCAGGCGATGGCTCAACCACTGCGCCAACCGTGCCGTTTATAATGAATATTATTTGTTTCTTCTCTCTCCTAAATGATATGTTTATTTTACGTATTACGTTTATTTATTTTGGGCAGTGTTTTCTTAAATAATAGTTTGGCTAAAGATAATTCTGATATTATTATTTACTTTTTTATTACAATAGTGTCAGAATGACCCATCATTGATTTCATAATTGTTGATTTCGACAAGTTTGGTAATCTTCTGATTATAATGGCGTCAATAAGACTTCACAATGGTCAACCACGGACACTCCATTGAAAGAAATGGCATAGAATTTGACAGAAAAATGACAGATCATTATGAATTTAGCAGATTACGAACTTTTAGCAAAATGACAATGGGATCGTGTTGGAATGACGATGTTTATAAAAATAGCAGATTTGAGGCCCAGTTCAAAACATAACGATTATCAAGTAATATCGTAAACATAAGTACCAAGAACTATTTAACGAAAAAAAAACTTGAAAATTCTGTCCTACAATTTCGACCGACAACTGGTGCCCCCACCCCATCGTAACAGATCCTACGTAACATGCAGACACCATCTTGATCCCCAGAAGTAAAGAGTTTTATCTAGATGTTTTAGTATTCAACAGTGTTATTCTTGGATCGCCTCGGTTTAAGTTTAGAAACTTAGGTTTGTGATTTTAATGTTTTAAGGCTATTCTGTTCTTGTATTTTGTTGGCTACTGTTAGTAGGAATAAGTTCTTTTTTTATTTAATTTCTATATTTTCAAGTGCCACGTTGGTCTTGTGGTCACAAGCGCGACAGCTGAGCATGCTATCCCGCATTCCATTCCTAGGTCAGGAAAAGTGCTATTGCGTTGTCCATTAGGAATTTCTCAGTAGCACCCACGGAGTCAAGACTTATGTCCGAGTGATGAGAAAACTCCAACCATTTATTTCAAATAAACCATTACAGACACTTTTGAAAAAAAAACGCGAAGCTACAATCCCAGTCACAAGGCATAATAACTTTGGCCTGTGGACGGTGAGTACCACCGTCCGTCCGTCTTATGACGATAGGCTGTGCCGACGGCGCGTTCGTGTTCCACGCGCGCCTCAAGGAGATGTTAGTAAATCGGAAGGGGTCCGAGAGGGCCGATGCCTGCCAGGGTTGCGAGACTGTTCGAAAGAGATACCGTGGCCCTGGAACACAAAGGGCTAAGAAGGAAAAGGAACTCCCTTCCGCTCCGCCCAGAGCGGGAGAAGTCATTTGAAGATTACCCATACCAAAAAAAAATAGAAAGGCATAATAACTTGTGTAAGTACTGTAGTTGCCCATTCCAAAGCGTAGATCTCTATGGAGAAGAATGGGCAAGAAACTCCATGTCCACACTCTTTTAATCAAAATATGTTATAAAATCTTGGTAATAAATAATAATCTTGGCAATAGGCTCGACCCTTGTTATATGGGACTTAAACATAATTTCCGAAATGTGGGTGTACTATCTGGTACACCTCTGCTTAACCCTTCGGGGATTACAGGCGTGATATTATTAAGTGTATCTACTACATTTGTATCTGCTTCACCCAAAGAAATTAGTAAGTAAGACAGTTAGAATCCTGTGGCCTACCATAACGTCAAAAAACATTATTGTTTTACTCCTTTTCGAGTGTGAGAAAGACATGGCGTTACACATCCTGTATAGGTCCGTCTCTTTTCCACACTGGAATAAGAGTAAAACAATACTGCTTTAAGACGTCATGGTACGCCAGCACCAGCAGGTATAAAACAAAGTCGCTTCCCACGGTCTGTGCGCTAAGATATTTTAAACTACGCAACGGATAGTGATGCGGTTATAATCAATCATCATTCATCATCATTTCAGCCCAAAAGACGTCCACTGCTGGACATAGGCCTCCCCCAAGTGTCGCCACATTGACATTTTGGGGGGCTTTACCATAATCGCCACGCTTGGCAGGCGGGTTGGCGATCGCAGTACGGTTGTTACAAAAGTACAGAGAATGCTGCTGCCCATTCTCTGGTAAATCACTTAGTCGGCTCTTACGACACCCACGGGAAGATATGGGATGGTGCTATTCTTTACGTCCGACACCATAGCGTTAGCAGTTATCATCAATAGATAGAATGATTCAAGAGGAGGGTTTGTATGTATAATTTATCCGTAAACAATATATCCAAATTTCCACGCCAACGAAGTTATGGTCAGTAGCTATAAATCTAAGCAGAATCATTGTCTCAATATTGTTGATATTATCTTTGAGGAGTAGATGATAGCATGACGAATGACAGAGGAGCATGGAGGAAAGAGACGTGTTGCGCCGACCCCAAATGGACAGGAAGATGACGATCTTTCGGTCGTCATTGACCTCAGCTGCAAAAAAAACCCTAATTAACTTCAGTTAAGAGCGCACCGAGCTTCTGGCGGAAGGTATCTATACGCTCCGTGTATGTGTGCGTAAGACAGACGCGCGCGACGCTCCGGGAAGAGTGGCGGCTCTAGTTATATTGGGCGGAGCGCGCGCTAATTTAAGTATTTCCTTTATTATTATTAAAACCAATACACATTTTGAAAATATAAAATGTATACGTTATAGAAAACATGTAGTTTTGTTATTATCATAGATCAGAGTAGGTAGATTGAATTGGGGTCATTGATCCGAAACGTATTAATATTTTATGGACATTCCTCCGGAATTGGATGATTTTATTGAAATTGAAGTGCAACAATTTATAAAAAGTAGTGGCCTTACAAACATAGTACGAGTGGACATTCAACTACTTAAAGGCTAAAACTAAATATAATTATGAATGCTTCGATCGGAATTCGATTGTTTTTATTATTCAACAGATAAACAATAAATTAATTTAGTTTTGACACCTTCCTTTAAATTTTAAATTGAATAGTAATAATATCACTACCAACATTAGCAATATTTAATTGAATCCGGAAATACCGGAATTACTTTCCGGAAAAATGGCTTATCCATGTTATTCTTTCTGTGTGCATTTGTGATACAAATACCAAAGTACCAAAAGTACCAAAAATCAATCTACCTACTCTACGACTTTCCGTGAAGGTTTTACTTTTATTTTATTATGAATGGCATCTCGCAGTTCAACCTAGGAGGTTGTCGTCTGCTTAACCGGACTATCCTGTGGGTGCCTTAAGAGTAAGGCCTCCAGCCAGGGCATAAAAACTTACAAACTAAGCGACTATACGCTGAGGGCACCCCCTGTGGGGTACGAGCCTCGGCTCAGGGCGTCGCTGGGGGAGGACTGCATGGGGACAGGCTGGATCTGAGTGATATCATTATTTAGGGGCTGATTTAAAACTACTGGCACAGCATCGCGGGCTGGCTCGAGCGAGGGTCGGGGAGGGCATGGACCGGGACGTCGCGACGGACCTCGACGGCGAGGTCGGAAAGACGGAGGTTCAAACTTTTTAAGAGTGCTAGTCTTTTTGCTACTCTCCTGGAGAAGGGTGATAGCATCATCGGGAGTGACGAGGGTATGCCGAGGACGGCGTACTGTACTAATGCGCGAGGGTTCGTAACGGGCGGCCGCTGCAATCAGGGGATTACAGTGTTTACTGGCGTTATCGAAGAAACGCTTCGAAAGACGTTTCATAAATTGAAGGACGGTGGGCATTCTAAGGTCTACGTGTAGACGGTCGTTGCGGACATAAAAAGGGGCTCCCGTGACTCTACGTAAGAACCGGTTCTGCAAGGTTACACGACGCAAGCGTACGTCATAATGGGGCGGATCACCGCGGTATAAAGGCGCAACTTGCACTTGAGTGACAATTTACTTTTTGCCGAGATCATGAAATGAAGCCTACCCATAGCAAAGGCAGCTCGGTCGCGAGCTGCTTTGATGTGCGCCGCGAAAGACAGGTGGTTGTCAAGTAAGACTCCTAAGTACTTGGCTTGCTTCTCCCAAGGGATAGGCTTACCGTACATAGTGATCGGGCTGAGCGCGAGTGGCTTATTTTTACGCGGTTTAAAGAAAAGAACTGCCTGACTCTTGTCGGGGTTCACCTCGATTCTCCATTTGTGAAGGTTTTACGCCGTACTGAGGATTTATATTCTTTTTTAGAGATTACTTTGGCATTATTTTCTATCAAGAAAACTACTAGCAATCGTGTTTCTAAAGTGTATGATTTATAGAGTGAATCCCTGAATATCTTAAAAATTAAACTAAAGGTAATAACGATGCAGCAAGGGATCATACGAACGGAATTATTTCGAAATTACGTATCGTTCCCTCGATGCGCTCTTAAAGTAATCAACTAATCACTTACTCAATGTATTTATCCATATAGAATGCTAAATGCAAAATGCTATATGCCTTATGCAAAAACTTTAAAGGTTTTTTAAAAGCGTTGTTACTGCGAGGAATGAAATGTGGCTTTATTCTTCTGGTTGGGGTTTCTAACCCAATTTTTAACCGACTTCGTCAAAGCAAAAGGATGGTTATGATTTTGACCGGTATATATGTAGGTATGTATATATGTTTATCTGTTCCCTCATAACTTCTTAACTAATTACGATAAGGGGGCAGTGGGGCAGCCACACCCCCTCCTGGCGATGCCCATGGTGACAAATGATTTCAAATTTCGAATCGACCAGACCCGTAGAAGTTGTTTATATCCCTTCAACAACTGGAAAAGAGGTGATGACCTTCAAACGGCTGGGCTGATTTTCTCAAAACACTAAGAACACTTTCGATTAAAACACCTTTCGGACGACACCAATTTTATCAAAATCAGTTCATCCGTTTAGGAGCTACGATGCCACAGACAGACACACAGATACACAGGCACACACGTCAAACTTATAACACCCCTCTTTTTTGTTCGGGGATTAAAAATAAGATAGTAAAACTATAATGTACCTTAAAACGAAATCATAAAGTCCTCATTTACGAACTTCAAGAAAAAAACACACACATCATCATTGGCAAACAAGATAACAGACAGCAAGACTGGTGTCATTTTCTACAAGCAACATATCAACGCGTAGGGCTCCAGAGACGGCAACGGAAAACGGAAGCTGGCTTATCTCTTGTCTCGCTTTGGGAGTGGTGTAAAGTGTGAATGGGAGCGGGATGGAAAGCGGTAGCAAATAGTGGTCTTGTAAGAGACATTGGTTTCTAGAGTAGTGGTCAGTTCCCGGCTTATTGGGTATGCACTGAAACAAAAAAAAAATAAAAACCCCCGACTCTAAAAGCCTCTAAAAAGACAAAAATAAATTAATCCAAGCGTCGTAGCGTCGGTGGTCCGCTTTGTTCTGTGGTTGTACTAAGCGAGCTTCTTAGCGGTCCCCCGACGCTACGACGCGGCGGTCGGTCAATCGACTGCTGTGCTGCGTGTCGCGGGTTCAGTCCCCGCATGGAACAAATATTTGTATGACCTACAGATAGTTGTTTCAGGTCTTGGTGTTTGTGTGTGTGAGTTTAAATGTTTGTAAACGCACCCACGATACAGGAGAAATTCCTAGATGTTGATTTTATTATTGTTATACATAGAGTAATGTTATGAAATACATTTGACGGCGCCTTTGCAGAAAGGCTTCATATGATTCACGTTGCAAACTAAACTGTGACCACAGACGAGAGAGAAGCGGTCTACAATTCTCTCTGGCGAAACGTCAAGTCGTTGCGGGTGGCCATAATGCCATATTGACTTGGGTAGTTGTCAAGGAAGGTGGCGCGTAACAGGACGTTGACGGATCGCCGACGTCTGTTTGCTTAATCTAATTAAATCTGGTGCTACATATCATAAGTAATTCCGATGCAGCGGGTAAGAGCCTTTATCAGAAGTGGGATAAAGAATCGCGCCCTCCACGAAAGTAAAGCCGAGTGAGGAACATAACCAATGATTTTTTCAAGCAACAAAGAAAGCGTTCAAACCTGCGAGCACAAATCATCAAGAGGGTACCCTCACAACATAATCGGGTGAGACCGTTTCTTTTCTTTTCGATAAGTAGGTCATCTGACTCATTGCTTAAACATGCCTTGTTTAATTGGTTTATGGGTGATATCATAATCAGTAAACCTTACTGGCATCGGAGGTTATGATTTAAAATGCACGATGGAGATCGTACCATTAAAATAGGCGATATTTTGATAAAATAGGTTGTCGGCCAATAAGTTCAGGAATTATTAGATGCTGGCGTAATTTGTAAAAGTTCTTTGACGTTTGGAGTAAGCGCTTGTGTGGTCCACATGATTCAGTCGAAAAGAAAGTGTGTTTAGTCGAAATTTCAGTGTTGTCCGGTTCATGCTTTACGATGATCGAAGGGACGCAGGTGCCCGGTTTATGATGTTTTTGTGATGACGTTGGTCGAAGGGACGCTGTTGTCCGGTCCGTACACTGGTATGGTCGAAGGGACGCAGTTGTCCGGTCCAAACGTTGGTATGGTCGAAGGGATAATGTCGTCCGGGCCATGCAGCTGATAGCGGCTGGTTGAGGGGACACATTCATCCGGTCCAACCTTAAGTGTTCACTGGTCGAAAGGACAGTGTCGTCCGGGCCATGCAGCTGATAGCGGCTGGTTGAAAGGACACTCCCGTCCGGTCCAGGTGTTAACTGTTTAGAGAAAGGTGTCGTCCGGTCCATGAGTGGTCGAAAGGACACACGCTTTCGTTGTAGGAGGAAGGTGTCGTCCGGTCCATGCGTGGTCGAAAGGACACACGCTTTCGTTGTAGGAGAAAGGTGTCGTCCGGTCCATGAGTGGTCGAAAGGACACACGCTTTCGTTGTAGGAGAAAGGTGTCGTCCGGTCCATAAGTGGTCGAAAGGACACACGCTTTCGTTGTAGGGGAAAGGTGCCGTCCGGTCCATGAGTGGTCGAAAGGACACACGCTTTCTTGGTAGGAGATAAATGCCGTCTAGTCCGTGAGTGATCGAAAGAATACACGCTTTCTTTTGTTCTGAAACAGTTACAGTTACGACGAGAGTAATGTTTGTCATAGTTTGTCAGGATGGAAGAGCGGATGTCTTGCTGATTAGACATTGTTTGTTCCAGGAATACAATAAAGCCCGAGGACGGTCGTATGTCAGTCTGGCCGTGACGGCGCCTTTGCAGAAAGGCTTCATATGATTCACGTTGCAAACTAAACTGTGACCACAGACGAGAGAGAAGCGGTCTACAATTCTCTCTGGCGAAACGTCAAGTCGTTGCGGGTGGCCATAATGCCATATTGACTTGGGTAGTTGTCAAGGAAGGTGGCGCGTAACAGGACGTTGACGGATCGCCGACGTCTGTTTGCTTAATCTAATTAAATCTGGTGCTACATATCATAAGTAATTCCGATGCAGCGGGTAAGAGCCTTTACATTTAATGTTATGTTGATATTGTAAGTTTAAAAAATAATTTAGATAACGAAATTGTAAAAAATAATGTCAATAAGATTTATTACACTTAAGTTTATTTACGTTTTAAGTATATACTTAAGGTAGAAAATAAAGACTTTTTTATTTATTTTATTCTAATGTGGTGTCGACGATTTTGACTCGATCCTGGCTATCGGGCAGAGAATGAAAAACTTCGAAAGAGTTGGAAAGGATTGGGGAGGCCTTTGCACAGCAGAATGACCGAATAGGATTTCACTAATTCTAAAAGAAACTGAGTAAATTTAAGTTTTATAATTTGAGTTTATTTCAAATGAGATAGAGACGTTATATGTTTCTGATAGGCTAATAGTTTTAGAAGGAGGAGCTTGTAGCTAAATAATTACAGCCGCACGGGTCGATCTCTAAAGTTAAGCCGTGCTTGCCGAGGTTGGTCCGTGGATGGGTGACCATAATTACATACCGAGTTACCTCCGTGCCTAAGAAAGCACGTTAAGCTGTTGGTCCCCGGCTGTAATTTGTAGATCTTTGACAGTTGTTACGAGTACTCAGAAGCCAAAAGTCTGACATCCAGTCTTACCAAGAGGTATAGTATTACACAGTTACTAGGTTTTGGAGGTCAGATAGGCAGTCACTTCATGTAAAATACTGGTACTCAGCTGCATCCGGTTAGACTGGAAGCCGACCACAATATAGTTTGGGAAAAGGCTAAGCAGATGATGTGGTGATAGAACTTCAACCCCCTTTTTCAAGGGACTTTATGAGACTTTACGAGATGTTATCTTACTTTACTTACTTTAATGTCTAAATTGCTTGGTTGTCAGCTTCGCGAAGTGACCGTTTACAACTTGTATGTCAGTTCCAAAATTGAGGACGAGTCTTTTACTTAAACCACCCGCATATGACAAGACATGCTCATTTGTACTGTAGTAACGAGTTTCTGACATTAATTATTTACTCGCAAGTAGCTTTGGGTGAAGCACTTAAAAGTTTCAAGCAGCTTCTATAAAAGCTCGTTATATTTTGAATGTTAAGAAGATGAATTTAAATGCTCACCTCAGAGTTATATTTATAATACCGCTTTCTTGACTTTTTAAACTATTTTTAATTGGATTGGGATTTTTATTTTTTATTTTTTTATTTTACAAAATAAATACTGTCTGTATGGTGTCGGACGTAAAGAATAGCACCATCCCATATCTTCCCGTGGGTGTCGTAAGAGGCGACTAAGGGATTTGCCAGAGAATGGGCAGCAGCGTTCTGTGCTTTTGTATCAACCATACTGGGATCGCCAACCCGCCTGCCAAGCGTGGCGATTATGGCAAAACCCCCCCTTCACGACGAGGCTTATGACAGCAGTGGCCGTCTTTTGGCCGAAATGATGATGATGATATAGCTAGCTGAGCTGAGGAGGTCGTCTTTAGGTTAAGTCGCGCTTGCCTTGCTTGGTCCGTGGATAGGTGACCACCCATAACATACCGATTTTTCTCCGTGCCTCAGAAACATCGTGAGGAATCCGGCATGTCCTAGAACAAAAAATTCGAAGACATGTGACATCTACCAACACGCACTGGGCCCGCGTGGTGGATTACAGCCCACTCCCTCTCATAGAGAGGAGGCCTGAGTCCCAGCAGTGGGAACATTATAGGCTAATCATGATGGTAATGATGAACGTGAGCTCTAAGAACTATGTTATAAGAATGATTTTCGAAAATTCATCACCCCAAGGGGATCATGTTAAGGGGTTGATTATTTTAACTGATCGGAAATCTCAACGAGTACACACACGGCTTGTTTTACATAACTTCGTGGCTTTCGATTGTTTCATAGACTGTTTGCCACTGACTTCCGTAATTAAAGTATTTTTTCCACTTTTTAGGGTTTTTTTGGAAGTCGTTTTTTTTTTAAAAATTTTGTCACCCTTTTGAGTTGTGGTATCTCATACAAATCCTTGTCAATTATCAATTTGATATTGTAACTAGAAGAGATTATCAAATCATCCACGATCACATTTATAATTATTTTTATTTTTTTTAGTTTCACCCTTTTTATTTATTTATTGATTTAACCCTTCAAGCTCATAGTACAGAGGGGTACTTATTGCCGTGGGCATTTTCAACCAGTCAACGTTTGGGTGATGCAAAGACAAACAGTTTACCTTCTTCGTCTATCGAAGAACATAAAATGTATTATAGAGGATAACAGACTCAAAGCATCAAAGCAAAGTTAATAGAATTAAAATGCGACCGCTACGCAAGCTTTTTCTACCAAATGAAAAAGGATTCACTTGAATCAGACCAGTAGTCAGGAAGAAATCGGTGGAAATTCATGAAAAAAAAAATGATGCTGGTCGATTACATAAAAACAACAAACCACCAACTTTTTAGAATTCGGTTAAATAAAAATAATTACAGGTAGAAATCTCAAAATTAGAATAAATAAACTATCTCTGGCCACCTTACCTAAACAGCTCTAGTATTGAAGCCTTAATTCCTCATAGAAAAACACAAAAGAAATCCTACAAAACAAATTCTTGACTCGAGGGAAATTCATCAAGATTCCCTTTCGGTCTTAATTATTTACAAGAAACGATTCCCTAAGGCATTCTAAATAAGGGCGAGAATCCTTTATGATAAAAGATGAGTAAAACAGGAGCGAAGTTAGAAAAAAAATGTCTTTATTGTTTAAACAAAGTTTTTTCGTTTGTCAATATCGGCAATTGGTTAATTTGCCCGTTCAGCCGAGTAATAGGTTGGTAAAGGAAACAAATCGACAATTTATTCGGACTTTTTGATATTTTTTTCCGTTTTGTTTCGAATGATATTCTGCTTTTAACCAATTGAGGTAACCTTTCTGCTTTTGTTTTTTTAGCTTTAATTTGAGGTGCCAGTATTGATGGAGGGAATAAGACAAAGATAATATTTGTCAATGTTAATGAATATTGTTATTATTCTGATTAATTATTTAAAATTCCAAACTTGTATTAATATTCACACACCATGACAATATGGTAAACATGTTAACAGAACTCCAAGTACTTATAACACTTTGCAAGCATTTTTTTATAATTGTAGGTACTATCTGTACCGCGCAACTTCGTCTGCTTCATATTTTCCCCGTTTTCGCAACATTTTTCATTGCTGCTCCGCTCCTATTGGTCGTGGCGTGATAATGTCTCACCTATAGCCTTTCTCGATAATTGAGCTATCTAATACTGAAAGAATTTTTCAAATCAGACCAATAGTTCCTGAGATTAACGCGTTCAAGCAAACAAACAAACTCTTCAGCTTTATTATTAGTTTTTTTTTTTTTTTTTTTTATGAATGGCATCTCGCAGTTCAACCTAGGAGGTTGTCGTCTGCTTAACCGGACTATCCTGTGGGTGCCTTAAGAGTAAGGCCTCCAGCCAGGGCATAAAAACTTACAAACTAAGCGACTATACGCTGAGGGCACCCCCTGTGGGGTACGAGCCTCGGCTCAGGGCGTCGCTGGGGGAGGACTGCATGGGGACAGGCTGGATCTGAATGATATCATTATTTAGGGGCTGATTTAAAACTACTGGCACAGCATCGCGGGCTGGCTCGAGCGAGGGTCGGGGAGGACATAGACCGGGACGTCGCGACGGACCTCGACGGCGAGGTCGGAAAGACGGCGATTTGTGTCTGATTTTTTTAAGAGTGCTAGTCTCTTTGCTACTCTCCTGGAGGAGGGTGATAGCATCATCGGGAGTGACGAGGGTATGCCGAGGACGGCGTACTGTACTAATGCGCGAGGGTTCGTAACGGGCGGCCGCTGCGATCAGGGGATTACGGTGTTTACTGGCGTTATCGAAGAAACGCTTCGAAAGACGTTTCATAAACTGAAGGACGGTGGGCATTCTAAGGTCTACGTGTAGACGGTCGTTACGGACATAAAAGGGGGCTCCCGTGACTCTACGTAAGAACCGGTTCTGCAAGGTTTGCATCCTATGGATGTATTTAGGCTTGGTGTGAGCGTACACGACGCAAGCGTACGTCATAATGGGGCGGATCACCGCGGTATAAAGGCGCAACTTGCACTTGAGTGACAATTTGCTTTTTGCCGAGATCATGAAATGAAGCCTACCCATAGCAAAGGCAGCTCGGTCGCGAGCTGCTTTGATGTGCGCCGCGAAAGACAGGTGGTTGTCAAGTAAGACTCCTAAGTACTTGGCTTGCTTCTCCCAAGGGATAGGCTTACCGTACATAGTGATCGGGCTGAGCGCGGGTGGCTTGTTTTTACGCGGTTTAGAGAAAAGAACTGCCTGGCTCTTGTCGGGGTTCACCTCGATTCTCCATTTCCGGAACCAAGCGCCTAAGACGTTGGCTGAGGTTTGGAGGGTGCTGTAAATAGCGTCGTGACTGCGGCCAGTGTAATAGATGGCCGTGTCGTCCGCGAACAGGGCTAACTGAGCCTTCTTGCTCTTGGGGATGTCACTGGTGAACAGAGTAAAGATAAGGGGAGAGAGCGGGGAGCCCTGAGGGACTCCGGCTCTAATGGGGTGGGGGAAAGACAGTGCCTTCCCGATGCGATAGCGGAAGGTGCGATCCGACAAAAAGTCTCGTAAGATGAGCACGAGACGGTCAGGCACTCCCAGTTTGTACAGCTTATATAATAAGCCGTTGTGCCAGACTTTGTCGAATGCCTTTGCTATGTCGAAAAACAACACACCCGTCATCGCTCCACGCTGGAAGCCAGCGCTCAGGTGTTCTACGATGCGGTGGGCCTGTTGAATGCAAGAGTGTCCGGTCCTGAAGCCGAACTGTTCGTTGGGGATGAGGCTCTTAGCCTCGGCGAAGTCTTTGAGTCGCTTATAAATAAGTCTCTCGTAGATTTTACCGAGTGCATTCAGGAGACTGATAGGTCTGTAGCTTGAAGGCTCAGACTTGGGTTTGCCTGGCTTGGCGAAACCGATGACAGTGGCGTCTTTCCATATTTGGGGAAACGCGTTGTTGCTCAGGGCGCCATTGAAGATGGCCGCCATTAACACGACGAGCTGAGCGGGGAGGAGTTTGAACACCCTATTGGTGATTCCGTCGGAGCCGGGTGCTTTCCGCGGTTGAAGTTTATTAATGATGTCTTGCACTTCGTCAGCTGTGACCGGAGGCAGAGGATCATCAGGGTCTTCTTCGGGGGGCAGGGCGGCTCTACGTTCGACGAATGCGTTCACCTCATCGAGATGTCGCTTGTCTACTGGTTGCGAGCTGGGGTTATTATTAGTAAGTAAGTTTTATTATATATAGTAAATATAAATTTGTAGGTATATTAGATGTACACACTTGTTTGAGCAAATAAAGTTATCTGAATCTGAGTATTAGGTAAGTAATGTTGCGGTATTTCCAACTTAGTCATCATCTGCCTAGCCTTTTCCCAAACTTTCTTGGGGTCGGCTTCCAGTCTAACCGGATGCAGCTGAGTACCAGTATTTTACATGAAGCGACTGCCTATCTGACCTCCACAACCCAGTAACTGGGTAATACGATACCCCTTGGTAAGACTGGATGTCAGACTTTTAGCTTCTGACTACTCGTAACGACTGTCAAAGATCTACAAATGACAGCCGGGACCAACGGCTTAACGTGCTTTCCGAGGCACGGAGGAAACTCGATATGTAATTATGGCCACCCATCCACAGACCAACCTCGGCAAGCACGGCTTAACCTTAGAGATCGACCTGGCCGGCTGTTATTATTTAGCCACGAGCTCCTCAATTTATTTCCAACTTAGTATTGTACCTAATACTTGACTGCCTCGTTGAGGTAGTGTTTGCAAGTGCGACTGCTGAGCATGAAGTCCTGGGTTCAATTCCCTGGTCGGGCAAAAAGTTATTGGATTTTTCCATCAGGAATTTCTCAGAAGCAGCCACGGAGTCCGGACTTGTGCCCGGTTGATGGCAAATGTCCAGTTGGGTAGGCCTAACTTCGAGAAAGACGTCAATCGTCGAATCGACTTGGCTGGGCAGCGATCGGGAAGTTGTGTGGTATCTTCTCGTCCAACTTACCGCAGTGTCTCAATACGTAAGTCCATAACCCGTGATGTCAGTGATAACATATGGGACCGAAACGTGCTCGCTCACAATGGGCCTCATAAAAAGGCTAAAAGTCACCCAAAGGGCAATGGAGAAGGCTATAAATAAAATAAAAACTATGCTACTAACTATGCTATGCTCGGAGTTTCCTCGCGTGATCAAATGAAGAAATGAGGACATCTGCAACAGAACCAAGGTAACCGACGTAGCGCGAAGAATTGCCAAACTTAAGTGGCAGAGGGCAGGGCACATTCCTCGCAGAACGTTGGAAGGCCTCGCAATAGATGGACCGATGACCTGGTGAAGGTTGCGGGGATCCGCTGGATGCTAGACGCACGGGACCGCGTCGTTGGCGTTCATCATCCACCATTGGTAAAGACACAACGTTGTTATTTTTGCTCCTCAGATTTTAAATAAGTATAGTAGTAAAAAGTGGAAATTGTATTATTAATATACGGTTTACTTAAAGCCAGTGAAGTGACCTATCGAACTGTGAAGTTTTTATGGTGATCTGCTTCGTAGGAGCAAAGTTATATCAAAATTAAACAGTGGTAAAAAAATCTTAAATTTGAAAAGTGTAATAACGAACTTTGTCCCTGACCTACGACAACCCGCAGAGCGCTCGATACCTCCCGCGCTAACCACCGCTGTCCCCGTTGTCGCCTGCGCATAGTTTGACGCCCAGCGCATAGCCATCACAACAGAAGTTAAAATTCAGACATTTTGTATCGGTCACGTTGGCGCATTGGTGAACGGGCCGACATTGGGTACAAGTTCTTCGTGTGGTTGTGGGTTCGAGACCGGCCATCGAAGAATTCTTTTTGAATGTTTATCAAAACTGTATGATAATTATCTACAAAATTATTGAAATATGGAAGCAATGCAAAATGTCAACACTCTAAAAAGAGGTCGCCGGTCAAGTTTAGGTCTACATGACAGTGACTTTGATTTAAACATATCCTATCAAAGTTTACCAAACAATGCAACTATCAAAAATGAAGTGACAGAACTCAACGATAAACTTGAAAAGTTAAATGAGGAACTGAAAATAGCAAACTCCGAGATAGAAAGTTTGAACATTGAGAACAGTGAGTTAAAAAAAGAGTTATCATTAGCTCAACATAAAATTAATCTGTACAAATCTGTCGGTGCTTTAGAACTACATAAGAATGACAAATCGATTGCTTCGCCTCTCAAATTCTATTCTCCACAATACCGAAAACGATATGGGTCGTTTGGTATAAGAAAAGGCTTAACAAGAACATCGTCTAAAGAAATAGATTTAAACGCAGTGAGAGATAGTAAAAAACATAACGAAAGCTACAATTTAAGCTGTTTTTTCGAGCAGCCCTTAACATCAGAATGTGACTTACAAAACACAAAAATAAGTCACCAGCATTCTTATCGACAGATTGCAGATCAGGGTAACATTGAAATGGGGACTATAGTTGACACAATGACTGTTGGAACTCTGACAGTAGATATCAGTAATATTTCAGACCCTGAAAAAAAACCCATAAGTTTAACTAATAATATAAAATTGAATACAGAATCAAGTCAATTAATCGGTAGAAAACATCAGGTGAAGATTTTTGCGGACCAAACAGGACTTGATATGAGGAGAGTGCTTCAAGATCTTCTAGGAAATTCCTTTCAAGTTACTTCGATAATCAAACCAGGAGCCCCTATGTCTGAAGTAATAAGTTCATGTGTTGATTTGTGTAAGGAGTTTACCCGCTCAGACTACGTTTTAATACTAGGAGGTTCTAATGACTCTAATCCTCTGAATTTTCAGTCAATTTTGTATTACACCCTGGGACAAGTAAAACACGCAAATATTTTAGTTGGCAAACTCTACAAAAATAATTATCTCAATGTTAATATGCTCAACAATTCGCTGAAACTAATATGTAGCAACTTTAAAAATACGTCATTTCTGCCACTGGATCCGAATTATACTGGTACTAAAATAGCTTCAAAATACATAAATACAGTGACAGCAAGTAGGCTAATCCATAAGGAAATACTGCGTTTAAAGTACAGAAATGACTATTTGGATTATGTTAAAATTAAATCTAATGAATTGAAATGTTATAATAATGCATATTCACAGACAGAGAATGAAACTTCATCGAAGCATTACAAGGCAGTTACAGGTAGCATTGGCACACAGACAGATGATAATGATTTTTTTCGATCCTAAATTGTGTAAATTTAATACTTATGGCCTGACAAATTCATCTGATCTCGATAAATATATCTCCCTTAATATTTATCATCAAAACCTATGTGGAGTTATAAACAAGAAAAATGAATTAGAAGTTTATGTGGAAACCCTTGATAAAAGGCTGGATTACGTGTGTATAAGTGAACACTTCTTGAATGAAAGCACTGCAAAGGTTTTTAATCTACACAGCTATAAGTTAATAGCTTACAACACTAGAAAAAATAAATTAAGAGGAGGTAGTTTAATTTTAGGGCATGTGGATAGTCAGACCGAAATTTGTGAAGCAATAAACAAATTGTATAAAATGGAATGTTTTGAAATTTGTGGTGCTAAAGATACTATCACTGGTCTTTATGTCTGTTGTTGCTATCGAAATCCTGTTGATAAAAATTTCAATCAGTTCTTAGAAAGATTGGAGAAGTTGTTGGACTACTTATTAAATAGGAAATGCATAATATGCGGCGATTTTAATATTGATCTGCTATTGGACAATAAAAAAAGTGAGGAATTCCTTAGTTTGTTAAAATGTTATAATTTTAGGCATCTAATCTCTTCTCCTACTTTCATCCGTAATAATAGTACTTCATGTATAGACAACATCTTAACCAATCTGCCTGATGAATGTGTTTTGGGTGGTGAAGTTGATCACAATGGTTTGGCCGACGGGCATGCAGGTATTTTTGCTGAGGTTCATTTGAAAAAACTATCCAATCTATATTTGAATGAGAATCGGTTTATTGTAATAGATAAAAGAGTATTCAACACCAAAAATAGTGCATTATTCGTACAGGGTATTCTTAAGGAATCTTGGACTGGTATGGGTATAAATACTTTTCTTCAATGTTTTTATAAAGTGTTTCGCAATAGCTTCAGAAAGAGAGAATGTAAAATTAACCTTAAAAATAAATCACAATTAAAATGGATCACTAAAGGGATACGAACTTCCAGCAAAATGAAACGTTTGTTATGTGCACGCAATGGAAATAACCTTGAACCAAGTGTGTTAAAATACAAAAACATGTACGTTAGGCTATATAGAAAGATTGTTTCTAAAGCTAAAAAGCTTGCTGTAATGACACAAATAAATACATCTAAAAATATGGGTAAGGAAATTTGGAAAGTTGTAAATAAATGCACAAATAAAGAGAAAGTGATACAACGGGAACTTAGGCTTAAAGTTGATGGACAAATTGTTCTGGATCCAGAGGAAATAACGAATTTACTAGTAAATCAATTTAACTATAAAGGTGCTACTAACGTAAATGAAGGAGACCATGCTACGGCATTGCTTCATAGTTACACGGACAGGGTTAGTGGTGACATGCATATTTCTCCTACCACTGCAAATGAGATTAGTACTGTAATTAAGAGAATGGAAAACAAACACTCCTGTGGGTATGACGAAGTTCCGATTAGTCTGTTCAAGGAGCACATTGAAATATTAGCCGAGCCTCTATCTGACTTCTTCAATAAATGTATTAAAGAGGCAATATTCCCAGAACAACTAAAAATAGCGAAAGTAATACCTGTGTATAAAAAGGGAAGTAAGTCTGATCCTAAAAACTACAGACCTATCTCTCTATTACCAGTGCTGTCAAAATTATTTGAAAAGATACTTAAAATTCGACTGTTAGCACACTTGCGAGAAAATAAAGTTTTAAATAAAAGGCAATTTGGGTATCAAAAGGGTGTGGGCACTTCAGACGCCATGTATACGTTATTGGATGATGTAATAAGCAAAATTAATAATAAAATGAGAGTTGCAGGGCTTTTCCTAGATTTAAGCTCTGCATTTGATACTATTGACCACGATTTGCTTCTGACTAAAATGAGTCATTATGGAATAAGAGGAAATGCCTTGAAACTATTCTCTTCCTACTTGAAAAACAGACAGATGTACGTTGAAATTGACAAAACTCAGAATAATTATAAGAAAAGGTATACATCCAAAATTGTACGCATTTCAACGGGTGTCCCACAGGGATCTATTTTAGGACCTATTTTATTTTTAATATTTATTAATGACTTGATTAATTATCTAAATACAATTTTACCGGACATTAAATTAGTAATTTTCGCAGATGATACAAATGCCATAGTGGCAGCTAATGACATGGTAGAGTTGTCAGAAAGGGTGTATGCTACGCTACAAGCTTTTCATGTGTGGTTCACGGCAAATAAATTATTGATTAATAGTAAAAAGACTCAAATAATGTTATTTAAGACTACAGCCCGTAACAAAGATAACTTAAATGTTGCCCTAAATGAAGTCAAAATTGAGCCCGTTGCCGAAGTAAAATTTTTAGGTATACTTATTGACCAACTGTTAAACTGGAAACCAGAAGTAAAAGCAATTGATGGATCGGTATCGTCTGCATGTTATGCTCTGAGAGCCCTGAGAAATGAAATCAGCATAGACCAGCTAAAAATAGTATATTTTGCGCTGGTGGAGTCAAAAATTAGGTATAGCATACTTTTTTGGGGACACAGCTATGAATATAATAGTAGAAGAGCTTTTGTACTCCAAAAACGTGCGATTCGTACTATGGTCCGCATCTCACAAAGGGAAAGTTGCCGACAACATTTTATAAATTTAGGCATACTTACGGTACCGAGTCTTTATGTACTGGTACTTTTAAGTAATATGGCCAAATACATGCAAGACTATGAGACGGTGAACGAAAGGCAGATAAGAGAAGGCACCCGTAGACTGGACTTAAAGAATAAAAATTTCAATAATCATAGCCTAAGAATTGTTACACACAGTCCACGATACCAGTCCGTAAAATTATTCAACAAGCTGCCTTTAGATATAAAGAGTGCTGTGTATAGTAACACCTTCAAAATTAAACTCAAGGAATTCCTATTGAATAAGTGTCTATATGCTGTAGAGGAACTGTAATTTTATTAAATTGTAATTTTATTGAGAATGTCATGTTTAAATAATACTAATATTGGATGTTGTGTATTCTGATTTATTGACGTAACTATACAATGAATATTTATTTATATAAATTTTTTAATTTATTCTATCAATTTGTGCAAATTTATCTTAGTTAAATATTTTATTGTTATTATTTTTATTTTTTAGGTGTTGGCCTTTTTGTTTAATTTAAATGTCGAAATCCTACATTGATTAAATGTGAATTTATTATTTTTTGAACTGTTGATGTAATTTATGAAATTCAATTAATTTAATTTATTTCAGTGTATGTACTGTAATTGTGTAATATTTATGTTAAATTCAGATACAAATTACTTGTTTATGAATAAATGACTATGACTATGACTATGACTATGACCGGTCAATGTGGCGACACATGGCGGAGGCCTATGTCCAGCAGTGGACGTCTGTCGGCTGAAATGATGATGATGATGATGGTGATGGCAATAGCCTTGCCATCACCATCATTATCATCATCACAATGCTTGCCCATATTACAATGGGACTAAAACATAACTGAAGAAATGTGGGATTACTGCCGATCCCTTCTCTGATTACATGAGTGATGTTATGGCTGTTTTATTCCGCTTTTAGGTTGTTATTTAAGAGCGTTTGCGCCTTACGGCATTTCATACAAAATTTCAAGTCCTTATTTTCCGAAATGACGGAATCGATTTTTAATGAAACTTAATACGCATAAGCAGGATACTTAGGTCTAAAAAGTTACAAAAAATTTTTTTTCGAAATGTATTGTTAAACCAATTATAAATTTATCTACAGAAGCAGAAATTTCCAATCATTATTTTTTTTTAAAGACATTTCATATTTTATTTTTGGTAACTTTTTAGACCTATGTATTCTGCTTATATGTATGAAGTTTAATTAAAAGCGGTTTAGTCAGTTCAGAAAATAAAGACTTGAAAGTGTGTATTTTTTTTGGGTTACTATAGTTACTTGACTTATTCACCGGCTATGAAATGTTGTAAGGCGTAAACGCTCTTAACCTATTCTAAAAACTGCAATCGCAAATCCATATCTCCAAGATTACTTCACCATCTTCGATCGAACACTAACTAGAGTCTTCGCTAGCGAAAAATATAAAAGTCACCAAGCGAAAACGTCTAGATCCTAATCAGGCTCACGAAGTATTGAAAACTTTTCTAACATCACCTTCAAAGGATTTTCAACTCATTCTCATTTCGCCCAGAGTTTGAATAAGTTTTTTTTTATCGACTCTTTAATAAAACTTTCGACAGACCAGGCTCTTTCGATTTATATGCAAATTTATTATTTCCAGCTACTTTGGGAGGGTTATAGTGTGTTTGGGAAGACAGGTAAATGTGGTAGGGTAATTTTTATCTTAAGGGACTGTTGAAGTTTAGTTTGCTCTGTATGGTGTCGGACGTACAGAATAGCACCATTCCATATCTTCCCGTGGGTGTCGTAAGAGGCGACTATGGGACTTTCTAGAGAATGGGCAGCAGCGTTTCCTGTGCTTTTGTAACCACCGTACTACGATCGTTAACCCGCCTGCCAAGCGTGGCGATTATGGCAAAACCCCCCATGTTATGTCAATGTGGTGGCGAAATTTGGGGGAGCCCTATGTCCAGCAGTGGACGTCTTTCAGCTGAACTGATGAAGTTTACAGTCATGAGGAGCAAGAGGCTAAACAATAACAGCGGTACGGGTCGATCTTCAGGTTAAGCTGGGCTTGCTTATGTTGGTCCGTGGATGGGTGACCACCGATTAGATACCGGGATTCCTCCTTGCCTTGGAAAAATCTGACAACCAGCCTACCATCATCATCAGCCTAAAATGTTCCCACTGCTGGGACACAGGCCTCCTCTCTATGAGAGGGAGTGGGCCTGGGCTGTAATCCACCACGCTGGCCCATTGCGGGTTGGTAGATGTCACATGTCTTCGAATTATTAGTTCTAGGACATGCCGGTTTCCTCACGACGTTTTCCTTCACCGTTTTAAGAGCAGCGGTGATGAAATAAATTACACAAAGTAATGCGCCTGCCTGGGTTCGAACCCACGGCTTACTGCTCGTAAGTCGGGGCTGCTACCACTGAGCCACCGCAGCCTACCAAGGGGTATTGTATTATGCAGTACTAACTGGGTTGTGGAGGTCAGATAGGCAGTCGCTCCTTGTAAAATACTGGCATTAAGGTGAATCTGAAAAGATTAGAAGCCGACCCCAATATACTCGGCTGATGATCATGTTGAACTTTGCAGTCATTTGTTAATTAGTGTGTTGATGATTTGGGAATTGAAAAGTGAAGATTGCCGCAGGCGCTTCATTCTTAAGCTGCATAATCCAGTTTGAGAGCAGCGGTAGCCCAGTGGTGGCAGCTCCGACTTACCAGCAGTAAGCCTTGAGTTCGCAGGCGCATTACTTTGTGTAATTTATTTCATCACCGCTGCTCTCAAAAACGATGAAGGAAAACATCGTGAGGAAACCGGCATGTCCGAGAACTAAAAATTCGAAGACATGCGACATCTACCAACACGCATTCGGCCCGCGCGGTGGATTACAGCCCACTCCCTCTCATAGAGAGGAGGCCTGTGTCCCAGCAGTGAGAACGTTATAGGCTAATCATGATGATGATGAATCATGCAATTAGCGGGTATTTTTTTTTTGTTATCTTCTCTTTCTTGATCGTGTGGTTAGTGCCTAACTTAGTGTCAGAGTTATTATACCGGCCGAGAAATATCTCCCAGGCATGCTGTTTTCCTCGCGATGCGATGTATTCCTTCACCAAAGTAAGTGATAATTAATACAATACTCACATGAATCCAAAAACCAGCCAAGTGCGAGTCGGACTCGCGAACCGTACCATTATTTGTAAAATCGAGCAAAAAAATTACTATTTCGTATAAGAGCCCCTTTAAATATTTATTTAATTCTGTTTTTAGTATTTATTGTTATAGCGGCAACGGAAATACATAATCTGTAGAAATTTCAACTGGCTAACTATCACGGTCCATGAGATAAAGCCTGGTGACAGACGGACGGACGGACGGACAGCGAAGTCTCAGTAATAGGGTCCCGTTTGACCCTTTGGGTAGGGAACCCTAAAATCAAGAGTGGTGTCTCTTAGTTTCGAACTTGAGACCTATATCTTGGCTGTTCGACGGAAACACCACTGGGCGATCAGTGCTAATTAGGCCAATTACAAAGTATACAGAAAAATTTAATGTATGCCAACATATTTAAATTTTTGTATGTTTACACTTATCAATATTACACCAAGCTTTGTGCTGATCAGTATGATCTGATGTAATATTGTTTTGTGAATTTGTGTAACCATTGATGAAAATTGTTAGTTATGTACAAATAATCTTAGTATTATTGCACTAGATACTCCATGTATGATTAGACTCCATGGTTAACTTGCTATATTGTCTAGGTATGTCAAGTCTATAAAAATAAAATTTAGTTCTGTTCAAACTGCGAATCAAGCGTTTTATTATAGGTTATGGGCCCAGAAAAACGTTTTTTTGTTTCTCGCGAAAAGACTTGCAAGTTTGTGCCGATTAGTCTTCGCAGATTGAGAATACGCTGTGCTATTGAACTGTGAACTGTGGAAGTAAAAATTGACTTGTATGATAGTAAAAATGTCGACGAATTACATCGTGAGTGTGCCAAAGTTAAAAGGTCGGGAGAACTACTCAGAGTGGGCTTTCGCCGCGGAGAATTTTCTCGTTTTGGAAGGAACTTTTGATTACATCAAAGTTACAATTACAAAACCGGATGAAGCCGCAGTTGACGCGAAAACTAAAGCCAAGTTGATCTTGACGATAGACCCGGCGCTTTATGTACACATCAAAGACTCGAAGACTTCTAAAGAGTTGTGGGAGAAACTCAAGAATTTGTTCGACGATTCCGGTTTTACCAGGAGAATCAGTCTATTGAGAACTCTCATATCAATACGTCTAGAAAATTCTACATCGATGACTTCATATGTCACACAAATCATAGAAACTAGTCAAAAGTTAAATGGATCGGGCTTTAACATTAATGATGAGTGGATCGGATCGCTACTTTTAGCAGGATTATCCGAAAAATATTCGCCAATGATAATGGCAATTGAGCACTCAGGCATTGCGATAACAGCGGACGCCATAAAAACCAAATTGATGGATTTGGAGGAAAACAGTGGTGACGCGAGCGGAGCTTTTGCGAGTTTCCGAAAATTTTGTAATAGTGGCAGCACTTCAGGAACTAGAGACAAAGGACATACGTCAAACTCAAATGTGTCAATGTCGAAACCGAAGATTATAAAATGTTATAAATGTAAACAAACTGGACATTATCGTAATCAGTGCACCATTGTTGACAAAGATTCAGTGAATAAGAAGTCTAGTGAACGCAAACATAGCAACGCGTTCAGTGCCGTGTTTTTAAATGGCAGTTTCTCAAAGAATGATTGGTATATAGACTCTGGTGCAAGCACTCATTTAACCGCAAATGAACATTGGATTAAAAATGTTTCTGTCGACCATCCCATCAAAGAAATTGTGGTCGCGAATAAGGAAAAGGTACCGGTTAAATGTTGTGGTGATGTATCGATAACGACTTTGACAGATAACTGTGAGTATGATATAGTTGTTGAAGGAGTATTGTGTGTACCTAGTTTGACCACCAATTTGATTTCCGTAAGTCAACTAATTGCCAAAGGCAACCGAGTACAATTCTCCAATAGTAGTTGTGAAATTTATAACAAAACTGGAGAATTAGTAGGTACAGCTTCGTTGCTGAATGGTGTTTATAAGCTGAGAATGCCTGAAGTTTTGACAGCTGCAGTGATGGACTCAAGTGATAATTGGCATCGCAGACTAGGCCATGTCAACAGCAGTTACCTTAACAGAATGCAGGATGCCGTGGAAGGATTCACACTAGAGAGAAAGACAGATATTTCAAAGTCGTCGTGTGCAGTGTGCTGCGAGGGTAAGCAGAGCCGATTACCCTTTCCACAGAATGGCAATAGAAGTAAAGAACTTCTGCATACTATACATACAGATGTATGTGGTCCATTCAATAATGCTTCAATTGGAGGTTCTAGATATTTTATTTTATTTGTGGACGATTACAGCCGCATGATCTTCATTAACTTTATGAAGAACAAAAGTGAAGCTTTTAATCATTTTAAAAGTTACAAAGCACTTGTAGAGAACCAACTTAACAAGAAAATAAAGATCCTACGAAGCGACAATGGCAAGGAATTCTGCAACAAAGATTTTGATGAATATCTTAGGAACTCAGGGATAATTCATCAGAGAAGCAATCCTTATACGCCTGAACAAAATGGTTTGGCTGAACGTTTCAACCGTACTATAGTAGAAAAGGCTAGATGTATGCTTTTTGATGCAGATCTTGATCGAAAGTTTTGGGCTGAAGCGACTAACACTGCAGTCTACTTACAAAATAGGACTGTAGCGTCAACTCTTAATGGAAAGACGCCTTTCGAGATGTGGACAGGTGCAAAGCCTGACGTCAGTCATCTGAGAGTTTTTGGGAGTGTAGTAATGAAACATATACCCAAAGAAAAAAGGCTTAAATGGGACAAGAAGGCTGAGAGAGGAATTTTAGTTGGTTATCCAAATGATGTGAAAGGGTATCGAATCTACAATCCTAAAACTAAGAAAGTTACAACCAGCCGTGATGTAATTATAATGGAAAAACCACAAGCAGTAAAAAATGTTGTTCAGATCGAAGAAAATCCAACAGATTCTACCGTGCATGAAGATTCAGTGGGGGAAATGTCCATGTCAGAGGACTCTGGAAGTGGAGATTACCATGATGCTGATGAGACATATATACCAGATGAAGACTCTTCGGCCAGCAGTGTGGAAAGTGTTGTGAGTAACAAACAATATGATTTGCGTAGGCAGAGAAAACAACCTGACAGGTATGGTTTTTCCAATGCTTGTATCAGTGGTAGTGTAGATGATACTGGTGAACTTTCACTTGAGGAAGCTCTCAAAGGGCCTGAAAAAGAACAATGGTTAGAAGCAGTGCGTGATGAGTTACAGTGCTTTAATGATAACGATGCTTGGGAAATTGTAAATGTGCCTGAGGGTAAAACCATAGTTCAATGTAAATGGGTTTTACGGAAGAAGTTTGACAGTGAAAACAATGTAAGGTATCGTGCCAGGCTAGTCGCTAAAGGTTTTTCTCAAAAATTTGGTGTTGATTACACAGAAACATTTTCGCCTGTAGTTAGACACACAACCCTACGGCTATTGTTTTCATTGTCAGTACAACTGGGACTTGATGTTACACATCTAGATGTCAAAACCGCATTTCTGAATGGTGACCTGGAGGAAACCATCTACATGCAGAAACCAGACTGTTATGAGGTTTCTGGTGGCTCTAACCAAGTGTTAAGACTTAAGAAGGCCATTTATGGCCTGAAGCAGGCCTCTAGAGCCTGGAATAAGAAGGTAGATAGTTGTTTGCTTGAAAATGGTTATTGTAAATCTAAGTTGGAACCTTGTATGTACACAAAAAATGTTGGCAAATACAAGACTATTATAGCATTATATGTAGATGATTTTTTCATATTTTCAAATAGTATGAATGAAAGTGAACATCTCAAGAATGTATTGTCAGGCCAATTTAAAATCAAGGACTTAGGTGAAGTAAAACAATGTCTAGGAATGAATGTTAAGTTTGATAAACAAGAGAATTCTGTAACCTTAAGTCAAGAAAATTACATAAATATATTGTTGCAAAAGTTTCACATGACTGAATGTAAAACTGTTAATACTCCAATAGAGTCGAAGTTAAATATCAGAAGTGATCAGAATGTGAATGATCAAATACCTTATCAGCAGCTTATAGGGAGCTTGATGTACTTATCTGTTTTAACTAGGCCAGACATTACATATGCTGTGAGCTACCTGAGCCAGTTTAATAATTGTCACACAGATGAACACTGGGGATATGCTAAGCGGGTTCTGAAATATTTAAAAGGGACTATTAATTTTGGTATAAAGTATTGTATAAATGGAAATTCTGAAATAAAAGGTTTTGTTGATGCCGATTGGGCTAATGACACCTTAGATAGGCGGTCATATACCGGATTTAGTTTTGTGCTTGCTAATGGCATAATATCTTGGGAATGCAAAAAACAAAAAACTGTTGCGCTGTCGAGCTGTGAAGCTGAATACATGGCTATATCAGAAGCCTGCAAAGAAGCCATTTATTTAAGAGCTTTGCAATTCGAAATTACTAATAAAATGTATACTGTAAGTTTGTTTAATGACAATCAGAGCGCACAAAAGCTATCGACAAACCCTGTGCTTCATAAAAAATCCAAACACATTGATGTTAAATACCACTTCACTAGAGAATGTATTTCAAATAACATAGTAAGATTAAGGTACTTGTCAACAGCCAATATGCCTGCTGACTTATTAACAAAAGGTTTGTGCTCCAAGAGGCATTATTCTTTTATGGAGTTATTAGGTTTAGTGTTGATTTAAATTTAATTTTCTTATTGTGATTATTTGAGTGGGGGTGTTAGTTATGTACAAATAATCTTAGTATTATTGCACTAGATACTCCATGTATGATTAGACTCCATGGTTAACTTGCTATATTGTCTAGGTATGTCAAGTCTATAAAAATAAAATTTAGTTCTGTTCAAACTGCGAATCAAGCGTTTTATTATAAAAATATTGTAATTTCTTTTATACTACGTGTCTGTTAATATGGATCGTTCTAAAAGTAAGACGTCTTATAATTTTGGATATGTATGTAGCGACCTACAAAAAGCAACTTACTACGAAAAGTACTACTGCGCCATCTATGACACGACGGAAGAACTAACATCAATTTTCTACATCTCGCAAGTAAAGTTTACATCGATTTAAGACTATATAGGAAAAACCCATCAACAACTGTCGGGCAGTTGCCCACCAGACACAACACCTGTCTGGTCGAAAGATCCTCCCTTTTCTAAGGAGTATCGAGGAACTTTACACCCTGTTCCTCATACCCCTAAATGTATTTTTTTTTGACTTTCGTTGCTGACCGTACATAATAATTATGTGTGTTTATATTATGCCTGACATCCTGGTTGCTGAACTAGCACATAAAAAAGCAGTTCCAACCTAAAAACACTTTTATCTCGATTAAGTATTGAAATCTTTATCTGTTTTACTTCCTGCTCTTAAAACGTCGAGTTCTGAACTGGAACCAATAAACTGAAGTTTGATTTCCCTCAGGTAGCATTATATTGGCCGAACTGGAAGTGGGGTCAAACGTTTTGTGTTAAATTTCTAATTGCACCTCCAGGATCGAGGCTTTTTAGTAGTCTGACAGTTGAATAAAGAATTAATTGCGAGGTTTTTGGGTTTTTGAATCATCATCATCATCATCATTTCAGCCAAAAGACGTCCACTGCTGGACATAGGCCTCCCCTAAGTTTCGCCACATTGACATAACATGGGGGGTTTTGCCATAATCGCCACGCTTGGCTGGCGGGTTGGCGATCGCAGTACGGTTGTCACAAAAACACATAGAATGCTGCTGTCCATACTCTGGCAAGTCCCTTAGTCGGCTCTTACGACACCCACGGGAAGACATGGGATGGTGCTATTCTTTGCGTCCGACACCATACAGAGCGTGAGCGGTTTTTGAATGATTTCTTTATATTACGACTCAAGTTACCCACGATACATTATTATTATTTATTACCCACGGCTTTATTCTAGCTCAAGGCTTAATAATAAGCTTCCCAAGGGTGGTTCGAGGATGAGTGACCGCCCATTACATACCGAGTTTCCTCCGTGCTTCGTAAAGCATGTTAAGCCGTAGGTCCAGCTGTCATTTGCAGATCTTTGGCAGTCGTGACAGCCAGTCTTACCAAGGAGTATCGTATTACCCAGTACTAGCTGGGTTGTGGAGGTCAGATAGGCAGTCGCTCCATGTATAATAATGGTATTCAGCTGCATCCGATTAGACTGGAAGCCGACCCCAACATATTTGGGGAAAGGCTGGGCAGATGTTGATGATGAAGTGTAGAAGGGGGGGAGGGGGGTTGGTAGGTTTTACGCTCCTTTGGTAAAAGTTAAATACGACAGTAATCCAAGAAAGCGTTTTATCTTTAAACAATTTCCTAATGACTGCTTAGGGATACACTTCTATCGTTCTTAGAACTTTTTATTTTATTAAAGCAATTTTTTTGGATCCCTAGAGGAAAAATGGTGTTATTTAATTTTCTTTCTTATTCAAATTCAACACTGTTTCATAGTCCGGTAGTCGCAATTACTACTGTAGATCAAGGGCTACTCGGCTGGATGAGGTTACAAAAGTGTCGTTTTAAAATAGCTGGGGGAACTACAAAAGGATTGTCCTTATTATATGCAAGGTGTCGTTTTACGTCCTCGTCAAAATACAGGAGGATGTCACAAAAGACATAAATTATCAATTAAAATGACGGCACCTAGTTAAAAACGCTGATTTTTTGGTAGTTTACGTTTGTCAGTTTTTCAATAACCCCTTAACGTAGTATTGGGAATAAGAAATTATCGAATAAACCTTTGAGACGTTTTGTTTGTGTGAAAGCGCGGTTATAGGGCAAGGATCAGACGGGCTGCGTTTAAAACAAGGGTGGTTCACACTTAACGTCCGTAAATAAGAATAAAAATAAAAATTACCCTTTAATACATTTAATTACGACGAGAATCATTAGCATAGTTACCTCCTTGAATTTTACGAGGATGCAAAACAACATCTTGTATAAACAGCTTTAAAGGAACATTAACATCCGTATAAGTACTTATTAGCTTAATCTTGAAAACTACTTATCCGATTTACGTGATTATTGTTTAATTATAATTGTGTACTACCTGGTTTGGTTTAATGGCCGCATGTGCGATAGCTGAGCATGAGGTCAAAGAGGCAGTCAGGCAAAGACTTTTTAAATTATTCCTTCAGGTTTTCTCAGTAGCTGCTACGGTACATATATTTGTGCTAATGGCAATAGCTCCGTATGGTGCCGGACGTAAAGAATAGCACCATCCCATATCTTCCCGTGGGTGTCGTAAGAGGTGACTAAGGGATTTGCCAGAGAATGTCAAAATGTCAATGTGGCGACACTTGAGGGAGCCCTATGTCCAGCAGTGGACGTCTTTTGGGCTGAAATGATGAATGGCAATAGAGTTACCCTCAGGGACTCAAACTGTAACCGTAATAAGTGTTTTAAACACTATTTTTTAAAACAATTATAACAGAAAAACAGTTTTTAATGTAACATCTTCATCATCATCATCACTATTTCAGCCGAAAATGTCCACTGCTGGACATAGGCCTCCCCCAAATGACGCCACATTGACCGGTCCCGTGCGCCTCGCATCCAGCGGATCCCCGCAACCTTCACCAAGTCATCGGTCTACCTAGTGAGAGGCCTTCCAACGTATCGTCTTCCGGTTTGCGGTCGCCATTCCAGAACTTTTCGGCCCCATTGGCCATCCGTTCTGCGAGCAATGTGCCCTGCTCATTGCCACTTAAGTTTGGCAATTCTTCGGGCTACGTCGGTATCCTTGGTTCTCTTGCGGATGTCCTCATTTCTGATTCGATCACACAAGGAAACTCCAAGCATAGCCCTCTCCATTGCCTTTTGGGTGACTTTAAGCCTTCTGATGAGGCCCATTGTAAATGTAACAGATACAATAATATTACCGTATCAAACTGTAACCTTTTATATGTGTTAATATGTGTAACTGAAATAATCAATAATAGCTTTAGTATGCTGCATTTACTTTGTTACACTTATTAACACTGTTAACACTTTTATGTCTGTTACAGATATGTTACGGTTTAAAACACATTTATAGTGTTACATATTTGATTCTGTTACCAATTCAACATGTAACACTTATAATTCTGTAACCTTTATGAAGGTGTTTTTAAGTACTTAGTTACCCTTATTACATAGGATTCCAACTTAACTAGCGAAATGTGGCTATACTGTATGGTACACATCTCATCATCTTCCTGCCTTTCTCCCATTTTATTTGGGGTTAGCCCAACACGTCTCTTTCCTCCATTCTCCTCTGTCATTCGTCATGCTATCATTTACTCCTTTTTCCTTCATATCATTTTTCACACAATTTATCCTTCTTTTCCTTGTCTTCCTCTCCCTCTCCATCCATCCACATTACTACTTTACACGACCAAGGTAAGTTTGCACCTCGCAATTTTTTGTGTATATTTCAATGTATATATTTGTATAATATAATGTTAAAAACAATAAATGCAAAGTATCTAACAAACATTTGTTTACTTTTTTATAGTCATAACGAATCCTTTTTTGCAGACCGTACCTAAGCGTCAGTCTGATATAATCGACGCGAGGTGCAAACTCAGCCTGGTCGTGTAGTATATTCATCACTCTTTTACTCACATGTGTTCCATTCCTCCTCATCATATGTACATACCAAGACAGACGACTCCCTTTCATCTTTTCTGTATCCAGCGCCACTTTCAAACTTCCACTTATGTGCTCATTTCTAACTTCATCCATTTTAGTCACTCCACACATCCATCTCAACATTCTCATCTCTGCTGCATGCAATCTTTTTTCAACTGTGTTTTTCACTGCCCAGCATTCAGATCCACACAGTACGACAGTTCGTATCACGGACTTGTATATTTTCCCCTTTACCTTGAGAAGCATCCGTGGGTCATAAGTTGTTCCAGTGGCCTGTCGCCATTTCATCCAACCTGAGTTGGTCTGGTGCGTTACCTCCCGGTCTACATCGCCACGGTAGAATATTGTACCAACACATCTCGCGAGCCAAATTTAAAGCGACATCTGTTCAGTTGATAAGAAGACAAAAGGTAACAGACATGAAGACAGAGTTAAGTACATTCACGTTTATAATATACTAGTTGATGCCCGCGAGTTCGTTCGCGTGGAAATATAAACCTTTCTCTTGAAACATTTTGTCTATTGATGAAAAACGCATCAACATATGTTGCGTAGTTTAAAAGATCTAAGCATATAGACGGCGGGAAGCGACTTTGTGATATACTATGTAAGAAAAAATTAATTCTCTGTTAAAAAAATATTTGAATAATACGGATTTTAATAGCTTGGTAAGCTAAGATTCTCTTAGTGACAAATATCTGACTAAAAGCCTACATATCAGAGTAATTGTATTCTGTCTCCCGATTCGTAAAAGAAAACAATTTTGTTTTTCCTTCTATTTGCCTTAGCTTTCTATTTTGCGAGTTCCAATATAGATTAATAAGATTTCTGTATCAGACAATATGTTATTGAGCTGACCTCTGCCTTCGAAGTCTCGTTTAGTTTATTCGGTCAGTTTGTTCAACCAGTTGTGAAAAATCTTTAATCCATTTTTACTTATGTGATGTGCCATAATCTAATCTAAAATACTAAGAATAAAGCTGAAGAGTTTGTTTGTTTGTTTGCTTGAACGCGCTAATCTCAGGAGGTCCGATTTGAAAAATTCTATCAGTGTTAGATAGCCTATTTAGCGAGGAAGGCTATATATCATCACGCTACGACTAATAGGAGTGGAGCAGCAATGAAAAATGTTGCGAAAACGGGGAAAATGTGGCGCAGACGAAGTTGCGCAGGACAGCTAGTATTTTATATTTCCCGGACTTAAAACATACATAAACATCACGCCTGTAATCCCTCAAAGGGTTAGGCGGTAATGTACTTGATATTTAGACTCCCATATTTCGCCAATTATGTCTAAGTACCATGTAATAGGGGCGAGCCTATTTCCAATAGTCAGGCACAAATTCAATTTGCCTATCTTGAGTGGCAGTGGGCAGGGCACATTGCTCGTAGAACGGATGGGCGATGGGGCCTAAAAGTTATGGAATGGCGACCGCGAACCGGAAGACGATGCGATGGATGGCCCCCACTAGGTGGACCGCTAACCTGGTGAAGGTTGCGGGGATCCGCTGGATGCGAGTCGCACGGGACCGGTCAATGTGGCGACACTTGGGGGAGGCCTATGTCCAACAATGGACGTGTTTTGGCTGAAATGATGATGATGATTGGCACAAATTCAGACTGAGGCTGCTACTGAGATATTTCTGTTGGAAAAACCCAAATTAAGCGTTTTTCCCGACCCAGGCATGGTTACCAGGATCTCATGCTTAGCAGTCCCGCTTGCAGTCACTAGACCAACGACGCAGTCAGAGAGGGCATAGGTAGGTCCTTATTTTGTATAATATCATCGACTAGCTGTCCCGCGCAACTTCGTCTGAGTCACATTTTTCCCGTTTTCGCAATATTTTTTATTGCTGCTCCGCTCCTCTACAGCGCTATCTATTAAAAACTTACTCAATCCAGTCAACAGATACCACCGTCTGTTAGAATCGTTTGGAGCTAACAGATAATTGTGACTTGATTTGCAATAAAATTATATTGCGACTATAAATTGAGATGTAAGCTATCCTATCTTTCAAGTTGGATCAAACTGCATACGGTGTGCAAATTTGATTAAAATCGGTTAAGTAGTTTAGGAGTCTATCCCCGACAAACAACGTGACACGTAATTTATACAGGGTGTAACGGAAAGGGTATATACATACTTAACGGTGTGCTACAGACCATCCAACTGAACATGTTTCTCCACATAGAAACATCGCCATAGCGAAAAAAATATCAGCTGCCCCATACATTTGGGTCAAATAGGTATTGAAATTTTGTATGAAAAAATTATGAAAAATTATGAAAAAATTATCTAGTGCTCACTAGATAATTTTTTCGTTATTACGATGTTTGTTTGTGGAGAAACATGTTCAGTTTGATGGTCTGTAGCACACCCTTAAATAGGTATATACCCTTTCCGTTACACCCTGTATATATAAGATGTGTACTTGCTTTAATTTCCCCGCAGTACTAACAGCTTCAATACAAGTGCACAATGCCATCAAATCAAGCCGCATGACTCTACTGTTTGTATATTTGTCAGTATGTAAACACAAACGCAGGACAATCGATTTCACTATTGAGAGGGGCTCATGGGTAAATAATAACAGATATAGGGTTCGATATTGAGAGCAGCGGTGGCCCAGTGGTGGCAGCCCCGACTGACGAGCAGTAAGATATGGGTTCGAACCCAGCCAGGCGCATTACTTTGTGTAATTTATTTCATCACCGCTGCCCTCAAAAACGGTGAAGGAAAACATTGTGAGGAAACCGGCATGTCCTAGAACTAATAATTCGAAGACATGTGACATCCACCAACACGCACTGGGCCCGCGTGATGGATAATAGCCCACTCCCTCTCATAGAGAGGAGGCCTGACCCCAGCAGTGGGAACATTATAGCTGGCTGATGATGATGATGATACGGTTCGATCGAAGGTCAACTTATGGTTGCCAAACTTGGCCTGTAGTTGGATGATCATCTATGACATATCGAGACCCATCCGTGACTTACAAAGCACTATGAACCGTTGTCACCGATCTGTAGATTGTTGACAGTCGTTACAGGTAGTCAGTGGCCCTAAAGTCTTATCAAGAGGTTTCGTATAACCCAGAAATAACCGGCTTGTGGAGATCAGATTGGTCGCTCTTTGTTCATTTTCAGCTGCATCTGGTTAGAAGATGGAATCTGAACCTAATATAGTTGTGAGTAAGGTAAGGCAGATGATGAGTCCCAACAGCTTTAACTTGAACACAACATAATATCATCACCATCATATCTGTTATCCTCGAAGGGTTAGGCAGAGGCGAACCTAATAGTACACCCACATTTCGCCAGTTATGTTTAAGTCCCATGTAATAGGGCTCAAGCCTATTGTCATCAACCGGGCACAGATCCAGGCTTCATGGCTGCTATTACGATATTTCTGATGGAAAAACACAATAACACGTTGCTCGACCTGGGAAACGAATCTAGAACCTTTTTTTCAGCAGTAGCGTTTGTGACTAGACCACAGAGGCGAATAATCATAATTTCAGACGAAAAACGTCCACTGCTGGACATAGGCCTCCCCCAAGTGTCGCCACATTGACTGGTCCCGTGCGACTCGCATCCAGTGGATCCCGGCAACCTTCACCAGGTCATCAGTCCACCTAGGCCTTCCAACGTATCGTCTTCCGGTTTGCGGTCGCCATTCCAGAACTTTTCGACCTTATCGGCCATCTGTTCTGCGAGCAATGTGCCCTGCCCTCTGCCACTTAAGTTTGTCAATTGTTCGGACTACGTCGGTTCTCTTGTGGATGTTCTCATTTCTGATTTGATCACGGAAGTAAACTCCGAGCATAACCCTCTCCATTGCCCAAGAGGCAAATATTGTCACCAAAACATGTTTATTGGACGATTCCACTGTTTGTTAGTACGTCAACAAACGGACAATTGATTTCGCTAATGGAGGCCGTTGTGATAATCAGGTATCGAATAATTTGGTTTACATAATCGATTGACTATTTTGATTCGGTAGCGCTGCTGTTTAGTTTGGTGCGTCCGAATATAATAAACGCCATGTTATTGTATGGTTCATCTGTTTGCATAGAAGAAGCTGGTGGCTTAATAAGAACAGCCGTTATGCCGCGTTTGCCAAGGTCGGTCTGTGGATGCGTGTCCATCAGTTACTTACCGAGTTTCCACCGTGCCTCGGAAAGCACTTTAAGCCGTTGGTTTCGGCTGTCATTTGAAGATGTTTGACAGTTGTAACAGTTTATGATTTCGGGAATTTAGACGAGATATTATCAACTCTATGTTACTTCTTCTAAGTACCAGTTTGCCGTGCTTGACTCAGTGGCACGCAGAGCAAAGAGGCTGATTGACGACGTAAAATTGGTGGATGCCAAGCTTCACAGCAGGTTGCCTGCTTGTCGGTCTTCTACAGGCTTTAGTTCAGTGTGTGTGCCCAAGAACTCCACGATCTCATCCCAGCGGCTCTCTTCTACCATCACACATCTAGACTGACTGTAAGTTACCGTCCCCAACTTTTTGCTATTCCACCAATTCGCACTAAGCATTTTCAAACGTCTTTTATAATGCTCACAGCAAAGGATTGGAACTCTCTACCTGCGTCTGTGTTTCCGAACGCTTACAACCCTAATCTCTTCAAAGTTATTCTTCCGTCGACATAGCCCGTCTCTACGGCGGTCATGCTACGCGTGCAGGTCAGGATATAAGCTAACAAAAGTTAACGAGCATCAAGGAACCTACAAGAGGGAACAGGCTTCTTCTAGGTAAGCTGGTACCATCGTCGACTTTGTATCTGTCATCTTTGACCTAGACTAGAGTCAAGAGCAAACCCATAGAACAAAAAAGAAAAACTTCCTTCCTCGAAATTTAGGTAAATTAGCTCTTCCAATTTCGATCACTGATTTTAACCAAAACAAAAAAAAAAAAAACTTAAATCAGAACAAGAATGAAAACGTTGTGTACCTCTAAGCTACTCATACAATTTTAAAACTCAACTTCTTATCAAATAAAAGGACTTTCCATTACTTCTTCAGTTAGAAACTGGTGTTTGCATTAGGAATTAAACTTTACCGCTATGACGTGCATCTAATTCTGAACTATTTTCTTATCCTTGCTACTTTTACGTAATTATCTGAATGTGCAATGTATTTTATTCATATAGTCATTCATATTCATATAATATATATATATATTAAACATATATATATAATATATATATATATATGTTTTTTTATTTATATAGGAGGAGGGTTGGATTTCTAATGACAGTGAAGTTCCTACGTTTTACGTATTTTTTTTTTTTTTTTGGGGCGGGTTTGTATTTATGCTTTTGCGGTTGCACAACGACACGCTTGGCTTATGCTTTGCTTGGTAGTATAGATGCAAGCCTACCTTACTGCCTCCTTCAGAGGCAGTAAGGTGGCGGGGTCTTGAGGGGGAGCGCTACAGTCGTGTAGATCCTCAAGGCAAGTCTGGTGGATTCACCTTCACGAGGTTGCCGCCCTGTTCTCGGTCTAATTCCTTAAGAAATAGACGTAACAAAAACCACCAGGCGCCATCCCAGAATAGCCGAACCGTGGCGGCGAAACCACTTTTAGGCCCGCATAGCCTTGGGGAACCAAATCTCCCCAGAAAGCTGCACCACACCTAGCCAAGGGCTGGCAGCGTGTGGTATTTTTCATCCACAGCCCCAAAAAAAAAAAAAAAAATGAAAGCACAAGGAAAAAAAGTATTACCCCAGGAAGGTACCACTACCACCGGTAGTGGAGAATCCTTCACCGAGCCTAGCTCGGTCAGTCCCTCGTATTCTGGGGGGGACAACCTGTGCTCAGGACCGGGCTCTAGCCTAGACCTGTCTGGCCTTGTGGAGGCCATACCATCCACCGTGAACACCAACACGGTGTCACAGTGGACCGTAGTCGCACACAAGCGACCCTGCAAAAGGGAAGCTTCTGCAGCTACCACCTCGGGGCCGGAGGGCAACCCGGATCGCAGTCGCCATAACCGGCGCGCGCAAAGGCCTGCTCTCCCGCCCAAGACCAACCAGAAGCCACCCGACGCGACAAGAAACGCAGCAGCGGAAACGCAGCGCGAGCCTGAGCCCGTCGCCTCCACGGAGACGGCTGCGGCAATGAAGGCACCGTCGCCAAAACCACCACCTCCACCGTCTCGACCCAACCAGCCGAAACAGAGGCGCAAACCGCGGGGTTTTCGTGGCCGGCGGATCGCAGCGACGGTTCCCACTGCTCCTGAAAAGGAACAGCCTGGTACTGGGAAGGGCCCGAAAGGGCGCGCTTCTTCGAAGCGCTCTCGCCTAGACGAGACCCAGTCTCCCAGGGGGGACACCAAACGCGCGAAAACCGGCGTGAAAACCGACGCGAAGCCGAAGCGGACGGTGAGCTACGCGGACGCGACTCAGTCGCGTCTGAGGGTAGCGGTTATCACCGTCCCACCGAGAGACCTCTCATCGGAACAGGCAGAGCTGCTCCGGGAAGCTATCGACGATAGCATCCTGCAGTCCGTTCTGTCCCCACAGACTCCTGGCGCGCAGGCCCCATCTTTCCGGGGACGTCCTTTCCTGCTGGACGGCGTCCTAGCGATGTGGTGCGAGAACGCAAACGCACTCAGCTGGTTGGAGAGAGCGGTCAAGACCATCAAATCACCGATCCCAGACACCACTCTAGCTGTTGTTGAGCAGTCGGAGCTGAAGAAAAGGATAAAAGCAGGGCTCCTTATTCACACCCGAATCACCGAAGCCGCCACACTGCACAGAGTCCTTTGTGCACAGAACCCGTGGTACAAAGTGGACTCTTGGCAGTGCTACGACATTTCGGTGAGTGACAAGCCTCAGGAACCGGGTTCCAAGGAGAAGGTAGTTCATCTTCTCCTTGGTATACCAGAAGACCAAAAGGAGACCATTCTCGGCCGGGATCGCCGTGTAGCCCACATGTCTGGAAGTGGGTACATTCGGTTCCTCACAGACGAACCGACAACGGCCGAGGACAAAAAAGAGACGACGCAGCAAGCCACAACCTCCACTACTGAGCAGTCCAGCAACACAACAGTACAAGCTCCCCAACAGGGTTTGAGTGTGAGGGAGGCAAGCTCGCCGTTGAATATTGGAGGAGCTACCAGCGAGGAAGATGACGTCCTGCGTAGCCCGTAACTCCTCCAATATCAACGTCATCCAAACCAACCTCCAGCACAAACAAACAGCAGCGGCCACTTTACGCAGAGTGCTGGAGGCAGACAACAAGACGGTCGCCCTGATTCAGGAACCCTGGATCAGAAACAATAGAATCTGCGGTCTGAGCAATATCAGTGGTAAGTTACTCTTAAACACCACTGTTGACAAACCAAGAACATGTATTTTCATGCCAAAAACCATTCCAACCACCATACTTAACCAATTCTGTTCTAGAGACCTCACAGCAGTGAAAATCCTCACAGAAAAGCAAACCATCCTAGTTCTCGCATCAGTGTACATGCCGAGCGACGGCGAAATTCCTCCTAAAGAATTAGCCGACCTGGTGCAATACTGCGAGTCACACAACTGGGAGCTGATCATCTCCGCAGACTGCAACGCGCATCACCCGCTGTGGGGAAGTAAGGATACAAACAAAAGGGGTGAGTTACTAACTGAATATTTATTTCAAACAAACCTGAACATTATAAACAGAGGTACGGAACCTACCTTTGTAAGCTCCAGGTACCAAACCATTATTGATATAACCCTAGCAACGCACGCGGCGGCCAACCTCATCGGGGGATGGCACGTATCGAACGAGCCCTCCTTTGCTGATCACCGCCGCGTATGCTTCCAATTAAAATATAAGCCAACAGACCCTGTTCCATATCGTAACCCCCGCAAAACAGATATAACACGGTACATAAACTCAATAACCGAGGCACTAGGTGACGCACAACTGGCTGATGTAACACTTAGTACAGACAACATTGAATTAAACGTACAATTCGTAACCGCAACACTTTTGAAAGGCTATGAACTGGCGTGTCCTCTTATAACTCCTAAACGCCTGGAAAAAAGCACCTGGTGGGGGCCAGAGCTTGAACGACTACGGAAGGGACTGAGGACACTTTTTAACCGAGCAAAAAATACCAGAACCACTGAGGCCTGGGATGAATACAAAACAGCACAACAACACTACAAGAAACGGATCAGATTCCGAAGAACGGAAGCCTGGCGCAATTTCTGTAGTAGCATAAACGCCACAAACCAAGCCGCAAGATTAAAGAAAATCCTGGCAAAGGGTGACCTCAATCTAGTAGGTTCACTCAAAAAGGAAGACGGCACCTACACAGTCTCGGACGATGAAACCAGTGCAGTACTGCTGAGAACACACTTCCCCGGTTGTCAAGTCGAGCCAGACCAGGAATGGAGTGACGAGCACTACAGCACACCAACAAACCAAGAATGGGAAACAGCAAATAAAATAGTAACCGCGGACAGAATCGAATGGGCCCTAAAAAGCTTCAAATCGTTCAAAGCCGCAGGGCTGGATGGAATATTTCCAGCACTACTACAATGGCACTCCCATCAGATAACCAAATTTTTACTACCAATCTACAGGGCCTGTATAGCTTTTAAATACATACCCAAAGCATGGAGGGAAGCGAAAGTGATCTTTCTACCAAAACCTGGTAAAGACGACTACACCCACGCCAAATCCTTCAGGCCCATTAGTCTAACATCATTCCTCCTGAAAACATTGGAAAGACTAGTAGATCGACACCTAAGGGATGGAGCCCTAAAAGATAAACCGCTACACCCTCAACAACATGCCTACAGAAAGGGCAGATCAACAGAGTCGGCTTTACACGCGGTAGTGCACAAAATAGAGTCGGCTATTGTATTAGAGTGATGTAAGCAGAATAAAAGAGAACTGTTCAATTCGACGATTCGTGTAATAATGCCCATAATTAGTGTGTGCAGTTACAAATATAAGGTTAGGTGAGCTGCACACTACACCTCCCCTTTTTTTAAAAAAAAAATGTTATTATTACATTAGTGAGTACATAATGCATTTTTTTTTACTTAACACAATACAACATCTAAAGTAATACACTTTTAAACCTAATATTATATAAAAAAACATCTTATCTTAGTATTTTAAGTTACAAACAGTTTTGTATTATTTTTATGAATTACATATTCTTTGTCATCTTTTAAAATTTTTACATTTGGTGATACATCTTCAATAACTCTGTATGGTCCTAAATAAACTTTATCTAACTTATTACCTACTTGATTTTTAATTAGAATTAAATCTCCACTCTTATATTTTAATCGATTTACATTTTTATCAAAATTAATTTTTCTTAATTCCTTACTAACTAATAAATTATTTCTAGCTTCAGCTTGTGCTCTCTGAAGCCTGTATTTTAGTTCCAAAGGGTATGAATCAGGATTATATAAAGGATCAACATATGAATTTTGTGCTATATTAGATGGTAAATTACAATTTTTTCCAAATACTAACTCAAATGGAGTGTATTTTGTCTCAGAGTGAATTGTAGTGTTAAAAGAAAAGCACCAGAATGGAAGCCAACTGCTCCAATCTGTTTTGTTGTTGTCACACTGAATCCTAAGATAAGCTCCTAGAACCTTATGAGTATTTTCCAAACCTCCTAGAGTTTCATGATGATAGGCTGTCGAATGCAGTTTATTTATATGCAACAAATTGCAAATCTCAGTAAAAACTGATGACATAAACTCTGTTCCCTGGTCTGTTATTATCTCTTTAGGGATACCATACCTGAGAATAAAATTGTTTACAAATAACCTAGCTACAGAAACAGTATCTTTCTTTTCTAAAGGATAAGCTTCGACATATTTTGTTAAATCACACTGTAATGTCAGAATATACTTATAGTTTAAATTATCTACATCTAAAGGACCCATTAAATCTAAACTATGTCTTTCAAAAGCGGTGGATGCCGTGGATGTGATAACCATCGGCTCCTTCGTATGCCTATTGGAATGCTTTTGAATCTGACAACTTCTACACTTCTTTACGAATTCTGTTACGTCATTAGTCATTCCTGGCCAATAATAGTACTTCCTAATATTATTTAACATTCTGTTAACCCCCGCGTGACCACTCGTAGGTAACAGGTGGAAGTCATTTAAGATCACAGTTTTCGTGTCTTTGTCAGTAACTCTTGTCACATCTTTAATAACAAGTAGCTTAGGAATATCATTTAAATGACTCATTTCCTTTATAAAATTGTTTACAAAAATTTCATTGCGCTTGCTTTTGATTATTATGAGCTCGTTTAGTTTGATTTGCTTACAAAAACGTTGTAATTCTCTCGCTAACACACTTACGGTTGATAACGATCGAGAAATCACAAAAATTGCTGATTTTTCTGGCACGAATTTGCAGTTTCCATTATCGCTTGTGAAATGTTTTGTTTTTTCTATCTGATTTATTGTATTTTTATTAGTGCATAATATCAATTCAACGCTGTGAATTGGTCGTTTGAGGATTTCCACTACCTTAGGTTGATCAGGCCTTTGAGGCGGAGCTGTACGAGGGATACAGAGCAGCGAAGACCGCCCTCCAGGAGGCTGTCCAGCGGGCCAGAGACCTGGGCCGCGAGGAGATGCTGGAGACTCTCGACAGAGATCCGTGGGGGCGCCCTTACAGGATGGTGCGGGACAAACTCCGCACCTGGGCCCCCCCGCTGACGCAGAGTCTCCGCCCTCAGCTCGTGGAGGACGTGGTGAGCGCTCTGTTCCCTCTGCGAGGGGAACATCCTCCCCCGCCTATGGCTCCGCCGCTTGCGGTGCCGGAAGCGGACCACATCGAGGACGATGACGACATTCCGGAAGTGACCGGGGTAGACCTGAGAGCGGCGGTAGGCAGGCTTAAAGCCAAAAATACCGCCCCGGGACCCGATGGCTTGCCTGGCAAAGCCTGGGTCCTGGCCTCGGAGGCTCTCGGGCCCCGACTGGAAGGGCTCTTAAGCGCATGCTTGGAGAGAGGCCAGTTCCCGCTTCGTTGGAAGACGGGGAAGCTGGTCCTCATTCGGAAGCCGGGGCGCCCTGCGGACTCTCCGTCCGCATACCGGCCCATTGTGTTGCTCGACGAGGTGGGCAAGCTCTTTGAAAGAGTCATTGCCAACCGCCTCGCCGGGCACCTTGTGGGGATGGGGCCGGATCTGGCGGAACACCAGTTTGGTTTCCGCAGAGGGCGCTCGACGGTGGACGCCATCATGCGCGTGAGGGCTCTCACGACGGGGGATGCGGTGTCCAGGGGTGGGGTTGTCTTGGCGGTGTCTCTTGACATCGCCAACGCCTTCAACACCATGCCCTGGAGCTGCATTAGGGAGGCACTCCGGTATCACCGGGTGCCGACCTACCTTCGTCGTGTGGTCGGGGACTACCTGACGGACAGGGCCGTCATCTACCCCGGTCGCACCGGAGAATGGAACCGGCGAGAGGTGTCGTGCGGTGTCCCACAGGGATCGGTTCTGGGGCCGCCCTTGTGGAACATCGGCTACGACTGGGTGCTGCGCGCCGACCTCCCTAGCGGTGTCAGTGTAGTCTGCTACGCTGACGACACGCTGGTGCTGGCACAAGGGAGGTCGCACGAGGCGGCGGCCGAACTTATGACACGCGGGGTTGCGATAGTCGTGGAGAGAATCCGGCAACTGGGTCTCGAGGTGGCACTGCACAAGTCCGAGGCCATGTGCTTTCATGGGCCTCGGAATGCGCCACCGTCGGGATCCATACTGACGGTAGGAGGGGTTCCCATCGGCGTCGAGTCGACGCTGAAGTACCTAGGGCTTGTCCTCGACAGCCGGTGGAACTTCGTGGAGCATTTCCGACGTTTGGCCCCCAAACTGGAACGGGCAGGGGCTGCGTTCAAGCGGCTCTTGCCCAACCTGGGGGGTCCAAACGCCTCCTGCCGCAGGCTCTACGCGGGGGTCGTGCGGTCCATGGCCCTTTACGGGGCCCCGGTGTGGGCGCGTTCTCTGAGGCGGCGAGCCGCCCATTATCTGAACGCGCCCCAGAAGGTGGTAGCCGTAAGGCTGATCCGGGGGTACCGCACGATCTCCGGCGAGGCGGCGAGCCTCTTGGCCGGATTGCCGCCATGGGATCTGGAGGCGATAGTCCTCGCGTGCCTGCACGAATGGCGCGCGGAGGCACTACGCCGGGGGGAAACTCCGCTGCCGCGGCAAATTGTCGCTCAGCGGACAGACCTCCGGCGCGATCTCATGGCGACATGGAGGGAGCGACTGTCGCAACCCCGTGCAGGGCACGCCACAATAGTGGCGATAAGTCCCCTCTTTGAGGAGTGGCTGGAGAGGCGCCACGGCGCCCTCACCTTCCGCCTGACGCAGGTCCTCACCGGACACGGTTGTTTCGGGAGGTTCCTGCACCGAATCGGGCGGGAGGAAACGCCCGGGTGTCACCACTGCGAGGATCGACCGGAGGACACGGTGGAGCACACTGTGGAGCTATGCCCCGCTTGGGCTGAGCACCGCCGTGTCCTCGTAGCGGCGATTGGCGGCGGCGACCTCTCGCGTCCGGCCCTGGTTCAATCCATGGTCCGGAGCGAGAGGGAATGGGAAGCCGTCGCCTCCTTCTGCGAAGCAGTCATGCTAGCGAAGGAGGTGGCGGAACGTGAGAGGGAGAGAACCTCACGTCCCAGCCGCCGCGGGAGACGCCCCGGGCGTCGGGGGGCAACCAGTGGCCCCCGGCCACCGTAGGCGCGGGCCTGTGGACGGTGAGTAATGGGCTAGCTCACCGTCCGTCCGTCATATGACGACAGACCGTGCCGACGGCGCGTTCGTGTTCCACGCGCGCCTCAAGGAGATGTCAGCAAATCGGAAGGGGTCCGAGAGGGCCGATGCCTGCCAGGGCTGCGGGTTGTTCGAAAGAGATACCGTGCCCCTGGAACGCAAAGGGCTAAGAAGGAACATGGATGGGTTTTAGTCAGTCAAGTCTGACACTCCCTTCCGCTCCGCCCAGAGCGGAAGAAGTCATTTGATGATTTCCCATCCGAAAAAAAAAAAAAAAAAAAAAAAAAAAAAAAAAGGTTGATCAGGCCTTGAAGTAGAGGATACCTCAGTAGTCATGTCGTTGTTGTCACAGTCAGTATGTAACCTTCGAGTCTGTGCCCTTGTCATGACCGATACTACATGCTTGTTCATATCCTTTAAGCTGTTGGATGTAATAGGTATCCGGCTCAATGCATCTGCAGCTGCGTTGTGCCGTCCTGGGACATAGCTGATTTCAAAGTCATATTCCTCAAGATATAATCTAAACTTTGTTAACCGGCTTGAAGGATCTGTCATATTAAATAAATAAATCAATGGCTTATGGTCCGTCTTTATGTTAAACTTTTTGCCATATAAATAAGGTCTAAAATGTCGAACTGCCCATACAATAGCAAGTAATTCTAACTCAATCACCGGATATCGTGTCTCAGCTGGTTTCAAGTTACGGCTGGCATACGCGACTACCTTGCTATTGCTATTAGACAGCACGGCGCCTAATCCAAGTTTTGATGCATCTGTTTGTAACGTAAAAGTATTATTGTCGCTAAAGTCCGGATAGTCAAGTATAGTCGGACTAGTAAGGATCTGTTTTAGCTTGTAAAATGCTCGCTCGCATTCATCACTCCACACGAACGCTACATCTTTCTTACATAACGCATTCAATGGATAGGCTATTTCAGCAAACTTTGGAATAAAACGCCTATAATAATTAGCAAATGCAACAAATCTCTTGACTTCGTCTACGTTCTGCGGGACAGGGTATTTTTGCAGGCATTCTACCTTTGATGGATCTGGGAATATACCTTCTGAAGTGATCTTATGTCCTGAATAAACGATTTCTTTGCGTAAAAATTCACACTTAAGAGGATTTAGTTTCAAATTCACTCTTCTTAGGCATTCTAAAACTTTTATAAGATTCTTGTTATGCGTTTCAAGACAATTTCCTACGACAATACAATCATCTTGATATAAGAAACATGATTTATAATTTAACCCAGACATTGCTATTGTCATGAGACGAGCAAAAGCACTAGGCGATGTCTTAAGTCCCATTGGACATCGTTTCATTTGATACTGCTTGTCTGTTGTAAAAGCAGTAAACTTCCTAGACTTGTTATCTAAAGACAGTTGATAATAACCTTGACTGAGATCTAATTTTGAAAAATAGATGCTATTAGATAACGAATCTAGAATCTCAGTGATGTTGGGTAACGGAAATTTATCATCCTGTATCCTATTATTGAGTTGGCGATAGTCCACTACAAGTCTCCATTTCCTTTCTCCTGACCTATCTGTCTTTTTAGGTACTAATAAAACTGGACTTGACCATTCTGAAATTGTCTCTTCTATGATATCGTTTTTAACCATTTCATCTATTTGTCTTTGTACCTCGCTTTTCAATGCTTTAGGCAATCGATAAGGCTTCACGTACGCTGGAGACGCATTTTCCTTTAGTTTTATTGAATGTTCTATTAAATTAGTAGTAGTGAGCTTATCTCCTGGCAAATGGAAAACATCGGCATATTTGGCACATACGTTTTCAATGCCTCTTTGTTCCTCTTTATTTAAATAGGTATGGAGTTGTAAAGTAGTAAGCAAAGTTCTGACTCTATCCACTGATTTACCATCGTGGTCAAACTTGCAAACATAAAAATTATCTAGGCTACTAATAATTAAATCTGACATATTTATATTAACTGAACTATCAGTTGTATTTAAAATCCTAACAGGAATAATTCCATTATGTGGCTTCGATACTACACCCGCTGTGAACACACCCTTATAAATTTCTTTTGACAAAATGACGCAATCACTGTTGTGTGACGTCGGGATGTGTTTAATTACTTCGCAACGGGGCGGAATTGTAAATTCATTCTTATTAACATGAACACTAACAGACTGGTCTCGGGTTTCTAAACTCAGAGTACCATTTTTATAATTTAATACCGCGTTATATCGCTCAAAAAAATCCTGCCCGAGTATACCTTCTGCGGCGCACGATAAGTGTTCAAAAATGTAAAATTTTTGTCGGAAAATCACATGATTAATTATAATATCTAAATTAATATATCCCAATGACTCTAAATTACCACTAATTCCTTTAATAACTATCTTATCCTGTTTTACTAAATTCATTAAATTCCTATGTCGCGACAACCATTCATACTTAAGCACACATAAGCTTGCTCCACTATCAATCAGTAAATTAAGATCTACATTACTATTTTTTAATTGACAATTAATTATGCAAAAATTACTAAAACTATGAATTGAATGAGTGTACGGTTTAGGTACGAAAAAATTCTAGTCTTTCATGACTATTTGTGTCATCATTGCGCAAGTTTTCTTGGACATTGTAATGTTGCGCGTTATGCTGAACACGCTGACAATGCACCGGACGTCCGCGTAAATGCTGACGCTGACTACCTGACTGTTTGCCTCGATTTACACTGTATGAAGTTCTTTGACCTGCGCTATTTTCATGGTTTTTGTTTGAGTTTTGATTAAATTTTTTATTGTTATAAAACTGTCTATTTCCTCGGCCTCGAGGACCTCTAAAGCTTCCACGTTTATAGTTTTGGTTAGCCCTAAATTGCATAACCTGGTCTTGTGACTGGACAGACATGGATTGCTCATCTACCGCAGCCGTAATAGCTTCAGACAACGACGCAAACTGTCGTGATGCAATTATGGTGCTGAGCCGCTTATCGGCCAAACCATCGCTAAATCGTTTAATTGCAGTCTTCTCGTTGAGTGGTCGCAAAACCTCATAGGCATCGCGCTTGTCGTTAGCCTGTGCAATCGTGAGATTCACAAACAGCTCCTCGATCTCTGTACCGAATTTTTCTATACTCCTACGGCCTTGAGTAGCCTTAAACAATTGTGTTTGTAAAGCTACAGACGATTTTTTCGGTAACAAATAAATACGTATGTCTTCTACCAAACTTTCAACATCTGTGTAATTAGTTTTAAGACGCAATTTTGCATTAGGCGAGAGACGCGTTTTTAGCACAAACTGTATCAATTGAGTTTTACTGGCATCATTGATAAGCGAACTATAAAGCAAGATACCATCAATAAGCTGATTGGTCACCTGCTCCTGGCCATTCATCACCGGCAAAAGAGAAATTGCCGTTCTAATATCGAATGCGTCAGCCATTTTTAGACCACAATCTGAATGTTCTATAAAATCCTTAGAACTAGTTTGACTACTACTATCTACTAAAGAAAGTAAACCCTTTATTTTCTGAAAATTTGATTGAACCTCCTGAATTAATGTTTGGAAAACCTCACAAGCTTCTTTGTCTAACTTGCGATCTTTAACTTCTTGGTTCAACTGAGTCAAAATACAATCCAGTTTATTATATTCTTTTTCTGCTTCTATTAGTTTCTTATAAGCTAAATCTTGTCTAAGCCTATCTGGACCTAGTTTTACTAAATATTCTCTTAAATACTTTAATTTTGCGTGCAAATCTTGCAATTGTTGGGACATTCCTATTCTCCAAAACTAAATATTAAATAATACAGCATACTCTAATTACAATAACATAAAAAAAATTACAATAAATATAAATATGTTTGCTGTGCAAAACTTACATTGCAGTAGGTACGTTTGTTACTGACAACGTATATGTAGGTCACGACGTCTCACGTGGCGTGGATGAACGGACTTGGACTCGAGCTGACTCCCAGCGGCTCCACATCGGACCCGAACAATTTATCTCCCGGCGCCCTGCATATCCTCTCATCATAAGGCTTGAGCATTCTCCCGGCACCCGGCACTCCGACTTCTCATTTCATTTAGTTGTTTTCAGTTCTTCAAACCAATTCTTCTGGTATGATTCTGTTTCTTTTATAAACTTCTAAAATCTTCATTGCTTTCTTTCTTCTAATTTTCTTCGTCTTCACAAACTTCCATCAGTATAAATCTTGGTGATTTTTTTTCGCTTTGCTCGTTAGTTGCAAAATTTTAATTGCTGGCTAAGGGTCGCCATGTATTAGAGTGATGTAAGCAGAATAAAAGAGAACTGTTCAATTCGACGATTCGTGTAATAATGCCCATAATTAGTGTGTGCAGTTACAAATCGATACTGGAAATATGAAATAACGTAAGGGACATTTTGTCGAAAATGAGTTACATACATCGCTGGATTTGAAATTTCTTGCTCTATCGAATGGTATATTTAAAATCTCGAAAATCCAAAAAAAATGTCCCTTACATCACATATTTTCCGTAGGCCTAGACCATTTTGTTTCTAGAAACTGGCTGTATATGACATTTTAAATTAATATTTTAATAAAAACTAATGTAAGTCTCTTTATTCACAGTATTTGGTATTTACATTTAAACAAAATCGAGTACATTTTACAACATGTCGCATAAGTTATTCCATAATTTGAGATGTTTTAGTATTGTCTTATACATTAGTGTTACCTGAGAAGGTACAAATAACATGTCCCTTACATTAAATTGTGACGCAAATTATCATAATCACATAGACCCTTACGTTAATTTGTCAGCATCGAAAATAAATTGATCCGTCCTTTACATCACACAGGACTGCGTGATCCGTACAATGCCTCAAAACTTATCTTAACGAATATTATTATTCGTCTCTGTCACACACGCAAAACGGTGCAACTTGTCAGAGCTAGATAGCAATACGGATTTTGTGTGTGATTTTTTCGCGCAGTCGTGAGACTTACTTCGTCTTTCGCCGGCAATCTTGCGCCACGTGCGTCGATAACATTGTTTACGTGCGTCTAAAAGTAACAATAACACGGTTTGTACCGCTACAAATCTGTATTTAAGTAATAAATCATCGTTTTCATTGATCTAACTGCAAGTAGTGAAAGTTTTATCTGGATTCCAAACATGAGTGATGAAAAGTTATCTTCACTTCTAGCCCGCAGGCAAAAATTGATGAACATTAGGAATCACTTAAACAGGTAATTATTTTTTACTACTTTCGGTAAATTATTGTTAAGTCATGCATGGAGTTCAGTAATTTAAAATTGGTGTATTTAAATAGAATAATTCGAATGCCAATAATGTCTATGTGTAAAAGTTAAGTTATAAAGCAGCTAACGCAGAATGAAAATGAGTATAAAGAGCATTTTTTATGATCGATCAAAGCTAAGTGATTCTTGCCGCGGTTGATCCGTGGATAGGTGACCATCCGTTTACCAAGACCCCTCCGTGCCTCAGAAGGCGCGAATAAGTCATCGGTTCTAGTTGTAATTCGTTGGTCTTCGACATTCGTAGCCACAGAAACAATAAATAGTTTTTTTTTTATGGCACATTCTGACTTACTTTACCTACGTCCCTTACGTTAATTTTTGCTGTTATAAAAAACATTATTTTATTATTGTTATGATTGGATTTATTTATAATATGCAAATATGAATAATAAAAAATAGTAATATTCAACACTATTCCGTTCATAACGATATAATATGCTATTATGCTGAAGTAACTTTTTCTCATTTGAAACCCACAATAATAATGTCCCTTACGTTAAAATGTTAACCTTAGTTCGTTTCATCGCTGTCCTTTACGTTTAAAATTACGTTTTTAGACAATGGTATTCAATCATTTAATTATTTGTTAACAGGTGTAATTCTTCTGCAAACCATGAACAACGTGCAATAAATTCACTGGCAAATATAATAGAGAATAGCGATACAGAAATGGAGACTCAACCAACGAAAGCAAACGTCGTTATCCCGAATAGTAGTAATGAGATAAGTATAGAAAATGATATGGCATATGAAATTATAAATACGTCAACTCTATCTCTATCTCGATCACATTCATTTTTCAAAGAAAATCGTAACAGTTTTGGATCTATTTCTTCTGATGGAAATAGCTATGTATCAAATAGTTCCACATGTGTCGCAGAAATACCCTATTCATACAAATCAGACGTTAATACCATTATTGAAAAGGATCCTTTCAACGATAACATAATATTAGTAACCGACATCACTGCCGATACGTTTTCAAGTCCAATTATTCCTTGCGATATACATCAACAGGGTAAAGAAGATGTTAATACCATTACTGAAAGGGCACCTCACATCACTGCCGATACTTTTTCAAATCCAATGATTCCAAGCGATGTACATCAACAGGGTAAAGATGCAGCTCCTGACATAGCGTTGACACTGGTATCGCTTGAGAATCATATTCCATTTACACTACCACATAATACACAAAACTCTGCAGTATCATTTCAATGCAGTGTGAATGAAATAGATCATAGCGTTACTTCAGAATCAGGGGTCCTTAATTCACCAGCCAACATGAATATTTTTGAACCAGTTGCATCTTCTTCTCATTTGATTCAGGAAGATGATATTTTAGGAAATGAAGATCTAGATGTTAGACCAAAGAAAAGACGTCGTGAGACATCAAAATTTACAAAATCATGCATGGATTTTAAATGTGATGAAGGTCCAAACGATTTTTCTTCAGGAAGCTCAGATCTTTGGTCAGAAAAAGATGAATGTTCAGACAGTTCAGTTGATAATAAGAAAAACAAATCAAGAAGGAGGAAAAACAAAGCTATGAAATCAAATAATAACAACAGTCAAGAAGATGTAGTACCGAAGAAGAAAACAAAACCAGTAAACAGACGTAAAACACAAAAAAAAATGATAGAAAAGGGTCTTGCTCATGTAACACATAGTGGCAAACAAATAGAAGGTCGGAAGTTACAGGATAATCCATGTGCACAGACTAAATGTTTAAGACAATGTTATGAAATATCTGATGAAAGAAGGCAGTCCATATTTGATTATTACTGGTCATTAAGTAACGAAAAGAAACGAGATTGGATATTGCAATCCTCTAAACCTGCAAATGTAAAACGTAAAAAAACTAAAAATACAGAAAGTAGAAGATCAGTCACTTATGAATACTTTATAAATGAGGGTGAAGGCCGGCGGCAGGTATGCCAACAGTTTCTAATGAAAACATTAGACATAAGTCAAACATTCATTTTGTACACAATTAAAAATTCCTACGAAGGTTTATCTCGTCCAGATGGTCGCAAACGGTCAGCCCCAGACAAATATGACGAAGCCACCAAACTTGCTGCAAAAAAGTACATTGAAATTTTACCAGCATTACCATCCCATTATAGTAGAAAAAAGTCAACAAAGTTATATCTGCCCGAAGAATTTAGAAATACTTCAAATTTATACAGAATTTACGTAAAAAATTGTAACGAGAAATCCGAGGCATTCTTAAGCGAAAAGCTTTTCATTAACCTATTTCGAGAGTACAATATAGCCTTTCATGTCCCTAAAAAGGACAAATGTTCCTTGTGTACCAAGAATGAAAACAACCCCGATCAGACGACTATTGAAGAATTACAAACACATAAGGAAGAAAAAGAGGCAACATATAAACGTTTTCAAATTCACCAAAATTTAAAACCAGATAATACGTTAGTCGTAGCCAGCTTTGATCTTCAGAAAGTTTTGGGAACACCTCACGGTGAAAGTATGATGTTGTACTACTCCAGAAAGTATGCTGTATATAATTTTACTGTATACGAAAGCAAAACACAGAATGGTTATTGCTACACATGGGGAGAAGCAGATGGCAAACGTGGCAGTTGTGAAATTGCTACATGTCTAATTCACTACCTTAAGGAACTTGATTCCAGGGGCGTTACAACTGTGTTATTCTATTGTGACAACTGTACGGGGCAGAATAAAAACAAAGTGATTTTCTCAATGTTTAAATATTTTTTGGAACGTTCTGCCAATATACAAACGATTCAGATAAATTATTTATTAGCTGGCCATACATACATGCCAGTAGATAGCATGCATGCTATCATTGAAAGGGAGATTAAAAAACTGATAGTTTGGGGACCTTCCCAGTGGCCATCATTTATGGAATCAGCCAGAAAAAGACCTCATGCTTATCGAGTGAATGTTTTAGGATATCAGGATTTCATTGACTTCAATGATTTTGCTGAATCAGTTTTTACTCCTGCTACTCTCAAAAACAAAGACCTGCATTTCAGTAAAATTCGAGTATGTACATTTCAAAAATCAAACTTAAAGATAGCGGAAGTAAAATATACGATGTTAGAGGATGGCACAACTCACAAAATTGAACTTTGCAAAGCAATGCAAACTGGAAGAAGGACAGTGAAGGGTAAAGGGAAGGGCAAGGGCCTTGCTAAGAATGATCAACCCGAATTAGAAAGTACCAGTAATCTAGCTGTGCCCACTAGCATAGACAGCTTACCATTTCTGTATAAGGAAAGACTTCCAATTTCAGTTCCAAAGTATAAAGATCTCAAAAACCTATGTGTCAATGGTATAATTCCAAATAGGTTTCACAATGAATATTTGAATCTACCTAATAAGAGTATAACTAAAGATAGGCTCAATGACACCGATGATGATGAGACTGATAAAGATAATGACTAATTTTCGAGGCTTTTTCAATTTAACTGTAGGCTTTCTATTGATGAAAAGTCTTTTTTTTTTGTTTTATGATTATTATTTACATAAGAAGACTGATTTGTTGATTTTGTTTTTTTTTTAATGTGAATTTTATTTTTTCTTTGGAAAATAAGTCTAATTTTAGTAAGTTAAAATAGCATTTTTTTTATTGTAATTTAAAACAGAACTTAATTATGTTGTACTTGATATAGTATAGAAGAGTTTATTTCGTTTATAAAAAAGGATTAGTGAGTACAAATAAATGATTTGATTTATTTTATTCGTTTATTTTTTATCCTTTTATGCCAGCAAATAGTTTTAAACTATATGGCAGGTCACTAATGTATAAAATTCTATTTATCGAATTTGTAAACAGCGTAACCAATATAGAGTACAACATTAAGAGACCTTTACTTTGAAAAACTCTAAATATTTATTTCCTTTAATGTCCTATACATCAATGCTGTTCATTAACATCTAAAATTTTGGTAACGTATATCACCCTTATTCATTATTATTTAACGTAAGGGACATGCTATCTTTAAAACTACAGGCTTTACTGTTTTTTTTACTATTTTAGCTTTAAAGAATGAAGAAATCTAAGAAACTTTGTCCTAGAAACTTCTAACATAAAACATATAGTTAAAAAATTATAGTCAGTTTTGTAAGATAAATATCTTATTTTTGCTCTCCTGAGAACCTAGGGTTTGTCCCTTACGTTATTTCATATTTCCAGTATCGAAATATAAGGTTAGGTGAGCTGCACACTACAAACAAATTATCAACACTTGCGGCCTTCATAGACATAGAAGGAGCTTTTGACAAAACAATGCACAACAGCATCAACCACGCCCTTCAAAAATTTAAGGTAGAACCAGTTGTGAGAAACTGGATAACTGAACTTATAAGTAAAAGGGCGGTCCAGATAGAGATGAACACTACAGCAAGAGCTAAGGTAGTCAGAGGATGCCCACAAGGGGGAGTCCTATCACCTCTTCTATGGAACATAGTAGTGGACAGCCTTTTGAAAAGGCTAAATGATAGAGGATACACTACTATTGGTTATGCAGACGACCTAACAATACTGATAAACGGCAATGCAGAGAATGTGTTATGTAAAGTAATGCGTTCTGCCTTTCAGATTGTAGAAGAATGGTGTGACGAACAACAACTGTCAGTAAATCCGAAAAAAACAGAACTTATCCTTTTCACCAACAAAAGGAAGTTACCAGAACTACAGTCACCAAAATTATTCAACACCAAACTCTCCCTATCAACACAAGTCAAGTACTTGGGCGTCATACTTGACAATAAATTGAACTGGGCGAGTCACATCGATGCAAAAATAAAGAAGGCCTGTATAGCTTTTGGTCAGTGCAGAAGACTTGTTGGTAGAAAATGGGGTCTCAATCCAAAGATTACACTTTGGCTGTACACATCAGTTATCAGACCTTCTCTAACCTACGGATCAGTTGTATGGTGGCCCAGAACACAACTGACCACAGTAAATACAAAACTCCAGAAGCTACAACGCCTAGCGAGCCTAGCAGCTACTGGATGCATGAGAACCACCCCATCAGCCGCTTTAGAGTACCTCTTAAATTTGAGGCCTCTAGATCTTAGCATACAGGAAGAGGCGAAGATAGCAGCCTTAAGACTAAGATCGAACGGTTTGTGGAAACTAAACGCAGAGACACCACACTCAAAAGTTCTGCAAGGGATTCTAAAGGAAATACCACTCCTGGATGCACCCATGGACAGAACGCCATGTCACCACGTCTTTGACCGAAGATACGATATCCGACTCAGAGCGGAAGCTGAAGATTTCTCTGGCATCGATGAAGTCAGGATATACACAGATGGCTCCAAAACCATAAACGGTACTGGAGCTGGCGTCTTCTCAAATGACTTAAATATCAAAATATCTACCATTTTAGACAAACTAAACACAATCTTCCAAGCAGAATGCATTGGAATCACCAGAGCGGCTCAAGCAGTTGCAGCCAGAGACGTCAGAGATCTTAACATCAAAGTCATCTCAGACAGTGCATCAGTGCTCCAAGCGCTACAAAACAATACTTTAACCACTGCCCTTGTACTGGAATGTCACAACGCACTCCAACACATTGCAAACACAAACAGAGTAACTCTGCAATGGATAAAAGGGCACAGCAACTCACTGGGTAACGACGTAGCGGATGAACTGGCCAAAAGGGGAGCGGAGACAATAGCATACGGGCCGGAACACACACTCGGACACGGACTCTTCAATCGCCGGCATCGCTCCCGGAGGCCTGCAGCAGTCTGAAAAGGCTGCTAGCTTTTTGGGAGGACCTGGGATGGTTGGAGTAACCAGAGGATGTCTCATTTATTACGTACAATGGCCCAATAAAGAGGCTAAGTGCGGAAACAGCCCCGCTAACCTAACCTAACCTAACCTAACCTATGTATTTATTTTGTTGGTTTTTTTAATATTTTTTAACAAGGTTGGTCCGTGGATGGGTGACCACCCATTACGTAACGAGTTTCCTTCGTGCCTCGGAAGTTGGTCCCGGCTGTCATTTGTAGATCTTTGACAGTCGTTACAAGTAGTTAGTGGCCCGTAAGTCAGGCAACCAGTCTTACCAAGGGGTACCGTATTACCCAGTACTAACTGGGCTGTGTAGATCAGATAGGTAGTCGCCCTATGTAAAATACTGGTATTCAGCTGCATATGGCTAAGACTGGAAGACGACCCCAATATACAAGGTGTTGTTTTGCAACCTCGTCAAATTCTAGGAGGTAACTATGCTAATGATTCTCGACCCGAATCAATAATAAAATGAGTAGGTAATTTTCTTTTTTTTATTTATTTACTGAAATCGGTAACTGTGAACCACCCGTGTTTTAAACACGGGCCGTCTGATCCCTGCCTTATAACGTCGCTTACACACAAACAAAAAACCTCAAACGTTTTTTCAATAATTTTATAATCCCTAAACCACGCTATGGGGTTATTCTGAAATATTGACAAATTTAAACAACAAAAAAATGCAGTGTTTTTAATAATTTACTAGGTACCGTAATTTATATTGAATATTTATGTCTTTTGTGACAACATCCTAAATTTTGACGAGGATGCAAAACAACACCTTGTATAGGTGGGAAAGACTAGGGAGATGAAGATGATTTCTTTATAATCTTGTGGTGAAAGTGCCAGGGTACCACGCGAAATACTTCTTTTCTTACGTATTTTTCAACTATCGCAATTTGGACAAGCGATGTCGTGTAAGACTCCTCTAACAAGACTCCCACATGTGACATTCTACCAAACTGGGAAAATGTTTAGGACTATGCTTTTGTCCCCTTTGGAGCAAACAGCCGTAGTCTATACATCTAAAATTCAATTCAATTCATTCATTTATATTATATATAAATATAAAAATAAATAAATAAATAAATAAAAAAATAATAAATATATAAATATTTATTTATTTATTTATTATATTATTTTTATTATTATTTATTTATTTTATTTATTTATATTTATTCATTTATTTCTATATCTATACAAATAAATAAAATTGAAGTGTCTGTTTGTAATATTAAAATAACCGCTTTTTACTACATGCATATGAATGTATATACGGTACATATACCAAAATAACTTTAAATAAAAATAACTTTTTTTAAATTTTTGTCTGTCTGTCTGTCTGTTTGTTCTAGCTAATTTCTAGAACGTCTGGATTAATTTTGACGGAACTTTCACTGGCAGATAGCTGATGTAATAAGGAGTAATTTAGGCTACTTCTATTTAAAAAAAAATCTAAACTTATAACAAAATAATTAAAAAAAAACTAAAACTAAATTACTTTTTTGTTAAATTTCACGAGGCCGAAGTCGCGGGCACAGCTAGTATTCCATAAAATTAACCTAAAAATACACCCCTTATTTACCCAAACACCCCTTACTTCAACTGATTGCATTGTAATGTCATTATCAACCCCGTCGAAAACAAACAATGCCATCTAAGCAAGCTGATTGAATCCGTTTGTAAACACGCTTTACAATCGATTCCGTTAATTGGTCTAATTCATGATCTGATTACAGGATGTCTGGCAATATTATCGTGATGAATTTTGATTTAAGATAGTATTTGGTACTAGTTTATGCTCACGGCTTCACCAGCGTGTTTTTCTGTGATTGTCCCACAGTATCGTACTAAATTGACTTATAATAAAAAAAAGTCTCCGACTTAAAAAACCTTTAAAAAACCGGCCAAGTGCGAGTCTTACTCGCACACAGGGTTCCATAGCCCCAAACAATATAATAACAATATTTTGAACTGTCATTCATTAGTTAGTAGTATTCGTTAGTGAACTTCCACTCAACCGCAAAAGTAAATTTGTTTTTCATAGTATGTTTATGAAAAACAATGTTACTGCTGCAGTTTGATGAAAAAGTCCCATATCTCAAAAACTAAAAATTATATGTTATTGAAACTAATTTTCGTTGAGAGTTTTTTTTACGTTCTACAGTCCTAAATATTTTCAGAATTATCCTCCTCTTACTTTAGAAATTAGAGGGGATATTTTACCACTTTGGAAGTGGCTCTAGCGCAAACTATTCAGTTTAGAAAAAAAATGATATTAGAAACCTCAATATCATTTTTGAAGATCTATCCATAGATACGCCACACAACCACACCGCCAATACATCTACTTAATCAAACCCGTACGGGGTTTGATGAAAAAAAAATTTTTGCATTTCAGTTCTAAGTCTGGGGAACCCCAAAATTTTATTGTTTTTTTTTTCTATTTTTGTATGAAAATCTTAATGCGGTTCACGGAATACATCTACTTACCAAGTTTCAACAGTATAGTTCTTATAGTTTAGGAAAAAAGTGACTGTGACATACGGACGGACAGACAGACAGACATGACGAATCTATAAGGGTTCCGTTTTTTGCCATTCGGCTACGGAACCCTAAAAACAAAATAATAAAAGTGTCGTAGCGTCGGGGGTCCGCTTTGTTTTTGAGCTTGTGCTAAGCGTCCCCCGACGGCGACGCTCACGAGACTCACGGACATAGCGGAAGTGATAGCAAAACGAAAGTGGAAGTGGGCGGGCCATTAATGCCGTAGATTGGATGGAAGATGGGGTAAGAAAATGCTGGAGTGGAGACCACGGACGGGACGGAGGAATGTGGGAAGACAACCGACTAGGTGGACAGACGATCTCATAAAGTGGCCGGAAGAAACTGGATAGCCATGACACATAACCGCCAAAACTGGAGAGATTTGGAAGAGACCTACACTCAGCATTGGGTGGCAAAGGGTTGAAGAAGAAGATGACGGCAACGCTACGACGCTTAGATTAATATATTTTTTGTTTTATTAGATTTTAATGTGTCGGGGTTATTTTCAATTTAGTTTATATTTCATGCTTTTTAAAAATATGTTATTGTTTTACCATCCTACTCCTGGGCATAGGCATCCCCCCATTCTTCCACCTTTTCTCGGTGTTGCGCCTCTTCTCATCAATTAACGGAAACAGGGAAAGATATATCTTTAAAAAATCCTGAGCCATTAGGGGGGAAGGGGGCAGCGGCCTCACTCTCGTGAAGATGTGAAGATGATAAGTGACAACATTTCAAATTGTAAATCAAAAAACGAACTAGATCCAAGATCGAAAATACACCGATACCCAGCTCCTTCCCTGGTTTATCTATATTCATAACAAGCACACAACATCCCACATGTACTAAAAATACTTGAAAAATCCGAAAACCTTTGTCTAATTTCCATTCTACAGTTAATTCCTTTGCAAGTTGTGCGATAGCGTTAAACTAAGGGCTTATGTCCGTGGACTCTTGGTCTTAGAATGAGGTATCAGTGGTAGCGAGTGGCTGTAAATATTTAGATTTTATTAATATTTAGATTTTAGATTTTATTAATAGTATTTGTTGAATTTGCGTTATTAATATTTTCTTTATTGCAAAGGTTTGAGTCTAAACTATATAATATAATATAATAATAATATTTTAAAGAGGAAAGATTTGATTGTTTGTTTGTTTGCATTGAATAGGCTCCGAAACTACTGTTCCGATTTGAAAAATTCTTTCAGTGTTAGATAGCCCATTTATCGAGGAAGGCTATAGGCTATATATCATCACGCTACGACCAATAGGAGTGGAGCAGCAATGAAAAATGTTGCGAAAACGGGGAAAATGTGACGCAAACGAAGTTGCGGCAGACAGCTAGTATTTGATAAAATTTTGGTTCTTATCTCAGATTACACTGGAGGCCAGTTTACTATAATCGTAATAAATCTTTTTATATTTTAAGGGTATGAGGAACAAGGTAAACTTCCTCATTCCCTATAGAAAAGGGAGGATCATCCTACCAGACGGGTGTTATGTCGGGTGGGCAACTGCCCGACAGGTTTTTTTTTGGCATCTCGCAGTTCAACATAGGAGGTTGTCGTCTGCTTAACCGGACTATCTTGTGGGTGCCTTAAGAGTAAGGCCTCCAGCCAGGGCAGGTGTTGTTTGGTGTCTCTATATAGTCTTAAGTCAATGTAAACTTTGCTTGCGAGATTCAGACCATATTAGTTCTTCAGTTTTATCATAGATGGCGCTGTAATACTTTTACAATTTAATTATTTTTATTGCTAGCTCATATCAGAAGAAATGGAAGGAGACCTTTCCTTCCAATGGTCACGATTCTGCGTAATGCCTAATATTCTTCTCCTTTGACTGACTTGTAATAACGCCGTAATCCTCGAAGGGATTAGCAGACCCTACCTGTCTACCTGTCTCTTGAGTATTAGGGCACCAAAAAAAGTACCACATCAACGAAAAAAAATACTACAGCGCCATCTATGACACACATGAAGAACTAACATCAAATTCCTAAACCGCGAAAAGAAAGTTTTCCGCGACTAAAAACTATACAAGGTGTTGTTTTGCATCCTCGTCAAAATTCAGAGGGTTGTCCCAGAAGACATAAATAATCAATTAAAATTACGTTAGTATCTCGTTAATTAGTAATAAACGCTGATTTTTATTGGTTGTTCAAGTTTGTCAGTATTTCAGAATAAACCCCTTAACGAAGTTTACAGAATAAGAAATTATCGAATAAACGTTTGAGATTCTTTGTATGTGTGGAAGCGCAGTTATTGGGCGAGAATCAAACGGGCCGCATTTAAAACACGGGTGGTTCACACATACCGATTTCCGTAAATAAAAAAAAAATACCTACCCATTTTATTATTGATTCAAGACGTCGAGAATCATTATCATAGTTATCTCCTTGAATTTGACGAGGATGCAAAACTACACCTTGTATAGGAAAAACTAAAACTTCATAAATGAAAATCTTCGCTGTAACTACAACCGCACCCAAACCCAAGGATTAAGACAGGACCAAACTTAAACGGTGTTACGCAGTTACCCGATAAGGACTTTAGGTGGAAAAACTCCTCAAAAACTTTTTGCGGGTCATTGTGGTGTTCATACCGGTCGGGGCGCTCGGAGCCAATTGTTAGTAAAACTTTTATAGAAGAATGACCGATGAAAATTTTTGGACGGAGCGCGGAGTATGGAAAATGAAGACAATAATGACATTATAACTTTTTTTATAAAAGATTTTGTAATCATCATCATCATCTGCCTAGCCTTTTTTCCAACTATGTTGGGGTCGGCTTCCAGCTTAACTGGATTCAGGTGTATACCACTTTTTACATGAAGCGACTGCCTATCTGACCTCCACAACCCAGTTAGTAATGAGTAAAACGATACCCCTAGGCAAGACAGGTTGCCAGACTTTCGGGCCACGAGCGTCATATATACCGGATGCAGCTGAATACAATTATTTTATATGGACCCAATGCCTATCTGACCTCCACAACCCAGTTAGTAATGAGTAAAACGATACCCCTAGGTAAGACTGGTTGTCAGACTTTCGGGCCACAAGCGTCATACATAAATGGCTGACAAACTGACCAACACCTACCAAAAGTTGAAAAATGAACTACTATGGAAAACAAGACTTAGGCATCGTCCTAATAGAACGCGAATGCGAAGTAAGCGATGCGAGCATCGTGTGTTCGCGCGATGTCAAAAACTGGGTGTCCTATCATCGCACGAATTGACGACGCGAGCGAGCGAGGGGCGCGGGCACAGCGGCCCGCCGACGCAATTATCAAGCGACTTTCAAGTAGGACACTTATTTGAATTCAATATGTTTGATCGCGTGTTCGTACGAACTAAGTTCGTGCGAATAGATTCACAAACATTTGAGTCGCGCGACCGCGTCGTGCGATTGCCAGTTAGGACTCCTATTCGAGTTCAATATGCTTAATCGCGCGTCCGTACGAGTAAAATTCACGCGAACCTACGATGATCGCGCATTCGCGTTCTATTAAGACGGTGCCTAAAGAGTTACACCAACCGTTACCATCCTCAAAGATAAAGCTGACTAAGCAATTGCTATTACTTGAACAGATGTATAATCTTTCACCCAAATGGGCCACGAATGATAAGAAGTTACGCTTAAAAACTTTGAACGAAAACTTTTTGGAAGAAAAACTTTTTCGCTACGGGGATTTTTGGTACCTGATGAAGAGCTGTGATTATGAAGTTTTAAGGTTCCGCACCTAAAGGGTATTAATGAGACTCTTTTTCCAAGGCTCCATTGGCTGTCCGTCACGTATTTCGGGTATCCGTACTTATTTTTAACCGACTTCCAGACGAATTGATAACCACCCCCGGTTATCAATTCGTCTGAAGATTACCACCTATATCGAGACTTAGAAACTTACTTAACCTCTTTATACAGAGAACAAATTGGTATTTTCAAAACTATGAATAATCTTGTAGGAGCAACCTCATCAAGCTCAAAAATTTTACCACGTCGCCTCTGATAGGTTCCCAATAAATCAGGTTGAGCTTGCATCTTCTGTGCAAGTTAAAAAGTATGAATAAAAGTTTAAACTTTAGCGGACCATATTGTAAACCCCAGTGATCCGAGGGCTATAGGTTAGGAACTAATGGTCTAGAGTGTTATCCTCTGGTGAATACTGGCTCGGCTTCCATCCAGACACTTAAATAATACGTTTTTGGCAAATACCTGGACGTGAGAGCTGCCTGTGAAATCCCCAGAAAGTCCATCCATATGAGGTGGAACAATCATGGTCATAATCTGCCTACCCTTTTTCCCAATTAATTGGGGTCGGCTTCCAGTCTTACCGGATTCAGCTGAATACCAGTATTTTGCATGGAGCGACTGCCTAAACAAAAACAAAAAAAATATTTTCGACAAAGTTTGAATTTAACAGATCCAAAAAACAGTAGACATTTTCAGGACAATGAGAGATCCGCATAAACTGGTTTTGTATAGCTTGATTGGTCGCCTTGCGTACCAGCAAGTGTAGCATGACCACTATAGAAACGAGTTGTCGTTGTTGTGTTTGTCTATGGAAGAATCAACATAATGACAGACAGACATTGACAATGTGTCAGTTTGTCTATTCTTCCGTCGACATAGCCCGTTTCTACGGCGGTCATGTTACGCGTGCAGTGCTCTCGCCCGCGATTTCGACATTTAGACTTCTTAAAGTCATCATCATTTCAGCCCAAAAGACGTCCACTGCTGGACATAAGCCTCCCCCAAGTATCGTCACATTATAATTTTAGGGGGGTTTTGCCATAATTACCACGCTTGACAGGCGGGTTGGCGATCGCAGTACGGGTTGACTTCTTAAAGTAATTTCTCTTATCTATAAATAAAGATCTTTTCCATATTCTTTCCATGTAATACTTTTTTTTTATACCCAGCAACTGGATTGTTGGTTTGGCAGCCGCTGCATGTGTAATTGGTGATGTTGCTGCATCCGGTTAGACTAGAAGAACCCAATATAGTTGGGAAAAGGCTAAGCAGATGATGATGAATAAGTAGTTAGCATAACATAATTTGCGTGCCCCGTGTGGAGCCGTTCAGCTCATGCAAAGTTAGTGGATACAGCACTCAATTAAACGAACATCACTGGTTGCCTTAAACCGACACCGGTACAGATGCTGTACCCTCTGGCAGGGATACGCCACCAGAAGATCCACGAACAGTGGTAATGAAAGAGCCAAAATGGCTTCAGACACATGACACCCTCTGCACCTATTTAGGTGCAGAGGGTGTCGTGTGCGTGTGCCTTTCGAGGGTATTTACCCACGTGTCGCAAAGGCTGAAAAGCCGAAACTGTTTTTTGAAGTGTGTCACCCCACTCACTGGCAAGCGGTCTACGGAGAGACTAACGCTGTAGCGAGGTAGTGCATCCTTACCTAACCCATACTTTCCACCTGCTGAGAGTGTCCCACCTGGACATGAGTTGCCATGGCTGACCTAGAAGTCTTTAAATAGACTTCGGATCGAGGTTGGTTGCAGCAAGGAAAACCTGCTCTGGTGGGGATTCACTAATGACTCTGCCCTGGAGTGTAAATATGGTGCTGTACTACAAATAATGCGGCACTTAATATCGTGTCCTGCGTATCCTGCTGTTTGTTCATTACAGGAACTGATAGACACTACAGAGGGCGCCAATTTTGTGGCTCAGTTCTGGGCCGACACAATTTAGATAGCCATCGACACGCTAAGAAGAAAATAGCATAATTAGCTTGGAACGTTCCCAGTGCTGAGACACGCCTGTGTCTCTTCTCAATGACAGGGACTGGGCTGTAATTAGGGTTGCTAACTCTTATTCACATAATACGATATAATATGATAAACAAGATAAGATAAGTCTTTAATTGCCTTAAACATGGTATAAAGTTAGTATGTTTAGCTAAACAGTAAATGTATCAATTGCATGCAAATTAATAATTATTAGTTAACTGTGGTTCAATGTCACAGATACAAACTCAATACAGTAATATAATAGTTTTATTTCAGCTGTACGAGCCAATAATGCTCATACAGCAATTAATGTACGTTTCTGCGCGTAATGAATTACGCTAAAACGTACTTTACTTATTATATTCAGTCGTCACTCAAACTCAGCCACGAGCGGGTCGATCAATAATAGTTTTGCATCAAGTGCGGCTCAGATTACCAAACAAACATAACGTAATTAAACTCAGTGCGCTTTCGTCCAACGGTCGAGATAGACGTGCACAATTTTAAATCTAAATCACTTATTAGATAAACAGTTTTTTGTGACGCCACCTGCACCGCACGTGTTAGGGTCGGCGGCGCGATATAACCTCGCCGGCCGGCCGGCTACCTGTGTGGTCTCGCAGTGTAAACAATGTCGAATACCGACCTATTAGCGAATTATGTAAACACAAATAGAATGCCGACGAATACGGAAGAAACAGAAGAAATTATACAGCTAGACGAGATGGAGACGAATATTGAAGACCAACCAACAAGTAGTGTACTAACAAGGAAAAGACGACCAAATCCAATTGATGAAGATGAAAACTGGACCGAAGTCAGAAAAACTGGTAAAAGATATAAGAGCTTAAGCAATCTTGCTACACCAACATCAGAGGACAAAATTGAAGTATCAATAACTTGCAAGGAAGCTTTACCTAAACAGTTTAAATTAGCCAAACTATTACAAGCTAATAATATTAATCGTATCTCACGCATTAAGTATTACAACCCTTTCAAAGTGATGCTACAATTTGAAAGTACTTTAGAATCACAAAAGTTAATGAATTGCACGGAGTTTAAGGAAAAGCAATGGGTTATATCAAAAACTATGGAGGTGGAGAGAACTTTCGGAATAATTAAAAACATAGAACTTGACTGTAATGACGAAGAAATAATGGAAAGTTTGACGTCCGCCACAGATATAATAGCAGTAAAACGGCTAAGTCGCAGAAGTTCGGATGGTTCTGGATGGACTGATAGTGAAACTTTGAGAATATGTTTCAAAGGTTCGTCACTACCAGCTTATATTTATATGTATGGAGTCAGAATAAACGTGGAGCCGTATGTCTATCCGGTTACACAATGCTCCAATTGTTGGAAATTCGGCCACTATAAAAAGATTTGCCCTAACAAGAAAATTGTGTGCCCCAAATGCAGTAAAAATCACGAAACCTGTGAAACGTGTTCATATACATGCGTTAATTGTAAAGCTGATCATATGGCACTAAGTAAAGTCTGCCCTGTGTATGAAAAGGAGAAGAAAATTAGAAATATCATGTCCCAGTTCAACTGCACTTACAAGAAAGCCCTGACGTTGTACGTTCCATCTTCCACGCCAATTCCTGATAAAGAAACCTCCAATACACCTAATTCTGCACCATTTACTGTACCGCAGATTGACACTGAATATATAAATTCAACTCCTCTTCATACTACACCATTGTACTCTTCTGTTTGTGCAGCCAATTCAAAGTCAACCGAAGCAATTGAAAGTAGCGTAAATCCAGTTGTACCCTCCACTTCATCCAACAAACTAAGTGCTTCAAAGTCAAAGAAACAACACAGACAGAAAATTAACGACATATCCTTTGACTGGTAATGTATATGTTCAGACTCGGAGTGTAATACCAGCAAAATGGAAGACGGTGTAAACAAAGAGAAATGTAAAGATCATAAAAAAGACAAGACGGATGACAAAACTAGGGACTTAATAGAGAGAATTGAAGAAATTATTTTAAAGAAAAAATATACGATAACTGATAAAATTAAAATGTGTTTCCAAGTACTGTTTGAGTGGTTTTTACAATTGATTTTAAATAAGATTTTTAACGTGTCCGGTTTTAAATTAAGTGCAAGCGATGGCGACAAAAACTAATAATAAATATAAACTAAAAATTATCCAATGGAACTGCCAAAGTTTAAGAAAGAAAGTAACCCAATTAGAATCACTTCTCTCTCAAGAAAAGATACATATTGCTGCATTGTCAGAGACCTGGCTAGAACCGGAGTTCAACCTGCGAGTAAGTGGTTACAACGTATATCGGAAAGATAGGTGCGACGGATATGGAGGTGTCTTAGTCTTAGTTCACTACTCAATTAAATCCCAAATTGCTCAAATCCAATCCAGAAATCCAGGTGTCGAAATTATACACATTAAAATTCATAATTGTGAGTCTCTGGAAAATATCATATCGATATATTGCCCTCCTTCTGTTCGTACGTGTCAGCAAGATTGGGACGAAATATTTTCAATGTGCGATAGGAAAACTCTACTGCTAGGAGATTTGAATGGTCACCATACTAACTGGTCATATAAAAATGACATGAGGGGCAAACAAATATTTGATTCTCTGTTGTGTTATAACTTTACAGTGCTGAATGATGGAGCTCCTACTAGAATTAAGTTAGTAGATGGAATCTTACAAAAATCTTCTCCTGATGTGACATTTGCTACAACAGATATAGCTTTTAAATATGATTGGATCGTGACCAATGAATGTTTAGGAAGCGACCACCTCATCATACAAATTTCTTGTAACTGTCTAGGAACTAGAAAACCAGAGATAAGGAGAAACTTTAAAAAGGCCAATTGGCAAGAGTACCGCTCATTTTTAGAAGAGAAATTCAACAATTTCAATATTACTGGCGATTTGCAACAGACATACGACCAGTTTTTGGATATTTTAAATAAAGCAGCAGAACTTCACATTCCAGTCATAAAAATGAATCAAAACCCTAACAACAATTTCAGACCTAAACCCTACTGGAATCCCGCTATATCAAGAACTGTAGCGGTACGTAGGCTTGCGCTGGCACAGTTTCGTAGTAACCCGACCCCGAATAATTTATCAGTGTTAAAGTCCAAAATTAGTGTCGCGCAAAGAGACTTAAGAAGAGGGAGAAATGAATCATTCCAAAACTTTGTTTCATCGGTTGATCGTTCAACTTCATCAAGAGATATGTGGAGAAAAATGAAATGGTTCAAGGGCTATCACAATAATCGAAACCTGTATGTAAGTGAATCCCAAGCTAAGAAATTGTTATACAGTCTTACACCTGATAACGTTATAAATGTACAGCCAAAATTTAAATCCAGTAATCTAGTTTTAGAGAAATCTATTTCTTTACATGAATTAGAGAAAAATATTAAATTATCTGATACAGCTCCAGGTTGCGACTGTATATCATTTTCAATGTTGAAACAATTACCTACCAACGGTAAACTTATGTTAATTAAATTATACAATTTATTTTTACAAAATAGTTTTGTACCCGGACAGTGGCGTGACATTCGTATATTCCCTATTCCAAAACCTGGGAGAAATCCCGACTCGTTAGATTCACTCAGGCCTATTTCCTTGATGTCTTGCTTGTGCAAGACATTTCACACAATTCTTAATAAACGATTAGAGTGGCATCTGGAAAAAAACAACATATTTTCTGACAACGTGGTGGGATTTAGGAAAACACGCTCTTGTCTGGATAGTCTTTCTAGTCTTGTGTCGAAAATACAATATGGTTTTGAATCTAATTCATTTACATTATCTTGCTTTATAGACATAAATAACGCGTATAACAATGTCGACATTTACAATTTATTGACTACTTTAGATAATTTAGGAGCGGGATCTAAAATATGTTCTTATTTATATAATTTCTTGAAAGAGAGGTCTCTTCATATTAAATGTGATAACATAAGTATGCACAGACATACGGGAATTGGATTAGCTCAGGGCGATCCCTTATCACCATTACTATTCAATGTGGCAACTGTTAAAATTTGTAAACAACTACATCATGAAGTAACTGTGTCTCAATATGCAGATGATATTGTTATGTATGTAACTAGCAAAAATATTAGTGACGCCGTAGCTGATATTCAATGTATGCTGAATAACATTATGTCTATTTTAGCTGATTTGGGTCTCGAAATATCCCCTTCTAAAAGTAAATTATGTCTATTTTCAAAAGGTCGTAAATATTCTAGATTTCCAATTGATATTAGTGTTAATAGTACTTGTTTACCTATAGTTGATTGTGTTAAATATTTGGGTATGTGGATGGATTGTTCTTTAAGGTGGGGGAAACATTTAAATGAAATTATCCAAAAAACGCACAAATTCCTTAATGTATTTAAAGTTTTATCCGGATCTGGTTGGGGTGTCCACCAAAAACATTTACGACGATTATATATATCCACTATTCGAAGCCGTTTAGATTACGCTAGTTTTCTGTACCATACCAGTGCCAAAAAATATTTAAGTAGGTTGGATATTACACAGAATCAATGTATGAGGGTAATTGGGGGATTTATTAGAACAACACCTACACACGTCATGGAATGTGAACTGAGTCTACCGCCTTTGGAAGTTAGAAGATGGTTCCTTGCTGGAAAGTTTTGGTTACGAACATATTCTTTGACAAATACAGTTCTTCCAATTTTAGAAAAGCTAAGCGAAATTTACATCAATAAAAGAAATAAAAAAGTTCCTTTGCTCGTTGTTATCCATGATAAGTTTAAAGAATTCACCATCAGTTCTTGTAAACAATTAGAAATGTTTTCCTTTGACACATGGATGGCTGATATTGATCTGTCCGATGTCTTAAAAACAAACATTGACGTTATTACTAAAGCAAAGAATAAGTATCATATTACGGACATAAAAGAGAAAACATTAAAATGTATGTCTATATATTCACAATTTCATAAATTATATACAGACGGGTCAAAAGACGGAGATCATATTGGGTGCGCATTTTATGACGACCATACCAAAACTAATATGAAATTTAAAATCACCACCAATGTTTGTATCATGCTTGTCGAACTTATTGCTATCTCTGAAGCCTTATCATATATTGAATCATTAGACCAAGGTAAGTATGTTATTTATACAGATTCAAAGAGTTCTATTCAACACCTGGCTCGATGCTCCTCGACTTTTCGAGGTAGACCGATAGCCTATACAATAATTAAATCAATCTTAAAACTCATATCCCAGAATAAACAAATAATCATTCAGTGGATTCCGTCTCACATAGGCATAGACGGCAATGATAAGGCAGATTTTCTTGCAAAACAGGCATGTTCGGATGGCACTGAATTTGAAGTGATACCCCACTATATGGATCTTATACCATTTTTAAAAAATATATGTTTACAGAACTGGAAAGAATATTTTGATCTCCGGTCTAGAGAAAAGGGAATCTGGTACAGAACAATCCAATCACAACCTTCATTTTCTCCTTGGATTGATGACTGTTCTATTTGTAGGGTGGACTTAACTATATTATTAAAACTTCGATCGGGACATATGCCACTAAATAAATTCGGATACTTAATGAGAAAACTACCATCACCTATTTGTAGTACGTGTAACGAAGAGGAGGACACATATCACATTTTGATGAGATGTGTCCGAAATCACTTATTGAGAACACAAATTGGTATACACAATATTAACTTATATAACCCACTATCAAATAAAATAATTCCCATAATAAATATGGTTAAGTTCGCCCTGAAGAACAGATCTGTACTAAATACTTGTATTTAGATTTTTAAGACATAAGTATTTTGTTTTATACCTACAGAGTGTCATATTCGCATTGGCGAAAAAACTCTTTAAATAAAGATTAAAAAAAAAAAAAAAAAAACGTAATTAAACTATTGAACTTAACAAGGGGTTTGGTGTGAATTAACTACCTTCCTACAACAACTACCGGGATATCAGTCAACGACGAGAATACCCCAACAACAGCATTATCCGCAAAGACAAGAGATAAACAATAAAAAAATACTTTTTTCAACCCAATAACTTTTTGCCGACTTCAATATCGAACTCAGGACTAACGAGGCAGCCTTGTGATCTCGATTGAAATAATGAAAAACGATTGACAAATCCACCGTCAAAAGTCATGTAGCTGATAGAAGATTGAACGAAACAACGACAGCCGATCAAAGGATTTCATCAACAACTGATTAAATTGAAAAGGCGTCAGAAAAGATGAAAAGCTCGTGAGTAATAAATAAATCAATCAGAAACTGACATCTGAAAGTGAAATCTCAGAGGGGCTGTCAAAGAATTAACGTTATTTCGATTTCGTAATTTTGGAAGCATAGGAGCTCGTGGCTAAGTTATAACTGCCGCACGGGTCGATCTGTAAGGTTAAGCCGTGCTTGCCGAGGATGGTCCGTGTATGGGTGACCATAATTACATACCGAGTTTCCTCCGTGTATCGGAAAGCACATTAAACCGTTGGTCCGGCTGTCATTTGTAGATCTTTGACAGTCGTTACGAGTAGTCAGAAGCCAAAAGTCTGACATCTAGTGTTATCAAGGGGTATCGTATTACCCAGTTACTGGGTTGTGGAGGTCAGATAGGTAGTTGCTTCATGTAAAATACTGGTACTCAGCTGCATCCAGTTAGACTGGAAGCTGACCCCAAGATAATTTGGGAAAAAGGCTAGGCAGATGATGATGATGAGGAGCTTGTGACTAAATAATAACAGCCACTCGGGTCCATTGTCAGGTAATTCCGCGCTTGCCTAGGTTGGTCTGTAGATGAATGACCCACTGCTTACCATATTTGCTCTGCGCTTCGGAAAGCACGCTAAGCCCTTGGTCTCGGCTGTCATTTCTAGATCTTTTTCAGTCGTTACAAATACTCAGTGACCCGAAAGTCTGACATCCAGTCTTACCGTATTGCGAAGGAGGTGGCAGAACGTGAGAGGCAGAGAGCCTCACGTCCCAGCCACTGCGGGAGACGCCCCGGGCTTCGGGGGCCACCGTTGGCGCGGACCTGTGGACGGTCAGTAATGGGCTAGCTCACCGTCCTTCCATCTTATGACGACAGGCCATGTCGACGGCCCGTTCATGGTCCACGCACGCTTCAAAGAGATGTCAGCAAATCAGAAGGGATTCGAGAAGGCTGATGTCTACCGGGACTGCGGCACTGTTCGAAAAAGATACCGTGGTCCTGGAACACAAAAGGCTAAGAAGGAACATGGATGGGTTTTAGTCAGTACAAGTCTGACACTCCCTTCTGCTCCGCCCAGACCGGGAGCGGTCATTTGATGATTTCTTATCCGAAAAAAACGGGGTACAATTAAAATACTGGTATTCAGCTGCGTCCATTTAGACTGGGAGCAGACCCCAACATAATTGGGCAAAGCCTAGGTAGATGATAATAATTATTTTGACATAATCAATAATATTACTTGTGATGAACATCCCTGCGTAACCCTTCATGGATAACCGGGGTGTTATTATAAAGGGTGTAAAACACCTCTTAACGAAGCTGAAAGGCACTGGTTCTCCCTGTCATTGCGATCATTTTTTTGTTCTACACCATACCTGGGAACCTTCTAGTTACGGAGATATTAGGGGTCAAAGTTCCAACTTTTTGACAAGTATTTTTTAAATACAAGTTTTTTATGGAAGATTTTTACTTTAAACACCTCCACCCCCGTACTATTCAATCCGTCCATCAGCACAATGTTTTGAGTGCGTTACATTGAGTTCTACCACAAAACATGAATTTACACCCCCCAAAAAAAAGTCGTTACCCGAGTTAGGCAATCGCCCGAATAACGTAATCGCTGACTAAAGCAGCGGATGCGCCCGTGCGTCATTTAACAAACTGCACAATTGCAGATTTGCACATTTTAATAATAAGTTTTAGTTAATAGAAATATTATAATTGTAAATTAGTCTTGTAGAACATTTCACTCAATAAACATTGTTTTAATTCAAATAAATATTTTTTTAATAATAAACGCGTTCGCCGTAACTTAACTGGCGCAGTCGGTAGGATCGCGACACTCTAATTCGAATACAACTCTTCGGTAAGAGTGAACGGTATCTATCGTTATCTTCGCGATCTCAAATTGAATCTACGAAGGCGAGCAACCTGCGGAAGTCCTGGAGAATTGGGAGCCCTGCTGTTCTACAAGGCCCGGCTAGAGATGCAGAAGATACTGTGGTGAGTGCTTGTTGTATACCCAGTTTCCCATGCTATATTTCCTGCCGTATTTCTATGAATGTTACATGTGTGTTTGTTTATAGGCTAAAATCGCTATAGGCAAATTACGCTATACGAGTTTATTACATTCATTTTAATTTAGGTGTTAATGTACATCCGTGCTAAAATCGCGGTATAGGTACATTTCGCATTTCATAACTCAATCTGTAACAAGAGATATTTAATCGTTTACGTTTTCGCTATAATCGTGATTCGTAGTACTTAAATAAAATAACTTAAAGCTTACCTCTTAGGGAGTAGGCAGTATTAGGTATTAGACATAATATCAATAGTATTTTATAGTGAATTAGAATTGATTCCTTTTGTATTTTATTTAACGATTTAATCGCGATGGCTATGGCAAGCATTGATCTAGCGACTTTCAAGTTCGTTTCAGAGCTGTTGCCAAAATACGATGGCAATCCTAAAACATTAAACTACTTTATTAGAGAAGTTGAAAATGTGATGCTATTACTAGATCCACAAGTTAGGGTGAACCCTGCTATTGTTAGTTTAATTAAAAGCAAATTAAGCGGTTCGGCGATCAGTGCAATAGCATCTGAAGAAACAGTTGATAGCTGGCAGACAATTAAGGCTGCGTTGACGCGTAGATTAGGCGAACCGCGTAACGAAATACAGCTGATGCAAGAACTAACGCGTTTGCGTCGTAATAAAAATGAAGACGCTGAGACGTTTGGTAAACGACTAAGGGAAATTTTAGACACCTTAAACGTAGTAGGTAGGCATACGGATAAGTCATACTATGAGAGTATGGTCATAGATCAATACGTTAACCATTTGGACTTTCACGTTTCTATCGGCGTGCGCATTGCGCAACCTACAACTCTTGAAGCAGCTATAGTAACGGCTAGGCAAGAGGAGGCACGTTTGGTATTCAATAGATTCAATAATAGTTTTAATGCACTTTCCATCCAAAACAAACCTAAAGAAATACCCAAGCCAAACCAAACAGTACCCCAAAATAATAACTTTCCCCCGCGTAATAACTGGAACATAGATCAAAGACAACAGAGGGGTCAAGGCATACCCCAAGGAAGACCTGCTTCGGGTAACGTAAGACCTAGTGGTTCTGGTACTGCCAGAAACTCAGGTAATTTTAGATCTCAGCCGAATATACCTCGCCAGCAGGTGAACCCGCCACAAAAGGTGTCTGACGTCACCATGAGATCGGTAAGTAAGCCCGAAGCACCGCGTTTTGCGTCCGAAGAAATGTTTTATACACAGCACAACCAAGACCAGTGTTACCCTGACTACAATGCCTACTATGAAGGTGAGTATAATAATAATTTACAACTTAATGATGAAGACTACAGCTACACGCAGGAGTCGCCTGTGGATGGACCAAGCCATCAAGATTTTCCCCAGAACGAGGAGCCATTGAATCAAAGCTAGTAAAGACTGTCCACCTCAACAATCAAGGTAAAGACCATCTTCCTTATATAGTGTTGCCGGAATTCCAAGGTAAATTTTTATTAGATACGGGAGCTTCGCGCTGTATGATATCACCTGACGTAATAGCCGGTACTAATCTTGAACACTGCGTTGAGCGCGAGCCATTTCAAGTAAAAACTGCGCATGCTGTTAGTCGTCACGAACATGTTGCTATTTTACCTTTACCCCCACAGTTTAAGACAGACATATATCATAAATTTTTACTTTTTGACTTTGACCCAAAGTATAAAGGACTAATAGGAATGGACTTGCTAAAGAATTAGGATGTAACATAGATTTTAAAAATAAGCTATTGCGAACTTATAATACCGAAATACCAATTTATTTTGATTATCCAGTAAAAAGACTCAAAATTGAACCTAATTGCTAAAAATTTATAACAGTAAAAACGAATTGTATGGACGGTAACTATATCTGCGATGACTTTAATTGGCTTAAAGGACTCAAGTCACCCGCCGCTGTAGTAACGGTAAAAAATGGAATTTTTAAAACATCTATAATTAACTTGACCAATAAAGAACAAGTAATAAGTAACAATTGCCACCTACCCCTTGAGCCTTTACCGCCACAATGGACAAATCAAAATAAAACACACAAAATTAACACCCTTCAAACTAAAACTGACATTGACAAAGAACTTTACGAAAACTTAAAGAAAATTAGAACCAGCCATATGAATGAAGAAGAAAAACGTGAGGTTACCAAAATTTGCTATCAATATCGTGACGTATTTTACTCTGAGAACATACCGTTATCTTTCACACATACTGTAAAACATGAATTAAGATTAACTGACGACACACCTATCTTTGTTAGAAACTATAGACAAGCCCCGCAACAACGTACAGAAATTAAAAAACAAATAGATAATTTATTAAAACAGGGGATTATACGTGAAAGTATTTCACCCTGGTCTTGCCCTGTCCATATCGTCCCAAAAAAACCAGACGCTTCAGGGAAGGTTAAATGGAGACTTGTGATAGATTATAGACGACTGAACGATAGAATAGTTGAAGACAAGTACCCGTTACCGAACATCAACGACATACTTGATAGATTAGGGCGCGCACAGTATTTTACAACCCTTGATCTAGCAAGTGGTTACCACCAGTTGGAAATGCACCCCAACGACAGAAAAAACAGCATTTACTACAGAAAGAGGTCACTATGAGTTCTTAAGAATGCCGTTTGGGTTGAAAAACGCTCCGAGCACTTTTCAGCGGCTTATGGACCATATTCTTAGAGGAATAGATAACGTATTCACCTATTTAGATGACGTCATAATCGCAGCCACCTCACTTCAGAGCCATAATGAAAAACTCAAGTTAGTACTTCAGCGATTCAGAATGCATAATCTCAAAGTGCAATTAGATAAGTCAGAATTCTTACAAAAGCATGTCAACTTTTTAGGACATGAATTGACTGACCAAGGACTAAAACCCAACAAAGACAAGATAAAAGCAGTTTTAAATTTCCCAGTACCACGAACACAAAAGGATATAAAGTCATTCCTAGGATTAGTAGGTTATTACCGAAAATTCATTAAAGATTTTGCGAAGCTTACAAAACCGTTAACAGCCTGTCTTAAAAAGAACGCAAAAATTGTCCATAGTAACGAATTTTTAGACGCAGTTAACAAGTGTAAACAAATTTTGACTAATGCCCCAATATTACAATACCCTGACTTTGACAAACCATTTATCTTGACAACAGACGCATCTGACTTTGCGTTAGGCGCAGTTTTATCGCAAGGCAATGTTGGTGCTGATAAACCAGTAGCTTTTGCTTCAAGAACGTTATCAGAAACCGAGACTCGTTACTCGACAATAGAAAAGGAATTACTCGGGATAGTCTGGGCTATCAAATATTTTAGGCCTTATTTGTACGGTCGGAAATTCACCATCTATACAGACCATAGACCTTTGACATGGCTGATGTCTTTAAAAGACCCCAACTCAAAGTTAACACGTTGGAAACTGAAGCTGGCGGAGTACGACTATAAGGTAGTTTATAAAAAGGGTAAACAAAACACCAACGCTGATGCATTATCCAGAGCCAAAATTTTTCACAACAGCATAGTTTCTCTAGCTGTAAATTTTGACGATAACGACGACGACGAGAATATAAACAGAATTTTTGAGAACGCCCGTAGACAAGCAGAGACAAATAACGACCGAGATGACAACAATGACGGACTTAGCAATAACAATACCGAGGTACCTATAGACAATAGTAACTACCATAGTAATAATAACGATGTAGAAGAAAGAAGTACTAGCCACCCCCACACTGACAACGGAACAGACTCAATGAGCATTGTTACAGGCGACCCCGACCAATTAGTCTCGACAAACCATACCCAACCCGATAATGAAAACAACGGCATCCCGATTTTATCTGATGCAATAGATAAACAACTGAAACAATTTTATATTTGGTCCACCCCGGGTTCAACATATAGGGTAGACAATAGATCAACTAACTCTAGGACTGTTATTAAAGATGTTTTCATCCCTGTAAACAATACGGAACCCGAAATCATCAGGTTCCTAAAAGAACACACAATAGCAGACCGTATCTTCCACTGCTATTTCTACGATGAAAATCTGTACTTGGCCTTCTCAAGAGTATACACTACAATTTTCAATGACAGAGGTCCTAAACTTATAAGATGTACGTCACGAGTTACCCTTGTTGAAAACAAAACTGAGCAACAAGAACTCATTAAGCGATATCACGAAGGCAAATCGTCGCATAGAGGTATTCAGGAAACGTATAAACAACTCCACAGAAATTATCACTGGCCTAATATGCTATTGACTATTCAAAGATACATTAACCAATGCGACATGTGTTTAAGAGCTAAATACGAAAGAAACCCTTTGTAACCCCCACTAACGGTAACAGAGACACCTACGAAACCATTTCAACATCTGTTTATGGACTTATATTCCACTGGAGGTGCGACGTTCCTGACAATTATAGATAATTTTTCAAAATTTGCCCAGGCCGTACCGCTAAATGCTTCAAGTAGCGTTCATATCTCAGAAGCTTTATTACAAGTATTCTCCATACTAGGATTACCTCTGAAAATTACCACAGACTCAGACACGAAATTCGACAATGACGTCATAAAGGAAATATGCGCGTCTCACGACATTAATATACACTTTACGACTCCTTACAATCCGAATTCAAACTCACCCATTGAACGCTTTCACTCTACAATTGCTGAAATAATAAGAATTCAGAGAATGACAAATAAAGACGACCCTATACAATTACTAATGAAGTACGCCATTATTGCCTACAATAATGCCATTCATTCTACGACAGGCTATACACCGCGTGAGCTTTTATTTGGTCATACAGCATCCAGAAATCCACTAGAACTATACTATCCTAAAGAGTTCTATCAGGATTATGTACTTAACCATCGCAAAAATGCAGAAGCAGTACAGGAGTGCATAGCAGCTCACGTATCTAAAAATAAGGAGCAGGTGATAGAAAAACGGAATCAGGCTGCAGAGGCGATCACGTTTAAGGTAGGTGAAACTGTATATAAGCAAGTTGCAAAGACTACGAGGAGTGACAAAACGAAACCGGTATTTAAAGGTCCGTATAAGATCATTCACCTTCATCCTAACAATGTTGCCGAAATCATAGGAAGCCACCCCAACTCAAAATCCATCCGAGTTCATTTCAAACTTTTACGAAGACAACGTCTTGTTCCAGGACCCTCGTCACAGGAACCCTCCTGCTCTACGCAACCGCCAACCTGACTATTAACCCCGTAGATAACGTCAATGGCATCCTTTTATTAAAACAAGGTCAAATTTTGAAGCAAGTAGATACGTTTAGTTTGGCCTGCGTATATAACGTGTCCTATTTAAAAAAAAGGATGCCATTGACGTTATCTACGGGGTTAATAGTCAGGTTGGCGGTTGCGTAGAGCACAACCGCCAACCTGACTATTAACCCCGTAGATAACGTCAATGGCATCCTTTTATTAAAACAAGGTCAAATTTTGAAGCAAGTAGATACGTTTAGTTTGGCCTGCGTATATAACGTGTCCTATTTACATGAAACAACTTTAAAACTTATGTCCTTATATGCCAATACTAAAGCTGCAGAAAATAACGAGCAATTAAATAGGGCATACAAAGATCAAATAGATAATAGCTTAAATTTAATAGGTAAGAAAATAGTGTTTATTGCACCGCACCATAGGTTTAGACGTGGTTTCATTAACGGCCTAGGTTCCATCGTTAAAACCATTACAGGCAATTTAGATTATGAAGATGCTATTAAATTCGAAAATGAAATATCAGAATTACGAAATTCAGTAAATAAAATTAATGTGTCTCAAAAACAATCATTATTCATAGCAAAACATGCAGTCGAAGAGTATAGTAAACAAATTAAGCTTTTAGACGAGAACCAGAAAAAACTAAGCCTAATGTTAAGAAATACCACTTTTAATAATAATATTATAGTAAATAGGTTACACTTTCTAGATTTATATATACAAATAGATTTCAGTCTGCAATTGCTGTTAGACAAGTTAGTGATCTTAGAAGACGCCATGACTTTTGCTCAGTTAGAAGTCATGCATCCAAGCATTGTATCCCCACACATCCTTATAAACGAAATGTTAGCTATTCAAAAATCATACAATTTTAGACCAGTGGATAGCGTCACTATTAGCAAAATACATAGCTTAGAGAAGTCTATTAGTGTAAAAGCTTATAGTACAGATCACACGTTAACGTTTATATTAGATATCCCCTCCATCGATACAAACCAATACGACCTAATCCATCTATACTCCATTCCCGACAAGCAAAACCTGGCAATCATTCCTAAATCCAAATACCTCGTACTGGGCACCAACGAGTACTCGTACCTAGAAGAAAACTGCAAACGGATCACACAAGATACACAACTTTGCACGTCGTTGAACACCCAGCCTGTTGATAAATCAGAAGACTGCATAATATCCCTTGTAAAACACCAAAACACAAACTGCACACGAGCCAAGATAGACCTCAAACAAGGAAGAATCCAGAAACTCCAAGACAACAAGTGGCTTATCATCCTGAAGGAAGAAGAAGTCCTGAGAAGCAAATGTGGAACTAAATCTGAATACAAAAGGATATCAGGAATACACATCGCCAGTATTACAAGTGACTGCCAAATGCAAGTACTTAACAGAACACTAACGACAAACATAAATACTGTCGCAGCAGACGAAATCATACCACTTCCTAGTAAAGCTGTGATTACAGAAGACAACATCCAGTTCAACATACAATTGGAAGATATATCACTGGACAGCATTCACGACCTGATAGAACGAGCCGACAACTTACAAGAACCCACAATTGATTGGCAGACTATGATGGCTACGCCCAGTTGGTCAACACTAGGACTGTACCTCATTCTGATGACAATCCTTCTATGGAAGCTTTGGCAGTGGAAACAGCGACGACCAATACAGAATCAACCTCGCACCGAGGACGCTGCGGGAAGCTGCGGGACGCGCTTCCATCTTGAGGAGGGAGGAGTTAGGCAATCGCCCGAATTACGTAATCGCTGATTATAGCAGCGGATGCGCCCGTGCGTCATTTAACAAACTGCACAATTGCAGATTTGCACATTTTAATAATAAGTTTTAGTTAATAGAAATATGATAATTGTAAATTAGTCTTGTAGAACATTTCACTCAATAAACATTGTTTTAATTCAAATAAATATTTTTTTAATAATAAACGCGTTCGCCGTAACTTAACTCCCGGCAATAACTTTTGCGTAAAGTTACTTAGTTTCATGTACAGAATGCTTGGTTGACGGCTTCGTGATGAGGTGATTTACACCCCGTATAAGTTATATAATGTAGAAATACCGATGAATATTATTGATTGATTGATTTGATTTTGAAATTTCTTTATTTACACATAAACAAAACAGATAAATGGCAATTAGATCTTATTCTAAAAGCATTAAAAACTAAGATTGGGTGTTTTGTGCAGACTATGGCGCCTATATAAAACATTTACGTATACATAAAACATGTAATGTATAAAATTATTAATTGTTATGAAACAGAAGTATCATATTACTTACGTTAAACAAATATTCTACTGCACAGCGCGATGATTGTACACAAAACGCACTTTAACACACTTTTTAAACTACATACACATACAACTTAACTTAACTACATTTTATAAAAGACATTGATGAAATTAAATTCTACTTTGACAATAATAACATGCATCTTAGGTGCTAATGAGCTTCGTGTACTGAGTTTGATTCGTTGTAAATCTACCCTACATTCCGTGCGAACGAAATAAAAAGTCCGGTCATCGAGAGATATGAATATTATTACTCATTCCTTTTAGAAAGTGACTGCGAATTTGTTTTCCAAATGGACCTGTTATTGGTTCTAGAGATTTCAACGGACCCCTAAATACGTCATACTTCGTTAAAAACGACTACGCAACAGTTCAAACAGTTTACATCAGGTACACATCATGATATGTGTGTTACTTTGGCGTGTCGTTGTCATCTTGATGTTTATATTGACAATCTGACGCAAGGACTATAAAAATCTCACAATTACCCACCTGACCTTACTTAATAATAATACCAGCTTTTTACTGCCCCACTGCTGGGCAAAGGCATGCAGAGAAGGCTCGAACATTGAAGACCACGTTTGCTCAAGACGGGTTAGCGATTTCAGACTTATGTATACAGGGCTCGTTCTGTATGGTGTCGGACGTAAAGAATAGCACCATCCCATATCTTCCCGTGGGTGTCGTAAGATACGACTAAGGTACTTACCAGAGAATGGGCAGCAGCGTTATCTGTTCTGTTGTAACAACCGTACTGCGATCGCCAACCCGCCTGCCAAGCGTAGCGATTATGGCGAAACCCCCCATTCTTGGGGGAGGCGTATGTCCAGCAATGGGCGTCTTTTGCCTGAAATGATGATTATGGTGATGATTTACAAAATATAGCTAGCTGAGCTGAGGACCCCGTCTTTAGGTTAAGCCGCGCTTGCCTTGTTTGGTCCGTGGATGGGTGACCACCAATTACATATCGAGTTTCCTCCGTGCCTCGGAAAGCACGTTAAGCTGGTGGTCCCGGCTGTCATTTGTAGATCTTTGACTGTCTTATGTTAATGTGGCGACACTTGGGGGAGGTCTATGTCCAGCAGTGGACGTCTTTCGGCTGAAATGATGATGATGGTGATGTATACAGGGCGGAATTTTTCAACGCCACCTGGAGGGAAAACACTTTTAGTACTGGAGATAGCAAATTTTAGACAAGGGAAACGTTCCTTTATTTTTAAAAAGAAACACAGAGGGTACACCATTGATTTCTTGTTATTATAAATAATGCATTTTAAATGAATCTTCAACAGTCTAAAATTATAAATTAAAATTTTATATCTTTATATAATATTCTTGAAATTTACCTATTTTTTATTTGCATGTACCTAGCTTATTATTTAATATTTCTACACCAGCAATGGTAGTATGTGTGAAACAAAGTTAATGTAAGATCATAATTATACTAAGAAATAAATAAATACAATACACACATTTGCAGCCTTATATTAAAAAAAAAATCTTGCTCATAAACCTTATCAACAAAAAAACAGATCAATAATGCCATAGCCAGTTCGCCACGACAGCTTCAAAAAAACACAAACGGTTCTTAATTTAAATCTTCTACTAAAAAGCATTAAAGAAAGCGAATTAATTAATAAACACACAATAATTCAATTACTACAACCGCAAAGTGTCTTGTTGTTGCCGTCTCGCTCTTATCACACTTTCTAATTTTCCGTCTCTTTCGCGCACGACCTTCGCGGAAATGTGAGCCGTTTCGTGGTTGGCGCAAGTGAAAGGCGTGTGGCTAAAAATTATTTTATTTTTCGTCATCACCATTACATCACACCTGAAATCCCCGAATGGTTTGAGAGAGGTGTACCTAATAATATTAGTTATAGAACACCCACATTTTTGCCAGTTATGTTTAAGTAACCATAAAAATCTGACTCGGCTGGGCAGCGTTCGGGAAGTTGCGTGGTATTTACTCGTCCAACTTACCGCAGTGTCTCAAGACGAAAGTCTATGACCAGTGTGTGTTGCCAGTGATTACATACGGGACCGAAACGTGGTCGCTCACAATGGGCCTCATCAGAAGGCTTAAAGTCACCCAAAGGGCAATGGAGAGGGCTATGCTCGGAGTTTCCTTGCGTGATCGAATCAGAAATGAGGACATCCGCAAGAGAACCAAGCGATAAGACCGCCATTGTAACCATAAAATTATTAGTTTTGTAAGCCCGTAATGTTTAATTTTTGGTGTACAATAAAGTTTAATTCTATTCTAACCAAGGTCACTGACGTAGCCTGAAGAATTGCCAAACTTAAGTGGCAATGGGCAGGGCACATTGCTCGCAAAACGGATGGCCGATAGGGCCGAAACCAGTGTGTGTTACCAGTGATTACATTCGGGACCGAAACGTGGTCGCTCACAATGGGCCTCATCAGAAGGCTTAAAGTCACCCAAAGGGCAATGGGGAGGGCTATGCTCAGAGTTTCCTTGCGCGATCAAATGAGTACATCCGCTAGAGAACCAATGTTACCGACGTAGCCCGAAGTATTGCCAAACTTAAGTGGCAGTGGGCATTGCTCGCAGAACGGATGGGCGATAGGGCCGAAAAGTTCTGGAATGGCGAACGCGAACCGGAAAACGATGCGTTGGAAGGCCTCTCACCCAGGTCCTGTGGACCAATGACCTGGTGAAGGTTGTGGGGATCCGCTGGATGCGAGTCTCACGGGACCGGTCAATGTGGTGCCACTTGTGGAAGACTTATGTTCAGCAGTGGACGTCTTTCGGCTGAAATCATGATGATGATGAACCATGTAATGGGGGCGTGCTTATTGCCATCAACCGGGCACAAATCCAGACTCCGTGACTGAGAAATTCCGAATGAAAAACTCAATAACACTTAGCCCGATCTGGGAATCGAACCCAGGACCTCATATTCAGCAGTCGCTATTGTGAACACGAGACTAACGAGGGTTTTTCTTTCAGAAAAATTTAACTTATTTTTATTACCCATTACTTTAGTGGCCTCAAGTGGAACTGTCGAGCACTTTTCTACTATCGACCCCTAGATCAGAAAGAGAGAAAAAAAGAAAAAACGTTTATTGGCGCAATTGCCACAAGTACACGTAATATTAAAAAAAGAAACACAATTTAAAAATAAAAACTTAAAACTAAACAAGAAATACTGTGTGCCTGACAACTAGTGCCCGACGCTGGTTTTCAACTGAGAGAGGCACAAGAGATCAGGCATTGTTATTGGGGTTTTCCGTCACCACCTTGGTACCAGCTATTTTAGAACCTTGAACTTTCGCTTGGCACGCGACGATGGTAAGAGATCAGTCGGTATGACTTTAATGCCTTGAAAGTTGGATAGACCTTTGAAGTGGGATCCAACATTTATGTTGAACCCCTTTTTTTTTTTTAGGATGGGAAATCATCAAATGACTTCTCCCGCTCTGGGCGGAGCGGAAGGGAGTGTCAGACTTGACTGACTAAAACCCATCCATGTTCCTTCTTAGCCCTTTGTGTTCCAGGGCCACGGTATCTCTTTCGAACAACCCGCAGCCATGGCAGGCATCGGCCCTCTCGGACTATGTTGGCACCTTTGCGCCATCCCATCTTCCTATCACGGCGAGCTGTGTGGTATTTATCGGTGCTGAAAACTTCAAACGGTGCAAATTTCAATAACCTCATTGGGCTTTTTATCGAGGTTTTGATGATGGAGCCAGGAGGTAGATAATAGAATTTCATCAAAAGACGCACGTTCACCTCATTTCGTCACCTGTGACCTTATACGTGGTCTCCGCCATTAAACGGGCCTAAAGCGGGCTGTTTTATTTATTTGCTCATTTATTAGCAGAAAACTTCACTAAATTCTGTGTTTTCGAACCCCATACTGGGTCAGTGTTGAACAGCTAATCACGTGTTTAATATTTCGTGTATTTCTCTAGCTTGGTTGACTTATAGTTTGTGCCTATTCACCTTTCTGCATAAGTCATTAATCAAATTGTGAAATGCCTTTATGCATAATATAAATTATCATTAGATCTAGTTGCCTTCAGCTCTGTGCATTTTGACATTACGTGTATTTCCATAACACTCAAAATGTGCAAGTCATGCCGTGCTTTTCACTACCATTTTGTAAACTCCGTACTGATCGTGACTACCACACATCACTTTCATTGGCGCACTGGTATATCTTGGTTTGCTTTTGCTTTGGTGTCACAATCAGCGGAGATAGCTAATGACCATTTTGTGCTGCGCTAAACGTTATTTTCCAGGGTCCAAAGTTCCGGTTAGCAACACCATCTAAAGTTCCGGCTAACGTCATCACCCTTTCAAACACCCGCGAGATCCGCGTCGGTACCTTTTATACCTGCGTGGCAGCACCGAGGAACTACGGGTCGGCGCGAACATCTGCCGATCGTCCACCTCCTGACGCCTACAGCGTGACACACCGCTACGATATTTGTGACACCGGGCTGAGCCAGGAGGGTACCGTGCTACTACCAAGTGAACTTGGAGAACGGGACTGTGATCTTTGACCTACCTACCCTCTTTGTTCTTTTATGATATATTTATGCTGACAGTACCGTGGTTTTGTTTTTAGTTCCCTTCAATATGGTTGAGTTGAATGATGGCTGATACATGCGTCATGTTCGTGAACGGGCGCTGACAGTTGTTACTGGTCATCTCTTAGCTGCCACGGTTTATTTTTAATTTCCTTTATTTTTGGATTACTGATTCAATCTTTTACTCTGGACGTTCTTAACTTGCCCGTATTTCTACATCGTTCTCACATATTTGTAATTCTTAACATGAATGATGTTACCAAGATTTTGTAACATATTTTGATTTAAAAGAGTGTCCATGGAGTTTCTTGCCTATATTCTCCATAGAGATCTACGCTTTGGAATGGGCAACAACAGTACTTTCACAAGTTACGAGTATTATGCCTTGAGACTGGGACTATACCTTCGCGTATTTTTTTTGTTTATTGATTTTCAAAAGTGCCTGTAATGGTCTTATTGAAATAAACGCTTTTAATTTGAGTTTTTTGAGTTTGAGTTTGATTTACTCATCCTCTGCCACGGTAACTTCTTCCGTTACAACTCAAACATTAATTCGCTTATCACTTACACCGCCTCACAATGACAATAAGCGCAGATCGCGTCGCGATTACATACCGGCTCGTATCGTATAAGTTATTCGGTCAAGTTTAATATAGAAGAACGAGCGTTTACTTTAAATGTTTTGTTTATTTTGTCGCTTCTGTTAAGAAATTGTCGTGGAGTCTGTGAAGAAAGATTGGTCTTCATGTAATGTAATGTGTAGCGAAGATATTTTTTGATGGATTAGTTAGTAATGGTTGTATAATACCACCCATTATGAAACCAAAAGGCATTTTTTTACCCGGTCATTGCGATATTTTTTTTGCTTCTGGATCCCTTCATCATCATCATCAGCCTATAATGTTTCCACTGCTGGGACACAGGCCTCCTCTCTATGAGAGGGAGTGGGCTGTAATCCACCACGCGTGCACAGTGCGGTTTGGTAGATGTCACATGTCTTCGAATTTTTAGTTCTAGGACATGCCGGTTTCCTCACGATGTTTTCCTTCACCGTTTTTGAGACTAGTGGTGATGAAATGAATAACACAAAGTAATGCGCCTGCCTGGGTTTGAACCCACGGCTTACGGGTCGTAAGTCGGGCCTGTCACCACTGGTACCATACCTTAGAACCGTTTAAATAGGTGATTTCGAGGTCAAAATTCCAACTTTTGTAGATTCTTTATTTCAACTAGCTGACCCGCGCAATCTCACCTACAATATTTCCCCGTTTTTGTTACATTCTTCATTAATACTCCTCTCCTATTGGTCGTAGCGTGATGTTATATTATTATAGCCTATAGCCTTCCTCGATAAATAGGCTATCCAACACCTAAATGCTTTTTTTTCAATTCGAACCAGTATTTCTCGAGATTAGCGCGTCAACAAACAAACATACAAACTATTCTGCTTTATGATATTAGTATAGAAGTACCTACGGGACCTCTATACTATTGAATGCATAATTTATTTTAAAAAAAATATTTTGTTTTTTATTTTCCTTCTTTTGTTTTTACTGTAGTTCAACTTTTGAACTAAGGAATGTTTCAGTTATTTTATGTTTTTATGTCAATTCGTATTTTTGATTTACTTTTGTTTAAATTTCAAACAACTTATTAATTTTAATACTTACTACATACCTATTTTCAATTCTAAATTTAATCTTGAGTAATATTTATGGAAAAAATAAAATGTGTATTTCTAAGCCCGAGAGGTAATCTGTACCTCAGGATCTTCCTATTTCATACTCCTTTCTCTACATAGGATTGTACAAATGTGAACCAGCGCCTGTAATTCTTGATGTCGAGATAAATAAGATTACTGTTTCAGCATAATGTTTTGAGTGCGATACATTGAGTCCTAATCGTAAAATAAAGCAATGGTTGGTAGAACGTTTCAGTTCTGTTAAGGGTTTTTTTTGTTTTTTAAACTTTGCCCCGCACTAGGAATTATCTCCTGTATCGTGGGTGCGTTTACAAACATTTAAATTCACATACACAAACAGCCAGACCCGGAACAACTATCTGTAGGCCATACAAATAATTGTTCCGTGCGGGAATCGAACCCGCGACACGCAACACAGCAGTCAATCGCTCAACCACTGCGCCAACCGTGCCGTCTGCTTTTTACAGTCCATGTTAGGAAAACGTCACCAAGTTGCCAGATGCAAGTTTGTTACGTAAAATTCTCAAGTTGCTGTAACGTTCCGCTCTGGGAGCAGTCTATAGGCTGCCTATTGCTTTACGAAACAGTCATATTAATTTGTTCAGTACTGTGTCATTGGATTTCATTGTAATTCAGAAATGAAAGATCTTTTGTTGGAAACCTATTTTTGTTGCAAGTTCGTTTATAAATTCTTCTGTATTTTGTCATTTGAAATCTTTTTTTTTACATTTATAAATATTCCTATTAAAGAAAAAAAAAGTTTTAAAAATATAAAATATAGCAGCCCACCGGTATCGGAAACAGGGTCCAAGCTAACGGCGGTCAGGGCTCCAGAGAAAGGAACCTTCTAACAATACGAGCCGTGTCCAGGAGTACCGCTTTCCGAATCACGCCCTTGATCCAGCTGCCTAACGAGAGTCTCTTCAGGTATTAGTCGATGCTCTTGGCAATTAGGCCATTGGCTGATACGACTATCGGCATTTTGATCGCTGAGTCCACATCCCATTACTGTTTCACATTTTGTACATGGTGTTGTATCGAGAAGTCTTAGATTAATTTTGGTTTTGAGTAGAATGGCCAAACTACCCACAAAATATTGTGAAGCGAAACTGTGTTACCGCTTATTTATATCTAACTAAGGGCAGTTTAAAGGCCATAATAACATTTTAAAAGTTGCGACAGACTATCAATTTGAATAACTTTCTCTATCGGACCATCTTCATAACCGCGAAAAAAATATCAACTCTCCCAGATTATATAATTGGCTGTCCGGCGCAACTTCGTTTGCGTCACATTTTCCCCGTTTTCGCAACATTTTTCATTGCTGCTCCACTCCTATTAGTCGTAGCGTGATGATATATAGCCTATAGCCTTCCTCGATAAATGGACTATCTAACACTGAAAGAATTTTTAAATCGGACCAGTAGTTTCGAAGCTTATTCAATGCAAACAAACAATCAAATCTTTCCTCTTTTTATATTAGTTTTGATTTGATCGAAAAAGCTATTGAAATTCTGACATGAATGATGTGACCAAGATTTTGTGACATTATTTTGATTTAATAGAGTGTCCATGGAGATTCTTGCCCATTCTTCTCCATAGAGATCTACGCTTTGGAATGGGCAACCACAGTACTTTCACATGTTATTATGCCTTGTGTCTGGGTCTGAGCTTTACGCTTTGTCCTGTTTTTTGACTTTCAAAAGTACCTGTAATGGTCTAATTGAAATAAACGCTTTGAGTTTGAGTTTGACAGTTTCCCCGTCCACCAACTGGATGCAGATAGTTTTCAATAGTCAATGTGGACCTTTAGAACTGTGATCGCACTCGTTGTGTGCGCTGGATGGGATACCGCCTAATAGAGTAGTTGCTTGGAAAAGACTCAATAAAACATTATTTTTTAAAAAATATAAAACAATACATCCAATTGCGACGTGGGGAAGTATATTGCAATAGCGTTTCCTACTGCGCAATTAGTTGTGCCATACAGTTGGTCAGCCGGGAAGCAGTGATAATTATGTATGGGGCAGCTGATTATTTTTTCGCGATTAATTGTTCCCATACAAAAACTTGTTCAATCAAATATGACAAACACGCTGTATAAATCACTAATCTCATTATTTCAAATACGATAAAATGAGAGATAAAAGAGTTTACACCTTACGGCATTTCTTTCAAACTTTCAAGTCCTTATGTTCCGAAATGACTGAAATGATTTTAATTAAACTTCATACGCATAAGCAGGATACATAGCTCTAAGAAGTTACTATAAAACATTTTCGAAAAGTAGTGTTACAGCTAAATTAACCGATTATAAGTTATATATGGAAACAAAAATAACCACTTATCGTTTTTTTCATAAATAAAAGACATTTCGAAAATGCTTTGTAGGTACTTTTTAGACCTATGTATCCTGCTTATGCGTATGAAGTTTCATTAAAATCCATTCAGTCATTTCGGAAAAAAAGAACTTGAAAGTTTGTATAAAATGTCGTAAGGCGTAAACGCTGTTAAGTCGCAGAGAACTTTAACTGCGCGATTTAGGAATTTTGATGTTAGTTCCTCATTAGCGTCATAGATGGCGCTGTATTAAATTTTGTGGCACCACCGCCAATCACACAGTCCCTTTAATATTCTTTACCAACAAAAACTACAGCCAACCACGTAACACAAATTCCTTTGATACCATTTAACATAGAAAAGTAAATACCTCGACACTCGGCAAACCGGAACGTTGCAAGATGTTTTGCAACGAGCCAGTAATCCTACAGCCCTGTAATACAAACCTGATGTTCGTTTACTTAATGTGGACATAATATAACTTCACGCTTGTACTCCTAGAAGAGTTAGGCTGAGGTGTAGCTAAGAATACGTCCATATTTCCTTTAAATATTTTTTTTGTCCTCTGAAAAACCCCCGACTCAAAAATACCTCTAAAAACCAAAATTAATTAATCCAAGCGTCGTAGAGTCGGGGGTCCGCTTTGTTTTGTGCTTGCTTTTAGCGGTCTACTTAGCGATCCCCCGACGCTACTACTCTTGTATTCATTTATTTTTGTTTTTTAGAGGATTATTGTGTAGATGGTTTTTTAATTTTTTATTTAAATTTTATTTCATGCTTTTTAAACTTATATAATTTTTCTTACTCTTGACTGGCTCACTCTTGGGCATAGGCCTCTCGCATCCCTTCCACTTTTCTCGCAAACAAGGAAAGTTAAAAGTTTAAAAAAAAACCCGAGTTTGATGGGTGAAGGGGGCAGCCGCTTCCCCCCCTGGCGATGCCACAGTGACAAGTGACAAGAATTCAAATTTCGAATCGACCAGACCTGAGAAAACGGGTTATATCCCTTCATCAACTAGAAAAGAAGTGATGGTCTTCAAACGGCTGAGCAGATTTTCTCGATACATAGCTAAGCACACTCTCGATTAAAACACCTTTCAAACGAAACCAATTTTATCAAAATCGGTTCATGCGTTTAGGAGCTAGGATGGCACAGACAGATGAGACAGACACACAGATACACCCGTCAAACTTATCACACCCCTCTTTTTTGGTCGGCAGTTAAAAAAATTACATAATTATAATTCAGATTCCGTGGCTGCAGCTGTGAAATTCGAATCGAAGGACCTAGCAACAGTAGTACTTGCGATAACCAGACCAATGAGATGATAAATAGATAAGATACTAGCTGTCCGGCGCAACTTCGTTTGCGTCACATTTTCCCCGTTTTCGCAACATTTTTCATTGCTGCTCCACTCCTTTTGGTCGCAGCGTGATGATAGCTTATGGCCTTCCTCGATAAATGGGCTATCTAACTGAAACAATTTTTCAAATCGGACCAGTAGTTTCGGAGCCTATTCAATGCAAACAAACAATCAAATCTTTCCTCTTTATGATATTAGTTTAGATTTTATCACAGTCGGCCCGAAAGTCTGAAAACCGGTCTTACCATGGAGTATTACCCAGCACTAACTAGGTTGTGGCGGTCAGATAAGCAGTCGTTTTGTGTAAAATGCTGGTATTCGTTTGCATTTGGTTACACTGGAAGCCAACCCCAATTAATTTGGTAAAAAGGCTAGGCAGATGCCCACAAAGATTATTCCACCTCATGTGGATGGACTTCCTGGGGATTTCACAGGCAGCTCTCACGTCCAGGTGTTCGCCATAAACGTATTCTTTAAGTTTCTGGATGGAAGCCAAGCCAGTATTCACCAGAGGATAACACTCTAAACCATTGGTTTCCAACCAATGGCCCTCGGATCACTACTGGCCCGCAAGGGGTTACAATATGGTCCGCTAAAGTTTAAAGTCTCCGGCTCATCCAAAACAACCTTTTCTATCTAAAAGACAAACTTTAAAATCAAAACAATGGAATAATAAAGGATCATTACAACCTTCGTAAAGAAACATGAATATTGCAGCATTATCACGCTGTTTTCGGCTGAATAAAAACTATTCTGTTCGTGTAAGTCGACCTCATTTCTAATCAATTTACTTTTTCTTACTTCGGTTCAAATTTAAAAATATGACGATTCCATGGGATGTCACGTAAGAAAATTTTTCTCAGATGGGCGACGAATCTTTGGCACACTACAGACATATTATTCCGTTTCGTAATTTAATTGATAAATTATTTGTAGTCTAAAGTCAAAAAAGACCTAAGAAAGATAATTTACATTTTGTAGTGCTGTACTGAATAGTCGGTTATAAGTGATTTCACCAAGAACCGGTATGTATTTGAAACATTTTAAATTTTTTCTGCTTAAAAGATTCTCTCGGAGCATGGTGTTAATTTTTCTGTATTTTTCTCACCATAGATTCGCTCAGAATCGGTTCTAGGACTTTTGTCCTAGCTAAGATCTAGTGACCCATATACTTTCGGCGCCGCGACTCAAGGCCGACCAGTGGTCGGGAGACGCGTACTGGCGGTTGGCTCCGAGGCTTGCCGCCTGAGACCCGGAGCAACAGCGAAGATCCGATTTCGAGCGAGGATCCGGACCTTCAGGGAACAAATTTTGTTTTAATCCTTTTTTTTTAATCTTTAGCAATAGTATAGTTTCTTTTTTTGTACAATCATTTAATTTATTTAAACCCTATTCGTGTCAAAAGGTCGCGCAATGTATTTTTTCCGGTGTAGTATTTAAACTCGGATACATTTTGATCCGAACCCCTTTCTCACCTTGTTTTAATTTTCAAAATTACAGATTTTATACAATTCTGAACAACCCATTTCGCTGCTTTACATAAAATAATATTACATGTCGCCCATTATTTAATTCTTTTTTTTGATCCTTTTAAATTTTATATAAAAAATTGTATTAAGTTTTTTTTTTTTTTTATAACAGCAAAATTATACGTATTAACATGTAGCTGTGACGACTTTTATTTTTATTTACGCTACAATATGCAGTCAGTAAAAAACATTGCATTTCCGATGTCCCAGTAGGTAGTAATTAAAAACATGAGCGGATCATTTTCAGCATGATATCGAAATATCCGGCAGCTTATTTACGAAAGATGAGAAACCATGAAACTGTTTATAAACCAGGAATTATTTTTTATCTGTGGCTTGTTCATTAATGGTAGATTTTATTAAAAGTATTTGACGGTTAGTGGTAAACATGGTGTAACGGATCCTTTCCAAAGCCTCAATCAATAATTATGTCCTAAGACATGCACATCTGATTTTTCGGATTCATGTGCGTCATCAACATCATCAGCCTTTAATGTTCCTACTGCTGGAACACAGGTCTTCTTTATTAAAGGAAGTGGGCTGTAATCCACCCAGTGCCCAATGCGGGTTGGTAAATGTCACATGTCTTCGAATTTTTAGTTCTGGGGCATGCCGGTTTCCTCCCGATGTTTCCCTTCACCGTTTTGAGAGCAGCGGTGATGAAATAAATTTCACAAAGTAATGCACCTGCCTAGGTTCGAACCCACAGTTTACTGCTCGTAAGTCGGGGCTGCTACCACTGGGTCAACGCTGCTGTCATGCGCGTAATGTTTAATTATCACTTGCTTCGCTGAAGGAAAACATCGTGAGGAAACCAGCATGCCTAAGAGATATTTATCGACGGCATATGAAACCATGTCAGGGGCCCATGGGCGGAAAAAAACTCAGACCTACGTCTACCATGACGTCTCAGCATTGTTATAATCTTATTCCAGTGCGAGAAAGAGATGGCGCTAGACCTTCATTATAGCTCCGTCTCTTTTTCACACTGAGATTACAACTGCTTTAAAACGTCATAATAACCCCCCAGGTTAGACAATAACCACACGATTAAGAAGAATTATTCCGTTCATCAAATAGTAACTTACATCATCATTATCATCATTTCAGCCCAAAAGACGTCGACTGCTGGACATAGGCCTCCCCCGAGTGTCGTCACATTGAAATTTTGGGGGGTTTTGCTTGGCAGGCGGATTGGCGATCGCAGTACGATTGTTACAAAAAGCACAGAGAACGCTGCTGCCCATTCTCTGGCAAGTCCCCTAATCGCCTCTTACGACACGCACGGGAAGATATGGGATGGTGCTATTCTTTACGTCCGACACCATACAGAGCTCTTAATTAGTAACTCTACGCGAAAGTTATTACTGGGAAACGACTTTTTTTAGGAGTGAAAAATCAAGGAGTCAATACAACGCACTAAAAACATTGTACTGATAGATATATTGAATAGTTCAGGGATCATGAAAGTATTCATCATCTGCCTAGCCTTTTCCCAAACTATCTTGGGGTTAGCTTCCAGTCTAACCGGATGCAGCTGAGTACCAGTATTTTACATGAAGCGACTGCCTATCTGACCTCCACAACAGTAACTGGGTAATACGATACCCCTTGGTAAGACTGGATGTCAGACTTCTAAATACTCGGAACGATTGTAAAATGACAGCCGGGACCAACGGCTTAACGTGCTTTCCGAGGCACGGAGGAAACTCGATATGTAATTATAGTCACCCATCTACGGATCAACCTTGGCAACGACCACCACGGCTTAACCTTAAAGGTCGACCCGTGCGGCTGTTATTATTTAGCCACGAGCTCCTCATGAAAGTATAGTTATATTAAAAAAAAAAAAACTTGTAGAAAAGTTGGAACGTGACCTAAAATATGTCCGTAACTAGAAGGTTCCCAGGTATGGTCCAAACAAAAAGATCACAAACACGAGGACAAGTTTGCCCTTCTTCACTAAGGGTCTTCGTACACACATAATAATAGCAATAAGTAAGTATATTGGAAGGGCCTTTTTTACGAAATACTTACACCGTTTGGAAATTAAAAGTGCTACGAATGGTAAACACAACATAATTACTTATTCAATTAGTTTCACTAATTGTAATTGCTCATTGTTTAAATAAAAATAACGTTGGATTTATTATAATATACTGTTTCGTATAATCATATAAAAATCTTACTTTTTACATTTTTAATATTCCACAAAAACTCTCTATAAAAACATTTAAAAATACAAAAAATAGTAGCCCACCGTCATCGGGAACAGGGTCCAGAGAAAGGAACCTCCTAACAATACGAGCTGTGTCCAAAACTACCGCATTTTGAATCAAGTCCTTGATCCAGCTGCCTGACAAGACCCTCATCAGATATTGGTCGAGGCTCTTGGCAATTAGGCCATTGGCTGATACGACTATCGGCACAATGATCGCTGAGTCTACATCCCACATGTCGAAAACCTCGCGAGCCAAGTCGAGATACTTGATTTGCTATCATATATAATTATCGCAACTTTTTCACTGCCTCGTTGGTCGAGTGGTCACAAGTGCGATTGCTAAGCTTGAGGTCTTGGTTTCAGGTCGATTTCCAGGTCGGGCAAAGTATTATTGGGTTTTTCCATTAGGAATTTCTCAGATACGATACCCCTTGGTAAGACTGGATGTCAGACTTCTAAATACTCGGAACGATTGTAAAATGACAGCCGGGACCAACGGCTTAACGTGCTTTCCGAGGCACGGAGGAAACTCGATATGTAATTATAGTCACCCATCTACGGATCAACCTTGGCAACGACCACCACGGCTTAACCTTAAAGGTCGACCCGTGCGGCTGTTATTATTTAGCCACGAGCTCCTCATGAAAGTATAGTTATATTAAAAAAAAAAAAACTTGTAGAAAAGTTGGAACGTGACCTAAAATATGTCCGTAACTAGAAGGTTCCCAGGTATGGTCCAAACAAAAAGATCACAAACACGAGGACAAGTTTGCCCTTCTTCACTAAGGGTCTTCGTACACACATAATAATAGCAATAAGTAAGTATATTGGAAGGGCCTTTTTTACGAAATACTTACACCGTTTGGAAATTAAAAGTGCTACGAATGGTAAACACAACATAATTACTTATTCAATTAGTTTCACTAATTGTAATTGCTCATTGTTTAAATAAAAATAACGTTGGATTTATTATAATATACTGTTTCGTATAATCATATAAAAATCTTACTTTTTACATTTTTAATATTCCACAAAAACTCTCTATAAAAACATTTAAAAATACAAAAAATAGTAGCCCACCGTCATCGGGAACAGGGTCCAGAGAAAGGAACCTCCTAACAATACGAGCTGTGTCCAAAACTACCGCATTTTGAATCAAGTCCTTGATCCAGCTGCCTGACAAGACCCTCATCAGATATTGGTCGAGGCTCTTGGCAATTAGGCCATTGGCTGATACGACTATCGGCACAATGATCGCTGAGTCTACATCCCACATGTCGAAAACCTCGCGAGCCAAGTCGAGATACTTGATTTGCTATCATATATAATTATCGCAACTTTTTCACTGCCTCGTTGGTCGAGTGGTCACAAGTGCGATTGCTAAGCTTGAGGTCTTGGTTTCAGGTCGATTTCCAGGTCGGGCAAAGTATTATTGGGTTTTTCCATTAGGAATTTCTCAGCAGCAGTCACGGAGTCTGGATTTGTACCCGGTTGATGGCAATAGGCTCGATAACGGGCAGGATGTGGTGTGAGATGAGCTTTTGAAGAAAGAACCTCACAGATTTGAGTGGACCTGTCCAGTCAGTGCAAGCATTTGTCAGTTATCGTGTAGCTCGACTCACAACTCAAGGAGCTCAACGACACGACGAACAATACCAAAGAAAGAAATCCATACTTATCTATACATCTTCTATACTCTATACATACATACAAATACATACATACTACATACAAATAAAATAAAATTGAAGTGTCTGTTTGTAATATTAAAATAACCGCTTTTTACTACATGCATATAAATATATATATGGTACATATACCAAAATATTTTTTTTATAAGGTTTGTCTGTCTGTCTGTTTGTGCCGACTAATCTCAAATGCAAAAACGAAAAAAAAACGAAATATTTTTTTTGTTAAATTCCACGCGGACAAAGTCGCGGTCACAGCTAGTCTATACTAATATTCTATAGCTGAAGAGTTTGTTCGTTTGGTTGATCACATTCATCTCAGGAACTACTAATTTAAGTTGAATAGAATGTTCAACTTAAATTAGTAGTTCCTGAGATGTACCTACCTAGTTCTTCATGATTTTTTCAAGAGTTTGTTAGCCCTTTTATCGAAGAACGCTATCGGGTATATAACATCACGCTACGACCAATAGGAGCGGAGTATCAATAAAAAAAAAGTTCAAAAATCGGGGAAAATGTGACGCAGACAAAATTGCGTGGGTCAGCTAGTACTAGATAAATACAATTGGTTTCTACACAATATTCGACCTTAAGATGCCACGCGCGCCTAAGGAGATGTCAGCAAATCGGAAGGGGTCGGAGAAGGCCGATGCCTGCCAGGGCCGCGGGACTATTCGACATAGATACCCTGGCCCTGGAAAATAAAGGGCTAAGAAGGAACATGGGTGGGTTTTAGTCTGTCAAGTCTGACACTCTCTTCTGCTACGCCCAGAGCGGGAAGGGTAATTTGATGATTTCCCATCCCATCAAAACGATGATTTTGAAAACCGAAGTTCATGATTAAACAATACAATTTGCACATACTTAGGTTATATGCATGTTGTTGCTGTTGCAAAGGAAGGATATAATTACGAAACCAAGAATACAAAGTACCAAAGAATGATATTTGGTAACTAAATGTAAGTAATTTTATTTAATCGTAATGACCAAAGATAAATAAAACCCATGGGTACTGAAAAGTTTAGGTTTTCGTGTTACTTTTTTTGAATCTTCTATATATATACATATATACTTATAGTAATATTATGAAGATGAAGAGTTTGTTTGTTTGGTTGAACGCGCTAATCTTAAGAACTAGGTACTCATCATTATTTCAGCCGAATGATGTCCACTGCTGGACATAGCCCTCCCCTAAGTTTCGCCACATTGACATAACATGGGGGGCTTTGCCATAATCGCCACGCTTGGCAGGCGGGTCGGTGAACGCAGTATGGTTGTTACAAAAACACAGAGAACGCTGCTGCCCATTCTCTGGCAAGTCCCATAATCACCTCTTACGACACCCACGGGAAAATATGGGATGGTGCTATTCTTTACGTCCGACACCATACAGCTACAAGAAGAACCTATCAAGCTATCAAGAACTACTGGTTCGAATTGAAAAACCGGCCAAGTGCGAGTCTTACTCGCACACAGGGTTCCATAGCCCCAAACAATATTTTGAACTGTCATTCATTAGTTAGTAGTATTAGGTGGTAAACTTCCACTCAACCGCAAAACTAAATTGGTTTTTTATAGTATGTTAATGAAAAACAAAGTTACTGCTGCAGTTTGATGAAAAAGTCCCATATCTCAAAATCATATCATATCTTACTGAAACCAATTTTCGTTGATAGTTTTTTTTACGTTCTACAATCCTAAATATTTTCAGAATTTTCCTTCTCTTACTTTAGAAATTAGAGGGGGGGGACACACATTTTACCACTTTGGAAGTCGCTCTAGCGCAAACTATTCAGTTTAGAAAAAAATTATATTAGAAACCTCAATATCATTTTTGAAGACCTATCCATAGATACCCCACACGTAGGGGAATGATTAAAAAACATTTTTGGTTTTCAGTTCTATGTATGGGGAACCCCAAAATTTATGTTTTTTTTTTCTATTTTTGTGTGAAAATCTGAATGCGGTTCAGAGAATACATCTACTTACCAAGTTTCAACAATATAGTTCTTATAGTTTCGGAAAAAAGTGGCTGTGACATACGGACGGACGGACAGACAGACAGACAGACAGACATGACGAATCTATAAGGGTTCCGTTTTTTGCCATTTGGCTACGGAACCCTAAAAATGTGTGTGTTAGTATTGGATAGTCCATTTATCGAGGAAGGCTAAAGCCTACATAACACCACGTTACGACCAATAGGAGCGGAGCATCAATAAAAAATGTATCAAAAATGGGAAAAAAGTGACGCAGACAAAATATCGTAGGTCAGCTAGTCTAAATTATAATCCACACTGCGAAAGTAACTCTGTTTTTTTATTGTTTGTTACCTTGTCACGGCTAAACGGCTTATTGGAACGTTATAAAATTTGGCAAGGAAATAGATTATATCTTCGAGAAGGACATAGGCTACTTTTATCCCTGAATAAAACATCTAAATTACCAAGCGAACGAAGTCGCAGGCAGCAGCTAGTCTAATCTAAACTTTTAAACTAATATTATAAAGAGGAAAGATTTGATTGTTTGTTTGTTTGTTTGCATTGAATAGGCTCCGAAACTACTGATCCGATTTGAAAAATTATTTCAGTATTAGATAGCCCATTTATCGAGAAAGGCTATAGGCTATATATCATCACGCTACGACCAATAGGAGTGGAGCAGCAATGAAAAATGTTCCGAAAACGGGGAAAATGTGATGCAGACGAAGTTGCGCCGGACAGCTAGTAATATTTTAAAGAGGAAAAAATTGATTTTGTTACGATTTAACTCAAAAATTACTCGGCCGATTTTTTAAATTCTTTCACCATCAGAAAGCTACATCTTTACCGAGTAACATAGGCTATATTATATCACAATTTTCGCGGACGAAGTCGCAAGCGAAGTGCTATAAGTCATATAAGTCAATTCACGCTCTGCTGATTTTGTAAAACAAAAGAAACTTAATGAAAGATCGCTCAAAAAGTCATACCCTTTCAGTTACAGATAAAATCAGGTTAAGTTACGAAAATTATACCTTTATTATTTTGAGGAAAAACAAAAAGGCACACTTTAGTCTCCAAAATAATGACTAAAATCGTCTTTATGGTGCGATAAAGAGCGAGGTAGAGCCGAGAGCAGCGGTGGCCCAGTGGTGGCAGCCCCGACTTACGAGCAGTAAGCCGTAGGTTCGAACCCAGGCAGGCGCATTACTCTGGGTAATTTATTTCATCATCGCTGCCCTCAAAAACGGGGAAAGGAAAACATTGTGAGGAAACCGGCATGTTCTAGAACTAAAAAATCGAAGACATGTGACATCTACAAACTCGCGCTGGGCCCGCGTGGTGGTTTACAGCCTCCTCTCATTGAGAGGAGGCCTGTGTCCCAGCAGTGGGAACATTATAGGCTGATGATGAAAGTACTAGGCTTGCAAACATTTAAGGGGGCGTTAATTCAAAAAAAATTTTTGGGGAGACTCCACGTAGGCATCTACTGCAAAAGCAGGAACAGGAGTACCTAATATCCACTGCACTTTCTTTATAGTCTAGTTAGAACGTTTTTCATTGCACACCTAACATATTTAAAATCATGTTATAAAAGTAGAGGAATACAAAGAAACGATGGATGGACTGGATGAGGGATGAAATGACAAGATAGGAGGTGTCTTATGAGATGACCGTAATAGAGAAGTATGGAAGAAGAAGATATGCTGCGTCGACCCTAAATAAATTGAGATAATATAAAATTTATTTCAGACCAAGTAAGTCCATATTTAAAAACATAAGAATTTTAGAAAAATACACACCATTTAAGAACTTATTTTAAATATGTGAAAGTCGCACGATGAGTGGTCATCCAGTGCCGCATTATTGAACTGTCCATCCTGTCGCCAACGATAGCCACCAGGCTGTTAGAGCTACCACGCACTCGCTGCATCAGGGATGCTATTTGCCATACGCCCTACTCCGCAAACATCCCGATGCACTGCAAAAGCGCGGTAGTCCCAACATAAACCTGAAGGCGTTGTTATATTGGACCCGCAGAGAGTTGTACGAACACTTTGTATAGCCGACCCATAGGGCGCACGTGTACATAGATTGCCTATACGCTCTATAGAGTGTAATTTTTACCTCTCTAGTACACGCATCGTCAGTATGTGCTATCCCCTCTACAGCCCGGCCGAGTATGCCAGGGGGGTAACTACTTAATGACGCTGTCTGTACAACGTGCAACCCTACGAGCCAGCATGTTACATGAAACTGCCAATGCTCTGCGTTCCCTCTCCACGTCCACATCATCGGACAGACTATCGGTGACCCAATGCCCCAGCTACTTGAACCTTGTCACCCTGAAACCATGACGATAATATAAAATCACGTCTGTGTAATCCTCGGTCTAGGCAGAGGCGTAGCTGATAGAATAGCCATCTTTGGACAGTTATGCTAAAGTTCCGTAGTAATAAGGTGCTAGAAGATTATCATTCATGGCTGCTACTGAGAAATACTGACCTAGGAATCGAACCCTAGGATCACATGCTCAGTGGCTCCATTTGCGATCCATCGATTCAGTCTCTTTGTAAAAGAACAATAATCATCTGCCTAGCCTTTTCCCAAACTATCTTGGGGTTGGCTTCCAGTCTAACCGTATGCAGCTGACTAACAGTATTTTACATGAAGCGACTGCCTATCTGACCTCCACAACCCAGTAAATGGGTAATACGATACCCTTTGGTTAGACCTGATGTCAGACTTTCGGCTTCTGACTACTCGTAACGACTGTCAAAGATCTACAAATGACAGCCGGGCCCAACGGCTAAACGTGCTTTCCAAGGTACGGAGGAAACTTGGTATGTAATTATGATCACCCATCCACAGACCAACCTCGGCAAGCACGGCTTAACCTTAAAGATCGACCCGTGCGGCTGTTATTATTTAGCCACGAGCTCCTCCTAGTTAAAAGAACACTAATAAGAATGATTAATGTCTTTTTTTCTGGGAAATTTTAATACCATCATCTAACCTTGGCACTCTTAACCGCCTTTTCACAACACCCTTAAAAGCAGGTCATTTATATTTACTCAAACGACACCATTATACTCACATGAATAATTAAATAATTACTATATCTACAAATTACAGAACTTTCCACTTTATATTTGTGTATTCGTCAAAATTTTCGCGTTATCTGTTCAATACAAAATCTTCTTAATTGCAGTTGTGATAAAGTTCACTTTGTATTAATGATTAACAGGCGAATTACTGGACTTTACGCTTTAGCCCCTTCTTGCATGTCGGTTGCGAAAATTTTAGGAGCGCGGCGCTTACGCTTCTGTTCGCGACAGTTGGACTTAGTGCGCAGGAACGATGTGGTGGTTTCTAGTGTTCTGTGTTGTTGGTGTTATTGGACAAAATGTTACGAAAAAAGGTCAGAGATACAAGTTTTTAACTAAAACGTGTTGAGTCTAAAGAGTTCTGGGTACTTTTTTTTAATCGATTTCAAAAAAAGGGGAGTCAATATTTTTTTTCTATTTTTTTCGTGTTTTTTTTTTTTCATTTAGTGGAAATTGGTTGGTGGTTTGGTTTTCTTGGGTAGTTTACGAGCTATCTTCTATTTAAATACGTAATTTTTCTTCTTCGTATTTGTTGATGACATAATGACAAGAAAATAATAAATTATCGTTACAAAAAAACATATTTAGGACAAGAATCTGTTCAGGATAGTTATTTTTTCTCACGTTTTTAGTTTTTTTTTGGTTTTTTTTTTTTTGCAGAAAATAGTAGTCTTGGCCTATTTTGTTTCCTTGATATGGTTCAACGTACCCTACATTATTTTATAATAGGTTCCTATTTGCATAAATATTTCATAGACGTTTTTTTCGATAAGCTGGCGGAAAACTGTTTTTTTTTATCATATTTGCGATTATAAATTCGAGACGGCACGGTTGGCGAAGTGGCTAAGATCGACCGCAGCGCTGCGAGTCACGAGTTTGATCTCCGCACGGAGCAAATATGTGTAAGACCTACAGATAGTAATACCGGGTCTACCTGTTTGTGTATGTGAGTTTAAATGTTTGTAAACGCACCCACGATACAGGACAAATTCTTAGTGTGGGGCAAAGTGTTTTTTATTTAAAAAGAAAAAAAAAACGTTTAAGTCCTGCTAATTCTGAGAAGTAATCATTGCTTCTATCTACAATTTATCTAGGATCTGTGTCTAGAATACAACCCTCCTACCAAACACTCCGGTTGTTGCGAAAATATAAGAAGTGCGTAAGTCTTGTTCATAGGACGCCTAAGCGGGAATAGTTACAATACTACCTAGTTAATTCTTGTGCCTATGAAAGAAATGTGCTGGCTAATAATAGTTCTCTGTGTTGTTAATGTTTTGGCACAAAATTTTACCAAAAGAGGTAGGTTAATTTTACGTTTAAGTGAATAATTAAAAAAAACTGGCCAAATGCGAGTCGAACTCACGCATGAAGAGTTCCGAACCATAACTTATTAAAAAAAAAACGAGTTAATAATCACTTTTTGTTTGGGAGCCCCCCTTAAATATTTATTTTATTCTGTTTTTTTGTTGTTATAGCGGCAACAGAAATACATAATCTGTAGAAATTTCAACTGGCTAATTACTATCACGGTGGCACCGTTCGAGCTTGGAGACAGACGGACGGACGGACAGCGTTGTCTCAGTAATAGGATCCCGTTTGACCCTTTGGGTACGGAACCCTCAACAAATTACAGTTCCTTCATACATAAATTCGTTTCATGAATATTAAGAAGACTTCTGAAAAAATCAGATGCCAAAAATTAGAAAACATTTCACATCGAAAGCAATAATTATTTTTCAAAACATCAATTTATTTTTTTGTCATTTTGGGACATCCTCTATTTTACAATTGTGAGTGACTCATATTTTTTTTTCAACACATTAGCTGTCTCTGTAGATATTGTAGCTTTTTTAATGTGTACCTAATTCTATTGTTAAATATTGTTCGATTCAATAATAGCAACGAAACCCATTGTGACCAATTTGATTGTGACCATTGCTTGTAACGTGTGACCAGTATTTGTCAATATTTTTTTCTAAATGTGCGAACACACATAGTGTCTGAAACTCTGACTTATACCTAGATATATAAAAAACCGGCCAAGTGCGAGTCGAACTCGCGCACCGAGGATTTCGTACAAAATTTTAAAAATATTTTTATTATGTGATGTACCTAACTTAAACTTTACGGTTTTCGCAATTTTTCCTTTATCTGTGCTATAAGACGTTGCTTCGTACCAAATTTCAAGATTCTGAGTTCACGGGAACTCCCCTGTAGGTTTTGATTCCTTTGCGAGTGTCGAAAATTTGCAGATTTTGCTGCGTAAACGGCTGTATCTTTTGATTGCGTTGGCTTAGAAGTTTTAATTTTTCACAGCTCCAAAGGACAGTAGACCTGAGTATTCGATATAAATCGAAGTATAAATCCAGCTTGATACCTCCACGCGTTCCTGAGAAAAAGGGTCTTGACGGACAGTCAGGACGGACAGACAGACGGACAACAAAGTGATATTATAAGAGTTCCGTTTTAAAAAAAAAAAAAAAAAAAAGAACTTAAAACTAAACTATAAATATTGTGTGACTCACGGCTGCACCAAATCGGCGCAGTTCAGCAAAATGCCGGACGCTAGTCCGTATTATGATATAGCCTATAGCCATCCTGGCAAAATCTTTCATATATAGCCCTAAATAGGCTATCTAACACTGAAAGAATTTTTCAAATCGGACTACTAGTTCCTGGGATTAGCGCGTTCAAGCAACCAAACAAACAAACAAACTCTTCAGCTTTATAATATTAGTATAGATATAATATGCTCGTGTTGCGGTGTTTATTACCAAACTCCTCCGAAACGGCTTAACCGATTTGTATGAAATTTTGTGTGCATATCGGGTAGGTCTGAGAACCGGCCAACATTTATTTTTCATACCGCTAAAACCCATCAAAATTTCCACGCGATCGAAGTCGCGGGCAGCACCTAGTATCACCTAAATATTACGGTTTTCCAAACAAAAAGCATGAGTAAATAGCTGAATAAATTGGAATTCCAAACCATAGAGGAGATATTTGAGATCAAAGTGGCCAGAACGACAAAACGCCAATTTCATAGGTAAGGACCTAATATTTGGAGGTCATGTTTTAATCTTTACCTATAGATTTCGAACTACAAGCCATTCTAAAAAGAATTGATCAATGCTCAATACAACAATGCACCAAACTGGCACTTTGGACAGTACTTTTTTTTGGCAACGCTTTTGTTACCGGCCTGTAGTTTATTTTCTTTCTTTTATGTTTTAGCGAATGACCCACTGTAGTAATCATTTTGTCAGTTTTACTCGAGAAATGGTCTAAAAGGTGTTGTAAATATATTTTTTTAGTTTTGTCGCCGTCTATTATATAAATTTGATAAGAGAATTTATCAGCTTCGCTTAGCCTTTTCCCAACTATGTTGGAGTCAGCTAGTAGTTTGAAGAGCTCGTGGCTAAATAATAACAGCAAGTCAGGTCGATCTTCAAGGTTAAGCCGAACTTGCCGAAGTTGGTCCGTGGATGGGTGACCATCTTTACATACCGAGTTTCCTCCGAGCCTCGAAAAGCACGTGAAGCCGTCGGTCCCGGCTGTCATTTGTAGATCTTTGGCAGTCGTTACGAGTAGTCAGAAGCCGAAAGTCTAACATCCAGTCTTACCAAGGGGTATCGACTCAGTTACTAGGTTGTGAAGGTCAGAGCAGTCGCTTCATGTAAAATACTGATACTCAGCTGCATCCGATTAGACTAGAAGCCGACCCCAACAAAGTTTGGGAAAAGGCTAGGCAAATGATGATGATGGTTGGAGTCGCTACCATAGTATTTTACATGGATCGACTGCCTATCTGCCTACACAACCCCGTTAGTACTGGGTAATACGATACCCCTTGGTAAGACTGGTTGTCAGACTTTCGGGCCACTGACTATCTGTACCGACTGTCAAAGATCTACAATTGACAGCTGGGACCAACGGATTACCGTGGACACCCATCCATGGACCAGCCCAGGCAAGCACGGCTTAAGCTAAAGATCGACCAGAGCTCTGGTCCTTAATAAGGTCCCTAATAAGGTCCTTAATAAGGTCCTTAATAAGGAGTCCTTATTAAGATACGATTTAAAAACTAAATGTTTATTTTTTACTTTATTTATTTGCGATGGGTTTGCTATTGAATCTAGTCTAGGTCAGAGATGACAGAGACAAAGTCGACGATGGTACGAGCTTACCCAGAAGACGTCTGTTCACTCTAACTTTGAACCCTCACCTTCGGCTGCGCCTCGGCTCGGGTAGACATTTGTTGGAACTCTTTGCAATGATAGGCTTTCCGCACTCGTAATTAAATATACTATTTTTTGCAGTCGTTTAATAATGCAAAATCTATCTTCACTTGTCAAGATGCAAATGTACCTAACCCTTTCAGAAAACACTATAGTGTATTGCCAAACATGACCGCTTACAAATTCGAGCCTTGTACTATATTTTACAATATGTACTTACCTACTAAAGTATTTTCGTCACTATTTACTATAATAATTGCATAACAATCATAACCTCGGGGTATATGAAATTAGTAACGTAGAATAATATGTCGTCATGGCCCTATTCTTTACATTATTTTTTTAAGTTTTTACAATGTCAGCCATAATATCATAATCAGCTTAGTGTTGTCAAAAGTCAGTGATGATAAATACGATGGCTGCACCTCTATGTTAGTTGGATGCCTCTATTTACCTATACTTGGGATAGACTTCAAGCGTCGACTCGATACGATACCCCTTGGTAAGAGTGGTTATCAGATTAACGGGCCACTGACTACCTGTAACGACTCAAAGATCTAGAAATGCCAACCGGGACCAACGGCTTGACGTGCTTTCCGAGGCACGGAGAAAACCATGAGTTCCAGCGTTCTACAAGGTGTTATGTTACATCCTCGTCAAAATGATTCTCGACCCGAATCAATAATAAAATGGGTAGGTACTTTTTTTTTCTTATTTACGGAATTCGGTAAGTGTGTAACCACTCGAGTTTTAAACGCGGCCCGGTTGATTCTCGCTCGCCCTATAACCGCGCTTTCACACATACAAACAATCTCAAACGTTTATTCCATATTTTTTTATTCCTTAAACCATCATAAGGGTTATGCTGTTATATTGAAAAAACTTAAACAACCAAAAAATCGGCGTTTATTAATAATTAACTAGGTATCGTAATTTAAATTGATTATTTATGCCTTTCGTGAGAACCTCCTGATTTTGACGAGGATGCAAAACAACACAGGACAGTGTTATGCAAAGTGTGTGTTACTGGGTTAATCATGAGAAGCACAAAAAAGAAGAACACGTTTCAAAACATTTATTGATGCATCACATTATTTAAACCGGTAATTAACGTAAAAACAGCTGATGAGTTTTGACAACTTGCGTTGGTACTTACAATCAAACGTACCACACCATAGTAACACTTGCACGACAAAAAATATTGTTAAGCGATTCTATCACGACATGTCTGCTCATCCAAAGTTGCGCGGAGGCGGCAAAGCAAAAGTATTTGCGGTGCACTGCGCGGAGAGGTAATGAGCGCCGCTCGTCCGCGCGGTTGTGCGGTGTGTGTTAGGAATACATACAAAGGAGATGTGAGAAGCACCTTACCCTATATGACCTTAAGGTGCTGTCAAAACCAAATTTTTACAAGTGATGTATTGTGGACTGTACGTACGACGAACAAACAAGCTATATAAAACCAGTTTAAGCGGACCTCTCTATGTAAGGAAAATCTATACAAAACGAGACCATGTTGTGCTGGAAATGTACAGCTTTATGTGTCGCCGCATGTTCAAGGATAATGTAAAATTAATTTTATCTCATCATCGAACGTTTCCAGTATCTCATTTTTCTAAATGTTTTTTGTTAACATTTTCAAGCGAATCAATAACCTTATTAAAACACTAGCTGTACCCGCGACTTCGTCCGCGTGGAATTTAACAAAAGTGTAGATATTTTCCGAAATATAAGTAAATGATAAATGATGTTTATTTTGCAAGTAGGTTTTTACAAACACTTTTACACGTGAATTTTTTTTTAAACTAGATGGGGCCGGTGTTTCGTACCTGACTACTCTGAGAAGAAACAGCTGAAACAAACTCAGAGGTAGCCTAAGAGTAGCCTAAGTTACTCCTTATTACATCAGCTATATGCCAGTGAAAGTCCCGTCAAAACCGGTCCAGCCGTTCCAGAGATTAGCCGGAACAAGCATACAGACAGACAGACAAAAATTGTAAAAAATGATATTTTGGTATATACAATCATATGCATGTAGTAAAAAGCGGTTATTTTAATATTACAAACAGACACTTCAATTTTATTTATTTGTATAGAAAGTAAAATTTAGTTTGTCAATCCGGAAAACATGCATTTGTTTTAAATAAGTAACATTTAAATGCGTCACACATTACCTTAAAATATCGAAATTAAGCATCGCACAATAAATGATAGCACGCTTCTCAGTAAGTACAGGGTACAAAAAAACTGACAATGTTAATGATGAACACACAAAAAATCCCAACATCACAAACCACTTAATAACTATAACTCCTCGGGTCATAACCTTTTCCAACGACCTTGTCATCGATCCAATCTCTCAGTACGGAGACATCCACATAAACTCCAGGAGTACCATCTTCACCACAGTCTATCCCCCAAGCTACAATACCACTTTGAACGTAGCGGTCTTTTTCATAATCTATAGGGCAGGACAAGGGGGCACCACCGTCTCCTCTACAAGTATCCTTGCCTGGTTCCCCACCTGCACACATAAAACTTGAATGCAATATGAAATGTTTGCCAAGACGGGTTCTTCGTAGAGCAGCTTGACATTCATCACGATTCACCACTGGCAATTCAATCTTCTTCAACATAACTTGGTACCGTCCTTCTTTGCTGAACTTGTCTTTGCCCCAACCTGTGGCTATACATCTAATGTTGTCTCTTTGAGGAATACGGGCGGGTGCTAGACAGGCGACTCCAATATTCGGAGTTAAATCCATAGGTTTATCTAAGAAGAGGACTGCAATATCGTAGAAATCGTTGCCTTTGTTGAAGTCTTTGTGCGTTTCGACTGAAACTACATCTCTTTCTTGGTGAGGATAAGGTTCTGAGGTGATCTGTGTGTCCCATTCTCCTGCCCTGATCTTTAGAGCTCTTGAGCTATCAACATAGTGAGCGACTGTTAGTACAATACTAGGATGGATTAGGGAACCCCCTCCAACGTAAATCATGAGTCTTCTTTCGTTTGGTTCTTCATCACGTAAAGGCTCAACTTTGAGGACAGCAACCACCCATGGAAACTCACCGAACTTGGTATATTCGTTGCTAGGGCTTGGTATTCGTGAATCAAGACCGTTAGGGTTAGCCCAGCCGCATCCCTCGCGTAAACCAGGTTTGGTTACTGGTTTAGGTGCTTGATTGGGGGAAATTTTGTCAGATGTTTGACAACAGACGTCGAGATACGAGTAGCAATTGCTGCTTGTTGAGGCCAAATCGATGACTCCATTGCCCCCATTTTGAGCGCTGAGGTCATTGTTCCTGCATTGGTGGTAGGGAACACAGTCTCCCGCCCGACCATTGGGCATCGTGCATGCTATGTCATCTCTAGTAATTCCAGTCCCAGTTTCGATGGGAGGCACAACAGGGTTCCTACTCTTAGGTTTCTCGTGACCTTGATTATTCTCAACCGCTTGTTTAGGGCCATACATAAGAGTCAACGAATGCGATAACCTAATAAGGTCTTCATTGCTTTGACAATGGGCTAATGGCACCAGTAGGAGTACAATTAGTGTTTTCTGCATCGTAACATCCAAAAATAGTCTTTAAATGCACTGTTATATCACAATATTTCACTAAAACTATCACAAGCTGTTCTCTGGCAGCAGGTTTTTGTGTATTTTCGAACTTATTATCCTCGTTTAACGAGTTTGCGTGTCGCGATCTTCAACTCTCGTTGCAAACTAGAAGCGATTCTGCGATGCTGTATGATCTTATATTATTAGCACTCTTTATTTTTACATAAATTATAGCTTATAAGCTTTTGCCTCCAGATTCGCTCGCTTGGAGGTCTACCGGTACTACTAGAATCAAAGTATGCTATGACTTAACCCAGGTTAAGGTAATCGAAATACATTTAACTGTTAGGCAGAGTTGAGTTTTGTAAAATTTTCATGTATAATATTTATATGGATTTGCCACCCGCCCTTGCTTTGTAATGGCAAAATGTCTAAAAATCAAGATTTCGAATACGGTATCGAATTTTGAAATTTTGTATGAAACTATTGTTTATTTGGTACACACCAACAGCACATCCTAAAAAATTATAGAAGACAATAAAAATAACACAAAAATGCTGGTATGTTGGTCTATTATAGGTGTACGCAGCATTCACCATATTGACAACAACACAAAGTTTTTTTTTTATAATTTAGAAACTCCATCAAATCCATTGTGTAGTTTAGGAGATGAAAGCACTCAAACAGACAGACATGAAGACTGTGATATATTTTAAGTAACTGACAAATATGAAGGTTTGATCGATGTTTGCAATGTTTGGGTTTTTCTATCAGGTATTTCTCAGTAGAAGCTCTGAGTCTGGGTATGTGCACAAATAATCAGATTAGCAGGTAAACTATGGTTTAAAATAAAACGTAACATCACCCCCGTAATACCTAAAGGATAAGGCAGTGGTGATGAAAGGAACCGAGGCTTGTAAACCTTTATAATTAAGACTAGCCTCGATTTTGAAGACTCGACTCCAAAAAAGACTCCAATTTCATTGGTAGGACATAGAGTTCAACAAAACTGTATGAATAAGACCTTTTTTCAATACCTGTGTTCACAAATAAAGATGATTTGATTTGATTTGATTTGAAATAAGACTCGAGCCTTGTTGCTAATGAGAAAGAGCTCGAGTCATTAGAAAAGACTTGGTTTTTTTTTATATTCTCGACTTTTACGTAAAGAACTCGAGTCGTTTCTCAAAGCGACTCGTTTAATATGAGATCGGATAATAAGATAAACTTCAGCCCCCAACTTTGTAACATGTGTTGATGTGTACTTACGCGCGCGTTGAATGACTGGCGACTCGCACGACTCGGCTTCTAGAACATGCCGATTTCCTCACGATGTTTTCCTTCAACGTTTTTTTAGAGCAGCGGTGATGAAATAAATTACACAAAGCAATGCGCCTGCCCGGGTTCGAACCCATGGCTTACTGCCCGTAAGTAGGGACTGCCACCACTGGGCCACAGCTGCTTCCTTCTGCTCATTACCTATTTATTTGGAGTTGGTGAGTAAAGACTTCTCCTTTCAAGTTTTTTAGTGGTTAGTCACATCCCTTTCTAACTATATTATCTTTCAAAACACTTACATTTTTTAGATAGAAAACAAACACAGATTGCATTTTAAATCAATTTTAATTTAATTATACAATCATAAAATGTTTGACATAAGAAGTAAAATAGAACACACAGTGAACACAAGAAAAAAACATCATAAGTTTTGATTACAAAGGTAGAATTCATTCCATCACAACAGCGATAACAATGAATGAAAAGAAAAAAATGTATTGACAAGATAAAGGTTAAAAGTTAGCGCCAAGCCTGTTGATCCAGTTGCGGAAATACAAAACACTTCGATTAAATTTGCCATTTATCTTGGCCCTAAGATACCTTTTAAAGTTATATAAATCAAGTTTGTGTTAAGAGTCCATGAACTTCCACTTACTACAATATCTTATCAGAATCTCGACAGCAAACATCGATATACGCAGGGCAATTTATTTCATCAGTCTCCCCTTTCTTGGGTTTGCAGTGATAATAATGCATACATTGTCCTTTTGAACCATCGGTGAGAGAGCATGGCTTGTTAGGCTCATGTTTTTCTGTTTTTGTTGTGATTGGTGCAGATTCACCACTCTTCTGAGTGTGATTCGTCGACGCACCGACGCCGAAGACTCCATCTATTATTGAATCCAGTTCGTCCGCACAGTAGACTATTCCGACCAATAGAAGCGTGGGTAGTATTTTGAACATCTTGACGGTCATTTGTCTTAGATGTCAAACGTTGCACTTATAATTAACAAAACTCTTCACAATAATAATGTTTTAAAGGAATATTTTCCTTGTTACCACGGTCAACTCGGAGCTTAAACTGGTTGGGTCTCGGCGATGCAGTTTGTTTTATTTATAGTATTATTTTACATAAAAAATGTACACCACAGGATAATGGCCACAAGTTGAAGTTCCAACGAACTAGCCTCTACAAAATTTTGTCAGATTCTGGACAGCAAACATCGAGAAAGTTAGGGCAGTTGGTTTCATCGGTCACATCATCTCTAGATTTGCAGAGGTCGTAACTAATGCATTCTCCTTTCGAACCGTTGTTCAGAAAGCATGCCTTATAAAGCTTATCATATTTCTCCGTCTTCGTTTGGATCGGTCCAGATTCACGTTTGTTCTGAGCGTGATTTATGAACGACTCAGGGCTGAGGACTAGATCTATTGTTGGGTCCAGTTCGTCTCCGCAGTAGACTATTCCAACCAATAGGAGGGTGAATAGTATTTTGAACATCTTGCCGGTCAAACGTTGCACAGATATTTCACAACACTTCTGATCACTGTGATAATGTTCTTTAGGAGTCAGTTTTAAACGTATTTCTGGTTTTATTTTCCTTGTTATCTGCACAAGTCTGAGCGTAAACTGGTTGTTACTGAATGATACTGTCGGTTAAATAGTATTTTTTTACATATTAATTAGATTTTTATCTTCCTTTTTAATCACAGGTAGAGTAGCGGTGGCCCAGTGGTGGCAGCCCCAACTTACGAGCAGTAAGTCGTAGGTTCAGGCAGCGCATCACTTTATGTAATTTATTTCATCAGCGCTGCTCTCAAAATGGTGAAGGAAAATATCGTGAGGAAACTGGCATGTCCTAGAACAAAAATTCGAAGACATGTGAAATCTACCAACCTGCACTGGGCCCGCGTGGTGGTACAGCACACTCCCTCTCATTGAGAGGAGGCCTGTGTCCTAGCAGTGGGAACATTATAGGCTGATGATGATGTTAATCGCAAGACATTCGTCATAGAATTATACAGACACACACGTTTGAATTAAAATTGAGAAAGAATAATTTAAAAATGAATGATGTAACGTTTCTTAAAAGTTTCCTTGAGAATTATCAAAAACGGTTCTGTTTAGAATTAAGTTAGGGTAATCCAACCTTTAAACAGATGATTCTTATAGTCAAAACTTATCGGACACCAAACAACAAATATCAAGGTAATTATTGCAAAACCCGGTATCAGTTTTTTCCTTTTTCGTTTATGCAGAGGTAATAGGGTAACCTTTCTTGATCATCCACCTACGCGCATTCCTTGTCTTCTTCAGATGACACCACACAGTTGAAATTTGGGGAGTAGGTGTCTTCTATAAGGCGCTACAAACACAAAACTGAACTTATAAGAAAAATATACAGGTAATATTTTTCACGTGGGCGTAGATGGCCGAATCCTAAACTATTTATTTATTTAGGTTAACCAACAATTGTTTACACGATGTACATTTCAGACTTAATGACTAGAGTAACATTTACAAGTGCAACAATTAATTACAGGTTAACATCACAAGCACAAAAAAGAACGGTTTAACATAACATATTTTTACGTTATTGCCATTAGAACTTATACATACAAGGAATAATTTAAAATTTAAAACAATAATAAAGAAAACTATCAATAATTCATTCAATGTTTTATACAACAGAATAACGAAAAAGACATTGGGATGTAAAATTATATTTGATTCAATTGCGATTGATTGATTGGATTATGAATAAATATAACGACCATAAATTGATAAATGAACTAAGAATTAAGAGATTTAAGAAAAAATAAAAAACACAAAGAATAAACCAAGTAAATAAAAAAAAAAGGTATAAAATTAAATCAAATTGCCATTGGATTATTAACAAGAACTCGAAGGAATTTATTTATGCTATCGTGAACTATAAAGAATAGCAAAGATAGTCAACCGCGTGTCGAGCCCGGTTTTGATGAAAACTAATGCAGTATCATTAATTAGAATTTAGAGAAAACTGTATTTCTAGCCAGGATTCGAACTCATTGAAATCGAGATAAAAAACACTGTATTATTGCACCATTCGATAGTGTCGCTTATTAGGATCAAATTCTGGGAAGTAATGACATACGGGAAACTAAGATAGAGTCATCCAGGTCTAGATTTAATCCAGAGTCCAGTTCCCATGTGAAAACATCTTAGCTGCACGCGAGCGAAGCCAAGAAGAAGCCATCTCAAGATACGTACTTTATTTTTACAGCATCGAAATGCAGTAAGAATAATTTCTAAACATAGTAGTTTTCCAAAAGTATACTAAAGATATTTAACCTAAAATATTAGAAACGGCTCCTATAAAGATTTCTAATAGCGAAAATATTCTAAGGTTTATGAAACTGAAAAATACTTTTAAAATGATTGCTTTCATTGAAATGCGATATGGCTTCGATATTTTGTGAGTACTGGAGCTTTTGATTACAATTTTTGTTCGATATGGCCGATAAGTAGATTTCAAACAAAAAGCGTTTTTTTTTCAATTAGAGGCACTTTTGCCTCCCATATCTTCCCGTGGGTGTAGTAAGAGGCGACTAAGGGACTTACCAGAGAATGGGCAGCAGCGTTCTCTGTTCTTTTGCAACAACCGTACTGCGATCGCCAACCCGCATGCCAAGCGTGGCGATTGTGGCAAAATCCCCTCTTTTTGGGGGAGGCCTATGTCCAGCAGTGGACGTCTTGTGGCTGAAATGATGATGAGGCACTTTTGAAAGTCAAAAAACAGACAAATTGCAAAGCTAGTAGTGCTAGTGTAGCTTTGCATTTTGTCTGTTTTTTGACTTTCAACAACTTTCAAGGCATAATAACTTGTGAAAGTACTGTAGTTGCCCATTCCAAAGCTCTATCGCAATCTCTATGGAGAAGAATGGGCAAGATTTAAAATGAGGGGCTCGTGGCTAAACAATACCAGCCACATGGTTCGATCGATTAAAGGTAGGATTGCCGAGGTCGGTCCGCAGATGGGTGACCATCCATTAAAAATTAAAGTCAACCACTGATATCAAAGGGCTTTTTGAACTTCAAACATACATAATAGACCTGTCTTCATCGGAAAACACGTTTATCCGGTGGCCCCGGCTTTCGTTCCTAGATTCTTATTCTTTATTGCACATAAAATTAAAAGATATACACACAAATAATATTTAGCTTAATTATGTACAACGGCGAGCTTAACCCAGAAATGGGTGTGATGGGTGGGAGATCTTTGGGTTTTCCATCTATTTTGGGATCAACTTCCTGTCTCACTAGATGACATGGTCATTGATGATGAAGTTAGTGAGATAAATCATTCATTCATAATTTCAGCCCAAATTACGTCCACTGCTGGACATAGGCCTCTCCCAAGTGTCGCCACTTTGACATTTTGGGGGGTTTTGCCATAATCGCCACGCTTGGCAGGCGGGTTGGCGATCGCAGAACGGTTGTTACAAAAGCACAGAGAACGCTGCTGCCCATTCTCTAGCTAATCTCTTAATCGCCTCTTACGACACCCACGGGAAGATATGGGATGGTGCTATTCTTTACTTCCGACACCATACAGAGCCATTGAGAGAGAGATAAATCGTTATTGGCTTATTTACAAAAGCACAGAGAACGCTGCTGCCCATTCTCTGGCTAATCTCTTAATCGCCTCTTACGACACCCACGGGAAGATATGGGATGGTGCTATTCTTTACTTCCGACACCATACAGAGCCATTGAGAGAGAGATAAATCGTTATTGGCTTATTCAACACAACATTACATAACTTCACGCCTTTTAATCCCCGAAGGGAAAGGCAGAGGTGTACCTAATAGTACAGTCACATTGCACCAGTTATGTTTAAGTCACATGTATAGGTGGCGATCCTATTTCCATCAACCGGCACGAATCTAGACTCCGTGGCTGCTACTGAAAAATTCCTAATGGAAAAACCCAATAACATATTTCCCGAATCGGGAATCGAACCTAGAACCTCATGTTCAGCAGTCGCGGTTAGACTTTCGAGGCGTTCAACAGCTTTTTAGTGTAAAATAGCTGTGAGTTCGTCCGCGTGGAATTTAACAAAATAGTTATTTAGTTTTTTTTCCGCAAAATTTCTAGTATTAATTTACCGGCTTTCATATCCTCGGTCCACGGCACTGGGAAATTAATCAGGAATATCCTGGCTTCCACACTGATTGATTTTGATGTGCCGAGCCTTTCCGAGGCCATCGATGCTTGGAAACTCGCTTGCCCGAATACTGAAGAACCCGACAATCCATTTTCCCAGAGACGGTGGGACGAGCCGCTCTGCAGAGTACCTAGTTCAGGACAATTTACTTAACACAGCTGCTACTACTGCTGAGCGTGCGCGACTGCTTGCTGTGGGTGAGTGGGACTCGGGTCTTTGGCTTCACGCAGTCCCGTCGTCGAGCATAGGCACTTTGTTCGACGACACGACCTTCCACCTCGCTGCTTCCTTACGTTTTGGTGCCGCCTGCTGCACTCCTCATCGCTGTCACTGTGGTGAAGCTGTCAACAGCCTCGGACACCACGGCCTGTCATGCAGCCGAAGTGCGGGCCGTTTTGCACGGCACGCGAATATAAACGACATCATCCGACGAGCTCTTGTTACCGTCGGCGTTCCAACTGTCTTAGAGCCCAACGGCTTGGCACGTGACGATGGCAAAAGACCGGACGGCATGTCTTTGTTTCCTTGGAAGATGGGTAGGCGTTTAGTGTGGGACGCAACTTGCGTCGATACTCTTGCGCCATCACATCTTCCAAGCTCATCGTGCTGTGCTGGCGCTGCTGCTGCGGCAGCGGATAACCTCAAGCGGCGTAAATATAGTAACCTTTGTGGTAACTATATTTTCGTGCCGTTTGGGGTTGTACCTCTAGGGCCGTGGGGTCCGAGTGCTCACGGCCTTTTTAAGTTAATTTCTAAATGCTTAGTTGACGCTTCCCGTGACCCAAGGGCTGGCTTTTCCTTTGGCCAGAGGCTAAGTATTGCCATACAACGTGGCAATGCTGCCAGTCTCTTGGGCACATTACCAGCTGACAGCGTTGAGGAGGAGTTTTTTGACGCCCTTTTATAGGTTATTGTTATTTTAGTTATCTAATTTATTAGTTTGTTAATCGTTGTAATGTTAATGTTAAGTTAGATTATAGATAAATAAAGAGGACTTTTTTTAATATAATTGTAGATTTTTGCTAAAATAGAAGCAGAAGAAGAATCGCCCAAGTTACTCCTTATTACATTAGCTATCTGCCAGTGAAAGTCCCGTCAAAATCGGTCCAACCATTCCAGAGATTAGCAGGAACAAACATACAGCCGCCAGACATACAGACAGACAAACAGACAGACAGACAAACAGACGGACAGACAAAAATGTTATTTTGGTATATGTACCGTACATTCATACGAATGTAGTAAAAAGCGGTTATTTTAGTATTACAAATAGACACTTCAATTTTATTTATTTGTATAGATGTATAGATAATTACTCATACCGCGTGTCTTCCACAGATGAACCACCAGAATCAATATTGGACTATCACTCGATGCCAGCGCTGTCAGAACTGGATGACTTCGACCTATGCTTGAAGAAACCTGACGCCGTCTACTGCATAGTAGACCTGGTGCTTCTGGAAGATGACACGCCGCTGTATCAGTTTATTAAGGTGTGTTTTAAAAACAAATGCTATTCTTGAAGGTCTTCTGGCTAAAAGGCTCTAGCAGAAGGCGCAACGCGACTATAGTAGAACAATGTCTAGGAAACCTTTACAGAATTGGTTGTGTCGCGTCGTGCTTGTCTGCTGGATGAATGAGTTTTATAATTTTTGAGATTTTGATGATTTTATAAATTTTGATGGTTTTGATTATTGCCAGAGAATGGGCAGCAGCGTTCTCTGTTCTTTTGTAACAACCGTACTGCGATCGCCAACCCGCCTGCCAAGCGTGGCGATTACGGCAAAACCCCCCAAAATGTCAATATGGCGTCACTTGGGGGAGGCCTATGTCCAGCAGTGGACGTCTTTTGGGCTGAAATGATGATGATGATGATTAATAATGTTTCTTTTTTAATGATTTTTATAATTTTATGATATTTAATTATACTTATATGATTTCTTTACTGTTCTTACTATTTTATTTGTCGTTAATTGTTGTAGTTATATGGGTATTTTGCCTGAAAAAAAAAAAATATTTTAACAGAAATGCGGTGTGAACCAAAGTACAAAATTCGCGCAAACACGCGAATGTCGTGTTTATTTTGTTCAGCGAGACCTCATATTCACGCTGACAGACGGTTCGTCAAGCAAATGAGAAACGCGAATACGAAGCGAATGGTCACGTTCTCGGCCGTTCGCTTTTATCAGGACGCAGGCCAAGAATTTGCGCGATGCCCGATTGTTTGTTTCCGATATTTTTTGTAAGTTTATATCAAAACATGCAACCAAAAAAATAAACAAACGCTACTAGATCCACTGTAATGACAACTCTTTTCAGTCGTAAGTTTGCTGTCGAGTCATAGTCGTAGTTATTAAAACTCTCGCGCGATGTTGTCAAAGTCGAAGACAAATAATTATCAATCAATCATAAATAAAAACAATATCAGTGGCCAGTTAGATAGGTGGCCCAGTTAATACTCGTTTCAGTTGGGCCTTATGGCACTTTCGAACGACAAGAAATACACTCGCGAGCAACCAAATCGACTCAAGCCTAGACGGCGCACATATACATTGATTTTCCTAAAACGATAAATGGTAATTACAAAAGTGATATGTCATTCGAAAGCTGAAGAATTAGGCTTTCAATTAACATCAATACCTTAAAAAAAAACTAAGCGCTGATTTATTGACACATTTTAATTGGCCGTCAGCGTAAATTACCTCTTTAGGAATCCACGACTTGCGCTACCTGCTCCCGCTATAAAACCCCCCCACTTCCGGTTTATCTTATCAGTTGCTTGTTACAAGTTGACCGGTACACATCTCCGTAAATTGCATTCCTTGTTTTCGCTAACCCATGGATACCACACCAGAAGAAGCCGCTCAAGATGCCTTGTTGCAACAAGGGTTAAGTCAGCGAGCAATCGCTGCCCAGCTCCACTTGAGCCAGTCTTCTGTATCCCGAGTATACAGACGGTTCCAAGAGACTGGTGCCTTCAATCAGAGACCAAGAACGAGCCGCCACCGGTGCACATCAGAGAGAGACGACCGCTTCATTGTCTCAACCTCGCTGCGCAATCGACACCTTACGGGCGTTGATGTGCAGCAAGAACTGAGACGTGTACGACAAGTGGCTGTCAGCGAGTGGACAGTGAGAAGACGCTTGAAGGAAGCCAACTTGACGCCAAAAAGACCTGCGACGGGCCCTAAGTTGACTGCAGGCCACCGACAAGCGCGCCTTCAATTTGCTCGAGAGCATCTCAATTGGAGCGTTGCGCAATGGCGATCGGTCCTGTTTACTGATGAGTGCAGAATGTGTCTGCATGGCAGTGACAGGAGAGGCCGAGTCTACAGGCGTCCGGGAGAACGATTTGCCCAATGTTGTTTCGCTGAAACAGTGGCATATGGCGGCGGTTCCTGCATGATGTGGGCTGGTATCTCTTTAGAGGGAAAAACCGAACTTGTTTTCGTGCCTGGGGGCGGCCGAGGAGGCGGGCTAACAGCTGATCGGTACATCACCGACATTCTACTGGATCATGTTGTGCCCTACGCAGGGTTTGTCGGTGAAGACTTCGTGTTAATGCACGACAATGCCCGCTGCCACACGGCACGAGTCACTCGACAGTTTCTGCAAGAGGTCGAATTACGCACGATGGACTGGCCTGCGCTCAGTCCTGACATGAATCCCATCGAGCACTTATGGGACGAGCTTAAAAGAAGAGTTCGGGCCAGAAATCCAGTCCCTTCAAGCGTAGACGAGCTAAAGACAGCATTATTAGAGGAGTGGGACGGCATTCCTCAAGAAAATGTCAAAAAATTGATAAGGTCCATGAAAAACAGACTGCGGGATGTAATTAGGGCTAGAGGGGGCAATACGAAATACTGATTTAAATAAAATAATTTTATTTTTAATTTTTTTTTGTTTAATTTGTCAAATACGAGACACATACCCTTTTTCCTAAATTCCCGTTTTTCCTACTCTTGCATTCAGACATCATTTATTTCAAAAATGATGGATGGATTTCAATGACAATGATATCAAATTAAAGCTGACATCTTAAGCTTTCGAATGACATATCATTTTAATAATTTCCATTCATGATTTTAGTTGTATCAATGTATGTGTGCGCCGACAAGGCTTGAGTCGATTTGGTTGCTCGCGAGTGTAGAATTGATTCTTGTGCCCATTCGCAAATGTAAATTCGTATTGAAAAGAGTGACCCAGGGACTTCAATGACAAAGACAATGCCTTGTATTTAACTCAAAATAGAAGTTATCAACCAACAAATCCAGCAAAAAGATAAAGTATAAACACAAGAATACCGTGTCAAGGCAATGTTTGCAAGCTTAGTGAGCAATTGAAGCAACAAATTAAGTGTCGACGTGCTGTGGTATTTGCCTGAGGTCTTAAAGTTGAAGGTTCACTAAAACGCTGATGATCATATCTTTATAAAACACAGTATAATATAGAAGGACGGCTCCATACAAAGAGGGCAAACGCACGCATACACAGAAAGGAAAGACAGATAAAGTATTTACTAGTCTCGCATAGGACAAAAAAAACATAATTATTATAATAGTACATTGTTAACCTAGGGGTGAAAGTAACTTATTACTACTTTCTTACAAGTCTTTAACACGAGGTAAACACTGTGCTTTTCATTACGAATACAAAGAAAGTAAAAATAAAAACATGAATTAGCTTAAGATTTCGGATTGCCGCTTTCCCGCCTATTTTGTTTTTTTTCTGTGGCCAGCCAGCTATTCAGCCATTATTTTTCATTTTGCCCAACTCTATGTTATTTTAAAGAAATTGTTGAAACTAAATTATAATAAAGTTATTTAAAAAAAAAAGAATCTTTAATCAATACTTAACTTTAAGTTATTTCAATTTTACATCGTGGCTGCATAGAAAGTTGGAACATGGTTCAATCAAAATGTGAAAATAGAACTAATTTTTTTTTAAATAATTTGACATGTCAGTTGAAAGCAATTCTCCCTAGGGATGAAAAGTATTACTTTCATCCCGCTCGTCAGGCAATATCAGATCTACTTTCAGAGCATGAGTAATGAAAAGTGTATTTATATAGTGTATAAATACACTTTCAATAATATAATAATAAATATAAATAATAAGCTGGCAACCCCAAGTGTCAATACGTCTAATCATTCTCTCTGTACAAAAAAATATTTAAAAATTCAAAGAAACAGTTTTTGGCTTCATGAAACAATACCATTTGTACACAGTGTACTTTTTGTAAATAAAACTACATAAATTAATCATCAATTTGGATAAATGATAAATATCAAAAAGAACGAAATGTAACGAAAATTCGAACCAGACAGACACTGTCATCTGTCACGTATTACTGAAACTATTATGACAATGAGGGAATTGTAAAACGTATTATGATCACAAGATCAGCTGCTGCTCTTCGTGCACGCCTACCGCCTCCGGACTCGTCGCCCCGCTCCGCCTCGCCGCCGCCGGAACCCAGCTTCACCGTGAGTGCTGTGACACCGGCCGTGGCAGTTGCGTCGAGCGACAGCGACGAGTACTTCTCTCCGCCCACGACGCCACCACCTGCTCGTCGACGGGGAGGACGCCGGCCGCCGGACGGTTTAGGACCTCGAGGCCCACCGGCCTCTGATAGGGTCCCAGCTCCCGGCGGAAGTGTGCAGCGCATGCGATGGACGCGAACCATCAACGAAAATGTCATGCGCTCATACTATGGGGCTACAGAGGGAGGAAACAACCTGACCGCGTACCGTGTTCGGATGCTCTCTCTGTTTCAGGTGCTTGAGCCAGCTGTCAACGTGTCGGCGCAACGATTATCGGATCAGGTGCGGGTCATCCAACGTAATCATATGTTGGACGATACCGTACTTGATCGCTTGCGAACTGAAATGCAGAGTAGCCATGTCATTGTCCCTCGGTCACAGGCTGTGGTTCCACCACAGTCTAGGCAGTTATTCAATCGCGCTGACGAAGTGAGTAATGACATGGCTACTAATGTAAGTACCCAGTGCAGTGAGGAAATCAGGAGTGCTTTGGAAGGTGCGATTAGAGAATATCGGTACATGTCGCCTGAACTTAGACCACGCTTACCTCGTTTGCCCATGCATAATAGAAATAGGGCGCTGGTGGCTGTTCTGGATTCGCAGTTGTCAAACTATTTTGATAACTGCGAAGACCTCACTGATGCTCACTCGATCCTGTACTGTGCGGCTGTAGCGGCATGTCGTGTAGCTCATGTCAAATTTTCTGATGACTGAGCTACACGACCTAAACCTGCCGTACCGGCTTGGCAATGCAGGATTGAGCGACGTATTAGTGGGGCCAGAACACTCATCGGCAAACTAATCTGCTTCAGGGAGGGCAACAATCGCCCTCGAGTGATGCGTTTTGTGAAGCGGGCATTTGCAGGGACTGATATTAGTCCTCGAGACTATATGTCCCGTATCACAGAACGCATCGACTTCCTGAAGCAGAAAGTGTATGCATGGGCAAACCGTATCCGTAGGTATAAGCGGCGGGTGGAACGATACACTCTGAATCGCACATTCCAAAGAGATGAAAGGTGGGTTTATAGGAGTTGGGAGCGACCAGACCAAGGTGTGGCCGACACGCGCCTGCCGGATGATGACGTCATGTGCGCGTTTTGGCGCAACATCTGGTCGGTGCCTGTCAGCCATACCGAGGGTGAATGGATTCGAGAAGTCGAGCGAGTGTGCGATCCAGTACCAGAAATGGGGGCAATCTCTATCAGCCCCCAAGACGTAGCTCGTGCAGTCCGTCCGTTGCCTAACTGGAAATCTCCAGGGCCGGACGGGCTGCACAACTTCTGGATTAAATGGTTTGCGAGGTCGCATGCTCGCTTGGCGGCCCTATTCCAGTCAGCCTTAGAGTCAGGGTCGCTGCCCGAGTTCCTGACTACTGGAATAACCCACCTGCTCCATAAATCAGGTAGTACTGCGGAGCCCAAAAATTATAGGCCTATTACTTGTCTTCCGACAGTGTATAAAGTTCTTACATCCATTTTGAGAGCTAAAATTTGCAAACACGTTAATGATAATTCGATCATGTCCGCTTCTCAGAATGGATGTAGGAACGGGTCCCGCGGTACTAAGGAGCTGCTCCTCATTGATATGGCCATTAACCAACAGGTTCGGCGTTCCCGAAGGGATCTGTCGACATGTTGGATAGATTATTAGAAGGCCTATGACTCGGTGCCACATACATGGCTCATGAGGGTGCTAGGATTGTATAAAGTTGATGCAACTCTGCGCACCTTCCTGATGTCGTGTATGGGGCAATGGAGGACAGTCCTTCGCTATCCAGGATGTCGACAGATACAGGGGAACAGCGAACCAATTAGGATCGAGCGTGGTATTTTTCAGGGCGATAGTTTGAGTCCGCTTTGGTTCTGCTTAGCCTTGAATCCTCTAAGCACACTGCTGGAGGAGTCAGGTTTGGGCTTTCGATTGAAGAGAGGTGGTCAGGTTATATCTCACCTTCTTTACATGGATGACCTGAAACTCTTTGCCTCCAACAACTTGCAATTGATGGAACTACTGAAGGTAACAGAAACTTTCAGTAGCGCCATCAGGATGGAATTTGGTGTGGACAAATGTGCGGTCATGCATGTAAAGCGAGGGGGGATTGTGGAATCTGCGGGAACCCAGCTCTCAGATTCCATAAATCTTAGATCCCTCTCAGCGACCGAAACCTACAAGTATTTGGGTATGTCGGAAGCGCTGGGCATCAATTCTGTTGACATGAAGCAATCGTTGAAGGAGCGCTTCTTTGGCCGCCTGAGAAAAGTATTTAATAGTCTTTTATCAGGCGGAAATAAGGTGCGTGCCTTCAATGGTTGGGTCATGCCGGTTTTGATGTACTCTTTCGGCGTACTCAAATGGACTCAAACAGAACTAGACGCACTGGATAGGAAGGTCCGTACATTGTTGACGGCATATCGAATGCATCACCCACGCTCTTCGGTTATGAGACTGTATATCCCGCGGAGTTGTGGAGGTCGAGGCTTTTTAAACGCCAAGACTCTCCACAATCGCGAGATATGCAGTCTCAGGGAATATTTCCTAGAAGCCGACGTGGGGATGCATCGAGATGTGGTCGCGATGGACAAGACCTCACCCCGCTCTCCTTGGCTAAAGAGAACTGGCGCAAACCTGCAGTGCTTGACACTAATGACCGCAGGGAAGTATGGCAGAGTAAGGAGCTTCACGGACGCTACTTCAGTGCCCTGCATGGGCCTGATGTAGACCATGCAGCGTCCGTAGCCTGGCTACGTTCCGGGGAACTCTTTGGAGAAACCGAAGGTTTTGTTTGTGCAATTATGGATGAAGTTATGATGACGAATAACTACCGGAAATTTATTGTAAAGGATGGCACGGTTGACATATGTCGGGCATGCCACCGTCCGGGTGAATCGATCCGTCACATTATTTCCGGGTGTTCTCGTCTAGCTAACGGAGAATACTTGCATAGACACAACCTTGTAACCAGGATTATCCATCAGCAACTTGCTCTGAAATACAGCCTTGTGGAATTCGAAGTGCCGTACTAAAGGTATGTGCCCGACCCAGTTCTCGAAAATGGCAATATCACACTGTATTGGGATCAATCCATCATCACTGACAGGACTATTGTAGCCAATAAGCCTGATATAGTGGTGATGGATCGATCAGAGCGGCGCGCAATGATTGTTGACATAACGGTTCCACATGACGAGAACCTCGTGAAGGCCGAGAAAGATAAACAAATCAAGCATATTGACTTGGCTCGCGAGGTTGTCGACATGTGGCCTGTTGACTCAGCGATCATTGTGCCGATAGTCGTATCAGCCAATGGCCTAATTGCCAAGAGCCTCGACCAATATCTGATGAGGCTCTCGTTAGGCAGCTGGATCAAGGGCTTGATTCAGAAAGCGGTACTCCTGGACACGGCTCGTATTGTTAGGAGGTTCCTCTCTCTGGAGCCCTGACCGCCGGTAGCTTGGACCCTGTTCCCGATACCGGTGGGCTACTATTTTTATATTTTTAAATGTTTTTGTATATACTTTTGTAAAAATATTTAAAAATGTAAAATGTATGTTTATAAAATGAATAAAGGGAATAATATAAATATATAATATAAATACAATAATAATTATGTAGAGTGTATAATGAATACGAATACACACACACGCTTCACGTACAGCGAGTGCAAGCGTACTCGCTACCGTAAAAACAAGCTATGATTACTTTTATAATTTTCGTTTAAGGTGCTTGGCAAAGGCATCGTTTAAATTAATATGTTCAGGCTAATTTTTCTACCACCACCTTGATTCAGCCCTCGTGATGAACATCATAGCAAAAACAGGATTTTAACGAATATAAACCGTCTCGTATTAGTTTTTTGGAAACCTAGTTCGGGCAGGTCGCTACCAAACATCTGAATTGAACTATCATTACTTGCACTTTTGAATTTGTTTTAGTTTTAGTTTACTTATAAGTACTAACTATACCATTGTATGAGAAATAATACTACTGCGCCTAAATGTACACTTTTTGTAATACTTTTTAAATAAATAATTATTAATTTCATTTTTATTTATTGTCCAGAATTTCTCCTCACTCTCCTACAAGAACTACGAGCATTCGAAGCTGCATCGAGGAGTGTGTGGCTCCCGGCATTGTGGCATGAACACCAGCCATGCTGACGGTGGGGAGTCTACTGCTGAAGCTTTGAAGAACTGCCTGAACTCCACTATACATCAAGGTTATGGATTGCAGGTATGAATTATAATATTCAGACAAATGTTTTGCGGAGGAGTTTTTCTCAGCTAAGGCACTAGACTTTAGAGCAGCGGTGGCCCAGTGGTGTACCAGCCTCGACTTACGAGCAGTAAGCCGTAGGTTTGAACCCAGGCAGGCGCATAACTTTGTGTAATTTATTTCAACACCGCTGCCCTCAAAAACGGTGAAGGAGAACATCGTGAGGAAACCGGCATATCCGAGAACGAAAAATTCGAGGACATGTGACATCCACCAACACGCACTGGGCCCGCGTGGTGGATTTCAGTCCACTCCCTCTCATATAGAGGAGGCCTGTGTCCCAGCAGTGGGAACATTATAGGCTGATTATGATGATGATGATTAAGACACTAGGAAATGAGGAAGGGCGATCGTTTTAGACTTTACATTCGGAAGTCGGTGAGTTTTTTTTGTTTCATTGCCTTTTTGGCCACCGTAAGTAAATATATTTCCCACTCTTGAGGGTTTTTTTAGGAAGTCGGTTTTTTTTGCAAAGAACTTTTAATGTTAGCGTTTTTAATTTTGGAATCTCATAAAAATCTTTGTCGAGTATCAATTTTAGGTTGTAACTAGAAATTATAAGAAAAACATTTACATAGGCCAAGAACTAAAAATGTATAATCGTTATAGAGTTTAACTCATAAAGTACCGAAGTATTAAGTTAAATTAAAATCGGTTCAGTCATTTCAGAAAATAAGGATTTGAAAGTTTGTATGAAATGCCGTAAGGTGTAAAAGCTCTTAAGTAACACTGCGCAAAAAAATATTACTGAGAAACGACTTTTATTTTTGAAAATTGTAAAATGGTAGAAAAGTACCTGGTTTTGAATGTTTTATGTTCCTAGTTTCGGCAATTATTGGTTTAAATTACGACTTGCATCTGTTACTAATAGAGCTAAACCGATTAAAAAACTTTTAGCGTAGCTATTCAGTCTTTTCGGAAATCGGAAATGCTTCTTCCATTTCGTTAAGTATTTTCCTTTAAAGATTTATTTGGTGTCATTCAAAGGGCGTAATTTTATAAATGAAAATATTTAATATTATTATGTATTTATTATTTCAATGAAAATATTGTAAACACTGAACTGCACTGATTAATCGAGAATGGACAATACAGGTTTTATTCATTCACATTGTTAAAGTGTGAAAATTGAAGCTGCATTTATAGCAATAAAAAGCTTTTTTTATCTGTTGCCAATGCATTGTATTTTTATGAATGCGTAAGAATGCATGCTATTAACAGCGGCCGGTCAATTTTGAATAAAAACAAAACATTCAAATAATATGGAAAACAAAATACCGAATGCATGAAAAATAAAATGGAAATATATTTGCGGCGCAACTGTGGCGCTTCACTTCACTCCTTTTACAGTTATTTTAAGCAGCAACATGTGAGCAATCACGTCAGTTGGAACAAGCTCACTCGAACTGCGACCTTATCCTAACTCACATAAAGATCACTCTGGTAAAATAACTGTGAGAGCACTGTACCGTTGATCAGATGTTTTTTTTAATATTGTGGTCAGATTGTGGCTTCGCTTCTCTGTCCGAAAAAAAAAATCAGAATGTGTTCTTCATTCCCCATAGAAAAAAGAGGATCCTCCGACCAGATGGGTGTATTCTCTGGTGGAGTACAGTCTGGATTATTGTCGGGTTTTTCTATATGGTCTTAAGCCCAGGAGAACTTTTAATATCGAATCGAAATCCATTTAGGAATGTCATGTTAGTTCTTCATTTGTCTGGAACTGCCTCCTGAAATTGACCGGTAACCGATGTACCGGTTCTAATTTAGTGCCGCCATTTTTGTGGCACAACTGTGGCGCGACCATCACGCTACAAACATCTCCTGCTAACTTTGAAACCCTTTCTTTAAACCAGGTGGATTCTCTATCAGTCCGATACTGCAAGACCCAAGATGACTACATACCTCCTGATGTACTGGATTACGTCATCGGTGTTCTTCTGCTTGGATTACTGCTGGTCAACTTGGGTTGCTCGGCTTATTACTTCTTGTGGCCTGTGGAGAAAGGAGAGGGTAAGTTCCGTCATCATTTCATCATTTCAGCACAAAAGACGTCCACTGCTGGACATTGACATTTTGGGGGAATTTGCCATAATCGCCACGCATGGCAGGCGGGTTGGCGATCGCAGTATGGTTGTCACAAGGTTCCCTATCCATTTGCATAAAATTTTAAGACCTAATATAACTTAGCATAATTTTGTTTGGCATAATTATATTTTCGCATAATATAATTATGCATAACAGCTTACGCATATTTTTTTTAAGCATAATTTCTCTAACCATAATAATGATTAAGCATAATATTCTAAAGCATAAATTTATTAAGCATAAAGTTCTAAAGCATAACTTTTTTAAGCATAATATCCTAAATCATAAATTTATTTACGCTTGCTTTTATGCTTGCTTGCATGCTGCATGCAAGCAAGCATGCAGAATACAAAAAGCAAGCAGCATGCAAACAAGCATGCAGCATGCAGCATTCAAGCGAGCATGCAACATGCAGCAGGCAGGGTTTCCGTCACGGCTCCGGCGCTGCGGGCCTCCGGCGGCCCCACACGTGCTAATCGTCGCAGATGGCTTTCGCTCACCACCGCAGCTTCGGCTTGTTGGCCGGCTTTGCCGGCCAGCCTCAGCCGCGGCGCCTCGCTCGCAGCCGCCTGCTCCTCAGCCCGCGGGCCGCCTCGCCCCTCCGCGCCTACGCGATTTTAAATTACACTCTAGGGGTAGGACAAACAAGACTACGTGGAGTCGGTTTTGCAGCAATTCGGTTCTGTCACTAACTTTTGTTGCATAGCATATTAAATTTTCAACCAACAATATTATTTAATTGTTACAGAAACTATAGCAAAATTGGTTTGATTAGAATTATGTATGGGGGGCACTACAAGTTCACGACCACCATTTCCACCCAAAGTCTCACAACATCTAATATATTCTTCAGATAAAAGTTATCTCGCTATTGAAAAATCGTTTAAGTTACCGTTATCGTTTAATATAATAAATCATTTGCATGAAAATTGATTTTGTTATTTATATTAATTTTATGCCTAAATATTATTATGCTAATAGTCATTAGGCCTACTAACGTTATGCGAATGAAATTTATGCTAAAACAAATTAGTCTTTAAGATAATTATGCCAACATAAAATGTATGCCTAAAAAAATTATGCCGAAGTATTATTATGCCAAAACAAATTGTGCCAAAATCGTTATGCCGAAGTATATTAGGACAAAGAATATTATGCAAAAAGAAGGGATCCCTTGTCACAAAAGCACAGAGAACGCTGCTGCCCATTCTCTGACAAGTCTCATAGTCGCCTCTTACGACACCCACGGGAAGATATGGGATGGTGCTATTCTTTACGTCCGACACCATACAGAGCCGTAAGTTCAGTAATTGTGATTAATTCTGATTTGATTTTTTTTTTCAATACTAAATAGCCGTTTCATTATTTTATATCTATTATGTTTGGCCGCAACTCGCCAGGGCCTCAAGTCTGCTATTTTTATAAAAATCGTCATTCCAATACGATCCCATTGTCATTTTGCTAAAAGTTCGTAATCTGCTAAATTCATAATGATCGATCATTGGGCTGTCAAATTCTATGCCATTTCTTGGCATGGAGTGTCAGCGGTTGACCATTGTGAAGTCATAATGACGCCGTTATTACTAGTAGATTACCAAAACTTGTCAAAATCAACAATTATGAAATCAATGATAGGCCATTCTGACACTATTGTAATAGCAGACTTGAGGCCTTGGTGTGAAGCGATGATACAGCCTAGGGTGGAGCACGCTTGCCTAGACGGAACCACTCGAACTCTGAATAGATACAGATTATAATGATCAGAGAACAGAGAAGCCAGCAGAGGGAAACTGACTAGTGCTGCTCTTAACATCAATCCCAATGAAATTACTATTTATTTATTTATAAGAATAAGCACGCCAACAGCACAGTCACTTACAATTCAAATAAACTTACATCTAAAATTGGCATGTGTATTATATTATCAATGAACAAAAATATCTACTATATACAAGGATTAAGAAACTAAAAAATTAAATAACAGTACTAAAATAAGAATAAACTCTAAAAGGGCGTCAAAAAACTCCTCCCCAACGCTGTCAGCTGGTAATGTGCCCAAGAGACTGGCAGCATTGCCACGTTGTTTGGCAAAACTTAACCTCTGGCCAAAGTAAAAGCCAGCCCTTGGGTCACGTGAATCGTCAACTAAGCGTTTGGAGATTTCCTTAAAAAGGCTGTGAGCACTCGGACCCCACGGCCCCAGAGTTTCAACCCCAAACGGCTCGAAAATATAGTTACCACAAAGGTTACTATATTTACGCCGCTTGAGGTTCTCCGCAGCCGCAGCGGCAGCACCAGCACAGCACGATGAGCTTGGAAGATGTGATGGCGCAAGAGTATCGACGCAAGTTGCGTCCCACACTAAAGGCCTACCCATCTTCCATTGGCATTTTAGTAACCATACAAATAACATAACCATGCATGACATTCAACTAATGAATATTAGAGACAAGAAAAAATAAATAAAAAGTGTGTCCAGTGGACCTAAATCCAGAACACTACAAAAACAAAAGAAGAATTAGAACTACATAGACGTACATTGTTCGCACTGTTTATATAGGGAACATCTGTATGAAGCGAAACTCATAGAAAAAACATGAATGGGGTAATCTGTCAAGTTAGACCTTTCATTATAAAGCCTCGCCATACGTGTTAGGGGGCTATTAAAGGTGGTATCTAAAGTGGATGTAGACAATTGAAAAATGCGATGGTGTCGCTTGCTACGCTGGCAAGTCCTAAAGTTAAAATAGCCCACTAATTGCGCATCTATGGAACCATATAGAATTTTGTATAAAAGATGTAAGTTAGAATGGATTCGTCTTTCTTTTAATCTATTCATCTTAAAGTGCCCTAACCTAAACTCCTAACGTATGGTAACGTATAGTAGTTTCTTAACGTACTAATCTTTTTTTTTTTTGTTGTAGCTAATAAATTCATGCTGGCTTTCTGCGTACAAAAGAACTGGAAAGCTTTGAAGCATGGAGGGAGCGCTGAGGGTGGACTGTTCAAGTGTTTCCAGGCGTTGAGGTAAGTCAATTATTATATCGGTGCAATTTTCTATCATTCGTACTTGGTATCATCATCTGCCTATAGCCTTTTCCCAAACTATCTTGGGGTCGGCTTCCAGTCTTACCGGATGCAACTAAGTACCAGTATTTTACTTGAAGCGACTGCCTATCTGACCTCCACAACCCAGTAACTGGGTAATACGATACCCCTTGGTAAGACTGCATGTCAGACTTTTGGCTTCTGACTACTCGTAACGACTGTCAAAGATTTACAAATGACAGCCGGGACCAACGGCTTAACGTGCTTTCCGAGGCACGGAGGAAACTCGGTATGTAATTATGGGCACCCATCCACGGACCAAACTCGGCAAGCACGGCTTAAAATTAAAGATTGACCCGTGCGGCTGTTATTATCTTGCTACGAGCTCCTCATTCGTACTTGGTATAAAGGCCATAATCCACCACGTAGGCCCTGTGCGGGACTAACAATATTTCATACGACATGCCGGTTTCCTCGCGCTGTTTTCCTTTACCGTTTTCTGAATAGTTTTTGGGATGAAAGAAATTCACCAAACGAAACGGCTGCCTGCCTCGTCGCTCAGTAGTTGCAAGTGCAATTGCTGAGTATGAGGTCCCGGTTCTTTTTTTGACGTTGCCCCCCACTAGGACTTTCTTCTGGATCGTGGGTGCGTTTACAAATATTTAAGCTCACATACACAAACAGCCAGACCCGGAACAAATATGCAGGCCATACAAATATTTGTTCCGTGCGGGGATCGAACCTACAACACGCAGCGCAGAAGCCAATCGCTCAGCCATTGCGCTAACCGTGTTGACATCAGGTTTAGATTCCCGGGTTGGGCAAAGTGTTATTCAATTTTTCCATCAGGAATTTTTCAGTAGCTGCTAAGTAGCTTGCCCTACCTATCATCATCCCAACTCGTGTCTCACACGAACACTAACGTTTAAACATTGTAAGCCCTATAGCTTATAAATGCTATATCAGTGATACATCGAATACTAGCTAACCGCAATAGGCGCAGAGCAATCATCTCGATTTTAATCTCGAGGGAATATCCGTCAATGTTTCTTGCACGATTTTAATCATGGATGATAATGGTGTCTGATGAGGTGGCGAGAATCATAGTTAAAAGTAGGCTGAGGTATAAACTCGGATAGATTATTGGGATAGGAGTTTGCAAATGCAGGAAAAGCATGATAATTTATGGACGGCACGGTTGACGCAGAGCGGTTCTGTATGGTGTCGGACGTAAAGAATAGCACCATCCCATATCTTCCCGTAGGTGTCGTAATAGGCAATTAAGGGACTTGCCAGAGAAACGGGCAGCAGCGTTCTCTGTGCTTTTGTAACAACCGTACTGCGATCACCAACCCGCCTGCCAAGTGTGGCGATTATGGCAAAACTCTCCTTATGTCAATGTGGCGTTGGGGGAGGCCTGTGTCCAGCAGTGGACGTCTTTCGGCTGAAATGATGATGATGATGATGACGGTTAACGCAGTTGTTGATCGATTGTCTGCTACGCTGCATGTCGCGGGTTCGATCCCCCACGGAACAAATATTTGTATAGTCACAGATAGTTGTACCGGGTCTGGCTATTTGTGTATGTGAGTTTAAATATTTGTAAAAGCACCCACGATACAGGAGAAATTCCAATTGTGGGAAGACGTTTTTCAAAAAAAATAAAAAAAATATTACTACATAACATCGTCTGTAATCACCGCCGGTTTAGCCAATGATGTACCGTGGTCGTAGCGTGATGATAATTATATAGCCTATAGTTTTTGTGTTTTTTTTTTCTGTATATGGGTTGTGTTTGCCTGAAATAAATGTTTTTTTTTTATTGTCTCGCTCAAACAACGGGATATCTGACACTGAAATATTTTTTTCAAATCGGACCCTTAGTTCCTGAGATTAGCGCGTTCAAGCAAACAAACATACAAAATCTTCAGGTTTATTATTAGTATAAATATAAACAGATAAGATATGAGTTATTCGTGACTCAGTTAAAACAGCCCCGAGTTACTTAAAACCTGTCAGGCACTTGAATTGGTAAAATTTATGACATCACTTGCCTGCCCTTTTCCAAACTATATTGAAGTCGGCTTCCATTGCAGTCCAACAAATCTCTTAATCGATTCCGGGCCCATGTTGGCCGCTACTGTAGATATAATCAGGCCGACTGGGGTATCCTCGATCCATAACAAACAGAATGCCAGTGTGGAGCTTTTTTGCAGGATATGCTCCACCTCGTTTCGTGTCCATCCTGCAGAATCACTTGCACCTTCCAGGATTTAATCGAAGCAAATTTTAGTGCTGTGCATTTGGCTACATTATGGTCTAACTAAATTTGAGTTTCATCGACACGTAATGAAGAAGTCCAATCGAATTCAGCGAAATACCTTAAGTATATTCGTTGCATGGAGATACAGCCTATCTGACCTCCACAACCGATGGGTTGTGCCGACCACAAGATAGTTTGGGAAAAGGCTAGCCAGATCATTTGGGGTCGGCTTTCAGTCTAACCGGATGCAGCTGAGTACCAGTATTTTACATGAAGCGACCGCCTATCTGACCTCCAAAACCCAGTAACTAGGTAAAACGAAACCCCTTGGTAAGACTGGATGTCAGACTTTGGGCTTCTGACTACTTGTAAAGACTGTCAAAGATCTACAAATGACAGCGGGGACCAACGGCTTAACGTGCTTTCCAAGGCACGGAGTAAACTCGGTATGTAATTATGGTCACCCATCCACGGACCAACCCGGGCAAGCTCGGCTTAACCGTAAAGATTGACCTGTGCGGCTGTTATTATTTACTGACCTCCACAACCCATTTCATAGAAAACTCCTTGGTTAAACTGTCTGTCACACTTTCGAACTTCTGACTTTCAAAGAAACTAACGACAGCTGCTGCCAACGGATTATCGTGCTCTTTTTGGCACGGGGGGGGATCTCAGTAATGGAGGATCACCCATCCACGGACTGACCTCATCATGCCTAGCTTTACTTTTAATCGACCCGTGGGGTAATATATTCCATACCCACTGCTCTTAAAACGGCGAAGAAAAACATCGTTAGGAAACTTTCATGTCATCAAACCTATGGTTCTTTCAACAATGAAATAGTACCAACACCTATCGTTTCACAAGATTGAAGTAATCAACTTTAACATATAGAAGTTTTAGAGACAAACGTGTTGCAAAATCCTATTTGTTCGGCTGTGTTTGTGGTAAGCCGCTAGTATTCGATGGCATCCTCGATCCAAAGATACATAGTACGATAATAGTAACAAAAGGTCCACTCCTTACTACGACTCCAAACGCACGCACATGTACATAGACATGCTTCACGTACGGGTATTTAGTCTAAACGGCCCAAAGCGAATAGACCGCGTGCCATCCGACCGTAATCAAAAAAAATTGGTTGTCTGTAAAATCGGTTTACGGACGATAGTTTAGTGACAATGTCATAATAAAACATTGGTGGAATGATTGCATACTTTTATGAATAGCAAGCCGAACGATTAAGCCGATCGTGCCTTTCGCTCGCTCGTGCAGCGCTCTCGCTCCGATCGAGAGCGTAACGTTACAATGAGTCATACTTTTTCGTGCGTTCAGCCGGCGCTCATCGATTTATTGACGTTGTCACGTCAAAATTGTCTAAGTTCGAAATGTGACTGTCATTTGTATGAAATCTCCGTACGTACGCGGCGTCTATGTGTGCGTGCGTCTGTTTTCGTTGATTGTGTGGAGTCGACCTTCTATTCTAATCTATTTTGTGATAGTACGGCAGGTAAGAAAGTACTTCACGTTATACGTGGCTTACCATGCGCGAAATGTACGATAAAAATGGTTAAGTAAATGCCGATTGGAAGGGCAGTTCCTGGCAATCAGGTTCTTGTACCAGTTACTAATTCAGGGCAATTAAAAATAATACAGAAACCTTGATTAGGCTTACAAAAAAGTTTGGTTACGAAACTTTTATGGGTAAGTCAAGAAAAAAATTGAGTTCAAGAATGTTGAAGTTCAAAATAATTACGAAAACGGCACTATTTTCACTTGTGTTGCACTTCTTTTTGTTGGCGAATCGGGAAAGTTACCAAACGGGATGTTGTCAAGAATACTCCCTACGAAATCCTTATTCCTAGCAAGAGATTTTTTTGTTGTAGATTCTACACAATGGTGATGATTCTCGGTCTTCACTCGATGATCTTCATCGGCTATGGATACACGGCTAACCCAGAGTTTATTGAAAATGTAAGTTTTTATTATACTATTCCTAGCATACATGAAGAAAGATATTATGGCAAGAGAAAAGGTGTTTGATTAGAGGACAAGTAGTAGAGAAGTATGGAAGAAGAAGACAATATGCTGCGCTGACCCCATATATATTGGGGGGAGGGCAAAAGAATGATGATGATTTCTATCATACACGAATCAGCCTATAATAACGTTAAGACCGCGGGAGTCGGCTGCAGTACGCGGGGTATTATTGCGTTTTATTTTTCTACATTACTTCAAAATCTGCTTTAATAATAGTGTTTGGGATATACGGCATTCAGGATGCTGCTGGTCTAGTGGATGCAAGCACGACTGTAGAGCATGAGGTCTTGCGTTCGATTCCCGGTTCGTGTCCAACTGTTATTGGGTATTTCTATAAGGAATATTTGGGAAAATGCTGAAGATGATCATAACATGATATGCTACATATTTTCAAGTCCCTTAAAAATTTTGTCACTTTTTTCACAAAGCCTGTTTTACAAAGGGCCTGTTTACTGACCATCATCATCTGCCTAGCCTTTTCCCAAACTATCTTGGGGTCGGCTTCCAGTCTAGAAGTTACAGTCTAAAAGAGTAACCATGGAGTTTCTTGCCGGATCTTCTCCATAGGAAACGACCAACCCGAACCGTGCCTCTAATGTCGACGTTTTATAAGTGCATGTAATCGTAACGACTGTCAAAGATCTACAAATGACAGCCGGTATCAACGGCTTAACGTGCTTTTCGAGGCGCGGAGGAAACTCGGTATGTAATTATGGTCACCAGTCTATTAATTAATCATTAAAGGTTAAATACATGTCACAGACCTCTGACATCGACAACCGCGGAATGTCACCGATTTAACAAAACATTAATTAATTAAATGAATCTGTATCGGAGTCATTAATAACTCATGACGTGGGTAATTGAATTGCAATTGGTTTGCAATTCATTGCGGATTGTGATAAATAGTAATTATATCTATTATTGGGACCGTGGTCGTTGAACCAAAAGGAAAATAGTGCAACCAATCAAGCTATGGTGAACCAAATTAAGCTAATTCTCATTGTACGAAATAATAAATTACACTAGTTTACACGGTTTTCATACCCCAGCTGAAAGTTCATCATCATCATCATCATGTCAGCCGAAAGACGTCCACTGCTGGACATAGGCCTCCCCCAAGAAGTGGGGGTTTTGCCATAATCGCCACGCTTGGCAGGCGGGTTGGCGATCGCAGTACGGTTGTTACAAAAGCACAGAGAACGCTGCTGCCCATTCTCTGCTAAGTCCCTTAGTCGCCTCTTACGACACCCACGGGAAGACATGGGATGGTGCTATTCTTTACGTCCGACACCATACAGAACCAGAAGAGCTGAAAGTTGTTATTCATTTAGGTAGAATTATCCAGAACAGATTTATTTTATTATTTATAAAATAAATCTGCCACGTCTGGTTTAAGAAATATTTATTAACTTAACTGAAATACATCATTTTGGTATTAATAGTAAAAAAAAAACGAATTTTGATGCCATTGGAGCTGGCCCGCTACAAAAAGCGTGATAAAAAATGTGATAAAAAATTGGTGTCTGATTCTAATTAAAAGAAAAGACCTAGATTCTGTACGACATAAAGCCGGTTAATTTTGTAAAGACTTCGTAATGCGAGATCCTAAGTTTAACGAACTAAACCAAAGTTAAAGCACTTAACTAAATATTTCACAACTTTAGTGCAATAACTGCGCTATAATAAAGTTGCATTTAGTTATATTACGAACGTTTACACCTTACGGCATTTCATACACGTTACAAAAAACATTTTCGAAATGTCTTTAAAAAAAAACTGGCTAAGTGCGAGTCTTACTCGCACACAGGGTTCCATAGCCCCAAACCATATAATAACAATATTTTGAAGTGTCATTCATTAGTTAGTAGTATTAGTTAGTAAACTTCACTCAACCGCAAAACTAAATTTGATTTTCATAGTATGTTAATGAAAAACAGTTACTGCTGTAGTTTGATGAAAAAGTTCCATATCTCAAAAACTAAACATTATAATATCTTATTGAAACTAATTTTCGTTGATAGTTTTTTTGGGTCAGAGCCCATTCGTCCCCTAAAATTCGTCCCCCAGCATAAAAGTTGTAGATTCGGCCCCTATATAGGTGCCCATTTTACGTTCTACAATTTTAAATATTTTCAGAAATTTCCACCTCTTACTTTAGAAATTAGAGGGAGGGACACACATTTTACCACTTTGGAAGTGGCTCTAGCGCAAACTACTCAGTTTAAAAAAATATATATTAGAAACCTCAATATCATTTTTGAAGACCTATCCATAGATACCCCACACGTATGGGTTTGATGAAAAAAAAAAAAATTGGTTTACAGTTCTAAGTATGGGGAACCCCCAATATTTATTGTTTTCTTTCTATTTTTGTGTGAAAATCTTATACAATCTCTATTTAGTAACTTTTTAGACCTAAGTATCCTGCTTATGCGTATGAAGTTTCATTAAAATCGGTTCAATCATTTCGGAAAATAAGGACTTGAAAGTTTGTATGAAATGTCGTAAGGTGTGAACGCTCATAAGGAACTCTCAGTTAACTCGTTAGCGCAACTTTAAAGCCTTGTATAAAACAGATAGAGTAAATGCCAAAGAGTGATTGTTGTTGTAGAGACGCCAGTGTTTTAAGCTACAACAATCAGTCAAATTTCTTCAATAGATTTTGAACTTTATCGTAAAAGATGTTAGGTTCAAGGTTAATTGGCCAAATTTTACAGTTTCGGGTTGCTTGATTTGCTGTACCTATATTTTTGGTACAGTCATAATATTTACTAGACTTTGTGTGAGGCTGTAAACCATTGCCTTTTACGATTAGAGCTGATGTGATTCTGATCGTTTTTTGAATCGACTTTTAAAAAACCGGCCAAGTGCGAGTCTTACTCGCACACAGGGTTCCATAGCCCCAAACAATATTTTGAACTGTCATTCATTAGTTAGTGGTATTATTTGTAAACTTCCACTAAACCGCAAAACTAAATTGGTTTTTCATAGTATGTTAATGAAAAACAAAGTTACTGTTGAGGCCACAGACCTCAACACAGCCGGGCGTCGGCGGCAGAGAAGTCAACAGTTACTGCTGCAGTTTGATGAAAAAGTCCCATATCTCAAAAACTAAAAACATATCTTATTAAAACCAATTTTTGTTGATAGTTTTTTTTACGTTCTAGAAATCTAAATATTTTCAGAATTTTCCTCCTCTTATTTTAAAAATTAGAGGGGGGGGGGGCACACATTTTACCACTTTGGAAGTGGCTCTAGCGCAGACTATTCAGTTTAGAAAAAAATGATATTAGAAACCTCAATATCATTTTTGAAGACCTATCCATAAATACCCCACACGAACGGGTTAGATAAAAAAAAAAAATTTGGTTTTCAGTTCTATGTATGGGGAACCCCAAAATTAATAGTTTTTTGTCTATTTTTGTGTGAAAATCTTAATGCGGTTCACAGAATACATCTAATTACCAAGTTTCAAAAGTATAGCTCTTATAGTTTCGGAAAAAAGTGGCTGTGACATACGGACGGACGGACAGACAGACAGACAGACAGACATGACGAATCTATAAGGGTTCCGTTTTTTGCCATTCGGCTACGGAACCCTAAAAATGAGGAGGATAATATGTTTCACGTGATTTTTGATAGAGAAAGCCCGCGCGGTAGTCCCATTATATATTAGGTCTTTACCTATGAAATTGCCGTTTTGTTTGAAAAAAGTTAAAGTATTTTTTTTTCGAACTTATTTATTTCTTTTATTCAAAGTAATCACCCCTTCAATCAATGCATCTTTGCCAACGCTGTGGCAGTTTATGGATGCCCTTCTTGAAAAAATCAGCTGGACGGGAGACAACAAACTCTTCAAAGGCGTTTTGTACTGCCTCTCGGGAATTGAATTTTTTTCCCGCTAAAAAGTTGTCCAAATTTTGGAAAAAGTAATAGTCGGAAGGCGCAAGATCTGGTGAGTATGGCGGATGAGGGAGAGCTTCCAACCCCAACTCATGCAGCTTAGAGACGGTCTGTTGTGCAGTATGGGGCCGCGCGTTGTCGTGAAGTAGCAGTGGAGACGACCGATTGACCAAAGCTGGTTGCAGACGTGCGAGTTTCGCCATCATTGTGGTCAGTTCTTCAATGTACACATCTGCAGTAATGCTCTCGCCGTTTTGTAAAAAGCTATGATGAATCACACCAGCACTAGACCACCAAACTGTGACCATCACCTTTCTAGGGGTCATTTTTCGTTTTGCACATTGCTTTGGTACCGAACCAGGATCTAACCAACTTGCTGAGCGCTTTCGATTGTCAAAAAGAATCCATTTTTCGTCGCACGTAACAATTCGGTTCAAAATTCCTTAATTTCTGTGCCTGTTAAGCAGCGCAAGGCAAGTCTCGACGCGTACGTTGCGCTGGCGATCGTTAAGTTCGTGGGGCACCCATCTATCAAGCTTTTTTATCTTGCCAATCTGTCGCAAATGGACCAATATTGTTTTAATGCTAACATCAAAAGCTGCTGCCAGCTCAGCTGTAGATTGAGTTTCATCAGCTTCAACAATCACCTTTAATTCATCATTGTTGACCAAAGTTTCCGGACGACCACGAGGTTCATTTTTCAAGTCAAAATTCCCAGAACGGAACCGAGCAAACCAATAACGGGTTGTGCGTTCGTTTGTACAGTTCTCTCCGTAAACGTCGTTGATGTTACGGGTCGTTTGTGCCGCGTTGGTGCCACGACGGAACTCATATTCCATAATTACACGAAATTTCAAAGTATCCATTATGAGGAAAAATGTTGAAATGTAATGAAAATACGGAGTATTCCCGTTTGAGCACCTATTTTTAGAGCACCTGTACTTTGAGCACCAAAGGTATTCCCATTTGAGCACCAACCAGTTTAATAGCTTGGTGCTCAATGGGGAACAATAAAAAATATTCAACTTTATTCCCTTTTGAGCACCTACGGTGCGGTAGCTAATAGTGATGGGGTGGTTAATAAAACATATCGATAAAAATGGCAGTACTTTTATTATCATATTAATTTTAGGAAACTAAGTAATTCTTATTTATATCACAATCAGCCTTATGTTATTTTCTAGGTACCTCACCTACATAAGACAAATAATAGAAATCACATTCCTCGTAACAACAGTATAGTCTTTATACCTTGTTTTTATCATTAAAATTTCTTATTAATGTTTTACACACTCTTATAATAACAAGTAAAGTTTTTAGTCGTTCTGGAAAATTATGAACTCTGTATATTTTTTATTAATATCACAATTAGCCTTATATTATTACATAGGTATTCAACTACTTAAACAAATAAAAGAAATTACATTCCTCCTTACAACAGCATCGAGCCTTCATGCTTTATGTTTTAATTAAATAATATATCTTAACAATACTCACAAATATTATACGTCTATTTTTTTGTTTCAGCAACGAATAATATTAACTCTTTATCAGTTATCTCTATAACAAACTTTTGGTAATATAGTTTCTAGAACGAAGAATAACTGAACTTGTATGGTTTCTTTTACAAATTATAAGTATGACAATCACCCTATTTGTTTTTTTTACAAAAAATGCCACCATTATCAACACACTAATTTACTTTTTTAAAATCACAGCTTTTCTAAGTAGTGGCCTAAGTCCACTTTTGAACTCCTAAAATTTTTGCTAGATTTTTCTCACTGTTTTTTTTACTATCTTGTTAAGATTCGAGTGGCTTTCAAGAAAATTATTAGTTTTATGGGTTTGGCCATAACAAGATCATTTGTTTGACCATAACCTGTGCTCTATCCAATGTGTTATCATAAATAGAATCATTAAACTTTGCGCCAAAAAGCAGCTGATTATTATCGTGATAATACATGTTATCGTCTTAACACGATAATAAACAGCTGCTTATATTATATTTTAGGTGTTTTACAACAAAACTGCAACAATTACGGTGAAATTCGCCAAAAACTGAGAAAATCAAAATGCAAAAAACATGCGAAAAAAAAGGAATCAATTGATCATTTCAATAATTGAAGAGTTCAAAAGTGGACTTAGGCCACTACTTAGAAAAGCTGTGATTTTATAAAAGTAAATTGGTGTGTTGATAATGGTAGCATTTTTTGTAAAAAAAAACAAATAGGGTGATTGTCATACTTATAATTTGTAAAAGAAACCATACAAGTTCAGTTATTCTTCGTTCTAGAAACTATATTACCAAAAGTTTGTTATAGAGATAACTGATAAAGAGTTAATATTTTTCGTTGCTGAAACAAAAAAAAAGACGTATAATATTTGTGAGTATTGTTAAGAAATATTATTTAATTAAGCATAAAGGCTCGATGCTGTTGTAAGGAGGAATGTAATTTCTTTTTAACCCCCGACCAAAAAAGAGGGATGTTATAAGTTTGACGTGTGTATCTGTGTATCTGTGTATTTGTGTATCTGTGTGTCTGTCTGTGGCATCGTAGCTCCTAAACGAATGAACCGATTTTGGTAAAAGTGGTGTCGTTTGAAAGGTATTTTAATCGAGTGTTCTTAGCTATGTTTCGAGAAAATCTGCTCAGCCGTTTGAAGATCATCACCTCTTTTCTAGTTAATGAAGAGATATAAACAATTTACACAGGTAGTCTATTTGAAATTATTAAATGTTGTCGCTTGCCACCATGGTCATTACTGAGGGGGGGGCACCCCTCCCCCCCCCCTTTTTAAATTTAAGTATATCTTTCCTTGGTTTCGTTAATTAGCGAGAAGAGACGCAACATCGAGAAAATTGGAAGGAAAGGGGGAGGCCTATGCCCAGGAGTAGGACAGTCAAGGCTAAGAAAAAATAATATAAGGTTAAAAAGAATGAAAAAAAATTAAATTAAAAATTTAAAAAACCCCCGACATAAAAAACCTCTAAAAAGACAAAAATAAAGTAATCCAAGCGTCGTAGCGTCGGGGGACCGCTAAGAAGACCGCTTAGTACAAGCACAGAACAAAGCGGACCCCCGACGCTACGACGCTTGGATTAATTTATTTTTGTCTTTTTAGAGGTTTTTTTATGTCGGGGGTTTATACAATTTTTATTTGATTAAGTAGTTGAGTACCTATGTAATAATATAAGGCTAATTGTGATATTAATAAAAAATATACAGAGTTCATAATTTTCCAGAACAACTAAAAACTTTACTTGTTATTATACGAGTGTGTAAACATTAATAAGAAATTTTAATGATTAAAAACAAGGTATACAGACTATACTGTTGTTACGAGGAATGTGATTTCTATTATTTGTCTTATGTAGGTGAGGTACCTAGAAAATAACATAAGGCTGATTGTGATATAAATAAGAATTACTTAGTTTCCTAAAATTAATGTGATAATAAAAGTACTGCCATTTTTATCGATATGTTTTATTAACCACCCCATCACTATTAGCTACCGCACCGTAGGTGCTCAAAAGGGAATAAAGTTGAATATTTTTTATTGTTCCCCATTGAGCACCAAGCTATTAAACTGGTTGGTGCTCAAATGGGAATACCTTTGGTGCTCAAGGTATAGGTGCTCTAAAAATAGGTGCTCAAACGGGAATACTCCGAAAATACAACGCTAATCAATAAACAAAAGACTGATTTTGTAAATAGAATGTCATATTTTTAAAACAAAATTAATTTGAATTTAGAACTCATAGCCAATCAAAACTTTTTTTTGTTTGAAAAAGTCTGTACTGCAATACGGCAATTTCATAGGTAAAGACCTATTATTTTATCTAACTTTGCTTGAGTAATTTATGAATTAGCTCCTTTATGTGCGTTAATTTTTATCTTTGTGCTCATAAATAATCGCTTTAAAACTTCTATTTACACTGCAAAAATTATGAATGACAATATTTTTTTGGAGGATACCATAATAAATTAAAAGGGTACCTAAAAAAAAAAAACTTCAGTAAAAAAACCCGGCCAGGTGCGAGTTGGACTCGCGCACGAAGGGTTCCGTACCAGTATTTATAAAAACGAGCAAAAAAGTCACTTTTTTGTTTGGGAGCCCCCTTAAATATTTATGTTATTCTGTTTTTAGTATTTTTTGTTATAGAATTTCAACTAGCTAACTATCACGGTTCATGAGATACAGTCTGGTGATAGACGGACGGACGGACGGACAGCGAAGTCACAGTTATAAGGTCCCGTTTGCCCCTTTGGATACGGAACCCTAAAGAAGACATGCTTAAACGTTCCCATTGCTCGGCTTCCCCTCTCAGAGAAGCAATAAGTGGAAATCAACACGCGTGTACAATGAAGATTAGTGGATCTGATGGCCTACCATGACGTCTTAAAATAAAACAAAAAATAAAATAATCTTTAATTCGGATAAGCAACATCCATATGGGTTAGTAAACATAAAGATAACATAAACCTATGTTAGTAAACTTATGTATCTATTTAGCAACCAGGTTGTTGTTCAAAATGCATCTCTGAACAACATCACAGAATCGTATCTCCCCGCTATGGTGTTCAGGATGGAGTTAAAGCAGTATTGTTTTAATCTTACTCCAGAGTGGAAAAACGAACCCTAGACGTCCTCAAATAAAACTTATTTCATCAAACCTAAGTAAACATAGAATCTTGTAAACTATTACAAACACTCGGCTAAGTAAAACAGGTTATGCGGGTCATATGCAATAGTCCAACGTACCATTTAAACAGCATATTGCGTTATACAGTAGGTTATTGGCCGACTAAGTAGGTACTATGTTTCCCTTTTTTAAGGCGTTATTTCCTATACTTGCATACAATATAAGTTTTTAAACTGACATGGTCATTACCACTATCACTAACACTTGTAAAGGGATATTTATTTGGGCTCATAAACACTCACCCACAGAGGAGCTCGTGGCTAAAATAATAACAGCCACCCAGGTCGATATTTAAGGTTAAGCCGTGCTTGCCGAGGTTGGTCTGTGGATGGGTGACTATAATTACATATCGAGTTTCCTCCGTGCCTCGGAAAGCACGTTAAACCGTTGGTCCCGGCTGTCATTTGTAGATCTTTGACAGTCTTTACGAGTAGCCAGAAGCTAAAAGTCTGACATCCAGTCTTACCAAGGGGTATCGTATTACCCAGTTACTGGGTTGTGGAGGTCAGATAGGCAGTCGCTTCATGTAAAATACTGGTACTCAGCTGCATCCGATTAGACTGGAAGCCGACCCCAAGATAGTTTGGGAAAAGGCTATGCAGATGATGAAACACCCACCCGCAATTACTTCAGTTTATCTGTGATCATGGCGTTTGCAACAGCGCCGAAATATCGGGAACTCAAAACAAGTAATAAACATGGTAAATATCCCGTTACAAGTGTTATTTATACTTACATACAAGGTGTTGTTTTGCATCCTCGTCAAAATTCAGGAGGTTGTCACAAAAGATATTAATAATCAATTTAAATAACGGTACCTAGTTAATTATTAATAAACGCTGATTGTTTTAGTCCTCAAAAACGGTGAAGGAAAACATCGTCAGAAACCGGCATGTCCTAGAACTAAAAATTCGAAGACATTTGTGACATCTACCAACTCGCACTGGGCCCGCGTAGTGGATTACAGCCCACTCCCTCTCATAGAGAGGAGACCTGTGTCACAGCAATGGGATCGTTATAGGCTGATGACGATGAAGATGATTGATGACTTTCGTTAACATTTACAGTAGGTACTTCATCATCATCATCATCATTTCAGCCGAAACACGTCCACTGCTGGACATAGGCCTCCTCCAATGCCACATTGAAATAAGGGGGGTTTTGCCATAATCGCCACGCTTGGCAGGCGGGTTGGCGATCGCTGTACGGTTGTTACAAAAGCAAAGAGAACGCAGCTGCCCATTCTCTGGCAAGTCCCTTAGTCGCCTCTTACGACACCCACGGGAAGATATAGGATGGTGCTATTCTTTACGTCCGACACCATACATAACAGTAGGTACTTACCAACATAATATTATGACGACGTGCCACTCATGACCCATATTGCCACTCAAATAAAAACCAAAATAAACAAACTTACTTGTCACGCAACATAACCGCGAAAACCGTTGACCTAGACAAGTCAATGATCTCTTGCGTAACGAAACCGGTTATAAACGAATACGATTTGAGTGTTTATTTTTGTTTGCCAAGTTGGCAACATCAATAAAAGGTTCCGGTATTTTGATAACCGATTGTTTATTTTTAGGGATCCGTTCGTCCGAAAGAAAAAAACCGGCCAAATGCAAGTCGGACTCGCGCACGAAGGGTTCCGTATCATTATTTATAAAATCGAGCAAAAGAGTAACTGTATTTGTATGGGAGCCCCTTATATATTTATTTCATTCTATTTTTAGTAGGTACTTATAGCGGCAACAGAAATACATAATTTGTAGAAATTTCAACTGGCTTTTCTTGCAGCCTTCATGAGATACATACATCGTTCATGAGATACAGCCTGGTGACAAACGGACGGACGGACAGCGAAGTCTCAGTAATAGAGACCCCGTTTGACCCTTTGGGTACAGAACCCTAAAATCGGAAAACTTATCGGAATTACTTGTGTGTCTGTATTTCGGTCACAGTTAACTTGCTTCGAATATACTGTACTTTTTCAGTTGAAGATTAGTACTCATATTATAATTTTTTATGACTCTAATATGGGCGTGTATCGTAAGTAAACATAAATTTTGTATTTATAATGGTATATTTCTAAGGCACCCTTTACGTGTACAATATAATCAAAATGTAATTTGCCCTCAGAAAATTTTGAAAAAAAAAAACTAGTAAGCTGCACCATGTCACATAATACTGTTACTGTACCTGTCCTATCCCACTGGTGGGCAAAAGCCTCTCCAAACGAATTTCAAATTCATCGATCCAAGGCCAATGGGAACCACTGGTCGTTGGTTGTGTCCAGCTCGTCCCACGTCGCTAGCTGACTGTGTCAGGGCTCCACATCGTGGTTATTTTTACCCACAGCTCATGACGCCAGAACAGACAAATAGATAATCAAATCATATCAAATCAAATTCATTTATTTCAAGTAGGCCAGTTACAGGTACTTTTGAATAGTCGAACAACAATAAAAATGAAGCTACAGTCCCAGTCACAAAACATAATAACTGTAACAGTACTGTAGTTGCCCATTACAAAGCGTAGATCTCAATGGCGAAGAATGGGCAAGAAACTCCATGAACACTCTTTTAAATCAGGAAACATCCAACCTTACACACATAACCGATGATGCGTTAGTACGTCAATCATCATAACGACAATACGCCCAACGCTTTTTCCGTCAGATATGTACAGACAGCGTCAGTATGTGCTAACCCCTCTACAGTCCGGCGGAGTACGCCATCAGGGGGGTTACTACTTAGTAACGCTGTCTGTACCGACTCTTATACTTGCGGTATCTAGGTTTATCTTTATCTGTGGCACTGACTAACCGGCGCACGCGCAGAACGGAAGCAATCCACTTTATTAAATGATTGCGATTTTGCGGTTACTTCACCACTTTACCCTGGTATTTGCGTCAAGTAGGTAATTGATTACAGTTAATAGCGCACCCTGTCGGTATCTATGCGCTCCGTGTATGTGTGCGTAAGAGAGACGCGCGCGACGCTCCGGGAAGAGTGGCGGCTCTAGTTATAATGGGCGGAACGCGCGCTAATAGGTATTTGCTTTATATTATTAAAACCAATACACATTTTGACAATCTAAAATGTATACGTTATAGAAAACATGTAGTTTTGTTATTATTTAAAATCTTCCGTGAAGGTTTTATGCCGTACTGAGGATTTATTTTCTTTTTTACAGATTACTTTGGCATTATTTTCTATCGAGAAAATTACAAGTAATCGAGTTTCTAAAGTGTATGTTTTATATGTAGAGTGAATCCTTGAATTTCTTACAAATTAACTTCTTAACTAGAGGTTAAGTAATAACGATGCAGCAAGGGATCAAACGCACGGAATTATTTCGAAGTTTCCTCGGTGCGCGTTTAAGATTTTAATGTGGTATTGAGAATGTAGGTAGTGATGTAACGTGGGTAAGGTAGTTTCGATTTATTAAGTCGGAGCTAATGTTCTGTATGGTGTCGGACGTAAAGAATAGCACCATCCCATATCTTCCCGTGGGTGTCGTAAGAGGCGACTAAGGGACTTGCCAGAGAATGGGCAGCAGCGTTCTCTGTGCTTTTGTAACAGCCGTACTGCGATCGCCAACCCGCCTGCCAAGCGTGGCGATTATGGCAAAACCCACCTTATGTGGCGACACTTGGAGGAGGCGTATGTCCAGCAGTGGACATCTTTCGGGCTGAAATGATGAATGATGATGATGAAGTTTAAGATTTTAATGTGGTGTTGAGAATGTAGGTAGTGATGTAACGTGGGTAAGGTAGTTGGGATTTATTAAGTCGGAGCTACTGATCAGGTGGTCTACCATGACATCTTAAAGCAGTATTGTTTTAATCTTATTCCAGTGTGGTAAGAGATGGCGCTAGACGTCCTCTATAGCTCCGTCTCTTTCCCACACTAAAATAAGTTTAAAACAATACTGCTTTAAGACGTCATAGTAACCCTCCTGATTCCGTTTTTAGGGTTCCGTACCGTATGTGTCAAACGGGACCCTATTACTGAGACTTCGATGTCCGTCCGTCCGTCCGTCCGTCCGTCTGTCACCAGGCAGTATCTCATGAACCGCGATAGTTAGCCAGATGAAATTTCTACAGATTATGTATTTCAACAATGACAACAAATACTAAAAACAAAATAACATAAATATTTAAGGGGGGCCCATACAAAAAAGTGTTTTGCTCATTTTTATAAATAATGGTACGGAACCCTTCGTGCGCGAGTCTGACTCGCACTTGGCCGGTTTTTTTTACACTTTCTTTCTTTATCGTGTGGTTAGTGCCTATTCAAAAATAAAGTAATTATAATAAGTCGTCAAACCAAACTTAGATAGATCGATTTTTCGCCCTCATGTTGCAAGTTTTAGGTAGCCAAGGGAGGTGGCTTCCTTTTTCCACTTAACTAAATATTAAATCAGGAATGACATTAGATACTTTGATATCTAATATAATATGTTTTCAGTATTTGGTGCACCCTTGAAAGTCAGTGCCGCTACCATCTGCCTAGTTTTTTTCCAAACTATCTTGATGATGCAGCTTAGTACCAGTATTTTACATGAAGCGACTGCCTATCTGACCTTCACAACCCAGTAACTGGGTAATACGATACCCCTAATTAAGACTGGATGTTTGACTTTTGGCTTCTGACTACTCGTAACGACTGTCAAAGATCTACAAATGACAGCCGGGACCAATCCTCGTCAAGCACGGCTTAACCTTAGATCGACCCGTGCGGCTGTTATTATTTAGCCACGAGCTCTTACCAACCTAGCCTAAATAATCTTAGCAACTCTTGTGTAATAAAAAAACGACCAAGTGATCATAATCTTCGGTCTACCAAAAATATTGCAAATCAGCGTCACATTATTGCAATGTTCTTAGTCTAACCATTAACCGTAAAGAAGGTTGCCAAAAAAACTATTTATTTTTGACGGTAATCGGTTGGTCGATTTGTTCGTGTATTTGTTTTGCGTCATGTTTAGAGAATAATTGTAACAGAGAGAACGTTGAACAAATATTGTATACTTACATGTTTGTGATAATGTTTTATTGAGAAACCGTAATGTCCTAGAACTAAAAATTCTAAAGACATGTGACATCTACCAACTTTCACCAGGTCATCGGTCCACTTAGTGGAAGGCCTTCCAACGCATCGTCTTCTGGTTCGCGGTTGCCATTCTAGAACTGTTGGGCCCCATCGGCCATCCGTTACAGTATTGTCATATTTAAAGTATAGATAGCATGATGCTAGACAGTTTGGCTTCCAATCTAACCGTAAGCAACTGAACAGGAGTAGTTTAAATGGAGCCACTGCTTATCTGACCTCGACAACCCAGTTATCAGCAAGCAAGAGCACGATACCCCTTTTTTTACGGATGGGAAATCATCAAGTGACCCCTCCTCCTCCGGGCGCAGTGGAAGGGAATGTCAGATTTGTACTGACTAAAACCCATCCATGCTCCTTCTTAGCCCTTTGTGTTCCATGGCCACGGTATCTCTTTCAAACAGTCCCGTAGCTCTGGCAGGCATCGGCCCTCTCGGACAGCACGATACCCCTTGGAGCAAGCTCATAAAAAATAAATTACTAAATTGTATTCCTCTTTTTCAGTCATACGACGACTTTTTCAAGTCCCTTCTCTTCAACGCCCGCGTGATTGTCCAGATCTTTTTCGTGATGGGAGGTTTCCTCATGGCTTACAAGATGCTGGTGTATGCTGAGACCCATCAGTTTACGCTGAAGACTGTTCCTATGGCGCTGGTGAATAGGTGGCTCAGGTAAGAGTTTTGAATTACAGTAAATCGACTAAAAGTGAAGGAGTTTAAAAAAGAAAAGTCGTTGCGAACGTTGTTTGTTATCATATCGTGTTTAAGTATCGGTCACTAATTAACAATCACCCTATACAAGGTGTTGTTTTGCAACCTCGTCAAATTCTAGGAGGTAACTATGCTAATGATTCTCGACCCGAATCAATAATAAAATGAGTAGGTAATTTTCTTTTTTTTTATTTATTTACTGAAATCAGTAACTGTGAACCACCCGTGTTTTAAACACGGGCCGTCTGATCCCTGCCTTATAACGTCGCTTACACACAAACAAAAAACCTCAAACGTTTTTTCGATAATTTTATAATCCCTAAACCACGCTATGGGGGTTATTCTGAAATATTGACAAATTTAAACAACAAAAAAATGCAGTGTTTTTTAATAATTTACTAGGTACCGTAATTTATATTGAATATTTATGTCTTTTGTGACAACATCCTGAATTTTGACGAGGATGCAAAACAACACCTTGTATAGTAGTGAGATAGTAGGAAGTAGGATTCTGAATGTTAAAAAATTGTCTCGTCGTGACCAAAGTATATTCTAAAAAAAAATGTCCTCTACAAAACAAATATTTTTTTCACAGATTAATGCCAGCAGTCCTAGTAGTGATGGGTCTGGCGATGACCTGGGTACCTCACCTGGGCTCTGGACCCATGTGGGACGCAGTGGTGAGGAGAGAACGAGACATGTGCCGTATGAACTGGTGGCAGCTGGTCATTTTGAGTCCTAACCTGTTCCCCTTCGAGAACTTATGTTTACCTCAGGCTTGGTGAGTTTTACTACAATATTATTATTATATCATCATTATCATCAGCCTATAATGTTCCCACTGCTGGGACGCTAGCCTCCTCTCAATGAGAGGGAGTGGGCTTTAATCCACCCCGCGGGCCCAGTGCGGTTTTGTAAAGGTCACATGTCTTCGATTTTTTAGTTCTAGGACATCCTGGTTTCCTCACGATGTTTTCTTTTACCGTTTTGAGAGCAGCGGTGATGAAATAAATTACAAAAAGGATTGCGCCTGCCTGGGTCTGAACCTACGACTAAGCTCGTAAGTCGGGGCTACCACCACTGGGCCATCGCTGCTTTCAGTCTTCTTGTCTATTATTCTATACTACATGTTAATAAAACGTAAAAATCCATATCGTTACTGATAATACATATACATAATTACTGCATAATATTAATCTGACAAACGTTCTATAAAGGCGTTTCAAATCATCATTATTCCCTTGCTCTTTATCATCTGCCCAAACTATCTTGGGGTCGGTTTCCAGTCTAACCGGAGGCAGCTGAATACCAGTATTTTACATGAAGCGACTGCCTAAGTATCTGACCTCCACAACCCAGGAACTGAGTAATACGATACCCCTTGGTATGACTGGATGTCAGACTTTTGGCTTCTAACTATTCGTAACGACTGTCAAAAATGTACAAGTGACAGCCGGGACCAACGGCTGTCCTTCGACGGTTGCCCTTATCCCAATTTATTACACACTTCCCTAACATACTTTTCTTTTACTTGTTATCTCATGAGATACCTCCTTTCTTGACATGTCGAGATCAAATATGCAGTCAATCCATGTCTACATTTATCATCATCATCTGCCTAGTATTTTTCCAACTGTCTTGAGGTCGGCTTCCAGTCTAACCGGATGCAGCTGAATACTAGTATTTTACATGGAGCGACTGCTCAGCTGACCTCCACAACCCAGTCAGTACTGGGTAATACGACACATCTTGATAAGACTAGTTGTCAGACTTTCAGGCCATGTCCTACATTATTATCTTAAAAAGGGTAATTGCAATAGCCGGCTTACAAAGTAAAGCAGCCATAAAAACATAATACACTAGCTGCCCGCACAGACTTCTGTTAAAAGTCAATGCAATGCACTTTTCCTACCTACCTACCCAACCCTACCCTACCCTACCTACCCTTCCCTACCTTCCTTATCTACCCTACTTTACCCTACCTACCTACCTACCTACCCTACCCTACCCTACCCTACCCTACCCTACCTTTCTCACCTTTTAAACCTTCCCTGGACTACGACAAACATTTCAAAACCAAAAACAGCTAAATCGGCCCAGCCGTTCTCGAGTTATAAAATTACAACGAAAAGTGGCATTGTTTTTTTTTATAAATATAGATTAATTAACCATCAAAACATAATTAAAGCGGCCATTGAACTCGACCATAATAAAAGTAAGTAGATACTACTTAGAACGTTAAACAAACAATTAAAGCTGAAGGTAAAGGAAAACGCTTATGATATTCAGAGACGCATGAACTCCGAATGTGGCAATTTATTCGTTGTGTCCATGAAATAGTTGGGTTTGCAATCGCAATGACGCATGACGGAGGGACTGGTCTTTCTAGCCCAATTACTTACTTAGGCAAGTTTAGGCCAAACTAATTATAAAATAATGTAAATTAAATGTTGTTGAGGAGCTCGTTGCGAAATATAATCTAATACTCTAAACCTGAAAAGGAGAGCTCGAGGCTAAATAATAACAGCCGCCCAGGTCGATCTTTAAGGTAAAGCCGTGCTTGCCGATGTTGGTCTGTGGATGGGTGACCATAATTACATATCGAGTTTCCGCCGTGCCTCGGAAAGCACGTTAAGCCGTTGGACCCGGCTGTCATTTGTAGATCTTTGACAGTCGTTACGAGTAGTCAGAAGCTAAAAGTCTGATATACAGTCTTACCAAGGGGTATCGTATTACCCAGTTACTGGGTTGTGGAGGTCAGATAGGCAGTCACTTCATGTAAAATACTGGTACTCAGCTGCATCCGGTTAGATTGGAAGCCGACCCCAAAATAGTTTGGGAAAAGGCTAGGCAGATGATGATTCTAAACCTGAAAAGTTTGTTAGTTTGGTTGAACGCCTTAATCTCAGAAACTACTGGTTTGAATTGAAAAAATTTTCAAGTATTGCCAATTTATCAAGGCAGGCTATAGGTTATAATTATGACATCACGACTGATAGGAACAGAGCAACAATGAAAAATGTTGCAAAAATGGGGAAAATGTGACGCAGACAAAGTTACGGGGATCAGCTAGTCATAAAAAACCAGCCACGTGCGAGTCGGACTCGCGCACGAAGGGTTCCGTACCATTATTTACAAAGACGAGCAAAAAAATCACTTTTTTGTATGGCCTGGTATTTTGTATTACATATTTATTTTATTCTGTTTTTAGTATTTTTTATTATAGCGGCAACAGAAATACATAATCTGTAGAAATTGCAACTGGCTAACTATCACGGTTCATGAGATACAGTCTGGTGACAGACGGACAGCGAAGTCTCAATTATAAACGGGACCCCAGTTTGACTCTTTGGGTACGGAACCCCAAAAATAATAATAAGCGGCCATTGTTGGTCCGTGGATGGGTGACTAACTATTATATACCGAGTATCCTCCGTGCCTCGGAAAGCACAATAGGCTGTTGGTCCCGGCTGTCATTTGTAGAAGATCAGGCCCTAAGGTCTGACAACCAGTACCAAAAAAGGGTAACGTCTAGCTTAGTACTGATGCCCTATTACGGTCAGCAACAAAAGTCGCTATACATATCCAAAATTATAAGACGTCTTAGTATTAGAACGATCCATATTAACAGACTAGAGTAAAAGACATAACAATATTTTCATCAATGGTTACACTAATTCGCAAAACAATATTACATCAGATCACACTGATCAGCACAAAACTTGGTATAATACTGATAAGTTTTAACCGATTTCTGATGCTGACTGTACAAGCGCGCGTCGTAAACGTAACGTAAAAACGCTCGAAAAGATGGATGAATTATGTGGAAAATTAAATGAAGGAAAATCTAGTAAATGATAGCGTGACGAATGACAGCGGAGTATGATATAAATGTTGAGCAGACTCCAAATAACATGGTACTAGGGCAGGAAGATGATGATGAGTTGAATATACCGCACGGCACGGTTGATCGAGTGCTGTGCTGCGTGTCGCGGTTTCGGTCCCCGCACGGAACAAATATTCATATGGCCTACAGTTGTTCTGGGTAAACGTACACGTACACGTACGTACTACAGTTGTAAACGCACCCAGACGACACAGGAGAAAATCCTATTGTGGCGCACTATAAAAAAAACCGGCCAAGTGCGAGTCGGACTCGCGCACGAAGGGTTCCGTACCATTATTTATAAAACGAAAAAAAAAACTTTTTTGTATGGGAGCCCCCCTTAAATATTTTTTTTCTGTTTTTATTATTTGTTGTTATAGCGTCAACAGAAATACATAATCTGTAGAAGTTTCAACTGGCTAACTATCATGGTTCATGAGATACAGCCTGGTAACAGACGGACGGACGGACGGACGGACGGACGGACAGCGAAGTCTCAGTAATAGGGCCCCAATTGACCCTTTGGGTACGGAACCCTAAAAAAACACTTTTTTGTTTTGGAGCCTTCTAAATATTTATTTTATTCTGTTTTTAGTATTTGTTATTATAGCGGCAACAGAAATACATAATCCGTAGAAATTTCAACTGGCTAACTATCACGGTTCATGAGATACAGACGGACGGACGGACGGACAGCGAAATCTCAGTAATAGGGTCCGTTTGACCCTTTGGATACGGAACCCTAATAAAAAAGACAGAAAGAAAAAGATATTGAAAGTTGGGAAAAGGAAGAGAGGGAAACAAACAACAGTGTACGCGGCAAGTGTTGCAATTTATTCGCTGTGCCCATGAAACAGTTGGGTTTAATGCAATAGCAATGACGCGGAACGGAGGGACTGGTATTTTTAGCACAATTACTTAGTATAATTTAGTTGTGATACTGAATTACGACAGTAAATGACTTCATTTTATTTTATTACTAGCTGTCCCATGCAACTTCGCCTGCGTCACATTTTTCCGTTTTCGCAACATTTTTCATTGCTGCGCCTCCGCTCCTATTAGTCATAGCGTGATGATACATAGCTTATAGCTTTCCTAGATTCGAGAAGAATTTTCAAATCGGACCAGTAGTGCTTGAGATTAGCGCGTTTAAACAAACAAACAAACTCTTCAGCTTTATTTTTAGTATATTAGATAAGTATAGTAGGAATTCTGAGACAGTCAGTGACTTTGAAATTTTTACTTGACGAAGCAATTTTGACTGTTTACAATGTTTGCTTGATCCTTGAGTCTAGTATCTAGTAAGAAAGAAAGAAAAAAAATTAATTTGTCGCAGGGACATGAAGTGCATACAAAAAAAAACAAAAATAAAATAAAACAATAAACATACAACAACGCAATAACAAAATAAAAGTAAAAACAGGACGGAACAAAAATGTTTACTGCTTGCACGTCGTGACTGCGACAAGCAGGTTACCACTCAGCATGATGCTGTGCCATGGGGGGATCACACAGCGCTGGTTTTACGTCTTTGCTCCGTGATTGAATAGTTTCTGCTTGACACCATCATAGCTTGAAGTGACGTTCTGACATTGTTAGCGGCCAGCTTGATCAAGCATAGCTCAGTAATTCAAAATCACCAAACCATGCATTTTGGCTATCAATATTTCATCGCCACATTTTTTTCCGCAGTTTTGTTATCACCTCATCACACAGAAGGTTTTCTCTTGCGCTCCTTCTTTGAGTCCAGCTACCGAAAACTACCATCCCATATCTTCCCGTGGGTGTCGTAAGAGGCGACTAAGGGACTGGCCAGAGAACGGGCAGCAGCGTTCTCTGTGCTTTTGTGACAACCGTACTGCGATCGCCAACCCGATTGCCAAGCGTGGCGATTATGGCAAACCTCCCCATGTTATGTCAATGTGGCGAAAGTTGGGGGAGGCCTATGTCCAGCAGTGGACGTTCTTCGGCTGAAATGATGATGATGATGATAACCCGAAAACTAATAAATGCTTGCACTAACTGGGCAGGTCCAAAATCTGTGTAGTTTTTTCTTCAAAAAACTATCTCAGACCCTTTATCTGCATTGTCCTCATTTTAGTTGACCAAGATTATGCCATCATCTGCCTAGCCTTTTTCCAAACTGTATTGGGGTCGGCTTCTAGTCTAACCAGATGCTGCTGAGTATTATGTCTGGACGTTAAAAGAGACTATGACCTCTGAGTTGCTTTCGGTTATTTTTAGTCAGGTACGAAACACAGGCCTTATCAAGTTCAAAAAAACCGGCCGAGTGCGAGTCGGAGTCGCGCACTAAAGATTCCGTAACATTATTATAACAAACGAGCAAAAAAATCACTTTTTTGTATGGGAGCCCCCTTATTTATTTTCTGTTTTTAGTATTTGTTGTTATAGCGTCAACAGAAATACATAATCTGTAGAAATTTCAACTGGCTAACTATCACGGTTCATGAGATACAGACGGACGGACGGACTGACAGCGAAGTCTCAGTAATAGGGTCCCTTGACCCTTTGGGTACGGAACCCTAAAAAGTGGTGTGTAAAACTGTTTGTAAAAACCTATTTGCATATGAACATCATTCATTCATTCACTCTATTCATTCAATTTATGAAAATGTTAATTGCTTGTAGACTTCCTGACATTTTGTGCAACCTGCTAGTCTTTGCATTGATGGATGTGTTCCTTCCTGCCTAGCCGACGATTCAACGTGAATTATGCGGTCAGCTAGGTACATAGCTAGAGTGCTTTGTGGTAACCTATTCAAAAGTATGCCCAAACCTACGTATTCGTCACTTGTAAACATAAAAAAAAAAACATATTTTTTTTATTATTTAGAAAGACGCCTTAGTGCCTAGGAGCTAATGGTTAAATAATAACAGCCGCTCTGGGCCTCAAATCTGCTATTTTTATAAACATCGTCATTCCAACACGACCCCATTGTTATTTTGCTAAAAGTTCGTAATCTGCTAAATTCATAATGATCTGTCATTGGTCTGTCAAATTATATGCCATTTCTTTCAATGGAGTGTCGGTCGGTGGTTGACCATTGTGAAGTCATAATGACGCCATTATAATTAGTAGATTACCAAATTTGTCAAAATCAACAATTTTGAAATCAATGATAGGCCATTCTGACACTATTGTAATAGCAGACTTGAGGCCCTGGTCGATCTTCAGGTTAAGCCGCGCTTGCCTAGGTTGGTCTGTGGATGGGGACCACCCATTACATACCATGTTTCCGCCCGAGTTTGTTCCGACTGTTATTTGTAGGTCTGCGACAGTTGTTACAGGTAGTCAATAAGATCGTCCTTAATTTTTTTTTAAACCCGCAAAGAATTTCTCCTGCATCTTGGGTGCGTTTACAAACATTTAAACTTACATAAACAAACAGCCAGATCCGGAGCAATTATCTGTAGGCCTTACAAATATTTGTTCTGTGCGGGGATCGAGCCGGCGACACGCAGCGCAGCAGTCCATCGCTTTGCCACTGCGCCAAACCTGCCTTCGTATTACACAGGCCTAGAATCTTCTTCATCTTTCTTCATGGGCCTTATAAATCATAATGTTGACCTTTATTTCAATTATCTTCAGAGGTAATTTAGTAGGTGCCAATTATTTTATATTCCGAAAATGTAAGTAATTTCTTTTGAATGTCCATTCTCCAAACTTACTGTCTAATTCCTCTCCGTCTAGACAATTTGACCTTAAAAGCGTTTTGGGGTAATCCTATTAGTGAAGAGATGTCGCTTATCCAACATGATATTACTATTTCCATTACTTTTCCTTTGATAATAATATTACTTTCGTTGAATGTAAAGGCTCGAGGAAATCTGGAATATATTTTTTCGTAAGCATAGTCTCAAACAGTAAAAGTACTGTCTTATATTGTGCAAGAAAACATTTACCTGATGAATTCTCTTCTCTTCTTCAATCCTTGGCCACCCAATGCTTAGTGTAGCTCTCTTCAAATCTCTCCACTTTTGGCGTTTATGTGTCATGGCTATCCAGTTTCTTCCAGCCACTTAAATGAGATCGTCTGTCCACCTAGTCGGTTGTCTTCCCACATTCCTCCGTCCCGTCCGTGGTCACCACTCCAGCATTTTCTTCCCCATCTTCCATACAGTCTACGGCATATATGGCCCGCCCACTTCCACTTTTTGCTATTTCTTTCGCTTTGTCCGTAGTCTCGTTCGTCTCCGTATTTCGATGGGGATCAGTATCGGAAGATCGGAAACTAAGCAAAATGCATAAAATAAAATATAAGACGTTCCTACCGTTTCTCTGCACAGATTTCTGTGTAACTTCTTTACGCAAAGCAAATACAAATAATGACCTAAGATTACGATGCCTTGTTTTATTTTCTTAGCTTTTTTCTATGACCAACACTTTGAAGGCTAATCCACTTTCCATCAATATCACTCGACCTCGAAACATTGCATCAAGCAACCGTTTTTCATACAAATATTTAAAGTCACATACATAAAGTAAATAGTAAAAATCGCTCTTATTGCGAAAGCGACAAGGTTTATGTTACCATTGCGTAATTCAGGGTAAATATTGTCTTAGCACAAGCCTTGGTTTGGTTGCATTTGTAATTGCAGTTGAGAAATTTTAAGAAAGAATCTTGCTCTTAATCGTGATCTGACGGGTAGGTAATAAAAGTAATGACGTTTCCTTGACATAGTTGATGGTTAGCGGTGACAAATAGTTTTATTACCTTAGATGGGGTAAATAAGTTGAAAGTGGGGTACTTTACTGACTAACAAAGATAATGCGATGGGCTTGCTCTTCACTCTAGTCTAGGTTAGAGATGACAGGGACAAAGACGACGATGGTACGAGCTTACCCAGAAGAAGCCTGTTCACTCTTACTTTGAAGAGATTACGGTTGTAAGCGTTTGGAAACACAGATGAAAGCAGAGAGTTTCACTCCTTTGCTGTGCGCATTATAAACGAGGTTTGAAAACGCTTAGTGCGAATTAGTGGAATAGCAATAAGGTAGGGATGGTAACTATTGCAGTGCGTCTATATGTCCGATGGTAGAACGGGGCCTGTCGGATGATGTCGCGGAGTTCTTGGGCACACTAACCGAACAGCCTGTAGAACAGATAAGCATGTTACCTTGCGGCGATGAGCCAAGCTGTGAAGCTTGGCATCCACCAATTTGACGTCGTCAATCAGCCTCTTTGCTCTGCGTTCCACCGAGTCAAGTGCGGCAGCTGATATTTAGCTGAGCCATCCCAAAGGTGGCTGCAATACTCCATGCAGGATCGGATTTGAGCTTATATAGTGTTAAAAGCCTGAAGTGCGATACTTCACTTCATTTAGGATGCCCAGCTTTTTGGCCGCAGTTAGGGCTTTGTACTCAATAGTGGCACAGAAGTTGAGATTGGACGTCAACTCATCATCACTAACAGCCCGAATTCACTCATTGCTGGGTATAGGCCTTCATTTTCTTGTGCCAATCTCTACGGTCCTGTCCAGCCTTATCCAGGATTTCCCCTGATGGCAATTTTGCTGTCTGCCCATCTCACCTCCGGCGACCCATTTTTCTTTTGCCCGTTCTTGGACGTCATTCAGTGACAACTTTAGTCTACCTGTCATCCCTGCGCCTTGCTAGGTGTATGTCCATTGCACAGATATAATGAATATTCGTCCATTTTTCACCGAACATCTTGCCGCACGGTTCGATCTTTAAGGTTAAGCCGTGCTTGCCGAGGTTGGTCCACGGCTGGGTGACCATAATAACATACAGAGTTTCCTCCTCAGAGTTGGAAAGCACGTTAAGCCGATGTTCCCGCCTGTCATTTGTAGATCTTTGACAGTCGTTACGAGTAGTCAGAAGCCAAAAGTCTGACATCCAGTCTTACCAAGGGGTATCGTATTACCCAGTTACTGGGTTGTGGAGGTCAGATAGGCAGTCACTTCGTGTAAAATACTGGTACTCAGCTGCATCCGGTTAGACTGGAAGCCGACCAAAAGATAGTTAGGGAAAAGACTAGGCAGATGATGATGATCTTCAAACATGTTTATCTTTTTTCAACTCCTAACGAGATGTATTTTTATTGCATCTCTTTTGTGTAATGTCAGTTGTTCCTGAGAAACTGGCTATCAGGTTTCCACTTGCTACTTTTGGGATCAAAAAAAAAATCGCCTGGCCAGCCTCTTGTCGGGCCTTCTCACAACTTTTCCATTGTTCCAGAGTTTTAGGCTAATACCGCTGACTAAACTAGATGGGCAATAATACCGCAGAAATTAACTCGATGCAGGGTAGAAACTGACCCTTCAGTACCTAAGTTTTGAGATGAAGTTTTGGGATGAAAAATCATGGTGACTCAAATTACGAGCGTTTATGCCTTACGGCATTTCATACAAACTTTCAAGTCCTTATTTTCCGAAAAGACTGAACGGATTTTAATGAAACTTCATAGGCGTAAGAAAAAGAAAATAAAATTTTTTTTTTTTTTTTAAGAAATGACTTTAAAAAGAAAAGATATTTGAAAATTTCTGTTTCTATAGATAATTTATAATCGTTCTAATTTAGCTGTAACACTATTTTTTGAAGATATTTTTAGTTACATTTTTGACCTATGTATCCTGCTTATGCGTATGAAGATTCATTAAAATCAGTTCAATCATTTTGGAAAATAAGGACTTAAAAGTTTGCATAAAATTTCGTACAGCGTAAACTCCCTTAATTCACTCAAAACATCGTGCTGGTGGATGCATTAAATAGTACAGGGGTCATGGAGATATTTAAAGGAAAGTTATACAGCATGATTTTTTAGTCACCGTCCAAATTTAGACATTTTAATCTTTGGCGAAAACCATTGAATACGTGTTTTTTCTTTTAGTATCACTCAATACAAAAATATTGAGCTATTATGGACACCGCCCGCGCCGCGCCGTGCGTAGGTACACGCTGGGTTACTACGCGGGCTGGCCGCCCCCTTTCCATTGAATGTTTGCGCGGCAAGTGTAGTATTTTTAACGTTTAACTTAGTGACCAGGCAGAGCGAATAATTTTTTCGAGAAAATGATTTCATATGAATATATGAAAATTTCACATATCGATTTTTTTTTCAAAAATGGAGTTATTGAATGATACATAATGCCTAGAAAAAATTTGGACGGTGACTAAAAAATCTTGCTGTATAATTTTATTTTATAAGGAGCAATTTTGGCCTCCAGTATATCTGTACTCGTAACTTGAATGTTTCCACGTACGGAAAAGAACAAAAAATAATTAGCATAATGACGATGAATTGGAGAACAATTGCCTTTCAACTTCGTTAAGGGTCTTTTTACCATTATATAAAACTAACATCTCTATACTCTTTCCAGGTATCTCGGCACCGACACCCAGCTCTTCCTCATCACCCTGGTAGTCCTACTCATCATCTGGAGATGGCCCAAGAGTGGGGTCCCTGTGCTGACAGCAGTCATGATCATCAGTCTACTCATACCGTTTCTGCAAAGCTACTTCATGAATTTACTGCCGATTAGAGTTAGCATATTCCCTGAGTAAGTATTCGTTATTCGGTGCATTATTTGTAGGGTTCCGTACCCAAAGGGCCAAACGGGACCCTATTACTGTGACTTCGCTGTCCGTCATCCGTCACTTGGCTGTATCTCATGAACCGTTATAGAGCCAGTTGAAATTTGTACAGATTATTAAAAATTTTAAAAACATCAAAACATCGTCAAATAAGACTTTATGTGAATGAGGAATGCGACGCCGGTGGATGTTTTTTTGATAAGCTGGTACAGCGCTGTGGTCGGCCATTTCTTTAAACAGGGTGTTTGATGCATCGTGTGCCAAATTGAAATGATCGACTGGGGTGGTCATCTGCTATCCTTTCAGACCCCTAAACAATTATCATGCCCTGTGGTTTTTTTTTCATCGACCTTTTATTGTTTTATTAAAAAAATACCCAAATTTTACATACAAATACAAATTTTCAAAAAGTATAAGTCGTAATTTATATTAAGTCGTAATTAATAAGTTTAATTTAATTGAGATGTGTATTGTATTCCAGTTCTTTTAAATTCAAAATTAGTGACATAAGTCATCTAGTTTCTTTTTTAAATTTACTCGCAAAGTTTCGGACTTAAATTAAAGCTGTCCATGTTACAGTTATTTACATGGGTTTAAAAAAAAACCAAAAGCGACCAGGATCTTCCAACTCCCTCAAAAGTTCTCTAGTCTATCCTCTTGCTAGTGATGTGCCACATACCATAAAAATCTTTTTACAACTTTGTGAATTCCCTAGAATTGTGAATCGAGTCACAAAATATTAAATTCCAAATTATGATTTAAAAAAATATCTTTGCTTAAATAAAACTTATTAAATCTGTTATCTCACTCTTATAAGGTAAAATCTGTCTAGTATCTCTCTTTTGGGGGGTAAGGGGAGTCCTAGAAATAAATAAAAATTGAATTTTTAGTATTTATTTAATAATTTTGTGTGAAGATGTGTTCCCCAATGCGTGGATTGGTCGCGATGCCCTATGGCATGGCCGGCACGTTCAGTGGACTATTTCAATTTGGCACACGATGCACCAAACACTTTGTATAATTTATTTTTGACGGTAGAAGTCACATATATATAATACTAACTTAAATACGAAAAATCAAGGCGAATGGCCAATATTTATGTGGATACGATCACTATGAAATTACCACTATCCATCTTTAGAAAGTAAGAAAGAAAGAAAATAAGTTTATTTGGCACATGCCATAAGTACAAACAACATTAAACAAAAATTAACAAAAAATACATTAGTATAAACAAAAGAAAAAAAAGGGATTGTAATAATTGTGTGCCTCACGGCTGCGCCAAATAGGGCCAGTTCAGCAATATGCAGCTAGGCTGCCTGACAAGTAATTAGAAGTTCAATTCGATTCATAGAGCAGCTCGAAGTTTTACATTTTCACTTTACTAACTTTTAACAAACTTTTATCACAAAATAAACTACATCAGCCAAATCTTTAGCACCACCACGCACATTTAAAGAGAGTGAATAAGCCTCACACTTCAAAAACACGGTTCACACCAATATACTTACAGTACTTGAATCTCTGCTTATCCCATAATAGAAATCGTGACACACATTACTCTTGTACGTGACTTCGAACGATATCCAAAATTTTTCTCATAACTCGCCCTAAATCTCAAGCCAAAACATCGTAACCACCAAATTTTTCCCATTCAATTTCTTCCTATATTTTCAGTGTTTTAAGACATATTTTTGGGTACAATAACACGTTTTACCATGCCCAAAATCGAAATTCAAAAGATAGCATCAACCATTTTTTCTCTCATGCAATTTCTGACTGTGTTTCCAGGTCTATAAGAGATATATTCGGCTACAATGACACGTTCTACCACGCGTATGTGTCCGCTCAAGGCAACTGGGCTGGTTATCATCTTGGAGTGCTTACTGCCTATTTCTATCACAAAGCGCAACAGAAAAAATGGGACCTGAGGGAATCTATCGTAAGTTTGATAATTAAGTAAACACTGTTTTAAGCTGTCACGGTTCACAAGGTGTTGTTTTGCACCCTCGTCAAATTCAAGGAGGTAACTATGCTAATGATTCTCCTGTTTTAAAATCGGCTCGTCTGATCCTCGCGTATAACCGCGCTTTATACATACGAACAATCTCAAACGTTTATTCCATAATTTCTTATTCCCTAAACCACGTTAAGGGGATTATTAATAATTATTATTATGATAATATACTGACAGATTTAAACAAGCAAAATAATCAGCTTTTTTTAATAATTAACTAGGTACCGTAATTTAAATTGATTATTTATGGCTTTTGTGACGATACAACCTCCTGAATTTTAACGAGGATGCAAAACAACGCCTTGTATAACTAATAGTTCATCCTGCGATTATGGCGCTTACAACATCGTCGAAATATCAGGAGCTCACAATAATTGTTAATCACGGAAGATATCCCGTAAGTGACTGTGTAAGTTTGTTAGGTATTTGAAAACACTTTTCAAACTTTGAATTTAGTCGAGTGTATGATTTCGTGGAGAGCAGTGGTGGCCCAATGGTGCCAGCCCCGACTTGCGAGCAGTAAGCCGTAGGTTCGAACCCAGGCAGGCGCATTACTTTGTGTTATTTATTTTATCACCACTGCCCTCAAAAACGGTGAAGGAAAACATCGTGAGCAAACCGGCATGTCCTAGAACAAAAAAATTGAAGACATGTGAGACCTACCAACCCGCACTGCGCCCGCATGGTTGATTACAGCCCACCCCCTCTCATAGAGAGGAGGCCTGTGTCCCAGCAGTGGGAACATTATAGGCTGATGATGATTATGGTGATGTATGATATCGTTTACTTTCTTAAGCCCTGAACCCTTGGCCACGTTCTACACAAAAAAGTGTTGCAAAAGAATCTTTGCTTAGAACATGCCGAGAGTCAAGATAAAGTCTCTGAGGCTTTTATGGTTTGGCACTAAACAATATTAAGCTAAATTGTATTGTAGCAACCTACTAAAAGCAATTTATAACAAAAATTACGACAGCGCCATCTATGATAAAACTGAAGAACTAATATGGTCTGAATCTCGCAAGCAAAGTTTACATCGACTTCAGACTATAGAATCCCGAAAGCAACTGTCGGGCAGTCGCACCAGACATATCACTCGTCTGGTCGGAGGATCCCCCCTTTACTACTAGGGATGAGAGTTTTGACACCCTGATCCTAAATTCCCTATAGTATTAAAAAAAATGATATATTAACATATCGTTTCGTCGTTAGGATACAATTTTCGGGACACGCCAAAAGATCTGTGTACATTTTTTCACTTTTGAATATCACTTAAAAAACGATTTCAACAGTAAAATATTCTTTTTTGCAGGTAATGAAACTCCTCTTCCTGTCCTCAATCCCCATCGCAGCTGGAACAGTCCTCATGGGCTGGGATCTCCATCATCGCGAGGCTTCAGCCTTCGAATCAGCAGTCTTCAACGCTTTGAACCAGAACTTTTTTGCTCTAGCCATCTGTGTCTTCATCATTGGATACTTCTACAAGTGTAATCGTAAGTATGAAGTAATTAGTAGTACTCATTATTACTAACCTTGTCAGACCACGAAGACTGAACGAATTTCGACACAATTCTGCACGCTAGTAGACATCCGGGCTAGTATAAATTTATTATCTAGTAACTAAAAAGCCAGAAATTGTCATTTTGCTATCATGGTGATATCCTGAAATTGTTTCCCTGTTATCCTGGTGAAATTCTAGAGTTTGGCAATCCGCTATCTTGGTGAAAGCCAGAAGCTAGAACCTTCTCTGTAACTTTGGCGAAAGCCAGAATCTAGAACCTACTGTGTAACTTTGACGAAAGCCAGAAGCTAGAACCTACTCAGCTGTAACTTTGACGAAAGCCAGAAATTTTCGCCCTTTATCTAGGTGATAACCAGAAATTATAAATTAAAGTGTAAGTGTCAGGGTAGCCCGCAACACTCAAATTTTCTTACAGATTGATTTGAATTTTGCCGGTCTGAATCCCTAAGAAATAATATTTCATGAAAATGGGATTTAACTTTCAATGGGATTAGATAAACATAGAGGGTTGTATTGATGATTATAACTAAGTCAAGCCATATTTGTTTCGAAAGTGAATCACATTTCATCATCACCAACCTGACAATTATCAAAAACGTTGTGGTTAATTGCAAAAAAAACGAAACAAAATTGTATTTCGTGGGCAGCACTGGCGCTTCCATCATAACCAAAAATGAGAGTCGAGTGTGAGTGTGGCTATCTTGGTTACAACAAATAATTGAAGTGATTGGCACAACAACCATTAGTATGACTTACGTCTTATCACTGTATTCTTTTAACCAGTAATTGTAACTGATCTTGATTCTCTGATCTTTATTAGAAAAAAAACCACAATGTTTACAATTTATTTATGTTCGTTGATAGCCACATTCGTTAGCGATTGTTTCGTAGCTATTAAAGGCCCACCTTCAATACAAAGTATTCTGATTAAATTATTCTAATCCTTATTTACTACAGGAATCTACGTGGGCTCAGTAGAATGGGGACCTCTGCAGCCTCTGGGCAGGATGTCCTACTGCGCCATGTTGCTGCATGCCACAATATTGAGGACCTACGGAGGACAGATGAGGAGGTCCTTCTATGCTACTGATTATACTGCTGTGAGTGTCAAACATACGTATCATAAACTTACGCCTGTAATTTCCAAAGAATTAGGCAAAGGTGTTACTTCTTAGCAGACCCACATTTAACCAATTGTTTAAGTCCCATGTAATACGGTACAAATCTAAACTCCGTAGCTGCTACTGAGAAAAACAATAACTTACTTAATTTTCCAGATTATGTTATACGCTGGTATCGTAAGCACTACATATCTCTTCGCACTGCCTCTATATCTCTTCGTGGAAGCCCCGGCTTGTCAGCTCCAAAAACTTCTCCTAGGCCCGAAGAGGAGGCCCGAAGGAAGGAACGAGAAGGAAGATACGAACGGCAACCAAGTCAAACCAGGGATCTCAAATGTTTCTGTGAACACTGTTTCTACTCATATTTAGATGAGAACATAGTACATTTAATTTTTGTACAATGTTTTTAAGAACTCGTTGACCACTTTAATATTTTGTCAAATTCGTTATTTGCCAATTTATTTAGATAGGATGTCTTAAGAGGGAATAGGGCCTGCGAGGAATTTAAAGAAATTGATAAGAACCACATACTCTATGTCTAGGTTTTTATTTATTTCTTTTATATTAAAACTCTTGTCTACTTATCTTACTATTATCTCTTCAAAGTTAGAGTGAACAGACTTCTTCTGGGTAAGTTCGTACCATAGTCAACCTTGCCTCTATCATCTCTGACCTAGACTAGAATCAAGAGCAAAAATGGGGCATTTTATGTAATTTTGTGGGTTATATTTTCTTTGCCTTTCATTTGCTATAAATAAAGGAAATGACAAGGACGTGCAGTACCTAGATCTTTTTTCACCTTGTTTAATATGGCAAAGCAAATGTGGTCAAAGTTTTCATAGGCCGTAAGTTGCATGTGTAATTGAGACCCAAGAGTGTTTACTCTGTCACTTTCTACTGTATTATAAAAATATTTTTTAAGGATGTAAGGGGGTAACTTGAGATTTTAGCGAGTAAGACATTATCAAATATGGAAATTACAATTTTGGACTGGAATATAAACAAACTAACAGTGAACAAAATAACTTAATATCACTACTATAAAAATGTATCTTTAGAGTTGCTCAATTTTAAATCTAAGTCGTATTTCTTTACCTCTAAACAAGTTTCAGTTTATCTGAAAAATAATTTCATTTAAACTAAAATTTATTAAACCCTGAGTTACATCTTATCTTTTTAAGCTTTTCAGTATTTGGTCGTATAAGACTACAGCTTGTGTCCCATACATCACACTTCATGGGTAATAGCTCAAGTATTTAAGGCCCGAACACACTGAAAAATATCCTACGTGGCTCATTTTTCACATCACAAAAAAATCTCTCTCTCTACTTCTTGTGCTCTCGGCCCGGCTAAACTACTAGAAACTGATGTCAAACGCTTCAGTTTATGTTCATTTTTGCTTTTCATTTAATATCTTTTACAAGAACTTAAAAATTTGCAACAAAATGAGTCACTAGTGAAAATAAATCATCGGTGAACTGATCCAGCGCTGTTAGATTTCGCCATTCCTCAGCTGACTACGGAATCGGAAAACAAATGAACGGAGCAGATTAACGTTAATTTCCATTTGCATTATTGTCGGTGTAGTGCGAATTTGGAATGAGATAAAAATTTATAGACTCCGAAGTGAAAGTTTTTCAAATATTTGGTTAATCAGTGTGTTTTCGCCCTTATGATGGCGACAGATGTTTGTCATCCTGTAGATACGAATATTGGTGTGTTCTATCATAGAAAATAAAGAAAGAAAGAAAGTTAAGAAAATGTATTACCAACAGTCAAAATGTAAAACAAGACTTTTGTACATAGTGTTAAATTTTAGTATTAAATGATATATTTTTTAATAAATATTTGTATATAAAGGTGTTTTTTTTCCTCTAAGACAAGACAATTATCTATGTCAATTTTCAATTAAACCAGTTATGGGATAGATTTGTCGATTCGATTAGATATCCGTTAATATACATGTTTTAAGAGATATACTGCAGCACCCAGTCCCGATACTTTTCTACATCTGTGAAGATTGTGTACTCATAGGGATCGCAAATAGCCTCATCTCTCCTACTGGGAGCAAAAGACACTATGCCACGGACGTACCACGCACCAGACGCTGTACCTGGTGCGTCTGGCACAAAGACCATGAGACCACCACCACTGTCACCGTTGCAGACTGCGGTTCCTGAAAGAAGAACATTTCTGTTGAGAATGATCCTACTGGACATGAGTTGCTTTGGCTAACCTGGAAGTCTCTTAACAGACCCCAGACACAGGTTTGTCGACGCAAGAAAATCCTGCTGAAGTGGAGGAATTAAATATGAATGGAATTTCCAAACCATGAAACGATGAGAACAGTGATCAGTTTTATTTTTGTATTTGGAGCAGTATTTTCAGAGATCTTTTTTTACAAACATGCTTGTGAATACCACTTCGTATTCATGAGTGGTGCACTGTAAAATTCAATCCTCGTGTATTATTTGGTATTTTAGTGTAAAAAAAAAGCTTCCTGTACTAAGGTCCTGAGTTAGAGTTGACACGCTTTTTTTAAGGTTATATGCCGCAATCACTAAAGTATTCAACACCAGAGGCAGTGAAAGAGGGTTCCAGTGCTAAAGCCGGTTTATATCAAATCAAACAAGCGTCAGAACTCAGCGCTGAAGATTTAAAGCATTGTGCGGGTTGTCCACTGATTGCGTCAACAAGTACTGAGACTAGGATGACTAAAATCAAGTCAAACTATGAACACCAGATATAGATGAATGAAGACAAATCACCTCACCACCTCAGGCTGATACGTAAAGCTATTTCAAACCTCAGAGATGTTTTGATACAAAAGAATTATGCTAGTATGGCGATACTATTTAGCCAGATTTTTTGATTAATGCTTACCGTTAGCAAATCCAGCACAAAATTTGTGGTCGTTGAGTCTCTGATGAAAGAATGTTGGGTTACTCTTCAAACAGGTCAGCTCTGGTACTATGGGGATGGTAGTTTTCTGCAGAGTCGAGGACTGAGTGTCTAAATGATTGAAGCCCCAACCTACCACCTGAGAAATGTATTCATCATTACATCACGTCTGATATCCTCAAAGTGTTAGGAAGAGGACATTGCGTCAGTAATGCTTAAGTCCATGATGGGGCAAGCCGGTTGCAATCAACCGAGCAAAAATCCAGAAACCGCGCTAATGGTAAAATTGTTTGTCAGACTTTCCGATCTCCGGATTATCCCGAAACGACTAGAAATGCGAGACTGACTGAGACAGGATTCATAAATCGTAAACATGACATATTAAATTTAATATAAAATAAGTTTCATCCATTAACCAGCTCGGTGAAGGTCTTTGTATATCGGGATCCTATACTATAAATATCATTTTGAATTTCGAAGGTACCACCGAAGTTTTTGAACTGTTAAATAAATTTTGGCAAATTTTCAAGTTGAAATACTCAATTCAGAAACCGACAGTGATTATCGGTACATACGAAAAAGGCGTAGTCACCTAGTCACAAACTGACCTCGGTAAGCATCACTTAACATTATATTGACCTATGCGGTTGCGGACACCCCGAGTAAGGACAAAGAAGCAAATCAACATTATCATACCGTTCCAAAAATGTTGTCAGGAAGCTTGTTGTTAGCTTCCTTATACCACAAGCAGGCTGGTTGAACATAATCAGTAAAATGGACTTCAGAGCTCAGTTTCAGTAATGCTATGTCATTATCCAGTGTAATTCCATCGAATTTAGGGTTGATAATTACTCGAAAGACCTAGAAAAAAAATACAGTAAGTATAATTTCACTTCACTAATAGTACATGTAATAGTTATGGAGGTTTTCAAAGTAAAGTTATTGGATAAAATTAATGTTTAAAAAAAAAATATTTTTCTGAAAAAGTCACAATTTTGACCTTCAATATCATTTCGTAACTAGAGATTTCCCAGGTACGGTGCAAAGGAAAAAAAACCTGCTAAGAGCGAGTCGGACTCGCGCACGTAGGGTTCCGTACCGTTATTAATAAAAACACACAAAAAAAAAGTTTTTTGTATGACCTTAAATATTTATTTTATTCTTTTTTAGTATGTGTTGTAATATCGGCAACAGAAATACATAATCTGTAGAAATTTCAACTGGCTAACTGTCACGGTTTACAAGACACAGCCTGGTGACAAACGGACGGACGGACAACAAAGTCTCAGTAATATGGTCCCGTTTGACCCTTTGGGTACGGAACCCTAAAAACGACGCAATGACGAGGAAAACAAGTGCCATTAGGCTCAGTAAGGGTCTTTTTACACCCATTTAACTAGTGTTTGAACCAAAAGAATACTTGCCTCTCTTTCCTGTGTTCTTTCATCGGCACCAAATATATGAAGCTTCCCAAGGCCAACTCTCAAAGCTTCCGGTACAACTGCACTACTCCTTATGGAAGCACAATGAGCGGCTGGAAGGAAGAATATCAATAAAAAATAGAGCTTCGTATTATACGAAGCTCTATTTTTGAGGACATCGAAGAAATACAAATGTAATTTATACCAATCTTTTTAAGAGTTAAAATTATTTGTGCATAAGTTTGTAAAACGTAGTCTCTGGGTTCGAATCTGATTACAAACAACCTGTTACTAACAGAACGATGGCTGTAATATTTAAGTATTATAGGATTAAAATGGGATTCCTTCTTTTCGCTTAAAGTTCTATTTTGGTGTAATTCGCCATTTTTTTGGCATAATCTTTATTTTGGCAAAAATATCTAAAAGGCTAATTTGTATTGGCATACATTTAATTCGCATTACGTTACTAGGCATAGTGACTATTAGTATAGGTAATAATAATATTTAGGCATACAATTAATAGAAATAACGGAAACAAAGTGAGTTATTTTTACGTATTTATTTTGAATTTTAAATAAAATAAAACGCCCAACTTGGATGTGGCATCGCTCGCTACGCTCGCTCAGCTCGCGCGTTTATGGTCTCAGTTCTAACCTAACCTAACCCATTTAGATGGGGTGCAGAGTCCTTTTGATTAAGTTTGGCCTAGGACAAACTAGTTTAGCCGGAAATCGGGTTTGGCCGGTAACAGATACACAAACAAAAATAAATAGAATACATGAAATTCAATTAGTTTAGATTATAAGAAATTAAATTAAAATAAATTAATAGCAGTTTAAAACAAAACAATATCATACAACAATAATATAAGTCAAAAACGAATAATAACACTTAGTCAAAAAATAACATGTCAGTTCTAGGCACATTAAAATTCGTCTATTGAGTAGAGACATTTTTCAAACAGAAATGCCTTGAGCCTTGCCTTGAATGAGCATTTATTAAATATTTTAACTGCCTGATACTGTTGACTATGTTTGACTATTCCAAGAGCCGGGGTGATTTTGTTTGCGAAGTCTATCCTACGCGTATTTTCCCTTACCAGCTTGCCCTCTTCTGTTTCAAAGATATAAATATATTTTTTAAACGTGTTTAGCAGTACCACTAAATAAAGGCTAGGTACTGTGAGAATGCCAAGTTCCTTAAAATATGGTCGACAGGTGTCTTGTTGAGAGATGCGAGAATATCTTATCGTCATATAAGTTTTTAAACTGACATGGTCACTAACACTATCAATAACACTTGTAACGGGATATTAAACATGTTTACTATTAGTTTTGAGTTCCCGATATTTCGGCGCTGTTGCAAACGCCATGATCACGGATAAACTGAAGTTATTGAAGGTGGGTGTTTATGAGCAGACAAATCGGTCTACTCTCTTTCTTGTTCGTTTTATGCGCTCTGTATCACTACCACTGTCACTCACAACTCGATTCTGTTCCCGTCACATAGATACACACGTGAAACTTAGAACAACTCTCTTTTTTGGTTGGGGGTTAAAACGGTAAACGATATGAGGATAGGTCTGTAACAGCCAGGACCAACGGTTTATTTAATGAATAGTCAGTTTCCATGGCAAGTGCGGTTTCACCTTGAAGATCGCCCGTGCAGCAGTTGTTATTTAGGCACGAGCTCCTTCTAGCTCGTATAGGTACTAAGTGTAAAACTAAATGTACTTACAGTTTTCGGATTCTTACAAAGCTCGTGTTCATCCAGGATGATGTTTCGGATATAAGGTATGGTACTTCCTCTTTGTCGAAGAACCGTACAATTCAATAATTTATCGCTATGTTCTTTAATAAATCTCATTTCAACTCTACCATATGATACGTCCAATAAAAATATTCTTCTTCCTGGCTGAAACAAAAAATATTAGGAGCTATAAGCTTTAAAGTAGCGTCAGCTGCTACGCACCATTGCCCACTGGAAAATCTTGAGTTTGGACTTCTGTTGTTCGGTTAGCTGATGGTATGTTAAATAAAATTTTATTACTTAACTTTATTTTTTTGACCGTGTTTGTCTAAAATTATTAAATCTGTTAAATAACTTCACTTTCGGAATCTTGTGACTTTTCCGACCGACTTCCGAAAGTAAAGTTATTTTCCAGTTTTTAGTGTTTTTTGTAAGATTGTATTATTTTATATATAATATTTAGTTGGTTAGTTGTGGTATATATTGTGATCTACACCAATTATTGTCGAGAATCAATTTTACATTGAAACTAGAAGTTATTAGCACATCATCCACATAGACTAAAAAGAAAAAATGCATATTATAGAGGATATCTCATAAAGTACCAACACAAAAATCAAACTCAAAGCATTTATTTCAATTAGACCATTACAGGCACTTTTGAAAGTCATAACACAAAAAAAAACGTGAAGCTACAGTCCCAGTCACAAGACATAATAACTTGTGATAGTACTGTAGTTGCCCATTCCAAAGTGTAGTTCTCTATGGAGAAGAATGGGCAAGAAACTCCATGGAAACTCTTTTAAATCAAAATTAGTTACAAAATCTTGGTTACATCATTCGTGTTGAGAATTACTAGTATGTGAGAACGATGTAGAAATACGGGCCAGTTAAGAGTGTCCAGAGTAAAAGACAAAATATTGATTTCGTCTTTTACTCTGGACGCTCATAGTCGAAAATAAAGTTTTGAAATAAAACAATTAAAATAAACCGTTGCAGCTAAGAGATGACCAGTCACAACTGGCAGCGCCCGTTCACGAACATGACGCATGGATCAGCCATCATTCAACTGAACCATATTGAAGGGAACTAAATGACCCGACACACCGAGCATGACGCTTACTCAACCGCCAGGGTAAATTCGCGTCAATGAAAGATGTAGGTACTCAGTACATGGTGGCTTTACAATACATAGTTTTGACACAAGTGCTATGCAATTATATAATACTAAGAGATTGAATCTATACAAAGCAAAGATATTTATATATTACAATCTTCTGCAGCTTCCACAATAACTTCACATGGTAATTTAATAGACCCTATGGTTGTGGAGCAGGACCAGCATTGAGCCAAGCATTTTTATCATCAATGTAACCCCCCAACTTATAATATGCTTGCCTACATAGTGTGCGCTTTATGCAAGATTTAAATTTCGTTTCATTCAGTTGTAGAATGGGGGGAGGTTTTTTATTGTAACATTTTAAACAGTACCCCATGAATGATGAGTCTACTTTAGCTAACCTGAAACCTGGCTGAACTAGCTGGTCCCTGCTTCTAGTATTATAGTAGTGCCGGTCACTTCTTTTTTTACTAAATAAATGCAGATTTTTCCTAACGTACATGATATTTTCATAGATGTATTGACAAAGTACCGTCATGATGTTAATTTCCTTAAACAGTTCTCTTAGAGAATCGCGCCTACGTAGATTATATATGGTTGTGTATAAAATATGTATAAATAAATATAGACTCGATGTCTACAGCCCGTCCCCATAGTAAAATACCGTATGACATAATGCTATGAAAATAACTACAATACACTAGCCTCGCGGTATCTACATCAGTAAATTGATGGATTTTCCTGACAGCATATGCTGCTGAACTCAGCCGTCCTGCAAGACATGTTAAATGAGAACCCCATTGTAGCCTTGAGTCGAGCGTGATCCCCAAGAAAACAGTTTCATCGACAAATTCAAGTTTCTCTTGATTTAATACTATGTCACAATTACTACATTTGACATTTGGTAGAGTAAATCTTTTCATTTAATACTAAATTATTAGCGGTAAACCAGTTATGGACCTGCATTAGAGCGTTATTTACGTCGTTGAGGTTTGTGGCACGTCTGTTTATTCTAAATATTAAAGAAGTGTCGTTAGCAAACAACACCAATTGTGGTTGGTTTTTAAACAAATGGGGTAGGTCATTAATAGATACTAAAAAGAGGAAAGGACCCAATATTGAACCTTGTGGTACACCCATTTTTACTTTTAAACCCATTGAATTTACACCATTTACTTGTACTTGCTGCTGTCTATCATTCAAATATGATTTTACTAAACTAGGCGCAAGTTTACCTAAACCGTAATGCTCAAGTTTCAAGAGCAGGGTTTCGTGATTTACGCAATCAAATGCCTTCGAGAGGTCACAGAAGATTCCTATGGCGTCTTGTGCCTCTTTTTTATATATGTTTTAATGAAGTGACACCGGCGTCAGTCGTACAACGTCCTTTGGTGAAACCATACTGTTTGTCATGTAAAATTTTATTACTGTTAAAGTGGGTGAGCATTTGATTTTGCATTACCTTTTCAAACATCTTGCTGAAAACCGGCAACATGGAAACGGGTCTATAGTTATTGGTCTCTTTACTGTCCCCAGATTTGAAAAGTGGTATTACCTTTCTCTATATCCTAAGGTCTGGGAAGACTGCCTGGTCCACACACAAATTGAAAATTAAGGCTAAGTACGGTGCTATAGTGTCGATAGTGGCTTGACAAACTTTAACAGACATTCCCCATAGATCTTCGGTTAATTTGATTTTGATTTCCTTAAAAGCTGTAATGACTGTTATGGGGTTTATATGCTTATATTGAAACTCAGTCCCAGTTTCAATCAGCCTTAGAGTCAGGGTCGCTGCCCCAGTTCCTGACGACAGGAATTACCCACCTGCTCCATAAATCAGGTAGTACTGCGGAACCCAAAAATTATAGACCTATCACTTGCTTACCAACGGTCTATAAAGTTCTTACATCCATTTTGAGAGCTAAAATTAACCAACATATTGAGAGTAATTCCATCATCTCTCCCTTTCAGAATGGATGTAGGAACGGGTCCCGTGGTACTAAGGAGCTGCTCCTCGTTGATATGGCCATTAGCCAACAGGTTCGCCGCTCCCGAAGGCATCTGTCTACATGTTGGATAGATTATAAGAAGGCCTACGACTCAGTTCCGCATACATGGCTCATGAGGGTGCTGGAGTTGTACAAGATAGATGCAACTCTACGCGCCTTTCTTGAGTCGTGTATGGGGCAATGGAGGACAGTCCTTCGCTATCCAGGATGTCGACAAATGCAGAGGAACAGCGAACCAATAAGGATTGAGCGTGGTATATTTCAGGGTGATAGTCTGAGTCCATTGTGGTTTTGTCTAGCCTTGAACCCTCTTAGCACACTGCTGGAAGGTTCAGGTCTAGGCTATCGGTTGAGGAGAGGTGGTCAGGTCATATCTCACCTTCTTTACATGGATGATCTGAAAATCTTTGCCCCCAACAATTTGCAACTGATGAAGCTACTGAAGGTAACTGAAACTTTCAGTAGCGCCATCAGGATGGAATTTGGTGTGGACAAATGTGCAGTCATGCATGTGAAGCAGTCTCAGGGAATACTTCTTAGCAGTCGACGTGGGGATGCACCGAGATGTGGTCTCAGTCGACAAGGGCCTTACCCCGCTCTTCTTGGCTAACGAGAACTGGCGCAAGCCTGTAGTATTAGACACTAATGACCGCAAGGAGGTATGGCAGAGCAAGGTGCTTCACGGACGCTTTTACCAGGCCTTACACGGGCCCGATGTAGACTTCTTAGCGTCTGTATCCTGGCTACGTTTCGGTGACCTCTTCGGGGAAACTGAAGGTTTTGTCTGTGCAATAATGGACGAAGTTATGCTGACGAATAACTACCGGAAACATATTATGAAGGACGGGACGGTGGACGTGTGTCGGGCATGCCACCGTCCGGGTGAGTCCATCAGACATATTATTTCTGGTTGTTCTCGTCTGGCTAACGGAGAGTACTTGCATAGACACAACCTTGTTGCCAGGATTATCCACCAGCAACTTGCTTTGAAATACAACCTTGTGGAATCAGAAGTGCCATACTATAAGTATGCGCCCGACCCAGTTCTCGATAATGGTAATATCACGTTGTATTGGGATCGACCTATCGTCACTGACAGGACTATTGTTGCCAATAAGCCTGACATTGTGGTGATAGATCGATTGGAGCGTCGCGCAATGATTGTTGATATAACGGTTCCACATGACGAGAACCTCGTGAAAGCAGAGAAAGATAAGCAATTCAAATATCTAGATCTGGCTCGCGAGGTTGTCGACATGTGGGATGTGAATACAGCAGTCATTGTGCCGATAGTCGTGTCGGCCAATGGCTTAATTGCCAAAAGCCTCGATCAACATCTTAGTAGGCTTTCGCTTGGCAGCTGGATCAAGGGCTTGATTCAGAAAGCAGTACTTCTGGACACGGCACGTATTGTTAGGAGGTTCCTCTCTCAAGAGCCCTGACCACCGGTAGCCCGGACCCTGTTCCCGATGCTGGTGGGCTACTATTTTTTATATTTTTAAATGTTTTTTTATACAATTTTGTAAAAATATTTAAAAATGTAAATTATATGTGATTAAAATGAATATTGAAACTCAACCGGACAGGCTGAAACGTTCGCTTTTAATAAGTCAGTGGAAAGGAAGGGTGAGGAATATAAGGTTTCGGTATTTTTAAGCAGGATATTGGTAAAGAAATCTACAAATTCTTGAGCTACTTCGTTTTTAGAACTTAGAAGACCATGTGAAGTCTCTAGTCTGATATCATTATTGTATTTTTTATTTCTATTTGTTTCACTATTGATAATTTTCCAAACCTTCTTTATTTTGTTATCAGCAGACTTAATCTTGTTGCTAATAAATAAGGCTTTAGCTACCTTGCAAGTATTTTTAAAGATTTTTGAGTAAGTTGCAACATATTTATTAAAAGTTTCCAAGTTGATGTAAGGCTTAAGGCCGTACAACTCAAACAATCACTCCCTACTTATCCTAATACCCTTAGTTGCCCAGTCACTGAACATAAATTTAGGGTAAATAGATTTAGTTTTCATTTTTAATGTATTATTGAACTCTACGTTAAACTGAAAAGAAGTCCTCATAAAATTGATTTACATTTTCAATAACATGGCCCGGAATGCGTAAATTACTAATTAAGTTAATATGAAATTTATTCAAATTGCTGGGTGTTTTTTGTCTAGAGTTTATCTGGATTTTTTGTAATGGTGTGTAAGACTCGAAAACAACGACAACGGTTTGCCCACTGTGATCAGAAGGGAGGTAATTAACAATGGATTTATCTAAGTAGTCGCAGCAACAAAAAACATTATCAATACATGTAGCAGTATTTGTAGTAATTCGGGTTGGTTCTGAAAACACGTTTAGCAAATTAAATGATTTAAAAAGATGTAATAATCTACTGCTATTCTGCTATTAGAATTTTTGCCTAAAATATTAATATTAAAGTCACCACAGATAACCAGTGTTTTTTTACCGGTTGCAAGTTTTGCTAAAGCATCTTCCTTTACTGACTCAAATATGGAGTAGTTTTGATAATTTGGGGGTCTGTAAACGCACACTATTATATGCTTATCCAGCTCAACACAAGACAGTTCAATATTATGCTCAAACGATAGATCAACAATATCGTTCCGCAACTTAAATTTAATACAATTTTTAACTAAGATTAATGAACCCCCACGCATTGTAGATTTTCGGTTAAAACAACTGCCCACACTGTAATTGGCGTAATTAATTAGCAGTTCATAGTCTTTTAACCAATGTTCAGTGAAACAAACAATCTCAAACTTTGTTTTTTCTAAAAATAATTCAATCTCTAATTGCATTGAAGAGAAACCTTGAATGTTTTGATGGAATAATTGCAAGGAATTCTGCTGAGCCCCTTTTTTACATTTAGCTATTTGATAGCGAGAAGGTATAATGTTACTGGTATCTTCTGTTGTCTTACTAACTAGTTTAAATGAGCATCCGGAGTGACCCCAAGACTCCTGTGCCATCACCAGACAACAAGCTCCTATCACTAATACTACTAATACACCCTAATTGAGAATTTTCCATGCTCACACATGGAACCTCCTCAGTAAAATAATTGTAAATAGAGAAAATATCTATATTAGTATGATTACTAATCGTCGCAGTGCTGATAATATAACTAAAATTAGACATACTACTTATGTCTGTGTGAATATTATAAGCTAATAGCCTAGCTATTTTGTGTCTACATACAATAGGTAGATACACATTACCCCGTGTCGACCTAAGTTTATCTACAAAAGTGTTGGTATCAAAGTTAATAAAATTAGTATCAGACCACCACGCAAGCATCTTCTAACAAATGTTAAAAGAAAAACATAAATTGGACGAGTAATCACGAAAAAAAAAAGATACTGTTCGAATACAATACACATTTTTTTGGAAGTCGTTCAAAAATTTTAGAGTTATTCAAGGAAAATCCGAAAGTCGTAAAAACACGTTCACGGAAACCACTTTAAAAAAGAACTATTTTAATGCGATTTTATTCTTTCAGACATAAAATTATCCTATCATTCATTTAATATACTTTTTTACTTTTAAATGTTTTTTTGGGACAATGCTTCATACAGAAATATTTAAAAATTTAAATAATATGTTACAAAACTAAAGAAATTACCAGACACCAATGTGAAAATGCCGTGTGAAAATAGCGATAGATTTTTTTAAAGCGGTTTTCTTAGTTTTTTTTTTTAGTTATAATTATATTACTGAAAACTATAAAGTATCGCAGAACATACACGGGGTATTTTCGTACAACCCTGGGAAAGAGGTCACTATTTGGACAACCCTACATATAAAATACTATTAATGATAATAACTATGAAAATAGATAAAATAAATTGATATATTTTTTTAAATTATTAATAGATAAATTGGCCATTTCTCTTTCCATCTCCGAAAAACAAGCACCGGACGGTGTTCTGTGATCAACAGAGACCCGCAGTCACCGCGCTCGTGCTAGGGTCGTCGATTTAAAAATTTAAAATACTACTACACGTACCACACTATAAAATACACGTTTCACAGCAACCATTTTCATAATTTTATGAATGTATTCATGTCAATGGATGTTACTGATTGTGCTTTTGGTAAATAATTAAACTAAAACGCTATAGGATAATTATATTTTTGATTCATTATTCGACGTATTTCTTTTACGTTTGTAAAACTCGTGCTAGGGGCTCAGATTTCACACAAGCCCATGCGTCATGAGATTGGTTCCACTATCCGACCGGGCGGACGAGCAGTGTTGTGTGGGACTTACCTGTATCAACTTAATTGATACTGACGTATCGAAATTCAAATTCAAACGTTGAGCCTCAGCTGGTATTGGTATTAGCAATTGGTATTGTTTTTTTTCTGATAGTTGATGCCGATAAATTTGAGCTGTAATGTTGGTATCATCACACGGCTTGAACTCTTTGTACAGGATGTCTGTTGCGTGTATATAATTTAATCCGCTGGGTACAAACAGGATCAGAAGCAGCCAAATCATTGTTTAAATGTTGAAGGAACTCTGAAAATGAAGACAAATAATAATGATAACTTCACGTACCTACATAAGATAAAACAACCTAAAGTAACTAAACTAACAATAATCTAAAAACGGTGTTAAATAAATTCAATTAATTTGGGATTATTTCGTCGCATTGTCTATATTGTGTGAGCACTATGTCATCATCATCAGCCTATAATGTTGCCACTACTGGGACACAGGCCTCCTCTCTATGAGAGGGAGTGGGCTGTAATCCACCACGCGGGCCCAGTGCGAGTTGGTAGATGTCACATGTCTTCGAATTTTTAGTTCTAGGACATGCCGGTTTCCTCACGATGTTTTCTTACACCGTTTTTGAGGGCAGCGGTGATGAAATAAATTACACAAAGTAATGCGCCTGCCTGGGTTCGAACCCACGGCTTACAGCACTATGTACTAGAAAGCTATCATTTACTAGAAACCTACGTCTTTTATTGACTTGAATGTGCCCTGGCGGTTGAGAGTCATGCTCACTCAAATGTCACGCTGATGGTGGCGCGTGTGTCGGGTCATTTAGTTCCCTTCAAAATGGTTGAGTTGAATGATGGCTGATCCATGCGTCATGTTCGTGAACGGGCGCTGTCAGTTGTGCCTGGTCGTCTCTTAGCTGCCACGGCTTATTTCGAACTAATTATTTTATCTTTTAATTGTGTTTTTTGTTTTGACTATGGACACTTTTGACGTGCAATCTACTGATTTAAAAGAGTGTCCATGATGTTTCTTGCCATTCTTCTCCATAGAGATCTACGCTTTGGAATGGGCAACTATAGTACTTTCACAGTTATCATGTGTTGTGACTGGGACTGTAGCTTCATTTTTATTGTTGTTCGACTATTAAGCAGTGCCTGTAACTGGCCTACTTAAAATAAATGCTTTTGATTTGATTAGATAGGGTGTTATTTTAATTACTTCAAAAATGTATTGAAAAAGGCAAAACAATTAAATCTGACAAACTATGAAATCACCCAAAGACATGTAAGACTTTCAGCAAGCTAAGCATTTGTACTGATTGTACCTTATACCTTTGAACTTGGTTTGGTATATGTTTAAACAATGGTATTCGTTCGGAATAGATAATAATTAATGTGAGATGAAACAAATACCAGTGGTATTAGTTGTTGGTATCAGAACGGAATATAAATAATGATACTTAATTGAAATTACCACATGTAAACTTTATAAAGAAGAGACAGAAGTCAGTTTCAAAAAAGCTTTTAAAGAAAAGAAAACCTTAGTCCAAACAATATATTTCGTCGTAAAACTTTTTATGTGGCGTCATTACTCTTCAAGAATTTGTTAAAGGAGATCGTTTACATACCAATGTACCTATTTAGAAAAATGTTAACTCGTACAAATTCTGACATCATGTCTCTGTACCATCCATTTTTGTAATAAATATTTTGAATAGCACATCAAGCTATATCGATCTGTAAAATTTCTTTAATAGATTTTTAACTTAATCGTTAAAGAATAAGGTTTAAGGTTGATTAGAAAATTTTGACAGTTTCGGATAGCTTGACATGGCTGGCGTCTGTACATCGGGTACAGCGACTATTGCACTGTTTTAAATTATCCACAACTGACTAACTGACTAATAACTGTTTTAAATGTATAAATTACAAACCAAGTTTAGCTGCACATTCAAAATATGTTTTAATCTGATTTAGAATAGAATAGAATAGAATTTTATTTTTGCAAATATGGGTACAATAGTTGTTATAATATAATAATCGAGGCTCAGCCATATTTTACCATTCGGCATGCAAACATTTACTTACATTGTTTATGAGACATGTACTTAGGTATTTACATTTTAGAACCAATTAAAATTAATAATATATCAATTAAATAACACATAACATAACAATTAATTAACTAATACATTTTTCTGCCTGAAACTCAGTTAAACTGTAAAACGCTTTATCTATCAAAAATTTACGTAGTCTACTCTTAAACATCGCGGTATTTAAATTTTTCCATCCACTTGGTAATTTATTATAAACAATAGGAGCCATGCAATAAACACTGTTGCGCATCAAAGCCGTTTGACATGGTACTTGACATAGCTTGCTATTGTCACCAGTGGAACGAATGTATGGGAGCGGTTGGACGTAGACATGTCCGAAAAAAAAGAGTAAAATTATGCCAAACTAATGATGCCATCTTATTCGATTACTTAATGCCTTCATAACTTGTGGTGATGAATTTCTTCATAACTCCCATATTTCGGGAGTAATTTGAGAAAATGTGAAATTTTACTATGAAAATGAGTGTATCGAGCTCTCTCCCTCCTGATTCCGGGCTTGTTTCAAGTAGCGGTCTCTAATATCATAATGCTAATACTAAGAGCTATATTTAATACTAAGACACATAGTGCGCCAAATGTGCACTTTCTGGGATAAAGAGTGATGTTTATTTTATAACACAATTTTTTTATTTTTTGTTTATTTTGTTGATTAAAACCGTTTTTCTAAAGGTTTACCTTATTACAATAACATTTCTGAGCAGCCAATTAGAGAAGATATAAGCTAATTAGGATATATAATTAGGGACTTAAGGTTTACATATAAAACTGATGCACTAATGATTACTGATAAGAACATTGCTATTATTTAATTACTAAATGGCTCTTAATACACTAATTTAGCATGCATCATTTACTAATTATCACAATAACTAATTACCTTGCAATATTTAACAAAGGATACCTGGGATACCTGGATTTTATATAAATAGGTCACTATTAGTAACTTTAAAATCAGTGTTGATTTACACCTCGTTGTATCCAAGCTAATCTCGCAATGTATTTTCCAAATTTTAATACAAATCTTGATATTCACGTTGCTTTATGCGCACGCGCACATAAAGATTTACGCGACTTTAACTATTTGTTCAGTGTTTTAAAAGATAACAGTTGTGTTCAGTTATGTGAAAGTGCTGAAACAAGTTTAAAAGACTGGTGTCGTCGATTTTGCTACCGCATTTATGCAAAATGGACACAGTCTGGAAGAAGCACAGATAAGTTTCGGAAGAAACATGAGATTTGGCTACAGGCTGCAATTCAATGGCCGGAATTACAGAATGAAAATATGGAACCTTCTACAGAAAATATAAGTGACGTCATCGAGCCCATAATTTCTCCTGCTAAATCTGATGCTTCAACTTGTACACATCCTAGTCCTCGTAAATCTTTTGAGGACCTTAGTAACCGGCAAAAAAGAAGACGCACTGAAGATAGTCTTTCATGCAGCAGTAGCAGCGCTGAAATTATGTTTTCGGCCGAAAGGGCGCTTCAAAAGGCAGGACAAAGCGATACAGCTTATGTTATGAAATACTTGACGGAGAATCCAGAAGAGGCCTCAAAAATCAAAGCCTTCATTGAAGGTAAATCAATTCAGGTACGGGAAATATCCCCTTTGAAGGCATTGGCTCTTTATGTATCGATGAACTTATCGAAATGGCGCTATAACACTCTTCGGGATTTCAACACTCAAGAAGGAGCTCTTCAATACCCGAGTTACTACATGTTGGTTAAAGAAAAAATTAAGTGCTATCCGGCCAAAGAAGATCTCACAGTTACAGAGAGCTCTGCAAAAATCAAATTACAAGCCTTGATGGATTTAACCTCAAGAAGACTTATTAGGTCGTTAGAAACCCCTGTTGATCCCAATCAACAGCTCGTATTGACCAGCAAATGGGGTTTTGACGGATCATTTAGCCAAAGCATTTATCATCAAAGGACGAGTGAAGATGAGCAAATCGATCTTGCTAGTAATTTTATGATTAGTCTTGTACCACTGCGGCTCGTCTCAAAAGGTGTAACAATTTGGGAAAACGAGCGACCATCTTCCACTTCATTTTGCCGGCCAATATTGTTTAAGTTTATAAAGGAAACCAAAGAAAATGTGCAGAGAGAGATGGCTGAAATCGAAGCAGAGATTGAAGCCTTAACTCCATCCACCATCACTGATGGAATTAGTGTCAAACACCAACTGCTGTTGACAATGATTGATGGTAAAATTCATTCCATTATATCCAATACAGCAGCTTCAGTGTGTGACATATGCAAGGCTTGTCCTAAAGAAATGAATAATTTAGAGTTAATCAAAGATAAACACGCAAACGAGGACATGTATAAATATAGCTTAAGCACCCTTCACGCTTGGATTCGCTCAATGGAATGCTTATTACACATTTCCTACAAATTAGACATAAAATCATGGCAAGTAAGGGATGATATAGCAAAAAGGCAAGTTGATGACAGGAAGAAAAGAGTTCAAGAGGCTGTAAGAAGAGAAACGGGCTTACTTCTCGATGTTGTGAAACAAGGCAGTGGATCCACCAACAATGGCAACTCGGCAAGGAGATTTTTTGAAAACTACACTAAATCTGCTGAACTGACCGGAATAGATGCTATGCTTTTAAGAAAAATCTGTGTGATCTTGCAGTGTATTTCATCAGGAGAGAAGATCAACGTAACTAAATTCCGAGAGTTCTGCTTTGATACTGCTAAGCTTTACGTGGAGTTATACCCATGGTATTATATGCCTTCTTCACTTCATAAAATTTTAATGCATGGGCCAGACATAGTTCAGAACATGTCAATTGTGCCCATTGGTTTTCTATCCGAAGAGGCATCTGAGGCTAGAAATAAAGATTTTAGAAAATATAGAGAGGGGCATTCTCGAAAGCATAGCAGTATCTCATGCAATGAAGATATTATGCACAATCTTTTACTGTCTTCTGATCCACTTGTTACAAGTATCCGTCCAAAAGGAAATAAGTTTGTAAAAAAATCTTCTTTTAAGGAATTTTATGAGCTTACGGATTCTGAGAAAAGTGATATCGAATTTGTTAACATAAATGATTTAGCGGACATCGATTCTGAATTTGAATTAATTGATGATGATGATGATGACGAAGATAATTAAATGATGTTATTGTTTTAAAATGTGTAACTTAGTAAATTAGAGCTTACATCTTAATTATTTATTGTACTTTTAATGAAACTAGGTAATTTATTATCAACTTACATAGAAGTCATACTCTCATCAGTTCTTGTGAATATTTTTGTTAATATATATTTCTGTATATATATAATATATTTATAGACCTCTTAATAAGTCTGTCTGCGGTTTAAAGTAAATACAAATGGGGAAAAAACGATTTTTTTTTTTAAATTTTCATTTCCTTTTATCCCAGAAAGTGCACATTTGGCGCACTATGTGTCTTAGTATTAAATATAGCTCTTAGTAATAGCATTACGATATTAGAGACCGCTACTTGAAACAAGCCCGGAATCAGGAGGGAGAGAGCTCGATACACTCATTTTCATAGTAAAATTTCACATTTTCTCAAATTACTCCCGAAATATGGGAGTTATGAAGAAATTCATCACCACAATTTATGAAGGCATTAAGTAATCGAATAAGATGGCATCATTAGTTTGTCATAATTTTAATCTTATTTTTCGGACATGTCTACGTCCAACCGCTCACATACATTCGTTCCACTGTGCGCCTGTTCCTTGGGAATACATCAGCTAGGCGATTAAAACGATTTGGATTTCGCTTAACAAACATAGCTACTTCGAAAATATAAATACAAGGAAGTGTTAGGATATTGCATTGGTTAAGATAGGGCTTGCAACTGTCTGTAGTTTTAAGTTTAAACAATGATCGGAGACATCGTTTTTTTAGCATATGCTATTTAAAAGCAATATACACGAGGTTGTCGATATGTGGAATGTGAACTCAGCTATTATTGTGCCGATTGTCGTTACGGCCAATGGCCTGATGGCTAAAAGCTTCTACGAACATACGTCGAAGGTCTCGCTTGGCAGTTGTTTCAAGAACCTGATTCAGAAGGCAGTGCTCCTCGATACGACCCGCATTGTGAGCAGGTTCCTGCCTCTGTAGCCCTAACCACCGATAGCTTGGACCTGCTCTCGACACCGGTAGAAACCTTATTTACGCTTTTTTTTTTGAAGAAATATTTTTAAATGTATAAAACAAGATGTTCAATGAATAAATAAATAATAACAGCACTACCATATGATAATGAAGTCACATTCAGTCGATACACGCAAACAATAATACAGGTTTTATAAGGAAAACTATTTAAAATCTTGACACACGAATTCTTAACGAATTACCACTACAGATTTTGAAAATTAACTTAAGTAGGAACAAATCAAATAACTCACCGTTAAAAAATCGAAATTATTTCGAAACCAGTCTAGGACTCTTCAATCACATCCAGGCAACACTATTATTGACATCAAAGTTTTATAAACACTGTACTTTTATGTTCATAAAAAACAAGAGTCTTTTAAACAACATCACACCTCTAAGTCAATTCAAGACTGGTCTTAGTGGTCAAGTCTGTTGGATGACAGCGTGGTGCGGAATCGTGAGCGGAGGGGACGTCATAAACTTCCAACATGTTTCTAAATGTTTAAGATTTACGTATTCCCCGTTTATACCATTATTGTTCCAGAGGAGGCCGTGGCAAAATAATAACAGCCGCACGGGTTGATCCTCAAGGTTAAGCAGCGCTTGCCAAGGTCGGTCTGTGGATGGGTGACCATTATTACATTCCGAGTTTCCTCCGTGCCTCGGAAAACACGTTAAGCCGTTGGTCCCGACTGTCAATATTGTAGATCTTTGACAGATACGTTTTTTTTATCTTGTTCTGCCATTTTTAATAAGCAACGACTTATTGTCGGGCCTACGCTATATTGTAAAACCAAATGATTTTAAAAGAGTAACTATGGATTTTCTTGCCGGTTCTTCTCCATAAGAAACGACCAACCCGAGCCGTGCACCTTTTGTCGACGTTTTATATAGACGTTTTATTTGATTTCGATTTTGAATGCAAATAAAAGATTTATGATTTTTAAGTTATTTTTTTATGTCGTTACAGGTAGTCAGTGGCCCGAAAGTCTGACAAACAGTTTTACCAAGGGGTACCGTATTATCCCGTAATAACTCGCTCCATGTAAAATACTGGTATTCAGCTGCATCCGGTAACACTGGAAGACGACCCCAATTAATTTGGGAAAAGGGCTTGCCAGATGATGACCATGATTGTTACATCTCATATGGATGGACTTCCTGGGGATTTAACAGGCAGCTCTCACGTCCAGGAGTTCCTCAAAAACGTACTATTTATGTGTCTGGGTGGAAGCCAAGCCAGTATTCACCATAGGATAACACTCTAGACCATTGGTTCCCAACCTATGGGCTCGGATCACTGCTGGTCCGCAAGGGGTTACAATATGGTCCGCTAAAATTTAAACGTTTATGCGTACTTTTTATCTTGCACAGAAGATGCAAGCTCAACCTGATTTATTGAAAACCTATCAGAGGCGTCGTCGAGAAATTTTTGAGCTTGCTGCGTTTGCTCGAGCAAGATTATTCATAACCATTTCTGCAAAAATCGACTAACTTATTCTTATTCTCTGTATGAACGATTGCTAAAGTTTTTCGAGCTCACTTCTATCGCTCTGATATCCTTCACTATCTTAATTCTAAAGGTTTTCATCTCATTTTCCAATTTTTGAATAAGGGAGTTAAAGATTCAGCCCCCTAGTGGTCGCACGGGACCAGTCAAAGTGGCGACACTTGGGGGAGGCCTATGTCCAGCAGTGGACGTCTTTCGGCTGAATGATGATGATAAGCTAAACATTCACCCCCCTAGGTACAACCCTGTCGCTGCCCGTGTTTTTCTATGACTTTTAATTTATTTATAGTTTAATAATCGACTAAACTGACATTTCTACTAAACTGACATTTCGATTATTGAGAACAATTATTTTTATGTGTGTAACACCTAACGGTGACGGTTGGTGGGAGAAGGAGGCTCGTTCCGGCAATCGATTCGTTCACTTGGTTTTGGAACGAGCTACTGCTCGGACTACGGGAGTTACCCGGTGGATCCTTAAGAATAATTATTGTAGCTGTTTAGTTATTTGTAGTAGATTGCTGAAAAAATAATTATTAAATATTATTGTCATCTACCCAAGGAGTTTTAATACATTATGGTCCTTGCTAACAATAAAGACACCAAAGTGGTCCCTGGTCCAAGAAAGGTTGGGAACCACCTGCTCTAGACCAAAATTTCTATTGCCTATTCTATACGCGATTGCCTCGTCGTATCGTGGGAATCTGAAGTGGTGCACGAAAATGAATGTAGACTCCAAGAAGTCTCCTGCTCTTGCCAGTTGACACTAATGATGCAGTAATTACCGTGGTAACCGTAAAGACATCCAAACTTTTTTTTTCGGTCGCAAAATCATCAAATAATCATCAAATGACTTCTCCCGCTCTGGGCGGAGCGGAAGGGAGTGTCAGACTTGTACTGACTAAAACCCATCCATGTTCCTTCTTAGCCCTCTGTGTTCCAGGGCCACGGTATCTGTTTCGAACAGTCCCGCAGCCCTGGCAGGCATCAGCCCTCTCGGACCCCTTCCGCTTTGCTGACATCTCCTTGAGGCGCGCGTAGAACATGAATGCGCCGTCGGTGCGGCCTGTCGTCATAAGACGGACGGACTAAGGGATCCAGCCTTAAATTGCGACTCTCGGACACTTATAACAAGATCTCTTCAAAGCTTGTGGAATGTAAACTAGTCTCACAAACAACCCTGGTTACATTCCTGGACCATACTTATCTAACATCGTAATATCAACCTACACTTGACAAGTCCAAGGTTGAATGTCCAAAGGCAAGGTAACAGCGATAAGCCCGAACACTACATATCGATTATCGGGACGGCGATTGAGTATGTCACTTGCACAGGATTTGCCTAATTTATTGTGCATGTCTGTCAACGCGTCAGCCTGAGCATGGTGATATAATGCTTTCACACCGGAGCGTAATGGTTTTTTTTTAACAAGGAATTCAAAAAGCCACTTACATAATTTTGTAACCTTCAGCTTTTTTTTTTGCAGTCTGGAGCGGCGTAACTTGTCAAATAATTACCTATTTATAAAACACAAAAAATATTTCTACCTATGTTCGATACAGACTTTGCAACCATCCAACCGATGTGCTCCAAACTGGTTTCATCAGAAATAGAATCATGCGAAGATGGTTTGAGACTTCTGTATGGTGTCGGACGTAAAGAATAGCACCATCTCATATCTTCCCGTGGGTGTCGTAAGAGGCGACTAAGGGACTTGCCAGAGAAAGGGCAGCAGCGTTCTCTGTACTTTTTTTTTTGTAAGAACCGTACTGCGATCGCCAACCCGCCTGCCAAGCGTGGCGATTATGGCAAAACCCCCCATATTATGTCAATGTGGCGACACTTGGGGGAGGCCTATGTCCAGCAGTGGACGTTAAAAGGGCTGAAATGATGATGATGATGATGATGAAGATGGTTTTAGACCAATAAAACAATGAAAAAACAAACCCGCCTTGGCAGGTAGGAAAAAGTGCATTGTGCATATGAGTTAAGTTTCTTTTAGTGTTTCTGGTTTCAGTTTAGGTTACCCTGCGACAAAGTCTTTGGTTTGGAAGAAGCCAGGCACAGTTTTCTCCAAAATTACTTGCTTTCTTCTTACACTCCAGTGTGACAGTCAGCCTCGATAACCCCACAACATCGTACCAGTGACAATCAATCGATCACAGCTGTTTCTACTAAATTATCGAGAAGATCCCGTAGCGTGGCGCCTACAGGGTTGGATTTCACAATGATCTTTATTTTCATTACAGTAGGCCCGATGTTAGCTTGCTGCACCTAACAGGTTTCGATTTCATGTTACATGCTAATCGAGTTATCAATTTATAGCTGGATACATGCTTGGATTGACAGGGAGGCGAAATTCAGAACCACAGCACCTTTGCAAGACTGAACCTGACACCTTTGAAGTTGCTAAGAATTTCGGGCTTCTAAACTATCGACTGTTGAAGATTATACAAATGACAGACCAAAATGATTAAAATTATTTCAGAAACTAGCTGTCCGGCGCAACTTCGTTTGCGTCACATTTTCCCCGTTTTCGCTACATTTTTCATTGCTGCTCCACTCCTATTGATTATAGCGTGATGATATATAGCCTATAGCCTTTTTTGATAAATGGGCTATCTAACACTGAAATAATTTTTCAAATCGACCAGTAGTTTCGGAGCCTATTCAATGTAAACAAACAAACAAACAATCAAATCTTTCCTCTTTATAATATTACTTTAGATGGAGGGCATTTTGATGGGCGTTGGGAGGAGGGATGTAACGCATGTGACTAAAAGAGTGATGAAAAGTAAAAGTGAAATGAAATGAGTGTGAATGTGAAGTGAGTGTGAAATGTTGATTAACAAACACCTATTTACCACAGGTGTGACGGATAGCCCTCTGTGCACAGGATGCATGGAGGCGGAAGAAACACCACAGCACGTGCTCATGGAGTGCAGAAGTGTGGCAGATCAACGGGCACGGACTATTCAATCGCCGGCATCGCACTCGGAAGCCTGCAGCAGGCTGAAAAGGCTGCTAGCTATCTGGGAGGACCTGGAATGGTTGGGGTAACAAGAGGATTTTCATACGTACAATGGCCCAATAAAGAGGCTAAGTGCGGAAACAGCCCGGCTTACCTAACCTATAAATAATTATTGATGAAGAGCAACTCCGGTACAGTCCTAAATGCGTCTCGTTCGGAACCAAATCTTTGATAACACGGGCAAATAAAAAAATCTTTATTTATTTGATTAACCTGCACATACATTTTGTAAAATCATCATACGGTAATATTCTAATATACATATATGCCACAGGTTCAACATTTGTTTAACATTGACAACAAAGGTAATCTGGCGTCTTTGTTGTCAATGTATACATGATGTAACGGAAAGGGTATATACATACTTAAGGGTGTGCCACAGACCATCAAACTAAATTATGTTTCTCCATCGGACAAACATCGTAACAGCGAAAAAAATTTCATACATTTGAGTCGATCAGGTATTGAAATTTTGAATGTGGCAATAGAATAATTTTTCGCTATTACGATGTTTGTCCGATGGAGAAACATCTTCAGTTTGATGGTCTGTAGCACACCCTTAAGTATGTATATACCCTTTCCGTTACACCTTGTATAACTTAAGTAATATGTAATAACTTAAGAATAGGCCTACAATAATGTTGTTTACAAGTAGTAGTAGTCTAAACTATAATATTATAAAGAGGAAAGATTTGATTGTTTGTTTGTTTGCTTGCATTGAATAGGCTCCGAAAGTTCTGGTCCGATTTGAAAAATTCTTTCAGTGTTAGATAACCCATTTACCGAGGAAGGCTATAGGCTATATATCATCACGCTACGACCAATGGGAGTGAAGCAGTAATGAAAAATGTTGCGAAAACGGGGAAAATCTGACGCAAACTAAGTTGCGCCGGACAGCTAGTGTGTAATAATTACAAGAAAATAAAATCTAAGCGTCATAGAATGATGTAATCAGAGGAAAAAAAATACAATGCGCGTCACTGAGGGAACACCAAGATGCTGCCAGACCAGTTACAAATGGGCTGTCTAAGTAACCTGTTGTTGTAGACTAAACAAAAGTAAAAAATAAAAATTTAATTCAGTATTAAATTAGTGATTTGGCCACATTCATTATTGAATAATCTTAAAATTATAATTTGAGATCCTTGGATATAGAATTTAAAACGGTGAATAAATCGAATATTAATTTTGGTTTTTGCAATAGACTGTGAGTACGTAGTTGATATTTTTCCTTAATTGCATAATTTATAACATTTATGTTCATGTTTTGTTCGTTTTTTTCTCACTTGCATTTTGTATGTGATTCTTAAGGTTGCACTTTTGAAAGAACTTGTTGGTCTACGATGAAGTCTTGAAGCAGTATTGTTTTAATCTTATTCTAGTGTGGGAAAGAAACAGAGCTATACACGATGTGTAGCGCCATCCCTATCTCACACTGAAAAAGACGTTAAACATTATCAACAACACTGTTGCAACAGCGCCGAAATATCGGGAACTCATAACAAATAATAAACATGGTAAATATCCCGTTACAAGTGTTGTTGATAGTGTTAGTGACCATGTCAGTTTAAAAACTTATAACGTAAAACATTAATGTTATAAGACGTCATGGTAAGCCACCTGGTGGTCTACGATGAAGTCTTAAAACAGTATCGTATCTGTTAATTCGATGTAATTCTATCCATTGTTTAATTAAAACAACGTCGCTTTTTGTTTCTGTCTTTGTGAATGCTTAGATTTTCTCAAACTACTAACTACATGAAGGTTTTCGTTATTACCTATATAATTTCAATGTTGAATTCTTATGAAAAAAAAAAATATTATGTAAATTAATTTTTTATCCGTATTTGTTATTTTTTGTGTTTGGTAGCACAAATCTTGAGGCTTCTACCTACTTCCTTTATGTAGCGGTCTCCTGCATGAGCCAGTACCGATAGGCACTGGTAGGTCGGCGCTAGTTACCTGCTTCCTTTGTCTATACGCCCTTAGGTTGGATACCCAGGTCGGAGAATGTGTAATTGGGATTTTTCATCAGAATATTCTCGGTAGCAGCCACGGAGCATGGATTTGTGACAGGCTTCTGGCAACAGCCTAGCGCCATTACATGGGACTTAAACATAACGGGCAAAATTTGTGTGTGCTACTATATCGGGAAAGTGGGAATAGGCACACTTTTGAAACAAAATCCCGTGCACACGATGACCACATCTGTTTAACAACCTTACTCCTATTGGTCCGCACAAATAGTTTGCGGACCAATAGAGGACAAAAAAAAAAACAACAAAAAATACGTGACACTTTTTTAAAATATGTTTTGTTTTAAAAAAATGGTCAGGCTCTGTTAATCCCAGATGTTTGACCACCATTTTTCGACCAATAGGAATAAGACAAAAAAGGGACCAAGGAATAGAAAGTTTTTAACAATTTTAACGCTGCAAGCAATGATCCAAGTCCTTACCGTGGTCCGATACCCAGTTAGTTGATGGTACCTCTACGTAACCTTTTTCTTTTACGGATAAGAAACCATCAAAATGACCCCTCCCGCTCTGGTCGGAGCGGAAGGGAGTGTCAGACTTGTACTGACTTAAACCCATCCATGTTCCTTCTTAGCTCTTTGTGTTCCAGGGCCACGGTATCTCTTTCGAACAGTCCCGCAGCCCCGGCACCTACCCTTAGAGGATTGTAGACGTGTTATGTAGTTCTCAAATTTACTGAATCAAACAATTAGCAACCGTTCTCGGTACAAAATTATTAATATGACATTTAATTAATGATCAATGATTTTCTAGATATTCGAAATAGTTGTCCAATCTGCATTCGACTTGAAAACATTGAATAATGACATTGCGTTACTGGAATTGAAGTCTGAAGCTGTTTTTGATGATAATGTACAACCAATTTGTTTGTGGCACAGAAATAATAAGAAACTGCTTAGTAGAGATGTTTTTGCGATTGCGATGGTGAGTGATGTACAGGCAGCGTCAGTATGTGCTAACCCCTCTACAGTCCGGCCGAGTACGCCAGGGGGTAACTACTTAATGACGCTGTCTTTACCTAGGTGTAAATATACACTTCATGAAGCCGTCAATCAAGCTGTACATCAAACTAAGTAACCCTGCTCAAAAATTATTGCTGCGAAACAAATTTTTTTTTGGGTGAAAAATCTCGTTTTACGGTAAAACTCAATGTAAGCAACTTAATAGGGATATCTAGTGGGCCTTTCTCCTTATTATTCCGCTGTTTTCTTCGTGGATAATGCGTCTAGACCAATAACTTTTTTCCAAAAAAATCTAGGTCTTATTAATACATGCCCCTATCATTTCCTTTATTTCAAAACATAATCACTAAAAGAATTATGACAATCCAAAAACCCGAAAAAAACCCGTTTTTACTGCCATGTTCAGACGACTATCAGACAAATTAGATAAGTTTTTAGATAACAAAAATGAAAATAATCCTCTAAATTTTGATATAAGAATTATTTAGATCAGTTTAGTTTTGAAGAAGAAAACAGCGGAATACAAAACTTCTTTTGGTCAATATTTTTGTAGGTAAGATCAGCCTGAGCTGCAGTTGTCCCGTTCGCACTTTACGGAGGCTTGGTCGGGCGCAGCGCAACAGCAATAGTTTCTTCAATACCTATTCTTCAATGTCCTCGGGACTAGAGTTCCTACAACATTGTGCTGACAAATGTATTGAATAGTAAACGTGTCATGGCCAAGTAAACTTCCAACCTTCACAACCAGGATTTAAAAATAAACATATGATAAAGTTGGAACTTTAAACTTCAATATCTCCGAAACTGGAACTAGTCCAGAACAAAAGCTTCGAAGGCAACGTTTTAAAAAAAAGAGTGTGTAAATAGACTACACACTTTTTTTAAAAAAAAAAAACGTTGCTCCGCACCATGAATTTCTCCTGTATCGTAGATGCGTTTACAAACATTTAGACTCACATACACAAACAGCCAGACCCGGAAAATTATCTGTGGGCCATATTCGTGCGGCGATCGAACCCGCCAAACGCAGCGCAGCAGTGGATCGCTTAACCACTGCGCCAAGCGTGCCGTCAAATTTTATAAATTATCAATTTATTTATTATCGTCATCATTTATCAGCCCGGAATCACCCACTGCTGGGTCTCCCCTATTTTCTGCCATACTTTTCGGTACTGAGCGTCCTTTATCCAGGTGTTTCCCGCGACTTTGACGATATCTTCGACCCATCATCATCATCATCATCATCATTTCAGCCCAAAAGACGTCCACTGCTGGACATAGGCCTCCCCCAAGTGGCACCACATTGACATTTTGGGGGGTTTTGCCATAATCGCCACGCTTGGTAGGCGGCTTGGCGATCGCAGTACGGTTGTTACAAAAGCACAGAGAACGCTGCTGCCCATTCTCTGGCAAATCCCTTAGTCGCCTCTTACGACACCCACGGGAGGATACGGGATGGTGCTATTTTTTTCGTTCGACCCAAAGAGCTTTATATATATGTAACCGACATCTAAAAAGGAGCAGGCCATGATTCTCGCGCTTTTTTTATGTTCACTGATTTTTCGTTGATCACTGACTTCATCATCATCATCAGCCTATAATTTTCCCACTGCTGGGACACAGGCCTCCTCTCTATGAGAGGGAGTGGGCTACAATCCACCACGCGAACCCAGTGCGGGTTGGTAGATGTGACATGTCTTCGAATTTTTAGTTCTAGGAACATGCCGGTTTCCTCTCGATGTTTTCCTTCACCGTATTTGAGAACAGCGTGATGAAATAAATTACACAAAGTGAAGCGCCTGCCTGGGCTCGAACCCACGGCTTACCGCTCGTAAGTCGGGGCTGCTACCACCGGGCCACCACTGCTCTCTGCACTGGATTCAGTGGGATTACATGAACTTAAAGGGTTGTATTGATGATTTTAATGAATCACTCCCGCTTTGTCAATTTCCCTTTACGTCGCATCGGCTCGTAATCTTTCTTCGTTGTGATGATTAATGATTATAACTCTGTGTTGCCATATTTGTTAGCGTCGCAAATCTTATTTTAATATACACGCGACCTGATACTGACCTGCAAATAGCAAAAACCGTAAGACAATTTCTTCTTTAGCAGAAAGCAGAGGTAGCCCAGTGGTGGCAGCCCCGACTTACGAGCTTTAAGCCATGGATTTGAACCCAGGCAGGCGCATTACTTTGTGTAATTTATTTCATCACCACTGCACACTGAGAATTGTTTCGGCGATTTTGGTTAGTATTGTCTGTTATACATATGTTGGCGCCTTTGCAAAAAGGCTTCAATGATTCACGTTGCAAACTAAACTGTTACCACAGACGAGAGAGAAGCGGTCTACAATACTCTCTGGCGAAACGTCAAGTCGTTGCGGGTAGCCATAAGGCCATATTGACTTGGGCAGTTGTCAAGGAAGGTGGCGCGTAGCAAGACGTTGACGGATCGCCGACGACGTCTGTTTGCTTAATCTAATTAAATCTGGTGCCACATATCATAAGTAATTCCGATGCAGCGGGTAAGAGCCTTCATCATAAGTGGGATAAAGAATCGCGCCCTCCACGAAAGTAAAGCCAAGTGAGGAACATAACCAATGAAGTTTTGAAGCAACAAGAAAAGCGACCAAACCTGCGAACACAAATCATCAAGAGGGTACCCTCACAACATCATCGGGTGAGACCGTTTCTTTTCTTTTCGATAAGTAGGTCATCTGACTCATTGCTTAAACATGGCTTGTTCAATTGGTTTAAGGGTGACATCATAATCAGTAAACCTTACTGGCATCGGAGGTTATGATTTAAAATGTACGATGGGGATCTCCAGCAAAATTAAAAAAAAAAAAAGATATTTTAATAAAGTAGGTTTTCGGCCAATAAGTTCACGAATTATTAGATGCTGGCGTTATTTGTAAAAGTTCTTCGGCGTTTGGAGTAAGCGCTTGTCTGGTCCACAAGTTTCAGTCGAAAAGAAAGTGTGTTCAGTCGAAATGTCACTGTTCCCCTATTCATGGTGCCTAGTGTTAGTGTGTTGGATTGTAATTTCAAGTAATTTGTGAGTTCGACAAAAACAGTGTACCGCGTGTAGTGTGTGTTTTCATAGCACGAAACACATGTTCTGCCCACATGATGACCGAGTCTAACAAAATAAATCATGACAACTACGACATCACGAGGGCTTAATGGAATTAGCTGAAGGCATTATGAATGACGAGGAAGCCGTAAAGGCGGTAGATATGGAGTCAGAAGGCATTATTGATGCCGATTTTGAGACTATGTCGGCTCGCAGTGTTGACACCTTGACTGCAGATTCCGCTAATCTGACTGCATCGTCTGAAACGCTTGCGGCCCCTTCTGGGTCAGTGGGTCGTTTTAGGGGCTGAAACAGCTAGTGCTGATTCGGAAGATGAGGGACCCTTGACCTTTGACGTAGAAGTAGACGTCCACCGAGCATAATGTTCAGAACCTAAGGTACGTTCAGATTATGTGATGTGATTACGTGTGGGTGTTGTTGTCCGGTTTTGCCCGTTGGTTGGTAACTCGAAAGGACGCAAACCCAAAGACGAGATGTTGTCCGGTCCTGACTAGAGTGCTAGCAGGTTCGTAGGGACGCATGTGTCTGTGTGTCACGAATGGATTGTATTGTCCGGGCTTAGCGGTGCTGGTCGAAGGGACGTACGAATCTAGTTCGTTGACGTGAGTGATGGCGAGTCGAAGGGACGGTGTTGTCCGGTCTTGCACTTGGGGCAAGTCGAAGGGACGCATTTGTCCGGGCTACGCATCATGAGTGAGCCGATGGCTAGTCGAAGGGACGCATTTGTCCGGGCTACGCATCATGAGTGAGCCGATGGCTAGTCGAAGGGACGGTGTTGTCCGGTCTTGCACTTGGGGCAGGTCGAAGGGACGCATTTGTCCGGGCTACGCATCGTATGAGGAAACAGAGCGGTGCAAATTGCGAGAGTGAGTTCGAAATAGGCTGTGACCTAAAGTAAGAGGCGCTGGCTCATGTCAGGGTGGACGAGCGGATGTCTTGGTGATTAGACATTGTTTGTTCCAGGAATACAATAACGCCCGAGGACGGTCGTATGTCAGTCTGGCCGTGTTGGCGCCTTTGCAAAAAGGCTTCATATGATTCACGTTGCAAACTAAACTGTTACCACAGACGAGAGAGAAGCGGTCTACAATACTCTCTGGCGAAACGTCAAGTCGTTGCGGGTAGCCATAAGGCCATATTGACTTGGGCAGTTGTCAAGGAAGGTGGCGCGTAGCAAGACGTTGACGGATCGCCGACGACGTCTGTTTGCTTAATCTAATTAAATCTGGTGCCATATATCATAAGTAATTCCGATGCAGCGGGTAAGAGCCTTCACATACAATGCGGATGATGACTATTTTTTGTCTATCCGGTAGATTATTACTAAGTCTTGCACAAGTAATTTATAAGTTTTTAAACTGACATGGTCACTAGCACTACCAATAACAATTGTAACGGGATATTTACCATGTTCATTATTTGTTTTGAGCTCCCGATATTTCGGCGCTGTTGTAAACGCCATGATCACGGATAAAATGAAGTTATTACGGGTGGGTGTTAATGAGCAGACAAATACTTGAGACAATAGTTTCTCTTACCAGTCTGGGTATAAATTGGCGTTAAATAAATAAAAAAGGTACAATCAGATAATGCTCTGGCTTACCTTACAAGGATTACAAGGGGTGATGTTCTGTGTGTTGTGCTAAGTGGAATCTTTTCTTTATAATTCTCAGAAAGTTCAGCCTGCCGCGGCGACAGTGGCGGTGTAATATCAGGCTGGGGGGTCGCGGATACAACAAGAGTCAGGAAATGCCATTGGCCAGATTTCTGGCTCGTAGTGTGTCCATGGTATGGTATGCAACATTGTCAGTCTAGAATAGTCTAGATGAAACAATATGATCAGCCAATCTTTCAACTGCTGGGACACATGCCTCCTCTCGATGGGAGGGAGAGGAGCTGTGATCCCACGCAGACCCAGTGCGGTGAGATGTTTTCCACGTTTAATGTTGTTTTATTTTTATTTTTCTAAAAAAAAAAAAATTTTTATTTCACCTTTTTATTTTATTGGCCAATCAATTGGTCCAATAATCACGGATAAATCAGCGTACAAAGATTAAAAAAAACGATGACGGCCGAACAGATAACAACCTTTTTTTTAAGCCGGTTTAAGGTTTTTAACAGGCCATCGAACAATGTTTAATAATGGAAAATGTCGTGGGGAAAGCTTTGAGTAAGAATGTGGATTGTTATAAGGGTAGAGAAAGACCAAAGAAACGGATGAATGGACTGTGTGAAGGATGATATGAGAAGAGAGGTGGCTGATGAGATGACAAGAATTAGAGAGGTATTGAGGACAAAGAAATGCTGGGCCGACTGTAAATAAATTGGGATAAGAACAGGAAAACGATGATGGAACATTTTTTTTAATAAATTGCCTTTCAACTTTAAACTATCACATAGCCTGTATACTCCCTATTAATAAGAGATCGGTATGTATTTTTTTAAATTTTTTATTTAGAAATTTAGACGGCTCAGTTGGCGCAGTGGCTAAGCGATTGACTGCTGCGCTGCCTGTCGCGGGTTCGATCCCCGCACGGAACAAATATTTGTAAGGCCTACAGATAGTTGTTCCGGGGCTGGCTGTCTGTGTATGTGAGTTTAAATGTTTGTAAACGTAGCAACGATACAGGAGAAATTCCTAGAGAGGAGCAAAGTTTTGTAAAAAAAAAGAAATGCCTGTAATAATTTTCACGGCAAATTGACGCAAAGCTACAATCTGCTAAGCAAGACTATACTGTTGGGAAACTGTCAGTTCGACAATGGTGAATGTAAGCATCATGAGGAAACCAGCACATGCTAAGAGAAATAAATTGAAGACATTGTGACAGCTACAGGGGCATTAAAAATAGTGTGCAAAGTTTTTAATCCCCTATAGAAAAAGGAGGATTCTCTGACCAGACGGGTGTTGTGTCTGGTGGGCAACTGCCCGACTGTTATTGTTTTTTTTTTTAATTTATGTATCTTAATAACGCGTTTTAGGAATTTGATGTTAGTTCTTAATTTGTGTCATAGATGGCGCTGTGGAGGAGCTCGTAGCTAAATAATAACAGCCGCCCAGGTCGATCTTTAAGGTTAAGCCGTGCTTGGCGAGGTTGGTCTGTGGATGGGTGACCAAAATTACATATCGAGTTTCCTCCGTGCCTCGGAAAGCACGTTAAACCGTTAGTCCCGGCTGTCATTTGTAGATCTTTGACAGTCGTTACGAGTAGTCAGAAGCTAAAAGTCTGACATCCAGTCTTACCAAGGGGTATCGTATTACCCAGTTACTAGGTTGTGGAGGTCAGATAGGCAGTCGCTTCATGTAAAATACTGGTACTCAGCTGCATCCGGTTAGACTGGAAGCCGACCCCAAGATAGTTTGGGAAATAATCTAATCTGCACTGGGCCTGCATGGGACCTGCCTAGGACCTAAATTATATGATAATATCTGAAATAAAATACGATTGCAAAAATATTGTTTTCTTTCACTATAAAACATCAAAATCAAAAATCAAAATATTTTATTTTACATAGTCACTTATAAAACGTCGACAAAAGATGCACAGTTCGGGTTAGTTCAGTTCGTTTCCTATGGAGAAGAACCGGCTAGAAACTCCATGGTTACTCTTTTAAAATCATTCATCTAAACTAATATTATAAAGAGGAAAGATTTGATTACTTGTTTGTTTGCATTGAATAGGCTCCGAAACTGCTGGTCCGATTTGAAAAATACTTTCAGTTTTAGATAGCCCATTTATCGAGGAAGGCTATAGGCTATATATCATCACGCTACGACCATTAGGAGTGGAGCAGCAATGAAAAATGTTGCAAAAACGGGGAAAATGTGACGCAAACGAAGTTGCGCCGGACAGCTAGTCATCCTATAGTTAACATCAGACACATTACACATCAGAAGGGTTAGGCAGAGTTCTACCTAATAGTACAACCACATTTCGCCAGTTATGTTAAAGTCATCATCTGCCTAGCGTTTTACCAAACTATCTTGGGGTCGGCTTCCAGTCTAATCGGGTGCAGCTGAATACCAGTATTTTACATGAAGCAACTGCCTATCTGACCTCCACAACCCAGTAACTGGGTAATACGATACAGTAAGACTGGATGTCAGATAAAGATTTCTGACAAAAGAAAAAAATCAAATCAAAATCAATCATCATTCATCATTTCAGCCGAAAAACGTCTACTGCTGGACATAAGCCTCCCCCGAAAAGGGGGGTTTTGCCATAATCACCACGCTTGGCAGGCGGTTTGGCGAACGCAGTACGGTTGTTGCAAAAGCACAGAGAACGCTGCTGCTCGTTCTCTGGCAAGTCCCTTAGTCGCCTCTTACGACACCCATGGGAACATATTATGTGATGGTGCTATTCGTTACGTCCGACACCATACAGACGCAATTTTTTTAGACACGAAATTTCATACAAAATGCATGGAAATAAAGCACAATTTAGGATATACCGTATGTCGTCCGAGCCACGACATGTCGTCCGATTCACGCCTGACGCCCTTTATGTGTGGCTTACGCCTAGCTTAGATCATCATCATCATCAGCCTATAATGTTCCCACTGCTGGGACACAGGCCTCCTCTCTATGAGAGGGAGTGGGCTGTAATCCACCACGCGAACCCAGTGCGGGTTGGTAGATGTCACATGTCTTCGAATTTTTAGTTCTAGGACATGCCGGTTTCCTCACGATGTTTTCCTCCACCGTTTTTGAGGGCAGCGGTGATCAAATAAATTACACAAAGTAATGCACCTGCCTGGGTTCGAACCCACGGCTTACTGCTCGTGAGTCGGGGCTGCCACCACTGAGAATAGATAGATTAATTAAATCATAGACATAAGAAACATGTTCCAAGTTAAATACGTCCCCCTTGCCCCACCATTCCTCACCCCGCTGTCATCCAACTGGTAACCTTAGATCACTAAGACCAGTGTTGATTTGACTTAGAATCGTGATGTTGTTTGAAACATTCATGATTTTTAATACACGACAATGTAATACAATAAAATAGTGTTGCCAGCGTGTAAGTGTGTTTGTGTGTGATTGAAATATCTGATTGCTTTTAATTTAATTTAGATTTTGAAACGGTGAGTGAGTGATTTGTTTGATACTTTTTTGTTTTTAAATAGCCGTGATGTTCTACTGCTGGGCAACTCTTCTGCGCCTGCGTAGAGAGGATTTTTGTTATCCCTACTAATATTATAAATGTGAATGTAAGTTTGTTTGTTACGCTTTCACGCGAAAGCTACTCAACCGATCATCATGAAACTTTGTACACATTTTCTTGGAGGTTTTAGAAGTAACATAGGCTATATATCATCACGCTACGACCCATAGGAGCGGAGCAGCAATGATAAATGTTGCGAAAACGGGGAAAATGTGACGCAAACGAAGTGACGCGGGACAGCTAGTATTCCAAAGGAACAAAAAATCCGGAACCATTTTTGTCTCAGCGTTTGAAGGATTTTCCTCTTATAACCTGTTATTTGTATATTAGTAAAGGTCAATTGAGTGTGAAGTCATCATTTATAATAATCTTTATTTCCAGTTCAACAACAACATAGAAAATGATATGGCTGATCCTAATTCTATTTATACCTGGTGGATTAAATCAAACTAACAAAAGGGGTTGGAGCCTCTGGGGTCCTTGTGATGCTTATAGAATTTCAATTAGTTATAGAACACTACCAGAAAACCAAAATCAATATACTCTGAAAATACCAATACTAAATGAGACTAATACTTTGATTTTGAAATTCGATTCTGAAGTTACACTTCAGTTGCATGTACGTATAAGTTTCGTGTTGGATCTAGTATCATTTGGCAGGAGTTGGAGGGTTAAAGAGGTTAAAGCTGGTAGGGGTTGAGTCATCGATTAAAACGCTGCCACTCTTATTAAAAGGTAATGCACATTTTTCGAGAAATTTATAAAAACAAATTCTAACCTCAAATCAGATAAAAACAACTAAGTGTTCCGAGAATGGGCTACAATCATTTGTTTTTTTTTTTAAGAATGGTGCGTTATCTTTTCATGAGAATGGTGCCAGGGCCGAGGGAAACCATACCTTCCCCCTGCCAAATGATGATCGGGTTTCGCACATTCTTTCACTTGACAAACTTGAAGATATACACTGATATCGTATTCATTTAATTTTAACGTACTCAACAGTGTTGCCCCATCTTCTTCATGGGGTTTTTGGTTTCCGCACTTAGTGCTTACTAGTGTTGCCCCATTGTAAACATCTATCGTATCTAAATTTTTTTTCCAAAATTGAGTTATATTATAATAAAGGCAAAAAGACGAATCTGCTGATATTTTTCTTATCTCATTTACTGTCGTATTTACCATAATGAAGAATTAGATTAATACTTTAACTAAAATGAAAGGACACATTTTGATGGAAGTAAAATGAAAAGACGTATTTCCGTAGATGCCTCTATTCTTTCAGTGAATAACTACTTTGATCGAAAAGTTAAAAGGCTTCATTCATTAAGTTTCAATGAAAAGACGTAACTGGCTATTGCGCCTTTCAGTTCATTTGAACGTAAGGGGCTAATACTAGCCTGCCAGGGCTGCGGGTTGTTCGAAAGAGATACCGTGCCCCTGGAACGCAAAGGGCTAAGAAGGAACATGGATGGGTTTTAGTCAGTCAAGTCTGACACTCCCTTCCGCTCCGCCCAGAGCGGAAGAAGTCATTTGATGATTACCCACCCTAAAAAAAAAAAAAAAAAAAAATGGGCTAATACTAGGAGAAAAGGATTTATTTACCACTTCTTTCATTAGCTATGTTAGTAAGGATGAAAATCGTAAATAATAAAATGCGCCTTTTATTCTTAAACAGAATACCTATTTTTTTTTTAAAACTGTTGTAGTTGGTAAATTGGTAGTGCTGTATTTGTGCTAGGTTAAAAAGGCGCATAATGGTGTTTTACGTCTTTCCCACTTAGCACTAGGTAATTTACCGGTTTTTTTTTTTGCTAGAAAAGATACGCTTCTTTAAAAATATTATAAAACTAAAATTGTATAATACTTAATTAACAGGATATATGGACTGTAAACGGTACATATATTTACCGAATTTAAATAAATGAATGACTAAATCACAGCTTGGATTAGAGGAGATTTTCCTGTTTTTCAACCTAAAATATATTGTCACTGTTTTTAGGGTTCCGTACCCAAAGGGTCAAATGGGACCCTATTACTGAGACTTTACTGTCCGTCCGTCTGTTACCAGGCTGTATCTCATGAATCGTGATAGTCAGCCAGAAATTAAATTTCTACAGATTATGTATTGTATATCTGTTACCCCTATAACAATAAATACTAAAACAGAATTAAATAAATATTTAAGGGGGCTCCCAATACAAAAAAGTGATTTGTTTTGCTCGTTTTTATAAATTACTAGCTGCTGCCCGCGACTTCGTTCGCGGGGTTTTTTATGGATATGAAACATAGATGTTGGCCGATTCTCAGACCTACCCGATATGCACACAAAATTTTATCAAAATCGGTCAAGCCGTTTCGGAGGAGTATGGCAACAAAAACTGTGACACGAGAATTTTATATATTAGATGGTACGGAACCCCTCGACTGCGAGTCCTACTCGCACTTGGGCAGTTTTTACTTTTTGTTACATACGTTTTTCTTAGTATTGGAGGCAGAGTGTATCTCTGTTAAAAATACCTTTATAATCTGATACATTACTTAATCATTTTCATTTCAGGATTATCCAAATGCAACGAAAATTTTTGTAAAGAAAATCGTTAAACCGAGAAATAGTTACGGTTTAATGTTTTCTGGGAGCTTTGATGATTTTCAGCTTCGTCTTCAAGTTATTGGACCACCTTCTGGCCCCGTACCGTATGTTGAAAGTATACTCCGTGATTACCATGAGATTTGCACAAATCCGAAATTTGTAAGTACACTTAAGCATACACAATACACGGAGAAATAGTTTTCGATCTAAATTATCATTTACTTAGTAGGTGTAAAAATACTTGTTTATGTCTTTGCGAGTAGCTTCGCGTTTTTTTAGTTTTTTGACTTTCAAAAGTGCCTGTAATGGTCTAATTGCAATAAACGCTTTGAGTTTGAGTTTGATCATTCATACATCCATGAGAGAGCATGAGAGAAGCAGTGGCCTAGTTTAGGCAGCCCTGACTTACGAACAATAAGCCGTGGGTTCGAACCTAGGCAGGCGCATTACTATGTAGAATTTATTTCATCACCGCTGCTCTCAAAACGGTGAAGGAAAACATCGTGAGGCAACCGGTCCTAGAACTAAAAATTCGAAGACATGTGACATGTACCAACCCACAATGGGCCCGCGTGGTGGATTACAGCCCACTCCCCCTCATAAAGAGGAGGCCTGTGTCCTAGCAGTGGGAACATTATAGGCTGATGATGATGAATTCGCTCTGTATGGTGTCGGACGTAAAGAATAGCACCATCCCATATCTTCCCGTGGGTGTCGTAAGAGGCGACTAAGGGACATGTCAAAGAATGGGCAGCAGCGTTCTCTGTGCTTTTGTAACAACCGTACTGCGATCGCCAACCCGCCTGCCAAGCGTGGCGATTATGGCAAAACCCCCCAAAATGTCAATGTGGCGACACTTCGGGGAGGCCTATGTCCAGCAGTGGACGTCTTTTGGGCTGAAATGATGATGAATGGATCCATTCGCAGCGTTATGAGTGCGTTACATTTTATGTTAGTAATTTCCCAGAAATAAGTTTTCCGTAGGATTACTAAGTTTGCTGTACATAATGCTTGATTGCCGTATTCGTGAAGGATCCCGTTTACACCTTTTATAATTGAAACTGAAGTAATTTTATTCAGGCATTCTCCATTCTTAGCCAAGGAGTTGCGGCCTTTTTGCGGCAATGTAAGGTTTATTTTCACACCTATCATTAGCCATAACAGATATACTAAAAAAATGAATCATTAATTACCACACTATGAAACAAAACATACATTTTCTGCATTGCAGGGCTTTTTGGACGAATACGTCAAGGAAGATTCGGAACTATTCAGGTCAAGCGTGGACAAATCTTGCGGTAGACGCAAAGTTTTACATACGGATCTGATAGTCTTTGGAGAATCAACCAAGTCTGGAGACTGGCCGTGGCATGCGGCTATATTAAGACTGGAAAAGTCATCTCTCAAGTATATTTGTGGAGGAACCTTGCTGTCTAAGACTTTAGTTCTGACAGGTAAACTGTGTTTTTTTCTATCGACATCTACGTTCAAACTGTTACTACGCATTTAAAATTAATAGAAAAATGCTATTATTCAATCACCGAATATTTGAATGACAAGTGGTTATAAAATTTCTTACATAAGTACCTAACAATTATTGATCTTCCTTAATGCAATTTAATTTTAATTTATGACATCATTCAATTTCTTTTACATTCGTTATATAATTAGGTGCTGACAATTTTCATTTTATTGTAATAAGGTAAATTGCGGCCATTTTTTGTTTTCATTATTTAATTTTTTCTCACTACACATCAATTATCTAATTATCTAATCGACACTGTTCAGTGTGATTGAAAATTCTTAATGCGATAGATGATCTAATTTATTTACTTGTGGTTCATGTATCTATATTAATTGCTTGTTGTAATTATATTGCATGTATTGCTACTTTTGTACGCCCTAGAGGCAAAACATAGCGCGCTCAATGTATAAAACCAAATAAGAACTTATAATGTACAGTCTCCTAAGGAGATAAGTAACCAGATTCTCATACTACTAGTTTGAGAAACTGGTTACTGAACTCCTTTTGAGACTGTACCTATGTTTTACAATTAATAAAAAAAAAACTTATTACCGACTTCAAAAAAAAACAGGGATTTTTTTGGATGTCAGTTTTTTTTTTTTTTTTTTTAAGTTTTTATTTTTAGTTGTGGTATCTCACACAAACCCTAGTCAAGTATAAATTTTACATTGCAAATAGAAGCGATTAGCACATCATCCATATACACAAGAAGAAAAAATGGATACCATAGAGGATAACTCATTAAGTACCAAAGCAAAGTTAATAAAATTAAAAGGAACCGCCGCGCAAGCTTTCTCTACCAAGTAAAAAAGAAATACTCAAATCGAACCAGCAATCGCGGAGAAATCGGTGAACAAACATAAAAAAGATGTTAAAAAGTGGCCCTAAGTTTAGTTTTAAATATTGAGAATTTTATTACAAAAATATTTTTTGCTTCTTAATATTTTCTTTTACTCATTTCAGCTGCCCACTGTGCGGCTATAAGGGGTTATGCAGTTGTACCAGACATTTTGAGTGTTAATCTTGGGAAGCACAATCTTATTGGCGGAGACATAGCAGCACAGGAAAGGGAGGCAAGTTTACAATCGTAATTAAGTATTTTCTTACTATTAGGCGGGGTATGACTATAAAATGCATCAGAAAAAATTGGTCAAAATTGTCACGCAAGGGGTTCCAAAAAGAGCTATGCCAAGGGAGGCCTTTTTTTTCGGATGGGATATCATCAAATGACCCCTCCCGCTCTGGGCGGAGCGGAAGGGAGTGTCAGACTTGACTGACTAAAACCCATCCATGTTCCTTCTTAGCCCTTTGTATTCCAGGGCCACGGTATCTCTTTCGAACAGTCCCACAGCACTGGCAGACATCGGTCCTCTCGGTCCCTTTCTGATTTGCTGACATCTCCTTGAGGCGCGCGTGGAACACGAACGCGCCGTTGGCAGCAGCGTTCTCTGTGCTTTTGTAACAACCGTACTGCGATCGCCAACCCGCCTGCCAAGCGTGGCGATTATGGCAAAACCCCCCAAAATGTCAATGTGGCGACACTTCGGGGAGGCCTATGTCCAGCAGTGGACGTCTTTTGGGCTGAAATGATGATGAATGGATCCATTCGCAGCGTTATGAGTGCGTTACATTTTATGTTAGTAATTTCCCAGAAATAAGTTTTCCGTAGGATTACTAAGTTTGCTGTACATAATGCTTGATTGCCGTATTCGTGAAGGATCCCGTTTACACCTTTTATAATTGAAACTGAAGTAATTTTATTCAGGCATTCTCCATTCTTAGCCAAGGAGTTGCGGCCTTTTTGCGGCAATGTAAGGTTTATTTTCACACCTATCATTAGCCATAACAGATATACTAAAAAAATGAATCATTAATTACCACACTATGAAACAAAACATACATTTTCTGCATTGCAGGGCTTTTTGGACGAATACGTCAAGGAAGATTCGGAACTATTCAGGTCAAGCGTGGACAAATCTTGCGGTAGACGCAAAGTTTTACATACGGATCTGATAGTCTTTGGAGAATCAACCAAGTCTGGAGACTGGCCGTGGCATGCGGCTATATTAAGACTGGAAAAGTCATCTCTCAAGTATATTTGTGGAGGAACCTTGCTGTCTAAGACTTTAGTTCTGACAGGTAAACTGTGTTTTTTTCTATCGACATCTACGTTCAAACTGTTACTACGCATTTAAAATTAATAGAAAAATGCTATTATTCAATCACCGAATATTTGAATGACAAGTGGTTATAAAATTTCTTACATAAGTACCTAACAATTATTGATCTTCCTTAATGCAATTTAATTTTAATTTATGACATCATTCAATTTCTTTTACATTCGTTATATAATTAGGTGCTGACAATTTTCATTTTATTGTAATAAGGTAAATTGCGGCCATTTTTTGTTTTCATTATTTAATTTTTTCTCACTACACATCAATTATCTAATTATCTAATCGACACTGTTCAGTGTGATTGAAAATTCTTAATGCGATAGATGATCTAATTTATTTACTTGTGGTTCATGTATCTATATTAATTGCTTGTTGTAATTATATTGCATGTATTGCTACTTTTGTACGCCCTAGAGGCAAAACATAGCGCGCTCAATGTATAAAACCAAATAAGAACTTATAATGTACAGTCTCCTAAGGAGATAAGTAACCAGATTCTCATACTACTAGTTTGAGAAACTGGTTACTGAACTCCTTTTGAGACTGTACCTATGTTTTACAATTAATAAAAAAAAAACTTATTACCGACTTCAAAAAAAAACAGGGATTTTTTTGGATGTCAGTTTTTTTTTTTTTTTTTTTAAGTTTTTATTTTTAGTTGTGGTATCTCACACAAACCCTAGTCAAGTATAAATTTTACATTGCAAATAGAAGCGATTAGCACATCATCCATATACACAAGAAGAAAAAATGGATACCATAGAGGATAACTCATTAAGTACCAAAGCAAAGTTAATAAAATTAAAAGGAACCGCCGCGCAAGCTTTCTCTACCAAGTAAAAAAGAAATACTCAAATCGAACCAGCAATCGCGGAGAAATCGGTGAACAAACATAAAAAAGATGTTAAAAAGTGGCCCTAAGTTTAGTTTTAAATATTGAGAATTTTATTACAAAAATATTTTTTGCTTCTTAATATTTTCTTTTACTCATTTCAGCTGCCCACTGTGCGGCTATAAGGGGTTATGCAGTTGTACCAGACATTTTGAGTGTTAATCTTGGGAAGCACAATCTTATTGGCGGAGACATAGCAGCACAGGAAAGGGAGGCAAGTTTACAATCGTAATTAAGTATTTTCTTACTATTAGGCGGGGTATGACTATAAAATGCATCAGAAAAAATTGGTCAAAATTGTCACGCAAGGGGTTCCAAAAAGAGCTATGCCAAGGGAGGCCTTTTTTTTCGGATGGGATATCATCAAATGACCCCTCCCGCTCTGGGCGGAGCGGAAGGGAGTGTCAGACTTGACTGACTAAAACCCATCCATGTTCCTTCTTAGCCCTTTGTATTCCAGGGCCACGGTATCTCTTTCGAACAGTCCCACAGCACTGGCAGACATCGGTCCTCTCGGTCCCTTTCTGATTTGCTGACATCTCCTTGAGGCGCGCGTGGAACACGAACGCGCCGTTGGCAGCAGCGTTCTCTGTGCTTTTGTAACAACCGTACTGCGATCGCCAACCCGCCTGCCAAGCGTGGCGATTATGGCAAAACCCCCCAAAATGTCAATGTGGCGACACTTCGGGGAGGCCTATGTCCAGCAGTGGACGTCTTTTGGGCTGAAATGATGATGAATGGATCCATTCGCAGCGTTATGAGTGCGTTACATTTTATGTTAGTAATTTCCCAGAAATAAGTTTTCCGTAGGATTACTAAGTTTGCTGTACATAATGCTTGATTGCCGTATTCGTGAAGGATCCCGTTTACACCTTTTATAATTGAAACTGAAGTAATTTTATTCAGGCATTCTCCATTCTTAGCCAAGGAGTTGCGGCCTTTTTGCGGCAATGTAAGGTTTATTTTCACACCTATCATTAGCCATAACAGATATACTAAAAAAATGAATCATTAATTACCACACTATGAAACAAAACATACATTTTCTGCATTGCAGGGCTTTTTGGACGAATACGTCAAGGAAGATTCGGAACTATTCAGGTCAAGCGTGGACAAATCTTGCGGTAGACGCAAAGTTTTACATACGGATCTGATAGTCTTTGGAGAATCAACCAAGTCTGGAGACTGGCCGTGGCATGCGGCTATATTAAGACTGGAAAAGTCATCTCTCAAGTATATTTGTGGAGGAACCTTGCTGTCTAAGACTTTAGTTCTGACAGGTAAACTGTGTTTTTTTCTATCGACATCTACGTTCAAACTGTTACTACGCATTTAAAATTAATAGAAAAATGCTATTATTCAATCACCGAATATTTGAATGACAAGTGGTTATAAAATTTCTTACATAAGTACCTAACAATTATTGATCTTCCTTAATGCAATTTAATTTTAATTTATGACATCATTCAATTTCTTTTACATTCGTTATATAATTAGGTGCTGACAATTTTCATTTTATTGTAATAAGGTAAATTGCGGCCATTTTTTGTTTTCATTATTTAATTTTTTCTCACTACACATCAATTATCTAATTATCTAATCGACACTGTTCAGTGTGATTGAAAATTCTTAATGCGATAGATGATCTAATTTATTTACTTGTGGTTCATGTATCTATATTAATTGCTTGTTGTAATTATATTGCATGTATTGCTACTTTTGTACGCCCTAGAGGCAAAACATAGCGCGCTCAATGTATAAAACCAAATAAGAACTTATAATGTACAGTCTCCTAAGGAGATAAGTAACCAGATTCTCATACTACTAGTTTGAGAAACTGGTTACTTAACTCCTTTTGAGACTGTACCTATGTTTTACAATTAATAAAAAAAAAACTTATTACCGACTTCAAAAAAAAACAGGGATTTTTTTGGATGTCAGTTTTTTTTTTTTTTTTTTTTAAGTTTTTATTTTTAGTTGTGGTATCTCACACAAACCCTAGTCAAGTATAAATTTTACATTGCAAATAGAAGCGATTAGCACATCATCCATATACACAAGAAGAAAAAATGGATACCATAGAGGATAACTCATTAAGTACCAAAGCAAAGTTAATAAAATTAAAAGGAACCGCCGCGCAAGCTTTCTCTACCAAGTAAAAAAGAAATACTCAAATCGAACCAGCAATCGCGGAGAAATCGGTGAACAAACATAAAAAAAGATGTTAAAAAGTGGCCCTAAGTTTAGTTTTAAATATTGAGAATTTTATTACAAAAATATTTTTTGCTTCTTAATATTTTCTTTTACTCATTTCAGCTGCCCACTGTGCGGCTATAAGGGGTTATGCAGTTGTACCAGACATTTTGAGTGTTAATCTTGGGAAGCACAATCTTATTGGCGGAGACATAGCAGCACAGGAAAGGGAGGCAAGTTTACAATCGTAATTAAGTATTTTCTTACTATTAGGCGGGGTATGACTATAAAATGCATCAGAAAAAATTGGTCAAAATTGTCACGCAAGGGGTTCCAAAAAGAGCTATGCCAAGGGAGGCCTTTTTTTTCGGATGGGATATCATCAAATGACCCCTCCCGCTCTGGGCGGAGCGGAAGGGAGTGTCAGACTTGACTGACTAAAACCCATCCATGTTCCTTCTTAGCCCTTTGTATTCCAGGGCCACGGTATCTCTTTCGAACAGTCCCACAGCACTGGCAGACATCGGTCCTCTCGGTCCCTTTCTGATTTGCTGACATCTCCTTGAGGCGCGCGTGGAACACGAACGCGCCGTTGGCACGGCCTGTCGTCATAAGACGGACGGACGGTGAGCTAGCCCATTACTCATCGTCCACAGGCCCGCGCCTACGGTGTCCGGGGGCCACTGGTTGCCCCCCGGGACGTGAGGTTCTCTCCCTCCCACGTTCCGCCACCACCTTCGCCAGTATGACTGCTTCGCAGAAGGAGGCAATGGCTTCCTATTCTCTCTCGCTCCGGACCATGGATTGAACCATGGCCGGACGCGAGAGGTCGCCGCCGCCAGTCGCCGCTACGAGGACACCGCGGTGCTCAGCCCAAGCCAGGCCAGTGCTTTCCAGACCAAGGGAGGCCTGGAAAGCACTGGCGTAAGTACTAAGAGGCGTTTATGGACGGTAGTCGTCCCGAGTGAACTGCGCAGAAGATAGAATGGAGAGCTAAGGGGGACCTCTGCCCAGTCGCTGGGACAAAACAGAACAAAACCAACAATGGCAGATCAAAATGGATGAGATTGATAAAGTTTACTGAGCGCTGGCATAGTCTATTCAGTTTATGCTCAAAGCAGTACAGTACATCAGAACAGGTGATATTTTGAGACATGCGTTGCACACGGTTTGCGGTACCGTCGATAGACCCAAGTAGGAAGATGTTACTCCAACCTCGTGAATTATGGCTACCTCGACGGAATAGCAGTAGCCGTCCTGCTCTTTGAACCACAAAACCTGCAGCCAAAGCAACCTCTATGCTGCCGTGGAGGTGTCTAAGTTTTGGGACAGCAAAATATGACAAATTATCGTGCCAGCGATACCAAAAAGAAGAAGACCTCAGGCTACGTATTCGCAGTCTGTTTTTTGACCGAAAAAAATCTCGATGTCTTTCTATAGCCATTTTACACAGCTGTTTATCGTTTGTGGCATTCTTTAACATAGAATAAACATTCTGCTTGTTTCTGGTTCTGACCAGCGCCAACGCACGTTTGCCTTCCCTCTTTGCATCTCGGTATGTTGATGATCTTTTCCTAAACCTCCAGGTCCCATAGTATTGAGTCCTTGTTCACTCTTGGGAGCCCGTCTAAGATCCCTAGGTGTCTTGTGGCCTTCTCAATGGTGAAGTCGTGGAACTCGTTCCACATTGTGTCTGCGTCTTTGCTTGGTTGGATCTCGTGAATGTACTCAATCGGGTCTTATACTATGGCAGTTCTACCGAAGGACTGATGAGCTTTACCCTACCTTAGGAAGTAAGGACGCGTCCTTTTATGGGTTATATAAAAGGCTCTCCCAAAGAATATGTCTAATGACCTGAAAGTCAGAAATCATTTGTAAAATATCAAATTGACGGTTCTTAATTTCAGCTACGTCCTTAAACACGTTGTAAATACTTCTTTTCTTTTTCTAGGTGTTTCAAGTAATTATCCATCCTAAATTCGATGGGTTTACATTGGATAACGACATAGCATTGCTAAAACTGAAATCTGAAGCCGCTGTAACTGATTATGTTCAACCAGCCTGCTTGTGGTATAAGGAAGCTAATAACAAGTTTTCTGACAGCCAATCCGTTTTCGGAACGGTATGTAATAATCTTGATTTACTTACCTATACTTCTTTGTTCTTACTCGGGGTGTTTGCATAGAATATAATAGAATCAAATAGAATAGTTTTTCTCAAAGGGCAATATAATGTTAAGTTACGCTTACCGAGGTCGGTTTGTGATTAAGTGACCACCCATTGCATTGTATGCATTGCATTGCGGGCAAAGTGTTATTGGGTTTTTGGATCAGGAATTTCTCCGTAGCAGCCATGGAATCTTGATTTGTGCCCGGTTGACGGCAATAGGCTCGCCTCCTATGACATGGGACTTAAACATAACAAGCGAAATGTGGGTGTACTTGTTAGGTACACCTCTGCTTAATCCTCTGAAGATGTCAGCTGGTGTGATGTAATGATATCTTATTTTTGCAGGTAGTAGGTTGGGGATTCAATCATCAAAACTCTCTGTCCTCCACTCTGCAGAAAATCACGATTCCTATAGTACCAGAGCTGACCTGTTTGAAGAGTAACCCGACATTCTTTCATAAGAAACTGAACGACAACAAAATTTGTGCTGGGTTTGCTAACGGTAAACATGCCTTAAATCGGGGTTGGTAGCATCGCTATACTACCGTAATTCTTTTGTATCAAACGTCTCTGAGGGTTTAAATTGCTCCGTGTATCAGCCTGAGATATTTTGGGTCGTTCATCCAAGGATATGGCAAAGTAAACCAAGACGTTATACACCGGATTAACTCAGGATGGATGAAATGTCGACAAGTCACTGGAAAAACTTGCGACTCACGGATGCCCCTCAAATTAAATGGGAAAATAAATAAGTCCTTGATGAGAGAAAGGAGATGATAGAAGATGAGAATGTTGATGTAGATGTGTGGTGTGACGAGAATGAATAAAGTAAGTTAGAAAGTCTGAAAATTGCGCCATCAACAGAAAAATTAAAAGGAAATCGACTGTCATGGTATGGACATATGATGAGGAGGGACGAATCGCATATGACTAAAAAGGTGATGAATATAAATGTTGATGGATGGAGAAGGAGAGGAAGACCAAGGAAACAATGAATGTATGGTGTGAGGAATGACATGAAAGAAAAAGGAGTAAATGATAGCTTGATGGATGGGATCTGTTAAGCGGCTTCCAGGTTAACACCAAAGCAACTCACAACAAAATTATATTTAACTCAAACTATATTGAAAAAACATAAGACCCTACCTTACGATGCATCTAAACTAGCAAAGCGAAGAAAGCATGCTATTGCAGAAGTCCTCCAGACAAAAACAGTAGTTGCCACCATACAATTTAATAAACGGTCTGCTCGGTTGTATAATAGGATAAATAAAGAAATATATAAAAAAACTAATATTATGATTGTAAAAAAAAATATACTGAAATGGATCAAACCACTTACTTATGAAGAAACGGAAGAACTTTTGAAACCAACGACCTTTCCTCACACAGGCACACAAACACCCATGCAAGCACACAACACACACGCACACACACGCACACACACCACACAAACTTACTACTTATGCCAATATTGTTTTTGTTATTTTGTTTACATACTTAAGTTAAATATGTTACATCTTTCTTTCTTTTGTTATGTAAGAGCGGAGTCTTCTAATACAGGCATTGTTTGCTTAAAAAAAGGCTCCAATTACTAACTAATTGTTGTAATCATGTGGAAGAAATAAACAATTTTGAATTCTCTTCTTCTTCTCTAAGAATGAAACTCTTGTCCAATGTAGGATGATTCTCAACATTAATGTTCTTCTTTCAGGAACGTCAGTCTGCAACGGTGACAGCGGTGGTGGTCTCATGATCTTTGTGCCAGACGCACCAGGAACAGAGTCTGGCGCGTGGTACGTCCGTGGTATAGTGTCTATTGCTCCCATTAGACTTGATAAGGCTATCTGCGATCCCAATGAGTACACAATCTTCACAGATGTGGACAAATATCGGGACTGGGTGCTGGGGTATATGAATTGAATCATTATATCAGCCTATACTTCCACTGCTAAGACACAGGCCTGCGGCCGTACCATGACGTCTTAAAGCAGTATTGTTTTAATCTTATTCCAGAGTGGGAAAGAGATGGCGCTAGACGTCCTCTATAGCTCAGTCTCTTTCCCACACTGAAATAACATTAAAACAATACTGATTTAAGACGTCATAGTAGGGCCCCTGTTCTCTGTCAGAGAAAAAGGGCCGTAATTTACCACTCGCGTTAAGTGTGGATTGGCGGTTGAACCGAATCAGCATCAGTAATAAAATAATTCATCAATAAAATAATAGTGTTTTTTTTAAGTTGAATTTTTATTTAAAAATTGAAGTAACTTTCTATACAAGTAATAGGCATTTCTTGGGCGGTCATTCTATCAGCGGAATTTGTGTCGGCAGAACTCAATAGAAATATTTAGTCTGAGTCATCGGTATACATATACGAAGAACATGGGGTTAGTGTAGATCAATAATACTTTGCCGTGCTTACTATAACCTTAATGTGGTGTGGAAATTAGTTTTTTAGCAGAAACACAAATTTTGAAGTTTACTTTTGCGGAGCTCGCACGCCAAAACTCGTTCTAGGTCTTACAAAAAAAATGTGCGATATAATTTATAGGAAAGTCTCAAGTTTAATTTTGCTCATAAATATTTTTATCGGGAAAGAGTCAGAAAGGAGATTTTGTCGAAAAGCTACTTTAAGGCACAGTTTTTTCCAATATTGCGGCGCGAGTGGCAAAGATACGAGATGCCAAAGTTGAAAATAGGAATATCAAATATCAAAATATAAAAATCTATAAAAACCGACTTCATAAACACAAAAATGTGAAAAATAACTTAAGCTTCAGAAGCCGGTGGCAAAAAAACTGAATGAAACAATAGTCACCGACCTCTTAAGCTAAAGTAATTTTTCTCATTTTTGGGTTTAAAAGAAAAAATACCTTGATCCATATGATGTTACTAATACACACTACTTATAAACTATGTTAGTAACAAAACGAAATAAAAAATAATAATTCAAATATCTGCTCCACTCACCAGTCGCACCGGGTATATGTACGTGTACACGTACCCAATGCGCCATAATGGTGCAGCACGGCTTTTCACTGATGACCTTCAGAATGTCATTGCCGCTCCCACGTACCCTGCTCATCATAGAAGCAATCTTTTTACGTAAGACGGTACGGAAACCATCAGTACGCGATTCTGCAAACATTCCTGATGCGATACAATAACGTGGGAGCCCCAACAACAACACGATTGAAAAAAAGCCCTATATATAGAGTTATTTTTACTTCTGGTGTACAATGTGCAAACCTGCAGGCCAACAAATTACATCGGACAGACAACGCCCTCCGTTCTCTTTCCTTATCAGCAGTTTTTGAAGTCAGTTTTATTTTTTTGCAAAAATGTTTGTTTATTTGCCCATTTTCAGGGTTCCATACCAAAGGGTCAAACAGGACCCTAGTACTGAGACTTCGCTGTCCGTCCGTCGGTCCGTCCATCTGTCACCAGGCTGTATCTCATGAAACGTGATAGTTAGCCTGTTAAAATTTCTACAGATTATGTATTTCTGTTGCCGTTATATCAACAAATACTAAATCCAGAATAAAATAAATAGGTATTTAAGGGGCTCCCATACAAAAAAGTGATTTTTTTGCTCGTATTTATAGGTAATGGCCAACTCGCACTTCATCATCATCATCATTTCAGCCGAAAGACGTCCACTGCTGGATATAGGCCTCCCCCAAGTGAACATAAGGGGGGTTTTGGCATAATCGCCACGCTTGGCTGGCGGTTTGGCGATCGCAGTACGGTTGTTACAAAATCACAGACAACGCTGCTGCGGAAGAAACTCCGTGCCAAAGGCCCCCCACTGACGGAAACCCTCCAGCCTCAGTTCCTCGTTAGGGTCGTGGAGACGCTGTTCTTGGATCGAGCGGATCACCCTTCCCCGACCATGGCCAAAGCGGAGGCTGAACAGGATGCGGAGGTGGAGAATCCCCCAATATCGGACGCAGAAATGGAAGCAGCCATTCTACGGGTGCAGTCCAAGAGGACTGCCCCCGGACCGGACGGGATTCATGCAAGGGTGCTGGCCCTGGCACTGAAGGCGGCACTGGAAGGCAAGCTTAGGGGGCTGTTCGATGCCTGCTTGATATCGAGGTGCCCCCTGGAGTCCCCATCGGCGTACAGGCCAATTGTCCTGCTGGACGAGGTGGGGAAGATGCTAGAAAAGATTCTCGCTACCCGCATCGTCCGGCACTTGGAAGCGGTCGGTCCCAACTTGTCGGACGCCCAGTTCGGTTTCCGGGCTGGGCATTCGACAATAGACGCAATTTTGCGTCTCAAGGTCGAGGCGAGGGATGCTGTCGCGCGGGGTGAGGTGTTGTTGGCGGTGTCTTTAGACATCGCTAACGCGTTCAACACTCTGCCGTTCGACTGCATTGGCGAGGCGCTCCGCTACCATAAGGTGCCCGTCTACTTAAGGCAGCTGGTAGCGGATTACCTGCAGGGGCGGTTCGTCTGCTACGAGGGACAAGACAGCCAAGTTTCGCGTAGGGCCATTGCATGCGGTGTTCCACAGGGGTCGGTGTTGGGTCCGCCCCTGTGGAACATAGGCTACAACTGGGCGCTGCGCAGTGTGCTCTCCCCCGGGCAGGGCATCATCTGCTACGCTGACGACACACTCGTCACGGCCCGGGGAGAGAACTACGAGGAAGCGGCACGCTCTGTCGTCGAAGGCGCGTCCCTCGTCATGGAACGAATCGAGGCACTGGGCCTTAGAGTGGCGCTCGAAAAGACGGAGGCCCTAGTATTCCATGCGCCCCGACGCCGGCCTCCGGCTGGCTCACACCTCACTATGTGGCTGGTGGTGTAAGGATAGCGGTGCGGGCAAGCATGAAATACCTGGGCCTGGTTTTGGACCGGAGGTGGAATTTCGGCGAGCACCTTGCTCAGCTTGTGCCGAAGCTGATCGGCACGGCTTCTGCCCTCAGCCGGCTGTTGCCGAACCTGGGTGGACCGAATTTGGTTTGCCGACGGCTGTATACAGGGGTGGTTCGCTCGATGGCGCTCTACGGGGCCTCGGTGTGGGCGGAGTCCCTGTCCGCCCAGAACATGGCTCTACTGCGGAGGCCACAGAGAGTCATGGCGGTCAGGGTCATACGCGGATACCGCACTGTGTCCACGGAAGCGGCATGCGCCCTTGCGGGCACACCCCCGTGAGACTTGGAGGCCCGAGTGCTCGCCAAATCTACCGGCGAGGCGCAGACCTGCAGACAGAGAGTGGCAGACGCCCGCCGCCTGAGCTGGTCACGAGGTGGCGCAAGGAGGCTCAATCCCATACCCTGAGGCTGTGGAGGGTGAGACTGGAGACTCCCAGCGCAGGACATTGGACCGTGGGGGCTATCCAGCCGATCCTGGAACAGTGGGACGGAGGCGACACGGGACGTTGACCTTCCGTATAGTGCAGGTTTTGTCAGGGCATGGTTGCTTTGGCAAATAATTGCACAAAGTGGCTAGACGGGAGGCGACACCCGTGTGTCACCAGTGTGGCTGCAGCGAGGACACGGCCCTCCACACCCTCGAGCATTGTCCTGCTTAGTAGCGAATCAAATTTTTAAAATAATTTTAAAAACTTGATCCGATACTATACAAATTACCAATCATTTATTTCACCGTATTTTTACCTTTGTTTCACTTCCTTCGCTATCTTTTAAGTAATTTCTGGAAAAACCTTTTAAAATACGATTTTAAGTATGCGTCCTACAAAATAATTGATATCGATAAGTGTATAAGTTTTGTAGTACCTAGAACGAAATTACCGCGATGTGGTAAAAAAAAAATTGTGAACAATGAAAAACAAATGAACACTACTAAAAGATTTATTAGGGATCCACAGGTTTTAAAAGTTTACATTCACTGATTTCGGGCAAACTCAGCTACAATATTACAATTCTATCTAAACGCAGTTAAAACTTACGAGACTAGTGCACTTTAATGAATAGATAATGAAAGGAAGTGAACCGAAATCAGTGGATGTAATAGTTTTATCACCCTTATGTTTAAGCCAGGTTCAAATCTAAAAGCCCCGTATCAGGAGTTTCTCAGTAGCAACCATGGACTCTGAATTTGTGCCCGGTTGATGGTAATAGGCTCGCCCTCTATTTTAAGGGACTTAAAACATAACTAGCGAAATGTGAGTGTACTATTAGGTAGAGGTACATCTCTGCTTACCTTCGGGGATTACTGGCTTGATCTTATGTTATTATATGAATAGAAATAGAGTCAGACAGCCTTGTTTATACATTAAATATTGGTAAACGCCTGCTTAAATTATTATAGCAAACTTTTGTGAACGATCATAATGAAGTTATTGAATAATGTATGAAGGCGCTTTCTTTACAAAATATTTTATTTAAGCTGGGGAACGAGTCGCAGAAATAAGACACACAGAAATGGCTGGTGTATTTACAAGAAGTTCTCTTAGGTACTACCGCACTCACTGACAGTCGACGGCGACATTTTTGACCTTTATGCCCCGAGTTATAAGATTGACCTTCAGTGAGCGCAGTACATAATGTTAGAGGTTGCAAACCTATAAGTTTAATATAAACTAGATCTTGTCTACTGCTTATCGTGTCCTAGCATCCGTAGTAATAAAAGGTCGAAAAATTATATTTTTCTGTTGCACTACAAATAAGTATTTTCTTTCTGGAACCGTATCCCATTCTCTAATACATAAAGCACATAAAACTGTAACAATATATCAAAGAAGAAAATTTTTCTTGTTTGGAGAATAGTCACACTACATACAATGTAAAATGTAAGTTGAGAGAGAGAGTGAGTGAGTGAGTTGTGAGAGTGTGTAGTGTATGTATGTGTGTGTGTGTGTGTGTCTTTTAATGTTAGTTGTGAGCAGTTTATATTTTATTCGACATTAAAAATTATTGTGTTAATTTATTTTTTAAATATTATTTTATGGAAAATTTATAATAATACTATTCCGTGGGGTGTATTTATTTGTCTCTGATTTTTGATTTATTTACTAACATTATTTTTAAGCGTTCTTACTAATAAAATTATGGATTATTGTGTCTGAAAATGATCCATAATGTTATTGTATAATTCAATGTAATGATTAATATTATTGTAACGTATTTTTTGTACGTCCTGTGGGTAGAATGTAGTGATACCTGTAAAGATAATATGTGTCGCTTAACTGCTAACTCGGATAAATCCAATTCTGAGAATTTTTAAGATTTTGGTATCAAAAGAAAGCGAAAAAAAAGTTTTTAAACAATTTTATCAGTAGTGTATAAATCTGCATGGTTCTTAAGAAATAAACCGTCAAAGTCAGATAGATCCATGAGACAGTGTAGCCAAAAAGAGAAGTGGCCATAATGAGAAGTAGTCCATTAGGGAGTCGGTTGCCAAAATGAGAATTAGCCCTAATGCGCCTAAACCTTTTTTTTCAAATGAAGTTAAGTCCATGAGAGCCAATCAGCGAATTGAGTTTGTTCAACATGGGCGTCACTCAACGTAAACTCTCGACAGTAACCTCTGCTTTTTGATTGTTTCTTTTCATTATTTATGCAGTTCCCATGGTTGATTCCATTAAAATTGTGTTACCAAGTAAAGCCCACAAGCTGCCTAATATAATTCTATAAATCTACACTGAGTTTTTTCAAAGATGGATAAGTCTCATTCCATTATATCAAATGAAGGTAAATCCAATCTAAATATTACATTTTTGAAAGTATTGTTAAATTATAAGTTTACTAATTTTACTTTAAATAAATTCGAGACAATCAACTGGGTAATTATTTAATTTTACAATAAGTTCGGTACAAGTAACAATCAATGATATAGCGAGTTTGAGAATAGTGAACTATCCAAAATCTGAAAGCCCGAGAGGCCGCTCCGTTTTTTTTTTTTTTTTATGAATGGCATCTCGCAGTTCAACCTAGGAGGTTGTCGTCTGCTTAACCGGACTATCCTGTGGGGGCCTTAAGAGTAAGGCCTCCAGCCAGGGCATAAAAACTTACAAACTAAGCGACTATACGCTGAGGGCACCCTCTGTGGGGTACGAGCCTCGGCTCAGGGCGTCGCTGGGGAAGGACTGCATGGGGACAGGCTAGATCTGAATGATATCATTATTTAGGGGCTGATTTAAAACTACTGGCACAGCATCGCGGGCTGGCTCGAGCGAGGGTCGGGGAGGGCATGGATCGGGACGTCGCGACGGACCTCGACGGCGAGGTCGGAAAGACGGCGGTTTGTGTCTGTACTTTTTAAGAGTGCTAGTCTCTTTGCTACTCTCCTGGAGGAGGGTGATAGCATCATCGGGAGTGACGAGGGTATGCCGAGGACGGCGAACTGTACTAATGCGCGAGGGTTCGTAACGGGCGGCCGCTGCGATCAGGGGATTACGGTGTTTACTGGCGTTATCGAAGAAACGCTTCGAAAGACGTTTCATAAACTGAAGGACGGTGGGCATTCTAAGGTCTACGTGTAGACGGTCGTTACGGACATAAAAAGGGGCTCCCGTGACTCTACGTAAGAACCGGTTCTGCAAGGTTTGCATCCTATGGATGTATTTAGGCTTGGTGTGAGCGTACACGACGGAAGCGTACGTCATAATGGGGCGGATCACCGCGGTATAGAGGCGCAACTTGCACTTGAGTGACAATTTGCTTTTTGCCGAGATCATGAAATGAAGCCTACCCATAGCAAAGGCAGCTCGGTCGCGAGCTGCTTTGATGTGCGCCGCGAAAGACAGGTGGTTGTCAAGTAAGACTCCTAAGTACTTGGCTTGCTTCTCCCAAGGGATAGGCTTACCGTACATAGTGATCGGGCTGAGCGCGGGTGGCTTATTTTTACGCGGTTTAGAGAAAAGAACTGCCTGGCTCTTGTCGGGGTTCACCTCGATTCTCCATTTCCGGAACCAAGTGCCTAAGACGTTGGCTGAGGTTTGGAGGGTGCTGTAAATAGCGTCGTGACTGCGGCCAGTGTAATAGATGGCCGTGTCGTCCGCGAACAGGGCTAACTGAGCCTTCTTGCTCTTGGGGATGTCACTGGTGAACAGAGTAAAGATAAGGGGAGAGAGCGGGGAGCCCTGAGGGACTCCGGCTCTAATGGGGTGGGGGGAAGACAGTGCCTTCCCGATGCGATAGCGGAAGGTGCGATCCGACAAAAAGTCTCGTAAGATGAGCACGAGACGGTCCGGCACTCCCAGTTTGTACAGCTTATATAATAAGCCGTTGTGCCAGACTTTGTCGAATGCCTTTGCTATGTCGAAAAACAACCAGCCCGTCATCGCTCCACGCTGGAAGCCAGCGCTCAAGTGTTCTACGATGCGATGGGCCTGTTGAATGCAAGAGTGTCCGGTCCTGAAGCCGAACTGTTCGTTGGGGATGAGACTCTTAGCCTCGGCGAAGTCTTTGAGTCGCTTATACATAAGTCTCTCGTAGATTTTACCGAGTGCATTCAGGAGACTGATAGGTCTGTAGCTCGAAGGCTCAGACTTGGGTTTGCCTGGCTTGGCAAAACCGATGACAGTGGCCTCAGTGGGCCCTCAGATTCAGTGGCCTTTCCATATTTGGGGAAACGCGTTGTTGCTCAGGGCACCATTGAAGATGGCCGCCATTAACACGACGAGCTGAGCGGGGAGGAGTTTGAACACCCTATTGGTGATTCCGTCGGAGCCGGGTGCTTTCCGCGGTTGAAGTTTGTTAATGACGTCTTGCACTTCGTCAGCTGTGACCGGAGGCAGAGGATCATCAGGGTCTTCTTCGGGGGGCAGGGCGGTTCTACGTTCGACGAATGCGTTCACCTCATCGAGATGTCGCTTGTCTACTGGTTGCGAGCTGGGGGAGCACTGGGACTCCAGGCTGTCGGCTAGGCATTCGGCCTTCTCAGAGTCGTCGAATGCGACGCTCTTATCGGGTCGGGTGAGGGGAGGCATCGAAGTCTCTTCGGTGGAGCGCAACTTGCGTTGCAGCTGCCAGAAGGCTAGGTGGGTAGGCTCGAGTTCGCTTAGCGTTTTGTCCCATTGATTATTACGAAGCTCACTGGTGCGATCCTTTACAGCACGCTGTAAATTACGCATGTGGGCTTTGTTTGCCTCGCAGGGAAAGCTGCTGTAGGCACGGATGGCCGCGTTCTTTTCGTTTATCAGTTCACGTACGTCAGCGGGTAGTATCCAGCGTTGATCATTCATTGCTGGGACTTCCCGTGAGCAGTCCTTCAGTACGGATTGCACGTGTTCTGTAAACGAGTTGATGGCGGCCGTCGTGTCTGCGACTGAGACTATGTGGTCGGGGATGGCCTCCAGGTGAGGCGACGTGGTGGATTTCAGCTTTTCGCTGACTTTCCTCCAGTCGGTTATCACTTGGGTCGGCGGGGGCTGGCTGGGGTCAGAAGGACCCGAGCGGGGAACTAAGTGCATGAGCACTGGTCGATGGTCTGAGTTAAGCTCATGTAAAGTCTCGATGGAATGCAACTTAAGGTTGACATTCTTGAGTAGCGCTATGTCGAGAACGTCCGGACGTTGGTCGGGGTCGTGGGGATAGTGGGTGTGCTCCATAGGAGCGATGGGATCGAAGTTGAGGGACTCGCCCAGGTTATACAAGTGACGTCCTCTGGCAGAGGTCGTCGTGCTGTTCCAGGCGGGGTGTTTGGCGTTGAGGTCGCCCGCTATGATAACGGAGTCGCTCAAGCCGAAGAGGACGGCAAGGTCTTTGGTGAACAAAGTGTGCTCCTCGGACGTGCCGCCGGGAGGGATGTACGCAGTGGCGATAGTGATCGGTTGATGGCCGGTCATGCCTAGTCGACACACTGAGGTCTCGAGTAGAGACTCCATGGGAGGGGGATCTAAGGGGATGCAATGCAGTTCTTTCCTATAATAGATTAGAGTCCCGCCCTTGTGGCAACGTGACCGATCGTTGCGAACTATGCGATAGTTGGCAATTCTCGGATCGCGGTGACTGGGCTTGAGGAAGGTCTCCTGTACGAGGAGGATATCAATTTGATGGTCGCGGAGGAAGGTGGCGATCTCATCACGCTGGCCTCTAATGCCATTGGCATTAAAGTACCCTAATTTTAGGGATCGGGGTTTGGTGCACGTTAATCTCGTATTATCCATTGGAGTTAGTCGAGGTTAAGGTTGCGGAGGAGGTCGCCTAACTTGAGTAGGGACTTGAGGATAATTTTAAGTTTATCGCCACCAGTGTTAGCCGCCCTGAGATCAGGCGCCATGCGGTCTGCTTCGGGGGTGACTAACTCTGTTAGCGATTCTAAAATTACGTTGTGAGAGGGGTCCACGGCCGCGGGGCCGGGTGGCGTGGGACGAGCGGGCGCCGGTGCGCTCGCTTGGGCCGCGGGAGTGGGGACAGGGGCATCTAATAGCCCGGGGATGGGGCTGGACTTTGCTTTACTGAGAGCCGGGAAGGCTTTCTGGTGGTTCAGCGTGGTCCAGGGAGAGGGCCTCTGAGGGCTGAGTCTCTCCGGCATCTGGGCAGAGGGTAGCCTCACCGATGGGCTTTCTCTTTGTTGGCGGGCGTTTGCACGCTTCACCAGGTTAGAGGAGGAGCCTTTGGGGGCTTTTGAGCAGCCGCGGTAGTTGGCCGTGTGGCCCGACTGGCCGCAAAGCACACAGCTCGGTGGCTCCGTGCAAAGCGACTTGTCTTTGGGACGGGGGCAGTCTGCCGTGCCATGGTCGCCTAGACACTTTACGCATCTGTGCGGCGCATGGCAGTTGGCTTGGCTGTGACCGTACATCTGGCAGCGATGACACTGTCCGACTACACTTGAGCGGTAGGGCTTCTCTATTGAGATGCCTGTCAGGGAGCAAACCGACTTCACTTTGAAGATCGGGTGGTGACCTTCTACTGGGTCACAGATGACCAGTACCATATCGTGATGGTCTCCGCCTCTCGCCTTATGAAGGCGGTGGACGGCTGCGACCGGGATGTCTTGGCCTAGGAGGTCATTGAGGATGTCCTCCGTGGGGATTTCCTTCGGGATCCGCCTGATCACCACGCGGGTGGGCTTCTCCTCTGGAAGAGAGTAGGTGTGGAAGGCTATGCGCCTTCCGATTAATTGACGGGTTAGTTCCCTGAAGTCGGTTGTCGTAGGGACCACCACTTTGATACCCTGCTGTGTGCTTTTTGCGCTTGTGTATTGAATACGGCGCTCATTACACATTTTGGACACGTCTGTCCATTTCCCTTTGTCCTGAATGAACAACGGGGGAGGGGGTTTCAGCTTCTTTGAAGAAGCGGCTGAAGGTTTAGCCTTGGGGCTGACTGGCCTACTGGTATGAGCAGCGGCGGACGTAGGTAAGGGGACCGGGGAGTTGGGACGGGACGCCGCGTGAGAGGGGGCATAAGGGAGCGCGACGATCTTTTTGGTCATGGCGGCCTGGGAATTTTTGCCCTTCTTCCTCTTGCCCTTTCCGACGACTTGATAGTCGTCTTCAGAGGATGAGGAGGCAGAGCACGCGTCTAAAATTGATTCTGAGTCGGAGATTGGCTCAGTTGTGTCCATGTTCTCGGAAACGGGAACAATGGACTCAGGTTCGGACTGATCCTTTGTTTGCGAAACAAAAGGTTTCGAAACAATGGGTCTCGGTTTAGCCGGAATCGCGGCGGCGACGGCTGACGGTAAGCCTTTGTCCATGTTCTCGGAAACGGGAACAATGGACGCAGGTGCGGGCTGGACCTTTGTTTGCGAAACAAAGGGTTTCACAAGAATGGGTCTTGGGGTGGCCTTAATCGCGGCGGCGACGGCTGGCGGTAAGCCTCTGTCGGCAGGCGGCGGCGACAAAGGGCTCTCGAGCGCGTCACTGAAGTCAGTGACGGCAATACTGGGTTGCTGCAAGGGAGCGACATCGGACCCATATTTCTTTAAAAAATCTGGGTCTTTCAGGACAACGCTTTTGAAAAACGCAAAAAGGCGTTCCTCATCCGCATCAAGGGCCATATTATCTGCTAAGAGTTAGCAGACATTTGAGTGAAGCTCAGCGCGTCTAACAACCTAATTCCTTGCACAATTATTTAGGGAATTTACTGGGTCCAGCGACTCACCCACTTCAACCTTCCCGCAGCCACAGTCCGAGGGTCCGGGCTTGGTAGCAACTCCAACTCCAGTCCAGGGAACTTTGCTTTCAGGAACTTGTTGAAACGGGAAACACTAGCACAGTAAATCGGCGGCGCACACGTTCGCGACGGAGCCCAATTTTTTCACCTAGACCCTGAAGGGGTTAGGCGGGCGGATTGGGTCACCACCCTCTCTTGGTTTCGTTGGCACCGTTAGGTTTCCCACCAAGAACCTCGAAACTGAGGACTTTTCCCTGATGGGGCAAAGGAAGTTAAATCGGAATAATATCCGAAGCAAAATGAGCAAGTGCTGTCTTAACAAAAAGACAACAATTGATCGGGGGTGTAGTCAAGGGACTACTGATGACGTCACGACACTGGGAAGCGACGAACCGATGACACACACTGATAGCGAGCGGGAATGCGAGCAGGTAGCGGCACGTCCGTACACGGCGGCGGTCAGGCGGAGAGTGTTGTGGCCGCTCCGCTTGTGCTTCGCCGTTTTAAAGCTTCAGGCACCCCCACTGCAGGAACCTCAGTAATATGAAACTGCCTTCATTGACGTCAGTTTCTTTGCTGTCGTCTGCAGATGGCGCTTCAAATGTAGTGTTGCCAACACGGCCATGCAGCATGGTGCCTGCCCCAGGCACCTCACGAGTCTGGATAGGATACTGAAATCAAAATAATTATGTCCCTGTTAAAATACAAATACATAAACGCATTCTAAGAAAGGACACCAGAAGAAGTATTGCACGTGCGTTGCAATGCCACTTCCTGCACCTAAAGGGACTTTGCCACACTTAGGAGACCAGGTTTATAGTTGACATAATTATCACTTGCACTCGAAGAGTATTTCACTCACTCAAGCGTACCAAGTTGATCTCGTACAACACAAAGCAAAGCATTACATTTCAACAATGTGCAATACAACAAAATGCTATGCACCTTTTAATTACAGGTACCTTCAGTATTCTATCTAGGCTCGATAATTCAAAAGGGAAATTAATTTGACACTATTCAAGGACTATTAAAGAGATTATTAATAAAAATAGTTTTTGAACATTACACACAACACAATTAAAAAATAAATCAGTTCTATTATAAATACCTTGCCAACACGGTTTTTATTATTTACTTTCCTTTTGCTATATTATTATTCAATGCTCCAATCATTAATATTTATCCATGGTTTCATATTTTCCTCTACTACTACGGCTACTCCATTATACATTTTAGAGCTTCTTTGACTGCCTCTTAAATCTCTAATCTATCATTTTCCAGGACTTTCTTTATTTGGAATGGGCCTTTGAATGCAGGCAATAGTTTTCGACTTTGACCATCATTACTTTGACTTTGTATATTGACCAATACCAAGTTCCCTTCTTTATACCGTGTGGCTTTGATACGCGTTTTGTCGAATCTGTTCTTTTGATCCTCTGCACTGGCCTTAACATTTTCGTCCACCATTTCGCGCAACTTTGACACGTCTACCAATGCTTCGCTATCAAAATCTGGGGCGAGACTGTCACTATTCATACGTAACCTATAGCCAAACATTACCTCACTAGGAACGGCTCGAGTAGTTTTATGTATCGTACTATTAAGTCCCTGCTGTAATGGCTTAATGCACTCATCCCACCTATCATCGTTAGTCTCCGCACCCATAGTTTTTAAGGCTTCTAAAATAGTTTTGTTAAACCGTTCCGTCTGTCCGTTAGCACGAGGTACTCCTGTCGCTACGATATGTAACCTAATATTTCTATTTACACAGTACTGAGAAAATTGACTTGAACTGAAACAAGAGCCTGCGTCACTGATTATTCTTCTAGGGTTTCCAAATATTTTAGATATACGTTCTAATTCTTTAATTACTCCAGTTGCATTAGTTTTACGTACAGCACATATAAAAACAAATTTTGTGAACGAATCTACAATTACCAAAACATATTTGTTTTTGTTTCTAGTTGTTACGAACGGTCCTAAATGGTCAAGATGGAGGGTGTGGAAAGGTTGTGCATATTTTGGTAGAGGGTACAGTTGTCCCTCTTTTGGACCTCCCTTATTTTTAAAATATATGCAACTCAAGCAATTTTTAATATACTTTTTTACAATATAACGCAAACGTCGAAACCAATACCGTGTACGTATACGCTCAACACACTTATCAACAGAAAAATTACCTAAATCATCATGATTACTTTTTATGATTTGCCAAAAACATTTTTTTGGTACGACCCATCTACGTCCCTGACTAGTTCTCCTATAAACTTTTCCGCCTAAAAGTTCATAATTATTGAAAATATTTTTATGTTCGTCGGCCTCTCCTGATGCCAATATATCCCTTATTCTTACTATTTCAGAGTCCTGTATCTGTACTGTTAACAACCAATCAGCCTCTGTAATTGACATAATGATCTCAGATTCCGATTTTTCGCCGGATGGCACAGGATTGCGGCTCAAAGCATCCACGTGCTGCATCCGGGATCCTTCCTTATGAACTATTTCAAACGAGAACTCTTGAGTCGATAGGACCCAACGTGCTATTCGCGGGATAATATCCTTTTTAGTTAAGGCATACCTAACCGCATTACAGTAATTATTCGGAACTGTTTACCTAACAAGTACAATCGAAATTTTTGAAGACTACATACAACTGCTAACAGTTCTAATTCAAAGGAATGATATTTTTTTTCATCTTCCTTAGTTTGCCTACTATAATAATGTACGACCTTTTCGCCCTCATCATCGATCTGGGTAAGTATACCAGCGATACCGTCCCTACTTGCGTCTGTATATAGAACTTTATCTTTATTAGGATCAAAAATGGCCAAAATGCTTTCAGAGTTTAATTTATCTCTTAAAATATTAAATGCCCTATTTTGTACATCATCCCATACCCAGACGGCATCTTTCTTCAACAGTTTTGTAAGGGGTGCTGATAAAACTGCGCAATGTCGTATGAATTTACGAAAATAACTAATTAACCCAAAAAACTGTCGAAGCTGATGAACGGTTTTGGGTATTGGAAAATTCCTAACCGCTTCCAATTTTGACTCATTTGGCATAATATATCCTGGTTTAATTTTATAACCTAAAAATTCGATTTCGTTTTTAAAGAAATGGCACTTTTTTAGATTCAGTGTCAAACCATTCGTTCTAAATATCTGTAATACTTGTTCCAATAAACTGATATTTTCTGCAACTGTTTCAGTAACAAGATAAACGTCATCAAAAAAAATTATCACATTGCCAAATCTCAAGTTCCCAAGTACTTTGTTCATCATCTGTTGAAAACATGACGGAGCATTTGCTAAACCAAACGGTAGTCTTAAAAACTCATAATGCCCGTCTTCTGTAATAAAGGCTGTTTTATCTATCGAATCTGTATGTAGTGAAATCTGATAATATCCACTTTTTAAGTCTAAACTTGTAAAACATTTATGTCCTTGAAGCCTATCTAATAAATCATCAATCCGGGGCATAGGATATTTATCTTTGATTGTGATTTTATTTAACAACCTATAGTCAATGCAGAGCCTTTTTTCTCCTTTTTTTTTATTTACTAAAAGAGCTGGGCTGGCATATGGAGAATTACTATCACGTACAATTTTGTTTTCAACTAATTCTTTTACTATTTCCCTAATGGTCTGCCTATCCGAATACGAAGTTCTAAAGGGTCTGCATTGAACTGGCTGTAAACTTGATAAATTAATTATCATTTCGTAATTGTTAACTTTTCCAAGTTCTTTTATGTTTGAAGCAACACAATCACTGTATCGATTGAACAAAACCAATAACTCGTTTTGATGGGTACTTGTATCTAAATCTATAGCGGCTACATTACTACAAAATTCTGTAAGTTCACTCGCGGATTGGAATTTAAATTGGTCGCCTACACGCGAGTACATTAAATCAGACCGCTCAGTCACATTTCTTCCAATTAATATATCGCACCCAACCATATCATCCAAAACGTACATATCTATATCACTCAAAAAGATAGAATCTAAAGAAAGACTAACAGTTACCTTTTTATTTACGTGTTTATAAGTTTGTTTAGAAAACCCTTGTAAAACGACGGGTGAGGGTAGTGCGATATATGACAAAGGAATTTTATTTGCTAAAGATTCGGATATTAACGAGCAACTACTACCAGTGTCAATAAATGCTTCATAACAGTTATTTAATATGAAAACGTTTTTTATAAACTTATTACGTGGATTTGAACAAATAAATTTAATTTCTTGTTCAGGTTTCACTACAGGTTTTGTTGAATTTTTCTTATGGTAACAACTCGATTCTACGTGCCCTCTTTTCCCACAATATTCACATTTATTTGCATCGCATTGATTCCTTTTATGATTACCCCCACAATTATAACATTTAATTATTTTTCGACTAAAATCTTGACCTACACTGGACGAGGACGGTTGGCTTGCAACGGCAGAGTTTGTGGGTATAGGAGTTCGATTTACGGATGATGACTGGCTCTGCGTTGTGGGTTTAACATGTATGTCCCGTGAACTATTTTCTGGTCTTACATTTTTCTTGTAAACACGACTGTGTAAATAACTAGCTAAATCATCACTGGATTTAAAATTAATAGCTTCTATAGATGCACCGATAATGTGATCGCCTATGTTTCCTACTATTATTGAAATAATATCCTGTTCAGAAAAATTCAAACATAAACGATCTATCTTGCATTTTTGCTCAAAATAAAATTCATACAAAACAAAATCTGGTATAAAATGGTTCAAAGTAGTAGAATTTGAATTACTCACAGTTTCGGTATCATCATGAAATACCTTATCCTTTCGCCTTGGTGGCGGCGATGGCGTCCTGGCGCTCGAGCTTGAAGAAGAGGTGGAGCGAGCACGTTTTCGCTTGGAACGCTTACTACTGCTACCTCGTTTTTGTTTACCCATGGCGTGAAAGTTGTTTGTCACTTCTGATGTTAAATTATAAGTTTACTAATTTTACTTTAAATAAATTCGAGACAATCAACTGGGTAATTATTTAATTTTACAATAAGTTCGGTACAAGTAACAATCAATGATATAGCGAGTTTGAGAATAGTGAACTATCCAAAATCTGAAAGCCCAAGAGGCCGCTCCGCTTGTGCTTCGTCGTTTTAAAGCTTCAGGCACCCCCACTGCAGGAACCTCAGCAATATGAAACTGCCTTCATTGACGTCAGTTTCTTTGCTGTCGTCTGCAGATGGCGCTTCAAATGTAGTGTTGCCAACAGTATGCATGGTTTAAATACTGAATTTATCGCTTAACAGGATCGTTTTCTTCAACACTATAGTCAAATAGTAAATAAAGTAAAACAAAATACTGCCTTTTCATTCATGGAATTAAGACTATTATCACATTTTTTTAATATCTCCTAAGAGGGTAGAGTGGATTTATCCAAGTTTGAAGTTAAGCGACTCATATGGCCTAAGCTTGTTAACACCTGTAATTAACGACACCTACATTCACAAATAAATGGATTTGATTTGATTTGAAAAATAAATTAATTGAATTGAATTGACTACATAAATTTTAGCATTTTAAAATGAAACGTATATTGATTTCTTTCTTATAATTTCCAGATTACAATCTAACTAGTCTAACGGAAATATTGAAATTTTAAATTGAAATAAGCCAATCATACGTGTCAAAGAGTAAATGTCAAATGAAGTTGTCTGTCAACGACTAAAATGGCGGATTACAACGTTCCGTGCCATAATAATTTTTAAAGCATCTACGCGATATTAGTGAAAACCTTTAAAAATAGCATTCAAAAGTTCACATTTTAATACTACCTCTTTTTATGTATTAGAGCAGATATTATTACCAGTGCATTCCGTACTATTTTTGTAAACTTAAAAAACGCATTTTCATTCATATTCATGCATTTCTTGTCAAAAATGACACTGACAGAAAACAACAGGAGAAAATATAATATATTATTGTTAAAAAATACCAGAATACAATACAAAAAAAGCCTAACATTCAGGGGGAATTGGGTTCCGATCCACATGTAGAATAATTATTTGATAAATAGTGCAAACTACTTCCCCTGGAAGTTTGTACAGTCCGAAACCAAACATATTGTATTAAATAAAATAAAAAAAACCGCCCAAGTGCAAGTCGGACTCGCACACGAAGGGTTCCGTACCATTATTTATAAAAAACGAAAACAAATAACACTTTTTTGTATGGGAGCCCCCTTAAATACTTATTTTTTTCAGTTTTTATTATTTGTTGTTATAGTGTCAACAGAAATACATAATCTGTAGAAATTTCAACTGGCTAACTATCACGGTTCATGAGATACAGCCTGGTGACAGACGGACGGACGGACGGACAGCGAAGTCTCAGTAATAGGGTCCCGTTTGACTCTTTGGGTACGGAACCCTAAAAATATCTATTTACTAACTACCCATGTTTGCAAAGAAATAAATGATTTAAGTTACTTTTAAAACATAAACAATCCAATCCAAAGTTGTAACATTTTTCTAAAAAGGTACATTGTTATGTAAACGATCTCCTTCAACAAACTCTTGAAGAGTAATGACACCACATTAAAAGTTTTACGACGAAATATATTTTTTGGACTAAGGTTTTCTTTTCTTTAAAAGCTTTTTTGAAAGCGACTTCTGTTGGTTGAAGATTGAAAATCCGGCCAAGTGCGAGTCGGACTCGCGCACCGAGGGTTCCGTACAAAATGTATGACACGACGGAAGAACTAACGTCAATTTCCTGCATCTCACATGCAAAGTTTACATCGACTTAAGAGTATATAGAAAAACCCGACTACAACTATCGGGCAGTTGCCCGCCAGACATAACACCTGTCTGGCCGGAGGATCCTCCCTTTTCTAAGGAGTATCGAGGAACTTTACACCCTGTTCCTCATTCACCTAAACTGGTGACCCCGAAATGGACGTCAGCGCAGCCTTCGAGCAACGTGACGTCATCATCATCAACATCACTTCCTCAAGCCTTCGAGCAGCGAGTCCCACAGCCAGCCAGCTTCAAACGGGTATTCCTGTCCACCAGCATGCAGCGGAAGCGCATTCCTGGCCAGCACCCTCAGCCTCTCTTCAAGCGACCATGGCACAGCACACTGCACTTTCGGCCGGTCGAGAGCTTCTACCTCCCGGTCGACACCTCTCTAGCTGTCTGCCACATCGCGGCGCTGCACCACGTCCGACTCACTGGAGCAAACGCAGCGCCGGCCCCGACTCACTGGGGTTCGCCTCACCACCGCAGACTGTTCCGACTCACAGTGAACAATGCGGCAACGAGCTCAAAAACTGGCATGGCAAAATACTTCAAGACTCATTCGACTATCGACCTCCGGTCTCCGGGGGGGAGTGATGTAGCGACCAACAAAAAAAGCAACTTACTACAAAAAGTACTACAGCACCATCTATGACACGACGGAAGAACTAACGTCAATTTCCTGCATCTCACATGCAAAGTTTACATCGACTTAAGAGTATATAGAAAAACCCGACTACAACTATCGGGCAGTTGCCCGCCAGACATAACACCTGTCTGGCCGGAGGATCCTCCCTTTTCTAAGGAGTATCGAGGAACTTTACACCCTGTTCCTCATTCACCTAAATAACTAAAAATATACGGTTTTCGCAATTTTTCCTTTATCTGTGCTATAAGACGTTGCTTCGTACCAAATTTCAAGATTCTGAGTTCATGGGAAGTACCCTGTAGGTTTGAATTCCCTTGCGAGTGTCGAAAATTTGCGGCATAAACGGCTGTATCTTTTGATTGCGTAGGCTTAGAAGTTTGATTTTTTCACAGCTCCAAGGGACAGTAGACCTGAGTATTTAATATAAGTTCCAGCTAGATACCTCCACGCGTTCCTGAGAAAAAGGGTCTTGACAGACAGACGGACAGACGGACGGACAACAAAGTGATCCTACTAGGGTTCCGTTTTTTCCTTTCGCGGTATGAAACCCTAAAAATTACAAAATTTATATGTGGTAATTCTGATTTATTCCGTTCTGACCAACAACAAATACCACTGGTATTTGTTTCATCTCACATTTATCATCTATTCCGAACGGATACCATTGTTTAAACTTTCATTCCGCTAGATGGCGCTATCTAGCTAACATCATAAAAAAGTGCTCCGTGTTTACAATTGCTTTAAAAATATTTACAATCATTTTTAAATGTTGTAAATCTTATAAATCTGTCTATAATAGTGCAATGAAAGAGTGTGAACGTTATCCATGTGTTTAAATACAATTTAATCTTATAATATCAGTGCAATAACAAAGGAACATTTAAAAGCATCTTCGAACTATAAAAGTGACAAATAAAGTGTAAATTCATTAATTAATATAACCCATTAATCATACAAAACACCAAGTGACAATTAATAACCAAAACATGTGTATAAATCTTAAACAAAGAACTTGTTAAAGTGAACGTCAAAGTGGAAAAAATTCCTGAGCAATGACTAATACCAACTGATTTGCAAAATTCAAATAGCTAAATCTGTGAATATTGATGCTTTATTTCAACACATCAAACAACGTACCCCGTGGCGTAGTGGTAATATCGTCAACTCAGTGAGATGTTGATACGTTAATACCTGGGTTCAAACCTCAGTGGATTCAGAAACTCTTTTTGTATTTTTATTATTTCGTCTGACTGTTTACAAGCGACTTTATATAAAACATAGATGGATTCAAACATTACATAATATAGAAAACCATATACCACTGGATCCGTGGATGATTTATCTCTTTTGAAAAATGACGATGAAAGAACAATCCTGGACACGACAATGCTGAGTATACCTGACAGTCTGCATGACGCTATTATTGACAATGACATTGTTAATGAATTAAAAGACGAGATTAAATTACTCACATCACAGCTAATGAGCGCGCACAAGGAAATAGAGAACCTACATTGTGAAAACTTCCGACTAAAGTCGGATCTACAGAAATCTTTAAAGAATTTAGATACCTACAAAAAGATTTGCACAACACCACAAAGGAAAAGTAAGACACCAACATCGGCACGTAAGAATCCAAAACCTCAAAAAACACCGACGCCGACGGCCATTAACAAAGATGACAGTGTAAGAAGCAACTCTCAGGTAAAACCTAAAGTCGACATGCTCAATAAACAAACACAGACCTACATTCCGTCTTTTGACACATTGCTGCAAATAAACCAGAAGGCACAACAAAAATCACAACAATGCAAATTTGCTCCCAAAAAATCATTAGGCGCTTTGATGTCACCAACTCAGAAAAATAAGATATGTATCATCAGTAGCGACTGTACAAGGGGTACTCTACCTCTGATAGAGGAAACCTTTTCCAAAGACTTTGATTTTTGCCATTATTTATTACCTAACTGTACCATAAAAGAATTCATATGCAATATAGAATACAAATTGAAAGACTTCACTATGAAAGATTATTGCTTGATATTCATTGGAAATCACGATCTTAAAAATGACAATTATATGGATGTATTGGATAGTTTAAAGAGCTCGCTTAAAAACACTACCCACACAAACATCATTATCTGTTCTCCAACGTACATAAAAGGCGCTATGATCCACAATTATAAAGTCGAGCTGTTCAACAACCTGCTTTATCTAGATCTGAAAAACAAAGAATACGCTTATTTTTTCGATAGCAACAAGACCCTGACTGATGATATGTTTTCCTATAACACAGGGAACTTAAATAAATCCGGATGGAGGCATATTTATAATCAAATAATGACAGACATAATGATTGATTATGATTTGTTTTATTCTCAAGATGTTTTGCATGATGAATTGAACCAAAGACTTCCTAGCGAGAATGAGAACGCAACACCATCAACTGGTGGAAATGTGTTTTTTCTATTATAAACATTTGAACATCTTGCACCAAAATATAGCTGGACTTCTAAACAAGACTGACTTGCTTGTTATTCATATCCAGGAGCTGCTGAATAAGCAAATAGACGTTGACGTAATATGCATCACAGAGCATTTTGTAATTTCTGGACATGAGGGACTAATTTACATTCCGAATTACAAACTTGCCGCAGCATATGCAAGAAAAGAACAAAAGCGAGGAGGCTCCTGTATTCTAGTCAAAACCTGTTACGAATTTAAAGTATTGATAGAGATAGGAAAATTGTCTATTACAGGGGTTATAGAATGCTGTGCCATCGAGTTGACCAAACAAAACTTAGTTATTATATGTTTATATAGGCCGCCAACGATGTCAAATTTTAATTTATTTTGTGATACCTTAGAGACTTTATTAAAAAAAATAAGTACTAAAAGGAATAAAAAGATTTTGCTATGTGGGGATTTCAACATAGATATTTTGAAACAAAATAGATACAAGCTATAAGCTATAAGCTATTGAAATTACTAAATATAGGAACTTCAATCGGGAGGATGGGTTTCAACTGTCAAGAGCCTGGAATCCAGTGGTTAAACTGTGTAAAAACCGAAAGAGTGCCGTAAAAAGTTCGCGAGTGGACACAGTGAGTTTCGTGTGTCGGGAACAGAATCGAGTTGTGAGTGACAGTGGTAGTGGTACGGCGCGCAAAAAACGAACAAGAAAGAGGGTAGACCGTTTTGTCTGCTCATAAACATCCACCCGCAATAACTTCAGTTTATCCGTGATCATGGCGTTTGCAACAGCGCCGAAATATCGGGAACTCATAACAAATAATAAACATGGTAAATATCCCGTTACAAGTGTTGTTGAAAATAGATACACTTTGGACTTTGAAATCTTACTTCTCAATCACAATCTGAAGTTAGAAATTAGACAACCAACTAGACCAAGGAGCTTATCTTGTCTTGATAATTTTGCGCACAACTGTCGTAAAAAGTGTTATAGCGAGGTAATAGACTTTGCGCTATCGGACCACTCAGCTCAATTACTTAAAATATACGTGAATAAAACATGCATTCTTAATTCATGGCGAATAAAAAAACGAGACATGTCTAAAGTTAATATGACCAAGTTTAAAAAACACCTAAAAAGTTTATATTTTTTGGAGGTATACCTTTCTGACAATCCTAATGAGGCGTATGACATTTTTTTAGAGCAATTTCGTTTATTATATGATTTATGTTTTCCAGTCAAATTAATTAACATAAAACCCTCTAGAAAAATAAAGTGGGTATCAAAAGGTATAAGAATTTGTAGTAAAAAACAAAGGCGATTACTATGGAAATATAGGCAAACTCCTTCAGAAAAAACTAAAAAAGCGTTCCAACAATATTCTAAAACCTTTAAAAAAATTATTAAACTCACCCAAAAAGCACAAAACAACCACATCATTAAAAATGCTCAGAGCAAATCTAAAGCCTCTTGGCAAATAATTAAAGGTAGTAATCGAACTGCAGAACCAATTCTACAAATTAAAAAAGAAAACGCTATTATTAATAATCCTAAGGATATGGCTGAATGCTTTAATAACTTTTTTATTGACCAAATACAAAACTTAACTAATGACAATACGACAAACGAAATTATTGGCATAGAAAACAACCCACACTCAATATTTATGGCCCCAGCTCTACCTGAAGATATTGTGAGAGTTATTAAAACATTAAAAAATAAAAAAAGTGTCGGATACGATGGAGTAGCGACCAATGTGGTTAAATTCGTAGCAGATGTAATAGCTTCTCCCTTAAGCCATATAATGAATCTGTGCATAAGCCACGGCACATTTCCAGATAGCCTTAAAACTACAATTATTATACCAATACATAAAAAAGACAGTAAAGAAGAAATGTCAAATTATAGACCGGTAGCACTTACTTCTGTGTTTTCTAAAATTCTCGAAAAATGGAGTATGAATCTATAACTTCTTTCTTAAATAAATATAATATTCTTTGCAACGAGCAGAAAGGTTTCAGGAAAAATAAAAATATAAACATGGCTATTTATGACTTGTTACATACCATAATGTTGAATATTGACAATAAAACACCAGTTTGTGCAATATTTACTGACATGACTAAAGCCTTTGACTACGTTAAACATGACATTCTTCTGCACAAACTTGACAGGTACGGTATTAGAGGAAACATCTTGAGACTTATTGAATCTTACCTAAGCAATCGCAAACAACAGACAGAAATCACTAGGATATGTCCAAAAAGTAAGATACAATATAAATATTTATCGGAAAGTAGGATAGTCAAATTCGGAGTACCGCAAGGCACTGTTGTCGGACCCTTAATGTTTTTGCTTTACATAAATGACTTGCCTAGACAAATTCAACAGCCAATGGTATTATTTGCTGACGACAGCACGGCTATAGTTAAATGTACAGAAAAAGCGGTTTATGAAACAGATATAAATGACACATTAAGAAACATAATAAATTGGCTTTCTATAAATAACTTAATTATTAATTTGAAAAAAACAAAAGTAATGCATTTTTACCAGCGTTTACGTCCAGACGCTTTGACTATCGCATACAATGGACAAAGAGTTGACAATACAAATGTTGCAAAATTTTTAGGTATAATTATCGACAATCAACTGACATGGAAACCACAGGCCGAAGAGATCTGCAAGAAACTAAGCAAATCTGCATACATTTTATATAATTTGACAAAAAAAATTAACACTGACACGATTATTACAGCTTATCATGGTCTCGTTGTTTCTGTTTTAAGATACGGAGTAGTTTTTTGGGGTAATTGCAGTGAGAGAGAAAGGATTTTCAGAGCCCAAAAATATTGCATCAGATCAATGACTGGAATAAATTCAACAGACAGCTGCGTTCCTATATTCAAATCCCTGAACTTACTAACCTTTCCATCGCTCTATATTTTGGAAATGGCACTGTCTGTGAAAGGTAATCAAAACTTATTTTGTTCAAATATTGATCACTCAACGAGGCCAACATTAATAAGATCTCAATATAAAAATCTTTTACATACAGGTAAATTTAAAACAGCTCTGCTGAAAAAGAATATAATGTATATGGGGCCAGTGGTATACAATAAAATTCCTGATGCCATCAAAAATTGTACACTACAAATATTTAAAAAGAAATTAACTAAATTGCTTGCTGAAAAATGTTATTATACAATAGATGAATTTTTGAATGACAAATCCTTATGAATAAACAATGATTTTCCTCATGTAATGTTTGAATTATAATAAAATCATTCAGATTTTGATGGTATTATTTGACTAATTAATAACTTATTATTGTAATTGTATTATTGACTAATTATTAACTCATTATTGACATTGTATTATTGACTAATTATTAACTTATTTTGACATTGTTTACCTCTGAATGAATTTACAATTTGAATGATTTATAATTTTGATTGACTATTTTAATATTTTGACATTAGATAAATTTTTGGTTATGTATGGTTTATAAATTATTTCATAATTAATTCTACTTTGAAAATTTTGCATGCCTCACGGTAGAATGTATTGGATCCTTCTCCTATTTAACACCATATTTTTGTACCTACATTCTTAGCAAATAAATTATTTCATTTCATTTCATTTCATTTCATTAAACTAATACCAAAACTTAGGTCAAAGATATAAGGTACAGTCTGTAAAAATGGTTTAGCTGAAAATCTTACATGTCTTTGGGTGATTTCATCTGTTGTCAGATTCAACAGTTTTGCTTTTTTCCATACATTTTTGGAATAATTAAAATAGCACCCCATCTGACGGAAAAACAATTGAAATGGTGATGAAATGATACTTTGCAGCTAATTCAAAATATGTTAAAAATTTAACGGGTTTCCCCTCCAGCCAGGAATATTTTGTTTCAAAATTTCAAAGATTTTTTGAATGTTTCTTCTATTATATGTATTGTTTAGTAGTGCTACATCCCGTCTGGTAACTTTCCTATTTCGACAACTAAACAAAATACCATCACAAAAGTGCCGTTCCGTAACTATTTTGACTTTCATACATTGAGGCTCGTCAGGAATTGAAACAGGAGCAGCCACCTTAAATATATGCAAGCCTAGTACTTTGATCATAAGTAGGTCCTAAACAGATTTTGTTTGTTCAGACGGAACTGTTAGAATAAATAGGTTCCCCATTCCAGGACAACCGGTTCATCATCATCATCATTTCAGCCTAAAAGACGTCCACTGCTGGACATAGGCCTCTCCCAAGTGTCGCCACATTGAAATTTTGGGGGGTTTTGCCATCACCATTGCCATCGCCACGCTTAGCAGGCGGGTTGGCGATCGCAGTACGGTTGTTACAAAAGCACAGAGAACGCTGCTGCCCATTCTCTGGCAAGTCCCGTAGTCGCCTCTTACGACACCCATGGGAAGATATGGGATGGTGCTGTTCTTTACAACCGATTACTACATATTATTATGTGGTAATTTATTGTCATTATTTACTTTTAAAGCCCTTTTTGGGTCTCGTTGTTAACTTTACTAAAAACAGGTATTAGGAAAAAAATATTCAAGTAACTTTTGCTGAAATCGTTAATCCAAACCATTAAAATTGTTGTATCGTTTGAATATTGTCAATTTTCGCTCATTTCACGTCTGCAGTTTTTTTTTAAATCTACTTGGAAAAGGAGTATGTTGATTAATGTATAGCAAAAGCACGAAATCTAATTGCATTTTTTTTTTGGATTAAGAATGATTCAACTTAGGGAATACTGCAAGTCTCATCAGAATCGCTAGGTACAGTACATTAAAAAAAAAAAATTTGCTCTAATTTTATTTACCGGGGAGCAAACAGGGTAATACATTTGTATGGCTAAAGCACTGCTAGCCTTTTCTACACACTGCACACTGACTAAACGCAGTTAAACATCGAAGCAGGTGCTCAAAGATCTTGGTATCGCGACCGGTTGCAGGGAGTCTTCCACACGCTACAGAACCAGTTCAGTATGTTATACCTTAATAGGATGCGATCATAGACCTATAGTACGGGAGCCATTGCGCAAAGATTGCTCAATAATAGCTATGGATATTTGGAACGAAGGAAGCCTTTTGCCCTGCTGTGAGACACATCGTCATCAGCTTATAATGTTCCCCCTACTGGGACACAGGTCCTCTCTATGAGAGGGGGTGGGCTGTAATACACCGCGCGGGCCTCGTGCGGGTTTTGTAGATGTCACATGTCTTCGAATTTTTAGTTCTTGGACATGCCGGTATCCTCACGATGTTTTCATTCACCGTTTTTGAGGGCAGCGGTGATGAAATAAATTACACAAAGTAATTCGCCGGCCTGGGTTCGAACCCACGGCTTACTACTCGTAATTTGGGGGCTGCCACCACTGGGCCACCGCTGCTCTGTGAGACACAAATGTCTTTTAATAATGAAACATGCTCTATCTTTGAATTCCCCCATTTTCGAAGCAGCTGGCGCAAGTTCTCTGTTGTTCTATGGTTAAACTATTATTTGATATGATATTCAGCCCGTATAAAAAGACTTGTTCAGATTCAAGATTCTTTATTTGCATGAAATATTAGATTATGGTCTTATTAATTACCGATTACCATTATGGTCATAAGACCATAATGATAATCGGTAAGCTTACCGACTTCTCCTGTACTATGTACTCTCCCCGCCCATCCTGCACCCCGCTGCCATCCAGATGATATTACTGGATCACTATAACCAGTCTTAAGCTGATTTGGAAGTGTAATGTTGTATAAGATATTGTTTTTAATAATATAAATAGAAAATTAGTGTGCCTGAAACAGTGTCTTAATTAAAATAAGTATCTAACTAGGGTGAGTGATGTGCTTGTGTTTTTGTTTAGACTTTAGTGTGGGACGCAAGTGTATTTATTTAGAACATGGAAGACTACAGCTAACAAAAACAAACATGGGAACAAAAGTCACCAGAGTGCCAATTACAAATCCGCACGTATAGACATAAAATACAAATATCTGGTCTGAGCACAGAAACAAAAAACACACCGCTTTAATTAAAGTAAAGTTAAAAGTACTATACTTGGTTTAAAATTATAAGTAGTAATAGAGAAAATAATAAAAACATACAATATAACCTACCGCTACTTGAAAAATTTGAGGATTAAGCACCTTCTGTTAAGTTGTGTCGATAGTCTTGCGCTAGCGCATCCAGTTTCATCGTCTTGTGCTGGCGCAATCGCATCTACTTCGGAAAACCTCAAGCGGCGTAAATATAAGTAACCTTTTTAACTATATTTTCAAGCCAAAACTCTAGTACCGTGAAGTCAAAGTGCTGATAGCATCATTTCAGCCGAAAGACGTCCGACAACGATTAGTTCACACTGCCCATGATCCAAGTTGTGTTCTGTATGGTGTCGGACGTAAAGAATAGCATCATCCCATATCTTCCCGTGGGTGTTGTAAGAGGCGACTAAGGGACTTGCGAGAGAATGGGCAGCAGCGTTCTCTGTGCTTTTGTAACAACCGTACTGCGATCGCCAACCCGCCTACCAAGCGTGGCGATTATGGCGAAACCTCCCAACATGTCAATTTCGCGACACTTGGGGGAGGCCTATGTTCAGCAGTGGACGTCTTTTGGGCTGAAATGATGATGATGATCCAAGTGTTGGCTTTTACCTTGGTCAGAGGCTAAGAGTTGCCATTCAACGTGGCAACGCCGCCAGTCTCTTAGTCACATTACTAGTGGACAGTGTTGAGGAGTTATTTGACGCCATTTTTAGTTTATTGTTGATTTAGTTACTTTAGGTTATTTTATCTTGTGTATATGTTAACGGAAATGTATGAAATCCGTCATTGTATAAAATTCCTAGGAAATGTGTACAATTCCTAAAATCCATAGGATATGTATGAAATATTTTTTAATTAACACTTTTCCTAGGAAATCTATACATTTCCTAAACCGTGATAGGAAATGTATATCAGTAGTCATCGCTGCGCCGATCGCTATGTTCACTTCATACCTACGTGCATAGAGCGAGCGACGCGCGGCGCGGGCGGCACAGATCGGAGTGGGGGAATGTGTTGTTATTGCGTAATTCGTGGCAACGACGTTTAGTAGTGCCGCACAAACATTCGTTGCGAATCCATGTTTCTGTTGTTCATTATGGCGTCCGAGCCGCGCATCTCACTTATGAAAGATCGCTTTTATAAAGATCTAGCAACCGCGAGGAAGTTAACCAGTGCTAAGAATACTGTTTATATTGAAGACGAACGTTATAAAGTGTTGTTGGAAGAGGTTTCTAAGGCGAAAACAACTGCAAAAAAGACTTCTCGCGATTATTGGTTGTTACGGCGATATGATGTGCTTACTATTGACCAAAAAAGTAAGCTCATTTTTCCAGTTAAAGATACTGGAAGCAATATTCTTTACTACGCATGTGATAGCGAGTTGTTTGACATATTACACGACGCACATACAAGGATTGGCCACGGTGGAAGAGACCGTATGATGAAAGAGGTATGGAGTCAATTCAAAAATATTACGCGTAAAGATATTGAATGCTATCTTCAATACTGTGAACCATGTCAACAAAAGCAAAAAGGCATTAAGAAGGGTATTGTTGTAAAGCCTATCATATCGTCTGAGTTTAACTCTAGATGCCAAGTAGATTTAATAGATTTTCAGTCGCAACCTGATGGCGATAACAAATTCATACTTGTTTATCAAGACCACTTGACAAAATTTGTTGTTTTAAGACCACTCAAATCAAAACGAGCTGAAGAAGTGGCTTATACTTTATTAGACATATTTACTCTACTGGGTGCCCCTGCCATTCTACAGTTCGACAATGGCAGAGAGTTTTCTAACAGAATCATTGAGAATTTAAAAACATACTGGCCTACTTTAAAAATTGTCCATGGAAAGCCTAGGCATTCACAAAGTCAGGGGAGTGTAGAAAGGGCTAATCAAGACGTGGAGAATATGTTGACCACTTGGATGCAAGACAACGATAATTCACATTGGAGTGAGGGTATAAGATTTGTGCAACTCATGAAAAATAGGGCTTTTCATGCTGGTATCAAGCAATCTCCATATGAAGCTCTGTTTGGATGTAAAGTAAAAGTAGGCCTATCGTTACCGAACGATTTCACACAAAGCGTTGAAACTGAAGAAGATCTGAAGGACCTCTTACAGCACCTTAAACAAAATGAACTGGATCCAAAAGTCTCTAATATTGATGTTCCTGAAGTATATGCGGAGCCAAACCAAATCCATAACGATAATTCGGAACAATGTGGAGCAAACACGCAACGTCCAGCCACTGCTCAAAATAAATGCAGCGTTTGTTTACAAGAAACTACTGGAGCTCATGCTTGTAGAGAATGCGGATGTGCAATCCATGCAATTTGCGCTGCTGCTGAAAAAACGGCAGAAGAAGGATGTGGGTCAAAAGTACTGTGTCCATTGTGCTCAAAAAAAATTGAAGCAGTTAAAAATCGTCAAAGCGCAAGGAAAAACTTACAACAACAGGCAAAAAAAATGTTAAAAACGAGTGACAAGAAGTTTCCTCCAGTATCTGTTGGCACATCGGTGAGGATTTCTGTACCAGAGGTTGATAGGGGACGTGGTGATGCACGGAATATTATAGGTGTAATCTTGGATAAAACTGATGATGAGTTATATCAAATTGGTACGAAGAATGGAATGATTAAACAAAGATATGCTAGATCTCAATTTACTGTTTGTCCAAAAAATATTCTGCATATCAATAATATACCGAATACGGAATTTCACTGCACTCAGTTGCAAATATACAGTCAACTGGAACCGGACAAGGATTCAAAAAGTGCCTTTGTAAGAAGGATTGTAACACATCAAGGTGTCTTTGTTATAAAAATAAACTTTTGTGCAATTCTAAATGCCATTCCAGCTTATCTTGTAAAAATAAATAATTTTAAAAGCGTCCACTCTAGTGCCATACTAGTTAATTATAATCTTATAGTAAACTAAACGTTCCAAGATATTTTATTTATACTGTGATTAATTAATGAAAGACTGATTATATTTTAATTATTGATAGGGAAATTTTTAAAAGAATTTAGTATTTTTTAAATTTTATCTGTGTAGATGATTGTTCAAGTTCAATTATAATAAACAAAAAGGAGAAATTATGTTTTACGATTTGATTGTTACTGATTATAAAATTAAGATTTTGTCTTATGGATCTCAATTAACCTGATTAGATACTTAATGACGGACTGATTTTGTAAGAAAATGTAAGTTTTAGACGACATTTATTATTCAAACTTTATCTGTAAGCTAAACAAATTCAAGTTTGATCGATAAATAATCAAATACGATTATTAGTTTTCTGACAAGTCCCTCTTATTAAATAAATCGTTATGATTCTCAGTTAACCGTTTTTTATTTATTCTTCGGTGCTTGGTTTTTAATTTTATACATTTCCTTCTGTCATATAGGAATTGTATAGAGTTCCTAGGAAATGCATATAATTCCTAGGAAATGTATGGAGTAAAAAATAATTATGATACTATTTAACACATTTCCTACATAGACTCGGAATTGTATACATTTCCTAGGAATTGCATACAATTCTTAGGTTTCACACAATTCCGGTAACATAATATATCTTGTTTATTTATCTAGAGCCAAGATTAATTGAATGTATAGTTTATTATTCGTCTTCAATTTCAGAGTTCCTTCAACACTTAAACAATGATTTGTTTGCTTGTGATGCTGTTGGTACCTAGTGGATTAAATTATATACACGCAACAGACATCCTGTACAAAGACTTCAAGCCGTGTGATGATACCAATATTACAGCTCGAATGTATCGGCATCAATTATCAGAAGAGCAAAAAAATCAATACCATTTGCTAATACCAATACCAGCTGAGACTGAACATTTGATTTTGAAATTCGATACGTCAGCAACAATTAAGTTGATACAGGTAAGTCTCATACGACACAGCTCGTCAGCCCGGTCGGGTGGTGTAACGAATGTTATGTCGCATTGGTTGTATGAAATCTCAGGCCCTAGCACGAGTTTTGATGGTAATCGTAAAGGAAATACGTCGAGTTTTTAATCGAAAATATATTTATCCAATAACATTTTAGTTTAATTATTTGCCAAAAGCACAATCAGTAACATCCATTGATATGAATACATGCATAAAATTGGGAATGATCACTTTTTTTTTCTTTGACTGTCAGGTAAATTATTGAAAAGTATTGGACACGTATTTTTTCTTTTTTCACGTGGTCATAAAATAACGGAGATATATTGAGTTGAAGCCGAGTCGAATCCGACTCGGCTGGGCAGCGTTCGGGAAGCTGCGTGGTATCTTCTCGGCCAACTTACCGCAGTGTCTCAAGACGAAAGTTTATGACCAGTGTGTGTTGCCAGTGATTACATACGGGACCGAAACGTGGCCGCTCACAATGGGCCTCATCAGAAGGCTCAAAGTCACCCAAAGGGCAATGGAGAGAGCTATGCTCGGAGTTTCCTTGCGTGATCAAATCAGAAATGAGGACATCCGCAAGAGAACCAAGGTTACCGACGTAGCCCGAAGAATTGCCAGACTTAAGTGGCAGTGGGCAGGGCACATTGCTCGCAGAACAGATGGCCGATGGGGCCGAAAAGTTCTGGAATGGCGACCGCGAACCGGGAGACGATGCGTTGGAAGGCCTCCCACTAGGTGGACCGATGACCTGGTGAAGGTTTCGGGGATCCGCTGGATGCGAGTCGCACGGGACCGATCAATGTGGCGACACTTGGGGGAGGCCTATGTCCAGCAGTGGACGTCTTTCGGCTGAAATGATGATGATGATGATGATTGAGTTGAAATGGCGCATGACGTCACTTGTAGGTGATTTTTATACCTACTTGTGACGTAGTGAGCCCCCACTCTCCAACTGTAATGAGTTTTAACTAAGTATTTCTTTGATATTTTGATAAAACAAAAATACGTGTCTAATATTTTTGTATTACCTGTCTGACGGACAAAATAGAATTTAATTTTCTTTACCCAGTATTATACCCTATCATGAAAATGATTTCTGTGAAACGGGTAATTTTAATTTTAAAATCGACGTAATTACGATAAGTTTACACCGCGCTCGTGATAATGCACCGTGCTCTGCACAACACCGCCCGATGCTTGTTTTTTGGAGATGGGAAGAGAAATTTTCAATTTATCTATTTTCTTAGACAATTTATCTAAACTAATATTATTAAGAGGAAAGATTTGATTGTTTGTTTGTTTGTTTGCATTGAATAGGCTCCGAAGCTACTGGTCCGATTTGAAAAAATCTTTTAGTGTTAGATAGCCCATCTATCGAGGAAGGCTATAGGCTATATATCATCACGCTACAACCAATAGGAGTGGAGTAGCAATGAATAATGTTGCGAAAACGGGGAAAATGTGACGCAAACGAAGTTGCGCCGGACAGCTCGTACATTCATAAAATAGGGAATGATCACTTTTTTTTTCTTTGACTGTCGGGTAGATTATTGAAAAGTATTGGACACGTATTTTTTCTTTTTTTCACGTGGTCATAAAATTACGGAGATATATTGAGTTGAAATGGCGCATGACGTCACTTGTAGGTGATTTTTATACCTACTTGTGACGTAGTGAGCCCCCACTCTCCAACTGTAATGAGTTTTAACTAAGTATTTCTTTGATATTTTTATAAAACAAAAAATACGTGTCTAATATTTTTGTATTACCTGTCTGACGGACAAAATAGAATTTCATTTTCTTTACCCAGTATTATACCATATTATGAAAATGATTTCTGTGAAACGGATAATTTTAATTTTAAAATCGACGTAATTACGTTACGTTTACACCGCGCTCATGATAATGCACCGTGCTCTGCTGATCACACAACACCGCCCGGTGCTTGTTTTTTGGAGATGGGAAGAGAAATGGTCAATTTATCTATTTTCTTAGACAATTTATCTAAACTAATATTATAAGGAGGAACGGTTTGATTGTTTGTTTGATTGCATTGAATAGGCTCCGAAACTACTGGTCCCATTTGAAAAATTGTTTCAGTGTTAGATAGCCCATTTATCGAGGAAGGCTATAGGCTATATATCATCACGCTACGACCAATAGGAGTGGAGCAGCAATGAAAAATGTTGCGAAAACTGGGAAAAAGTTGCGCCGGACAGCTAGTATTATCTATTTTCATAGTATTTATCTTTAAAAATAATTGTTTTAAAATTATAAAAAAATATGTAGGGTTGTCCAAATAGTGACCTCTTTCCCAGGGTTGTCCGAAAATACCCCATGTATGTTCCGCGATACTTTAGGCTCCAAAAAAGCTAAGCTTAAAGCTCCAAATACTTTTTTCAGCCGGGAAGAAGAATATTTTTATCGCGATTCCAAAATACAATGAATCAATTTTATATTAGATTTCTCAAAGAACCCAGCGATAAACTATTGAATTGTACGGTTCTTGGACACCGACGAGAAATCATACCTTATATTCGAAACATTATCCTGGACGAACACGAGCTTTGTAAGAATCCGAAAACTGTAAGTACATAATTTTTTTTACACTTAGTCCTTACCCAAGCTAGGAGGAGCTCGTGCCTAAATAACAACCCCTGCACGGGTCGATCTTCAAGGTTAAGCCTTGCCAAGGTCAGCCCGTGGATGACTTGACCTGACCATCCATCACATAGGCACCGAGTACTTGCGTATGGGAGGAAATCGTAGGCCCGACAATAAGTCGTTGCTGACTACAAAACATTTACAAGCAGTTGATAAGCTATCTGGTTGGCTGTTACTTGGTGGTGAGGGTTGAGGGAACGCACTAGTCACATTTTTGATAGTGCTCCAAGCTTTTTTCTATTATGAGTCATATTTATACTGGCTACAGTGTTGATCCACCTCTCCTCTGTTTTCACCTAATTGTGATAGCAGTATATCTCCAGCGAACGCTAAGTTTCCTCTGAGAAAGGGTCAGTTCGATACAATGAATCATATCGGCTGAGCAGTTCACAGAAGTCTGTCGATAGCCCTGGAATGTAAGAAGTCCTGCAACCCCTTGGGATGTGTCTTCGAGACGTAGTCAATAAATTTGTAGTAGTTTTGCGGGGATGGCAGGACATACAATCCAATTACTGAGTAACATGACACTCGACTGTTTGTCAGACTATCAGGCGTCTCGTAACGATAAGAGGGCTCATTCCATATGACTTGGACCAATAATGTACTGACGACCGGAGGGGAAATATCAATCAAAGTCCCAGGTCAGCAGCCAGTCCAGAATTCAGTCCTGTCCGATTGACCGCGTCTTTACACAGAATTTACGCATTTCAGGGCTACTTAAACGATTTTACCGAAAAAATTAATGCATCTGACGTTTCTTCTGCCATGAAACTGATCTTGGCTAACGTAAACAAAAAGACTGATGCACGTAGCCAGCCTGATGCATCTATCATACATTTCCCAAACGAAGACAATGATGCATTTTACACAGTACCAAACACAACAGAAGAAAGACTTGCACTTTTAAACGAGCTTTTCCCGGCGCCAAATAAAATTGAAGAAAAAACGAATGCACCTGACGTCTTACTTTCTACTATTCCAAATCCCCCTTCTCTTTCTATACTATCAAATGTTTCACAAAAAGAAGAATTAAGGCCTAGTCAAGAACCATCATGCGGAAGACCAAAATTGATGCATATTGAGCTGATAGTTCATGGACAATCTACCAAGTATGGACACTGGCCGTGGCATGTTGCTATATTTAGGATAAAAGTATCATCTCTTGAGTATATCTGTGGAGGAACTTTGCTGTCGAAGACTATGGTTCTAACAGGTAATTTTTTTTTTTTTGTGATCAGAAATCATAAATTCCAATGAATTTTATGTTCAGCTAATAATTTAAGGGATATTTTTAAATTCACATATGTATAATTTTTCAGTAAACTGGGTAACTCCACTAATTAACTGAATGCATACCAGAAATACGAATGCTGTGCAAAAAACCAATTGGTTAACTAAACATATCCTACAAAACAAAAAAAAAAATCACACAAAACGAGTTGACCTTTTTTATCGTATTCACACCAAAAACGTGTTGTTATAAAACAAAAATACGAATTGTTTATCAAAAATACTAACTTGCACTCTAAATGCCAGCTAAAACTGGTCATTTTGTATAAACGTCAACGTTTGATGATATGGCCATCCACGTTTGGCCATATCATTAATGGGGTTAGGGAGCAACTCGTCCCACTCAAAAAAAAGAGTAGAATTGGTCCTTGGTCCCACCAAGGACCAATTCAATTCAATTTCTTTTTCGATAGGGGTTAACTGGGTCCAGAGAATTCGGATGCAAGAGCGAGCGAAGCGTGCTCTGGACTTGGGGCACCCCGACTCGGACAGGTTAGGTTCGAAGGGAATGGCGGGGTCTAGTGAGCGAGCGGAGCGAGCGAACAAAGACCCCGACATCCCCTTCGTGTAAGGATACTGTAAACCCTGCAGACAGAAATAGGAGCTCCGCGTAGTGGGGCTACGTCGACTACGCTTTAAAAAACAAAATTTCCTATTATCAAATAAGAAAAGGTTGGATTGGTTCGCATCAATCGCAGTGTAGATTCAGTTCAGTAAAATATCTCTGAAAATACAAATAAACAGTATATTTAATTTATTTAGTGTGCATAATTTGTGTGCAAGTCAGTATTTTTGGTTTAACTTTGAAATATTTTGTCCGAAAAAAGGGAATATACAGATATCGATTTAATTACATGCCATAATTTAATCCGTGTGTTTAAATCCTATGACACTGAGCAATAATATCATGGCGTGTCTTTATATTATTGAAAGGTTGTTAGTAATCCTACCCAGAGATTACGTTTTACAAACTTAGAACAAATAATTATAACTCTTAACACGATTGCTATGAATTTAAATTTTTCTTTATTCTATGTTCTCATATAATACGAAGCTCCATTTTCATTAATATTCTTCCTTCCAGCGGCTCATTGTGCTTCTATAAGGGGTAGTGCAGTTGTACCGGAAGCTTTCAGAATTGGTCTTGGGAAGCTTCATCTTTTTAGTGCAGATGTAGGAACACAGGAAAGGGAGGCAAGTATACCTTTGGTTCAAGCAATAGTGAAATCATGGATGTACAGACAGCGTCAGTATGTGCTAACCCCTCTACAGCCCGGCCGAGTACGCCAGGGGGGTAACTACTTAATGACGCTGTCTGTACAAAGACCCTTACTGAGCCGAAGCGACTTTTTTAATATATTTTTCATTATTTTGCGAAGTGCACACTCTATGTCAAACCCCTTCTAGTTACGGAGATATTGGATACTAAACTTGTGACTTTTGAAAAGTTGTTTTTAATGCTATAACTAGTGATCGGATATTGGGATACATATTTACCTAAAGTACGATCTTTCCTGGCAAAAGGTACAAAAGTATGGAAGCGGCTATTTAAATGCCATTTTTTGTCGCGGGATTGCGAAATTTCATAATTCTTTAATAGTTATAAAATGTATTACTCAAAATATCGTAACGAATATTTTAAATTTATTTAAAACCTGGCAAGTTTGTTGAAAATAACAAGGAAAAAAATATATTATAAACGTATTTTTGTGCTGAAATGTCGAATGCTAGAACAAAATGGTAAATATGTCGGGGCATAATTCATTTGGAGCTAAACGAAAAAGTAACTAGACTAGTTTTTATTTTTTTAAATAAACTCCTTTTCCTTTCATACTGACGCGCATTCCATACTAGTCAACACTCAAACTTTAATTAGGTAAACATGCATCCGAATATCCGATCTCTAGTATAACTTTACTTTAGATACTTCCTTAATCCATGTACTATATAAAACGTGATTTATCACCTCAAAAAAAAACCGTCCTCATATTTTTTTTTAATGATTTCCAGATTGGCCACTGAAGTTTCTATACATGAGGAAGGTGTTCTGCTGGATTGTTGAAGTGAAACTATAGTCACTGCTTTTTTTTTCCAGGTCTTTCAAGTAGTTATACATCCTAAATTCGATGAAATGACACTTGACCATGACATCGCTTTACTGAAGCTGAAATCAGAAGCATTTTTTACTGATTATGTTCGACCAGCCTGCCTGTGGAATGATCTTTTTAAAATAAAGCTTCCTAATCAGTCCATTTTTGGAACGGTATGTAACAAATTTGCTTACCTATAATACTTTTATTAAGAGGAGGCTCCCTAAATTTTATGTTAATTTGCATTAATATTCTGAAGATTGCTTGGCCTTTATGTCTAAAATAAATATTAACAGTAAGAAAATATAGTTTACTATTCAGTCACAAGATATTTTTTCTCTAGATCAATTATGACTTCAGTTATAAACGAAATAAGAAATGAGACTTACGGCATTTAGTTTCGAGCTCGAACGCGATCAAAGAGCGCATGCGGTATTCAACTTTAATACGGCTTGCATAGCGTCTAGCACCATAGCGTAGAGTGGCGGGGTGCATGGGGCGGAGCTTGCATAGAAATTATTTTAGAGTGCCTGCTCTTAATACTAAGTGGGCTTGCGTCTGGCTGCAACTCGCCTGATGTGAAGCGATCATGCGGCCTAGCGTTGATCACGCTTGCCAAGAAGAAAACGATTCACTCGAACGTTGAAGACAACCAGATTAGAGTGATCAGATACCGCTTTGTTCTGCTATGGAGCGGGCCATGCTTGAAGTCTATCTGAGGGATCGTATCCGGAACGAGGTGATCTGACAGAGAACCAGAGCATAGCCCACAGAATAAGTAAGCTGCCATATTAGCCATAGAACCGATGACCGTTGGGGTAGACGTGTTCTTGAGTGGAGGCCGCGAATCGGCAAGCGTAAGGTGGGACGCCCTAGGCTCGGTGGAGCGATGATCTTCGCAGGGTAGCTGGTAGCAACTGGATGAGAGTTGCCGAGAATCGAGTTAAGTGGCGAACGATTGGAGAGGCCTATGTCCAACAGTGAACTGCAGTAGGCTGATGATGATGATGATTACTGCTTTGTTCTTACTTGGGTTGACCGTACGAGGACCTCGTTGTCGAGGTCGGTTGGCGAATTAGACAGCCATACATTTTGTATTTGTCATGGTCTCTATAACCAGGTTTCTTACTTACGTTTATGGCTGTTGCGATGTTTTAGGAATAGATATCTAAAAACTGCCGACTGTCGGCTGCCTCGTGGGTCTAGTGGTCACAAAAGCGACTGCTGAGCATGCGGTTTTGGGTTCGATTCCCGGGTAGGACAAAGTGTTATTGAGCTTTTCCATGAGGAATTTCTCAGTAGCAGCCATGGATTCTGGATTGCAACATACAACTTAAACATAACTGGCAAAATGTGGGTGTACTATTCAGTACACCTGTGCTTAATCCTTTGGGAATTACAAGCTTGATTTTATATATGCTTATACAAGGTGTTATTTTGCATCCTCATCAAATTCAAGGAGGTAACTATGCTAATGATTCTCGACCCGAAGCAATAATAAAATGGGTAGTTTACTTTTTAGGGTTCCGTAGCCGAATGGCAAAAAACGGAACCCTTATAGATTCGTCATGTCTGTCTGTCTGTCTGTCTGTCTGTCTGTCTGTCCGTCCGTATGTCACAGCCACTTTTTTCCGAAACTATAAGAACTATACCGTTGAAACTTGGTAAGTAGATGTATTCTGTGAACCGCATTTAGATTTTTATACAAAAATAGAAAAAAAACAATAAATTTTGGGGGTCCCCATACTTAGAACTGAAAACCAAATATTTTTTTTTCATCAAACCCATACGTGTGGGATATCTATGGATAGGTCTTCAAAAATGATATTGAGGTTTCTAATATCATTTTTTTTTAAACTGAATAGTTTGCGCTAGAGCCACTTCCAAAGTGGTAAAATGTGTGTCCCCCCCCCCCCCTCTAATTTCTAAAGTAAGAGGAGGAAAATTCTGAAAATATTTAAGATTGTAGAGCGTAAAAAAAACTATCAACGAAAATTGGTTTCAATAAGATATGATTTTCAGTTTTTGAGATATGGGACTTTTTCATAAAACTGCAGCAGTAACTTTGTTTTTCATAAACATACTATGAAAAACAAATTTAGTTTTGCGGTTGAGTGGAAGTTTACTAACTAATACTACTAACTAATGAATGACAGTTCAAAATATTTTTATTATATTGTTTGGGGCTATGGAACCCTGTGTGCGAGTAAGACTCGCACTTGGCCGGTTTTTTACTTATGTACTGAAATCGGTAAGTGTAAACCACCCTATTTTAAACGCAACCCGTCTGATTCTCGCCCTATAACCAAGCTTTCACACATTCAAACAATCTCAATCGTTTATTCGATAATTTTTTATTCCCAAAACCACGATATGGGGGTTATTCTGATATACTGACAAACTTAAACGACCAAAAAAAATCACCGTTTCTTCATATTTAACTAGGTACCGTAATTTAAACTGATTATTTATATATTTTGTGACAACCTCCTGAATTTTGACGAGGATGCAAAACAACAACTTGTATAAGAACAGACGGCAATATACAGAGTGTATCTTTTTACAACAACAGCTCCTTTTATTATTAACTTTCCAGGTGGTGGGTTGGGGATTCAACCAAAAAGACTCTTTGGCTTCCACTCTACAGCAAGCAACCATGCCTATACAATCAGAACTGACCTGCTTGAGGAGTAACCCAACATTCTTTCATCAGAAACTGAACATCTATAAGTTTTGTGCTGGATTTGGTAACGGTAAGTATCATCATCATCATCAGCTTATAATGTTCCTACTGCTGGGACACAGGCCTTCTCTCTATGAGAGGGATTGGGCTGTAATCCATCACGCGGGCTCAATGCGGGTTGGTAGATGTCACATGTCTTCGAATTTTTAGTTCTAGGATATACCGGTTTCCTCACGATGTTTTCCTTCACCGTTTTTGAGGGTAGCGGTGATGAAATAAATTACACAAAGTAATGTGCCTGCCTGGGTTCGAACCCACGGCTTACTGCTCGTATGTCGGGACTGCCACCGCTGGGCCACCGCTGCCCTCACGGTAAGTATGCTTTATTCAAATATTTGAACTAACTTTTACAGCACACAACACCCAAAAATAATTTGTCAAGTCATGTATCAATGTTCGTCAAATCACATGAAGACCATGCAAATTGGTGTATGAGATAGCAGCGTTTTATGCAATTGCATAATACAAACATGCAAATGTATGTGTGTATATGTGTTTAATTATTACGTAGAATTCTTTCAGTACTCCCTATTTCTAAAACTGCTAAGCATTCTCTTTGTTCATATAAAAAAAAAACTAGATACTGCCCGCGACTTCGTTCGCGGGTTCTTTATGGGTATATAAAAATAGATGTTAGCCGATTCTCAGACCTACTCGAAATGCACACAAAATTTCATACAAATCGTTTCAGCCGGTTTGGAGGAGTATGGTAACTAACATTGTGATACGAGAATTTTATTTATAACCAGCTGTCCCGCGCAACTTCGTCACATTTTCTGACTGTCAAAGTTCTGCAAATGGCAGCTTAACGCTTAACGTGATTTTCGAGGCACGAAGGAAACTCGGTATGTAATTATGGTTGCCCATCGACGGACCGACTTCGGCAAGCACGGCTTAACCTTGAAGATCGACCCGTGCGGCTGTTATTAATTAGCTCCTCATGGATCTCAAACGATCATGGATATACAACTCTGCCTAACCCTTAATAACAGGCATGATGTTATGTTATAATCTACTTTAGGGGTATGAGGAACAGGGTGTAAAGTTCCTCGACACTCCGTTGAAAAGGGAGGATCCTCTGACCAGACAGGTGTTGTGTCTGGTGGGCAACTGCCCGACAGTTGTTGTCGGGTTTCTCTAATATATACTCTTACTAGCTGTCCGGCGCAACTTCGTTTGGGTCACATTTTCCCCGTTTTCGCAACATTTTTCATTGCTGCTCCACTCTTATTGGTCGTAGCGTGATAGAATATAGCCTATACCCTTCCTCAATAAATAGCCTATCTAACACTGAAAGAATTTTTTAAATCGGACCAGTAGTTTCGGAGCCTATTCAATGCAAACAAACAAACAATCAAATCTTTCCTCTTTATAATATTATATCTCTTTATTCATTTTCTGTACATATCCTTTACATTTTTAAATATTTTTACAAAAGAACATATAAAAAAAAACATTTAAAAATATAAAAAATAGTAGCCCACCAGCATCGGGAACAGGGTCCGGGCTACCGGTGGTCAGGGCTCTTGAGAGAGGAACCTCCTCACAATACGTGCCGTGTCCAGAAGTACTGCTTTCTGAATCAAGCCCTTGATCCAGCTGTCAAGCGAAAGACTCCGCAGATGTTTGTCGAAGCTTTTAGCTATTAAGCCATTGGCCGACACGACTATCGGCACAAAGACTGCTGTTGTCACGTCCCACATGTCGACAACCTCGCGAGCCAGATCTAGATACTTGAATTGCTTATCTTTCTCTGCTTTCACGAGGTTCTCGTCATGCGGGACCGTTATATCAACAATCATTGCGCGACGCTCCAATCGATCTATCAAGACAATGTCAGGCTTATTGGCAACAATAGTCCTGTCAGTGACGATAGATCGATCCCAATACAACGTGATATTACCATTATCGAGAACTGGGTCGGGCGCATACTTATAGTATGGCACTTCTGATTCCACAAGGTTGTATTTCAAAGCAAGTTGCTGATGGATAATCCTGGCAACAAGGTTGTGTCTATGCAAGTACTCTCCGTTAGCTAGACGAGAACTGTGATATCGGAACGCAACAGTTTATATTAATTGTCTATGCCTTGTATTTGTCTATTGTCCTTTCGTTTTGCTGTCTCGCTCTCTCGCAACTAAGTAGCCATGTTGAACAAAGGTACATAAAAACTTGTAGAGAATTAAATACAATTTTAATAAATAAAAGTGTTTATCTCAGTATACAACAGTTTGGCGACGAGCATTAAAGAACCCGTTTTAAGAAAAATATAAAGTTTTCGCAAAAATTAAAGTGAAAAACACAATATTCAACAAAAACAAAAACCAGCGACACGCTTCGTTGTGAAGTTAGCTCCAAATTGACTTGCGTTGCATCTTGCAAACAGAGTGACGATCCCAGAGTCCACCATCTTAGCTAATTCGCTGTTGACTAATGTCACGTCTGTTTACAAAGTACAATTGAAGAAAATAAATGACTACTTGGATTTATAAATTAAATAAGTCCCAATTGGAAGAACAACTATCAGAGTATGGTATTGACACCAAAAACGAAACGGTTGATGAACTACGGAAACTACTAAGCAACTACTGGAAAGAACAATTAAAAACTCAGGCCACCAGTCCTCCACAAACAAAGATAATCATGTCAAATTATGATCTGAAATCATTTAGCGGCGAGTGTTGGGAATCTTTTGAACAACAACTACAATGTATAATTACATTAAATGAGGTTCCGGAAACAAAAAAAGTACCATTGTTGCTGACCAAAATTACACCGGAAGTTTTTCAAACTTTGACTTGTTTGTGTGCGCCTTTGAAACCAATTGATTTAACATTTAAAGAACTGTGCACAACACTAACAAAAAAATATACGAAGAAACAGTCTTCAGTTTTAGACAGAGCCACATTTCGCAGTCGGAATCAATTGCCAACAGAAAGTGTCGAAGAATATGTATTGGCATTAAAAAAACTAGCAGGAGTATGCAGTTTCAAAGATATGAATGACCAGATAAGAGAGAAGTTCATTGATGGGGTGCATTCAAGGCTGATAAAGTTTGAATTATTGAAAAGTGATGCTAATCTTAGTTTGGAACAAACAGTGATGCTGGCACGGACTGTGGAATCCGCCTTAGTGCATACCATCAGTAAGAAGGAAACAGAGGTATCCGAAATGTTTTTTAATGAAAAAAATACAAAACCGAAGCACAATAAATTTAAAACAAAGAAAAATCAACAACCAAAAGAGAAGGAGGTTAGATGTTTTTGTTGTGGCAACAATGGCCACGTTAAGTCGGAATGCAGATTGATCAAGAAGTTCTGTTCGGAGTGCGGGAAACAAGGACACCTTTTCAAAGTTTGTTCGAAAAACCCACGGAAAGCATATTCAATTGAGAAAACTGATCATGAAACCAAGCCAGATATAGATGATGACATTGAAGCTTCTGTTGGGCAGTTATTCAATGAGTATGAGTTGTACTCTGTTAATGTAAGTAAGGTACCCCCACATTATATTGGTATAAATGTTGAAGGAGTATATTTAGATTTTATGTTAGACACTGGTTCTGAGGTGACAGTAATTCCGTTGAAAGACAAGGTCAGGCTGTTCAACCAGTTAGTAATTGAGGATACCAATGTAAGATTTAAAAATTTTGACCAAACCATCTCAAAACCAGTTGGTTTATTGAAAAATATAACAGTAAAATATAACAAAACGGTGAGATATTTGAATGTTTTTGTAGCACATGATAATGTTCCGCGAATAATAGGTCGTGACTGGTTAAGATCATTAGATTTGTGGCCTCCATCATTAATGGAAACTAATACTATGACTAAGCATTCAGATACTTACTCACATATAACTAAAACTGTTTCAGAAGCAGAAAATGTAATCAAAGAGAAGTTCGCAGAAGTATTCAGCCCAGGGTGGGGAAACTTTAAAGGTGAAGTTATTATGTTACAATTAAAACCGGATGCAAAGCCGAAGTGCCTACCACCACGACGTGTACCATTTGCATTAAAGGACAAGGTAAAACTTGAAATTTCTCGTTTGTTACAAAATAGTAGAATAACACCAGTGACATACAGTCAGTGGGGTACTCCGGTGGTTCCTGTATTGAAAACAGATGGATCAGTAAGGCTGTGTGGTGATTACAAGGTTACCTTGAATCCGCACTTAGAAATTGACCATTTTCCTTTACCCCATATTGATGAAATCTTTAACACGCTTAAGAATGGAGAATACTTCTGCGAGCTTGATCTGAAAGAGGCGTACCTACAGGCACCCTTAAGTCCTGAGTCTCAGGAGCTTACTACTATTATAACTGAAGAAGGTACATATAAATACCTATACTTACCTTACGGTGTAAGTACAGGACCAGGTTCTTTTCAGCGACTGATGTGTAAAAAGCTTGCTAACATACCAAATACCGTCGTGTTCATAGACAATATATATATGGCAGGATATGATGTAAATGATATGCTAAATACCTTGTGTCAGGTCCTATCTAAACTACAAGAATGTCAGTTTAAATTAAAACTCCAAAAGTGCAGGTTTTTCAAAAAAAGTATTGATGTGTTTGGTTTTAGAGTAACCAAAAATGACATAAGCATTATTAAATCAAATGTTGAACCATTGATGAGAACAAAAGCACCCACTAGCATGACATTGTTAAGGTCTTTTTTGGGAAAAATTAATTATTATAATAGGTTTTTAAAAGGCATGGCTGGTATGTTGGCACCATTGTATGATATTATTAAGAAAAATAAATTTGAGTGGACCCCAGATTGCAATAAAGCTTTTGAAATAATCAAACAGAAATTATCTTCTGTAAACAATTTAAGACATTTTGACTCAAATTTACCATTAATTTTAACGTGTGACGCGTCAGAAACGTCTTTAGGTGTTGTATTGTCGAACAGAGATTATGATGGTACTGTTAGACCAATTGCATATGCAAGTAAGAAATTAAACTCTGTAGAAATAAAGTATTCAACGATAGATAAAGAAGCAATGGCAATTATCTTTGGTGTGACCAAATTTTATAACTATACTTACGGTCGTTATTTTGAGTTAGAAACTGATAATGCAGCATTAGTAAGAATATTTGGGCCCACCAAAGGTATTCCTAAAATGGCAGCAAAAAGGCTGCAACATTATGCGATTTTTCTGTCAGCATTTAATTATAAGATTAGGCACATCAGTACCACAACAAACCCTGCAGATTTCTTGTCACGTGCATTAATTAACCAAAGTACAGATAATGTTAAATTACATTCGATTTGTATTAGTGCTAATGTAAGTAATATCTACCATGTAAACAACTCAAATATCGATAAATTAGACTGGAAGACTATTCAGACTGAAACAAAAAAAGATATAATCTTGTCAAAAACTATTCGACATGTGTTAGATGGCTGGCCAGATAAGAAATTCATTGATAAGGAACTCCTATTTTTTTATAACAGAAGGGATGAAATTAGCACTGACAGAGGATGTTTATTTTGGGGTTACAGAATCGTAATCCCCATTGTATTACGTGAATCAATTCTTTCAGAGCTACACAAAAGCCACTTTGGCATTGTTCGTATGAAGCAAGTAGCTCGATCATATTTTTGGTGGCCGGGATTAGATTCAGAAATAGAAAATATTACAAAGAAGTGTGTAATCTGTCTAAATAACAATAAAAATCCACCAAAATCACAACTTAAACCTTGGCCTGTACCGCCATCAGCATGGTACCGACTTCACGCCGATTTTTTGGGACCATATTATAATAAAATGTTTTTAGTGGTTGTGGACAGCTATTCTAAATGGCCTGAGGCTTTTGAAATGACTAATATTGGCGCAACGAGTACAATTGGAATATTCAAAAAGTTATTTTCCACTTTTGGTTTTCCAGTCCACTTAGTAACAGATAACGGCCCAACTTTCACTAGTACAGAATTTGAGAGCTTTTGCCAACTTACAAATATAAAACATACATTTTCACCCCCGTATCATCCAGCAACAAATGGAGCAGCAGAGAGATTTGTAGACACATTTAAAACCCATGTGACGAAAATTAAGGAAAGTGGTAGCACACTGAGTTCAGCTGTTAACTTATTTTTGTTTGATTACAGAAATTTACCCCAAAGTACTACTGGTATAACACCAGCTAGGTTAATGCTGGGTAGAGAGCTTAGGAATCGATTCACGTTGTTAAGGCCACCACCAATAACTGAAAAATCATATGAAATGCAAGAAAAATCTAAACAATATTATAAAGGAAACAGAAATACACTAACGTTAGAATTGGGGCAGAAGGTAATGGTAAGGGACTATAGAAAGGGGCAGAAGCCTTGGGTTTTAGGAACTATAATTGATGAATCCTGTCCAGGGGTAACTTATTACATTGATGTGGGGGGTTTAAAATGGAAAAGACACATAGATCAAATTCGCACTTGTGATCAATCAGTGGATGATTAAATTAGGTTACGTACTTTAATTTATAAATTAGATAACAGATAAGTAGTATCATGTTTCGAGGATTGCCTTAGTATTAGTATAATGTTTTTGCCTTAGTATTAGCTGATGTAATTAAATTTTAAGATTGTCTTAGTTATGGTGGCGGAGAGTGTGATATCGGAACGCAACAGTTTATATTAATTGTCTATGCCTTGTATTTGTCTATTGTCCTTTCGTTTTGCTGTCTCGCTCTCTCGCAACTAAGTAGCCATGTTGAACAAAGGTACATAAAAACTTGTAGAGAATTAAATACAATTTTAATAAATAAAAGTGTTTATCTCAGTATACAACAACCAGAAATAATATGTCTGATGGACTCACCCGGACGGTGGCATGCCCGACACACGTCCACCGTCCCGTCCTTCATAATATGTTTCCGGTAGTTATTCGTCAGCATAACTTCGTCCATTATTGCACAGACAAAACCTTCAGTTTCCCCGAAGAGGTCACTGAAACGCAGCCAGGATACAGACGCTAAGAAGTCTACATCGGGCCCATGTAAGGCCCGGTAAAAGCGTCCGTGAAGCTCCTTGCTCTGCCATACCTCCCTGCGGTAATTAGTGTCTAATACTACAGGCTTGCGCCAGTTCTCGTTAGCCAAGAAGAGCGGGGTAAGGCCCTTGTCTACTGAGACCACATCTCGGTGCATCCCCACGTCGGCTTCTAGGAAGTATTCCCTGAGACTGCATACCTCACGGTTGTGCAGGGTCTTAGCATTTAAGAAGCCACGACCCCCACTCTTCCGCGGGATATACAGTCTCATCACCGACGACCGTGGGTGATGCATCCGATTTGCGGTCAGCAGTACGCGGACCTTCCTATCTAGGGCATCAAGTTCTGTCTGAGTCCATTTGAGTATGCCGAAAGAATACATCAATACCGGCATGACCCAACCGTTGAAGGCGCGCACCTTGTTTCCGCCTGACAGAAGACTGCTTAGCACCTTATTCAGGCGGCTAAAGAAACGCTCCTTCAACGATTGTTTCATGTCAGCAGTATTGATGCCTAATGCTTCCGACATACCCAAATACTTGTAGGTTTCTGTTGAGGAGAGGGATCTAAGGTATACGGAATCCGAGAGTTGAGTTCCCACGGATTCCGTAATCTCCCCTCGCTTCACATGCATGACTGCACATTTATCCACACCAAATTCCATCCTGATGGCGCTACTGAAAGTTTCAGTTACCTTCAGTAGCTTCATCAGTTGCAAATTGTTGGGGGCAAAGATTTTCAGATCATCCATGTAAAGAAGGTGAGATATGACCTGACCACCTCTCCTCAACCGATAGCCTAGACCTGAACCTTCCAGCAGTGTGCTAAGAGGGTTCAAGGCTAGACAAAACCACAATGGGCTCAGACTATCACCCTGAAATATACCACGCTCGATCCTTATCAGTTCGCTGTTCCCCTGCATCTGTCGACATCCTGGATAGCAAAGGACCGTCCTCCATTGCCCCATACACGACTCAAGGAAGGCGCGTAGAGTTGCATCTATCTTGTACAACTCCAGCACCCTCATGAGCCATGTATGCGGAACTGAGTCGTAGGCCTTCTTATAATCTATCCAACATGTAGACAGATGCTTTCGGGAACGGCGAACCTGTTGGCTAATGGCCATATCAATGAGGAGCAGCTCCTTAGTACCACGGGACCCGTTCTTACATCCATTCTGAGAGGGAGACATGATGGAATTACTCTCAATATGTTGGTTCATTTTAGCTCTCAAAATGGATGTAAGAACTTTATAGACCGTTGGTAAGCAAGTGATAGGTCTATAATTTTTGGGTTCCGCAGTACTACCTGATTTATGGAGCAGGTGGGTAATTCCTGTCGTCAGGAACTGGGGCAGCGACCCTGACTCTAAGGCTGATTGAAACTGGGACGCCAAGCGAGCGTGCGATCTTTGGTACCATTTGATCCAGAAGTTGTGCAGTCCATCCGGCCCTGGAGATTTCCAGTTAGGTAACGGACGAACTGCACGAGCTACGTCTTGGGGGCTGATGATAATTGCCCCCATTTCTGGTATTGGATCACACGCTTGTTCAACCTCCCGGGTCCAACCGCCCTCAGTGTGACTGACAGGCACCGACCAGATGCTGCGCCAGAACGAGCACATGGCGTCATCATCCGGCAGACGCTTGTCAGTCACCCCTTGGTCTGGTCGTTCCCAGGCCCTGTATACCCACCTTTCATCGCTTCGGAATGTGCGATTCTGAGTGTATCGCTCCACTCGCCGCTTGTACCTACGAATACGGCTTGCCCATGCACAGATCTTCTGCTTCAGGAAGTCGATACGCTCTGTGACGCAGGCCAAATAATCACGAGAACTAATGTCAGTTCCCGAGAACGCCCGCCTCACAAAGCGCATCACTCTAGGGCGAGTATTGCCCTCCCTGAAGCAGATTAACTTGCCGATGAGTACTCAAGCCTCACCGATACGCCGCTCAATCCTGTACTGCCAAGCTGGAACAGCTAATTTTGGTTGTGTAGCTCGGTCACGGTCAGGAAATTTGACGTGAGCTACACGACATGCCGCTACGGCTGCGCAGTACAATATTGAGTGGGTATCAGCAAGGTCTTCGCTGTTGTCAAAGCAGTTTGACAGCTGCGAATCTAGAGTACACACCAGCGCCTTGTTTTTTTTGTGCATAGGCAAACGAGGTAAACGTGGTCTAAGTTCAGGCGGTGTGGAGCGGTACTCCCGGAACGCACTCTCCAAAGCTCTCCTCAATTGTTCGTTGCATTGGCTACTCACGGTTATAACTTCGTCATCATCCTCTTCACCACCACGATCGGATCGCGGCGAAGCTCTGGATACATCTGGTAGCTGCGCCGCGATCATTGGCGAAGCAGGCGTAACGGGATTACTCCGTGAGTCGAGGCGTAGTCGATCAAGTACATTGTCATCCAGCATATGGTTACGCTGGATGACCCGCACCTGATCCGAAAGTCGCTGCGCCGACACGTTGATAGCTGGCTCAAGCACCTGAAACAGAGAGAGCATCCGACCACGGTACGCAGTCAAGTTACTTCCCCCCTCAGTAGCCCCATAATATGCGCGCATGACGTTTTCATTAATGGACTCAGTCCATCGCATGCGCGACACATTTCCACCGGCAGCGGGGACCCTGTTCGGGGCCTGTTGGCCTCGAGGTCCCAAGCCCGCTGGTGGCCGTCCTCTTCCTCGTCGTCGTGGTGGAGATGGCGTCGACGGCGGGGAGAAAAACTCGTCGCTGGAGCTCGACGCAACTGCAGCGACCGGTGACACAGCGTACACGGATGTGGCGCGTCCCGGCGGCTGCGAGGCGGAGCTCAGCGACGAGCCCGGAGTTGGTTGGTGTGCCTTTTGTGTCTTGGCTCGGTTTCGGGTTAGCATCGGTGACATATTGTGTGACAGTTCATTTTGTTTTTCTTGGATGAATATTCAATTTTTGTTGCATCTGACCGGTTTTGGGTATTATATAAAACGGTTTTTTTTCTTTTCCTTTTCATTATTATCTTGAGCTGGTAATTTATATCGATTTTCTTGCCTTATTTTAATGAATTAAAGCAAATGAGTGAAAAAATTTGTCCGTCACTTTGACGCTCGAGCCACAGATTATTATTAAATTATCAAATCTTTCCTCTTTATAATATTATTATTATAGTTTAAAAGACGATGTAAACTTTGCTTGCGAGATGTAGGAAATTGATGTTAGTTCTTCCGTCGTGTCATAGATGGCGCTGTAGTACTTTTTGTAGTAAGTTGCTTTTTATAAGTGGCTACACTAATATCATTTTCTTGTTCCAGGAAGCTCTGCAACGGTGACAGCGGCGGTGGTTTCATGATCTTTGTGACAGACACGCCAGGTGGTACAGCATCTGGCGCGTGGTACGTCCGTGGCATAGTGTCCATTGCCCCCAGTAGAATTGATGCACCTATTTGCAATCCTTATGAATACACGATTTTTACAGATGTGGAGAAGTATCGGGACTGGGTGCTGGGGTATTTAAATTGAACCGACTTGACCAAAATAAAGAATTGATTGAAGTGTTTTCTATTACTCATCTTATGCATGATTTTTGAGCCCAAATTACCCCCAAAATCTTCCTAGCTTTTTCCCCAATTATTTTGGGGTCGGCTTCCAGTCTTACCGGATACCTGTATTTTACATGGATGGACTACCTTACCTACCAGTCATCCACTACCCAGTTAGTACTAGGTAATACGATGTGTGTCCAAATTACCATAATTTCCCTAAAAACTAGCGAACTTTTAAAATGTGACAACATCATCTTCGGCATAGTATGTTCGATCGTCAATTGTTTGTTTATGACGTCACTACCCGAGATGAGACCGGAGTGCGTCCCGCTTACCTTACCTTACTGTAAGTTCCCAAATAGTACCTACAATTTGTTTATTTTCGAGTTATTTTATTTAATAGTATAGGATAAAAAAATTAAATGAACAAATTAATACTTTTCTACTCTTCCGAATTTCCTCGAACCTAACTTTTTCAAAAACCCCTGCTACACCCCGCTCATCCCTTGATAAAGTGCGGGACATAAAACTGGGGCATAACGACTGTACTGTCAAGAGCAAGGGGGCAATTTATATTTTTTTTTTCACCCCTCCCGGGTTGTCCTGAGAAAAATTACGGCCTCTCTTTATTAGAAGTGAGTAATTTTTGACATTTAAATGTCACCAAGTGAGATATTTGTTGGAGGATTAATTTGCTGGGGGTCTGTTTTGATTTTTTTGTGAGGTCGGATGAAGTGATTTTTTTTGGGGTTTAAAAGGGGTGTAAGGGTTGTTAAGACTACTACAATTACTTCTTCATGCGTTCATTAGCACAATGTTTTAAGTGTGTTCTATTGAATGCAGGTAGTTTTTTTTTACGGATTGGATGTCATCAAATAACCCCTCCCGCTCTGGGCGGAGCGGAAGGGAGTGTCAGACTTGTACAGACTAAAACCCATCCATGTTCCTTCTTAGCCCTTTGTGTTTCAGAGCCACGGTATCTCTTTCGAACAGTCCCGCAGCCCTGGATTAAGTGCTACGTAGAACATGATTTTCAACCCAAGAAAAAAGGTTGTTCTGCAGCAATATTTTTAGCAAACATAGGTTGTTTCATAGAACGCTTGATTGACGGCTCCGTGAAGGGTATACACCTTGCATAAGGGATAGGAATTGGCTACAAATGTATTTTTTTTTGTGGTTCATTTCAATGAATCTCATCTAAACTAATATTATAAAGATTTGATTGTTTGTTTGCATTGAATAGGCTCCGAAACTACTAGTCCGATTTGAAAAATTCTTCTAGTGGTATATAGCCCATTTATCGCGGAAGGCTATAGGCTATATATCATCACGCTACAACCAATAAGAGTGGAGCAGCAATGGAAAATGTTGCGAAAACGGGGAAAATGTGATGCAAACGAAGTTGCGCCGGACAGCTAGTTTATAGTAAAACTGTGACAACCGATGTCACACGATGTCGATGTTACACGTAGTCAGAAAGCCAAATAGTCTTACCATGGGGTAATCATAATCTGCCTAGCCTATTTCCAAACTATCTTTGGGTCGGCTTCCAGTCTAACAGGATGCAGCTAAGTACCAGTATTTACATGAAGCGACTACCTATCTGACCTCCACAACTCAGTAACTGGGTAATACGATAGCCCTTGGTAAGACTGGATGTCAGACTTTTTGGCTTCTGACTACTCGTAACGACTGTCAAAGATCTTCAAATGACAGCCCGGACCAACGGCTTAACGTGCTTTCCGAGGCACACAGGAAACTCGGTATGTAATTATGGTCACCTATCCACGGGCTAACCTCGGCAAGCACGGCTTAACCTTAAAGATGGACCCATGCGGCTGTTATTATTTAATCACAAGCTCCTCCAACTTTACCAAGGGGTATCGTCAAAAACAATCATCGTCAACGCAAGAACATTTTAATCATTTTGTTTATCGTTTTTAAAACGTTTCATTTAATATAAACTGAACGATGACGCATTATACCGTTCTTCAGTGCAGTCGGTTTGTTTATTTTTCATTAAAACCTGAAAATATGGGTAGGGTTTTCCTTTTACGTTGGCTGTTTATTTTTATCTTTATAATTATAATTTTAATGGGTTTTGAATTAAAAGAAAACATGAGGTTTGTTATAGCTAGTAATGTATGTTCGGGGTTGATTATTAGCGCTACATTTTCCTGGAGATTTTTTCGCATTACAGAATTGAAAGGGGTTTTCATCTGTCTAGTATTTTTCCAACGCGTGGCTGAATAATGGGTGTGATAGGTGACCGCCCATTAAATACTGACTTTCCTCCGTGCCTTTTTTTTTTTTTTTTTTTTTTTTTTTTTTTTTTCGGATGGGAAATCATCAAATGACTTCTTCCGCTCTGGGCGGAGCGGAAGGGAGTGTCAGACTTGACTGACTAAAACCCATCCATGTTCCTTCTTAGCCCTTTGCGTTCCAGGGGCACGGTATCTCTTTCGAACAACCCGCAGCCCTGGCAGGCATCGGCCCTTTCGGACCCCTTCCGATTTGCTGACATCTCCTTGAGGCGCGCGTGGAACACGAACGCGCCGTCGGCACGGTCTGTCGTCATAAGACGGACGGACGGTGAGCTAGCCCATTACTCACCGTCCACAGGCCCGCGCCTACGGTGGCCGGGGGCCACTGGTTGCTCCCCGACGCCCGGGGCGTCTCCCGCGGCGGCTGGGACGTGAGGTTCTCTCCCTCTCACGTTCCGCCACCTCCTTCGCTAGCATGACTGCTTCGCAGAAGGAGGCGACGGCTTCCCATTCCCTCTCGCTCCGGACCATGGATTGAACCAGGGCCGGACGCGAGAGGTCGCCGCCGCCAATCGCCGCTACGAGGACACGGCGGTGCTCAGCCCAAGCGGGGCATAGCTCCACAGTGTGCTCCACCGTGTCCTCCGGCCGATCCTGGCAGTGGTGACACCCGGGCGTTTCCTCCCGCCCGATTCGGTGCAGGAACCTCCCGAAACAACCGTGTCCGGTGAGGACCTGCGTCAGGCGGAAGGTGAGGGCGCCGTGGCGCCTCTCTAGCCACTCCTCAAAGAGGGGACTTATCGCCACTATTGTGGCGTGCCCTGCACGGGGTTGCGACAGTCGCTCTCTCCATGTCGCCATGAGATCGCGCCGGAGGTCTGTCCGCTGAGCGACAATTTGCCGCGGCAGCGGAGTTTCCCCCCGGCGTAGTGCCTCCGCGCGCCATTCGTGCAGGCACGCGAGGACTATCGCCTCCAGATCCCATGGCGGCAATCCGGCCAAGAGGTCCTCCGTGCCTCGTGTTGGTGTCGGTTGACATTTTGTAGTCGTTACAGGTAGTCAGTGGCCCGAAAGTCTGACAATCAATCTGGGTATCTTACTACCCAGTACTAACTGGGTTGTGGAGGTCAGATAGGCCGTCGCACAAATCCAGACTCCAAACTCAAACCATTTATTTCTTTTAGACCATTAAGGCTTTTGAAAGTAAAAAAAGAAAAACAGAAAAATACGCAAAGCTACAGTCCCAAACCCAAGGCATAATAACTTGTGAAAGTACTGTAGATGCCCATTCCAAAGCGTAGATCTCTATGGAGAAGAATGGGCAAGAAACTCCATGGAATCTCTTTTAAATCAAAATATTATTACAAAATTTTGGTTACATCATTCATGTTGAGCTTCATGGCTGTTATGGACAAATTCCTGTTGGAAAAACAATATGTCCAACCCGGGAGTCGAACCTAGGACCTCGAACTCAGCAGTCGCGATTGCAACCACTAGACCAACAAGGCAGCCTGGCAGTCAGTCTTAAAATAGGATACCAATAAATGATTACTCGGCCGACTAGATATTACTTCGCTGGCTTTGTAGTGTATGCTTCAAATTGTGGAGGAGATATTTTAAAATTAAAAGAGCTAGGTGTCATTTCTTCTATTTCCCGTAAGTAATCAACACTGAGGCTGGGCCCTAGAATTTATAATAAATTGCCTAGTTACATGTAGGAGGATGTTCTGTATGGTGTCGGACGTAAAGAATAGCACCATCCCATATCTTCCCGTGGTTGTCGTAAGAGCCGACTAAGGGATTTGCCAGAGAATGGGCAGCAGCGTTCTCTGTGCTTTTGTAACAACTGTACTGCGATCGCCAACCAGCCCGCCAAGCGTGGCGATTATGCCAAAACCCCCCAAAACGCCAATGTGGCGACACTTGGGGGTTGGCCTATGTCCAGCAGTGGACGTCTTTTGGACTTTTTGAGAATTTTATACAGTTTAAAAATAAATTAAAGATTTATCTAATTAATAAAGCCTATTATAATGTAAATGATTATTTAATTTAAACAATGTAAATAACTATTAAAATATAAAATTAAAAGATGTACTAACTATTAAAATATGTATAAAATTATTAATTGACATTGCATGTAACACATATTTGCACACTTGTTAAGGAAGAATATGGCAGTAAGAACTTTTGTTGTTTGTCAGACCTCATGTATGTACTCATATTCCGGCAAATAAATTATTTGATTTGATCTGAATACGAAGGTTTAACTCTGTTTATCCGTGATCATGGTGCTTGGAACAGCGCCGAAATATCGGGAACTCATAACAAATAGTTGACATGGTAAATATACCGTTTTGAGTGTTTATGATAATATAAGTGACCATATCGGTTTAAAAACTTATATAATTGTAATTCTTTAAGACACAAACTTAGGCGCCTTACTTTGTTTAATTTATTTCATCACCGCTATCCTGAAAACCGGTGAAGGAATACATCGTGAGCAAACCGGCATGTCCTAGAACTAAAAATTCGAAGACATGTGACATCTACCAACCCGAACTGGATCCGCGTGGTGGATTAAGGCCCACTCCCTCTCATAGAGAGGAAGCCTGTGTCCCAGCAGTGGGAACATTATAGGCTAATGATGAAGACATAAAGTGATAAATTCTTAGATCTGTTTTATACTAATTAATTTACCATTAAATCACGCCTGATATCCTCAAAGCGTTTGGAGGACAACATTGCGCTAGTTTTCTTTACGTCCCATATAATAGAGGGCGAGCCTATTGCCAGTAACTCGGCACAAATCCTAATTCCGTGGCTGCTACGCTACAAAAACAATATTAAAAATAAAAGTATTCTCTCCATACTGTGTTACCAATCCCATCGACAGGGAAAACCAATAAGGAAATATTCAAATTAGACGCCCCGGCCACTGGCAACTTTCACACCAAATATTTATTACTTTTTGCATCTGTTATCGTCGACGGGGGTTATAATTATTTTTCTATCGGATAAAAATATATCGTTTTATCTTATAGAAATATTATTTTTGGAATGTGTTAGATATTGTTGTGGATATTGTGGTAGGTTTACACGGGTGACTAAAGCCGCACGATTATTGCCGCGCGGCGTAAATCGACCGTCTAAATGTCGATTCGGCTAGGTCGCAAGTGACGAAAGCCGCAAGCCCCAAAGTTGGGTAGCATCCGACTTTGGCCGGGCGGCGACCGGCCGCATGAGACTGGTGACTAAAATCGACCATGTAAACGATCAGTTGCAACCCCGACAAGAGCCAGGCAGTTCTTTTCTCTAAACCGCGCAAAAATAAGCCACCCGCGCTCAGCCCGATCACTATGTACGGTAAGCCTATCCCTTGGGAGAAGCAAGCCAAGTACTAAGGAGTCTTACTTGACAACCACCTGTCCTTCGCGGCGCACATCAATGCAGCTCTTCACCGAGCTGCCTTTGCTATGGGTAGGCTTCATTTCATGATTTCGGCAAAAAGCAAGTTGTCACTCAAGTGCAAGTTGCACCTTTATACCGCGGTGATCCGCCCCATTATGACGTACGCTTGCGTCGTGTACGCTCACACCAAGCCTAAGTACATCCATAGGATGCAAACCTTGCAGAATCGGTTCTTACGTAGAGTCACGGGAGCCTCTTTTTATGTCCGTAATGACCGTCTACACGTAGACCTTAGAATGCCCACCGTCCTTCAGTTTACGAAACGTCTTTCGAAGCGTTTCTTCGATAACGCCATTAAACACCATAATCCCCTGATCGCAGCGGCCGCCCGTTACGAACCCTCGCGCATTAGTACAGTACGCCGTCCTCGGCATACCCTCGTCACTCCCGATGATGCTATCACACTTCTCCCGGAGAGTAGCAAAGAGACTAGCAATCTTAAAAAGTTCAGACACAAACCGCCGTCTTTCCGACCTCGCCGTCGAGGTCCGTCGCGACGTCCCAGTCCATGCCCTCTCCTAATGATATCATTCAGATCCAGCCTGTCCCCATGCAGTCCTCCCCCAGCGACGCCCTAAGCCGAGGCTCGTACCCCACAGGGGGTGCTCTTAGCGTGTAGTCGCTTAGCTTGTAAGTTTTTATGCCCTGGCTGGAGGCCTTACTCTTAAGGCACTCACAGGATAGTCCGGTTAAGCAGACGACAACCTCCTAGGTTGAACTGCGAGATGCCATTCCAAAAAAAAAAAGGATCAGTTGCAGGCAATCGTCCGCCGTATGAAGGAGTGTTTCGCGCATGTTATATCGACGGAAATTACCGAGCCGCATGCGATTTTAGTAACCCGTGTAAATGCGCCTGCGATGCGGCTTGGTGAGGCAATTTGTGAAGCGACTAGCCGCACGGCGAAAATCGACCCGTGTAAACCAAGATGAAAGGCAATCAACGAAGCTTCCCGAATGAATTGATGCCAGCTATTGGTCAATACAGGCAAAGTTACGTCCCATGTAGTATGGAACGAGTTTATTTTTTTAGGATTTTTTTTTTAGCTTTTATAATCAAAACTGCCAAACAGTCTTTAAAACGACTGTTTGATTATGCGGTCTTCCCAAATATCCTTACTTTTTGTCCTCTTGTTGAGCTCCTTGAGTTATGAGTGATTGCTAGCACTGACTGGACAGGTCCACTCAAATCTGTGTGGCTCTTTCTTCAAAAAACCATCTCAGACACTAATTTGAATGGTCCTCAGTAATGATTTGACCAATATTTGGACGTTAAAAGTGACAGCGACCTCTCGAGTTTGTTTCGGCTGTTTCTCGAGTCAGACACGAAACAGCGGCCACCTTGATTTAAAACAAAACATGACGTGCCGTGTAAAAAAGTATATTTTAAAATCCAATTTGCAGAAATAAAATATGATTTATGGCTGATACAGATAAGATCAATTCCTGAGGAGCTCGTGGCTAAATTATAACAGCCACACGGGTTGATCTTTAAGGTTAAACTGTGCTTGCCGAGGTTAGTCCGTGGATGGGTGGCCATTATTTGTATAACGAGTTTCCTCCGTGCCTCGGAAAGCACGTTAAGCCGTTGGACCCGGCAGTCATTTGTAGATCTTTGACAGTCGTTACGAGTAGTCAGAAGCCAAAAGTCTGACATCTAGTCTTATTCTTATTCTTATTCTTTATTGCACACATAAAATTAAAAGATATACACACAAATAATATATAGCTAATGTACAACGGCGAGCTTAACCCAGAAATGGGTTTTCTTACAGCAAACCTTATTTAACAGGAGTATTTGCCAAAGAGGATACAGCTTTGTGCATGAACAGTACTTTTAAAACTTAATTCAACTAATTTTATAAACTAAACAGTAAACTAATACATACAATAAACGTAATACATACTATACATATATAGATCAACATACATATAAAATACTATATATATACTATAATCATGTTGACAGGAAATGTTCTCTAATTCCTCTCTTGAACACGTCTAACGAAGGGCTATCCCGCAAGGAGTGTGGAAGTGAATTCCAAAGACGCACAGCACGAACAGTAAAAGATCCATCATACCGACTTGAGGAGTGGGGAGGGAAGCGAAGGAGAAGAGATGATGATGAGCGACAGGGTTTACATCGAGGAACAAGATATTCGAAGCGTTCCCGAAGATACGAAGGAGCTTTAGGGTTATGAAGAACAGAGAAAAGAAAAGAAAGAGTGTGAGAATCTCGACGCTGCCGAATAGGTAACCACTTCAGCTGCTTCCGAAATTCCGACACGTGGTCGTACTTTCGAAGCCCGAAAATGAAGCGGATACACAAATTTTGCAGACGTTCGAGCTTATCAAGAAGTTCTTCATAAAGAAGTCTTACTAAAGGGTATCGTATTACCGAGTTACTGGGTTGTGAAGGTCAGATAGGCAGTCGCTTCATGTAAAATACTGGTACTCAGCTGCTTCCGGTTAGACTGGAAGCCAACCCCAAGATTGTTCGGGAAAAGGCTAGCCAAAATGCAAAAACCGAACATTTACTTGACCTGAGAATTGAACCCAGGACCTCGTACTGTAGGCAGAATCTGTTCAAATAAGTAATATAGAAGTGTCTGTTTGTAATTTTAAAATAACAGACATACTTAACCTAAAATAAATAAAAGCAATATTTTGAATTTTTGTCTGTCTGTCTGTTTGTTCTGGGTAATCTCCAAAACGGGTGGACCGATTCCAACGGGACTTTTACTGGCAGTTAGCTGATGTTATAAGAAGTAACTTAGGTTATGACGTAAAAATGAAATTAGGACTACTTGCAAAAAAAAAAACTTTTCTTCTTAGCTACATTTTCAAGGGTTTAATAACCCTTGAAAATGTAACAAAATCCGATTCAAAAAAGTAATAATTTCACGTGAACGAAGGTCGCGGGCCACATCCGGTTTCAAATAAACCAATAAAAGTATGCTACAAACAAGCATGTCATTCCTATACTCATAAAAAACTCGTACTCAAGTAAAAACGTGAGACCCTAGCATGTGTAGTACAGGCACTTAATTCTAATGCTCCCGTTCAAGCCATTAACTCTTTACCTGTTACATGAATCTAAGGTGCTGGATCTGCCACCTTTCTCTGAACATTTGTAGACTGTCTCGTTGTTCAACTGCTGAGCATAAGTGTCATGATTTTCAAATAACAATAAGATTTGTTGTGATATCAATTCATGTATTTGAAATGACCAAAGAGTTTATAAAAACTCTTTGGTCAAATCTTTGACATGTGTCAAATAAAAAAAAGAAAGGTTAATTTTTACGGTTCCCGCCAAAACGGCATTCTTTTTCAAGAGAAGAACCAAAATGCTTTTTTGGGGAAATTAATCTTTGTCTACACTAATATTAGGTCTTTACCTATGAAATTGCCGTTTTGTTTGAAAAAAGTTAAAGTAATTTTTTTTTCGAACTTATTTATTTCTTTTATTCAAAGTAATCACCCCTGCAATCAATGCATCTTTGCCAACGCTGTGGCAGTTTATGGATGCCCTTCTTGAAAAAATCAGCTGGACGGGAGACAACAAACTCTTCAAAGGCGTTTTGTACTGCCTCTCGGGAATTGATTTTTTTTCCCGCTAAAAAGTTGTCCAAATTTTGGAAAAAGTAATAGTCGGAAGGCGCAAGATCTGGTGAGTATGGCGGATGAGGAAGAGCTTCCAAACCCAACTCATGCAGCTTAGAGACGGTCTGTTGTGCAGTATGGGGCCGCGCGTTGTCGTGAAGTAGCAGTGGAGACGACCGATTGACCAAAGCTGGTTGCAGACGTGCGAGTTTCGCCATCATTGTGGTCAGTTCTTCAATGTACACATCTGCAGTAATGCTCTCGCCGTTTTGTAAAAAGCTATGATGAATCACACCAGCACTAGACCACCAAACTGTGACCATCACCTTTCTAGGGGTCATTTTTCGTTTTGCACTTTGTTTTGGTACCGAACCAGGATCTCAACAACTTGCTGAGCGCTTTCGATTGTCAAAAAGAATCCATTTTTCGTCGCACGTAACAATTCGGTTCAAAATTCCTTCATTTCTGTGCCTGTTAAGCAGCGCAAGGCAAGTCTCGACGCGTACGTTGCGCTGGCGATCGTTAAGTTCGTGGGGTACCGATCTATCAAGCTTTTTTATCTTGCCAATCTGTCGCAAATGGACCAATATTGTTTTAATGCTAACATCAAAAGCTGCTGCCAGCTCAGCTGTAGATTGAGTTTCATCAGCTTCACCTTTAATTCATCATTGTTGACCAAAGTTTCCGGACGACCACGAGGTTCATTTTTCAAGTCAAAATTCCCAGAACGGAACCGAGCAAACCAATAACGGGTTGTGCGTTCGTTTGTACAGTTCTCTCCGTAAACGTCGTTGATGTTACGGGTCGTTTGTGCCGCGTTGGTGCCACGACGGAACTCATATTCCATAATTACACGAAATTTCAAAGTATCCATTATGAGGAAAAATGTTGAAATGTAATGAAAATACAACGCTAATCAATAAACAAAAGACTGATTTTGTAAATAGAATGTCATATTTTTAAAACAAAATTAATTTGAATTTAGAACTCATAGCCAATCAAAACTTTTTTTTGTTTGAAAAAGTCTGTACTGCAATACGGCAATTTCATAGGTAAAGACCTATTATTATAAAGAGGAAAGATTTGATTGTTTGTTTGTTTGCATTGAATAGGCTCTGAAACTACTGGTCCGATTTGAAAAATTCTTTCAGTGTTATATAGCCCATTTATCGAGAAAGGCTATAGGCTATATATCATCACGCTGCGACCAATAGGAGTCGAGCAGCAATGAAAAATGTTGCGAAAACTGGGAAAATGTGACGCAAACGAAGTTGCGCCGGACAGCTATTAATGATATATTGGGTGGTATACTCGTATTATTTTTGAAGCTGGCCAGCAAGCCGATGCAGCAGTGGTGAGCGTGAAACACATCTGCGACGATAAGCTCAAACTCAAAGCATAGCATATCAAAGCATTCATTTCAATTAGACCATTACAGGCACTTTTGAAAGTCAAAAATGAAAAAAAAAAACGCGAAGCTACAGTCCCAGTCACAAGACATAATGAAAGTACTGTAGTTGCCGATTCCAAAGCGTAGATCTCTATGGAGAAGAATGGGCAAGAAACTCCATGGACACTCTTTTAAATGAAAATATGTTACAAAATCTTGGTTACATCATTTGTGTTGAGAATTACTATTAAGTGAGAACGATGTAGAAATACGGGCAAGTTAAGAGCGTCCAGAGTAAAAGACAAAATCAATAGTTCTAAAATACAGTTTTAAAATAAGCTCGCATGGGAGCCCCGCTGCGCCGGAGCCGTGACAGAAACCATGCCTGCTGCATGTTGCACTTTTATAAGCAGCTCAAAAAGATTATTTTTGCTTACCCTCTGAGTGCTTACCAACATTTTATTATACAGGAGCAGCTCGTTGCAGCTTATAAAATTAATATGCTGTACAAAAATAATTACAGCCATCCAGAATGACATAAATTGCTGATTGAGTTTGCTGGCCATGAGTTGCTGATCAATTAGCTATTTCTGCTCACAGATTGTATTTTTCTGCTCAAAAAAATACGAGTACTATGCTTACCATTTAAATAACACCTATTTATAAATACAGTTGATACGGGAAAAGGCGTATTCATTCCATAAGGTCCTAGGTCAATTACCGAGTCGGGCAAAATGGTATTGGATTTTTCCATCAAGAATTTCTCAGTAGCAGCCATGGAGTCTGGATTTGTGCCCGGTTGATGGCAATAGGCTCGCCCATTGGGAGCCTATTGCCAACACATGGGACTTTAACATAACTTGCGAAATGCGAGTTTACTATTAAGTACACTTCGGGTATTACACAGGCGTGATGTTATGTTATTGAAAGAAGAATAAACAAATTTATTTTGAGTCAAAGTGCAATCTAGCGTTCATAAGAAAATAATGATGGATGGATGGATATCTATAACTCAATCACGCCAAAACGGCTGAACTGATCTGGATGTTAACCACATAGTCCGTATTGGCACATGGGTTATAGTTTTTTTTTTCTTAGACAAAAACATAAAAATTTCTACGCGAACGAGGTCGCGAACAACAGCTATTAATTGACAAAAAATAACACCGATTGAGATCATCTCTATCTTACGATTCGCACATCTTTCAACATATCACCATAATTTTTCTAAATCAGGGTCAAACGGGGCTATGACTGAGACTTCACTGTCCGTCCGTTTATCCGTCCATTCGTCCGTCCGTCTGTCACCAGGCTGTATCTCATGAACCGTGATAGTTAGCCAATTGAAATTTCTACGGTTTATGTATTTCTGTTGCCGCTATAACAACAAATACTAAAAACAGAATAAAATCAATATTTATGGGGGCGTTTTTATAAATAATGGTACGGAACCCTTTGCGCTCGAATCCGACTCGCACTTGGGCGTTTTCTTTTTTTTTAAATAATTGACGCGGGCTTCAGAATGATGTACGTGATAACCACTTTAGCATCAGTGTCCATTCCATCCTGTATAAACGTACTCCGAATTCCAAACAATTAACTGCCAAAAAATTTTGAAAACAATATCTTTTTACTCCAATAAATTCCCTTAAGCACAACTTCTCAATGCCTTGACAATTAAGAAATCTTACGGCTCAATTCAAAAATTAAATCTTTGACAAATTCAATCTCTTTCTGCAAAATACTCTGAAATTTTCACGGAAATTTCGTCAACCTTCCCCGTTTGTTATTTTGTTGGACAATTCCGGAAGGGTGCTGATTTATTTCTGAAAGCCTCTCGGAAAAATATTGGTAATGATCTCCCCAAATTTTATTCGTGAAAAGTTTTTTTTCATATTGGGACGAATTAAACGGTGTGTCGGGAGTTTTTCTTTCATATTAAAGTAAGTATCGAAGATGTTAAATTTATATTGAACAGTTTGTGGGTTACTTTATATTGATTTCAACAATAATTGACATACGCTTGACTTATCATCATCTGCCTACCCTTTTCCCAAACTATCTTGGTGTCGGCTTCCATTCAAATCGGATGCAGCTGAGTACCAGTATCTTACATGAAGCGACTGCCTATCTGACCTCCACAACCCAGTAACTAGGTAATACGATACACTTTAGTAAGACTAGATGTAAGACTTGTAGCTTCTGACTACTCGTAACGACTGTCAAAGATCTACAAATGACATCTGGGACCAACGGCTTAACGTGCTTTCCGAGGCACGGAGGAAACTCGGTATGTAATGGGTGATCACCAAGTTAGTGTCAATAAATAAAACGACCATTTCCAGTACACCTAAATCCTTGTGAAATTCTAGTATCTTTCTCATTGCTACAGTCTATAATCAGACTACTACAAAACGGGGCACTTTCGAATCTCTTAACTCCATTTTCTTAAAGCCCCTTGCTTTGTTTAAGAGTTTTAATCTAGCTTCAATTCCTTTATTAGTTCATGATTCTGCTAGTGTCTTGAGAAAAACTGTTTGTTTTTATTTGTAATGTTGGTCGGTTATGGTGAATTTTGATCAGAAAATAAATCTATAGGTGAGTCTATTTTGACATTTCAAAAATTAAACTACTGAAGAAACGATATAAAAGAAGTCAAAATATCGTAACTTTAATTTGTTTTAGATGCAGGTCACACCTGCATCTAAAACAAATCAAAGTGAGAACAAAAGTGACCATACGAAATATATGCGTGTTGTGGGAAATAACGCAATTGTGTTTTGTGATGTAGGGTCCAATAAAAACGTGAGAGGCAGAGCGCCCCACGTCCCAGCCGCAGGCCACCCAGTGGCCCCCGGCCACCCTAGGCTGGCCAGCCTGTGGACGGTGAGTAATGGGCTAGCTCACCGTCCGTCCGTCTTATGACGACAGATCGTGTCGACGGCGCGTTCGTGTTCCACGCGCGCCTCAAGGAGATGTCAGAAAATCGGAAGGTGTCCAAGAGGGCCGATGCCTGCCAGGGCTGCGGGACTGTTCAAAAGTGATACCGTGGCTCTGGAACACAAAGGGCTAAGAAGAAACACGGATGGGTTTTAGTCAGTACAAGTCTGATACGCCCTTCCGCTCCGCTCAGAGCAGGAGGGGTTATTTGATGATTTCCAATCAGCAAAAAAAAAGAGAAAAGGGTCCAATAAAATATGTGATGAAATGTTTTTTTTTTGTCCTTTTTTTGTGCCCAGCACGATATTGTCACATTTTGATTCACTAGATGATGGTACATGTTATTAAAAGTAAGTTTAAGTATTTAATTCATTTGGCCGTAATTTCGTGTTAGCAGGGCACTTTAGTTCTCAGGGTGTGTAATATCGTGAAACAACAGAGTAGAACTAAACAGAATAACCATACATCCATTAAATAGGCACTTGACTAATCATAAACCTAATTTTGTGGTTTGCTTACTCTTCAAAGTTGAACTTATCAAGCGGTTTGCATTGAATCCTGGTATATATTGCAGGCAGGCTGGTGGCATATTGCAGTCTAATTCCGAGCATACTAGTATTATGAAGACCACATAAGTGGAGAGAGGTGGCCCAGGAGAGGGAAAAGCTAGGCTAAGAAAAACATGTCACCTTGTCATTTCTTAAAGACAGAGCAGATTTCGAATAATTAAGATATGCCATGGCCTGGTTTTGGGCAGCAGATATTTTTGATGTTGGTGGTCATATTTATTTATTATTTATTTAACAATTTATGTACACACTTAATACAGAGAAGAAGAAAGGAACAGAAAATAGGTACAAAGGTAATGCTTATTTCTAAAGAAATCTCTTCCAGCATACCTGCGAAAGGAGACATTAAAAAAAGAGATGCAGACATAGTGTGTAAAAGAAAAAGAGAGAATTGAATTCATAAAACATAAAGCAAATAACTATTTAAAATACAAGGTGTTGTTTTGCAACCTCGTCAAATTCAAGGAGGTGACTATGCTCATGATTCTCGTCCCGAATCAATAATAAAATGGGTAGATAATTTTTATTTTTTGTCTTATTTACGGAAATCGGAAATTGTGAATAACCCGTGATTTAAACGCGGCCCGTCTGTTCCTCGTCCTATAATCGCGCTTTCCCACAAACAAACAATCTCAAACGTTTATTCGATAATTTCTTATTCCCTAAACCACATTAAGGGGGTTATTCTGACATACTGACAAACTTAAACAGCCAAACAAATCAGCGTTTATTAATAATTAACTATGTACCGTAATTTTAATTGATTATTTATGTATTTTGTTACAACCTTCTGATTTTTGACGAGGATGCAAAACAACACCTTGTATAAAATACAATATAAAAATATACTAACTTATAGTATAAAATAAAATATATATGCAACTATGATGGAATGGAAAGATAATGTTCTTTTACTCTTCTTTTGAAAACTGCAACAGTTTGGCAGTCTCTAATATCAGGCGGAAGTGAATTCCACAACCGCACAGCGTGTACAGTGAAGGAGTAGGAGTAGAAGTCGGTAGAGTGGGGAGGGGATTTAAGGAGTTTCCTAAGATGCGACCTGCAAGGTGCATCAGAAGGACGGGAGTAGGAAAAGCGTTCCTGCAGATAGGAAGGCGTTTTTGGATTATGAAGGATGTTAAAAAGCAGACACAATATCCGAGAGTTCCGGCGAAGTCGAATTGGGAGCCACTTGAGTATGTTGCGAAAGTGGGAAACATGGTCATACTTTTTAAGGTTAAAAACAAAACGAATACAGATATTTTGCAAACGCTCAAGTTTATTTAAAAGCTCCTCGGTGGCATCCAAGTAACAGGCATCGGCGTAGTCTATGATGGGCTGAAAGAGGGTTTGCGCAAGGGTGATTTTTGTATTCAATGGCAAGAAGCTCTGAAGGCTTTTTAAAGAATGGAAAGTGTAATGCACTTTGCGACTAACTTCAGCAACATGGGCTATCCAAGATAAGAATGAGTCCATAGTCACCCCCAGATTTTTAGCCTTGATTGCGTAATCAATCTGAACTCCATTCAGCCTGAGTGGAGACAGCGACGCAACATTGAGCCTAGTTCGCATATACCTGCCGCCAATGATCAAGGCCTGAGATTTCTTAGGATTGATATGGTGGCATATGGTATACAGGGTTATTGGTATAACACCAACAACCTCTTAAGAGGTAATTCTACTCATCATTATGAACAACTTTTATTAAGAGACCAAATCCGAAATCGTGAAAAAAAAGCTGTTCCCAAAATTTGACGAGTTATGTGAACATAACAGCAACACACAAACAACAACAGACAGCAACAACAACAACAGTAACAGCAACAGCAGATTTTTTTTTCGAGATTTCAGGTTTTTGTCCCATAGGAAATGCTGTTCATAATGATGAGTACAACGACCTCTTAAGAGGTTGTTGGTATTTACCAATAACCCTGTATATAGGGTGACTGGTAATTATTAATCGATACTTAAATACTTGATTGTACTCATGATAACAAACAACTTTCCTAAAGAAATATTTTTTTTATACTCATTCACTTTGATCACAAAAATAACAACAGCCATATGAAATTCGGGGTTGCGAGCCATGTTGGTGCTCTGCCTACCTACTGTGGTACGGAACGATAGTAATGAGACAACAGCGTAACGCGGCTAACAGCTGATAGGTCACAGAAGGACGCGCGTGCGAATTTCATAGGGCTGTTGTGTAATTGTGGTAAAAGAAAATGAGTGAAAAAAATGTTTTCTTTGGTAGAGTTGTTTGTTATCAGTTGTACAATCACATGTTTAAGTATCTGTCACTAATTATCAGTCACTCTATATGTTTCTGATAATTTCCGACAGCCTCGGGGGCAGCTACGGACTTTATACAGATGTGAGAGGTGTAGCACAACAGACTGTAGGAGTACCTCAACATGAATGATGTAACCAAGGTTTTTGTTACAAGATTCTGATTTAAAAGAGTGTCCATGAAGTTTCTTGCCCATTCTTCTCCATAGAGATCTACGCTTTGGAATGGGCAACTAAGTACAGTACTTTCACAGTTATTATGTCTTGTGACTGGGACTGTAGCTTCATTTTATTATTGTTCGATTATTCAAAAGTGCCTGTTACTGGCCTACTTGAAATAAATGATTTTTATTTGATTTGATATCTTGGGTTCATTCCCACTAGTTCTATTAAACAGGTCTACGGTACAACTAGTGGGAATATTGTTTCCCAGTAGTCCTACGATTTAAGGTGGTACAAAATTGTAGAACTAGTGGGGTTTTTGTTGAACCGTATCTTGGACTTTTAATCATTGCCACATGACTATTAAGCGTTGGGAATTCCGATTTTTTTTAATTACTTTCTTGGTCATTTCGAAGCATAAGGCTACGAATGCACTGACTGATGGCTTAATTAGCGAGTAGAAGCTACCGAGTCGCAAAGCAAGTAGCGAAGTGAAACGAACGTTCCGCAATCTTCGGTACTGCGTGCCTGACGACTTTTTAATTCTACCTTCCGAGTTTTTGAATTTGGAAGTTGGTTGTTTGGCACCGACATACACCTTTCGTTGGTTCGACGCCAGGTCAATCGAACGCATCAGACTTTGAGAGTGAGGGAAGATGAAATGCACCCGAGTTTATGAATCATAATATCTGTCGATATAGACCGCTCCAAAATTAGTTCAGAAGCGTATATTTATTAGTACCTACAAAATATAATTATGAGTGAATGAAGAAAAGATCCTTCATTCAACAAACCGGATCTACCACTTTACCCGATTCACCAAACTATTTGATTTAATTCCTATTGAGAACCGGAATTCCGTTCAGATAGGAAACCCTTTTCCTAAACTATTATAGTCAATGAGATCCGGCGCATAGAGCTATGGACTGGTTGCCCTATTGTATGAGCCGATTGTTGTCTGTGATATCGGCAGAGGTTGAAGTGGTATCGTTCCGGGTAAGAATATTTGAATACGGTTGGTTTGGAATGTCGGCCAAGGATTTTTTTGTTGATTTCGAATGCAAAATGTGCTTTTTCAACCAGTTTTGTTATACCCTGTAAGACTGTAAATATTCATGACATTTTATCAGTGATGATACCAAATAGCCGATTTCCAAGCCACAGTGACTGCATTCGATGATTTTCTAGGGTGGTTGTCGAGAGTTTTGTGTGCTGCTCTTTCATATGCTCTCCAGGACTTGGATATCGCAACTTTGGCCTTTGGAGCACAGAGCGGAAACGTCAAGACACTATTGACGACATTGTAAGTAATAGCTGTAGACGGTCTAGCTTTAAGGGCGTTTAGGATCTAATCGCGACCTTCTTCTCTCTTCAAAGGCGTTGATCTACTGCAATAAATGACGTCTCAACCCCTTAGTACCATGCCCTTAGCATCGGATAAAACAGGCATAAAAGGGCTACATTTTCTACTTCTACTAAGGGGTCATTTCCGCATATTTTGAAGTGTCTACTCTGACATCTCATTGAAACGTATAAACTGCGTCCGTACCATGACGTCTAAAAACATTATTGTTCCATTCCTATTCCAGAGTGAAAAAGAGACGGAGCTATACAGGTCGTCTAGCTCCATCTCTTTCCCACTCTGGAATAGGAATGGAACAATAATGCTTTAAGCGTCGTGGTACGGTAGCAGACCGCCACGTTTCTATTTTAACCGACTTCTAAAAAAAGAGAAGGTTATGTGTTCCTCCAGCGGCTTTTTTTTCATTTATCTACACCGATTTATTTGTGATTACGCAGTGGTCTGTTTTTCGTGATTCTTTTTTCATTTTGTCAGTCAACAACACTCGAGCAACATGGCAGCCAATTATTAAACGAGTAAAAAAATGCTATTAAAATAAATTATATAAATTAGCCATCCACATTTTAAGAAAATTCTCAGCGACAATACTGCCAGTGCCAAGAAAACTTGGTTGGACTTTTCATAGATCTGTCAAGCGAAAATGAAACGGTTGGGTACACCTGAACTCGTAAGAGAATCTGTTGAAAATCTAACTAAGCAAGTGGATGGGATGGTCGAACGAACTGTGAAATTTTCTTTAAAGATTTCCGAGCTGTTGGAGCGCAACAATCTTTCGGTTGACTGTACAATAGTTTGGAGTGAGTTTGCTGGTTATTTGAATGGGAGTAAGTTTAAGGTTCGTTTTGAGGTAACGGTTCGGATTTATGCAAGGTAAAAAGCATACGCTATATGTAGAGCTCCGTTTTTTTTTTAATACAACCTTCTTGCAGCCTGTAAATGAAATTTTATTTTATTATAACGTTGGCCCACAGATAAAATACAAAAAATAATATCATCAATCATTCTCTTGCCCTTATCCCAATTCATTTGGGGTCGGCGTAGTACGTCTTCTTTTACTACTACTACTTTTCTATTACTTGTCATTTCATGGGATTCCTAAATAATAATAAAAAATAATCTTAAAAATAAAAAAAAACAACCAAATAAATGTAATGAGTATTTATATTTAAAGGAGTGCATAAGACCTTCAAAATGAACAACGTTCTGTTTGAGAGCACTGTCGCTATTCATCAAAATCAAAATATTTTATTTTACATAGGCCTACATGTTCTGTATGGTGTCGGACGTAAAGAATAGCACCATCCTATATCTTCCCGTAGGTGTCGTAAGAGGCGACTAAGGGATTTGCCAGAGAACGGGCAGCAGCGCTCTCTGTGCTTTTGTAACAACCGTACTTTGATCGCCAACCCGCCTGCCAAGCGTGGTGATTATGGCAAAACCCCCCTAATGTCAATGTGGCGTTGGTGGAGGCCTATGTCTAGCAGTGGACGTCTTTCGGCTGAAATGATGGGCACCTATAAAAAGTCGACAAAAGGTGCACGGTTTGGGTTGGTTGTTTCCTATAGAGAAGAACCGACAAGAAACTCCATGCTTTTACTCTTTCAAAATCATTTGGTTTTACAATATTTGAATGTTTCAGTGTTAGTACTTAGGTATGGGAGGACAGTAGGCCCGATAATAAGTCGTTGCTTACTACAAAAGGTAGAACAAGATAAATTATATTCTAAAAATAAAATTCAGTTGTCCCATACAATACCAATACATGTAGGATTGCTCAGCCAAAAAGTATGGGACAGCTGATAACAACGTAAAAGAAACTTGACCACAGTAATTTTGATACATAATTTGTGTCTTACTTAAGTGGATGTGTGGTGTGACAAAAATGGATAAAATAAGGAATTAATATGGTAGGTAAATAGTAACCAATTTATAAAAAAAATCGACGCACTTCCCGGTTTACGACTGAACTGAACATTTGCAAACATGTTTAACATGTTTAGTTTGTATGACAATGCATGGTTAGCTAATTGACGTTATTCTAAATCCAATATCATCATCATCATCATTTCAGCCGAAAGACGTCCACTGCTGGACATAGGCCTCCCCCAAGAAGGGGGGGTTTTGCCATAATCGCCACGCTTGGCAGGCGGGTTGGCGATCGCAGTACGGTTGTTACAAAAGCACAGAGAACGCTGCTGCCCATTCTCTGCTAAGTCCCTTAGTCGCCTCTTACGACACCCACGGGAAGACATGGGATGGTGCTATTCTTTACGTCCGACTAAATCCAATATGGCGGATCCCAAAGATGACGGACTAGTTATTTTACAAATGAAAGTGTTTGCTGTGAAAAAACGAAAAATAAATTGACGTTACACAAAGCGTGTTTTTTTGAATATTGTGATATTTTTTTATCCCACTAGCTGTCCGGCGCAACTTCGTTTACGTCACATTTTCCCCCTTTTCGCAACATTTTGCATTGCTGCTCCACTCCTATTGGTCGTAGCGTGATGATATATGGCCTATAGCCTTCCTCGACAAATGGGATAACACTGAAAAAAATTGTAAAATCGGTCTAGAGTTTTCGGAGGCTATTCAATGCAAACAAACAAACAAACAATCAAATCATTCCTCTTTATAATACTAGTTTAGATAATAGTACAAACTCGTAGGATAAATCAATGGGCGAAGTCACGTGCACAAGCTAGTCATCATCTGCCTAGCCTTTTCCCAAACTATCTTGGGGTCGGCTTCTAGTCTAACCAGATGCAGCTGAGTACCAGTATTTTACATAAAGCGACTGCCTATCTGACCTCCACAACCCAGTCAATCAATCAATCAAAATATTTTATTTTACATAGGCCTACATGGCAATTATAAAACGTCAACAGAAGAGGCACGGTTCGGGTTGGTCGTTTCCTATGGAGAAGAACCGGCAAGAAACTCCATGGTTACTCTTTTAAAATCATTTGGTTCTACAATATTTGGATGTTACAGCGCTAGTACTTAAGTATGAGAGGACAGCGTAGGCCCGACAATAAGTCATCGCTTACTACAAAAGGTAGAAAAAGATGAATTGAAAAAAAAAAAAAAAAACGATACAAAGCCTACAATGTCCACACATTCACAAAAAAAAGTAACTAACACACACACAGTAACTGGGTAATACGATAGCCCTTAATAAGACTGGATGTCAGACTTTTGGCTTCTGACTACTCGTATCGACTGTCAAAGATCTACAAATGACAGCCGGAACCTAACGAGCTTTCCGAGGCATGGAGGAAACTAGGTATGCAATTATGGTCACTCATCCAAGGACCATCCTAGGCAAGCACGGCTTAACATTAAATATCGACCCGTGCGGCTGTTATTATTTAACCACGAGCTCCTCAAAAGCTAGTGACCTCATAAATAATCCATACGAGACCCGTCTAAGTTATATGAGTTGGAAAATTAACTTGCCCCTTAGTTATAGTCAATCAAAACTATATTTTATAGCTCTGTCGTCCTACCTGAATGTTTGTGTTAATTAATTTACTATTTTAAGTACTAGTGTAGTGCCTCGGCTTTCCCTGAGTTAAATATCATTATTTTACTGAACGATTTCAGAATTGAGTCGTTTTGAACTTGTCAAAATCTAGCTTTTTAAAATGGAAAGGAAATCTTCTTATTTTATAGAGGTGAAATTTGTTTGTAAGTTTTTTATTTATTTATTTAGAACATGGAGGACTTACAGCTAATAAAACAAATAAAAAACCGGCCAAGTGCGAGTCTTACTCGCACACAGGGTTCCATAGCTCCAAACAATATAATAACAATATTTTGAACTGTCATTCATTAGTTAGTAGTATTAGTTAGTAAACTTCCACACAACCGCAAAACTAAATTTGTTTTTCATAGTATGTTTATGAAAAACAAAGTTACTGCTGCAGTTTGATGAAAAAGACCCATATCTCAAAAAATAAACATGATATCTTATTGAAACCAATTTTCGTTGATATTTTTTTTTACGTTCTACAATCCTAAATATTTTCAGAATTTTCCTCCTCTTACTTTAGAAATTAGAGGGGGGGGGACACACATTTTACCACTTTGGAAGTGGCTCTAGCGCAAACTATTCAGTTTAGAAAAAAATGATATTAGAAACATCAATATCATTTTTGAAGACCTATCCATAGATACCCCACACGTATGGGTTTGATGAAAAATTTTTTTTTGGTTTTCAGTTCTAAGTATGGGGACCCCCTTAATTTATTGTTTTTTTTCTATTTTTGTGTGAAAATCCTAATGCGGTTTACAGAATACGTCTACTTACCAAGTTTCAACAGTATAGTTCTTATAGTTTCGGAAATAAGTGGCTGTGACATACAGACGGACAGACAGACAGACAGACAGACAGACAGACAGACAGACAGACATGACGAATCTATAAGGGTTCCGTTTTTTGCCATTCGGCTACGGAACCCTAAAAAGGGAACAATAGTCAACTCAGAACCAATTACAAATACTCACGTATAGACATAAAATACAAATTTGTGGTGTGAGCACAGAAACAAAAAACCGGTCAAGTGCGTGTCGGTCACGCGCAGTGTAGGGTTCCGTAGTTTTTATGACAGCCAAGTGCGGGTCGTATTCGCTAACTGATAGTTTCGTACCAAGCTCTAACTAAAAGCCAAACATGACTACCAACCTAATTTGACTTCCTATACAAACAACAACAACAACTGTTTTTTTTAACTTATTTAGGAATGAAACAGCGTGATACAACTAACGCTTAGCGCCATCTATCGACATTTCTATGGAGTTTTTCGAAATTTTCGAGTTAAATACAATTGGTCGACTATTACTCGTAAACTTGTAAAGCTCACTTAACTGTGATAGTTTTTCTTTAAACTTCGTTATATATAGGTACTACTGCCGTGACATTTGTATTTCTAACTACTTACGTTTAGTCTCTTGAGGAGGGGACACTTGATCCTAACGAAAATTGGTACTTTAAAGCTTGATAAGTCACGAACGGTTTACTTAATCAAAAAACGGTCATCCCAAACCCGTAATATTTTTGAAAGACCTATCCAACGCTATCCCACACAACGGGAAGGACGAAAAAAAAATTATCATCCTCACTTTACATGTAGGGGAGGTACCCTAAATAATTACTTTTTTCAAAATTTTATTTTATCACTTTTTCGGCGTCATTAACGTGTATACTCATACCAAATTATAACTTTCTAGTACCAATAGTTTTTGAGCTAAGCCGCGGACAGCCAGACAGACATGGCGAAACTATAAGGGTTCCTTGTTGACTACTGAACCCTAAAAACACACCGCTTTAATTAAAGTAATGCTAAAAGCACTATACATTCTTGATTTGAAATTATAACTAAAATAATAGAGAAAATTTAATTAATTTCTGTATCTAACGGGCGCGAAGCTGCGAACAAAAGTCAGCCGAACGGGTGACTCGCGAGACCTGGCTCCTTATTCACAAACGCTCGGATTCGATTTCGATTCGATAAGTCGTATGTCTATCTTTGTTTTGGCATTACGAAAGCGAGCGAAATAGACATACGACTTTCCGAATCGAAATCGAAACCGAGCGTTTGTGAATAATACGGGGGCTGCTCTGTTTGTGGTAGCGTGCGACATGCGCGCGCACCCACACTGCTCCCCCGCATCACCCGACCCGCGCAAGACACGCGCCCTTTTTCTGTGTGTGATGCGCTTTAATGTTTTTACCATCAATTTTCTTTATATTTTAGTATATCCGTGTTTAAGTTTTTCTCAAAAACGGTGAAGGAAAACATCGTGAGGAAACCGGCATGTCCTAGAACTAAAAATTGTAAGACATGTGACATCTACCAACCCGCACTAGGCCCGCGTGGTGGATAACAGCCTACCCCGTCTCATAGAAAAGAGGCCTGTGTCCCAGCAGTGGGTATATTATAGGAAGATGATAATGTAACATGTATATGTTAATTTGTATAAAATATAAATTAACATGTAAATGTTAATTTATAGTATTTTTAAACAATAATATTTTTATTGTTTCTCATACAATTGTTTTGCAGCACAAAATTGAGACAACCCCGTTATTTAAATATATATTTTTCATTTCTCATACTCGGAAAGCAGTGCTTATTTGATCCGAGTAGCGGGTGGAAGATGCTACTTCCCACCTTTGGGCAGGAAAAACTCATAGTAATTGCTTCCCTCTCTAGGGTAGGAATAAATTTAAAAAATAGAACTAAATTTGGTTAAGCAGTCGGCTGTAAAAAAATCAAACATAATTAAGAAAAAAATGCTGCGGTCTTGTGAGTGTATAAACGGCCAGTGTGAATAAAAAAAAAACAAAGCGCGTTCGACCGCGGCAGTGAGGCGGTGTGATCCATAGTTAAAAATTTTAATAGACTATATAATTTGGCGGGATACTTACTCTGTAAGCTGTATCGAAATCTTGGATTAAGACCAATATCTTATTAAAAATGAGTTCAAGTGATTCTGAAATGTTGACCCCAGATTTTGTTAAAGACCTAAGACAAAAACAAAACAAATATTGAGCGCTCATTTGTTGTACGAGAAGATTTTACACAAATTGTAAAAAAATGTAAAAACATCAGACCTAATGACATAAAAACGAATCGATTTTTTCTCAACTACCAAGAGGGAAAGTGCTATAAACAAGTGATCGGAAAAAATAAAATCTCAGGTATGCCGAAGCAAATAGCAACATATTTGAATTTACCAAACTTTGAACAGTATACTATACATTGTTATAGAAGAACGTCAGAGCCGATTCTGGGGCGAACTTGACAATGTTAAAAAGACATGGAGGATGGAAATCCAGCACAGTTGCGGAAAGCCACATTGAGGATTCTGACCAAAATAAAACTAAAATTTCAAACAAATTAACTGTGACTATAAATTTACGCCCCACTTCGCCTCAACTAGCTACTTCAAGGGAGTCTGCGCCATGGATTCCACCGTCTCATGAAATACTGGAGTCTCCTACTTTTACAGAAATTCAACACAGCCGAATTTGTCACAACATATCAAACAGCGTAAATATTCCGAACAAAAATGTAACTTTAAATTTCGCAATTTTAAATATCAATAAATATTTACAAAACAGTACTATTTTTTTCTTTCCTTATATTCGAAATGAAAAGTAGAGTGCTTAACACGGGTAAAAGACATCAATTCCTATTCGGACTATAGCCGCCCTCGCTGCGCTCGGGCGTCTAAATACCTCGTATGGGAATTGATTCCTTTCGACCCTCGTGTAACAATCTACTATTTATTTATTTATTTAGCCAGAAAATGGGCAGCAGCAGCGTTTTCTGTGCTTTTGTAAAAACCGTACTGCGATCGCCAACCCGCCTGCCAAGCGTGGCGATTATGGCAAAACCCTCCAAAATGTCAATGTGGCGACACTTGGGGGAGGCCTATGTCCTCCAGTGGATGTCTTTTGGGCTGAAATGATGATGAATGAATGAATTTATTTATTTTACTATTTATGACACACAAAAAAAGAACATATAATATTAGAGTACAAAGGTAATGCTTATTTCATAGCTTCTTGCTTCCCTTTTATTTTTTAAATATATCGTATACCTAAGTATTCTAAATCAGCCATTAAATACACATTAAAAATATTCAGCCATGTTCCATCTTTAAAATAAATAATCCAAATAAATTTCTCCAAATCCTGCACAAAAAGATATAACATAACATCATCTGATATAATATAATGTTACTTTTTCTTTTATTACTAAATCAACGTGGATAGAAATATCTGTAAATAAATTGGCACAATAAAATTTTACGATACATACTACTCATAATAAACGGGTAATAGGGATGGGAAATCGAAAATATTATTTTGGGATCACACTTTTCTTGAAGATATGGATTAGGAGGAGCTCGTGGCTTAATAATACAGCCACACGGGTCGATCTTTAAAGTTAAGCCATGCTTGCCGAGGTTGGCCCGTGGATGGGTGACCATAATTACATAACGAGTTTCCGTGCCTAGGAAAGCACGTTAAACAGTTGCCGCCGGCTGCCAATTCTAGATCTTTGACAGCCGTTACGAGTAGTCAGAAGCCAAAAGTCTGATATCCAGTCTTACTAAGGGGTATCGTATTACCCAGTTATTGGGTTGTGGAGGTCAGATAGGCAGTCGCTTCATGTAAAATGCTGGTAGTCAGCTGCATCCGGTTAGACTGGAAGCCGACCCCAAGATGGTTTGGGAAAAGGCTAGGCAGATGATGAATTGTCTTGAAGATATAAAAACGAAAAAAGAAACGATGGATAGACTGTGTGAAGGATGGTTTAGCCAAAAAAGACGTGTCTTCTGAGATGTCGAGTAATAGAGAAGTAGGTATGGAAGAAGAAGATATGCTGCGCCGACTCCAAATCATTTGGAAAAGTGCAAGAGAATGATGATGATGACTATTCTTTAATATATTGTGTGATTGGTAATTAGTGACCGATACTTAAACTCGTGATTATACATATTATGATAACAAACAGGTTTCATAAAAACCTTCTTTTATACTTTTGTGTGGTGGTGTCACAAAGTAAAAGGGTTGTGGAGGGTAATTTGGCCTGACCTCCACAACACAGCTTTAGCTATAACTTTATTTATGTTTGATAACAGCAATAGTTAAATTAAAACTCCATATTTTACAAAAATGCAACATTTTCTCAAATTAAAATTCGTTCTTATACTTTCCCTACAATACTAAAACAAGAAACTTCTTCCCTCGTTAGCAAATACACAGCAACTTCGCCAAGAAAGATACTAGTTCCCATTACGGCCACTTTAAAAAGGAATAAAAACGCGGGAACTTTATCATCCCGTGCCACTCGGAACATTCAAATCCCGCGCCGGGATTACGTGCAGCCCAACTCTAGTTTCATTGCTATAATAAATAAGAATCGGCCTGCTGAATTTCAGTGTATTTTTACAGTTACTGGTTTACAACCCTGGGGTCTTGTGAACAAGATTTTTATGTTGTAAATATGAAAGAAATATTGGAGATAACTCATGGGTTTCTTACGACACGTGTAAGTAGATATAAAAATAATGTTATTGACTTGTAACATGGTATTTGAAATGTGTTAGAAGTCGACGAAAAAAAAAAACATTGCAAAAGAACTGTATTAGAATATCTATATCTATACTATCTACTATATAAAAATAAGTCGGGTTTTCCTTCCTGACGCTATAACTCCAGAACGCACGAACCGATTTCCACGGTTTTGCATTCGTTGGAAAGGTCTCGGGCTCCGTGAGGTTTATAGCATAGAAAATTCAGGAAAGTTATGGTAGGTAGGTAGGGTATGGTAGGTAGGTAGGTAGGTAGGTAGGGTATGTAGGGTAGGTAGGTAGGGTATGGTAGGTAGGTAGGTAGGTAGGTAGGGTAGGGTAGGTAGGTAGGTAGGTAGGTAGGGTAGGGTAGGTATGTAGGGTAGGGTAGGTAGGTAGGGTAGGGTTGGTAGGTAGGGTAGGGTAGGTAGGTAGGGTAGGGTAGGTAGGTAGGGTATGGTAGGTAGGTAGGGTAGGTAGGTAGGGTAGGTAGGTAGGGTAGGTAGGTAGGGTAGGTAGGTAGGGTAGGTAGGTAGGGTAGGTAGGTAGGGTAGGTAGGTAGGTAGGGTATGGTAGGTAGGTAAGTAGGTAGGTAGGGTATGGTAGGTAGGTAGGTAGGGTAGGTAGGTAGGTAGGTAGGGTAGAGTAGGGTAGGGTATGGTAGGTAGGTAGATAGGGTATGTAAAAAGTGCATTGCAACGCATACCGGGGACAGCTAGTGTACTAATAATAAAGCTGAAGAGTTTGTTTGTTTGCTTGAACGCGCTAATTTCAGGAAATGCAGGTCCAATTTGAAAATTCTTTCAGTGTTAGATAGCCCATTTATCGAGGAAGGCTATAAGCTATATATCATCACGCTACGGCCAATAGGAGTGGACCAGCATTGAAAAATGTTGCGAAAACGGGGAAAATGTGACGCAAACGAAGTTGCGCGGGACAGCTAGTAATAGAATAAAACTTTATTGTACACCAAAACTGGAACATAGCGGGCTACAACACTGCTAATTTTATGGTTATAATACCGGGGTCTTATCGCGGATAGTGATATCTTCCAGACAACCTTTGTATGGACATTATGGAAATAAAATAAAAAATGGGGTAGTTAGTATTACTTTATCTTTTGAACATAACATCACGCTTGTGATCCCCGAAGGAGGAGGTGTAAAATAATAAGTACACCCACATTTCACCAGTTATATTTTAAGTCACTTGTAAAAAGGGGCGAGAATATTGCCTTCAACTGGGCACTAATCCAGGCTCCGTGGCTTCTATTGAAAAAATCTCAATAAAAAAACCCAATAACACCTTGCCTGACGTGGAAATCGAACCCAGGAATGCTCAGCAGTTGAACTTGCGACCACTAGACCAAGGCTGCAGTCTTTTGAACTTATGTTTTTTTGGAAAATGGTTATCCCAATTTATTAATGCCCCCCCAGCTGGCCTACCATGACGTCTTAAAGCAGTATTGTTTTACTCTCATTCCAGTGTGGGAACGAGACGGAGCTATAGAAGACGTCTAGCTCCATCTCTTTCCCACACTTGAAAAGGAGTAAAACAATAATGTTTTAAGACGTCATGGTAGGCTAGCAGTAATGTACCAAAACACATGGCATAGCGATCCCGCTTGGCATGTTGGCAAACAATGCTTCCCATCTTTGGCATAATATTACATCACTTTACTAATAGGAGACGATTTTAATATGGACTCTATTGGACACTGAGACGATTTTTTCTAAACTATAATATTATAAAGAAAAAATATTTGATTGTTTGTTTGTTTGTATTGATTAGGCTCCGAAACTACTGGTCGGATTTGAAAAATTCTTTCAGTGTTCGATAGCCCATTTATCGAGGAAGGCTATAGGCCATATATCATCACACTACGACCAATAGGAGTGGAGCAGCAATGAAAAATGTTGCAAAAACGGGGAAAATGTGACGCAAACGAAGTTGCGCCGGACAGCTAGTTTTTTATAAACATTGCCCCTCACTAGGAATTTCTCCTGTATCGTGGGTGCATTTACAAACATTTAAAGTCACATACACAAACAGCCAGACCGGGAACAAGTATCTGTACGCCTTACAAATATTTGTTCCGTGCGGGCTCGAACCCTTAGCCACTGCGCCAACCGTGCCGTCAAAACATTGAAAGCTTGAATTCTATTCAATTCTGTGTTTGTTTAATTGAATATTATTTCGCGTATAACGCAGATGGAGCTTGTGGCATACTGCAGGACTGTTTCATTAATTGCCATTTACTAATTAGGTCCAAGTCCATATATTGCCAGTATTAAATATATAAACCCGTATATTTCACAGGCCAAAACACTTCTCAACTAACCTCAATAGTGTACGACCATAATTTTGAATTTGAATAACGTTCCGTTCTAAATTTGAATTCGCCAGTCAGACGTGCCTCAAATATCTCGTTAGTGCGTATTGTTGGCCTCAGACCACGTGGGGGAGGCCAATCGCCGCCATTTTGTAAGGCCAGGCTACGGCTGATTCAAATTGCTAGGATATTTGGATTGGTTTAGTGCAATCAATTCTGCCCTAGCAAGCCAAAAAGCGGTTACTAAAAATAATAATTTGTGGTTCTTCTTTTTATCTGAAAGCTTGAAAATCTTGCATCAGATGGACTAATGAAATGAAGTCTAAGAGCCTTTTCGCACTTACAAAGTGAAATCATTTTTTTTTTCTTTTTTCTCGAAACATAATGGGGTTTGGGTAACTTTGTATGAACCAGTGGCATGATTATTTTTCACAGCAGCCAGAAAAATAATTGTTGCTAGCTTATAGTAGAATATATAATAATAATGACTCCTAAAAGAATTTTTGGCATAAATGATATCGGAGCTTAAATATCTGATGTCAAAGTTGTGTTGTTCATTGATTATTGCTAACTGTTTGCTACTATTTTGTACAAATTTTATCAAAAATGAACTCTCTTCTATCATTTGCCGTATGTCATTACTTCCCAGAATTTGATCGTTAGCCGCGACATTATCGAATGGTGATACAGGGTGTCTTTTTTTTCAAAATCAACGGGTTGGATCCCTGGCTAGGAATAACGATTTTTCAAAAAACCAATGATGCAGTTTTAGTTTTTATCAAAATCGGGCTCGAGACTCTTTTGAGTGTTTTTCGCTATTCCTCATAGTTTCGAATTTGGCCTTCCATCCACTTGAAATAAAATTTCCCCTCTATATTTTGGAAATAATTGTTCATAGAAGAAAATGAATATTTTATTTTATTCTTACTAATGAAATAATTTTCATTAGTGGCCGCAGACAGTGGACGAAAAAAGTAATGTCACTTTTACCCAAACCCCTTTTGTTGAGTTACCGGTTTTGGGCTTATGGAAATAAAATTTTATAATTAATTTTATTTTTAATTTTTTTGAGCTTTGAATTTGTAAATCATTTTATAGTTGTGAAGCTCGGCCATGTTTGATTTATAGCGTTAGGATGTTTAATAATCGTTTGATTTTGTTTTGCAGGGCAATGAATAACTGGTCGTTTAAGGCCTTGACGTCGAAACGAATGCCAATTGGTTTTATTTCAACTATCGACACGCCCCGTTTTGTCAAAAAAATTACATTAATTAATTATTTTTTTATTAGAAAAATGTGCATATATTCCATTTCGGAATATATAGTCTTAACAATGACAAAAACCACATACAAGTTCATTGTGGTTATTGAAATCTAAGCGGTCACATAAACACGAAACGGTGAAAACCTATTGAAAAGCAATCAAATAGGAAGAGTTTAAAACAGTCCCTACACTGTTCCTAAAACCCGAGTTGATAAAAAATTCAGTGCCTAGTAGTTCAGATATAAAGCTAAAATTCTCTCAGAAAAACCAGGTACAGTTTCGCAAAATCAGTTTTTTACAACAGGAACATCAGCAAAATCGAAGTACAAAAGCCAGGCCGATGTTTACTAAAAACCCTCGACGTGGCCCTGTGTTTGCTCACCTCACAGTGATCCAAAGTGTAGAAACAATAGGAATAGATTTTGAAAGGGCTTCGGACTGTCCTGTCAACGTCTTTTTAGTTCGAGACAACAACGCAGGCAAACAAGATTTTCTAAAAACAAATTCCATCGATTTGAATTTGAATTTGGAACTTTATTTTTTTATATTTTCATCGTGCAGCTGCTTACCCGTGTGTCAGCGTTGTTGTGCCGCTCATGGGCCACTGATTTGGCTTTATATGCCGTCGAGAAATATCTCTCAGGCATGCTGGTTTCCTCACGATGTTTTCCTTCACCGAAACTCGTGCGCAAAATCCTAATCATCACCATCATCATCATTTCAGCCGAAAGACGTCCCTACGGCTGAACATAGGTCTACTCCAAGTGTCGCCACATTGACATTAGGGGCGTTTTGCCACAATCGCCACGCTTGACAGGCGGGTTGGCGATCGCAGTACGGTTATTACAAAAATACAGAGAACGCTGCTGCTCATTCTCTGGCTAATCCCTTAGTCGCCTCTTATGACACCCACGGGAAGATATGGGATGATGCTATTCTTTACGTCCGACACCATACAGGGAAAAATCCTAATAGAAAATAGTAACAACCCATCTTTTTGCTTCGCCGTAGTCGAGGAAAAAACCAAAATATTTTTCTCCTACAAACAAAAAAGTATTCACTGCATCGTTGGTCTCGCGACTGCTGAGCATGATGTCTTGGATTCGATTCCCGGGTCGAGCAAAGTGTTTTTTTTTTTTTTTTATCAGGAATCTTTCAGTAGCAGCCACGGAGTCTGGATTTGTGCACGGCTGATGGCAATAGGCTCGGCCCCTATTACATGACACTTGAACATAACTGGCGAAATGTAGGTGTAGGTACAGTCTGTCTATAAAGTCATGAAATTAATGTTTGAGGAACTAACATTCTAACAAGTAGGGCAACACTAAATCAAAGTACATCTAATGTCATCGGCTGTCATCGACTTGTTTTGTAACTCGATATTTATTGCCTTTTTATTGCTTTTCAAATCTAAGTGGATTAAACCTAGAAGAAACGTGTTAAATATGAAGAAAATCAATCGAAGTGGAGCTCAAGAAATTATTTTTAAAGTGTATCAGCGATGTTTGTCTATAAAACAAAGCTGGACAAATTTTATCAAATTTGGATGATGTTTATGCTCGAACAGCGGTTATGACAGGTATTTAATCGTGTTACTGTTTGTTTTTTATCTACCAGAAGTTACAAATATACCAAATATACGATTTTAAGACTAAAATAAGGATTGTTTACATTGCGCATTTTTAGGTTATATTGCAAATTTATGTAGGCCTTAATCTAGTGCGACCAAAATTTTTGATACTTTTTGGTGATCAAATTTACTGCTGATTTTAAATCTGAATAAGTTATATCATGTCTGAAATTTAAAATAGTGAGTATCTATTTTCTGTTAGTACAATTATTAATTATTTAAAACTTTATTTCAGGAAAATCTGAGAGTACAGTAAAGCGTATTGTAGATGAAGGCTATAAAAACGATGGCTAATTCTGAACCCCTAGCAAACACAGATCAGGCCGTCCTAAGAAAGAAATTAATGACTTCAACATATTATGTGCTCTTCGACAAAAGATTCAATTCTTTTACTCGGTGAAGAAAGTGGAACCAACCTTAAGGAAACTTCAGGTAGTTGCCAAAACAGATCTGGATTTTGAATTTAGCCTGGAACTTCTGCGTAAAATTTTGAAATCGATTGGGTTTTCTTACAAGAAGTTTCAAAATAACAGAACAAGAATATTTGGAATCAGATGATGAAAGTAATTAATTATTATGTTACGGGATATTTTTCATTAACAAAAAAAGTTTTAAAAATATGTATGAACATTTTTCTCTTATTTACTCATTTATTTGAACGACAGAGACCATAGATTTGTGCTATCTCATATATTACTATACTATTTATGCTATCTGATCAAGCAAACTAATGAAGGTCGCATCTTTGGTTTCTGTAGTTTTTTAAATAAGATCTACGGATTTTACTACTTAACCTTTTCTATCTAGTTTAAAAAAAAGCGTCTGCGAGTAAAAATTGTTTTCATTAAAATCAAGGTTCATCAATGTTTGCTTCTAGTACAAAATAATGTGCTAGTATCAAAATCAATTTAGTCACACTATATAGGGTTGCTAGGTGCACGACCGCAGCGCCCTCAATATTTTTCATGACTTTATAGACAGACTGTACTGCTAAGTACATCTCTGCCTGATCCTTCGAGGATTACCAGCGTCATGTTATGTAATGTAGGTACACAATAATTATAATATTCTAAAGGTTAAACTACATCTAAAAGCATTACTCCCGAGTCCCACTACTTATATATTTTCAACTGAGGTCCGATTTTCTACTGCCATATTGTGCGCGATCACAAAAGTGTGCGTTGAAGTATGCCATTATTGTCCAACCCTTTTGTGGCTAAATACCAGACTGCACTCACGTTCGTGGCTAAGTACTTTATGATATTAGGAGTAGTAGCCCTCGTACGAACTTGTGACGCGCATCAGCTGGTGTAGTTTCACAATTATTTTTCCTTTTGGATCAGCAACCTTATTCTATCAAGAATAAAGATCAACGTAATTTTGACAAACACGTCCGTGGAGCGTATACTACAGAGCCTAAAGACTAATGTCTTCAATCAGTGCGTTCTGCCTGTTATGACTTATGGGGCCGAAACGTGGACTCACGGTACGAACGGTCCATACGCTCAAGGTCGCTTAGCGAGCTAAACGACCTATGCTTTTTTTTGGGATGGGAATTCATTAAATAACCCCTTCCGCTCTGGGCGGAGCAGAAGGGAGTGTCAGACTTGTACTGAATAGAACTCATCCGTGTTCCTTCTTGGCATTGGCACTGGACCACAAATTCCAGGGCCAAGGCATCTCTTTCGAACAGTCCCGCAGCCCTGGCAGGCATCGGCCTTTCGGACCCCTTCCGATTTGCTGACATCTCCTTGAGGCGCGCGTGGAACACGAACGAGCCGTCGGTACGGCCTGTCGTCATAAGACGAACGGACGGTGAGCTATTAAAAAAAACGGGCTAAGCTTGGAGTATCTCTGAAGAATCGAATACAAAACAAGATGAGTCGACAGAAAACATGAGTTGTCGACATAGCTCACAGAGTAGGTAAGCTGAAGTGGCACTGGGCCGGCTATATTAGCTCTAGAACCGATGACCGTTAGGGAAGACGTCCTTGAGTAGAGACTGCAAATCGGCAAGCGTAAGATGGGATGCCCTCAGGTTTGGTGAAGCGATGATCTTCGCAGGGTGGCTGGTAACAACTGGATGAGAGTTGGCGAGAATCGAGTTAATTGGCGTGCGACGGAGACTAGCAGTGTGGCTAATGATGCTGTCATTGACAGCAATCCAACAGCAGGCAATGCAGGCTGTAAAAAAAACGTGTTGCACTCCGGGAGTGCCGGCAGAAGTGAAAACTTGAATATTAACGTTGTAAATTTTTGATATGTTGGAATGGTTAGGGAATAATTGTGCACGAATCGCTTTAATTATCAATATAAAAGTTATATCATTTATGTGGTAAAATACAATATTCATTTATTACGCTATCGTACAAAAACATAACAATTTATATTAGATTAAAAATTTAACACTTCAGAACTATTACAATCCGTCTTACGAATTTTACCTCTATGAAGAAACCGTAGGTTTTGTTTGTGCATAAGATAATTATCCAGTTTTGGAAACCCAAACTCAATGACAGATGTCATAAAGTTCAAATTCCTTCGTAGGTTTCGGTAATGTCAATAAAATCTGACGGTCACGTGACCTGACGCGTGTTTAACATTTCTTACCCATCACAAAAGTGCACAACGCTGCTAAATAAGTTTTCAATTAAATAAAATAAAAAATGTAAATAATACTTATTTTGAAAGAAATAAGGACAAAACAAATGACAAGTGGTCTAGAGAGTCTACAAAAAAAGTAACGCCCGCACGTTCGTACTAGGCTCACAGACATTCAAATTGAGACCATTACAGATTTGATAGAATTATAGAGGCTGTCTATAATTTTGAAGGCCTGTGATGCATGATAATTAAATTATATACCCAAGCCTTTGAAAGTTTAGAAATCTGTAACCTATTTGATATTCAATGTTTATTTACGAATTAAATTAACTAAATAAATATTTTAAAAAGACCTTTACAGTATAAAACATCATGAGAATGATTATTATATACACATCATACATAAATATTTGATCACTAAAAATTATGTTATGTGATTTTTTTTAAAAGTTGCTTTAACATCATCATCATCTGCCTAACCTTTTCCAACTATATCGGGGTCGGCTTCTAGTCTAGCCGGGTGCATCTGAACACCATTATTTAACTTGGAGCGACCGCCTGCCAAGCGTGGCGATTGTGGCGAAACCCCCCCATGTTATGCCAATGTGGCGAAACTTGGGGGAGGCCTATGTCCAGCAGTGGAAGTCTTTCGGCTGAAATGATGATGATGATGATGACCGCCTATCTGACCTCCACAACCCAGTTTGGACTGCGAAATACGATACTCCTTTGTAAGACTGTTTGTCGGACTTTCGGGCCACTGACTACCTGTAACGACTGTCAAAGATCTACAAACGACAGCTGGGAGCAACCCAACTTAACGAGCTTTATGCGGCACGGAGGAAACACGGCATTGTAATGGGTGGTCATCCACAGACCAACCTAAGCAAGCGCGGCAACCTGAAGATTGATCCGAGCTGCTATAATTATTTAGCCAGGACTCCACGAGCTTCACAATAATATCACTACAATGTAAATGCAAATCATGACAAACCGTCAACCCATCATGCATTGCAAATAGAACATGTAGGTCCATATGATATATTATGGCATAATTAAAGCATTGTTGGGGAAAAGCACAGATTACAATTAGGGTACGTTATGGCTGTGACTGAGAGCAGCGGTGGTCCAGTGGTGGCAGCCCCGACTTACGAGCTGTAACCGTGGGTTCGAACCCAGGCAGGTGCATAACTTTGTGTAATTTATTTCATTTCCGCTGCCCTCAAAAACGGTAAAGGAAAACATCGTGAGAAAACCGGCGTGTTCCTAGAACTAATAATTCGAAGATATGTGACAGCTACCAACCCGCACTGGGCCCGCGTGGTGGATTAAGGCCTGTGATGCATGATAATTAAATTATATACCCAAGCCTTTGAAAGTTTAGAAATCTGTAACCTATTTGATATTCAATGTTTATTTACGAATTAAATTAACTAAATAAATATTTTAAAAAGACCTTTACAGTATAAAACATCATGAGAATGATTATTATATACACATCATACATAAATATTTGATCACTAAAAATTATGTTATGTGATTTTTTTTAAAAGTTGCTTTAACATCATCATCATCTGCCTAACCTTTTCCAACTATATCGGGGTCGGCTTCTAGTCTAGCCGGGTGCATCTGAACACCATTATTTAACTTGGAGCGACCGCCTGCCAAGCGTGGCGATTGTGGCAAAACCCCCCCAAAATGTCAATGTGGCGACACTTTGGGGAGGCCTATGTCCAGCAGTGGACGTCTTTTGGGCTGAAATGATGAATGATGAAGTTACTTATTAGTTGCTAGGGTTACAGTGGAGCACGATCATGGAATTTACTTAGAGACTGATGCTTGAGGTAGGTGTCTATAATTTTGTAACATATTTTGATTTAAAAGAGTGTCCATGGAGTTTCTTGCCCATTCTTCTCCGCTTTGGAATGGGCAACTACAGTACTTTCACAAGTTATTATGCCTTGTGACAGGGACTGTAGCTTCTAGCTTCGCGTTTTTTTGTTTTTTTACTTTCAAAAGTGCCTGTAATGGTCTAATTAAAATAAACGCATTGAGTTTGAGTTTGAGTTCTAAGAACCTATACTACAACTCACCAGGGCCTTCCCGCAGCTATTTGCCTGCTATGTACCACTTTTGAAACTAAACGACATGTGGGTGTTCTATTAGATACACCTCTGCTTAACCAAGCATTTACAGGCGTGATGTCATCATTATCTACCTAGCTTTTTTCCCAAACTATCTTGGGGTCAGCTTCCAGTCTAACCGGATGCAGCTGAGTACCAGTATTTTACATGAAGTGACTGCCCATCTGACCTCCACAACCCAGTAACTGCGTAATACAAAACCCCTTGGTAAGACTAGACTTTTGGCTTCTGTCTACTCGTAACGACTGTCAAAGATCTACAAATGGCAGTCGGGACCAATGGCTTAACGTGCGTTCCGAGGCACGGAGGAAACTTGTTATGTAATTATGGTTTACCATCCACTGACCAACCTCGGCAAGCATGGCTTAACCTTAAAGATTGACCCGTGCGGCTGTTATTTTTGAGCCACGAGCTACAGGCGTGATGTAATGTTAGAAAAAATATTTTATTGCGAACGCTTAAATCCCTTTCACATCCCCCACGATATCCACTCACATTTTTCTACAACATTCTCCAACTACCGTCGACATATAAAAAGTAATTTCTACATACGCATATTAACATTCCGAACTCTGCTCAAGCTCGGAATTTTTCAAATAAATTCTCTCTACTAAATTTTGACTGTCCCATCAAGGGTGCAGATCATCTTTCATAAGTTTTGGTCCGGAGATGTCCGGGATGGACGTGACGTCATTAACTTGGACGTGCACATTAACTAAGTTAGGCTCTGGGTGGAATGGTTGGGGTATGACTTGGTAAGAACTATTTTACACACTCTATGCTACTCCTTCAATTTTTCAGCTGATACGGTGTCTTTTAGCAGAAAAGTATGGAAGAAGAAGACATGCTGCGCCGACCCCAAATAAATTGGGATAAGTGCAGGAGGAGAAGATGGCGGGTGTTGATGCATTGTTGTCATAAGAATAGCAATGTAGTAAGATTTTTTCCTGTCTTTCTTTTAAAGCACATACAAATCAAAATCAAAATATTTTTGGGCACTTATAAAACGTCGACAAAAGGTGCACGGTTCGGGTTGATCGACGTTTCCTATGGAACAGACGGCAAGAAACTCCATGTTTAATTACTCTTGTGGACCAGCCCTTATTTAGTTAGACGGTCGCAATGCTGTAGGATAATGTAATTTAGTACAAATATCAGATGATATTGTCCTACTAGTTTAATACCTATTACGCAGTGTTATTGTGTATATGTGTGTGTGTGTAATATCTGTTGTCTAGACTGTTATCGTGCTAATGTCAGTCGAGTTCGTGTGTGCTTGTAATGAGACCTAGGCTTTATCTGTAATGGTTTTGTAGTTATTCTGTGAACTATCCGTTCCTAGGGTAAACTTGATAAGTCCATACACACATCATCATCACCTAACATCACGCCTGTAATCCCCGTAGGGTTTGGCAGATATGTACCTATAAGGGGCGAGCATATCGCTATCAACCGAGCCAAAACCCAGACTCCGTGGTTGCTCCGTGTTTCGATAGTCTCATAGTACACACATCACAAAAGTCTAGGCAGCCTGGATATTTTTGCAAATTTTTGTTTTTTTTTCTACATTTTGGCGTAGATGTCATTACATCACTCGTAATTTAATACATAATTTAATTGTTAGGTTTTGAAAGGGAGTTTTCAAGTGAAAAGTTATAAAAAAATCTGAAATATGGCGAAATTTAATTTTTTAAGTTTTTGGGAATTAAGAAAATGTGAGGCCTATAAGAAATAATTTAAAAAAAAAAAAACAAGAATCTTTTTAATATTTTGTTGTTGGACTTCCTAAGGCACTAACTACGGCTCTACGTCGGCGTCATATAACGAATATGAGGTTTTCGTTTCATTGGAATAAGTTTCAAGTTTCATTCACTGGAAAGATGTGTAAAAAGTTTTTCAGATAACTTAAAAAAAATGCTGATTACTTGTTAAAACGACTCAATGTAGTCGATCGACTTCTAGCGAGAACGGTCGCGTCACGTACGCTCTTGCACAAGTCTGCGCTCGTGCACAAGTGCTGACGCTGCAGCCTAATTCCACCGCGGTTTGCCCTCGCGGGCGGTGCAATGACCTACTGTCGTAAGTGAATCATGCATAATTGTGAGAATTTGCGGTAAGTTATAGTTTTTTATAATTATAACTTGTAATCAATTATGGCTTCGCCGGGTAAAATAGTACTCAAAACTGAACTCGAACAACAGTTGTACACCCGGTACAAAGAGGAAGCAAAAGAGCGCCAAGAACTGCAGCAACTAGTAGAAGTGCTCAGTAGCCAGGTAGAAGCTTTGCAACACCAGCTGAAACTTCTCCAGGAACAAAAGAATGTTACTTCCGAGAAGGAACATCCGACGAATGAAAGGCCCCAGTCAGCAGTCGAATATAAGACTGATGAAGAGGACCTTGCCAGAGAAACAGAGTGGGTACGGCAAAAAAGTAGAAAGAAAAGAAAGCTAAATGCGTCACTGTCTCCAGTATCACAAGGAGCAAGCCCCATGGAACCTCAGGCTGGTAAAAAGGCCGAGCAACCAAAAATAAAAAAACAACCTCCACCTCCTCCAGTCATAGTAGAAAATATCAGAAACTATCAGAAGTTTTATGATCTTCTCTTGACTTGTTCAAATAAAGACACCTTCATGGTCAAAATGATGAACGGAGATACTGTCAAAGTAAACGCCAGGGATGAAGACTCCTACAGAGCGATTACTAAACTCTTGTTACAAAATAATTGTCTCTGGCACTCTTATGAGAACAAACAAGATAGACCAATTAGAGTCATAGCCAAAAATCTACACTCATCATGTTTGCCAAACAGAATAGTTGAAGAACTAACTGCTAACGGCTTTAAAATCCAGGAAGCGGTAAACAAATTAAGTTGGAGGACTAAGGAACCTCTAAACATGTTTATGCTTTCCTTTCAAAAAGACGAAGACATAAACAAAATCTATAGTATTAAGACCATATTAGGTTGTAAAGTAGAAGTGCAGCCTTTAAAAACATCCAAGCTAATACCACAGTGTAAGAGATGTCAAGCATATGGCCATACACAGAAATATTGCTCGAAGGAACCTAGATGTGTAAAGTGCACTGGTAAACACCTTACTAAAGATTGCACAAAATCGATAGCAGATAAACCCAAATGTGTTCACTGTGGTGAGCCACACCCCGCCAACTACAGAGGATGTATGGTAGCCAAAGAACTGCAACAGCTAAAAAATAAAGCCTTAAAAAAAAAGGTTACTACACCTGTTACACAGGCTCCTAGTGCTAAAAAAAATCTCAAAGAGTATCAAAGGGTATCAAACAATGTGTCTTATGCGCAAGCAACGAAATCTCGTGACCCACAACCACCAGTACACGGTCCACAACCTTCCAAGTCAATAGACGACGATACAAATGAAAATATAAATAAAATTTTAAATATTTTAACCTCATTTGATTTAAGGTTGAAAAATCTAGAAAGTAGTGCTACACAGCTACCACATAAAACTCAAAAATGAAGAACACTCTTAAAATTATGGCGTGGAATGCAAATGGACTCCTAAAGCATCAAAACGAGCTAGAGGTGGTCCTTGCAACAGAAGAAATTGATGTGTGCCTCATATCGGAGTCTCATTTCACAAGAGAATCGTATATTCACCTTAACGGGTATAAAATCTATCATGCGCTTCACCCTGTGAATACTGCGAGAGGGGGAAGTACCCTTATAATAAGAGAGAACATCTACCATTACCTAGAATTTAAATATGAAGAAGAATTCATACAAACTGTAGCCGTTAGGGTAAAAACTAAACTTCATTACATTACCGTAGCAGCTATATACTGTCCACCAAAGCATGCTCTGAAAATAGAGCAGTACAGAAACCTACTAAAACTTCTTGGCAACACGTTTATATTGGGAGGTGACTTCAATGCAAAAAACATACGTTGGGGATCTAGGCTAACCAACACTAAAGGAAAGGAATTGCTTAGTGCTATGCGAGAAATCAAGTGCAATGCAATATCAACAGGAAAACCTACTTACTGGCCTACTGATGCTCAAAGAATTCCAGATCTGATCGACTTTTTCATTTATAAGAATCTGTCAGCTACATATCTTCACATACAGGAGGGATTTGATATGAACTCTGATCACTCCCCCATTATCTTAACCTTAAGTGAGACCATAATTCAGAAAGAAAGCAATCCAGTTTTAGTAAATAAGAATACGGATTGGGATAGCTTCAAATTCGATTTAGACAACATCATTGACCTTAAAGTACCACTCAAAAACATTCAGCAGTTGGATGAAGAAATGACAAAATTTGTGAAAAACATTCAAAGCTGCGCTTGGGTAAATACACCTCTCTTGAAAAGAAAAGTCGTAAGTCACAGATACCCGTTAGAAATAAGAAACCTCATAGCCATAAAGAGAGCTCAGAGACAAAAGTGGCAACAATCAAGATATCCACCTGACAAAACAATGCTGAACAGACTCACAAAAAGATTAAGCAAAGCAATACAGAACTATCATGATGATGCAACAAAAGATTACCTTAGCCAATTAACAAGTAGTGGAAATACAGAACACTCACTATGGAAAACATCTAAACGTTTAAATAAGCCCATCGTCCATGCTTCACCCATTAAAAAAGTAGATGGCACATGGGCCTTGAGTAATGAACAGAAAGCAAATATATTTGCAGAACACTTAGAACAAACTTTTCAAACCAGCGGTGAGGAAAGCTCTGAAAACATAACACTGGATGTCACTCACCATGACGACCTCAATATAAAACTAGTTACACCGAAAGAAGTAAAAAATATGATAAATAACTTAGCCAAAAAGAAATCGCCTGGATACGACCTTATCACTGGTGAACTCCTTCAAAATCTGCCACGCAAAGCAATAGTAAAACTTACAACCCTTATAAATGCAACATTCAGATTGAAACACGTGCCTGATATCTGGAAAGTTGCTGAAGTCATTATGATCCCCAAACCTGGAAAACCACCCCAGGAAGTAACATCATACAGGCCTATATCACTTTTACCAATCATTTCAAAATTATTTGAAAAATTACTCTTAAGACGCTTAAAACCTATAATAGAAGACAGAAAACTGATTCCAAATTACCAATTCGGCTTCCGAGAAAAACACTCCACGATAGACCAAGTACATAGAATTACCAACATTATAGAAAAAACTCTTGAAGAAAAAAAAGTCTGTTCTGCAGTATTTCTAGATGTAGCACAGGCATTTGATAAGGTTTGGCATAAGGGTCTTATTTATAAGATAAGGAAAATGCTGCCAAAACAATTTGCAGACATTTTAGAATCCTACCTAACAGAGAGGACGTTTAGAGTCAGACATGAAGATGCTTATTCCGATCTCAAGCAAATAAAAGCTGGTGTACCACAAGGAAGTGTTCTTGGCCCAATCTTGTACCTATTGTACACCTGTGATATCCCAGAAATGGAAAACAACTTCATTGCAACCTTCGCAGATGACACAGCCATCATGGCTATAGGTGTCACACACAAAGATGCCGTAGACAAAGTACAAATTGCTGTCAGCTCCATCACCAACTTGACAAAAAAATGGCGAATTAAGTTAAATGAATCCAAATCGACTCATATAGACTTCACAAACCGAAGACCTAATTATACACCGGTATACATTAACGGTTGCGTAATACCTTACGAAAATACAGCCAAATACCTGGGCATGACGCTTGACGCAAAACTTCGCTGGAAGGCTCATGTCAAAAAGAAACGCCTGGAGTTAGATCTACGCTACAGGAATATGTACTGGCTACTTGGCAGATATTCATCATTGTCAGTGTACAACAAAGTACTTCTGTACAAACAACTACTTATGCCTGTATGGGCATACGGTATACAGCTTTGGGGCTGTACAAAACGCACCAATATTGAAATAATCCAAAGATTTCAAAATAAGGTACTTCGGAGCATAGTCAACGCTCCCTGGTACATTAGAAACGAGGACATCCACCGGGACTTAGGAGTGGACCTTGTCGCTAAAGTTATAAAAAATTACGCCGAAGCTCATGAACAAAGACTTCATAAACATGTGAATGTCGAGGCTATTCAGCTCCTTGACACCACGGACATAGTAAGGAGACTGAAAAGGACTAAGCCTTTTGAATTAGTTTAGTGATTGTTACGGAGTGCAGTGAGTGCTACCTTTTAAGAACACAAGAACTAAGTGTCTTTCCATCATAATAGAGACATTAAGAAAAGTGCCAATGGACACATTCTTTAGTATAAATTTACTAGGAAATTAAGTTAAATTTAAATTACTTATTAGCCTCAAGGCTAGATTGTAATTGTTATGAGGTAACCATTCGGTTACAACATAATGAAAAAAAAAAAAAAAAAAAAAAACTTGTTAAAAGACACAAAAATAAAAGCGTCATATTCTACTTCAAAGTTTTTAATTAAACTTCGAACCAACACTTTCAAAAGACACCATAAAGACTAGAAAACCATGAAAAACACCATTAACACAATTAATAGCCTATCAGTCGTTCCGGTAGCCTCAATACCCCGATACCCCATTATTTACACCCAGACCAGTACTATCACGCTGTTTTTATACCCCTTTCCCGATTTTATGACTTTACCTGGCCGTAAAATCTAACTAACCAGTGTTGTATGGACCCAACTGTTTACTAGGCGGTGGGGTGTTTAGGGGTGTAAAAAAAGTGTTTGAAAAAGTTTTGTAACTTTTTTGTTGTTTTTAGGGTTTCGTACCCAAAGGGTCAAACGGGACCCTATTACTGAGACTTCGCTGTCCGTTCGTCTGTCACCAGGCTGTATCTCATGAACCGTGATAGTTAGTCAGTGGACATTTTTACAGATTATATTGTATTACTGTTGCCGCTATAACAACAAACACTAAACACAGAATACAATAAATATTAAAGGGGGCTCCCATACAAAAGTGTTTTTTTTGCTGGTTTTTATAAATAATGGTACGAAACCCTTCTTGCGCGAGTCCGAGTCGCACTTGGCCGATTTTTGGATTTGATTTCTCCCTAGAGATGTCTGGATTTTTAGTTTGAAGGTGGAGGTGATTGTGGAGGTGATTAATTGATTTTGTTTTTCTCAAGCACGTTACTTTTAACTCCTGAGATGCCTGGATTTCTTAAAAAAAAAAGTTTGAATTTTAAGCCATCAATGCGTCTCTTGTGATACCTACACAAAACTAAATTACCATTTTGTGTGCATTAGTGTGATATATAAATTAAGATAATTTCAAAGAGCATTAGAAAGCAGCATGTTTGGTGTAATTGTGCCAATATTTTTTCTTTCTTTCTCTCTTTCTTTCTATAAAAAAATATAAGTAAAAAAACCTTTTAAAAAAAAGCTTTTATTTAAATGCTCTAAAAAGAAGAATAATAAAATTTTCTTATATATTTTTAACTTTCAACTTATAACCTCAATATACACAATTTATATGATCATAAAAGCTTGTCGCGAGGTTTGCGTAAGTACCTATAAGTATTTAATTAAACTGAAATTTATAAAAACCTTAAACTTAACAGATTAAATTACTCAATTAAATAGGTACTAGTTTATTTACACAACTAAACCTCGCGACAAGGTTTTATGATCATATAAATTGTGTATAATGAGGTTATAAGTTGAAAGTTAAAAATATAAAAGAAAATTTTATTATTCTTCTTTTTAGAGCATTTAAATAAAAGCTTTTTTTAAAAGGTTTTTTTACTTATAATTTTATTTTACCATTTTTAGTTTTACCGTAATTGTTTCTGAACACATTATTATGTCAATCTCAACACTTTTTTCATATCCATGCTATTAACCGTTGAGGAGTTCCATCGTGAGAAGATTATCCTGGTAGCAGGTTGTGTTCATGATACAAATCGTGATTATGCGTCAAATATGAACTCGTAAGCAAAGTTTCGTGTCCACGCTATTAGCCGTTGAGGAGTTCCCTCGTGAGAAGACAATCCTGGCTGCAGGTGAGTTCATGATGCAAATCGTGATTATGCATCAAATATGAACTCGTATGCAAAGTTTCGTGTCCACGCTATTAGCCGTTGAGGAGTTCCCTCGTGAGAAAACAATCCTGGCTGCAGGTTGAGTTTATGATACAAATCGTGATTATCCATCTAATATGAGATTGTAGCAAAGTTTCATGTCCACGCTATTAACCGTTGAGAAATTCCCTCGTGAGAAAACGATCCTGGTTGCAGGTTGAGTTCATGATACAAATCGCGATTATGCATCAAATATGAACTCGTATGCAAAGTTTCGTGTCCACGCTATTAGCCGTTGAGGAGTTCCCTCGTAAGAAGACAATCCAGGCTGCAGGTTGAGTTCATGATACAAATCGTGATTATGCATCAAATTTAATATGAACTCGTATGCAAAGTTTCGTGTCCACGCTATTAGCCGTTGAGGAGTTCCCTCGTGAGAAGACAATCATGGCTGCAGGTTGAGTTTATGATACAAATCATGATTATCCATCTAATATGAGCTTGTAGCAAAGTTTCATGTCCACGTTATTAACCGTTGAGAAATTCCCTCGTAAGAAAACGATCCTGGTTGCAGGTTGAGTTCATGATACAAATCGTGATTATCCATCAAATATGAACTTGTATGCAAAGATTCGTGTCCACGCTATTAGCCGTTGAGGAGTTCCCTTGTGAGAAGACGATCCTCAGTGCAGGTTGAGTTCATGATACAAATAGTGATTATGCATCAAATATGAACTCGTATGCAAAGTTTCGTGTCCACGCTATTAGCCGTTGAGGAGTTCCCTCGTGAGAAGACAATCCTGGCTGCAGGTGAGTTCATGATGCAAATCGTGATTATGCATCAAATATGAACTCGTATGCAAAGTTTCGTGTCCACGCTATTAGCCCTTAAGGAGTTCCCTTGTGAGGAGACGATCCTGGCTGCAGGATTAAGTTATGTCTGTCATAAGAATGTATTGTCTTCAGAACCAAAGGAGTGTGCAAAATTTCAGCTCAATCGGACATCGGCAAATGGTTCTAATTTAGCTTCCAAGATTCCACCGTAACAAACAAACATACATACATTGCAAGTTAAATAAAAGCTTTTAATAAAAAAACAAACGTATTAGAGCATATAAGTACCTAAGTCACTGATAGTTTTTATATGGCCAGAGGAGCTCGTGGCTTAATTATCACAGCCGCATGGATCGATCTTCAAGTTCAAGCCGAGCTTGCCAAGATTGGTCCGTGGATGGGTGACCATAATTATATACCGAGTTTCCTCCGTGCCTCGGAAAGCACGTTAAGCCGTTAGTCCCGGCTGTCATTTGTAGATCTTTGTCGTTACGAGTAGTCAAAAGTCTGACATCCAGTCTTACCAAGGGGTCTCTTATTACCCAGTTACTGGGTTTTGGAGGTCAGATAGGCAGTCGTTTCATGTAAAATACTGGTATTCAGCTGCATCCAGTTAGACTGGAAGCCGATCCCAAGATAGTTTGGGAAAAGGCTAGACAGATGATGAGTTTGTATATGGCCTAGAAACTGAAGTGGAATTAGGCTGGCTTTGCACCGATGGCGAGATGCTAAAGTGATGGAGTAGACCAGAACGGCCCAAGGTTGATAAAGCCATCTATATCCATCTCCTCCATCTGTTTCGATAAATAGATGGAGGAGGCGTTCAACCAAAGATGGATGAACCCCAAAAAGGTTAATTAAAAAAAAAAACAGATGAAGTCTTAAGGACTGCTGACAGAAGTGAAAACACAAAACAATGGAATTACTATGTTCTTTTTTTGAATTTTTAAATCCGTACATAGTACAGAGGCCGCTATACTAAACGTCGATAGTCTGGCAAAATACGTCACAAGCATCGAGGTCATCGGTGACCGAACCTATAGTTATTTCTCATACTGAAAGTCGCTCGACGTGGCAAAAGAAGTTTTCACGTCAAAAATATGGAATTGTAAATTACAGGAAATCGAACCGAATAAGTGCAGCGGTGGCCGACTTACGAGCAGTAAGCCGTGGGTTCGAACCCAGGCAGGCACATTACTTTGTATAATTTATTTCATCACCGCTGCCCTCAAAAATAGTGAAGAAAAATATCGTGAGGAAACCGGCATGTCTTATAACTAGAAATTCGAAGACATGTGACATCTACCAACCCGCACTAGGCCCGCGTGGTGGATTACAGACCACTCCCTCTCATTGAAGGGAGGCCTGTGTCCCAGCAGTGGGAACATTATAGACTGATGATGATGATGAATCGAATCGGCTGAGCGCAAAGTTCTGTCCTGGATTCCATACGTGGTTCGGGGAAAGTATTGTTTTCAGGGGAAAGTGCCGTTTTAAACCAAGAAATTTCTTCTAGAAAAACCAAATAACAATTTGCCCGACCCGGGAATCGAACCAGAAACCTCATGCTCAGCAGTCGCGATTGTGACCATAACACCAACGAGTCAGTCTCGCTAATTAAATAAGACTTAAACGTGGAAGCTCCGTAGGTACTCCTCAGCCAAGCCCTTTGGGAATAACAGGGGTGACTGTGACGTAAAACTTTAAAGTCAACACAGATCAACATAAACTGGTTTCAATCTGTCTTCCAATCGTATGATTACTCCGATATCTCTTTGTTTTATTACACGTTTGGTGGAAGCGATTTATAGGTGCGGGACATAAACACCAGGGTAGAGGGAACCGTGGAAGGGATCAGCTGATTATCGTGTTCGTGGTGATAAAAAGAGGTTAAAGTGGTGAACTGGAAACAAAAGATTGACGTTTTATGAAATAACTTGCCGTTATTTGCGAATTTGTCTGTGTGCGTTTCGTATTAAAAAAAAAAACAAATATTCAATATTAGCCGTCGTCCGCGACCTTCTTCCGCGTGAAATTATAATTATTATAAATATTACTGGATTTTGTAAACAATTTCATGTGTCTTTTTTATTTTTGTTCGAAACCTTTATTATTTCTCTAAAATAAACGTGTGAATAAAGGGTAAGTAAGGGTTCCGTGCTACAAAACCAGATCAATGCAGGGTGCAATAGAAGAGAATATTCAGTACATCATCTTTTTTTTTAGGGTTTCGTAGCCGAATGGCAAAAAACGGAACCCTTATAGATTCGTCATGTCTGTCTGTCTGTCTGTCTGTCTGTCTGTCTGTCCGTCTGTATGTCACAGCCACTTTTTTCCGAAACTATAAGAACTATACTGTTGAAACTTGGTAAGTAGATGTATTCTGTGAACCGCATTAAGATTTTCACACAAAAATAGAAAAAAAAACCATAAATTTTGGGGTTCCCCATACATAGAACTGAAAACAAAAATTTTTTTTTTTCATCATACCCATACGTGTGGGGTATCTATGGATAGGTCTTCAAAAATGATATTTAGGTTTCTAATATCATTTTTTTTTAAACTGAATAGTTTGCGCAAGAGCCACTTCCAAAGTGGTAAAATGTGTGTCCCCCCCCCTCTAATTTCTAAAGTAAGAGGAGGAAAATTCTGAAAATATTCAGAATTGTAGAACGTATAAAAAACTATCAACGAAAATTAGTTTCAATAAGATATAATGTTTAGTTTTTGAGATATGGGACTTTTTCATCAAACTGCAGCAGTAACTTTGTTTTTGATTAACATACTATGAAAAACCAATTTAGTTTTGCGGTTGACTTGAAGTTTACTAACTAATACTACTAACTAATGAATGACAGTTCAAAATATTGTTTGGGGCTATGGAACCCTGTGTGTGAGTAAGACTCGCACTTGGCCGGTTTTATTCATCATCATCAGCCTATTATGTTCCCACGGCTGGGACACAGGCCTCCTCTCTATAAGAGGAAGTGGGCAAGAATTAATTAATCCACCACACGGGCCCAGTGCACGGTAGATGTCACATGTTTTCGAATTTTTAGTTTTTATTTTTTATTACCCAGTACTAACTGGATTGTGGAGGTTAAAGATGGAAAAGGCTAGGTAAATGATGACACGGGTGAACCCGTATACAATTCTAGTCAAATGCAAACTATTTCTTCAAAAATAAAGTAGTTAATCCAGAGCTACACATCATACTCTGTGGTTTCAGATTAAAACCTTTGTTGAATTTCGAATCACTAGGATTAGTGCGGGAACCACACTGAGTTCGTATATGCATATCTGCGGCTGCGGATATCGTAGTCATTAAGGTTGGATATTGATGTGATATATTGATATTTAGCCCCATCTAGTTTTAGCAGTGGAATGCGCTGGGATTATAACTGAAATTAATGTTTGAATTATATCATGGTTTCGGTTTGGCGTAGTTCGTCGAATTTGTTGTTGACGGTGTTTGAATTATTAATCTTGGTTTTGGTTAGGTGTAGTTTGTCGAATTTGTTATTGACAGTGTAGCTGGCTATGTTTTGGTTCGATAAGGTTCTAAACCGTCTGGAGACGAGTCGAAAATTTGGTGTTATACAACTGTGTTCTTTGTAATGTAGGCACGGTTGGAGAAAAAAACTGAAAACAAGCACAATGATCTATGCTAGTATTGCTACAGATAATTACCGTTAGATAATTAGATGCTAATCCGTACAATTATATGCAAAACTCTACTTTGTGACATCAACCTTACAGGAGCATTACATGAGCATCAATGTAGCGATCGCATCCAACCCTAGATACAGTACTATCGGAAAACATACCCTAAAAAGAACTGGAACTGGCCTGTTTATTAATGTGATTAGTACCCCTGCATTTGCTCGGGCCTTCAAAACAACAACTGACTTTATTCGAAAATGACTTAGTGGTAGGTATATTTGCAGCCCGAAATCTGGATTTGTGCTCGGTTGATATAAAAGGCTCGCATAAAAACTAACAAAAAGGTTGGTGTATTCATCATTCATCATCATTTCAGCCCACAAGACGTCCACTGCTGAACATAGACCTCCCCCAAGTGTCGCCACATTAACATTTTGGGGGGTTTTGCCATAATCGCCACGCTTGGCAGGCGGGTTGGCGATCGCAGTACGGTTGTTACAAAAGCACAGAGAACGCTGCTGCCCATTCTCTGGCAAATCCCTTAGTCGCCTCTTACGACACCCACGGGAAGATATGGGATGGTGCTATTCTTTACGTCCGACACCATATAGAGCGTTTGAACAGAATTTTGGTGTATTACTAACAAATAAATAAAACATGTTTCTTTGTGCACATGCCACAAGTGCACACATCATAAAATAAATAATTTAAAAAACTTTTATTTAAACAAAAAGATACTATATTGTGTCTCATGGCAACGCCAAATAAGCCCAGTTCAGCAAACTGCCGAGCAGCTAGTGCCCGACGCTGGTTTTCAGATTTGTGATTTACGTAACTGATCAATTATTTGGGCGTACCTACCTAACGAGCTTGGAAACATCATCATCAGCTCTGTCTTGCTATTCAACTCGATTTGCAGAAATTCTAATCCAGCTGCTATTAGCCACCCGGCGAAGATCGTGGGTCCACCAAGCCTAAAAGCGTCCCTCACCTAAAGTTTTATCGGTTTTTTTTTTATAACTTTGGTCCACACTTGTGATTTCTCCTGTGTCGTGGGTGCGTTTACAAACATTTAAACTAACATACACAAACAGCCAGACCCAGAACAACTATATGTAAACCATAAAATATTTTTTCTATGCGGGGATCGAACCCGCAACACGTAGCGCAGCAGGCAATCTCTCAACCACTGCGCCAACCGTGCCGTCATTGCGGTCTCCCCTCAAGAATAATTAAGTATATCCTAACGATCATAAGTTTTCACATTACCATCTTTCAGTTACAATAAATAGGTGTCAAAATAAAACTGTTTTATAATTGCAGGCTCTTCTAGTCACGTGAACTCTTTGTAATCTGATGACGGTCTACTGAATCCGGCACAGAGAAGCAGAATATCGATCCCCGCAAATGGACGTTTAAACTTGCTCATGCTGGCTCTGCCTTTTAAGGAACTGCAGAGAGAATAACAGACCTAGTAGACTAACCTTATTTATAGTAATGTAAAATATTGAATTTAGAATCGTTCGGTATTCGCTGCGGTGCTCAAATTTTAAATATTAACATAATCTGCTACTGCTAAACAAATTTCCCTGGGCTTATTCTGTTGCTATGTTCAAATAATTTCTAAGTGGAGCTATGTCATTCATTCATCATCATTTCAGCCCAAAAGACGTCCACTGCTGGACACAGGCCTCCCCCAAGTGTCGTCACATTGACATTTTGGGGGGTTTTGCTATAATCGCCACGCTTGGCAGGCGGGTTGGCGATCGCAGTACGGTTGTTACAAAAGCACAGAGAACGCTGCTGCCCATTCTCTGGCGAGTCCCTTAGTCGCCTCTTACGACACCCACGGGATGATGCTATTCTTTGCGTCCAACACCATACAGAAAATTGGAGCTATGTAAGATAACATAATATCGTCGTGTACCTATTAATGCACCCACATTTCGCCAGTTATGTTTAAGTCCCATGTAATAGGGGCGAGCCTATTGCCATCAACCGGGCATATATCCCAACTCCGTGGCTGCTCATGCTTAGCAGTTTCACTCGACCACTAGACCAACGTGGCAAAAAGTTAGTTAATCATCGCGCAAAGAAGAAAAAATCGGCTAAGGGCGAGTCGGACTCGCGCACGAAGGGTTCCGTACCATTATCTATAAAAAATAACTTTTTTGTATGGAGCCCCATAAATATTTATTTTATTCAGTTTTTATTTTTTGTTGTTATAGCGGCAACAGAAATACATAATCTGTAGAAATTTCAACTGGTTAACTGTCACGATTCATGAGATACAGCCTGGTGACAGACGGATTGATGGATGGACGGACAGCGAAGTCTCAGTAATAGGATCCCATTTGAACGTTTGGGTACGGAACCCTAAAAAGTAAATTATCTTTCTCCCTAACATATGCTGAAAACACGTACCCAAACGTTGCACATAGAATTTCCTCATTTCTTTAAAAACCTCAGCGAAATAAAATGGATGTTTATTCACTACACTCCAGAATTCGTCTGCAGCTAACACGATCTACGTTCTACATATTCACATACATTATGCAGGATGTATGTAGGTACAGATTCAGAAGCTCATATACTAGGTTAGATAGCAGACGACCTGAGAGGTATTCATACGGATTAAGGTTTATTTTTCAACTGGGACCTTTCGTGTTTTGAAAAGCAGGTGGCACATGTCATTCGTAGATCTTTGACAGTTTTCAGGTGGCACCTGTCATCGTTGACAGTCGTTATAGGTTGTCATCATCATCATCATCATCTTCCTGCCCTTGTCCCATTTTACTTGGTGTCGGCGCAACACGTCCCTTTCTTCCATTTTCCTCTGTCATTCGTCATGCTGTCATTTACTCCTTTTTCCTTCATATAATTTTTCACACAATCCATCCATCTTTTCTTTGGTCTTTCTCTCCCTCTCCATCCATCCACATTCATATTCATCACTCTTTTAGTCACATGTGTTCCATCCCTCCTCATCACATGTCCATACCAAGACAGACGACTTCCTTTCATCATAGGTAGTCATCATCATCATCATCATTAGCCTATAATGTTCCCACTGCTGGGACACAGGCCTCCTCTCAATGACTGTTACAGCACACTCCCTAGTGTGCTGTAATCCACAACGCGGGCCAGTGCGGCCGGGCTACGACGTGCCGGTTTCCTCACGATGTTTTCCTTCACCGTTTTTGAGAACAGCGGTGATGAAATAAATTACACAAAGTAATACGCCTGCCTGGGTTTGAACCCACGGCTTACTGCTCGTAAATCGGGGCTGCCACCGCTGTGCTACCGCTGCTCTCAAAGGTAGTCAGTGGCTCTAAAGTCTGAAAACCAATCTTATCACGGGGTATTGTTTTACTGAGTAATACGATACCCCAGATCAGATAGGAAGACGCCCCATGTAAAATACTGGTATTAAGTTGTATCCAGTTAGATTGGAAACCGATCCCAACATGGTTGAGAAAAAGCTATGCAGATGATAAGAATAGAAGAATTTGAAGACAGAGAAAGGCAAAAATATTATCAAGATCTACAAATGACAGCTAGGACCAACGGCTTAACGTGCTTTTCGAGGTACGGAGGAAACTCCGTACGTAATTATTACATACCGAGTTTCCGATCGACCCATGTGGCTGCTATTATTTAACCACGAGCTTCAACTTTTTTGTATTCTAATTACGAAAAACAATGTTTTCATTTATTTTTAGAGTTCCGTACCTCGAAAGGAAAAAAACGGAACCCTTATAAGATCACTTTGTTGTCCCTACGTCTGTCTGTCTGTCAAGACCCTTTTTCTCAGGAACGCGACAAGGTATCAAGGAATTTATATCGAATACTCAGGTCTAATGTCCCTCGGAGTTGTGAAAAAATCTAACTTCTAAGCCAACGCAATCAAAAGATACAGCCGTTTTTGCCGCAAATTTCCGCAAATTTTCGACCCTGGCAAGGAAATCAAAACCTACAGGGAACTTCCCGTGAACTCAGAATCTTGAAATTTGGTAGGAAGCAACGTCATATAGCACAAATAAAGGAAAAATTGCGAAAACCGTAAATATTTAGTTATATCATATCATTATCTTCATAAAAATATTTTTAACCATTTTTGTACGGAACCCTCGGTGCGCAAGGCCGACTCGCACTTAGCGGGTTCTTTTTTATTAATTTTAACAATTTTTTTGTTCTGTATGACACTTATAAAAAAAAATTATTACTCATACTCTGAAAGTAGATCTGAAGTTACCTGAGGAGTGGGGTGAAAGTAATACCTTTCATCCCTAGGGAAAAGACAGTGTCATCGCTGCCAGATGTACGGTCACAGCCAAGCCAACTGCCATGCGCCACACAGATGCGTAAAGTGTCTAGGCGACCATGGCACGGCAGACTGCCCCCGTCCCAAAGACAAGTCGCTTTGCACGGAGCCACCGAGCTGTGTGCTTTGCGGCCAGTCGGGCCACACGGCCAACTACCGCGGCTGCTCAAAAGCCCCCAAAGGCTCCTCCTCTAACCTGGTGAAGCGTGCAAGCGCCCGCCAACAAAGAGAAAGCCCATCGGTGAGGCTACCCTCTGCCCAGATGCCGGAGAGACTCAGCCCTCAGAGGCCCTCTCCCTGGACCACGCTAAACCACCAGAAAGCCTTCCCGGCTCTCAGTAAAGCAAAGTCCAGCCCCATCCCCGGGCTATTAGATGCCCCTGTCCCCACCCCCGCGGCCCAGGCAAGCGCACCGGCGCCCGCTCGTCCCACGCCACCTGGCCCCGCGGCTGTGGACCCCTCTCACAACGTAATTTTAGAATCGCTAGCAGAGCTAGTCACCCCCGAAGCAGACCGCATGGCGGCTGATCTCAGGGCGGCTAACACTGGTGGCGATAAACTTAAAATTATCCTCAAGTCCCTACTCAAGTTAGGCGACCTCCTCCGCAACCTTAACCTCGACTAACTCCAATGGATAATACGAGATTAACGTGCACCAAACCCCGATCCCTAAAATTAGGGTACTTTAATGCCAATGGCATTAGAGGCCAGCGTGATGAGATCGCCACCTTCCTCCGCGACCATCAAATTGATATCTTCCTCGTACAGGAGACCTTCCTCAAGCCCAGTCACCGCGATCCGAGAATTGCCAACTATCGCATAGTTCGCAACGATCGGTCACGTTGCCACAAGGGCGGGACTCTAATCTATTATAGAAAAGAACTGCATTGCATCCCCTTAGATCCCCCTCCCATGGAGTCTCTACTCGAGACCTCAGTGTGTCGACTAGGCATGACCGGCCATCAACCGATCACAATCGCCTCTGCGTACATCCCTCCCGGCGGCACGTCCGAGGAGCACAATCTGTTCACCAAAGATCTTGCCCTCCTCTTCGGCTTGAGCGACTCCGTTATCATAGCGGGCGACCTCAACGCCAAACACCCCGCCTGGAACAGTACGACGACCTCTGCCAGAGGACGTCACTTGTATAACCTGGGCGAGTCCCTCAACTTCGATCCCATCGCTCCTATGGAGCACACCCACTATCCCCACGACCCCGACCAACGTTCGGACGTTCTCGACATAGCGCTTCTCAAGAATGTCAACCTTAAGTTGCATTCCATCGAGACTTTACATGAGCTTAACTCAGATCATCGACCAGTGCTCATGCACTTAGTTCCTCGCTCGGGTCCTTCTGACCCCAGCCAGCCCCCGCCGACCCAAGTGATAACCGACTGGAGGAAAGTCAGCGAAAAGCTGAAATCCACCACGTCGCCTCACCTAGAGGCCATCCCCGACCACATAGTCTCAGTCGCAGACACGACGGCCGCCATCAACTCGTTTACAGAACACGTGCAATCCGTACTGAAGGACTGCTCACGGGAAGTCCCAGCAATGAGCGATCAACGCTGGATACTACCCGCTGACATACGTGAACTGATAAACGAAAAGAACGCGGCCATCCGTGCCTACAGCAGCTTTCCCTGCGAGGCAAACAAAGCCCACATGCGTAATTTACAGCGTGCTGTAAAGGATCGCACCAGTGAGTTTCGTAATAATCAATGGGAAAAAACGCTAAGCGAACTCGAGCCTACCCACCTAGCCTTCTGGCAGCTACAACGCAAGATGCGCTCCACCGAAGAGGCTTTGATGCCTCTCCTCACCCGTCCCGATAAGAGCGTCGCATTTGACGACTCTGAGAAGGCCGAATGCCTAGCCGACAGCCTGGAGTCCCAGTGCTCCCCCAGCTTGCAACCAGTAGACAAGCGACATCTCGATGAGGTGAACGCATTCGTCGAACGTAAAGCCGCCCTGCCCCCCGAAGAAGACCCTGATGATCCTCTGCCTCCGGTCACAGCTGACGAAGTGCAAGACATCATTAACAAACTTCAACCGCGGAAAGCACCCGGCTCCGACGGAATCACCAATAGGGTGTTCAAACTCCTCCCCGCTCAGCTCGTCGTGTTAATGGCGGCCATCTTCAATGGCGCCCTGAGCAACAACGCGTTTCCCCAAATATGGAAAGAGGCCACTGTCATCGGTTTCGCCAAGCCAGGCAAACCCAAGTCTGATCCTTCGAGCTACAGACCTATCAGTCTCCTGAATGCACTCGGAAAAATCTACGAGAGACTTATGTATAAGCGACTCAAAGACTTCGCCGAGGCTAAGAGTCTCATCCCCAACGAACAGTTCGGCTTCAGGACCGGACACTCTTGCATTCAACAGGCCCACCGCATCGTAGAACACTTAAGCGCTGGCTTCCAGCGTGGAGCGATGACGGGTGTGTTGTTTTTCGACATAGCAAAGGCATTCGACAAAGTCTGGCACAACGGCTTATTATATAAGCTGTACAAACTGGGAGTGCCGGACCGTCTCGTGCTCATCTTACGAGACTTTTTGTCGGATCGCACCTTCCGCTATCGCATCGGGAAGGCACTGTCTTCCCCCCACCCCATTAGAGCCGGAGTCCCTCAGGGCTCCCCGCTCTCTCCCCTTATCTTTACTCTGTTCACCATTGACATCCCCAAGAGCAAGAAGGCACAGCTAGCCCTGTTCGCGGACGACACGGCCATCTATTACACTGGCTATAGTCACGACGCTATTTACAGCACCCTCCAAACCTCAGCCAACGTCCTAGGCGCTTGGTTCCGGAAATGGAGAATCGAGGTGAACCCCGACAAGAGTCAGGCAGTTCTTTTCTTTAAACCGCGTAAAAATAAGCCACTCGCGCTCAGCCCGATCACTATGTATGGTAAGCCTATCCCTTGGGAAAAGCAAGCCAAGTACTTAGGAGTCTTACTTGACAACCACCTGTCTTTCGCGGCGCACATCAAAGCAGCTCGCGACCGAGCTGCCTTTGCTATGGGTAGGCTTCATTTCATGATCTCGGCAAAAACCAAATTGTCACTCAAGTGCAAGTTGCGCCTTTATACCGCGGTGATCCGCCCCATTATGACGTACGCTTGCGTCGTGTACGCTCACACCAAGCCTAAATACATCCATAGGATGCAAACCTTGCAGAACCGGTTCTTACGTAGAGTCACGGGAGCCCCTTTTTATGTCCGTAACGACCGTCTGCACGTAGACCTTAGAATGCCCACCGTCCTTCAGTTTATGAAACGTCTTTCGAAGCGTTTCTTCGATAACGCCAGTAAACACCGTAATCCCCTGATCGCAGCGGCCGCCCGTTACGAATCCTCGCGCATTAGTACAGTACGCCGTCCTCGGCATACCCTCGTCACTCCCGATGATGCTATCACCCTCCTCCAGGAGAGTAGCAAAGAGACTAGCACTCTTAAAAAGTTCAGACACAAACCGCCGTCTTTCCGACCTCGCCGTCGAGGTCCGTCGCGACGTCCCGGTCCATGCCCTCTCCGACCCTCGCTCGAGCCAGCCCGCGAAGCTGTGCCAGTAGTTTTAAATCAGCCCCCAAATAATGATATCATTCAGATCCAGCCTGTCCCCATGCAGTCCTCCCCCAGCGACGCCCTAAACCGAGGCTCGTACCCCACAGGGGGTGCCCTTAGCGTGTAGTCGCTTAGCTTGTAAGTTTTTATGCCCTGGCTGGAGGCCTTACTCTTAAGGCACCCACAGGATAGTCCGGTTAAGCAGACGACAACCTCCTAGGTTGAACTGCGAGATGCCATTCCAAAAAAAAAGAAAGGATCAGTTGCAGGCAATCGTCCGCCGTATGAAGGAGTGTTTCGCGCATGTTGTATCGACGGAAATTACCGAGCCGCATGCGATTTTAGTAACCCGTGTAAATGCGCCTGCGATGCGGCTTGGTGCGGCAATTTGTGAAGCGACTAGCCGCACGGCGAAAATCGACCTGTGTAAACCAAGATGAAAGGCAATTCAACGAAGCTCTCAGAGTGAATTGATGCCAGCTATTGGTCAATACAGGCAAAGTTACGTCCCATATTGTAGGGAACGAGTTTATTTTTTTTAGATTTTTTTTAGCTTTTATTATCAAATCTGCCAAACAGTCTTTAAAACGACTGTTGGATTATGCGGCCTTCCCAAATTTCCTTACTTTTTGTCCTCTCGTTGAGCTCCTTGAGTTATGAGTGATTGCTAGCACTGTCTGGACAGGTCCACTCAAATCTGTGTGGCTCATTATTCAAAAAACCATCTCAGACACTAATTTGAATGGTCCTCAGTAATGATTTGACCAATGTTGGACGTTAAAAGTGACAGCGACCTCTCGAGTTTGTTTCGGCTGTTTCTCGAGTCAGGGGGTTTTTTTAATTAACGTGAAACGAATGTATTAAATGTTATTGTGTGCGGTCCGCAAATGATATAGAATAAGGTCACAAACGTTACTACGTTTAATTTTTGTTCGTTGCCGAAGTTACGTTTCGGAGAAAGAGAGTAGACCCCCAGACACGAAACAGCGGCCATCTTGTTTTAAAACAAAACATGATGTGCCGTGTAAAAGTATATTTTAAAAACCAATTTGCAGAAATAAAATATGATTTTTGGCTGATACAGATATGATCAATTCCTGAGGAGCTCGTGGCTAAATTATAACAGCCACACGGGTCGATCTTTAAGGTTAAACCGTGCTTGCCGAGGTTAGTCCGTGGATGGGTGGCCATTATTTGTATAACGAGTTTCCTCCGTGCCTCGGAAAGCACGTTAAGCCGTTGGACCCAGCTGTCATTTGTAGATCTTTGACAGTCGTTACGAGTAGTCAGAAGCCAAAAGTCTGACATCCAGTCTTACTAAAGGGTATCGTATTACTGAGTTACTGGGTTGTGAAGGTCAGATAGAGTCGCTTCATGTAAAATACTGGTACTCAGCTGCTTCCGGTTTGACTGGAAGCCGACCCTAAGATAGTTCGGGAAAAGGCTAGGCAAAATGCAAAAACCGAACATTTACTTGACCTGAGAATTGAACCCAGGACCTCGTACTGTAGGCAGAATCTGTTCAAATAAGTAATATAGAAGTGTCTGTTTGTAATTTCAAAATAACAGCCATACTTAACCTAAAATAAATAAAAACAATATTTTGAATTTTTGTCTGTCTGTCTGTTTGTTCCGGCTAATCTCCAAAATGGCTGGACCGATTCCAACGGGACTTATGCAGATAGCTGATGTTATTAGAACTTAGGCTACTTTCATCAAACAATTATTTATTAATTATTAGGGATCCTTGCAAAAAAAATTGAAACCCTTGAAAATGTAACAAAATCCGATTCAAAAAAGTAATAGTTAATTTCACGTATACGAAGGTCGCGAGCCACATACAATTTCAAATAAACCAATAAAAGTATGCTACAAACAAGCATGTCATTCCTATGCTCATAAAAAACTCCTACTCAAGTAAAAACGTGAGACCCTAGCATGTGTAGTACAGGCACTTAATTCTAATGCTCCCGTTCAAGCCATTAACTCTTTACCTGTTACATGAATCTATGGTACTGGATCTGCCATCTTTCTCTGAACATTTGTTCGTAGACTGTCTCGTTGGTCAACTTCTGAGCATAAGTGTCATGATTTTCAAATAACAATAAGATTTGTTGCGATATAAATGAATGTATTTGAACTGACCAAAGAGTTTATAAAACTCTTTGACATGTGTCAAATAAAAAAAAGAAAGGTTGATTTTTACGGTTCCCGTCAAAACGGCATTCTTTTTCAAGTGAAGAACCAAAAGGCTTTCTTGGGAAAATTAATCTTTGTTAATTACATACTGGGTGGTATATTATTTTTGAAGCTGGCCAGCAAGCCGATGCAGCGGTGGTGAGCGTGAAACACATCTGCGACGATAAGCTCGCATGGGACCGCCACGGAGCCCCGCTGCACCGGAGCCGTGACAGAAACCATGCCTGCTGCATGTTGCACTTTTATAAGCAGCTGAAAATGAATTTTTAATACAGTTGCTCAAAAAGTGGCGTATTGCAGGGACGTATAGCGTTCGGGATGTGGACTATTATATACTCGAGCTTTTTCTTTACCTTTTCCAAACTCGTGCGTTCTCTTTCCCAACTGTCAAAATAATGTCAATTAAAAAGAAAAAAACAAACCACGAAGTTTTTACTAAAAAAAATCATAGAAGCTTTTATGATTCATGCAAATATTTCTAAAAAGAAGCTACTAATTTGTTTCAATATCAGATCAAATGATTTGATTCAATGAGTTAGGTTAAGTTTCATTTCATTTCATCTCATTAAATTTCATTTTCATTTCGTATAAAAAAAAAAAACTACTAAAGACTTGGCTGTATGGTAGTTCCCTTTGCCTACCCAGAATGGGTGAAGAAAACAAAAAAAAATCTCTTCTTATATTCTTTTACGGTGGGCGCCATTTTCCAAAAATGTTCTTTATTAAATTGCTTCATTTTTTTTGCAACTGTATTAAAAATAGTTGTTCAGTACACGTGCGGAACCGTCATTGTCATCGTCACCGTCAACCCTCACCTTCGGCTGCACCTCGGCTCGGGTAGACATTTGTCGGAACTCTTTGCAATGACAGGCTTTCCGCACTCGTAATGAAATATACTAATTTTTTTTTACACTTGAGTGCTTACCAACATTTTATTAAACAGGAGCAGCTCATTGCAGCTTATAAAATTAATATGCTGTACAAAAATAATTACAGCCATCCAGAATGATATAAATTGCTGATTGATTTTGGAATGTTTGCTGGCCATGAGTTGCTGATCAATTAGCTATTTCTGCTCACAGATTGTATTTTTCTGCTCACAAAAATACGAGTACTATGCTTACCATTTAAATAGCACCTATTTATAAATACAGTTGATACGGGAAAAGGCGTATTCATTCCATAAGGTCCTAGGTCAATTACCGAGTCGGGCAAAATGGTATTGGATTTTTCCATCAAGAATTTCTCAGTAGCAGCCATGGAGTCTGGATTTGTGCCCGGTTGATGGCAACAACATGGGCCTTAACATAACTTGCGAAATGCGGATGTAGGTACTATTAGGTACACTTCGGGTATTACACAGGCGTGATGTTATGTTATTGAAAGAAAAAAAGAAACAAAGAAAGAAATAATATATATTGGTGCCACAAGTACACACATTATTAAAAAAACCGGCCAAGTGCGAGTCGGACTCGCGCACAAAGGGTTCCGTACCGTTATTTATAAAAACGCCCCCTTAAATATTGATTTTATTCTGTTAGTATTTGTTGTTATAGCGGCAACAGAAATACATAACCCGTAGAAATTTCAACTGGCTAACTATCACGGTTCATGAGATAGAGCCTGGTGACAGACGAACGGACGGACTGACGGATAAACGGACGGACGGACGGACGGACAGCGAAGTCTCAGTAATAGGGTCCCGTTTGACCCTGATATAGAAAAATTATGGTGATATGTTGAAAGATGTGCGAATCGTAAGATAGAGATGATCTCAATCGGTGTTATTTTTTGTCAATTAATAGCTGTTGTTCGCGACCTCGTTCGCGTAGAAATTTCTATGTTTTTGTCTGAGAAAAAAAAAATATACGGACTATGTGTTTAACATCCAGATCAGTTCAGCCGTTTTGGCGTGATTGAGTTATAGATATCCATCCATCCATCATTTTTTACTTATGAACGCTAGATTGCACTTTGACTCAAAATAAATTTGTTTCTTGTGATTTGCAGTCATTATCATCATCAGCCTATAATGTTCCCACTGCTGGGACACAGGCCTCCTCTCTATGAGAGGGAGTGGGCTGTAGTCAACCACGCGGGCCCAGTGCGGGTTGGTAGATGTCACATGTCTTCGAATTTTTAGTTCTACGACATGCCAGTTTCCTTACAATGTTTTCCTTCACCATTTTTGAGGGCAGCAGTGATGAAATAAATTACAAAAAGTAATGCGTCTGCCTGCGTTCAAACGCACGGTTTACTGCTCTTAAGTCGGGGCTGCCACCACTGGGCCTCCGATGCTCTCCAATTTCCGATGATTTCCAGTAGAATCTCTCAATTATTTTGTCTTTTCGACTTTGTCCCCGTGTCTCTTTTAAAACCCATTGCATAAATGCCTCTTGTTTTCATAAGATAATCATCATCATCATTCTCTTGCCCTTATCCCATAAGAAAATACCGTTGGTTTACAACCAGACAACTCATATATGGGATGGAACCGATTTAGCGTCGGCTTTGGCGTCTGCCCGACGCCAAAACGTTTACCACGTATTCCGTACATCATTTTGAATCCCACACATAGAAATTTGTCATCGGTAATTTCAAAAAGTTAAACAGCAGATCCATACATTTTACCCGTGCTAGTAACCCTAAAAAATAACAGCTGTTTCCTACAAATCTGCATTTGTAGGAAACAGCTGTTATTTTTTAGGTTTCCATACCCAAAGGGTCAAACAGGACCCTATTACTGAGACTTCGCTGTTCGTCCGTCTGTCACCAGGCTGTATCTCATGAACCGTGATAGTTAGCCAGTTGAAATTTCTACAGATTGTGTATTTCTTGTGCCGCTGTAACAACAAATACTAAAAACGGAATAAAATAAATATCTAAGGGGGCTCCTATACAAAAAAAGTGATCTTTTTTGGTCGTTTTTACAAATAATGGTAAGGAACCCTTTGAGCTCTAGTCCGACTCGCACTTGGGCGTTTTTTTTTTTTAAATAATTGACGCGGGTTTCAGAATGATGTACCTGATAACCACTTTAGCATCGGTGTCCTTTCCACCCTATACAATGTGTTGTTTTGCATCCTCGTCAAATTTCAGGAGGTTGTCATAAAACACATAAATAATCAATTTAAAGTTCGGTACCGGTCTATAATTAATAAGCGTTGCTTTTTTTGTTGTTGAAATTTAACAGTATTTCAGAATACGGAAATCTTTCTAACGACAACAATACTAGTGTTCCAAAGAAAAGTTCACTGACCTGTACTTACCTAAGTTCGGTAGTTATCAGATGATTAATAAAATGTTAGTTTTGCTTTAATGCTATCCTGCTAGCGCACTACTGTAAGCTATTTTGCGCTAATGTGGCTAAGATAGCCATAGAGCAAGGATTTACATAATAAAAATTCACTACACTAACACTGAACATTGTACGTAGGTAAATTCAGCCTAAAGTTTTCGTAATTATTTTGTTTTTATTTGTGGATTGAATTTATTGGTGCTTAGTACCTCAGTTGTTTAAATCTAAAAATGTTTTTTACGTTTGTTGGAATTGGAAAGATGTGCTAGCTATGTAGGTATGTAGAAATACTTTCGACTGTTAGGTATTATTGGCGTAGTTAAAAATTTGAAATCAACTTATTTACACTAATAAAATTGACGAAGCTAACAACGTATTTACAAAATGATAGTCTATGTACAAATAAATAAATTACCTACCTAAGTTACCCGGAGGTATGTTCAAAGTTGCCACCACCACATTCTTGGCACAGTCGACAACGACGTAGCTGGTTTTCCTTTAGCTTACGTAGCACTATCACATTCGTTTTTAAAGTGTCGAAACCACTAGTTATCTTTTCACGTAATTCTGTAACACTTGCCACTTTTTCCGAGTAAACTAACCTTTTAACGTCTCCCCACAAATAAAAGTCTAGAGCCGTCAGGTCCGGAGAACGGGCCAGGCCACAGGTCCTCCGCGACCCATCCAATGGTCACCAAACCTTCCGGTTAAGTACTCGCGTACATGCCGACCGTAATGAGGGGAAACACCGTACTGCTGCGGTGGAGTGCCAAGGGAACGTCCTCCAACATCTCGACACTCCCTGGAAGTATTCTAGGATGTCTTCTTGCAAGGCGACAGGCAGGCCTTCGCTGCCGCGAGCTTGAGCATGCGAACGTCGAACTGCCCATGATCCCGCAGTCTCTGCGTAGCAGCCAGCATGACGCTCTGTGATGTTCCCGATCGGGAAACATCTCCGAGAACATCCGGATGGCTCCACGTAGGCTGTCTCAATTGATGGCATACATGCGGACCATCTCTACCAACTCGACGTTTGAGTAGGTAATTGTCCGTCATCTTGTACTTTGGACCTACGTCTCAACGATGTAGGTACCTAGGAGCGGAATTCGCAACGCGCATGCACACGTCGGCGACATTAAGCACACTGTTGCTCTTGGTTCCGGGGCTGCGTCGGGGTGGCTAGGCGCGCGAGCCAAAGAGTGCGCCCGCGCACCCCGCCGCGTACCCGCGTTCCCGCGCCGTGGTTTAGGGAATAGGTACCTATGAAATTATCGTATTTTCGTTGCGTTTGCGTTGTGTATTTATTGTTAGCGTTTCTTTGTGTGCGTGTAAGCGCAGTAACAGACGGGCCGCGTTTTAATACGGCTGGTTCACACTTACGGATTTCCGTAAATAACAAAAAACTTATAAAAAATACCTACCCATTTTATTGTTGATTTAGGTCGAGAATCATTAGCAAAATTACCTCCTTGAATTTGACGAGGATGCAAAACAACACCTTGTATAAACGTACTCCGAATTCCAAATAATTAACTGCCAAAAAAAACCTTTGAAAACAATAAATTTTTACTCCAATAAATTCCCTTAAGCACAACCTCTCAATGCCTTGACAATTAAGAATCTTACGACTCAATTCACAAATTAAATCTTTGACAAATTCAATCTCTTTCTGCAAAATACTCTGAAATTTTCACGGAAATTTCGTCAACCTTCCCCGTTTGTTATTTTGTTGGACAATTTCGGATGGGTGCTGATTTATTTCTGAAAGCCTCTCGGAAAAATATTGGTAATGATCTCCCCAAATTTTATTCGTGAAAAGTTTTTTTTTCATATTGGGAAGAATTAAACGGTGTGTCGGGAGTTTTTCTTTCATATTAAAGTAAGTATCGAAGATGTTAAATTCATATTGAACAGTTTGTGGCTAACTTTATATTGATTTCAACAATGATTGACATACGCTTGACTTATCATCATCTGCCTACCCTTTTCCCAAACTATCTTGGGGTCGGCTTCCAGTCTAACCGGACGCAGCTGAGTACCAGTATTTTACATGAAGCGACTGCCTATCTGACCTCCACAACCCAGTAACTAGGTATATACGATACCTTTTAGTAAGACTAGATGTAAGACTTCTGGCTTCTGACTACTCGTAACGACTGTCAAAGATCTACAAATGACATCTGGGACCAAAGGCTTAACGTGCTTCTCGAGGCACGGAGGAAACTCGGTATGTAATGGGTGATCACCAAGTTAGTGTCAATAAATAAAACAACCATTTCCAGTACACCTAAATCCTTGTGAAATTCTAGTATCTTTCTCATTACTACAGTCTATAATCAGACTACTACAAAACGGGGCACTTTCGAATCTCTTAACTCCATTTTCTTAAAGCTCCTTGCTTTGTTTAAGAGTTTTAATCTTGCTTTAACTCCATTATTAGTTCAAGATTCTGCTAGTTTCTTGAGAAAAACTGTTTTGTTTTGTTGTAGTGTATGTTAGTATCATAACTATTACTATGAAAGTGAGTGTAACCATACCTTATTTAGGATTAGCCAAGTCAGCAATATATTAACATCATGTGCGCTGAATCTATGTGAACAGAGAATAAATCGAGACGTTATCCGGAGCGGATGTCTTTCATTTAGCACGACACTTCAAGGCGACCATGCCATTCAAGGTCACATCCCGAGTGAATTTGGTCAGTTAAATTAGAAAATTATTACAAAATAAGTGGGTTTGTGCTGTAAATTATGTGTATGCTATGAACTATGAACTTATAAAACATGGGGACTACTCAAACGAAAGAAGAGACCACAGACGGTTGCTGGTGATGGGAAAAATGGTGTTTAGATTTGTTGTTGGTCGGTTAGTGGTAAATTTTGATCAGAAAATAAATCTAGTTTATTATATCATTTAAAAAATGTAACTACTGAAGAAACTATATAAAAGAAGTCAAAAATTCGTAACTTTAATTTGTTTTAGATGCAAGTGTGACCCTGAGAACAAAAGTGACCATACGAAATATGCGTTTTGTGGGAAATAACGCAATTGTGTTTCGTGATGTGATGTTAGGTCCAATAAAATATGTGATGATTTTTTGTCCTTTTGTAGCACGATATCGTCACATTTTGATTCACAAGACGATGGTTCATGTTATTAGCAGTAGTTTTCGGTACCTATTTAACGCAATTCGCCGCAATTTCGTGTTAGGTCATTTTAGTTCTCAGATTGCGTAATTTCATGAAACAACTGAAGAGAACTAAACAGAATAACCACACTTCTATTAAATAGGCACTTGACTAATCATAAACCTCATTTTGTGGCTTGCTTACTCTTCGAAGTTGAAACTAACAAGCGGTTTGCATTGAATCTATGAATCATTGAATTCAGTCTAATTCCGACCTTACTAATATTATGAAGTCCACTTAAGTGGAGAGAGGTGGCCCAGGACAGGGAAAAGCTAGACTAGGAAAAAATATGAAAGTGGGTCTAGCTTTATGTTTGTCACCTTTTCATGTCTTACAGGCAGAGTAGATTTCGAATAATTAAGATGTCTAGCCATAGTCTGGGTTTGGGCAGAAGATATTTTAATGCTGGTGGTCATATTGTATATATAGGGTGACTGGTAATTAGTGATCGATACTTAAACACTTGATTGTGCTCATGATAACAAACAACTTTCCTAAAGAAACATTTTTTACACTCATTCACTTTGATCACAATAATACAACAGCCATATGAAATTCGGGGTTGCGAGCCATGTGGGTGCTCTGCCTACCTACTGTGGTACGGAACGATAGTAATGAGACAACAGCGTAACGCGGCTAACAGCTGATAGGTCACAGACGGACGCTCGTGCGAATTTCATACGGCTGTTGTGTTATTGTGGTAAAAGAAAATGAGTGAAAAAAATGTTTTCTTTGGTAGAGTTGTTTGTTATCAGTTGTACAATCACATGTTTAAGTATCTGTCACTAGTTATCAGTCACTCTATATGGTTCTGTTAGATAATTACCGACAGCCTCGGGGACAGCTACTGACTTTATACAGATGAACAGATCCTGATTTAAAAGAGTGTCCATGGAGTTTCTTGCCCATTCTTATCCATAGAGGTCTACGCTTTGGAATGGGCAACTAAGTACAGTACTTTTACAATTATTATGTCTTGTGACTGGGACTGTAGCTTCATTTTATAATTGTTCGATTATTCAAAAGTGCCTGTTACTGGCCTACTTGAAATAAATGATTTTTATTTGATTTGATATCTTGGATTCGTTCCCACTAGTTCTACTAAACAGTTCTACGGTAGAACTAGTGGGAATATTGTTTCCCAGTAGTCCTACGATTTAAGGTGGTACAAAATTGTAGAACTAGTGGGGTTTTTGTTGAACCGTATCTTGGACTTTTAATCATTGCCACATGACTATTAAGCGTTGGGAATTCAGATTTTTTTTAATTACTTTGTTGGTCATTTCGAAGCATAAGGCTACGAATGCACTGACTGATGGCTTGATTAGCGAGTAGAAGCTACCGAGTCGCAAAGCAAGTAGCGAAGTGAAACGAACGTTCCGCAATCTTCGGTACTGCGTGCCTGAGGACTTTTTAATTCCAAATTCCGAGTTTTTGAATTTGGAAGTTGGTTTTTTGGCACCGACATACACCTTTCGTTGGTTCGACGCCAGATCAATCGACCGCATCAGACTTTGAGAGTGAGGGAAGATGAAATGCACCCGAGTTTATGAATCATAATATCTGTCGATAAAGACCGCTGCAAAATTCGTTTAGTAGCGTATATTTATTAGCACCAACAAAATATAATCATGAGTGAATGAGGAAAAGATCCTTCATTCAACAAACCGGATCTACCACTTTACCCGATTCACCAAACTATTTGATTTAATTCCTATTGAGAACCTGAATTCCGTTCAGATAGGAAACCCTTTTCCTAAACTATTATAGTCAATGGGATCCGGCGCATAGAGCTATGGACTGGTTGCCCTATTGTATGAGCCGATTGTTGTCTGTGATATCGGCAGAGGTTGAAGTGGTATCGTTCCGGTTAAGAATATTTGAATATGGTTGGTTTGGAATGTCGGTCAAGGATTTTTTTGTTGGTTTTGAATGCAAAATGTGCTTTTTCAACCAGTTTTGTTATACCCTGTAAGATTGTAAATATTCATGACATTTTATCAGTGATGATACCAAATAGCCGATTTCCAAGCCACAGTGACTGCATTCGATGATTTTCTAGGGTGGTTGTCGAGAGTTTTGTGTGCTGCTCTTTCATATGCTCTCCAGTGACTTGGATATCGCAACTTTGGCCTTTGGAGCACAGAGCGGAAACGTCAAGACACTATTGATGACATTGTAAGTAATAGCTGTAGACGGTCTAGCTTTAAGGGCGTTTTGGATCTAATCGCGACCTTCTTCTCTCTTAAAAGGCGTTGATCTACTGCAATACATGACGTCTCCACCCCTTAGTACCTTGCCCTTAGCATCAGATAAAACAGGCATAAAATGTCTACATTTTCTACTACTACAAAGGGGTCATTTCCGCATATTTTGAAGTGTCTACTCTGACATCTTTGAAACGTATAAACTGACCACCACGTTTCCATTTAGACCGACGTCTAAAAAAGAAGAATGGTGTGTATTCTTCCAGCAGTTTTTTTTTTCATTTATCTACACCGATTTATTTGTGACTACGCGGTGGTCTGATTTTCGTGATTCTTTTTTCATTTTGTAAGTCAACAACTGCACTCGAGCAACAAGGCAGCCAATTATTAAACGAGTAAAAAATGCTATTAAAATAAATTAAATATACGATATATAAATTAAATATAAAATACGGAGACGGATTATTAGTACGGACTATGAATCGAAAGCGCGCCAAAGGTCAAGCGACCAACTTACTAGTCTACCCACACCTAAGCGCGCTTACTACAGAGTCGTGATGTTTCTGGCTCGCTGCGGGGAGGACAGTCTGTGTCTGACCACGGCGGAGTCAAGACGTCTCGAAACTGTAACCCGATTCATGGTGCCTAGTGTTATTGTGTTGGATTGTAATTTCAAGTAATTCGTTAGTTCGATAAAAGCAGTGTACCGTGTCTCTGTGTTTTCATTGCACAAAACCCATGTTCTGCCCACATGATGAAAGTCTAAACGGAATAAAATCATCAGACTGCGACATATAAATTAGCCATCCACATTTTAAGAAAAGCTCTCAGCGACAATACTGCCAGTGCCAAGAAAACTTGGTTGGACTTTTCATAGATCTTTCAAGCGAAAATCAAACGGTTGGGTACACCTGAACTCGTAAGAGAATCTGTTGAAAATCTAACTAAGCAAGTGGATGGGATGGTCGAACGAACTGTGAAATTTTCTTTAAAGATTTCCGAGCTGTTGGAGCGCAACAATCTTTCGGTTGACTGTACAATAGTTTGGAGTGAGTTTGCTGGTTATTTGAATGGGAGTAAGTTTAAGGTTCGTTTTGAGGTAACGGTTCGGATTTATGCAAGGTATAAAAAGCGTACGGTATATGCAGAGCTCTGTTTTTTTTTAAACATATTTTTTTTTACATTGTTGCAGCCTGCATAAGATTTCTTTTAATATTTTTACTATCAACTTAAGCCCACAGATAAAATACACAAAATAATCTTAAACAATAATAAACTGCCAAACAAAATGAATGAAATGTGTAGATAAGAACTCAGGAAGGAGTGGATAAGACCTTCAAAATGTACAACTTTATGTTTATTTTATTTAACATAGGCCTACATGGGCACTTATAAAACGTCGACAAAAGGTGCACGGTTCGGGTTGGTCGTTTCGGGTCAGAGCCCATTCGTCCCCTAAAATTCGTCCCCCAGCATAAAAGTTGTAGATTCGGCCCCTATATAGGTGCCCATTGGTCTCCTGGTAGGGGACCAATTAATATTTTAATAAAAAATATTGTTTTTAAGGTACCCATTCGTCCACTCTAATATATATACAATATAAGTTAAAGATTCGGCACCTATTCAGGTGCCTATTGGTCCCCAGAGATAAAATTTGCCATATTTTAAATAAGAAACGGTTAACATAGTACACTTGTGAACAGTTTATTATCGGAATTAATTTAATAAATCATAACAGATCATTGAAAAAAGAGCTATGATGAATGATAATCCGTCATGATAATAATATATACAAAAAAATATATATGTTGATTTATGAAAAAATACTAAAATCACAGTAATAATTGAAGACTAGATAGTCTTCAATTATTACTGTGATTTTAGTATTTTTTTTGTACTGTTATAATTTTTTAGATTTATGTTATTATGATTTTGCATGTATGTAGTTGGTAAATATACAAAAAAAATAAGAAGTGATTATTTACTGTTGATATGTGTTCTATTTTTTTTGCATATTTTATATTTAATGTTTATTAAAATGATGGTCAATCAAGGCTGATTTTTGTAAAAGAGCTGTATTTTGCTAGTTTCTAGGACATTGTGATTTTGTATGTGTTAATCTTATTTGAAATGAACATGATATCTACCGAATTACTATATTTTTTTATTTTAGCCTTTTCTGCGCGACCGTACCAGGACTACCAAGCTGCAGTATACACATATGCATGTACTTATATTAGAAGAGTGAATAAAAATAAATATTCTTCAGGGGACGAGTGGGCCACTCAAAAATTCCAGGGGACGAGTGGGCACAGGGTGCGAATCTTAGGGGACGAATGGGCTCTGACCCGTCGTTTCCTATGGAGAAGATCCGGCAAGAAAATCCATGATTACTCTTTTAAAATCATTTGGTTTTACAATATTTGAATATTACAGCGTTAGTACTTAGGTGTGGGAGGACAGTAGGCCCGATAATAAGTCGTTGTTTTTGTTACTACAAAAGATAGAACAAGATAAATGATATTTTAAAAAAAAAATCAGTTGTCCCATGCAATACGTCAATATATGTGGGATTCCTCAGCCAAAAAGTATGGTACAGCTGATAACAACGTAAAAGAAACTTGACCGCGGTAATATATTTGATACATAATTTGTGTCTAGCACACCTATGATGTGTGGTGTGTAGGATGTGTGGTGTAACAAAAATGCATAAAATAAGGAATTAAATGTTAGGCTCTGTACATAGTAACTACTACGTAAAAAAAAAAAAACGACGCACTTCCTGGTTTAGGATTGAACTGAAAATTTGCATACAGTCATGTATTAGTTTGTATGACAATGCATAAGTGACGTAATTCTAAATCCAATATGGCGGATCCCAAAGATGACGGACTAGTTATCTAAATTTCTAAACTAATATTATAAAGAGGAAAGATTTGATTGTTTGTTTGTTTGTTTGTTTGTTTGCATTGAATAGGCTCCGAAACTACTGAACCGATTTGAAAAATTCTTTCACTGTTGGGAAGCTACACTATCCGCGGGTGACATAGGCTATATTATATTTTCAAAAAAATTAGGGATCCTTACTAAAACTGCAAATATGTAACCCAAGGTGTATAATCTAAACTAATATTATAAAGAGGAAAGATTTGATTGTTTGTTTGTTTGTTTGTTTGTTTGTTTGCATTGAATAGGCTCCGAAACTACTAAACCGATTTGAAAAATTCTTTCACTGTTGGGAAGCTACACTATCCGCGGGTGACATAGGCTATATTATATTTTCAAAAAAAATAGGGATCCTTACTAAAACTGCAAATATGTAACCCAAGGTGTATAAAAATTACCTAAAATATTCTTTACATCGCGTGCGCTGCAAAAACTATTGATGATAGAATAAAATAATGTATTACGACTTTGCAGAACACATCATTATTTACAAAAAGTGTCGTGACAGCATATGTCTAACTATTATATTTATGCCACAATAAGTGTTATTTTATTTAAAAAAAATATATTTTAATGCCGCCGTTAGAAAAGACTCTGTATTTGTATCTTGGTATTAATCCTTATCAAAGTAAATTACTTCATATTGAGGACTGCTTCAATACCTTTATATAACTTTTTGAATTATTCAATTCGGACATTCCATTCGAAAGATATCAGGAGTTTAAAAATGTAAGTATTAGAAAAAAGTTGCGTGGTCGCCGCTCACCCCTGCTCAGCTGGCTAAGCATCACCTTATACGATGTAGGCGTCACTGGGGTACGGGCCGTACGGGAGGGGAATATTCAAACTTTGTTTATAATTTTTTTTTTTTAGTTCATCTTCATTCATCATTTCAGCCAAAAGACGTCCACTGCAGGACATAGACCTCCCCCAAGTGTCGCCATTGACATAAGGGGGGTTTTACATAATCGCCACGCTTGGCAGGCGGGTTGGCGATCGCAGTACAGTTGTTACAAAAACCCACAGAACGCTGCTGCCCATTCTCTGGCAAGTCCCGTAGTCGCCTCTTACGACACCCACGGGAAGATATAGGATGGTGCTATTCTTTACGTCCGACACCATACAGAACCCGACACCATACAGAACCCGACACCATACAGAACCCGACACCATACAGAATTTCACACCACAGAGATTTTTTTTAGTTACCTGACGCAAATAGAAGGGTTTTTTTATGTTTGTGTATTGTTAAATACCCGTGCGAAGCCGGGGCGGGCTGCTAGTTATTTAAATAAAAGTGTTTGCTGTGAAAAATACGAAAAATAAAATGACGTTACTTTAAAGCGTGTTTTTTTTTCTAAAATATTTGATTATCTTAGTAGTACAAACAGAGCAGCGGAGGCCCAGTGGTGGCAGCCCCGACTTACGAGCAGTAAGCCAAGGCGCATTACTTTGTGTAATTTATTACATCACCGCTCCAAAACGGTGAAGGAAAACATCGTGAGGAAACCGGCATGTCCTAGAACTAAATAGTATATTTCATTACAAGTGTGGAAAGCCTGTCATTGCAAAGAGTTCCGACAAATGTCTACCCGAGCCGAGGCGCAGCCGAAGGTGAGGGTTGACAGTCGGAACAAGTTGCAATGACGGTTCCGCACGTGTACTGAACAACTATTTTTAATACAGTTGCGAAAAAATGAAGCAATTTATTAAAGAACATTTTTGGAAAATGGCGCTAACCGTAAAATAATATAAGCAGAGATTTTTTTTTGTTATTTCACCCATTTTAGGTAGGCAAAGGGAACTATGCCCATACAGCCAAGTCTTCAGTATTTTTTTTTATTGATATGAAATGAAAATGAAATGAAACCTAACCTAACTCATTGAATCAAATCATTAAATCTGATATTGAAACAAATTAGTAGCTTCTTTTTAGAAATATTTGCATGAATCATAAAAACTTCTATGATTTTTTTTTGTAAAAACTCCGTGGTTGATTTTTTTCTTTTTAATAGACATTATTTTGACAGTTGGGAAAGAGAACGCACGAGTTCGGCAAAGGTAAAGAAAAAGCTCGAGTGTGTAATAGCCCACATCCCGAACGCTATACGCCCCTGCAATACGCCACTTTTTGAGCAACTGTATTAAAAAATTCATAGACATTTGACATTTACCTACCCGCACTGGGCCCGCGTGTTGGATTATAGCCCACTCCCTCTCAAAGAGAGGAGGCCTGTGTTTCAGCAGTGGGAACATTATAGGATGATGATGAGCAGAAGAATGATGATGCTTTTAAGGAGGAATTTTCTAGAAGCCCATTTTCAAAGTCTACTCTAAATCCAAAGGCTAATTGTAAATCCTTTTAAATGTTAATTGATTTTAGGGTTGACCGGCACCAGTCAACTACAATATTTAGCTAACTTAATCTGTCAGCTATGTTGAGATTGTGCTCTACATTCAGGAAATCGAATGCCCTTACAGAAACTGGTTACAGTTTGGTTACCTTATTATATTTCTTCGAAGTATAGGTACTTACAGTATACCTTTAAGAATACTTACATCTGAAGATTTTGGTCAAGTCCCACTTGACCAAAATCGAAATAGTGGTCAGTCTGCTCCTGAAAGTGGGAACGTTATAGACTGATGACGATAATGATGAATAGTAGAAACTCATAGGATCAATCAACAGGCGAACTCACGCAAAAGCTTGTAACCCCATAAATAATCCATACGAGACCCGTCTAAGTTATATGAGTTGGAAAATTAACTTGCCCCTTAGTTATAGTTAATCAAAACTATATTTTATAGCTCTGTCGTCCTACCTGAGTGTTTGTGTTAATTAATTTACTATTTTAAGTACTAGTGTAGTGCCTCGGCTTTCACTGAGTTGAATACCATTATTTTACTGAACGATTTCAGAATTGAGTCGTTTTGAACTTGTCAAAATCTAGCTTTAGTAAATGAATAAGCAAATCTTCTAATTTTGTAGAGGTAAAATTTTTTTGTACGTTCGTAGATTTGTAAGTTTGTATGTCGGGGGTAACCTTCCGATCCGATTCATTATTTCATTAAGTGGAAGCTACATTATGCCGGAGTATCATAGCTTACATTAAAAAAAAAGTTCGTTGTTTAATTTCTGTATCGAACGGGAGCGAAGCTGCGAACAAAAGCTAGTCAGCCTAACGGGTGACCCGCGAGACCTGGCTCCTTATTCACAAAAGCTCGGATTCGATTTGGATTCGATAAGTCGTATGTCTACCTTTGTTTTGGCATTACGAAAGCGAGCGAGATAGACATATGACTTTCCGAATCGAAATCGAAACCGAGCGTTTGTGAATAAGGGGCCTTCTCTGTTTGTAATAGCGGGCGACATATACGCGCGCACCCGCACTGTTACCGTGCATCACCCGACCCGCGCAAGACTCGCCCCCGCTTTCTGTGTGTGATGCGCTTTAATGATTTTACCATTATTTGTCTTTATATTTTAGTATATCCGTGTTTAAGTTTTTCTCAAAAACGGCGAAGGAAAACATCGTGAGGAAACCGGCATGTCCTAGAACAAAAAATTCAAAAAATAATTGTGCCAACCCGCACTGGGCCTGCGTGGTGGATTACAGATTACAGCCCACCCCCTCTCATAGAGAGGAGGTCTGTGTCCCAGCAGTGGGAACATTATAGGCTGATGATGATGATGTGTGTATGTTAATTTACATTTCATATATTTTGTGTTTTTATAGTACTTAATATATATTTTTATTTATTTTTTTACTCTTTATGTACACACAGTAGACAAAACAGGAAAAAAACATAAAATATTAGAGTACAAAGGTACTGCTTATTTGCTTATTTCATAGCGTCATGTTTTCTTTTGAATTTTTAAATATAAAGTATATTATAAATAAGCCTTTAAATACATATTAAAAATATTTATGATGAAAATTCGTGTTCCATCTTTAAAATAAATACTCCAAATAAATTTCTCCAAATCCTGCACAAAAAGATATAACATAACATCATCTGATATAATATAATGTTACTTTTTCTTTTATTACTAAATCAACGTGGATAGAAATATCTGTAAATAAATTGGCACAATAAAATTTTACGATACATACTACTCATAATAGACGGGGAATAGGGATGGGAAATCGAAAATATTATTTTGGGATCATACTTTTCTTGAAGATATGGATTATTAGGAGCTCGTAGCTTAATAATACAGCCACACGGGTCGATCTTTAAAGTTAAGCCATGCTTGCCGAGGTTGGCCCGTGGATGGGTGACCATAATTACATAACAAGTTTCCGTGCCTAGGAAAGCACGTTTAACAGTTGCCGCCGGCTGCCAATTCTAGATCTTTGACATCCGTTACGAGTAGTCAGAAGCCAAAAGTCTGACATCCAGTCTTACTAAAGGGTATCGTATTACCCAGTTACATGGTTGTGGAGGTCAGATAGGCAGTCGCTTCGTGTAAAATACTGGTAGTCAGCTGCATCCGGTTAGACTGGAAGCCGACCCCAAGATAGTTTGGGAAAAGGCTAGGCAGATGATGACTTGTCTTGAAGATATAAAAACGAAAAAAGAAACGATGGATAGATTGTGTGAAGGATGGTTTAGCCAATAAAGACGTGTCTTCTGAGATGTCGAGTAATAGAGAAGTAGGTATGGAAAAAAAAGACATGCTGCGCCGACTCCAATTCAATTGGGATAAGTGCAAGAGAATGATGATGATGACTATTCTTTAAAATATTGTGTGATTGGTAATTAGTGACGGATACTTAAACTCGTGATTATACATATCGCTCCTTCCACCGAATAATATCGTAATGTGATAAAACGATACTTTGCGTTTTATTGCATATTCATCATGTAGATACTCTCTTACACTTTGTCAATTTTTTTCACATTTTTCCCATGAGTACTTTACAAACTAGTATTTTTATACTAACCATAGCCTTATTATTCCGTTACAGATTTATTGTACTTATTTACGTGAATAACATCGCTACTAGTGATTACGGGTAGCACTGCAAATAAAAATTTCAATATGTTTCGATAACGATATTATTCGAGTAAGAACAGTAAACTCGTTTTATAGTAAAGTATTCTAACAATACTATTCCTGTAGATATTTTATTTGAAAAATATGGTAATGCTGGTTACTATTTAATTATGTAAAAAAAAAAAATAGCAATTTCTTTTGCAATAGTTTACCGAGGCAATATTTACACTCAATCTACGATTGCTGTATTATCTACCGCGGGCCACAAACAATACGCATCGCTTACAAAAAATTACGATGAGGGCAATCACGATAGTGAAGATTTTTCTCCTGATACTTCTGAATACCAACCAAGTCCTAACCGCAACGCTAATTCTCGTTCAGAAAGTACCATTTCAAGCTTAGGAGGCGATTTCAATTGTATTGACCAGTTCATTGATTCAAAAATAAACTCTCCAGTTTCGATATCAAATTTATCTATAATATTGGGCAATGCAGATTTTGTAGCTTCTCCTACGGCTGTTTATAAAATTGATCGTACACCTTCTCAAATTAAAAATCTTAGACTTATTGAATATCAAACGTCTCATTCCAATCATTCACCTATAGCCTCTACTTCTAATATCAATCAAACTGATGAAAATATAAATGATGAAACTTTAAAACCAGGTAATGAAACTGAAAGCGTAGTACAAAATGATACATTAAAAGAGATGGTTACAGTAATTGAAAAGAGGAAATATTAGAAGAAAATGAAGAGTTATACCATAATAAAACAATTATACCATATGAAGAAGAAAATAAAGAGAATCATGATAATACACATATCACGTTATTAAATCCAGTGAGTCCATTTATAATTGAAACCAGCACTAATGATTTACAAACAGAAAAACCACATAATACCGATTGATACCGCTTGCGATACCGTTGTAGATCCTTTGACTAGTATTACGCAAGACGCGGCTGCTGATACAAACACTGAAGCAGTTTTAACTTCTAGTAATAAACAAAAAACAAGGAAAAGATGTTGTAATGAGCAAGAATGGTGTGACAACAAAAACAAGAGACTCAAAAATAGCGGTAAATCTTATGAAGGTGCACGTTCAAAACAACGATATGCTGCTAAGACCATTGGTCCTTCATGCTCATGCAAAAAGCGTTGTGGCATAACATTTTCTATGGAACAACGCCAGGAGATATTTGACACTTTTTATAGACTTAAAGATCATGAACTCCAATGGCAATATATCGTGAGACACGTTCAAGCACAACCTATTAAACTTATGACCTTAGAAAGAAAAAATAACAGGACACAAACAATTAAATATTATTTCAAGCAGGACCAGACTTCTATTCAAGTTTGTAAAGTATTATTTTTGAGTACTCTGCGAATTTCAGAACAGGTAGTTTTTACAGCTCTAGAGAAAATTAAGCAGGATGAGAGCTTAATAGACAACAGAGGACCTCATTACAACATACCTCATAGGATGTCCGAAGCTACAAAAAAGAGTATAATGACACATATTGAACTATTTCCATCAGTGAAATTCATTATACACGCAAAAGATCCAAGCGCCAATATTTATCTGGAGAACTAAACATTTTCAAAATGTATCGACTGTACACCCTGTAGTTTCCAAATCAAGAATATACACAAGAACAATTAGCATCAAAACGCCAATACGAATCAATATTTAATACTCAATATGTAAATATATATATAATATTTACATATTGAGTATTATATAATATTTACATACTGAGTATTATATATTATATATAGTAAATATATAATATAATATCAATATTTAATGACTCATTTTTTAAACCCAAAAAAGATTTATGCGGAACGTGCTCTTTGTATGAACAAGCTGACGAAATAAAAAAAGCTACATTGGAAGAAAAATATCAACAGCATTTACTAAGAAAAACTAAAGTACGTCAAATAAAAGAAGAAGAAAAAGCGACAGCAGATAAGGATGATACGACAGTAGCAATTTTTGATTTAGAGAAAGTGCTTAATGTGCCTCAATCAGAAGTAGGAATATTTCACTACTAAAGAAAATACCCAGTTTATAATTTTACTGTCTATAATGCTTTGAATAAATCTGGACATTGTTATGTGTGGCACCTTTCTATAGCGAAAATAGGCTCTATTGAAATAGGAAGCTGCTTACTAAAGTTCATAAATATGGAAGGAGAACGACGAATCAAAAACATATCATTTTATTCAGATGGTTGCGCGGGCCAGAATAAAAACCGATATGTGTTTTCACTTTACCTATATGCCATAAAGAAAGGTTTTATAGAAACTATTACCCACCGCTTTTTTGAAACAGGTCACAGTGAAAACGAAGGTGACAGTATGCATTCGTTGATTGAACGAGCTATGAAAAATAAAGTTTTGTATACACCTGACCAAGTTTATGGTGTTATAATGAATGCCAAAATTACTGGAGATAAATATAATTTAATAGAAATGGAACAAACTGATTTTTAAAATATTAAAGACCTCATCGCTGGTAAAAACTGGACTACAGATACTCAAGGCAGTAAAGTCGCATGGACTAAAATCGTAGAAGTAAAGGTCTCAAATGCGAATCCGAATATAGTTCAGTTTAAGTATAATTATTATGAGTAATACCGTGAGTTAAACACGGAAAGTGGTATCAATAGATCAAGAAGAGGCAAACAGAATAGAACAGGTAATGTTGAAGTGACCGGTCTAAAGCCAGCATACTCTGAAACAATTGCTGTCAGCAAAGCTCTGCTAGCAGATTTACTTAGCTTATGCAGAACTGAAGCCATACCTGCTCACTATCATTCGTTTTATAATTTGCTCCGAAGCTGTAATGAAAACCCAGAACCAGTTTTGGTGATGATGATAATGACGAAGACTAAATTATGTTACTGAGATGTTTATGACAGATCTTATCATGGTTCAAATTGTTGATTTTTTCAAAACAAATGATTGTTTTTTCGCTTTATTAATAAACAGTTTTCTTTTGTCATAAACCAATAGTTTTACTGAAATTTATATTTCTAATATGTGATATTACTTAATAGGCAATTGAAGAATAAAATAGTATTAAAACAATAATTTAATATACAAAATGTATTATATCGGCGAAAAACCCAGTTACAATCTATTACCGTTTATGTTTGGTTGTCTTTGTTTAACGAATAACATTGTATTATATTATTATTGTGCACGCTGTCCTTTTAATTTTACGCGAATAATATCGTAATGTTGTTTTGCGAAATAATGTTTTTCTAGCGTTTCCAGTAAAATATATTTTCTTTAATAACTTGCTTCTAATTAAATAAAAAATAAATAAGTTAATTTAAAATGATTCTATAACAAAATAATTTTCATTTGATATATAAATTATTCTCTTAGGTTGGACAATTTTTACAATAATCGTAAAAAACACTGTTTTATTTTTCCTGTAAAATTTGAATTTATCGATAACGATATTATTCGGTGGGAGGAGCGATATCATGATAACAAACAGGTTTTACAAAAACCTTCTTTTTTATTAGGGTTCCGTAGCCGAATGGCAAAAAACGGAACCCTTATAGATTCGTCATGTCTGTCTGTCTGTCTGTCTGTCTGTCTGTCTGTCTGTCTGTCTGTCCGTCTGTATGTCACAGCCACTTATTTCCGAAACTATAAGAACTATACTGTTGAAACTTGGTAAGTAGATGTATTCTGTAAACCGCATTAGAATTTTCACACAAAAATAGAAAAAAAACAATAAATTAAGGGGGTCCCCATACTTAGAACTGAAAACCAAAAAAAAAATTTTCATCAAACCCATACGTGTGGGGTATCTATGGATAGGTCTTCAAAAATGATATTGATGTTTCTAATATCATTTTTTTCTAAACTGAATAGTTTGCGCTAGAGCCACTTCCAAAGTGGTAAAATGTGTGTCCCCCCCCCTCTAATTTCTAAAGTAAGAGGAGGAAAATTCTGAAAATATTTAGGATTGTAGAACGTAAAAAAAACTATCAACGAAAATTGGTTTCAATAAGATATGATGTTTAGTTTTTGAGATATGGGACTTTTTCATCAAACTGCAGCAGTAACTTTGTTTTTCATAAACATACTATGAAAAACAAATTTAGTTTTGCGGTTGTGTGGAAGTTTACTAACTAATACTACTAACTAATGAATGACAGTTCAAAATATTGTTATTATATTGTTTGGAGCTATGGAACCCTGTGTGCGAGTAAGACTCGCACTTGGCCGGTTTTTTACTTTTGTGTGGTGGTGTCACAAAGGAAAAGGGTTGTGGAGGGTAATTTGGCCTGACCTCCACAACACAGCTTTAGCTATAACTTTATTTATGTTTGATAACAGCAATAGTTGTAATAAAACTCCACATTTTATAAAAATGCAACACTTTTCAAATTAAAATTCATTCTTATACTTTCCCTACAATACTAAAACAAGAAATTTCTTCCCTCGTTAGCAAATACACAGCAACTTCGCCAAGAAAGATACTAGTACCCATTACGGCCACTTTAAAAAGGAATAAAAACGCGGGAACTTTATCATCCCGTGCCACTCGGAACATTCAAATCCCGCGCCGGGATTACGTGCAGCCCAACTCTAGTTTCATTGCTATAATAAATAAGAATCGGCCTGCTGAATTTCAGTGTATTTTTACAGTTACTGGTTTACAACCCTGGGGTCTTGTGAACAAGATTTTTATGTTGTAAATATGAAAGAAATATTGGAGATAACTCATGGGTTTCTTATGGCACGTGTAAGTAGATATAAAAAGAATGTTATTGACTTGTAACATGGTATTTGAAATGTGTTAGAAGTCGACGAAAAAAAAAATACATTGCAAAAGTATTAGAATATCTATATTATTATCTATACTATATATACACTTATTATAAAGCTGAAGAATTTGTTTGTTTGCTTGAACGCGCTAATTTCAGGAACTACAGGTCCGATTTAAACATTCTTCCAGTGTTAGATAGCCCATTTATCGAGGAAGGCTATAGGCTATATATCATCACACTACGACCAATAGGAGTGGAGCAGCATTGAAAAATGTTGCGTAAACGGGGAAAATGTGACACAAACGAAGTTGCTCGGGACAGCTAGTAATAGAATAAAACTTTATTGTACACCAAAAATAGAACATAACGGGTTTACAAAACAGCTTATTTTATGGTTACAACGGCGGTCTTATCACTGATAGTGATATCTTCCAGACAACCTTTGTTTGGACATTATAGAATTTAAAAAAAACCGGCCAAGTGCGAGTCGAACTCGCGCACCGACGGTTCCGTACAAAAATTATTAAAAATATTTCTATTATAATATGATGTAACTAAAAATTTAAGGTTTTCGCAATTTTTCCATTATCTGTGCTATAAGACTTTGCTTTTTACCAAATTTCAAGATTCTGAGTTCACAGTAAGTACCTTGTAGGTTTTGATTCCCTTGCGAGTGTCGAAAATTTGCGGAAATTTGCAGCATAAACGGCTGTATATTTAGATTGCATTGGCTTAGAAGTTTGATTTTTTCACAGCTCCAAGGGATAGTAGATTTGAGTATTTGATATAAATTCCAGCTTGATGTCTCCACGCGTTCCTGAGAAAAAGGGTCTTGACAGACAGACAGACGGACGGACAACAAAGTGATCCTATGAGGGTTCCATTTTCCCTTTCCAGGTACGGAACCCTAAAAACAAGGTTGTGGTCAGTATTACTTTATCTTTTTAACTTATACACATAACATCACGCCTGTAATCCCCGAAGGGGTAGGCAGAGGTGTAACTATTAGTACACCTACCCAAATTTTGCCAGTTATATTTTACTAGCTGTCCGGCGCAACTTCGTTTGCGTCACATTTTCCCCGTTTTCGCAATATTTTTCATTGCTGCTCCACTCCTATTGATCGTAGCGTGATGATATATAGCCTATAACCTTCCTCGATAAATGGCCTATCGAACACTGATAGAATTTTTCAATTCGGACCAGTACTTTCGGAGCCTATTCATTGCAAACAAACAATCAAATCTTTCATCTTTATAATATTAGTTTAGCGACCGGCCCCGGCTTAGCACGGTTGCAATGATGGTACTAAATATACTACAGAATGTCTTTATACACAACGTTCACAGCTTTTTTGTCACCGCCGCAACCGCTATGTCCCTGCATTTTAAATCTGTGATATCTTCGAACATATTCATTTAAAGTACATGCTGTAAATAACCATATTGATCTATATTAAATGCAAAGTGTATTTAAGGTACTTAATTTGATAAGGATTAATGCTGTATTGGTTAAAATCGCTTCGTAAGTAAGCCATTATTTCTCGCAAAAGTAAAGGATTAAAATGATTTGTGGGTAATCCATAAGAGATAGACATTCGCTGACTTTTTTGTAGACCTTTTTAAGGTATACAATACTGTAGTATATTATTTTGATCTATTTCGTAGAGTTCAGCGAGCGTTTGCAATGTAACCGCAAAAAAATGTGCTTATTTACGACATTATATTAGAAACCTCTAAAATTATCAGTTTCTATCTACTGTATTATGCATGTATTATACCTACATATAAACCTTCCTCTTGAATCACTCTATCTATTAAAAAACCGTATCAAAATCCGTTGCGTAGGATTAAAGATCTAAGCATATACGTAGGGACAGACAGACAGCAAAGCGACTTTGTTTTATACTATGTAGTGAAGTCACATGTAAAAGGGGTGAGCTTATTGCCTTCAACTGGGCACAAATCCAGACTTCGTGGCTGCTATTGAAAAAATCTTAATAAAAAAAAACCGATAACACCTCGTCTGACCTGGCAATCGAACCCAGGAATGCTCAGCAGTTGAACTTGCGCCCGCTAGACCAACGCTGCAGTCTTTTGAACTTATGTTTTGTTGGAAAATGGTTATCCCAATTTATTAATGACCCCAGCTGGCCTACCATGACGTCTTAAAGAAGTATTGTTTTACTCTCATTCCAGTGTGGGAACGAGACGGAGCTATAGAGGTAGGAATGTTTCATTTACTAATTAGGTCCAAGTCCAAATATTGTCAGTATTAAATAAATAAACCTGTATATTTCACAGGCCAAAACACTTCTCAACTAACGTCAATAGTGTACGACCATAATTTTGAATTTGAATAACGTTCCGTTCTAAATTTGAATTCGCCAGTCAGACGTGCCTCAAATATCTCGTTAGTGCGTATTGTTGGCCTCAGACCACGTGGGGGAGGCCAATCGCCGCCATTTTGTAAGGCCAGGCTACGGCTGATTCAAATTGCTAGGATATTTGGATTGGTTTAGTGCAATCAATTCTGCCCTAGCAAGCCAAAAAGCGGTAACTAAAAACAATATTTTGTGGTTTTTCTTTTTTATCTATAAGTTTGATAATCTTGCATCAAATGGACTAATGAAATGAACTTCAGTTTATCCGTGATCATGGCGTTTGCAATAGCACCGAAATATCGGGAACTCATAACAAATTATTAACATGGTAAATATCCCGTTACTAGTGTTATTGATAATGAAATGAAGTCTAATAGCCTTTTCGCACTAAGAAAGAGAAATCCATTTTTATTTTTTTCTTGTTTTCTCGAAACATAATGGGTTTGGGTAACTTTGTATGAACCAGTGGCATGATTATTTTTATTTTTTTCTTGTTTTCTCGAAACATAATGGGTTTGGGTAACTTTGTATGAACCAGTGGCATGATTATTTTTATTTTTTTCTTGTTTTCTCGAAACATAATGGGTTTGGGTAACTTTGTATGAACCAGTGGCATGATTATTTTTATTTTTTTCTTGTTTTCTCGAAACATAATGGGTTTGGGTAACTTTGTATGAACCAGTGGCATGATTATTTTTATTTTTTTCTTGTTTTCTCGAAACATAATGGGTTTGGGTAACTTTGTATGAACCAGTGGCATGATTATTTTTCACAGCAGCCACAAAAATAATTGTTGCTAGCTTATAGTAGAATATATAATAATAATGACTCCTAAAAGAATTTTTGGCATAAATGATATCGGAGCTTAAATATCTGATGTCAAAGTTGTGTTGTTCATTGATTATTGCTAACTGTTTGCTACTGTTATGTACATATTTTATCTAAAATGAACTCTTTCCTGTCGTTTGCCGTATGTCATTACTTACCAGAATTTGATCCTTAGCTGCGACACCATCGAATAGTGTAATAATACAGGATGTTTAGTTTTAGTTTTTTATCAAAATCGGGCTCGATACTCTTTTGAGTGTTTTTCGCTTTTCTCATAGTTTTGGATTTGGGTTTTTTGGCCTTTTTAGCCTTCTCGACCCCGATGCATTTTGGAAATAATTGTTCATAGAAGAAAATTATTGTTTTATTTTGTACTTATTAATGAAATATTTTTCATAAGTGGCCGCAGACTTAAAAAAATCATGTCCACTTTTACCCAAACCCCTTTGTTGAGTTACCAGGTTTTGGCTTATACATTTTAGACCTAATTTTTTTGATCTTTGTATTTGGAAATCATTTTATAGTTGTGAAGCTAGGCCATGTTTGATGTACAGCGTTGGGATGTTTATTAAATCGTTTGATTGACGTCAAAACGGATGCCAATTGATTTTATTTCACCTATCGACACGCCCCGTTTTGTCAAAAAAAATACATCATTTTTATAATGTTTAAAGGCTCTTACCCGCTGCATCGGAATTACTTATGATATGTGGCACCAGATTTAATTAGATTAAGCAAACAGACGTCGGCGATCCGTCAACGTCTCGTTACGCGGCACCTTCCTTGACAACTACCCAAGTCAATATGGCTACCCGCAATGACTTGACGTTCCGCCAGAGAGTATTGTAGACCGCTTCTCTCTCGTCTGTGGTAACAGTTTAGTTTGCAACGTGAATCATATGGAGCCTTTTTGCAAAGGCGCCGACACGGCCAGACTGACATACGACCGTCCTCGGGCGTTATTGTATTCCTGGAACAAACAATGTCTAATCACCAAGACATCCGCTCTTCCATCCTGACAAACTATGACAAACATTACTCTCATCGTAACTGTAACTGTTTCAGAACAAAAGAAAGCGTGCGTTCTTTCGATCACTCACGGACCAGACGGCATTTTTCTCCTAACAAGAAAGCGCGTGTCCTTCCGACCACTCATGGACCGGACGGCACCTTTCCCCCAGCAAGAAAGCGTGTCTCCTATCGACCACTCGTGCACTGGATGGCACCTTTCCCCCAGCAAGAAAGCGTGTGTCCTTTCGACCACTCATGGACCGGACGACACCTTTCCCCCAGCAAGAAAGCGTGTGTCCTTTAAAACACTCATGGCCCGGACGGCACTCTCCTTTCGGCCATACCAACGTTTGAACCGGACAACTGCGTCCCTACGACCATACCAGTGTACGGGCCGGACAACAGCGTCCCCTCGACCAACGTCATCACAAAAACATCATAAACCGGGCACCTGCGTCCCTTCGATCATCGTAAAGCATGAACCGGACAACAGTGACATTTCGACTAAACACACTTTCTTTTCAACTGAAACATGTGGACCACACAAGCGCTTACTCCAAACGTCAAAGAACTTTTACAAATTACGCCAGCATCTAATAATTCCTGAACTTATTGGCTGACAACCTATTTTATCAAAATATCGTCTATTTTATTGGTACGATCTCCATCGTGCATTTTAAATCATAACCTCCGATGCTAGTAAGGTTTACAATGAGTCAGATGACCTACTTATCGAAAAAGAAAAGAAACCGTCTCACCCGATGATGTTCTGAGGGTACCCTCTTGATGATTTGTGCTCGCAGGTTTGGACGCTTTCCTTGTTGCTTGAAAAGTTCATTCGCTATGTTCCTCACTTGGCTTTACTTTCGTGGAGGGCGCGATTCTTTATCCCACTTATGATAAAGGCTCTTACCCGCTGCATCGGAATTACTTATGATATGTGGCACCAGATTTAATTAGATTAAGCAAACAGACGTCGGCGATCCATCAACGTCCTGTTACGCGCCACCTTCCTTGACAACTACCCAAGTCAATATAGCTACCCGCAACGACTTGACGTTCCGCCAGAGAGTATTGTAGACCGCTTCTCTCTCGTCTGTGGTAACAGTTTAGTTTGCAACGTGAATCATATGAAGCCTTTTTGCAAAGGCGCCGACATGTTTATTAGGAATGTAGGTACTATTCACATAACATTTCGGAATATTTAGTCTAAACAATAACAAAAACCACATAAAAATTCATTGTGGTTATTGAGATCTAAGCGGTCACAGAAATTCGAAACATATTTAAAAGCAATCAAATAGGAAGAGTTTAGAAAGAAAGAAAACATATTTATTTGGCACATTCCTCAAATGCACATAAAAATAAATTAAAACTCAAAACTAAAACTGTGCCAAATAGGCCCAGTGCAGCAAACTGCACTGGGCCTATTTGGCAGCAGCTAGTACCCGACACTGGTTTTCAACTAGACCCGAGATGATTAAAACAGTCCCCACACTTTTCCTAAAAACCCGATTTGATGAAAAATTTAGTGCTTATTTAGTTCTGATAGAAAGTTAGAATTCTCTCAGAAAAACCAGGTTCAGTTTCGCCGTCGTTTTTTTACAACGGGAACATCAGCAAAATCGAAGTCCAAAAGCTAGGCCGATGTTTACTAAAAAACCCTCGACGTGGCCCAGTGTTTGCTCACCTCACAGTGAGCCAAAGTGTAGAAACAATACGAATAGATTTTGTAAGGGCTTCGGACTGTCCTTTCAACGTCTTTTTAGTTCGAGACAACAAGGCAGGCAAACAAGATTTTCTAAAAACAAATTCCATGTATTTGAATTGAATTTGGAACTTTTTTTTATATTTTTTATATTCAGTGTCAGCGTTGTTGTGCCGCTCATGGGCCACTGATTTGGCTTTACATGCCGTCGAGAAATATCTCTCAGGCATGCTGGTTTCCTCACGATGTTTTCCTTCACCGAAACTCGTGCGCAAAATCCTAATCATCACCATCATCATCATTTCAGCCGAAAGACCCTACGGCTGAACATAGACCTACTCCAAGTGTCGCCACATTGACATTAGGGGTGTTTTGACATAATCGCCACGCTTGACAGGCGGATTGGCGATCGCAGTACGGTTGTTACAAAAGCACAGAGAACGCTGCTGCTCATTCTCTGGCTAATCCCTTAGTCGCCTCTTATGACGCCCACGGGAAGATATGGGATGATGCTATTCTTTACGTCCGACACCATACAGGGCAAAATCCTAATAGAAAATAGTAACAACCCATCTTTTTGCTTCGCCGTAGTCGAGGAAAAAACCAAAATAATTTTCTCCTACAAACAAAAAAATATTCACTGCATCGTTGGTCTAGTGTCTTAAGCGCGACTGCTGAGCATGATGTCTTGGATTCGATTCCCGGGTCGAGCAAAGTGTTTTCAATTTTTTTTATCAGGAATCTTTCAGTAGCAGCCACGGAGTCTGGATTTGTGCACGGCTGATGGGAATAGGCTCGGCCTCTATTATATGACACTTGAACATAACTGACGATAGTAGGTGTAGGTACTGCTAAGTACATCTCTGCCTGAGCCTTCGAGGATTACCAGCGTCATGTTATGTATTGTAGGTACACAATAATCGAAATATTCTAAAGGTTAAACTACATCTAAAAGCATTACTCCCGAGTCCCACTTCTTATATTTATTTTCAACTGAGGTCCGATTTTCTACTGCCATATTGTGCGCGATCACAAAAGTGTGCGTTGAAGTATGCCATTATTGTCCAACCCTTTTGTGGCTAAATACCAGACTGCACTCACGTTCGTGGCTAAGTACTTTATGATATTAGGAGTAGTAGCCCTCGTACGAACTTGTGACGCGCATCAGCTGGTGTAGTTTCACAATTATTTTTCCTTTTGGATCAGCAACCTTATTCTATCAAGAATAAAGATCAACGTAATTTTGACAAACGCGACCGTGGAGCGTATACTACAGAGCCTAAAGACTAATGTCTTCAATCAGTGCGTCCTGCCTGTTATGACTTATGGGGCCGAAACGTGGACTCACGGTACGAACGGTCCATACGCTCAAGGTCGCTTAGCGAGCTAAACGACCTATGCTTTTTTTTGGGATGGGAAGTCATTAAATAACCCCTTCCGCTCTGGGCGGAGCAGAAGGGAGTGTCAGACTTGTACTGAATAGAACTCATCCGTGTTCCTTCTTGGCATTGGCACTGGACCACAAATTCCAGGGCCAAGGCATCTCTTTCGAACAGTCCCGCAGCCCTGGCAGGCATCGGCCTTTCGGACCCCTTCCGATTTGCTGACATCTCCTTGAGGCGCGCGTGGAACACGAACGAGCCGTCGGCACGGCCCGTCGTCATAAGACGGACGGACGGTGAGCTAGTAAAAAAAAACGGGCTAAGCTTGGAGTATCTCTGAAGAATCGAATACAAAACAAGATGAGTCGATAGAAAACCAGAGTTGTCGACATAGCTCACAGAGTAGGTAAGCTGAAGTGGCACTGTGCCGGCTATATTAGCTGTAGAACCGATGACCGTTAGGGAAGACGTAAGACAGGAGTAGAGACTGCAAATCGGCAAGCGTAAGATGGGATGCCCTCAGGTTTGGTGAAGCGATGATCTTCGCAGGGTGGCTGGTTACAACTGGATGAGAGTTGCCGAGAATCGAGTTAATTGGCGTGCGACGGAGACTAGCAGTATGGCTAATGAAGCTGTCATTGACAGCAATCCAACAGCAGCCAATGCAGGCTGTAAAAAAAACGTGTTGCACTCCGGGAGTGCCGGAAGAAGTGAAAACTTGAATATTAACGTTGTGCATTTTTGATATGTTGGAATGGTTAGGGAATAATTTTGCACGAATCGCTTTAATTATCACTATAAAAGTTATATAATTTATGTGGTAAAATACAATATTCATTTATTGCGCTATCGTACAAAAACATTACAATTTATATTACATTAAAAATTTAACACTTCAGAACTATTACAATCCGTCTTACGAATTTTATCTCTATGAAGAAACCGTTGGTTTTGTTTGTGCATAAGATAATTATCCAGTTTTGGAAACCCAAACTCAATGACAGATGTCATAAAGTTCAAATTCCTTCGTAGGTTTCGGTAATGTCAATAAAATCTGACGGTCACGTGACCTGACGCGAGTTTAACATTTCTTACCCATCACAAAAGTGCACAACGCTGCTAAATAAGTTTTCAATTAAATAAAATAAAAAATGTAAATAATACTTATTTTGAAAGAAATAAGGACAAAACAAATGACAAGTGGTCTAGAGAGTCTACAAAAAAAAGTAACGCCCGCACGTTCGTACTAGGCTCACAGACATTCAAATTGAGACCATTACAGATTTGATTATAGAATTATAGAGGCTGTCTATAATTTTGAAGGCCTGTGATGCATGATAATTAAATTATATACCCAAGCCTTTGAAAGTTTAGAAATCTGTAACTTTGATATTCAATGTTTATTTACCAATAAAATGAACTAAATAAATATTTTCAAAAGACCTTTACAGTATTAAATATCATGAGAATTATTATTTTATACACATCATACCTAAATATTTGATCCCTAGAAATAATGTAAACCTTTTAAAAAGTTGCTTTTACTTCATCATCTGCATGCTTAGGGGTAGGCTTCTTGCTAGGGGTAGGCTTCTTGTCTAGCTGGATGCATCTGAATACCAGTATTTAACATGGAGTGACCGCCTATATGACCTCAATCCAGTTAGTACTGCGAAATACGATACTCCTTTGTAAGACTGGTTGTCGGACTTTCGGGCCACTGACTACCTGTAACGGCTGTCAAAGATCTACAAACGACAGCTGGAAGCATCCCAACTTAACGAGCTTTATGTGGCACGGAGGAAACACGGCATTGTAATGGGTGGTCACCCATCCACAGACCAACCTGGGCAAGCGCGGCAACCTGAAGATTGATCCGAGCTGCTATAATTATTTAGCCAGGACTCCACGAGCTTCACAATAATATCACTACAATGTAAATGCAAATCGTGACAGACCGTCAACCCATCATGCATTGCAAATAGAACATGATATATGACATAATTAAGGCATTGTGGGGGAAAAGCACAGATTACAATTAGGGTACGTTATGGCTGTGACTGAGAGCAGCGGTGGTCCAGTGGTGGCAGCCGTGACTTACGAGCAATAAGCCGTGGGTTCGGCAAGTACCCATGCAGGCAGGCGCATTACTTTGTGTAGTAATTTATTTCATCTCCGCTGCCCTCAAAAACGGTAAAGGAAAACATCGTGAGGAAACCGGCATGTTCCTAGAACTAATAATTCGAAAATATGTGACAGCTACCAACCCGCACTGGGCCCGCGTGGTGGATTACCGCTCACTCCCTCTCATAGATAGGAGGCCTGTGTCCCAGCAGTAGGAACATTATACGCTGATGATGATGGCTGTCACTGTTTCGTTGGTCTAGTGGTCACAAACGCGACTGCTGAGCATGACGACCTGGGTTCTATTCCCGGGTCGGGCAAAGTGTTATTGGGTTCTTCCATTAGGAACTTCTCAGTAGCAGCCACGGAGTCAAGATTTGTGCCCGGTTGATGGCAATAGACTCGCCCCCTACTACATGGGACTTCAATATAACTGTAAATAAATAAATCATTTATTTTCTCTACACAAGTTACTTATGGTTTGTATGGTGTCGGACGTAAAGAATAGCACTATCCCATATCTTCCCGTGGGTGTCGTAAGAGACGACTAAGGGACTTACTAGAGAATGGGCAGCAGCGTTCTGTGTTTTTACTACAACCGTACTGCGATTGCCAACCCGCCTACCAAGCGTGGCGATTATGGCAAACCGGGGCCCCCCTTTTGGGGTAGGCCTATGTTCAGCAGTAGATGTCTTTTAGCTGAAATGATGAATGATGATGTTTTACTTAATATTAGGGTTAAAGTGATCACAAACTTGGAATGAACTTAGTGAGAGACTAGTACCAGTAATTTACATGAAGCGACTGCCTATCTGACCTCCACAACCCAGTTACTGGGTAATACGATACCCCTCGGTAAGACTAGACTTTTGGCTTCTGACTACTCGTAACGACTGTCAAAGATCTACAAATGACAGCCGGCACCAACCGCTTAACGTGCTTTCCGAGGCACGGAGGAAACTCTGTATGTAATTATAGTCACCAATTCACGGACCAACCGTGCGGCTGTTATTTTTGAGCCACGAGCTACAGGCGTGATGTAATGTTAGAAAAAATATTTTATTGCGAACCCTTAAATCCCTTTCACATCCCCCACGATATCCACTCACATTTTTCTACAACATTTTCCAACTACCATCGACATATAAAAAATAATTTCTACATACGCATATTAACATTCCGAACTCTGCTCAAGGTCGGAATTTTTCAAATAAATTCTCTCTACTAAATTTTGACTGTCCCATCAAGGGTGCAGATCATCTTTCATAAGTTTTGGTCCGGAGATGTCCGGGATGGACGTGACGTCATTAAGTTGGACGTGCACATTAACTAAGTTAGGCTCTGGGTGGAACGGTTGGGGTATGACTTGGTAAGAACTATTTTACACACTCTATGCTACTCCTTCAATTTTTCAGCTGATACGGTGTCTTTTAGCAGAAAAGTATGGAAGAAGAAGAGATGCTGCGCCGACCCCAAATAAATTGGGACAAGTGCAGGAGGAGAAGATGGCGGGTGTTGATGCATTGTTGTCACAAGAATAGCAAGGTAGTAAGATTTTTTCCTGTCTTTCTTTTAAAGCACATTCAAATCAAAATCAAAATATTTTTATTTCACGTAGACCTACATGGGCACTTATAAAACGTCGACAAAAGGTGCACGGTTCGGGTTGATCGACGTTTCCTATGGAACAGAACAGGCAAGAAACTCCATGTTTAATTACTCTTGTGGACCAGCCCTTATTTAGTTAGACGGTCGCAATGCTGTAGGATAATGTAATTTAGTACAAATATCATATGATATTGTCCTACTAGTTTGATACCTATTACGTAGTGTAATTGTGTATATGTGTGTGTGTGTGTAATATCTGTTGTCTAGACTGTTATCGTGCTAATGTCAGTCGAGTTTGTGTGTGCTTGTAATGACTCCTAGGCTTTATCTGTAATAGCTTTGTAGTTATTCTGTGAAGTATAAGTTCCTAGGGTAAACTAGATAAGTACATCATCATCATCATCTAACTTCACGCCTGTAATTCCCATAGGATTAGGCAGAGGTGTACGTATTAGGGGGCGAGCTTATTGTCATCAACTGGGCTCAAATCCAGACTCCGTGGTTGCGAAAAAGAAATTCCTGGTTGAAAAACCCAATAGCACTTTGCCCGACTCGGGGAATCGAATCTAGTACTTCATGTTCAGCAGTGAGGTTTGCGACCACTAGACCAACGAGTCTTTTCGATAATCCCATAGTACACACATCACAAAAGTCTAAGCAATTTGGATATTTTTTCAAATATATATTTTTTTTCTACGTTCTGGCGTAGGTGTCATACAACACTAGAAGCGTAATTTAATACATAATTTAATTGTTAGGTGTTGATACGAAGTTTTTAACTGAAAAATATAAAATTATAAAAAATCTTAAATAAGGCGAAAAATTTAATTTCAACTTTTTGGTAATTAAGAAAATGTGAGACCTAGATAATATCATCCCATATCTCCCCGTGGGTGTCGTAAGAGGCGACTAAGGGACTTGCCAGAGAATGGGCAGCAGCGTTCTTTGTGCTTTTGCAACAACCGTACTGCGATCGCCAACCCGCCTGCCAAGCGTGGCGATTATGGCAAAACCCCCTTCATGTCAATGTGGCGTTGGGGGAGGCCTATGTCCAGCAGTGGACGTCTTTCGGCTGAAATGATGATGATGATGAGACCTAGATAAGATTTTTTTTTTTTTTTTAAAAGACAAGTTTCTTTTTAATATTTTGTTGTTGGACTTCTTAAGGCACTAACTACGGCTCTACATCGGCGTCATATAACGATTATGAGGTTTTCGTTTCATTGGAATAAGTTTCAAGTTTCATTCACTGGAAAGATGTGTAAAAAGCTTTTCAGATAACAAAAAAAATTCGGATTACTTGTTAAAAGACACAAAAATAAAAGCGTCATATTCTACTTCAAAGTTTTTAATTAAACTTCGAACCAACACTTTCAAAAGACACCATAAAGACTAGAAAACCATGAAAAACACCATTAACACAATTAATAGCCTATCAGTCGTTCCGGTAGCCTCAATACCCCGGTACCCCATTATTTACACCCAGACCAGTACTATCACGCTGTTTTTATACCCCTTTCCCGATTTTATGACTTTACCTGGCCGTAAAATCTATCTAACCAGTGTTGTATGGACCCAACTGTTTACTAGGCGGTGGGGTGTTTAGGGGTGTAAAAACAAATGTTTGAAAAAGTTTTGTAACCTTTTTTGTTGTTCTTAGGATTCCGTACCCAAAGGGTCAATCGGGACGCTATTAATGAGACTTCGCTATCCGTCCGTCTGTCACCAGGCTGTATCTCATGAACCGTGATAGTTAGTCAGTGGACATTTTTACAGTTTATGTATTTCTGTTGCCGCTATAACAACAAATACTAAAACAGAATAAAATAAATATTTAAAAGGGCTCCCAAAAAAAGTGATTTTTTTGCTGGTTTTTTTAAATAATGGTACGAAACCCTTCTTGCGCGAGTCCGACTCGCACTTGGCCGGATTTTTGGATTTGATTCCTCCCTAGAAATGTCTGGATTTTTAAGTTTGCAGGTGGAGGTGATTAATTGATATTGTTTTTCTCAAGCACGTTACTTTTAACTCCTGAGATGACTGGATTTCCTAAAAAAAAAACGTTTGAATTTTAAGCCATCAATGCGTCTCTTGTGATACTTATACTAAATTACCATTTTGTGTGCATTAATGTGATTTATAAATTAAGATAATTTCAAAGAGCTGTAGAAAGAAGCATGTAGTGCGTAATTGCGCCAATAAACATTTTTTCTTTCTCTCTTTCTTTCTATAAAAACAAACGACCGTATTAGAGCAGAAAGGTATCTAATCACTGATAGTTTGTATATGGCCAGGGGAGCTCGTGGCTAAATTATCACAGCCGCACGGGTCGATCTTTAAGGTCAAGCCGAGCTTGCCAAGATTGGTCCGTGGATGGGTGACCATAATTACATACCGAGTTTCCTCCGTGCCTCGGAAAGCACGTTAACCTCTCGGGCCGTTGGTCCCGGCTGTCATTTGTAGATCTTTGACAGTCGTTACGAGTCAAAAGTCAAAAGTCAGACATCCAGTCTTACCAAGGGGTATTGTATTACCCAGTTACTAAGTTGTGGAGGTCAGATAGGCAGTCGTTTCTTGTAAAATACTGGTATTTAGCTGCATCTGGTTAGACTGGAAGCCGATCCAAAGATAGTTTGGGAAAAGGCTACGCAGATGATGAGTTTGTATATGGCCTAGAAACTGAAGTGGGATTGGGCTGGCTTTGCACCGATGGCGAGATGTTATAGAGATGGAGTAGACCAGAACGGCCCAAGATTGATAAAGCCATCTATTTCCATCTCCTCCATCTGTTTCGATAAACAGATGGAGGAGGCGTTCATTCAAAGATGGGTCACCCCCAAAAAGATTAATAAAAAAAAAAAAATACAGATGAAGTCTTAAGGACTGCTGACAGAAGTGAAAACTCAAAACAATGGAATTACTATGTTCTTTTTTTGAATTTTTAAATCTTTACATAGTACAGAGGCCGCTATACTAAACGTCGATAGTCTGGGAAAATACGTCACAAGCATCGAGGTCATCGGTGACCGAACCTATAGTTATTTCTCCTACTGAAAGTCGCTCGACGCGGCCAAAGAAGTTTTCACGTCAAAAATATGGAATTGTAAATTACAGGGAATCGAACCGAATAAGTGCAGCGGTGGCAGACTTATTAGCAGTAAGCCGTGGGTTCAAACCCGCCTCAGGCACATTACTTGTATAATTTATTTCATCACCGCTGCCCTCAAAAATAGTGAAGAAAAACATCGTGAAGAAACCGGCATGTCCTAGAACTAGAAATTCGAAGACATTTGACATCTACCAACCCGCACTAGGCCCGCGTGGTGGATTACAGGCCACTCCCTCTCATTGAAGGGAGGCCTGTGTCCCAGCAGTGGGAACATTATAAGCTGATGATGATGATGATGAATCGAATCGGCTGAGCGCAAGGTTCTGTCCTGGATTCCATACGTGGCTTGGGAAAATGTTGTTTTCAACTAGGAGATTTCCTAAAAAAAAACCAATAACAATTTGCCCGACCCGGGAATCGAACCAGAAACCTCATGCTCAGCAGTCGCAATTGTGACCATAACACCAACGAGTCAGTCTCGCTAATTAAATAAGACTTAAACGTGGAAGCTCCGTAGGTACTCCTCAGCCAAGGCCTTCGGGAATAACAGGGGTGACTGTGACGTAAAACTTTAAAGTCAACACAGATCAACATAAACTGGTTTCAATCTGTCTTCCAATCGTATGATTACTCCGATATCTCTTTGTTTTATTACACGTTTGGTGGAAGCGATTTATAGGTGCGGGACATAAACACCAGGGTAGAGGGAACCGTGGAAGGGATCAGCTGATTATCGTGTTCGTGGTGATAAAAAGAGGTTAAAGTGGTGAACTGGAAACAAAAGATTGACTTTTTATCAAATTGCGGTTATTTGTGAATATGTCTGTGTGCGTTTATTATAAAAAAAAAAAATAAAAAAAAAAAATTCAAGATTAGCCGTCGTCTGCGTGAAATTATAATTATTATAAAAATTACTGGATTTTATTAACGATTTCATGTGTCTTCTTTTTATTTTTGCTCAAACCTTTATCATTTCTCTAAAATAAAAGTGTGAATAAAGGGTAAGTAAGGGTTCCGTGCTACAAAACCAGATCAATGCAGGGTGCAAGAGAAGAGAATATTGAGTACATCATCTTTTTTTATTCATTTTCATCAGCCTATAATGTTCCCACGGCTGGGACACAGGCCTCCTCTCTATGAGAGGGAGTGGGCAAGAATTAATTGATCCACCACACGGGCCCAGTGCACGGTAGATGTCACATGTCTTCGAATTTTTAGTTTTTATGTTTTATTACCCAGTACTAACTGGATTTTGGAGGTTAAGATGGAAAAGGCTAGGTAGATGATGACACGGGTGAACCCGTATACAATTCTAGTCAAATGCAAACTATTTCTTCAAAAATAAAGTAGTTAATCCAGAGCTACACATCATACTCTGTGGTTTCAGATTAAAACCTTTGTTGAATTTCGAATCACTAGGATTAGTGCGGGAACCACACTGAGTTCATATATACATATCTGCGGCTGCGGATATCGTAGTCATTAAGGTTGCATATTGATGTGATATATTGATATTTAGCCCCATCTAGTTTTAGCAGTGGAATGCGCTGGGATTATAACTGAAATTAATGTTTGTATTATATCATGGTTTCGGTTTGGCGTAGTTCGTCGAATTTGTTGTTGACGGTGTTTGAATTATTAATCTTGGTTTCGGTTAGGTGTAGTTTGTCGAATTTGTTATTGACAGTGTAGCTGGCTATGTTTTGGTTCGATAAGGTTCTAAACCGTCTGGAGACGAGTGGAAAATTTGGTGTTATACAACTGTGTTCTTTGTAATGTAGGCACGGTTGGAGAAAAAAACTGAAAGCACAATGATCTATGCTAGTATTGCTACAGATAATTTCCGTTAGATAATTAGATGCTAATCCGTACAATTATATACAAAACTCTACTTTGTGACATCAACCTTACAGGAGAATTACATGAGCATCAATGTAGCGATCGCATCCAACCCTAGATACAGTACTATCGGAAAACATACCCTAAAAAGAACTGGAACCGGCCTGTTTATTAATTTGATTAGTACCCCATGCATTTGCTCGGGTCTTTAAAACAACAACTGTTTTTATTTGAAAATGACATAGTGGTATATTTGCAGCCCGAAATCTGGATTTGTGCTCGGTTGATATAAAAGGCTATGCCCTAACATGGGTCTTAAACATAAATAACTAAATTTTGGTGTATGAGAAACAAATAAATAAAACATGTTTCTTTGGCACATGCCACAAGTGCAGACATCATCAAATAAATAATTAAAAAAAACTTTTACCTAAACAAAAATACACTATACCAAGTCTCATGGCTACGCCAAATAGGTCCAGTTCACTAAACTGCCGAGCAGCTAAATATTGCCGCGAGCTGTTAAATTGTTTGGCCGTACCTACCTAGCGAGCTTGGAAACATCATCATCAGCTGTCTCTCTCTCTTGCTATTCAACTACATTCGCAGAAATTCTCATCTTGCTTCTACTAGCCACTCGGCGAAGATCGTGGGTCCACCGAGCCTGAGGGCGTCCCTTACCTTACGTTTATGGACTTGCAGTCTCCCCTCAAGAATAAGTAAGTATATCCGAACGATCATCGGTTATCACATTACCATAGTTCAGATGAAATAAATAGGTGACAAAATAAAACCGTTTTCTAATTGCAGGCTCTTCTAGTCACGTGAACTCTTTGTAATCTGATGACGGTCTATTGAATCCGGCACAGAATATCGATCCCCGCAAATGGACGTTTAAACATGCTCATGCTGGCTCTGCCCTTTAGGGAACTTCAGATAGAATTTCAAACCACCAAGTAATCCTAGAAAAAAACAGTCTCCAATTATTTTCACTGATGCTGGTATGGTCTTTTATTATCCTAATTTGTCTTTAGGTCAGTGCAGCATGAAATAAAAATTATGTCTTTTTTCAACGTATCCGTAGCAATTTTTTGATAGTCTTTGCTGCATCTCGCCTGCTGGCCTACCATGACGTCAGTATTTTTTACTCCTATTCCAGTGTGGGAAAGAGACGGAGCTATACAGGATGTCTAGCGCCATTAAACTGCGGAAACTTGTAAATGGCCTTCAAATCCGTGTCGTTTATGAACGTTGTTTTTTAGGGTTCCGTAGCCTAATGGCAAAAAACGGAACCCTTATAGATTCGTCATGTCTGTCTGTCTGTCTGTCTGTCTGTCTGTCCGTCCGTATGTCACAGCCACTTTTTTCCGAAACTATAAGAACTATACTGTTGAAACTTGGTAAGTAGATGTATTCTGTGAACCGCATTAAGATTTTCACACAAAAATAGAAAAAAAACCATAAATTTTGGGGTTCCCCATACATAGAACTGAAAACCAAAATTTTTTTTTTCATTATACCCATACGTGTGGGGTATCTATGGATAGGTCTTCAAAAATGATATTTAGGTTTCTAATATCATTTTTTTCTAAACTGAATAGTTTGCGCAAGAGCCACTTCCAAAGTGGTAAAATGTGTGTCCCCCCCCCCTCTAATTTCTAAAGTAAGAGGAGGAAAATTCTGAAAATATTCTTGATTGTAGAACGTAAAAAAAACTATCAACGAAAATTGGTTTCAATAAGATATGATGTTTAGTTTTTGACATATGGGACTTTTTCATCAAACTGCAGCAGTAACTTTGTTTTTGATGAAGTCAACCGCAAAACTAAATTGGTTTTTCATAGTATGTTAATACTATGAAAAACCAATTTAGTTTTGCGGTTGACTTGAAGTTTACTAACTAATTCTACTAACTAATGAATGACAGTTCAAAATATTGTTTGGGGCTATGGAACCCTGTGTGTGAGTAAGACTCGCACTTGGCCGGTTTATTAGCTGTAAGTTTCCCGAATAGCATAAAATAAAATAAAATATAATCTCTTTCCCACACTGGAAAAGGAGTAAAACAATAATGTTTTAAGACGACATGGTAAGCCACCTGCACGCGTAGCACGACCGCCGTAGAAACGGGCTATGTCGACGGAAGAATCGACAAACTGACACATTGTCATTGTCTATCTGTCATTATGTCGATTCTTCCGTAAACAAAACTCGTTTCTACAGTGGTCATGCTACGCGTGCTGATCATGTGAAGCGATGATGCGTGCTAGGGTGGAGCACGCTTGCCTAAAAGAAAGAAGAAGAAGATTCACTTGAACTTTAATAATGATGAGGGAACAGTGTAGCAGTATTTATATACCCTTGTCTAGCCGAATATCACCATGTTTTACATACATTTTATCCATCTACAAAAGAAAGAAAGAAAAAAATATTTATTTCTCGCAGGGACATGACGTGCATACAAAAAAAAACAATGAAAACAATAAAAATACAAAGCATGACAAACATTTGTAAGTACAATAGGATAAAATACACAACAATAAGATTTAAACAAAAAAAAAATGGTAATAATGAGTAAAAAATTTGTCAGCTTGCACGTCGTGACTGCGACAAGTAGGTTACCACTCAGCATGCAAAAGCTAGATGTTTCTATTACTTCCCCTCTTTCCATATTTTAGAGCCTTCGAAAGGCTCTAAAATATGGAATGAGTTATTTTTACGAGTTTTAATATAATGAATCTTATTTATAGTAATGTAAAAATATTGAATGTAGAATCGTTTGGTATTCGTTGCAGTGCTCAAAAAAATACATATTAACATAAGCTGCTACTGCTAAAGAAATGTCCTGGGCTTATTTTGTTGCTCTGTTCAAATAATTTCTGAGTGGATCTATGTAACATAACATAACACCTCGGCTGTAATCCCGAAGGGTGTGGCAGAGGTGTACCTAGTAATACACCCACATTTCGCCAGTTATGTTTAAGTCCCATGTAATAGGGGGCGAGTCTATTGCCATCCACCGGGCACAAATCCCAACTCCGTGGCTGCTCATGCTCAGCAGTTGCACTCGACCACTAGACCAACGTGGCAGTGAGTTAGCTAAATCTATAAAGCTAATCGCGCTAAGAAGAAAACAACTGGCCAAATAAGAGTCGGACTCGCGCACGAAGGGTTTCGTACAATTAATAAAATCTAGCAAAAAAGAAACTTTTTTTGAATGGGACCCCCTTAAATATTTGTTCGATCCTGTTTTTCAGTTTTTGTTATTGTAGTGGCAACAAAAATAAATAATCTGTAGAAATTTCAACTGGCTAACTGTCACGATTCATGAGATACAGCCTGGTGTCAGACGGACGGACGGACAGCGAAGTCTCAGTAATAGGATCCCATTTGACCCTTTGGGTACGGAACCCTAAAAAGTAAATTATCTTTCCCCCTAACATATGCTGAAAACACGTACCCAAACGTTGCACATAGAATTTCCTCATTTCTTTAAAAACCTCAGCGAAATAAAATGGATGTTTATTCACTACACTCCAGAATTCGTCTGCAGCTAACACGATCTACGTTCTACATGTTCACATACATTATGCAGGATGTATGTAGGTACAGATTCAGAAGCTCATATACTAGGTTAGATAGCAGACGACTTGAGAGGTATTCATACGGATTAAGGTTTATTTTTCAACTGGGACGTTTCGTGTTTTGAAAAGCAGGTGGCACATGTCATTCGTAAATCTTTGACAGTTTTCAGGTGGCACCTGTCATCGTTGACAGTCGTTATTGGTAGTCATCATCATCATCATCATCATCTTCCTGTCCTTGTCCCATTTTACTTGGTGTCGGCGCAACAAGTCCCTTTCTTCCATTTTCCTCTGTCATTCGTCATGCTGTTATTTACTCCTTTTTCCTTCATATCATTTTTCACACAATCCATCCATCTTTTCTTTGGTCTTTCTCTCCCTCTTCATCCATCCACATTCATATTCATCACTCTTTTAGTCACATGTGTTCCATCCCTCCTCATCACATGTCCATACAAGACAGACGACTTCCTTTCATCATAGGTAGTCATCATCATCATTAGCCTATAATGTTCCCACTGTTGGGACACAGGCCTCCTCTCAATGAGTGTTACAGCACACTGCCTAGTGTGCTGTAATCCACCACGCGGGCCAGTGCGGCCGGGCTACGACGTGCCGATTTCCTCACGATGTTTTCCTTCACCGTTTTTGAGAACAGCGGTGATGAAACAAATTACACAAAGTAATACGCCTGCCTGGGTTTGAACCCACGGCTTACTGCTCGTAACTCGGGGCTGCCACCGCTGTGCTACCGCTGCTCTCAAAGGTAGTCAGTGGCTCTAAAGTCTGAAAACCAATCTTATCACGGGGTATTGTTTTACTGAGTAATACGATACCCCGTGGTAAGATTGGGTTGTGGAGATCAGATAGGAAGACGCCCCATGTAAAATACTAGTATTCAGTTGTATCCGGTTAGATTGGAAACCGATCCCAACATGGTTGAGAAAATGCTATGCAGATGATAAGAATAGAAGAAGTTGAAGACAGAGAAAGGCAGTAATATTATCAAGATCTACAAATGACAGCTAGGACCAACGGCTTAACTCCGTATGTAATTATGGTCACCCATTCCTGTGAATGGATGACCATAATTACATACCGAGTTTCCAATCGACCCATGTGGCTGCTATTATTTAACCACGAGCTTCAACTTTTTTGTATTCTAATTACGAAAAACAGTGTTTTCATTTATTTTTAGGGTTCCGTACCTCGAAAGAAAAAACCGAACCCTTATAAGATCACTTTGCTGTCCCTCCGTCTGTATGTCCGTCTGTCTGTCTGTCAAGACCCTTTTTCTCAGGAACGCGTCAAGGTATCAAGGAATTTATATCGAATACTCAGGTCTTATGTCCCTCGGAGTTGTGAAAAAATCTAATTTCTAAGCCAACGCAATCAAAAGATACAGCCGTTTATGCCGCAAATTTCCGCAAATTTTCGACCCTCACAAGGAAATCAAAACCTACAGGGAACTTCCCGTGAACTCAGAATCTTGAAATTTGGTAGGAAGCAACGTCATATAGCACAAATAAAGGAAAAATGGCGAAAACCGTAAATATTTAGTTACATATCATTATCATTATCTTCATAAAAATATTTTTAATCATTTTTGTACGGAACCCTCGGTGCGCGAGGCCGACTCGCACTTAGCCGGTTTTTTTTTATTAATTTTAACCATTTTTTTGTTCTGTATGAGACTTATAAAAACTTTTCATTACTCATACTCTGAAAGTAGGTCTGAAGTTACCTGAGGAGTGGGTTGAAAGTAATACTTTTCATCCCTAGGGAAAATCACTTTCAACTGACAGATGTCAAATTAGTAAAAAAAAACTAGTTCTATTTTAACATTTTTATTGCACCATGTTCCAACTTTCTATGAAGCCACGATGTAAAATTGAAATAACTTAAAATTAAGTATTGATTACAGAATATATATTTTTTTAATTGACTTTATTATAATTAAGTTTCAAAAATTTCTTTAAAATAACATTAGAGTTAGGCAAAATATTTTTCAATGATGAAAATTAAAAATAATGGCTGAATACTGACTGGCCACAGAAAAAAAAACAAAGTAGGTGGGAAAGCGGCAATCAAATCAAATCAAAATATTTTATTTAACATAGGCCTACATGGGCACTTATAAAACGTCGACACAAGAGGCACGGTTCGGGTTGGTCGTTTCCTATGGAGAAGAACCGGCAAGAAACTCCATGGTTACTCTTTTAAGAATCCGAAATAAAATTTACTAATTTTTTCATTAGCTTCTCCATGTATTTATTTTTACTTTCCTTGTATTCGTAATGAAAAGCACAGTGTCTACCTCGGGTTAAAGACTTATTAAGTCCCTCGAACTATTGGCGCCCGAATGAAGTGAGGGCGCCAAACCCCGTCTCGGGACTAAATAAGTTTATTTCACCCCTGGGTTAAGAATGTACTATCCTTCTCATCCTTATAATTTAAAATGTGCCAGAAATTCTTCTCAAATAACCATGCAGGTTACTTAACTACAGTACTAACTATACATATTTGACGCCCGGCTACTGTACATACAAGCAATGTTTGTGCAGTATGTCGCAGTAAGATAGTCGAGTCCGTAGACACTAGGGATTTCCTTAAGCCCTGGTCTAAGCTTTGTTCAATGAATTTGGTACATTCTTTGTTTAATTTTTAGCTCGCATTTTACTAGCGTAAATAAAAGAGCAAGACCAAAGAAAAGATGGATGCAGGGGTGAGGAATGCTATGAAAGAAAAAGGAGTAAGTAAATTATAAGTGTTGTTTTGCATCCTCGTATTCGAGATTTCGAATAGGTTGTAACTGGGTAGCGTAATTTAAATTGATTATTTATGTATTTACATAATATAAATAAATAATCAATTTAAATTACGGTACCCAGTTAATTATTAATAAACGCTGATTTTTTTGGTTGTTCAAGTTTGTCAGTATAACAGAATAACATGGTTTAGACAATATAGTATAGGATCCTGCTATACAACGACCTTCACCGAGCTGGTTAATGGATGAAACTTATTTTATATTAAATTTAGTATGTCAATAAATATATATATTCCATATGAGTTGCCTAAAAAATTTCAGTCAGTATTTATTTTTTCTTTTGAAACATTTCACCGGTTTGGTTAATAGACAAATTCCATACCAATCGAAAATATAAAGCCAATATAATATGCAAACGTTAGGTTGCCTTTTCTTTTCCCGTCACAACTCTGGGGTAGGCAGGTATAAACAGGTTTAGGGGTAAGAGGAACTGGGTGTAAAGTTTTTCATCCCCCATAGAAAAGGGAGGATCTTCCGGCCAGACAGGTGTTGTGTCTGGCGGGCAACTGCCCGACGGTTTTTTTTTTTTTTTGGGAATGGCATCTCGCAGTTCAACCTAGGAGGTTGTCGTCTGCTTAACCGGACTATCCTGTGGATGCCTTAAGAGTAAGGCCTCCAGCCAGGGCATAAAACTTACAAACTAAGCGACTACACGCTAAGGGTACCCCCTGTGGGGTACGAGCCTCGGCTTAGGGCGTCGCTGGGGGAGGACTGCATGGGGACAGGCTGGATCTGAATGATATCATTATTAAGGGGCTGATTTAAAACTACTTGCCCGACGGTTGTTGCCGGGTTTCTCTATATACTCTTAAGTTGATGTAAACTTTGCTTGCGCGATGTAGCAATTTGAAGTTAGTTCTTCCGTCGTGTCATAGATGGCGCTGTAATAATTTTTGTAGTAAGTTGCTTTTTTTGGTCGCTACACAGGTAAATCGATAGTAGTAACTTGCACCGGTCTGGTTAATGAATAAAAAAAGGCAACCTAACGTTTGCATATGTTATAGGCTTTATACTTTCGATTGGTATGGAATTTAAGTTTTTAAACTGACATGGTCACTAACCTATCAATAACACTTGTAACGGGATATTTACCATGTTTATTATTTGTTATGAGTTCCCGATATTGGTAAATATCCCGTTACAAGTGTTGTAGTTTATGGTATGGAATTTGTTTATTAACCAAACCGGTGAAATGTTACATTTTTTTTTAATTATTCATTAATCATATCCTGGACTGAAATTTTTTAGACAACCCATATGTAATATATTTATTGACATATTAAATTTAATATTAAATAAGTTTCATCCATTAACTAGCTCGATGAAGGTCATTGTATAGCGGGATCTTAGCGTAATAAGAAATTATGGAAAACACGTTTGAGATTGTATGTGTGAAAGTGTGGTTATAGGGCGAGGATTAGACGGGCCGTGTTTAAAACACGGGTGGTTCACACTAACCGATTTCCGTAAATAAGAAAACTAATAAAAACTACCTACCCATTTTATTGATGTTTCTGATCGAGAACCATTAGTTACCTCTTTGAATTTGACGAGGATGCAAAACAACACCTTGTAGAATGACCGCTTCTTCTTCTCGATGGCAAATTTTCATTTAATATTTTTGGCCCAAAATTCACCAAAGCGAACTTCGCTCGCTGATGCAGTCATTAGATCGTCAAGAGCGTAGGTGACAGGGCATGCAGCGCAAATGGTATGATTGAGGAGCAGGAAGATGATGATATTCCTGGCGTAATATTGAGATCTAAACGACATAAACAAACAGAGAGCTATGCGCTAAGCCACATCATCATCATCATTTCAGCCCAAAAGACGTCCACTGCTGGACGTAGGCTTCCCCTAAGTGTCGCCACTGACATTTTGGGGGGTGTTGCCATAATCGCCACGCTTGGCAGGCGGGTTGGCGATCGCAGTACGGTTGTTACAAAAGCACAGAGAACGCTGCTGCCCATTCTCTTGCAAGTCCCTTAGTCGCTTCTTACGACACCCACGGGGAGATATGGGATGGTGCTATTATTTACGTCCGACACCATACAGAAGCCACATAAAACTGCTCATTTAAAAAAAAGTTTTTAGGAATGGCGCCTAGGATCTATAATAAGATTCCTAGACAAATTACAGAAGTTAAAAACAAACACGATTTTAAAAAGGCCTTCCTCAAAATATTACACGGAAAATCATATTATACGGTGAACGAATACTCACTCTCTTTAGTCACATCGATTCGTGTCTAGAAGCATAATTATGGGTTCTGTGCAAGCTTTTTTTGACACGTGGCCAAAACTAGAACGAACGGCGCCATCGTGTTTAATGCTCACCAACAGCTCCTAGTATAATTATATCAAAAATATTCGAAAGCCAAATTACCTTTGCATCACTACACGAAAATTCCTTGATTATTCCAGTAGGTAACCCTGACAGTTCATTCATTTTTTCAGTTATAAAAGAACTTGTCTGACTTTATTCAATTTGGCTAGTTGCCAGGCTAAACGCACAAATTGGATCCTTTGTAGCCAGTTAGCGTATTCTATTTCTTTGTTTTTTCCAAGTCGAAACAAAAAGTTTCAATAAATTGTTTTTCCGTCTTAGTTTTTTTTTCTTTTTGCTGTTTATGCAGTACAATTACAATCTGTTGGTTTCAAATTAAGTTTTTCATTTATCTGTTATAACATAAGATAACTTAACATTCATTCATTCTCAGACATTTTTGACCCATAGATAAATATCTTCCAGACTAACATATTTGTATATATATATATATATATATATATTTGATAATGTTTTTAGTAACTTTTTAGACCTATGTATACTGCTTATGCGTAGGAATTTTTCTTAAAATCTGTTCAGTCATTTCGGAAAATAACGACTTGAAAGTTTGTATGAAATGCCGTAGGGTATAAACGCTCTTAAGAATATACTACGAATTTATAAAGCCTACAAAAGTCCACACATTCACAAAAAATAGGTTAATCTTTAAAAAATAATGATGATGAAGATTAAAATTTTCGCATGACATTTTAAAAGAAAACCTACATGGTGGAGAGAGCATTGCATCATATAATTTTGCCACGAATTCAGGACATGATTTCAAACCTTCCCAAAAATAAATCATCTGTTCCATACACTTTGACTGTTTTGGACGTTTCATTACACTTTTGTATGAAACATCATCATTCAAAACAACAAAAATTTAAGGTTTGGGGTCTAGAATCCCGTACACAGTTTATGGAAGCTTCTACTCTGCTTTTGCTACTGCTGAAATATTTATGTAATTTCCTGGTTTTCACTACAAATATATTACACATATAACTTTACTATAGCTTACCGGACAGACTTCTTTCTGTCAAAAGTTTTTTTTTCTTTTTTTTATAAATCCATCCGTGGACTTTAAGGAACATACAAAAAAAATAATGCCGAATTGGTCCTGCCGTTCATGAGTTATACGCTTACCAACATTCATTTTTATTTATATAGAAGATAGATAGATAGAAGATAAGTACTACTGACGACTAGTGACTGCAACGTGGGTCTAGTGGTCACAAGCACGACTGCTAAACATGGGGTCATGGGTTCGATTCCCAGGTCGGGCTAAGTGTTATTGGGTTTTTCCATCAGAAATACCTCAGTAGCAGCCACGGAGTCTGGATTTGTGCCCCTTTGATGGCTACTGGCTCGCAACCTATTACATGGTACTTAAAATCTACTAGTGTAATGCCTAACCCTTTGGGGATTAGGATAGGCTCGCCCCCTTTTAGACATAACTGGCGAAATATGAGTGTACTATTAGGTACATCTCTACTTTACCATTAGGGGATTATTGGCGAGATTTTATGTTATTTATACAGGGTGTAACGGAAAGGGTATATACATACTTAAGCGTCTACAGACCATCAAACTGAACATGTTTCTCCATAGGACAAACATCGTAAGCGAAAAAAGTATCAGCTCCCCCATATAATTATTTAGGTCGAATAGGTATTTAAATTTTGTGTCAGCAAATATTTTTTTCGTTATTACGATATCTGTCCCATGGGGAAACATGTTCAGTTTGATGGTCTGTATGTAGTACACCCTTAAGTATGTATATACCCTTTCCGTTACAACCTGTATAATTTCCTGGTTTGCAAAGCAAATAAATATCATACTACAAATTCGGTTTACAATGTTCATCCCATATTACCGTGCAGAAATATCACTGAATGCAATCTCTCTAAAGATCTAATCTCACAAACATAGACATTCCGGTTTGTATTTACATTCCCCCGCAATAAGATAATACAAGGATGAAAAGTAGCATGACTGGAGGTACTGTCTGTGGAACCTTATTGTAGAGAGTAGTTCCATTCAAACATTGTATTCTTCTGCTCCGTTCAAGACCTCAGGCGATGCGACTTGAGAATGAAAATATCCGCGACCAATTTACTGGTCGCACTAAAAATATGAGCAGCGGTGGCCCAGTGGTGGCAGCCCCGACTTACGAGCAGTAAGTTGTGGGTTCATAACCAGGCAGGCGCATTACTTTGTGTAATTTATTTCATCCCCGCTGCTCTCAAAACGGTGAAGGAAAACATCGTGAGGAAACCGACATGTCCTAGAACTAAAAAAACCGGCCAAGTGCGAGTCTTACTCGCACACAGGGTTCCATAGCCCCAAACAATATTTTGAACTGTCATTCATTAGTTAGTAGTATTAGTTAGTAAACTTCCACTCAACCGCAAAACTAAATTGGTTTTTCATAGTATGTTAATCAAAAACAAAGTTACTGCTGCAGTTTGATGAAAAAGTCCCATATCTCAAAAACTAAACAACATATCTTATTGAAACTAATTTTCGTTGATAGTTTTTTTTACGTTCTATAATCCTAAATATTTTCAGAATTTTCCTCCTCTTGCTTTAGAAATTAGAGGGGGGTGGGACACACATTTTACCACTTTGGAAGTGGCTCTAGCGCAAACTATTAAGCTTATAAAAAAATGATATTAGAAACCTCAATATCATTTTTGAAGACCTATCCATAGATACCCCACACGTATGGGTTAGATGAAAAAAAAAATTTGTTTTCAGTTCTTTGTATGAGGAACCCCAAAATTTATTGTATTTTTTCTATTTTTGTGTAAAAATCTTAATGCGGTTTACAGAATACATCTACTTACCAAGTTTCAATAGTATAGTTCTTATAGTTTCGGAAAAAAGTGGCTGTGACATACGGACGGACAGACAGACAGACAGACAGACAGACAGACAGACATGACGAATCTATAAGGGTTCCGTTTTTTGCCATTCGGCTACGGAACCCTAAAAATCGAAGACATGTGACATCTACCAACCCACACTGGGCCCGCGTGATGGATTACAGCCTACTCCCTCTCATAGGGAGGAGGCCTGTGTCCCAGCAGTAGGAAGAATATAGGCTGATGATGATGACTAAAAATAGGAAGGGCGCTAAAGTCTCAAGCCACGTCGATATTCATAAAAAACTACTTAAAACAATAATAAATATAATAATAAATTTCTTTATTGCAATAAAAACAGGTTACACTTTTGTGAGACCCTGGCTCAAGAGCTAGGTTAGAGTACCTGTATTTCAGGAGCCAGTGACTTCTACCATTTGGATTACAATTGAGCAAGTTTTATGCAACAAAAGGTGACAAAACTATATTACTTAAAATTATTTTTATTATTAACATTACAAAAAATAGAATTATTAAATGAAAAGATGAAAAGAAATTAGAACAAAATTAAGTTAAGTTACTTTATCTTATTAAATCTAAAACAATATTCGAATAAAATCAAGATTATAACAAATTTAGTTTAAAAATTGAATAAAACCAATAGTAATTTTAAAATAAAGATTGTAGTAAAATAAAATTAGAGCAAATTACAATACAGCCAGGATGAACAAAATGAAATTAGAAATAGTGGGTGCAGGGATGTCAATTTTGTGTGTGTGTGTGTGTGTGTGTGTGTGAGGGCGTGGGTGTGTGTGGGGTTGTGTGTGTGTGTATGGGTGTGTGTGAATACCATTTATTTATGTTCTTAAATATTTATGTTGATTGCAATAAATTTTCAGTTGCGTTGTAGTCCTGTGTCAGTAGCCAGCTTTTTACCTTATTTTTTGTTTCACGAGCCGTAAGGGGATTTATGTTCAGGGTTTTGTTTAACTTATTATAAAGAAAAGTGGCAAGATATACCCGCTGTCGCCTAGCGGACGCCGTGTGACAGCGTATAGGTAAACAAACGTTTTGTATAGTGCGCTTCTTTTTACTTTGTGCATTATAAGGTGTAATACTGTGCTGCTTGTTAACAACTTGCAGAATATAATTCTGTCTTACTGTGAGAACTTCACACTTCTCGTATAAGACTTTGGTGGGAAATCTAAAGGGTCTGAAAGTCATGACTTTAAGTAGAGATCTTTGGGCCCTTTCCAGGTGAATCATAAAAGTCTTGCATCCACCACCCCACACAGTAACACAATATCCCACGACTGACTGCACGAGCGCATAGTACACAGTGCGAAGGAGTTCGAAGTTAGCTACGTGTCTAAGTTTTTTAAATGCCCAAATAAGTTTTCTAATACGCGTTGTAGTGAGGTCTATGTGCTGTCGCCAATCAAGTTTTTCATCGACAATCACACCAAGATATTTTACATGTGTAGACTTAGTGAGAGCAGTGCATGAACATGTCGTTGAAGAAGCCAAGTTGCAGACATGTAATCTAATATCTAAATTCGGTGGTTTAATTTTAGAAAAAGAGAATTGGAGAAATGTGGATTTGGAAAGGTTTATAGTTAGTCGGTTAGATCTTAGCCAATGGCTTACCCTATGCAGTCCCAGTTCGGCGCTTCGTCGAACCTCGTCCCAGGTCCCCCCATGGAATATTAATGCCGTATCGTCAGCATAGGTAACAATCTTGCCGTTTACAAGAGGCAGCTGACACAGGTCATTTATATAAATCAAGAAGAGACTCGGGCCAAGGATACTGCCTTGTGGCACGCCATAGGTAACCCCAGCATCAGAGCTAACGTATTCTTTTATTTTGACTCTTTGCGTGCGGTCACAGAGAAAATCCTCAAAAATTTTTAGAGCATTTCCGCGAACTCCGATCTTATCTAACTTGTCCACAAGAAGAGGAATCATAACGGTGTCGAAAGCTTTGGCCAGGTCAAGGAATATGCCGACGCATTTCTGTTTTTGATCTATTTTAAATGCGACGTGATCTACTAGTTGGTTTACGGCATCTTCAGTGCTTTTTCCCGACCTAAAGCCAAATTGGGCTTCTGACAGTATCTTATTGTGCTGCAGAAAGTTTGTGAGCCTTTTGTTTAGAACGTTTTCTAATATTTTTGATAGAGTAGTAAGAACAGAGATGGGCCTGTAGTTTCCAACATTGTCCTTCTTTCCTCCCTTGTGGACAGGAGTAATAAGGGACTTCTTAAAGACCTTCGGAAAAACACCCTGGGTAAGACAGATCTCAATAAGTTTAGTCAAATGAGGGACGATAATGTGTCTAGCAAATTTAAGAAATTTGGCTGAAATAGAATCCCAACCAGTAGCACAGTCATTCTTGAGATTCATAATCAACGCTTCAACTTCGGCTTCGTCTGGCGGCAGTAACACGATTGAATTTGAGATGGGGGTTATGTGGAGTTTATAATTATTTTGAGCAAGAGGTATTTTATCTGCTAGCTGTTTACCAATATTAGAAAAGTAGGTGTTTATCTCATTTACAGCACTTTCACCACTTTTTTGTGGTACTAAAAGGTGGTCCCCAGCAGTTTTCTGTTTTGAGGTACTGATAATGGATTTGACAGCATTCCATTTATCTTTATTACAGTTTGCATTTTCTAGTAAAGATTTTTCGTATTTCCTTTTTATCTTTTTCAGAAGACCGTTACAAAAGTTTCTGTACCTTTTGTATATTAATTCATCAGATGTATTTTGTGGATTTTTCCTATGAATTTTGTGCAGCTTATCTCTGTGGCGGATACATCGCAGTAATCCAGGAGTAAGCCAGGGTTTAAGCAATCTTTTCCTACAGGGTCGGGAAATTGTGATCGAGTGTTGTGTTAATGCACTTGATAGATGATCAACAAAAAGTGTGGCGGCATCATTTGCGTCAGAGTCACTATTGATAAAGGAAAAATCAACAGCTTGCAAGTGTGCAAGGGCAGCATCATAATCAACTTTCTTGTACACATTATTCCTGCTGATGTCAGGATTTAAACAAGAAAGGCTTAAGAGAACTGAGGCGTGGTCAGTCACTGTTGAATCTATCACAAAGGCCACTGCAGAATAGGATGTGTTTACCATAATATGATCCAGACAGTTTGCAAGCCTCGTTGGATACGTGTGTGCTGGAAGTAGTCCAAGTTCTGCAGTTAGATTAAGGTAAGACTCGCTGTTTCTGTCAGTATTGTTCAATTTGATATCGATGTTTATGTCGCCTGCAATAATTATGTGTTTAGCTTTGATAGGTCGTATGATCGCATCTAATGAAGTGAGAAAGCTATTCGTGCAGTGTGCAGATGGGGATCTATACACAGCTAATATGTTAATATCAGGGTAAACTTGAAGTAGTAGAAAACTAGCGTCCTTTGACTTAGGTTCTTCAACAGTGCATTTTATATTTTTCCTGACATAAATAACGATGCCACCGTTTTGATTAAGCCTAGTCTTGGAAGAAAAAGATTCGTAGTTCTCAATAATAGGAATAGGTTTGTGCTCATTAAGCCAGCATTCAGTGAGGATAATAATGTCGATGTCAAAGGAGAATCTAGCTAGTTGGGCCTCAAAATTATCGAAGTTCTTGTAAATACTGCGAATGTTTTGTGTTATGATTTTCAAAGATTTTGCAGTCCTATGTACTCGTATCACAGAATTACAAGTTTCAGGGTCACAAAAATAGCTATTTGCCACAGAGATAGTATCTAAATCAAATAAAATTGAATTGGAATTATTAGCCATTGGGAAAAGATTTAAAGATTATGTCACATATAATTGGTTCTTTGTCAAATAAAAAAATGTAATAATGGAATGCTTGGAATAGTTCAGGAATGGTCTTGTCACTTGGTGTGTTTGCAATTCTATTTGTGTGAAGCATTAATTGGTATAATAGTAGTTGGTTGTGTGTGTGGATGTGAAATGTATAATTGTGTTGTAGTGAGTATTGAAAATGTGTGGGTTGGGCAGATAAAACATTATAATTAACTAACAATATTATGACAAACATCAGTAGATAAAAGAAAATTATGTAAATATTACAATTGGGAAAACCTGACATAAACGCTAGTCATTTTTCCAGTCGAAGGTTGTGGATGTCAGATTCGCTCTTAATCAAAATTTGCTTAGCGCCTTCAATTTTTCGTAGAAAGACTTTTCCGAATGATGTCCAACAAAATTTGTAGCCGTTATCCTTAGCATAGTTTCTAGCAAGGTAATAAAGACGTTGTGCTTTAAGGGTCAGGATTTCAGTGATGTATATTGGTTTTGATGGGCCTTCCTTTTTAATGTGGGTAGTATTCAGTTTGTTTTGGCTGTTATTTTTGTTGAATTGTCGTAAGTTCCTAAGTATGTTATCCTTTGGTGTTGTGGTAGTAAAATCAACCATGATAGTGGAAACGCCATCCTTTTTATTCAGACGGTAGACGTCTTTTATATCATGGCGCTGCAGTTGGGTTTCCAGAACGCTTGCCGTTTCTGTGATTACATTACGTAAGTCTTCCTTTGTTTCGCCTTGCTTTTTCGGGATGTTTTTAATCTCAATCTTAGAAGAATTCATCATCCGTTCGAGGTTTTCCACTCTCTCTTCAAGCTGATTAATGTAAGAGCGGTCAGCTTTTCGTTCCGCTTCCAAATTTTGCAGTTGGATTACCATATCATCATATTGTTTGGAGATATGATCGACCGAATCTTTGATTCCAGCATTTTGCTCCTTGATTTGAATCATGGCCGTTTGGATGGATTTCAGCTTGCTATCTGTTTGAGTTTTGTGAGATTGTAATAGTTCACGAATCTCCTCCATGAAGGCTAAGTAATCGTTATCACGTTTGCGCTTGCGTGAATTCACATTTTCAGGTTCGCTAGCGGGCATATTTAGGGTGGATACAGCTGTTTTCTCGATTACTTTGCCTGCAGTTGATTGTGCGTCAGACTCACTACATGTCGGCGTCTTTGGAGGTGTACGTCTTAGTGGCATCATGATTTCGTCGAAAAAAAATATTATTTGCAAATTAACAAATAAAGCCTGGCAGAAGAGCAATAGCAAGGATTTCGTAAAAAGCTGTTATAAAAGTGGCCAAAGCGTTATTAAAAAATGCAAAAAGAATTTCAAGCAGCCAGATTCGAACTCACGGCACCTGTCTTGCGTATCTTAAGCACTCGCCACTCGGTTATTTAGACATGGATGTTAGATATGAATTAACTGATCTATTCTCACCAGGAGTGTCACAGCGAGGATTGAAGTAGAGGTTTGTGACCATATATGGTAGCGTTTCTCGTCGTGCGGTGTGGTCTGACTCACCGGCTGTTGGCGAATAGGAGCGGAGCGCGCTGTGTGACTCACTGCTAATGACTTGTTTCTTTGTTCCACTTCTAGTCCTTTGTTATGTTCTTGTTACTAATGTATTCAATAATTTAGTTTGTTTATATTGTTGAGTTGTATCACACACTATTATTTTAGTTTTAACTTACTATTATAATTTATTATAGATATGACTGGGGTTAAAAAATATGACTTAATACAGTAAAATAGCTAATTACTTATCGGAGCGGCTCGCAACACGTCTAGCACTGAGTGCGCGCGGTAGAGAAGTCCCAAAAACAATGGTAATACGGTAGCAGAAGAATAAGCCATTCCAAAAACAAGTGGTCTACCATGACGTCTTCAAGCAGTATTGTTTCTATCTTATTCCAGAGTAGGAAAGAGATGCCACTAGACGTCCTATATAGCTCCGTCTCTTGCCCACACTGGAATGACATTAAAGCAATACTGCTTTAAGACGTCTTTGTAGAGCGCCAGGTCCTAACTCACCGTCCGTGCGTCTTATGGCGACAGGCCGGGCCGTGTCGACGGCGCGTTTGTGCTCCACGCGCGCCTCAAGGAGATTACAGCAAATCGGAAGGGGTCCGAGAGGGCCGATGCCTGCCAGGGCTGCGGTACTGTTCGAAAGAAATACCGCGGCCTTGGAACACAAAGGGACATAAATGGGTTTTAGTCAGTACAAGTCTGACACTTCCGCTCCGCCCAGAGCAGAAGGGGTACTTTGATGATTTCCCATCTATAAAAAAAGGGTCCCAGGTCCTTTTTTACGCCGTAAGTCATTTAATGAACAGGTCCTATATCTACTTAACTCTATAATCATTGCAGCCAGTAAATTGGTCGAGCATAATTCCGTTTTGTATGAACTGAGTTGCGAAGGAAGTTGTGACGCGACTTGCGACGCGACTATCGTCTTGCAAAATGCGCGCGCAGGGTCTCAAAAACACCTTCCTATAGGTTACAGAATTATAAGTGTTACATGCTGAATCGGTAACAGGATCAAATGTGTAACAGATATGTATCTGTAACAGATATAAAAGTGTTAACAGTGTTAATAAGTGTAACAGATAAACGCAGCGAACTAAATCTAAAATTGATTATTTGAGTTACACATATTAAGAGCGTTTATACGAGCGTTTAAGTATTGTATCTGTTACTTTTACAAGTGTTTTTCTGTTGAAACTGTTTTAAAAACAGTGTTAAAAACACCTTATTACGGTTACAGTTTGAGTCCCTGCGCGCGCGCGTCACTTGCACACTTCTTTAGCGTGATTATCGCCACTCCGCAAGTAGCGTTGCGGTGGCTCGTATTCTTTTTAGGGTTCCGTAGCCGAATGGCAAAAAACGGAACCCTTATAGATTCGTCATGTCTGTCTGTCTGTCTGTCTGTCTGTCCGTCCGTATGTCACAGCCACTTTTTCCGAAACTATAAGAACTATACTGTTGAAACTTAGTAAGTAGATGTATTATGTGAACCGCATTAAGATTTTCACACAAAAATAGAAAAAAAAAACAATATATTGAGTAATAGAACTGAAAACCAAAATTTTTTTTTTCATCAAACCCATACGTGTTGGGTATCTATGGATAGGTCTTTAAAAATGATATTGAGGTTTCTAGTATCATTTTTTTCTAAACTGAATAGTTTGCGCTAGAGCCACTTCCAAAGTGGTAAAATGTGTGTCCCCCCCCTCTAATTTCTAAAGTAAGAAGAGGAAAATTCTGAAAATATTTAGGATTGTAGGACGTAAAAAAAACTATCAACAAAAATTTGTTTCAATAAGATATGATGTTTAGTTATTGAGATATGGGACTTTTTCATCAAACTGCAGCAGTAACTTTGTTTTTCATTAATATACTATGAAAAACCAATTTAGTTTTGTAGTTGAGTGGAAGTTTACTAACTAATACTACTAACTAATGAATGACAGTTCAAAATATTGTTTGGGGCTATGGAACCCTGTGTGCGATTAAGACTCGCACTTGGCCGGTTTTTAATTTGTCTTCTCCACAGTAAGTTGCTGTCTCAACTCGCTTAAACGTAGTTTGTGGCTCGGGGGTTAGAGTTAGTTCTATTCAAACATTGGTACTCTTCTAAATAAAATGTATCTCTTAGAATTGAACTAGAAATTTACTAAATACAAATTTCATGTTTTATCTGATTTCCAAAAAAACGAAGGAGGTTTACACACAAAGCTGCATGCATCGTACTACTTTCGTATAACAACATTTTTCTGAGAGCTTTGAGGTGGCAATCGCTTTCACAGCGTTTTGTAGTCCAACAACTACGGGGGGCAGCCTATTTTTATTATCAATCGAGCACAAAGCTCTGTATGGTGTCGGACGTAAAGAATAGCACCATCCCATATCTTCCCGTGGGTGTCGTAAGAGCGACTAAGGGATTTGCCAGAGAATGGGCAGCAGCGTTCTCTGTGCTTTTATAACAACCGTACTGCAAACGCCAACTCGCCTGCCAAGCGTGGTGATTATGGTAAAACCCCCCTAAATATCAATATGGCGACACTCGGGGGAGGCCTATGTCCAGCAGTGGACGTCTTTTGGGCTGAAATGATGAACACAAATCCAGTCTCCGTGGTTGCTACTGAGAAATTCCTGATGGAAAAACCCAATAACACTTTTTCCGACCTAGGAATCGAACCCTGGATGGTCAGCAGTCGCGCTTACAATTCATTGCAGAATTTGTTCCCAAATTTTATATTTATCGTGGATTAATAAATAGCTCTATACAGCTTTAACCTGTTTCTTTTTAGTTTACCAATGAACGCTAAACATCAGTTTCCTACTGACGAAACTCTTCAACTTTATTACAACTGTTTAGAGTTCAGTTCATATTTTCATTGAACCATTTGTGTGAGACTAAACTTCTAACTTTTTGTGGGACGGAAACCAGTCACTCGGATGTTTGAAATATGGACTTGCCAACCCTTATATTATTATAAGCATTCAAGTATCGCATATGCAAGTAAATAATTTATGAAAAAAATGTGCCTAAATAAGTTTTAAATACATTACCCTTATAGTTTCACCATGTCCGTCTGTCTGTCTGTCCACGGTTTAGCTCAAAAACTATTAGTACTAGAAAGTTGTAATTTGGTAAGAGTATACACGTAAATGACGCAACAAAGTGGTAAAATAAAATTAAAAAAATTCTATTATTTAGGGTACCTCCCCTACATGTAAAGTGGGGATGATATTTTTTCTTTCCTTCCTGTAGTGTGGGATATCTTTGGATAGGTCTTTCAAAAATATTAGGGGTTTGGGAAGACCGTTTTTTGATTAAGTAATCCGTTCGTGACTTATCAAGCTTTAAAGTACCAATTTTCGTTAGGGTCAAGTGTCCCCCCTCCCCTCTACAGACTAAACGGTTGTAGTTAGAAATACAAATGTCACGGCAGTAGTACCTATATTAAACGAAGTGTAATGGAAATCTATCACACTTAAGTGCGCTTTACAAGTTTACGAGTAATAGTCGACCAATTGTATTTGACTCGAAAATTTCGAATAACTCCATAGAAATATAGATAAGATAGATGGCGCTAAGCGTCAGTTGTATCGCGTTTTTCATTCCTAAATAAGTTTTATTTAAAAAAACAGTTGTTGTTGTTTGTATAGGAAGTTAAATTAGGTAGGTAGTCATGTTTGGCTTTTAGTTAGAGCATGGTACGAAACTATCAGTCAGCGAATACAACCCGCACTTGGCTGTTATATAAACTACGGAACCCTACACTGCGCGTGGCCCGACACGCACTTGACCGGTTTTTATAAATAATTGTACGGAACTCTTGGTGCGCGAGTCCGACTCGCACTTGGCCGGATTTTTACTCTTCATCTAAGTCACCTCCTTAAGCCTTAGTTACATCATCCTTCACACTAATTCAAAACTACCACCTCCAAATCCTCAAATCAACCCAGCTCCCAACTATCAAAAGAGCCGCCTTATCTCTGTACCGCCAGCTTCCTAAATCCAATGGCGAAAGTTATTCGTACAGAAACGAGGTAACAATACGACGCCATTTTGTCCTTACCCCCAAAACTTTTATATCGGGTACAGAAAGTACGGTACGACTGTATTTAATACAGATAGCTGGGTGTCAGTCACTTTTTGTTGGTACCCGGAGTTCTGTTTTGGTGCGATCGTCTTTTGTCCTGTTAATTTTGCGCTCTTTGTTTTATGGCAGTAATACCAGCGACTTGAACAATATTTGCGACTGCCTAGGTTCGAACCTACGACTTACTGCTTGTAAGTTGGGCCTGTCACCACTGGGCCACCGCTGCTCCTTTGTGTAATTTATTTCATCACCGTTGCTCACAAAACGGTGAAGGAAAACATCGTGAGGAAACCGGCATGTCCTAAAACTAAAAATTCGAAGACATTTGACATCTATCAACCCGCACTGGGGTCGTGTGGTGGACTACAGCCCACTCCCTCTCATTGAGAGGAGGCCTGTGTCCCAGCAGTGGGAACATTATAGGCTGATGATGAACAATACTTTGTGCCTCGGAAAGCTTTTGTTCCAGGTAGCCATAATGCTGTTTTCTAATAGCAAGAAAGGACCCCAAATAATAAAGAAGTATGGAAGAAGAAGACATGCTTTGTACTTTTGGTCCAGGTGGCCATAATACTTTATACTAATGGCAAGAAAGGAGGTATCTCATGAGATAACAAGTAATGGAGAAGTATGGAAGAAGAAGACATGCTCCGCTGACCCCAAATAAATTGTGATAAGGGCAAGAGAATGATATGTCATAATACTTTTGCTGCCTTGTTGGTCTAGTGGTCACAATGGCAAATGCCGAGTATGAGGTCCTGGGTTCGATTCCCAGATCGGGCAAAATGTTATTGGGTTTTATCCGCCAGGAATTTCTCAGAAGCATCCAATAGAGTCTGGATTTGCACCCTGCTGATGGCAATAGGCTTGCTCCCTATTACATGGGAATTACAAATAACTGGCGAATGTGGGTGTAAACCTTTCCGATGTTATGTTATGTTATTATGTTTTTGCCACTGTTTGCTATCCTCCATTTTCAGAAACATCATCATTTTCCGGGCAAAATTGGGGTCGGCGCAGCATGACCTCTTCTTCCATAGAATTCTACTATTTCTCTTCCCTATTTTCGGACTCATTTATCCGTAAATCACCCCTAGGCTAGGATAACTAACGTAAATATGGATATTCGGTATTGGCAACGGGGCAAACCAGAAGAAATAAGTTTTTAAACTGACATGGTCACTAACACTATCAATAACAATCACTACCACTATCACTATCAATATCGGGAACTCATAACAAATAATAAACATGGTAAATATCCCGTTACAAGTGTTATTGGCAGAAGAAATAAGTATAATATCCATGTTTCAGGGATTTATTCATTTCACATTTTATTCATATCCTCAAAACATGTGGTTTTTGAGTAAGGAGCTACGCTTGCCTAGGTTGGTCCGGGGATGGTGACTACCCATTACATAACATAACATAATTTATTTCAGTCTACAATGGCCCATAGACATATACGTTATAAACTAACATATATAAAGTAATTACAAAACTCATACCGAGACCTTGAGACCTCTTATTTGCCGAGTTTCCTCCGTGCCTCGGAAAGCACGTTAAACCCTTGGTCTCGGCTGTCATTTGTGGATCTTTGACAGTCGTTTAAGGTAGTCAGTGGCCCGAAAGTCTGACAACTCTCAGTCTGAGTCAGTTATACTGGAAACCGACCCCGACATAGTTAGGAAAAGGCAAGGCATGGCAAGATCTCGCAGACCTGTGATTCCGGACCAAGAGTACTATTACAGGGAAGGCAACCAAGAAGAAAAGTTTCAGTAAAAATACTTATTTTTTAACTAGAAAACGTTCACAGTAAGGAAACCAATATGGCATTTGAAAAACATAAAACTGCATTGCCTTTTAAACCGTCGCCTGCGAAGCGATCGTTTCTTGAACACAGGGACGAATCTAGGATGGGTGCAAAATAAGCATGTCTGAAATAGGGTCGTTTTGCCCGTTTTTTATCATACCTATTTTGTTATATTTTATTAGCAGAATTACCAGCTTATTTTAAGGGATATTAAGATTAACTATTACTTGGTACTTTCTTATCAAGGCTTTGGTCAATACTAGCGGAGAGTTAAATATAATTTGAATTTAAACCTTAAACAGTCAACATTTATTTGACCAAATTGTTTGTAGGGTTTTTTTTCGATTTGACAATGAGCTTAGCTGAGCTGTGCTGAGCTGGTGAGCTGCATGCTTTAGCGACACTCGTCATCTCCTGCTTAGCCTTTTTCCGACTATGCTGGGGTCCAGCTTTCAGTCTAACCGGATACTGCTGAATACCAGTATTTTACATGGAGCAACTGCCTCTACAACCCCGTTAGTACTGGGTAATACGATACCATTTGGTGAGATTGGTTGTCAGACTTTGGGGACACTGACTACCTGTAACGACTATCAAGGATCTATTAATGACAGCAGGGACCAACGGCCAACCAATTTTACCGATGTAAAAGTTTTATTAAATTCCTGCATGTCTAACTATACTCCTAGTCCAACCCTGTTATCCGTCCAATTTAAATATTTCACAGCTCAAGATCGAGCGATCCCGTTCCTCTATTGATAAGAAAAGAAAAAGAAACATGAAAAGATACTGATTTACCAAAGTAGGGGCAAAAGAAAACATGGCTTTTGTGACAATAATGTAAAGTGTATTTCAAAAAGTATCAGTTACTTTATGACGAAAAATGGTGACGATATCATTTTGTTTCATCATCATCATCCTATAATGTTCTCACTGCTGGGACACAGGCCTCTTCTCTATGAGAGGAAGTGGGCTGCAATCCACCACGCGGGCCCGTGTGTTGGTAGATGTCAAATGTCTTCCAATTTTTTGTTCTAGGACATGCCGGTTTCCTCACGGTGTTTTCCTTTACCATTTTTGAGAGCAGCAGTGATGAAATAAATTACACAAAGTAATACGCCTGCCTGGGTTCGAACCCACGGCTTACTGCTCGTAAGTCGAGGCTGCCACCACTGGGCCACCGCTGCCCTCTTATTTTGTTTATACGATAATTATGTTGATGACCATTGGTTATGAGGAAAATTGAAGAGGAGCTCGTGGCTAAATAATAAAAGCCGCTCCGGTCGAGTTGGTCCGTGGATGGGTAACCCTGACCACCCATTGCATACCGAGTTTCCTCCGTGCCTCGGAAAGCACATTAACCGTTGCTTCCAACTGTAAATTGTAGATCTTTGACAATCGTTACAGGTAGTCATTGGCCCGAAAGTACGACAACCGTTCTTAACAAAGGGTGATCATATTGCCCAGTACTAACTGTTATGTGGAGGTCAGAGAGGCAGTCGCTGCATCCGGTCAGACTGGAAGCCGACCTCAACACAGTTGGGAAACGGCAGACAGATAATGACGCGTTTCGCTTGAGTGTGCAGCTCATTACGGCAAATCGGTCACATAAACACTAAAATATCCATATCTTGACAAACTCAGAAACATACATAAACCTGCAACCAATTAATTAAAATCCATCTGAAACTCCATTTAGTACGCTCATTCCAGAGACACTAAACGAGCTAATACTAGAAAGGTTTATACGGCAAGAACGTGAACGTTTATGAGGACATGAATCTTAGGTATTACCTGCTACACTTTACTTTGTTGTCGGTTTATAGCTGGAAGAAGACGAGTACTAAAATGGATGATTTATGTGGGAAAATGCCATGTTTGATGGGGTTTGCTATGAGTGAAAATGACGAACGTATGTACAAAGTATCATGATGCCCTAGTTAACGCAGTCAGAAGTTTATTATTCAAAATCTCCCCTTAAATCCCTCCTTAGACACAAATATCTGTGTCATCATCATCATCATTTCAGCCCAAAAGACGTCCACTGCTGGACATAGGCCTCCCCAAGTGTCGCCACATTGACATTTTGGGGGGTTTTGCCATAATCGCCACGCTTGGCAGGCGGGTTGGCGATCGCAGGACAGTTGTTACAAAAGCCTAGAGAACGCTGCTGCCCATTCTCTGACAAGTCCCCTAGTAAATATCTGTGTATAATTATTTATTTATGTATTCTATTTATATTATACATGTATACGTATATATGAAGTAGATAACTTTACTTTTGTTATTTCAATTTTTTGTGTTGTACACCACTGACTCCTTTTTTATGTTTTAATTCTATACTGTCTATCCAAAGGTTGTCTGGCAGATATCGCTATCAGCGATAAGACCGCCGTTGTAACCATAATATTAGCAATTTTATAAGCCCGTTATGTTTCATTTTTGGTGTTCAATAAAGTTTTTTTCTATTCTATTCTTAGAGCTCAATTTCGTTGTTTAAGGAAGTCTAGTGCAAGATATGATATCATGATTTTTAACCGAAGTCTAAAGGATAAAACTTTAGTGTGTTAGTGAATCAATTTAAGATAGACATAAGTTCATAGTTATGTGAAAAGTTTCTATATTTCCTGATGTGTATACAAAGTCAAATCATTTTTCTTTAAAATCTCAGTAAAGTTATAACATCTACTAGGATCACAAGAATATCAAGAGAGCGATGGGCGACGATAGGACATGATTTCATTTCTCACGTATATGTACCATGGACTAATTAGTCACGATCTACACGCTCCATCGAAAAATCTAGCAACAGTAACATCGGACGAAACAAATGAAAGAAGTTGTTCAGAAAATACCACTAAATACAGTGACGCGACTAGCGGAGCGACAGTAAACGCGAAGGATGAAAGTGATGCGCAAGCACTTTTTGGGCGTAAGTCCTAACACCCGAGGCCGTGAACGGGGTCTTAAAAGAAACTGTTTCACACTAAATCTTATGTGGAATTTATCAGACATTTCGAGAAGGCATCGTTTGTTTATTTTTTTGCCAAAATACAGTCCTAGAGAAAACAAAACAGCTTACTCCAGGAATCTAAACCCACAAAAAAGTACTAGGCTCGCAGAAATATCAAGAGATCTTAGGCCCCATTCGTACGCAACAAAATAAAACAGTGACGGACGACGGAGTTTCATTGCTCCAATACATTTCTTTGAAAAGTAAATAGAGACCATTATTTTACGTGGTCCTATAGCAGGCTTGGACACTTTTATATTGGCTTTAGAAATGGGTAGGTTAGTCTTTTAGCATTTCATGGCTGACTTGATGTGTAAACGGACCCGTATTATTTTAAGCACAGAGCTGCTAAAAGCGGATCGGATACGTGCACTTTGCTGGTACGATATATATGGGTTTTTGACTGAAGTATTCTATTGATGATAACACAATTAGAACATAACATCATAATATCCAGCCTGTACTCTACGCAGGGTAAGGCAGAGGGGTTCCTCGCTTTAAACCTTAATGCCAGCCCTAGCTCAGATGTGGGCCTGTGGACGGTGAGTAATGGGCTAGCTCACCGTCCGTCCGTCTTATGACGACAGGCCGTGTCGACGGCGCGTTCGTGTTCCACGCGCAACTCAAGGAGATGTCAACAACATCGGAAGGGGTCCAAGAGGGCTGATGCCTGCCAGGGCCGCAGGACTGTTCAAAAGAGATACCGTGGCCCTGGAACACAAAGTGCTAAGAAGGAACATGGATGGGTTTTAATCAGTACAAGTCTGACACTCCCTTCCGCTCCGCCCTGAGCGAAAGGGGTTATTTGATGATTTCCCATCCATAAAAAAAGACAGAGGTGTGTATCTAATAGTACAACCATATTTCGCCAGTTTTTAAGTCCCATGTAATAGGGGTGATTCATTGCCATCAGCCGGGCACAAAACCAGACTCCGTTGCTGCTACTAAGAAATTCGTGGTGGAAAAACCTAATAACACATTGCCCGACCTGACAATCGAACCCAGGACCTTATGCTCAGCCTTCGCGCTTGCGTCCAATAAACCAACAAGATTATTAACATTACTTTAAGAACGTTTACACCTTACGGCATTTCATGCAAACTTTGAAGTCCTTATTTTCCGAAATGACCGAACCGATTTTAAAGAAATATAATATATAATACGCATCAGCAGGATATAAAAGTCTAAAAAGTTACTGATTTTTCCAAATGTCTTTAAAAAAAAGATAATTGGAAATTTCTGTTTCTATCGATAATTTATAATCGGTGTAATTTAGCTGTAACACTATTTTTCCAAAATTTTAAAGTGCCAAACTCGTCGCCAAATCGTCATCATCATCATAATTTCAGCCGAAAGACGTCCACATAGGCCCAAGTGTTGCCGCACTGGTCCCTCGCGACTCGCATCCAGCGGATTCCCGCAACCTTCACCAGGTCATCGGTCTACCTAGTGGGAGGCCTTCTAACGCATCGTCTTCCGGTTCGCGGTCGCCGTTCTAGAACTTTTCGGCGCCATCGGCCATCCGTTCTGCGAGCAAAGTGCCCTGCTCACTGCCACTAAAGTTTCCAAATTTTGGGCTGACACAATTTAAATTGTCATCGACACGCTAGGAAGCAGATGATGTTAATTTAGATATCATAGGAGCATGTAAGGATCTTAGAAGGAAGTGCTCTACGTTGTATCCCTCCCTATGGGAAAAGCTATAAGTTTCATTTCCATGTTGGTCAAACAACGGAAGAAACCAACTACACGCGTAAATTCTTCCTCAAAAGCCCACCATTTAAAGCCCACAACTGGCCTTAAATCATTGCAAATAAACTAGACAGAGATAAGTCCCTGCACGCTGAATTTATACCCCACAGTAAAAAATGTGATCCCTCTGCGTCGGTTAAACTGAGATACATTGTGCCAGGATTTTATATTGTCCTTCTTTTCTTATCTTCAAGGTTGTAAAGCTTGGGGTGTGAGTAGGTTTGTAGGGTGGTGAGAAATTTGTGGTGACTCGTGTTTGGAAAGATTTGGTGATTTTTTTTCGATAAAGTTATCATTAAAAACGTCTAAGCTTAAAAGTTTTTTTATAACTAGTGTCAAAAACATATTGGTACTAATATGATTAATACGAAAGAAACTCTCTTTATCCGTTTGTTACCTTTCCACAACAGAATAGCTGAATTCGTTTGAATATCGGACAGACTGTGACCCTGGGTATGGATTAAATAGCCGCGGGTTAAAGATAGTATTTTATAATATTACTAGCTAACCCTAATAATACTTTGTAAAAAATATTCTACAAAACATCGGCCATCTGCCAGTAAAAGCCCAGTCAAAATCGGTAGAGCCTTTTCAGAGATTACCCGGAATAAACAGAGAAAGACAGACAGAAATGTTTTTTGTTAAAATAAGTATCGTAAATACTTTCATACGCATTCAGTTAAAAGCTGTTATTTTGACCTATCAATTTTGTCTTATTGTTTAGAATGACAAGCATTTCGCCCGCGACTTCGTCCGCAAAAATTGTGATATAATAAAGCCTATGTTACTTGGTAAAGATGTAGCTTTCTTAAAGTAGAAAGATTTTTTTAAAATTGGTGGAGTAGTAACAAACAAACAATCAAATCTTTCCTCAAGATATGAAAACAAAAGATTTGATTGTTAATATAACATTCGATTTAATTTTTTATAAAATTTTATATAATTATAATACTTATAAGTTTAGAGGAGACAGCTTGGAAAATCAATTCCTATGATTTGGAGCTCATTGAAAAATTTGCGTTTGAAATAAATATTTAAAGTGAAAACTTACATTTAAAATGCTATTTGTCATTTTAAGCTGTCATTGAGGGATGCAGAAACAATACAGAACTACTAAATATAGGTATTTAGTGGTATTTACAACATAATTCTGTCTTTGTCATCTTCAAACGATTTTCTTACATAGAATAAGGTTTTAAATTCGGTTAATGCTAAATGCATTATTTTAGTGAACTATACTGCAAGTAGGCGATAGTTGAAGAGCTTGTGGCTAAATAATAACAGCCGCACGTGTCGATCTTTAAGGTTTAGCCGTGCTTGCCGAGGGTGGTCCGTGGATGGGTAACCACAAATACATACCGAGTTTCCTCTGTGCCTTGGAAAGCGCGTTAAGCTGTTGGTCCCGGCTGTCATTTGTTGATCTTTGACAGTCGTTACGAGTAGTCAGAAGCCAAAAGCCTGACATCCAATCTTACCAAGGGGTATCGTATTACCCAGTTACTGGATTGTGCAGGTCAGATAGGCAGTCGCTTCATGTAAAATACTGATACTCAGCTGCATCCGGTTAGACTGGAAGCCGACCTTAAGATAGTTTGGGAAAAGGCTAGGCTGATGATGATGATTAGTGCAAGAGGCCTTTTTTTGCCAAGAATCAACTAGGACCACAGATTCTGGTACTTTTTCATTCTAAAGCTATTAAACCCCCCTAACTCACCACCACTTCCGTGAGATGTGTTCCGACTGCCAGCGTTGTATCCTCCATTTTATTGGATGACGCCGATCAAAACAATATTAGACCAACACTGTCCTTGGTCCGATGAAGCGGGAAATTGAAGTCCGTACCTTGGAGTTAGATTGTGTTTGTCCCGAAGATTTGAATCGTTAGGTTGGCCACGCCGGTTTAAATGATCACCTTTCTTTTTAAACGACTTCAAAATAAGGAGGTGAGTCTCAATTCGGTTGTTTTATTTTTATTTTTTATGTTTGTTGCCTCATAACTCCGTCATTTATAAACCGATTAGAAAAAACTAAGGCAGAAATAAAAAAATAAAATACTGACTTCCAAAATAACACTAAAACTAATTGTATTGCTGTACATAGTTTACTATAAGTTTTTGAACTGACATGGTCACTAACACTATTAATAGTAAAAGAAAGAAAAAATGTTTTTTGGCGCAATTGCCACGAGTACGCACAATATTAAAAACACACTATCAATAACACTTGTAACGGGATATTTACCATGTTTATTATTGGTTTTAGTTCCCGATATGGTACATGGAACATGGTAAATATCCCGTTACAAATGTTATTGATTTTGTTTAGTCATTCTAATGTGTTGATTATTTTAATGTACCAAAATAAATTATGTGTTTTTATGTTTTTTTTTTAATTTAATGTGTGGAGTATGTTTGAAATAAATGAATTATTTATAATAAATTCAATATTAGGCTAGTTATTTTGTAAGCACCCCCATGATATGGGTATCTATTTAAAGGGTTTGCTGAAATTGATATTTGTATTTTTAAAACTAATTTATAGAACCAACATCATGCATTTATTGTTGCATGGAGGAGATTTTCTACATCTACGATATTATCTCTGTATCTTTACTTTGTGTCGGCAAAATTCTAAGAATTCCTTGAGATATTTTCTCGCTACGCCCAGTCTCGCTTTGTGTGTTCAAAGACCACTGAAATCCCTTTGATAGAAACCTTAGAGATCGACACAAATATTTGGACGACCACGCGTTGAGGATATTTAATTTCTTAAATTATATTGATGCCACTTGTATGTTATTTATTTAGTAACTTTGCTTTGAGTGTGGCGAAATGAATAATTGTGGAGTTCGGCTTTTTATTTATCTTAATCTATTGAATATCCCACAGCGGGGCAATAAAAAACATTATTTCGGGTAACCAACATCCTTAAGGGTTAATCTATATATATAAATTACGTGTCACATTGTTTGTCGGGGATGCACTCCTAAACTACTTAACCGATTTTAATTAAATTTGCATACCGTGTGCAGTTTGATCCAACTTGAAAGATAGACTAGCTTACATTTATAGTCTTAATTTTATTTTATTGCAAATTAAGTCACAATTATTTGTTAGCTCCAAACGATTCTAACAGATGGCGGTATCTGTTGACTGGATTGAGTAAGTATTCAATAGATGGCGCTGTATAGGAGCGGAGCTGCGGTTCTGTATGGTGTCGGGCGTTAAGAATAGCACCATCCCATATACTGCACGGCTGCCTATACCGACGACTTGACCTGACAACATACAACACGCGGACCGAAACTGAAACTGTTGACCGCTTCACTGGAATACGTCTTCAAGGTTCTGGACTGGAGGGGGCTAGGCATCAACGTTAATGGCGAGTACATGTCTCACCTTCGATTTGCCGACGATATAGTGGTCATGGCTGAGACCATGGAGGACCTCAGTACAATGCTCAATGACCTCAGTAGAGCTTCCGTAAGAGTGGGTCTTAAAATGAACATGGATAAAACCAAGGTCATGTTGAATACCCATGTAAGACCCACTTCTATTAAGATCGTAGACTCTACTATCGAACTTGTAGACGATTATGTCTACCTGGGACAAACGGTCCAGTTGGGTAGGTCTAACTTCGAGAAAGAGGTCAATCATCGAATCAGACTCGGCTGGGCAGCGTTCGGGAAGATGCGTGGTATCTTCTCATCCAACTTACAGCAGTGTCTCAAGACGAAAGTCTATGACCAGTGTGTGTTGCCAGTGATTACATACGGGACCGAAACGTGGTCACTCACAATGGGCCTCATCAGAAGCCTTAAAGTCATCCAAAGGGCATGGAGAGGGGTATGCTCGGAGTTTCCTTGCGTGATCGAATCAGAAATGAGGACATCCGCAAAAGAACCAAGGTTACCGACGTAGCCCGAAGAATTGCCACTTAAGGCAATGGGCAGGGCACATTCCTCGCAGATGGCCAATGGGGCCGAAAAGTTCTGGAATGGCGACCGCGAACCGGAAGACGATGCGTTGAAAGGCCTCCCACTAGGTGGACCGATGACCTGGTGAAGGTTGCGGGGATCCGCGGGATGCGAGGCGCACGGGACCGGTCAATGTGGCGTCACTTGGGGGAGGCCTATGTCCAGCAGTGGACGTCTTTCGGCTGAAATGATGATGATGAGGAGCGGAGCTGCAATGAAAAATATTGCGAAAACGGGGAAAATGTGACGCAGACGAAGTTGCGCGGGACAGCTAGTATGTTATATGTTGCAAGTAAGTTGTTGTGAGCAAAGGCCTTATTGGATATACATTTTTCGAATACTGCAGTTAAGGTGTAACGGAAACGGTATATACATACTTAGGGATGTGCTACAGACCATCAAACTGAACATGTTTCTCCATCGGAAAAATATCGTGATGGCGAAAAAATTATCAGCTGCCCCATACATTTGGGTTGAATAGGTATTGAAATTTTGTATTTTCTCGCATTCTCGTGTCGCGGTGTTTGTTGACAAACTCCTCCGAAACGGCTGAACCGATAGGTATGAAATTTTATGAATCAACAACTATTTTTCATACCCATAGAAAAACCAGGCGAACGAAGTCGCGGGCTGCAGCTAGTATAACTATAGAATAGAATCACATTGGCTCTGATTCCGGATGAAACCACAGCGGGTCACTGGACTATACTAATCTAGATTCCGATAACGCGATATAATTACGCCTGTTTTGGTAAAGTTATGCATATTATTGTTATGTATTACAGACAGATATTTTGGTTGTTTGAGTAAATACAAATTCGGCTCTGTCGCAAAATGACCACTTCTCAAAATGACTACAGGTAACAAAATGTCCCTTTCTCACAATGTCCCTTTCGCAAAATATCCCTTTCGCAGAATGTCCCTTTCGCAAACTGTCCCTTTCGCAAAATGTCCCCTTTCTTCAAACATGCATTTATTCCTTTCATCAATAAAAAAACTGGTCATGAGCCAGTCGGTGTACAACACAGAGGTGTACTGTAGTACTGTTTAATCAGTAAAATAGGTAGGTGCCACTGAGTACCTGTGATGACTGTCTAAGATCTACAAATGACGGGAACACTGCAATATATCATGATATAAGTAAATGTCCGAACGATGTAAATATAGTAAGCAATGTTAGACTTTGAAACATTTAATTAATGAAACACCAAAGTATCCCAGAAATAGCTTTTCCAATTTTCAACCGCAGAGCCTACAAACCGAGATCTTCAGTTAACTCTTTAATTACAGTTACAAAACAATACACTTCCAGAGCCCGGATGAAACCGACGCAGCTTCAATGAACTGGGCAAATCTTGATGAAGATAACAATTTTCATATTATTGTACTTACGCGTTTTGTGTAAATTCGGGTTGCATTGTCAAAAGGCACTGATGCTATCTCGGTTCATGAGATACAGCCTGGTGACAGACGGACGGACAGCGAAGTTTCAGTAATAGGGCCCCGTTTGACCCTTTGGGTACGGAACCCTAAAAATAACATTTCTGTAATCCCTGAAGGTTTTTGTCTTAATAGTACACCCACATTTCGTCAGTTATGTTTAAGAGCGTTTACACCTTACGGCACTTCATACAACAAGTCCTTATTTTCCGAAATGACAAAACTGATTTTAATGAAACTTAAATATGCTATAACTTAATATACTATAATAATTGAACTTAGATATGCGTAATATCTTCCCATGGGTGTCGTAAGAGGCGACTAAGGGATTTGCCAGAGAATGGGCAGCAGCGTTCTCTGTGCTTTTGTAACAATCGTACTGCCATCGCCAACCCGCCTGCCAAGCGTGGCGATTATGGCAAAACCCGCCAAAATGTCAATGTCGCGACACTTGGGGGGCGCCTATGTCCAGCAGTGGACGTCTTTTGGGCTGAAATGAACGAATGAATGAATGAATACGCATAAGCTGGATAAATAGGTCTAAAACTTACGAATTTTTTTTCGAAATTTCCTTTACAAAAATAGATAATTTATAATCGGTCTAATTTAGCTGTAACATTATTTTTAGAAAATATTTTTATTAACTTTTTAGACACTACAAAGTAACTGTTCAGTGATTTCGGAAAATAAGGACTTAAAAGTTAGTATGAAATGTTGTAAGGCTAATTATTACGGTTCATGAGATACAGCCTGGTGATAGACGGACGGACGGACGGACGGATGGACAGCGAAGTTTCAGTAATAGGGTCCCGTTTGACCCTTTGGGTCCGGAACCCCAAATAGTTTTCAAAATAAATTTTTTTGCACAATGTGCACCACTTTTGCCAATTACTGCTACATTGTGCACCACTCCTATCCGTGACCCCAGAGAATCCCAATCCGATAGCAAACCACAGTGTTCGCTATATTATCTATTCAGATGCATCCGTACTGAATTATATTCCTCGCAGCTGATGTATAGTCAATGTTTATGGGACAAGCACAGTTCTGGGCTATTTGCTTATTTAAATTATATTATTTTATTTTCATTACTTACAGCAGCCCTGAGAGCGGCGGTGGCCCAGTGGTGGCAGCCCCGACTAACGAACAGTAAGCCGTGGGTTCGAACTCAGGCAGGCGCATTACTTTGTGTAATTTATTTAATCACCGCTGCCCTCAAAAACGGTGAAGGAAAACATCTTGAAGAAACCGGCATGTCCTAGAACTAAAAATCGAAGACATGTGACATCGATCAACCCGCACTGGACCCGCGTGGTGGATTACAGCCCACTCCCTCTCATAGGGAGGAGGCCCGTGTCCCAGCAGTGGGATCATTATAGGCTGATGATTACCTACCTACAACCTATAATATTACAAATATAACCTAACTAGCTGACCAGCGCAACTTCGTTTGCGTCACATTTTCCCTGTTTTCGCAACATTTTTCATTGCTGTTCCACTCCCACTGGTCGTATTGTGATGATATACAGCCTATTGCCTTCCTCGATAAATGGGCTATCTAACACTGAAAGAATTTTTCAAATCGGACCAGTAGTTTCGGAGCCTATTCAATGCAAACAATCAAATCTTTCCTCTTTATAATATTAGTTTAGACAAATCACGCCTGTTATTCCCGGAGCCCCGAAGTTTTAAGTCCCCTAAATTAATAATTAATTTAATTTAGGGGACTCGAAATCCAGACTCTGTGGCTGCTACTGAGAAATACCTGCAGGAAAAACCCAAAAATACCTCGCCCCATCCGGGGATTGAACCCAGGAGTTCAAGTTCAACAGTCAAGTCAATATTAAATATTACCTACACAATTAAATAATCTGCGCCACATAACCATTCATTCTCTTAAACATAAATAAAGCTGCATTACAATACTAACAAAATGAATGAAACATATTATTTGATATAATACGTCCAAATAATATTGCGTATCATAATAGTATTAAAATAATCACATAGTGTCTAACTAATTGGAAACCACACTGGAGAATGAATTGTGATTATAATTTGCTTTATTTATTTCTTTACACATAATTATAATACATTTGTCAAAAAAAAATAACAATTTAAAACAAACACGTATAAATATACTCGTAGCAGGCCACCGGTATCGGGAACAGGATCCAAGCTGCCAGCTGTAAGGGTAGACGCCTTGTCAAGAAGTACCGCTAGACTGAATCAGTTCCAACTGATGGACAGCGAAGTTCTTACCCTTCTGGCCCTTCTGGCCCTCCGAGAGCCTCCTCAGATGTTGGTCAATGCCCTTGGAACATGGCTGGGTTTTAGTCAGTACAAGTCTGACACTCCATTCCGCTCTGCGGGAGGGGTTACAGCACCATGGATTAATTGAATAAGTTACAATTGAGTAAGCATTAAAACTATTTAATACTTACTCAATCCAGTCAACAGATACCGCCATCTGTTAGAATCGTAGAAGCTAACAGATAATTGTGACTTAATTTGCAATAAAATAATATTGCTACTATAAATTGAGATGTAAGCTATCCTATCTTTCAAGCTGGATCAAACTGCACACGGTGTGCAAAGATTAAAATCGGTTAAGTAGTTTAGGAGTCCATCCCCGACAAACAACGTGACACGAAATTATATATAGATAACTAGCTGTCCTGCGCAACTTCGTCTGCATCACATTTTCCCCGTTTTCGCAATATTTTTCATTGCTGCTCAGCTCGTATACAGCGCCATCTATTGAATACTTACTCAATCCAGTCAACAGATACCGCCATCTGTTAGAATCGTTAGGAGCTAACAGATAATTGTGACTTAATTTGCAATAAAATAATATTGCGACTGTAAATTGAGAAGTAAGCTATCCTATCTTTCAAGCTGGGTCAAACTGCACACGTTACAAAGATTAAAATCGGTTTAGTAGTTTAGGAGTCCATCCCCGACAAACAACGTGACACGTAATTTATATATATATAATATAGATTTATATTTTCTGCAACTCGTCCTAAATGGGCTGTCGTCATGTAGAACGAGTTGAAGAATTACTGCTAAAACCGACTAATATTTTGAAACGGTGATGTTTATGAAAATAATGTTCAGAAACCAGATCCAAATCTGAAAGAGTAGATATGGTAGGAAGGGAATGTGCATTGAAACAGATGCCGGGTACGGCTATTATTAGAGTTTATGTCCTAATTTGCATTTTCCAAATAATTATTTGTTTGGTAGAACAGATTATTAATTAAATTATTGATGCAACTGCACATTTGATATTAATTTAGACTCCATGTTAGTTTTCATTGCATATCCCTAGTAATTAATTTATTTCTAATGATTCGGCACTAATAGCCAGATTTATATCTTAGTTCCGCATAATTTTGGTATTGATCTGATTTAAGTTGGTTTAACTTAAAATGAGCTTTGGTGGCCCATTCGTGGGTTCAAACTAAGGCTAGCATTTATTAGGGTTCCGTACCCAAAGGGTCAAACGGGACCCTATTAATGAGTCTTCGCTGTCTGTCCATCCGTTCTTCTGTCACCAGGCTGTATCTCATGAACGGTGATAGTTAGCCAGTTGGAATTTTTACAGATCATGTATTTGCGGTTGCCGTTAAAACAATAAATACTTAAAACAGAATCATCATCATTTCAGCCGAAAGACGTCCACTGCTGGACAAAGGCCTCCCCCAAGAATTTTTTGGTATTGCCATAATCGCTACGCTTGGCAGGCGGGTTGGTGATCGCAGTACGGTTGTTACAAAAGCACAGAGAACGCTGCTGCCCATTCTCTGCTAAGTCCCTTAGTCGCCTCTTACGACACCCACGGGAAGACATGGGATGGTGCTATTCTTTACGTCTGACACCATACAGAACAAAACAGAATAAAATAAATATTTAAGGGAGCTCCCATACAAAAAAGTAATTTTTATAAATAATGCTACGGAACGGAACCCTTCGTGCGCGACTCGCACTTAGCCGGTTTTTTTTTATTAACTTGCCACGGACCGTAGCAGGTGGCTTCTCTCAAGAAGCCACCTGCTACGGTCCGTGGCAAGTAAAAGTAAAAGTAAAAGAAACTTCAGTTTCAGCCATGAAAAAGGCGCGTGAGTTTATGTTTGTTGTTGTCTTGTTTGTGCCTACCCACCGCTGGGCAAAGGCCTCCTTCTTCTCCTACCTCGCCGTCTTGTGTGATCTCGTGTACACGTATACACGTATACGTATATACACGTATATATATACTTAAACACGTGATTATACTCATGATAACAAACAACTATCCCAAAGAAACATTTTTTTTTTACTCTTTCACTTTTATCAAAAGCTGATAAGGCCACAGGCGCGCGCGCGAATTTCATGCGGCTGTTGTATTACTAAGATATAAAATATTTAAAAAAAATACCTGTCTATCGGCCTGTCTGTCTGTCTGTTTGTTCCGGCTAATCTCTGACCAATTTTGACAGGCCTTTAACGGGCAGATAGCTGATATTATAAGGAGTAACTAAGGCTTTTATTTGAGGAAAAGGATTAGGGTTCCTTGTAAAAACTTCAAACCTTGAAATAATCAACAAAATCCGATTATATTTTAATAATAATTTCACGCAGAAGAAGGGCGCGGGAACCAGCTAGTAGAAAATAAATGTTTCCTAAAAGGCAATTCCTTTCGTTCTAACATCCTCAATAGGTGAACATTCAATAGTCCGGATGGCTCGCTAGGAATTTAATTCAGTGTGGATGTACTAAGGGTGTGGTTAGCCTAGTTTATAGGTGCTTTAGTTAGTGGCTAGCATCTGGGAAGTTATTTATATGATTTGGTTGAAGTTGGTCTGGTGAATTTTGATTGTATGTCGGTTTGATTATAGATTTGGTTTACTTGGGCGTCTAGATGTTTGATATAAATAAAAATACTTAAAAAAAAATAGGTACCTACTAAAACGTGGAAAATAACTTAATTCCGAAAGTCGGTGACTCAAACTACAAAGCATTTATTTCAATTACAGCATTACGGGCAATTTTGAAAAAAAATACGCTATACTATAACAGTCCCAGTCACAGTTGTGAAAGTACTGTAGTTGCCCATTCCAAAGCGTAGATCTCTATGGAGAAGAATGGGCAAGAAACTCCATGGAAACTCTTTTAAATCAATATATTGTTACAAAATCTTGGTTACATCATTAATGTTAAGATAATGCAAATATGTGAGAACGATGTAGCAACGACGATGATGTAACTTGCAAGTTAAGAGCGTCCAGATATTCTGTGGTCCACAGTCGAGAGTTTTGTTTGTTTCAATGACTGTTTTGCAACCAATTTTTTTTTGCAAAAATTTTCATGTTTCATCCTTTTTTAGTATTAGTTAGTTGCGGTATGGTGGTATCTTATACAAATTCTTGTCGACTAATAATTTTCCATTGTTACTAAAAGTTAAGAAGTTAAAGAGAGCAGCGGTGGCCTAGTGGTGGCAGCCCCGGCTTACGAGCAGTAAGCTGCGGGTTCGAACCCAGGCAGGCGCATTACTTTGCGTAATGTATTTCATCACCGCTGCTCTTAAAAAGGTAAAGGAAAACATCGTGAGGAAACCGGCATATCCTAGAACTGAAAATTCGAAAACATGTGACATCTACCAACCCGCACTGGGCCAGCGTGGTGAATTACAGCCCATTCCCTCTCATAGAGAGGAGGCAAGAAATCCCAGCAGTGGGAAAATTATAGGCTGATGATGATGACTAAGAGTTATTAAAAAAACATCCACATAGACATAGAAGAAAAAAAAAATGAACTATTGAAGATAACACATAGACAAAAGATGTGAATAAAAATCATATGGACCACCGCGCGAACTTCCTCTACAAGATCCGGCAGTAATCACGGAGTTATGACGTAACAAACGTAAAAAACACAGCCGAATTGAGAACCTCTTCCTTTTTAAAAGTAGGTTAAAAAACAGTACCTATGACGTAGTATACAGCCTTAAAAGACTGTCATACATTAGGAACTCAATGCTAAATCATTTGTTAACTTATGTCTTTGATTGAATGTTATAGGAAACACATATACATATGATATCACACCTTATATCACGGAGTAGTTCACGTATGCGGATGCGAGTACTAAGTATCTGAAAAACATGATATAAAACGATACCGAAAAATAATACTGTATCAGAAGATCTGTCAAAAACGGTTAGTCGGACTGTTAAGTCAATGGTCTCGAGTTCGAACCCTAGACACGCACCTCTGATTTTTCGGATTCATATTCGTATTTTATAAATTATCACTAGCTTCGGTGAAGGAAAACATCGTGAGGAAACCAGCATGCCTGAGATATATTTCGCGACGGCATGTAAAGCCAATTCAGAGGCTGAGATGGGCGGCTGAGAAATTCTGACTCCAGGTTAGGCAATAACCACACGATGATCAGAAGAACATGTCCTCAGAGAAAAGACAGCCTAGTACACCTTAAGAATTCAAGTGTAAGCCAATCATCATCATTCATCATCATTTCGGCCCAAAAGACGTCCACTGCTGGACATAGGCCTCCCCCAAGTGTCGCCACATTGACATTTTGGGGGGTTTTGCCATAATCGCCACGCTTGGCAGGCGGGTTGGCGATCGCAGTACGGTTGATACAAAAGCACAGAGAACGCTGCTGCCCATTCTCTGGCAAATGCCTTAGTCGGCTCCTACGACACCCATGGGTAGATATGGGATGATGCTATTCTTTACGTCCGACACCATACAGAGCAAGCCAATACATCCTTTCAATCAAGAGCTTACACCAACCAAAATTCACAACTACCCTCCTCCTGTCATAAAATAATTTCATTCAAAGGTAAACACGGGTTCCGCAAACACGAACTACCCCCTGTTTAGCATTCAACCGTCGTAATTGAATATAAATTTGCCAATTTGATTACAAACTTGTCAACGCCGGTAGGAAATTTAATAAAAAAATAAATTGTTAGCGGGAATTCTGTTTTGATATTGTGGTTCTGTAGGTTAAAAGTTTTGACTTGTTGTGACAGTTACAGGTAAACAGGCTAAACAGGGGGTTGTGGCGTATCTTGAGAGAGGCCTTTGTCCAGCAGTGGAATGAAATAAGCTGAGTTGATTGTTTAAGAAAAGTGGGTTACTACATACAATATATTTAAACAATTTTCATACCTAAAGTGCGTATGCGGTGCCTCCCCACAGATAATGGCCCTCTTCAAAACTTTTCATCTTGCACCAGTGAGAGGCATCTGCGTTCCTAATTTGGGGCATGATTTTTTCACTATCAATTCCTTAAGAAGAAGAAGATTAGCATGGCTGTATTACCTATGAATTTATTTATTTGTAAGTCCCGTATCTATAGTCAAGATAAAATAATTACTTAACTTTAAGCATTTTTTTCTAATAAACCCTACGGAACCCTAAAACAAAAGCCAACGTTGTTTTCACGCGTCACAAGCTAATTTGCGTGCAAACAAAAAAGTTACCCGTAAACACTGGCCCGGCTCCTAGAAATAATATCTTGTTGTCATTAATCAATTTGAAACCTGTTTTTCTTTGAAAATTTCAGGATTTCATTATTATTAAATTGACATGTTTAGACTGAGCGATTGGATTTATTGAGTGTTATTGGCATGTTTCGGAAGGTGAAGACTTTAACAGCTGCGTCTTTTTTAATTCGGACGGATAATACGTCGTTTTGACGTAGTGTTACCTTTACGTTTACGTGTCGACTACGTGTTTACGTAACGCGACGAGCAAATGGCAAAACACGTCTTTATTACACTGCTGTTTACTACAAATAATAACTTGGCTGGCCATTAGAGCCTCTCTTCTTTGTCGTTCCCTCACTTCTGAGGATCGCGACCATATATGATACGTCTCCAAGCCTTGCGGTCTCCTGCAGTGTGAACCGTGAACCTCTCGGTACAAGCTGCCTCCAGCAGCCTTCTTGATTGTGTCTGCCCATCTTGCCGGTGCCCTGCCTTGCGCGTTTACCTTCTGCCCGGCCCAGTATTATAAGCCTTTCCAGACAATGCCTAGGTAAACGCATAATATGTCCGAAAAAGCTGAGGGTACGATCCAGGCAGATTGTGGAAAGCCGTTTAGTGGTGTTGAGCTCCTCCAATATGGATTCATTGGTTCTCATCGCGGTCCATGGTATACGCATCAGTTTCGGCCAACACCACATCTCGGAGGCATCGATCGCAACGCAAATACTAAAAACAGAATAAAATAAATATTTAAGGTGCTCCTATACACAAAAGTGATATTGGTACTCGTTCTTATAAAAAATGGTACGGAAACCTTCGTGCACGAGTCCCACTCGTACTTGGCTGGTTTTTAAGAAGTCGTTTAAAAAAAGACAACTGACGCACGTGTGGCCGTGAACAGGTTAATCAAAAAATATTTAATTTTATGCAAACTCTTCGTCACACTCTTTCTTACCCTATGACAGGGCACCTTACAGGTCGCGAATCCGACCCACATCAGGATCACATTTCCGCATCCCCAGACCCCCAGACCTCCTACAGCGCAGTTCTATCAATCAACATATTTAATACGGTAAGCTCAGTCGTCACGTGACAAAAATATTATGTGACGAAAGACGAGGGTGATAAATTATGAGTGATCTCGTGTTCTTTATTTAGAGAACTAGGTGCGCCCCGCGACCTTCATCCGCTTGAAACATTTTTTCATTTATTTGGGTCGCCAACAGAGGTTACACAATTACATACATGCTAACATATACCCGGACAATGCAAGTGTGCACTTCCAATTATAGGCAACTACATCATTAGTTATTATCTAGATAATAACTAATGATGTAGGTGTAAAATATGCACAATTATCTACACTAATAGTTGACTCGCCAACACGCCACCGCACAGGCCGACAGTTCGACAACGACTCCCCGCCCCACTACTCAGACCGGTATTAATAAACGTGCGACGTGCGCGCCCGAGGCAACGTCACAGTACAGTAATCGGTTTGTAGTGCGATGTAATGATATCTACATACACTACATCCCTTCCTTGTTTTAACAAGTTTTATGTAACCAAAACCATAAGACATTGAGCATCTCTGGCACAACAAAATCACAGCACAATAATATTTAGTAAATCATTATACTATGATTTAGTTTAAAGTTTCCTTTTACCCTTCCTCTTCTTCTATTTCATTTTCTGATTCATTTATATCTTCTCCTATGTTAATTTCTTTATTTTGGTCACTTATAACTTCCCATTAGCCTTCAACTTTCTTCAAATGAACTACATTTCTTCGTGATTTCTTCCCAGTTATATCGTTTCGAACACTTATATCTCCACCTTTACTCTTTTCTACAGTATGGGAAGTTGGGTCATAATTTAGGCTAAGTTTATCTTTGACCATATTCTTAACGTAAACTTTATCCCCAGGCACTAGTTGACATTCACGAGCTCTTCTTTTCTTATCTGTATATTCTTTCCCAGTTTCTTTCTTTTCTTGGTCTCTGTCTCTGACATCTGAATCTTTTGGTTTATGTGTATGTGTGATGTCTCCTGCCATAGGTATACTGTCACGGTATTGCAGTTTGAAAAATAATTCTGTAGGAGTTTTACCTGTAACACTATGCGGGGTACTGTTATACATAGCCAGATACTGTAACAAAGCTTCTTGCCAGTTTTTTCGCTCAACTGGCAAATTTTTTCCGCTTTAGAATGTCTCGGTTCTGACGTTCCACTTCTCCGTTCTGTTGAGGCCACTATGGTATCGTATTATGCAAAACTATACTCCTTTCAGTCCGGATTTTTTTGAAGTCCTCGCTGCAGAACTGTCTGCCATTATCAGCTGTTATCGTCATCGGGTTACCAAGTCTGCAAAAAACTCTTTTAGAGATTTTATTATGTCGCCACTGGTAATATTACGACAAATCTTTACCTCCTTGTATCGACTGAAATAATCAACGATTACTAATATGTAATCGCTGCGTGGTAAAGGGCCCAACAAATCAATACAAGTATCTACCCAAGGTTCACATGGTAATGCCCGTCGTTTCAATGGGTTTGGAGGTTTTGGAGCTGATACTAATGTACAGCCTTTGCAGCATTTGACCAAATTCTCGGTTTCCTTGTCATGTCTAGGCCACCATACTGTGGTTCTTAGTCTCACCTTCATTAGGACTATTCCTGGGTGTTCTTCGTCGACCAGCTGTCAGAACCTGACTGCGCAATGTTTTTTGGAATAACAATTCTAGTGCCTCTCAATAAAACTCCGTCGTAAAAGCATAATTCGTTTTGGAAGATTTTGTAATTTTTTTACCTCTTCATCCCATTTGTTGTTATAAAGGCCTTCACTTACTTTTAATATTTCCTTGTCTTGTTTTGATGCCTCGATAATTTCTTTCAGTGAAACTGCTATTAGCCTGCTTCCTTCAACAACTTGGTGTATATAGTTTTTAGACTTGTCCTGTGACGTTTTACTTAATTTACACAATCTTGATAAATTAACTGCTATATTTTCTTTGCCAGGCTTGTATATTACTTTAAATGCATATGCTTGAAGGCGTAGTATCCACCTTTCTATCCTTGCACATGGTTTTGATTTAGGACCGAATATAACCTCTAGTGGTTTATGGTCGGTCACCTATTCAAACTCTTTTCCAAACAGAAAAACATAAAAATGTTCCACAGCCCAGACCAGAGCTAAGGCATCTTTTTCTGTCTGGCAATATCGCCTTTCAGTCTGTTTGTGTCCGGTGACCATACGCAATAATGCGAGGTTCATGATCATTAATTTGAACTAATACTGCTCCTAGTCCTAACGGACTAGCATCTGCTATTACTATAGTCCGATCTTTGACGTCATGGTATCCTAGAGTAGGAATATTAGACAAGGCCAATTTTAATTCGTTAAATGCAAATTCCTGTTTACTGCCCCAAAGACTTTAATTCTGTGGTTTTGGTCTGTTTCTTCTTATGCAGTTCTTTTAATGGTTTTGTAGTTGTGGCCAAATTAGGGATCCATTTTCCAACATAGTTGATTAATCCCAAGAAGCTCTGAAGCTCACCTATATTCATAGGTGGACGAAATTCTTGACTAGTTGTCACGTACTTATCTAATGGTTTTACACCTCTGTGATAATTCGTATCCTAAAAATTGAACCTTTTCTTCTATGAAAATGCACTTGTCCTTTCTCAGTACCACATTATTTTCTTCTAGAGTTTTAATTACTGATTCTTATCTTCGATCATGTTCTTCAAATCTTTTCCATATACCAAAATGTCATCTATAAAATTAATAGTGCCATTACATCCCTCCCAATAACATTCGTTCTAGGGTTTTTATAAAAATTTCCGGGGCGCGGGATATTCCAAACATTAGCCTTTTGTATCTGAACAGGCCTTTACTTGTAATATAGGTTGTAATGTGTCGAGAGTCGGGATGTAATTCAATCTGTTGAAAAGCATCTTTTATGTCCAGTTTTGAAAAGTACTTCGCACTTTAAATTTTTAGATGCTTGTCCATATTGGGCAATGGGTGATTTTCAGGTAGAATTGCTTTATTTGTCCCGCCTCATATCTATGCAAATGCGAACATCTCCAGTATTTTTCAAAACCGGCACTATTGGTGATACCCAACTTGAGGATCCTTGAACTTCCTCAATAATGTCTTTCTCCAACAGTTCTTTTTTTTTTTTTTTTTTTTTTCTTCCATTGGTATGGGGGGATCCTTCTTAATGGTTGAGAAACTGGTTGTACTTTCTCATCGGTTGGTACCTCCACTAAAACATCCTTGAATTTGGGAAACTCTGTCTTAGTTTCCATTTGGTCGATTTCTAATCCAATTTTAAGAAAACCATAGCCATGGTAGTTTCTTTCCGAAGCAGATCTCTGGTTCCACCAGCGATGACGTAAAAAGTTGCATTTTCTGATCTACCAGCGGTTTTTATATTTGCGTCAAATGATCCTTTTAGGTCAAGGGCTTCTTACTTCCATAACCATAAAAAGTCTTATTGCAACTGTTTGGTTACGTTACCTTATTTTGTTTCATATTGTCCCAGGTTTTGTTTGTGATCAAGTTGCATTTACACCCAGAGTCTTCTAACATTTTAACCTTCATTCCGCCAATATGGCAATCTAATACACTGTCATCATCGATTTTGAACACATATTGTATGTCTTCGGGCTCTGTTTGATCTATCTGGTTTGTGTCGTTTCTTTTGTTATCTCTTTTCATTTTTTTTTTTTTTTTTCATTTTATTTGTTGTTGTTTCCCTCATATTTCCTTTTATTCGTTCTGTCTCGTGTCATTGTCCTGCAGAATTGTCCAAAATGTCCCTTAGGCCCACATTTGTGGCAATCTTTTTCTTTTGCTGGACATTTGCTGTCTTGAGACGCGTATCCTGAGCTCCCACATCTTCCACATCCTGTGTTTCTTTTCCACTTCTTATCTTGTTTTCCTGTTATTCACTCTGTTTATGTTTTCAGTTGATGTGCTGCTTTCTCCGAATTCTTCTATTTGTCGACTTACAGATTCAAGAGTATTTGCTTCTACAATTGTATTTGTTAGTGTTATTGCGTCTCCTGTTTGTATAATTCTCTTTCTAAGCTCTTTAGAGGAACACTTTTCTGTAATTTGATCGATTATATGATCGTCTTTGTCCTTAAACTGACATTTGTCAGCTTATTGCCAAAGCCGTACTAGGAATTTTTCAAAATTTTCGTTTGCCTCTTGTTTTATCAATCTAAAAAGGTGACGTTCATAGATCTTACTTTGTTTAGGTAGAAAGTATGCGTCGAGTTTGGTTATAGCCACTCCGAAGACATCCTCTTCATCTGCTGGTGATACATTTGCATCTGGTATATTATAGAATATTTCCTGCAATTATAGTCCACCAAAATGTAGCAGCGAAGCACGTTCCTTCGCACTACTCTCAATTCCAGCAGCTTCCAGGTAGATCAATAGTGCCCGCTTCCAGCGTTCCCGTCTCGTTCCTACTGTTGAAGGTTCACCCTCACAATCAAATTTCTCTAACGTGAGTTGAGAACTCATGTTATTAATAAATAACCTGGAACCATTATATAAAGGGTTTTACACTAATCTGCCCAGTTAAAATATTTGGCAATTTAATGACCAGTATGTACTTACATCCAAAGTACCACTACTGTTGAAACAAATTTTCTTTGATGGTTTGTCAATTTAATGACCAGTATGTACATCCAAAGTACCACTACTGTTGACCAAATTTTCTTTGATGGTTTGTCAATTTAATGACCAGTAGGTATATTCTCCTGCTGTTAGTCATTCTCTGATGACTTGTCAATTTAATGACCAGTAGGTATATTATACTGCTATTACCGTCATTCACTGATGACTTGTCAATTTAATGACCAGTAGATATATTCTACTGCTATTTGATTTACTAATCATGTAGCACAAATCAAATAACTAAACATGAGGTCCCAGTTTCGACGTTTCGACTCACGACCCAGGTCACGCAGTGTCACTGAGTTTCTCCATAAGGAACCTCCCTGGCGTCCGGTTAATGGTAACAGGCATGCTCAATGTAATTGGTGAAACGTGGTTGCATCACACATCTCTGATTACCCCCTTGGGGAACACAAGCATGATGTTATGTTGCAAAACAATACATTAACGAACCACTTTTTGTTTCAGCCTTCACAAAATTATTTATTTACAGTTAATAAGTCCAATGAAAGATTCTAATGTATTAATATTTTGAATATTTCTTTCCGAAATACAATTAATTATCTACCTGTAGGAGACTACCATTCCTTTTTTTTTTTTTTTTTTTTATAAAAATATAAAACTTACGGTTTTCTCCTCGTCGCCAATGTAAAATATGCACAATTATCTACACTAATAGTTGACTCGCCAACACGCCACCGCACAGGCCGACAGTTCGACAACGACTCCCCGCCCCACTACTCAGACCGGTATTAATAAACGTGCGACGTGCGCGCCCGAGGCAACGTCACAGTACAGTAATCGGTTTGTAGTGCGATGTAATGATATCTACATACACTACAGTAGGTACAAAAAGTTTGATATGAAAGAAGTAATTAAAATTAATCAAAGTACAGTATACGAAAATCATAGAAATTGATTAATGAATTATTATTATTATTATAAAATAATAAATATATTACTTCCCATATTTGAATCAGATTTTGTTAATAATGTCAAGGGTTTTAATTTTTTTTTGGGTTGAAAACCTAATTCTTCTTTTTAATCAGATGCTTAACAATAGTTTTTAAATCATTACACATTTTGTTTAGAATAGTTACAGCACGGATGACAACATTTGTGTCACTTATTTGATCTAGTCATTTTGTGATATTTTCTATATTTTTTTTTTTTTTTTTGTATAGACTCTTTTTCTTATTTACCGATTGTTTGTAAATGTGTGGACATTGTAGGCCTTATAGATTCCTAGATCCTTGGTAACTTTTTATTTCGTATTACGTTTCGTAGTAAGCAACGACTTATTGTCAGGCCTACGATGTCCTCCCATACTAATATTTCTGTTACAGCATTAGTACTAATGCTGTAACAGAAATATTGTAAAACCAAATGATTTTAAAAGAGTAACCATGGAGTTTCTTGCCGGTTCTTCTCCATAGGAAACGACCAACGCGAACCGAGCACCTTTTTGCCGACGTTTTATAAGTGCCCCTGTAGGCCTTTGTAAAATAAAAATATTTTGATTTGATTTGATTTGAATTCTTTTGTCCCGTCAAAATCAGTCCAGGCGTTTCGGAGGTTAGCCAGAATGAACAGACAGCCAGGTTTTTAAAGAAAAATATTTTATTGTTATACAACCCACGTACTCACGGTGACACATCAAACTATACATTTCTAGTATAGCATGGCCTCGCTTTGTATAGATTTTCCGTAAAATGAGAGATCCGAATAAACTGGTTTTGTATAATTTGACTAGCTGTCCCGCGCAACTTTGCCTGCATCACATTTTCCCCGTTTTCGCAACATTCTTCATTGCTGCTCCGCCCCTGTTAGTCGTAGCGTGGTGATATATAGCCTATAGCCTTCCTCAATAAATAGGCTAGCTAACATTGAAATAATTTTTCAAATCGGACCAGTAGTTTCTGAGATTAGCGTGTTCAAACAAACCTACTCTTCAGCTTTATAATATTGGTATATGCATTCAGCAAAAAGCTGTTTTTTTTTTAAATTACAAACAGACACTTTAATTTTGTTTGTTTGTATAAATGTCGTGTTCTTTATTTTGAGATTGTACGTAGAATTTTGTCGTGGGATCCAAGGTTAGAAATAATTAGCTGTCTAGCCTTTTCTGGGAGATGGCTGTTTGACATGACACCAAAGTCTGGTGAAGGTTACTGTGTAATCCAATATTTTGTTATTATTGAAAAATGTGCTTAGAAAAGCATTATATCGAAAACATTAAACATATTACCTATAAAGTCGGTCGAAAGCTGGGAATGATTCTGAAAAGTTACAAAGCACGATTAAACTCGATATTATGTATAATTAAACAAAAAAACAACAAGACTAGCGTATTTTTTCGCACGTGTAAGCCATATTTTGCGCTTTAAAAAACCGAACGCCCGTATTCCGGCGGCGTGTTTGTGTGGGGAGGCGTCTCTGAAAGCTCGCACTTAAGCGTTCTTATAAGCGCGTCAACGCTCCAAAGAGTTGCGCGTGTGGGAAAGCCCATACGCCTCCTACACACACTACATTCTTTAAAAAACCCAATCTGAAACCACCCTTAAAACCAATACAATCCACTTCAATTTAAATCATGAAAGGAATTCCGAGCCATATGCAGACGTTGCCTCATTAAAATTTACTTGTAATATAAAAAATCCTTCCAAAACCAAACACTGACCAATCCTAACAACACTTCCTTACACTTGATCCTCTCATATCAAGACCCTCTCGACTGCAAAAGTCCACTCCGCTTGAGGACCAGAAGACAGTTGGTTGAACTGAAGGTTACTCTTAGATTTGTGTATCCTTTCAGATATTCGGTAAAGAGCGAAATGTGTAAACGTTGCAATAGGAAGTTTAAAAAATTGTGAGATTTTATCTATACCAATATTAAAAAGCTCAAGAGTTTATTTGTTTCTTTGTTTGAACGCGGTAATCTCAGGAACTCCTGGTCCGATTAGAAAAATTCTTTCAGTGTTAGATAGCCCATTTATCGAGGAAGGCTAATATCATAAAAAAGCTATATCTCATCACGCTACGACCAATAAGAGCGGAGCACCAATGAAAAATGTTGCAAAAACGGGGAAAATATGACGCAGACGAAGTTGCGAGGGATGTCCCTAGTACAAGTTATAAATGTGGGCTGCTTTGCGTTTTGGCAACTTGCTTCAAGCAAACATTTGTTTTACAATCGGTCTTGATTTTGAGCTTCCTAATCTCAGTCACCAATGCCAAAAACATCTACTATGACCCTTAATGCCAATCCAATACACTTCAGTTCCAATCTTGAAAGACCGTTCCTTAAGCAGACTTCGTCATCTCATTAAAATTTTATTAGCAGCACACAGAAATAGATATCCTCGCAAAAGCAAACACTGACCAATCCAAACACCACTTCCATACACTGGTTCCTCTCATACCCTAGACCCTCGACTGCCAGTCCACTTCCCTTGAGCACCCTTCATCTGTCCGGCAACATGGAGAGGGTATAAGTGTCTCTTGTAAGCAAATAAAGGACAAACAGTACAATATGTGCGGTTTCTTTGGAATCTGTGGTTTATTATCATAGTGTGGCAGTTGTGTTTTATTGCTGGCTGGCTGGCGAAGGAGGGGGTGTGAGGGAAGAGGTGTAGCGTTTTATTTGGAAAGTCACTAGGATATAAGCGATTAACACACTACCACGGTTTTGTATGGTGTTTTGTAATAGCACCATCCCATATCTTCCCGTGGGTTTCGTAAGAGGCGGCTAAGGGATTTGCCAGAGAATGGGCAGCAGCGTTCTCTGTGCTTTTGTAACAACCGTACTGCGATCGCCAACAAGCCCGCCAAGCGTGGCGATTATGGCAAAACCCCCCAAAATGTCAATGTGGCGACACTTGGGGGAGGCCTATGTCCAGCAGTGGACGTCTTTTGGGCTGAAATGATGATGATGACAATTTTATAAAGATTTTAAGGGACTAGGTCCGAGTTTCCTGTCCAATTTAAAAATTTACTATATACTATATATTTTTATATGGGATGGTGCTATTGTTTACGTCCGACACCATCCAGAACTACAATAAAATTGTAAGATCTTCTATTTCTTAAAGCTTGGACCACCTACATTTCTGGAACGCGCAATTGACCTTCGCTAGTCAGGCCAATAAAAAGGGTTTTACGCCAGAACTTGGTGACACACAGTTTTTCTTCTTCATCTATTTGTTGAGAAAACGACTTAAATCTCGTCCAGACGTTTTTTTTTATAACAGTTGAATATCTGATGAAATCTGACGTCGAATCAAGGTCATTGGAAATATAAACTAGGTTAGAATTTTACTGAATGGCCGTATTTTGAAGAGATATTTAACTTTTTCGTGACTAAGTAATAACCAGAGGTCGGAATTAGGTAGAGTTATTTTTGTACTTGCATCGAAATGTTGATATTAATATGGGTCTTCCCTTGCGTGTGCGCTTTGGAATTTTGCAACTTCGGACATCCGATGTCGGATGGTGTAAATTGTGTAATAGTAAATAACTTTATTATTTAATAAATCACGAGATTTTTCTGCTCTTTAAAATGAATCTCGGGGTTTGAGGCATTTCCACTTCATTCTTTCTCTGAATAAAATCAGTCATCATCATCATTCATCATTTTAGCCGAAAGACGTCCACTGCTGGACATAGGCCTCCCCCAACGCCACATTGACATAAGGGGGGTTTTGCCATAATCGCCACGCTTGGCAGGCGGGTTGGCGATCGCAGTAAAGTTGTTACAAAAAAAAAAGAACAGAGGACGCTGCTGCCCATTCTCTGGCAAGTCCCTTAGTCGCCTCTTACGACACCCACGTGAAGATATGGGATGGTGCTATTCTTTACGTCCGACGCCATACAGAACTAAAATCAGTGTAAGTACACAAATAACTCTACCTAATTCCGACCTATAGTAATAACAACCGCTTGGATCTATCTTTAGGTTAAGTCGTACTTGCCTAGGTTGGTCGGTGGATAGGTGACCACCCGTTGCATACCGAATTTCCTCCGTGCCTTGGAAAGCACGTTAAGCCGTTGGTACCGGCTGTCATTTGTAGTTCCAAGACAGTCGTTAAAACTTAACATAAGTGGAAAAATGTTAGCGTTGTCATAATATAACATAGTTTTTAAGACGTTTTACTAACAAACATTACGGACCAATGTCTAAAATAAAACTCTGCACAACTTCTGGCCTACAAAAAAGCCTTTTTCCTGTCCTAAACAGCCGGTCCAATATTAGGCACAGTAGGAGTTATTAAATATTTTTAACAGTCCAATTTTACGGTATAACACATAAAATGTTCTTCGTCCGTCACAAAATTGCGTTTTCGCATAAATTCAGTTGTTTATTATCAACATAAAGTGGGATCGTTTCAATTGTATGATGTTTTATTGGTATACCTGTTGGTCGTCGTGACTTTGCTTGTGTTAAAGAGTTTAGTGAACTGCTGTCGGTACTTAAAAAGTACAAGGATTGATAGTTGTCGATGAGTTTGCTCCGGACGTGGTATCTCCGTTGAGGTATTAGTTTTTAACTTGTAGTGGCACTGCAAAAAGTACTAATGCACAAAAAGTATTCGTATTCATCATCATCATTTCAGCCCAAAAGACGTCCACTGCTGGCCATAGGCCTCCCCCAAGTTACATTGACATTTTGGGGGGTTTTGCCATAGTCGCCACGCTTGGCAGGTGGGTTGGCGATCGCAGTGCGGTTGTTACAACAACACAGAGAACGCTGCTGCTCATTCTCTGGCAAGTCCCTTAGTCGCCTCTTACGACACCCACGGGAAGATATGGGATAGTGCTATTCTTTGCGTCCGACACCATACAGAGCCAAAAAGCAAAAAAGAGCCAAAAAGTATTACAGCGACACAAATGAAAGTGTTACTTCAAAATTCTAAATCACGCTATTAAAGTTATCCATCATCATCATCAGCCTATAATGTTCCCACTGCTGGGACACAGGCCTCCTCTCTATGAGAGGGAGTGTTCTGTAATCCACCACGCGGGCCCAGTGCGAGTTGGTAGATGTCACATGTCTTCGAATTTATAGTTCTAGGACATGCCGGTTTCCTCACGATGTTTTTCTTCACCTTTTTTAAGGGCAGCAGTGATGAAATAATTTACACAAAGTAATGCGCCTGCCAGGGTTCGAACCCACGGCGTACTGCTCGTAAGTCGGGGCTGCCTCCAATGGGCCACTGCTGTCCTCCCAAAAGTTATACCCGACAACAACTGTCACCGGACACAACACCCGTCTGGTCGGAGGATCCTCCCTTTACTATGAGGGATGAAGAACATCACACCCTGCTCCTCATACCCTTACAAACTTTACAAAGTAGTGATCTACAGAGGCACATACGAAACACGATGTTTTCAGTTACTTCAATAATATCTCGTATAGAACAAATTAATGTTTCAGTAGCAAGGTTAATATCATGACTGAACAATTTAATAACGAAAATCACAAGGAGAAACGTAACCCAACTCATTCATCTAAAAAGAAGACACTTGCTGTTCCTAAAGTCAAAAACTACTTTGGTAGGCGCACAAGAAAGTATGTAGTACCGACGTTGGTGAATGAGCTACCCCCAAAATTGATATCGCATATCAAAAACACTACCTCTCACTGTGCCTATAGCTAACTTAGCATCTATGGACAATGGCAATTGTACATGGGTGTAAAAGGTGAAAATGTCCTTTTTTGCTGTAGGCTTTTAGGGGTGTGAGGAACAGGGTGTAAAGTTCCTTGATACTCCTAAGAAAAGGTAGGATCCTCCGGCCAGACAGGTGTTATGTCTGGCGGGCAACTGCCCGACAGTAGTTTTAGTCGGGTTTTTCTATAAAACTCTTAAGTCGATGTAAACTTTGCATGTGAGATGTAGGCAATTGATGTTAGTTCTTCCGTCGTGTCATAGATGACGCTGTAGTACTTTTTGTAGTAAGTTGCTTTTTGTTGGTCGCTACAGGCTTACTTTCTTTTTTGCTTTCTTTTTCTAATTTACAATATAATTCGAATTTTGTTAGTATTACAATATTGTGAAACGAGAACAGCTGCCGTCAAACTGTCTTGCAGTTTGGCAGACTTTTTGTATGTTATTGCTATACAGCTTTTGAATAAACAAATAAAAAAAATTGCATGCACGTAACAGACAGACAAATAAACACCCTTAAGAAAATAGCAAGCGATAAAATATAAATGTATTTAGGCTATATTTGAGCAGTTAAACACGGCTACTTGTACAATTGCCTATCAAGTGTCTTTACGACTATTTTACAATCATTTCTAATTGTTCCTATAACTGTCTGAAGCTGATCTAAGAATTATTGACGATTTTAAGGAAATTAATTGAAGTTTAAATTAATTACTACTTTTTTTTTAGGGTTCCGGTACCAAAAGGGTCAAACGGGACCCTATTACTAAGACTTAGCTGTCCGTCCGTCCGTCCGTCTGTCACCAGGCTGATGACCATAATAGTTGGCCAGTTGAAATTTCTACAGATTATGTATTTCTGTTGCCGCTATAACAACAAATACTAAAACAGAATAATATAAATATTGAAGGGGGCTCCCATCCAAAAAAGTGTTTTTTTTTTATATATGTATAATGGTACAAAACCCTTCCTGTGCGAGTCGGACTCGACCTTGGCCGATTATTTTTTATTTGCGATAGGTTTGCTCTTGACTCTAGTCTAGGTCACAGATGACAGAGACAATGTTGACGATGGTACGAGCTTACCCAGAAGAAGCCTGTTCACTCTAACTTTGAAGAGATTAGGGTTGTAAGCGTTCGGAAACAGACGTAGGCAGAGAGTTCCACTCCTTTGCTGTCCGCATTAAGAAAGACGTTTGAAAACGCTTAGTGCGAATTGGTGGATTAGCAATAAGGTAGGGATGGTAACTTGCAATGCTTCTGAATGTCTGATGGTCGTAGGGGGTCGGTTGGGATGAGGTCGTAGAGTTCTTGGACACTCTCACTACTGTTTTTGAAAGGCTGAGTGAACATCATAGAAGGTCGTCCAGATAATAGTACTTACTGTGTTAGGGTCAAAATCATCATCATCATTATTTTTCCCTTATCCCAATTCATTTGGGGTCGGTGCAGCATATTGTCTTCTTCTTCCGTATTTCTTCTGTATTACTCTTTATCTCACCAGGCGGTCAAAGTCAAACTATTTATTTCCATTAGGCCATTTGAGGCATTTCATACATTATTTACTATCATCATCTGTCTAGCCTTTTCCCAAACTATCTTGGGGTCGGTTTCCAGTCTAACCGGTTGCAGCTGAGTACTAGTATTTTACATGAAGCGACTGCCCAGCTGACCTCCAAAACCCAGTAACTGGGTAATGCGATACCCCTTAGTAAGACTGGATGTCAGACTTTTTGCTTCTGACTACTCGTAACGACTGTCAAAGATCTACAAAATAATGACAGCCGGGGCAACGGCTTAACGTGCTTTTCGAGGCACGGAGGAAACTCGGTAAGTAAATATGGTCACCCATCCATGGACCAATTTCGGCAAGCACGTCTTAACCTTAAAGATCGACCCGTGTGGCTCTTATTATTTAGACACGACCTCCTCTACATTAGTTACTATATAAACCTAAATAATAATACAAATATGTACATACAAGGTGTAAACAGACCCTCCACGAAGCCATCAACCAAGCATTCTATACATCAAACAAAGTAAGTAACCGTACGCAAAAATTATTGCTGGGAAACGACTTTTTTTTGGGTTAAAATTCACGTTGGTGGTAAAACTCAATGTAACGCACTCAAGACATTGTGCTTATAGATGCATGGAATAGTAAACGGGCTATGTAGGTATTTAAAGTGAAGTTTTAACCTTAAAAACTAGAATTTAAAAAAAATACTTGTGAAATATTTGGAACTTTGATCTCCAATATCTCAGTAACTAGAAGGTTCCCAGGTATGGTCCAAAACAAAAAAATGATCCCAATGATGAGGTGAACAAGTGCCTTTCGGCTTCTTTAAAGGTCTATTTATACCCTTTATATCAAAAGAAGAAAATAATTTAGGGCGACATAAAGAACGTTCGCATCGCTGTCTACAGGAAAAGTGCCCAGAAGGCTCGCAGCATTATCAGATTGGATCATTTTCTTTGTCAGACGCTTTGGCATATACAGGATTTTTTCAAAGAAAATTACGACTCAATACACAAATTACGACACAATACAACTCTACAAACTATAAGTACCTACCAACTACAACCATAATATTATAGTATTATTTTGTGAAAATAATACTATAATAAAAAACTATAATAAATAACTTAATAAAACATATAATTGTTATGTTTATTTCTCAATGTGTTAGAGTGATGTAGGCAGAATAAAACAGAACTGTTCAATTCAACCATTTGTGTACTTAATAATGCCCATAATTAGTGTTACAAATATGCGTAAGGTTACCTAGATGAGCCACCACACCACCCCTTCACTACACCTCCCCTTTTAAAAAAAATGTTCTTTCTAAATATCTTCGTCTTCACAAACTTCTATCAGTATAAATCTTCGTGATTTTTTTTCAACTTCAGACATTTTCGCTTTGCTCGTTAGTTGCAATGTATTAGAGTGATGTAGGCTGAATAAAAGAGAACTGTGAATTTAATGATTCGTATAATAATGCCCATAATTAGTGTGTGCAGTTACAAATATAAGGTTAAGTGAGCTGCACACTACATTATCACAAATGTTATGGTGAACAGCAAGTAGATACCTACTTAATCTTATATACTAGTACATAACCTGTAAATCCCTCGTGTACGGATTTACTTTTAAAAGACTAGCTCTCAATTCTACGCATCATCCACAGCCTGGGCTGGGTATAGGCCTCTCCATTATTTTGCTAAGAAGTATTTACTAAACCATAATTTTAATAAAATTTGCAAGAAACAGAAGGAACTATGGTAACAACTACAAAAGCCCTAAAACCTCTTGAAAATAAACCACTAAAAGAACATAATTAAGCTTAAAGCAAAATCAGCCTTCATCGTTCCACCGCTGGGAAACAGGTGAACAAAGTAAAATAAACTATTAAGAACATAGTTGAATAAAATTAGAACAAGGCCATCTGACGACTTTTGTCTGTACTTTTTACTCAGGTACATTTACAACGTACCAAGTGTGTTGTTAGTACTGTTTCATGGTACTAGATGGCGCTGCGTTTAGAAAAGATTTCAGGTTTTATTGATTGAACAATTCAAACTTTCCGTGAAATTCGAATATCAAATTATTTCCCGACAAAAAGTAATTTATTCTTGTAAATGGTTAAATCTTAAACCTTCAACTTTACTTTAATTTTAATAATACGTTCATCTGATACTAGATGGAGTTGTCTTCAAATTATAATATGTTGAGTTGAGCCCACAAAACACATTTTTTTTTAAATTTAATTCACAAAACTGATGTATAATCACAAATGCAATAAAAAAGTTACAAAACAATATTAATGATTGACATCTACTGGATGTGAATCTAGCATGCATATTATCAGTAAAACATTAAAAAAATAAAACTACAGTTAAACAAAACTTACAAATTGTGAACTTTTCCAAAATTAATGAAAAAGTTTTGGAAAAGACAAATTAAATATAACAAAAATTACAAAAAAGAAATTGGAAATTGAGAGCACAATTTACTTTCAGAGTCCAGAGTAAGTAAAAAATCCTTGGTAAATGCCTCAGGTAGACACACACAATCACATCACAGAGATCTTGCCAGTGATGTAAATAGGACATCTTTCAAGTCGATAGGTAATTTTAAGACCAACGGAAGCACAAACGTGAGTCCTACTTACTAGAAAATATGAGTGTTTAAGGGTTATCAAAAAAAATGTTGTTTAGAATATAGTAAAACTAAATCTTGGATGAAAGTTAGGTAGTGACCACACTAGCGATGCGGCTTGAGCCGATCATGTCTTATCGTCTGTCGCAATTAGTCCGGCGCGTTGTGAAGTCATATCTTCAGAACCGTAACGAAGCCAATTGATGTCTTTTTCAATGATGAAAAATGTATGGTTAGCAAGCTCTTTCTCAGAAGCTAAAACCGATTCCACGTCTATAAGAAGGTAAGGTTACTCCTCTATGTTTCTTTTTATTTGAGAGCCCGTCACTCCATTCAATTCAATTCAATTCTTTATTGCATACCACATGTGTTTTAAATAGTAGCTATTCCCTGACCACTGCAACTCCTTAGAGGCAGAATCAACAGTAGTGACCACCAGAAAAGCGCGAACGTGGTATACCTCTTTACCATGTCTCCAAACCCGCTTCTCATAGTTGTACCCCTCTCCCTCTCTCCTACTACACTCCCATGTGACAGAAAGAGAAGGAGCACTGCCGCACGAGGGCCAATCAAGCTCGCGTCCGCCGATGATTTAGCAGAAACGATTAGTCAAAAACTCTCGTCATAACCGTCAACTGTAACAAGCGCCCGCAACATTTTAGGCTTTTTTCGCGCCACGACATCATTTCTAATACAAAAACGTGGCGGCCGGCACAAGAGGGATGTTAAGGGAAGCAGGAAGAAATCACCCGATCACGAACTGGACAAAAACTCGCGCACTCCAGTCAGCCATCGTTTCAGAAGATCACCTACCAGCTTCCAAGTAAATCCTTTTTCCTTAAATAACCTGCGTGTCGACAACATTTTCTCAGATAGATTGTTTCCCCTCAAAATTACACAACGCTACTTGGTCCTCCGTCAGTCGCTCCCGCTTAAGCTTGTGCGTTCACAAGCAAAAGCGATGCTATGAAACTCGATAAAGCTAAAGAGAAACCGAAATTAATCAGACTCCTCTGTCTGTCGATTGAAACATCAACTGATTGAATTAGCAATCTCATTCAACAAATTCTTATCTCAATTCACAAAAACCCAGCACCCAATTTACCCGCGTCTACCTTTGAAATTCCCGTTACCGTCATCGCATTGCACACTACTACAACGAGAGCCCACAATGCCTCTTTATTTCCAGTATCTCACAGAGAAGTCGTGCATACGGCCGCGCAGATAACAAGCGACCAATATGGATGCCGTAATGAGCAGCCGGAGTCCTTATGTGGACGTGCTGTGGGAATATAGATGGGGTGGACAGTAGGATGGGTTGGTGAATTGTTTTAGGTAAATGGTATCATATACTTAAAGATAGAAGCACCATTAAATTAGCAGTTTTGTAAAACGGTTATGCTTTATTTTTGGTGTACAAGAATAGAGAGCAGCGGTGGCCCAGTGGTGACAGCCCCAACTTACGAACAGTAAGCCGTGGGTTCGAACTCAGGCAGGCGCATTACTTTGTGTAATTTATTACATCACTCTCAAAAACGGTAAAGGAAAACATCGTGAGGAAATTGGCATGTCCTAGAACTACAAATTCGAAGACATGTGACATCTACCAAACCGCACGGGGCCCGCACGGTGGATTACAGCCCACTCCCCCTCATGGAGAGGAGGCCTATGTCCCAGCAGTGGGAACATTAAAGGCTGATGATGATGTACAATAAAGTACTTAATAAGGTTAAGCTTTATAAAAAATATTTTGGTATAAAAATAAAGTAACCTATTCGATCATATTAATTTCAGAAGCTGATAAGAAACCATGACAAAAGTTGTCATAGCATCATCAAAACGTCACGCATGTAATGCCCTAAGGGTTATGCAGAGCTGTACCTAGCTGTACCTGTAATAGGATGCGAGCCAATTGCCATCACCGGGGCTTTATTTGAACTTCCGCCCTCGTATTGAAATGTCATAACGCACTCCAACACATTGCAAACACAATTAAAATAACTCTGCAATGGATAAAAGGGCACAGTAACTTTCTGGGTAATGAAGCATCAGATGAACTGGCAAAAAGGGGAGCGGAGAAAGCAGTATAATGTCCAGAACCACTGCTGCCCATACCCCAAGCCCAAATAAAATCATGGCTGCGTAAGATAACCGAGCAAACACACCAAATGGAATGGAGATACAGAATAACCTGCAGGCAAACAAAGTGTGCAGTTCCGGAAGCATCAAAGAGACTTGCCCGCAGCATCACCAGACTGAAACGGGACAAAATTCGCAAGATTATAGATATCATAACCGGCCACTGTCCCCCAAACAAATACCTATTTACCATATGTGTGACAGAGAGCCCTCTGTGCAGAGGATGCATGGAGGCAGATGAAACACCACAGCACGTGCTCATGGAGTGCAGAAGCTTGGCAGATCAACGGGCACGGACTCTTCAATCGCCGGCATCGCTCCTGCTTTCTGGAAGGACCTGGGATGGTTGGAGTAACAAAAAGATTTTCAGACGTACAATGGCCCAATAAACAGGTTAAATGCCGAAACAGTCCAGCTTTCCTAACCTAACCTAACCTAGAACAATAGGAAGCGTAGTGATGCTTCTTCACCTTTGCACTACGATCCAAAATAGAACTTAATGGTTGACCTATTGTACACAACTTGCCAGGGCCACCCCTTGTCGTTTTACTTTACTCTATGAATGTTAAATTTCGCAGTACCTGGCCGAGCGAGCTCAGCTGCCCGGGTGAAAATACAGAAAACGTACTTTCCCAAATATAAGATCTACATCAGTTAAGTGCCTGAATTGCAACGTTCATCGAAATCGTTAGTGCCGTTTTCGAAAAAGTGTTTTGATAGTAGGTATATGACATAGGATAGGTTCTTATAAGTATAAATTCATTTTCCATAAACTAAAATAAATGTACCAAGTTTGACATATCGACGCCAATTTTCTTGACAGCAACGCCACCTTCAACTGCACACTTGAACTGCTGGCCTACCATGACGTCTTAAAGCAGTATTGTTTTACTCTTATTCCAGTGTGGAAAAGAGTCGGAGCTATACAGGATGTCTAGCGCCATCTCTTTCCCACACTGGAAAAGGAATAAAACAATTAGGCTTTCTGGTCATACTTTACGTTTTGAACCGATGATACTCGTACAAATAAAAATGACGCATGTGACGGAAACTTCACGGGCACTCTGATATTTTTATTTCAAACTGGAAAACAGCCAAGCTGCTGGGTGTCAGAAATAGTACCATTTTGCCATAAAGAATTCTAGTAGGTAGATAGGTAGTACAGAATTCTCCAAAACTAAAAACAACCACAGCGACAAGATAAAATACTTCAAGCAACAAAAGTTTTTAATGCTCACATTAGTATTCAAATAGGGGTTGTTTTTCCGTTTGTTTCAACGAAGTTCTGCGTTGCATTCTCACATTGGGCACGATAGACTTGCGAACTACTTGTAAAGTATTTAAAGTTCTTGTGCGCAGTTGGGTGATTGGGTAAACCTTGGCGATGGGAAAATGCTCCCAGTTGATGGCAAATCCAGGCCATCATCATCAGACCTCCACAACTCGGTAAGTACTGGTTAATATGAGACCCCTTGCTAAGACCACTGTCAGACTTTCGGGCCACTGACTACCTGTAACGACTGTCAAAGTTCTACAAATGACAGCCGAGCCCGGGTGTGTAGATTGAGTGCTCCTTTTTAAAAGTTTTTTTATATTTTTACGAAATCAAGAAAGAATTTAAGAAATCATTGTGAACACTTCATGGTGTTGATAAAAAAAATTGTGACATCAATTGGGAGGAAGTCTTGGTCAATTAACAAGAACACTCAATCTGCTAACCTAAGAAAATCTGAAACTTGTGTCTCTCGAAATATACGAGATATTTATTTAATATGTTAGTGGGATAATTGTATTGCATTTGTGAAAACCGTTCACAAATATTCAAGTGATAGCTTTCCGAGGCACGTATAAGAAAATCGGTATGTCATGGGTGGTCACCTATCGACCGGCCAACCTAGGCAAGCACGGGTTGACTTGAAGATAGTTTAGAGCTCCTCTAACTCCCGCTCCCCCCCTAGTCTCCTCTCTCCCCCTACCCCAGCCAGGTGCTAGTAAAAGGCCATCAAAATATCTGTCGTCATTTCAACCTTTTTCTATCGAAGAAGTCCACAGTCTCAGTGCTCTCAAGCTAGTTAATCAGGAGCTTAGTCCACACGAAGTGCTGAACAAAAATATAAGTACATAAAACTTGATAATGACTGTTACTTGTGTCTTATATATTACGAAGAACTACTACTTACTGCACTTCTACGATAAAACAAGTAGGTATAATAAGGCTATTTAAGTTAAAGTTCTGTATAGTGTCGGACGTAATGAATAGCACCATCCCATATCTTCCCGTGGGTGTCGTAAGAGCCGACTAAGGGACTTTCCAGAGAATGGGTAGCAGCGTTCTGTGTGCTTTTGAAACAACTGTACTGCGATCGCCAACCCGCCTGTCAAGAGTGGCGATTATGGCAAAACCCCCCCTTATGTCAATGTGGCGACACTTGGAGGAGGCCTATGTCCAGCAGTGGACATCTTTCGGCTGAAATGATGATGATGATGAATTTGAAGTTGGTTATTAACAGCATTCATACTTTTGGGCGACTACCTCGTTGGACGAGTGGTCGAAAACGGGACTGATAAGCGTGAGGTCTTGGGTTCGATTCCCGATTCGACCAAAGCGTTATTGGATTTTTCCGTCAGGAATTTTCTCAGTAGCAGCCACGGAGTCTAGATTTGTGCCTGATCGATGGCAATAGGCACGCCCCCCATTAAATGGGACTTAAACATAACTGGCGAAATGTGGGTGTAAGTACTATCAGGTATTACCTACCTCTGTCTATCCCTTCGGGGATTACAGGCTTGGTGTTAAGTTGATAACTTAGGGAGCAGTGGTGGCTCAGTGAAAATGTAGCGGTCTTACAAAAACTACTAAACTCGGTTTAAAAACAGAGTGTAAGAGCATTACCTTTCCTCTCAATTGTGATTTATACAAGGTGTTGTTTTGCAACCTCGTCAAATTCTAGGAGAAAACTATGCTAATGATTCTCGACCCGAATCAATAATAAAATGAGTAGGTAATTTTCTTTTTTTTATTTATTTACTGAAATCGGTAACTGTGAACCACCTGTGTTTTGAACACGGGCCGTCTGATTCCCGCCTTATAACGTCGCTTACACACAAACAAAAAACCTCAAACGTTTTTTCGATAATTTTATAATCCCTAAACCAACAAAAAAACGCAGTGTTTTTTAATAATTTACTAGGTACCGTAATTTATATTGATTATTTATGTCTTTTGTGACAACATCCTGAATTTTGACGAGGATGCAAAACAACACCTTGTTTAGATGTTTATATATATTTTTATTTATTTGTATATCTTCATCATCATCATTTCAGCCAAAAGACGTCCACTGCTGGACATAGGCCTCCCCCAAGAAGGGCGGGTTTTGCCATCATCGCGTCGCTTGGCAGGCGGGTTGGCGATCGTAGTACGGTTGTCACAAAAGCACAGAGAATACTGCTGCCCATTCTTTGGCAAGTCCCTTAGTCGCCTTTTACGACATCCACGGGAAGCTAAGGGATGGTGCTATTCTTTACGTCCGACACCATAGAGACGAATTGTATATCTTAGCATTATGTATTTATATTTAGGTAATAGTATAGGTTAAGTTAGGTAAGGCACAATAACACATTTTTCTCTTCCTTCTCTCACAAACTATCGTCTACATTTATTTTTCATTTTTCCTTTCGCAGGTCTGCTGGCAGAAATTTCATATCAAATAAGCATTACCTTTGTTGTGTGTTTCCTGTGTTGTCTACTGTGTACATAAATAGTAAAATAAATATGTAGGATCCGGTCATTATTACGGACAGAAAATGAATCGGCAAGCGCGCCAAAGGTAGCATCACGCGACCTACTTACCAGTCTACCCACACCTAAGCGCGCTTCTACAGAGTCGTGATGTTTCGAACTCGCTGTGAGGCGGACAGTCTGTGTCTGACCGCGGCGGAGTCAAGACGTCCCGAAACTGTTCCCCGATTCATGGTGCCTATTGTTATTGTGTTGGATTGTAATTTCAAGTAATTTGTGAGTAGTAAGTGAGTTCGACAAAAGCAGTGTACCTCGTGTAGTGTGTGTTTTCATAGCACGGAACCCATGTTCTGCCCACATGATGACCGTGTGTAACGAGATAAATCAAGACAACTGCGACAAATAAATAAAAATGATCACTACAGCAACATAGTAAAAAAAGGACGACAGCGCCATCTATGACCCAAATGAAGGACTAACATCAAATTCCTAAATGGCAATATTAAAAATCTCCGGGACTTAAGAGCTTTTACGTCTTACGACAATTCATACAAACTTTCAAGTCCTTATTTCCGAAATGACTGAACCGATTTAAATGAATCTTCATACGTATAAGCAGGATATATAGGTAGGTCTAAAAAGTTACTGAAACATTTGTGGTGGAGGGATCCATCGTGAGAAATCCTGCAAGTAATAATTTTTGGCTTGGTTAGCTAGCTAGTTTGTTAGCTAAAAACTAGAAGACGTTTGACATTTACCAACACGCACTGGGCCCGCGTAGATGGATATAAAAGATGCCCATGTGCGATAAAAGAGGCCTGTAGGGCCCCAAGCCTCCTCAGCATTTAATACTCTCAATTTTCAGGCGTATACGCTTATGCAGCTTAAGCTTGAGAGCAGCGGTGGCCCAGTGTTGGCAGCCCCGACTTACTGCTGCCTGGGTTCGAACTTCGAACCCAGGCATTACTTTGTGTAATTTATTTCATCACCACTGCCATCAAAAACGGTGAAGGCAAAAAATCGTGAGGAAACCGGCATGTCCTAGAACTAAAAATTCGAAGACATGTGACATCTACCAACCCACACTGGGCCCGCGTGGTGGATTAGAGCCCGTTCTCTGTCATAGAGAGGAGGCCTGTGTCCCCGCAGTGGGAACATTATAGGCTGATGATGATGATGATGATATTATGCTTATGCTATTGTATATGGTGGCATTTGTGCTCGCATGATCATCATCATCCGCTTTGCTTTTCTTAACCACATTGAGGTTGGCTTCCAGTACCTATAACCAGATGCAGCAAATACTCAGTATCCATCCATTATGGATTATGCAGCTTAAGAATGAAGCGCCTGCGGCAATCTTCACTTTTCAATTCCCAAATCATCAACACACTAACAAACAAATGACTGCAAATTTCAACATCATCATCTGCCTAGTATATTGCGGTCGGCTTCTAATCTATCCAGATTCACCTTAATGCCAGTATTTTACAAGGAGCGACTGCCTATCTGACCTCCACAACCCAGTAACTGCGTAACACGATACTCCTTGGTAAGACTGGTTTTCAGACTATTGGGCTCCCGCCTGACCCGTTTCAATTGCGAATTGCCGTGCTGTGACAGCCGGGACCGGCTTAACGTGCTTGCATATGCGGTTTTAATCGTGTATAGTTTTATCACTTCGAATTTCAGTTTACTGTCCTTAAACATACCGTCCTTTCTCAAAAGTTTTGGGTTTTTACGTTTCCAGAGAACTCGCAAAATAGTCCCATAAAAGTGTAAATGGGTCGCGCAGATTATTTAGAAAGGTCCGTTTACATGTAGCTGGTAGAAGAGAAAGTTTGAGAAAAAACGTTATTTTATTTTGTGCAGATGTAACCAGAAAACGCTGGGCACCCACAGATATAGATATACCTAAATAACGCTAGAGCACCTACTTCGCGTGCCTGGCTTAAGCATTTTATGCTTAACGTAACTACTGTCACAGCTAATTTGTTTAAAACAACAACTTTACAACTCAAGAACTTCGTTCTAGACATTTACGAACAAAAGCGTAGTTTATTTTGTATACTAACTATATTTAGTTCGTATACAAAAATAAAGTACGTAATTTCTATTTAAATTCAAAACTGTTCCTTAGTCCAGAAAAAATTGGGGTTTTACCGCAGAATGAGAGATAGTCAGCTATAAACATGTTTTGACATTTATTTTGACATTCTACAAACAAATAAAACCTAAAAGAAAAAAGAAAGAAAAAATATGTCTTTCTTTCTTTCTTCTTTCTTTTCGTTCAAACCTACTTATCGTAGGGTGTCCGCGTCTACAGATATTCCAGGGTCAAACGTCAAAAAATCGTTTTTTTACACATTTATTGCAAATATCTCATTTCCTATGGGTTTTATGCTATTTATATTTACATAAATGTTGTAGAAGATTAAATTTTCTACAACCTTTTTTAATAAATTTTTTTTTGCCTTGAACCATTTTCGAGATAGAGGGCGCGCAGTGTTTAACTATTTACAGTATCATTTTGCAAGAATGGTTGTGGTTCGCGATGTGGATGTAGGAAAGCAGGGTTGCAGTTCTCTTTAGCTTGCGGCCAGTGTGATGGGCAAGCTTGTCTTAATGCTTCACCATATCAGAGTGATTTCAATGATATCATGTAATTTTCCAAGATTGTCTAATTTGACTAATTTTCCTGAACTACCTACGTAACTCCAAAAAATACCTACGCTGGTAGCCGTTCAAAAAGAGCGAATATAATAACATTAGCTATCTGGAATTTTCAATTTTTATCCCAACTCAAAAACTAACGATCTAAGCACAAAAAAGCAAAATTAATCTTCACATAACCTACAGCCTCTCCTAAATCCCAAATCTAGACTACACAAAGAACACCCATCGATATTAAACTGTCCGACCCAAATTCCATATAAGCCGAACTTTATACTCTTTTATTTTGCTGCCCGTCCCGGATTGCGAAACACCTTGGTTTAAGACTCAAAAGGCAATATTTTTTGTTTGGCATGAATTATTGGTTCAAGTTTTTATGGATATCTGTATCTTCACGTTTTGTTTGGTTTCTAGGTTAAAGCTTTATCTACAAACTAGCTGACCGGCGCAGCTTCGTCTGCGTCACATTCGCCCCGTTTTTGCAACAATCTTCATTGATGCTCTTTTTATATCATTATATTGGTCGTAGCGTGATGTACTACAAGGTGTTGTTTTGCAACCTCCACAAAATAAACCCCTTAACGTGGTTTAGGGATTATGAAATTATTTTTCATCCCACCATCTCGGAAAGAGTATTTTTATTAAACCTTTTTACTGCTACCTCTATGGTGCCGAATATATCATACAACTTTTTTTTAATTTGTTAAAAACTCAGACTCGGAACCCCCTCGCTAACGGTCAGGATTCTAATTTTGAATCACTCGCTGCGCTCGTGATTCAATTTTAGAATCCTTCGCTTGCTCGGTCATCAAAATTGAACACGCGGTTAAAAAGCAACTTTGCACTCTTGTATAACAAATAACTATTATAAACGTTTGAGATTGTTTGTATGTGTGAAAGCGCGGTTATTGGGCGAAGATCAGACGGACTGCGTTTAAAACACAAGTGGTTCACACATACCGATTTTGAAATTACCCATATTATTATTGATCCCTTTTTGATAATCGGGGTATCAAAAACGAAGACAGAACCAAAGATTTCTTTTTTTCCAGTAGTTCTCAAGATTAGGGCGTTCAACCATACAAACTCTTCAGCTTTATAATATCAGTAAAGAGTCCAGTAGAACCATAGCTTCTAGAGTTTAGAAACATACAACTCACTTAAATTTGATCTAAGTAGGTGACTATAAGTCACTCCCTGATCTAGTGCTCACAAGCGCTAGTAACACGAAGCATCGATAGCCCAGTGGTGTGAACGTCAGGCTGCTAAATACAAGGACGGTCTCGAGTTCGATTTCATGAGCGTATTGTATTTATTATCACTTGATTCAGTGAAGGAAAACATCGTGAGGAAACAGGCATGCCTTTTTTTTTTTTTTTTTTTTCGGATGGGAAATCATCATATGACTTCTTCTCCCTTTGTGTTCCAGGGCCACGGCATCTCTTTCGAACAGTCCCGCAGCCCTGGCAGGAGGATGGCTCGCCCCTCAATAGAGCATAATCATGGGACTTAAACTTAACTGGCGAAATGTGGGTTTACATACTATTAGGTACATCTCAGCATATTCTTTCGGGCCTCGGGGAAGACCAGCGTGTTGTTATATTATGTGAGTCATCACCATCATCAGCCTACAGCAGTCCACTGCTGGATACAGGCCTCTACAATCGCAAGCCATTTAGCTGAATTCTCGGCTACTCTCATCTGGTTGCGACGAGCCACCCTGCGAAGATTATCGATACACCGAGCCTGAAGCTTCTGCCTCGAATCTTGCGGGCAGCGGTGCGGCGGCGGCGGCGGCGGGGGCGCGGGAGCGGCTGGATCTAATGCGTAAAATCAAATGGACCGGCCCTCGAAAACAGCGGCGCGGCTGCGGGCAACGAGCGGTGCACTCAAGTCAAGCGGTGACCGCCCGCCCCACTGCCCGCAAGATTCGAGGCAGAGTCCATACGGCATCCCACCGCGACGCTATTCACATAGCGTCGCAATGGGATAGGGTAGGTATTTATTATTTTATAACCGAAGAAATATTTCTGAGTTCAGAATGATGTACTCACTACGTGTTACCGTGTTTCGGCGCGTTTCCACTAAGTCGTGACGATTAATTTATCGTTGGACGACTGTCGTCTCTAGCTGTTCCCATGTCAAGTATATACCCATTGACTTGACAATCTGTCGTCGCTGGAAAAATAGTCGTGGACGTCAGTTAATCGTGTCGTCCTATATGTGAACACCTCCATTTAAATACGCAAGCCATGATGCTTTAGACGACACGATAATCTGTCGTCACGACATAGTGGGTACGTGCCCTTTTAGTGTCGGTGGCCATTCCACTTTGTAAAATACTTGAATGAATAAAACTTAATGCAGAAAACTGAATGCCCTTTTATGAAGATTTTTTGTCTCTTGTCACAAAGAATTACGTTTCCACAAAAATGACACTGACCCTGAACTATGGTATGGGAGGTATTTTTTAGAAGATCTAATACGAATTAACATAGTTATGCCATTGTGTTCGCAGTTTGCAAAGAAAGACATTCCTTGACCCAGATTTTTGTTTATAAGTTCCGCGAAAAAGTCTTAACCCAAATACTTATCCGTTGAAGAAATAAAGTTTGTCGCCAGGCTACACGTTTATTATTGACCTTGAAATCGTCTGATCCCTTATCGGATTGCTGCCCGAACGGACTAAGCGAGTGAGGTAAGAAGGTCAGCGAAGTGATAGACCTCGCAGGAGATGGCGGGACGAGCTGGACAGAACGAACGGCCAGTGGTCCACAATGGCCCAGGATCAAAAGATTTGGAAGTCACGGGAAAAGGCCTTTGCCCAGCATTGGGCTGACACAGGCTAACAGTCACAGTTTCTGTTAATTCATTAATTGAATCCGGAACGAGGGGATCCGACAAAGAACAAACGTTGTCGACATAGCTCACAGAATAAATATGCTGAAGTGGCAACAGGATGAGGGTTGCCGGGAATCGAGTTAAGTGACGTGCGATTGGAGAGAACTATCTCCGGCAGTGGACTGCTGATGATGATGATGATCAGTTAATTCATATGATGTACATTTTAATCTTATTTATTCTAGTCACCATCAAGATTGATCACGGTACCGAAATGTGGTAAGGAGGATATTATTTTGCGTGGGGAAGAGGCAACAACCAACTCTCACCATAGTGACAATCTGATTTAATGAGTGTCCATGGAGTTTCTTGCCCATGCTTTGCTTCTCCATAGAGTCTACGCATTGGAATGGACAAATACAGTACTTTCACAGTTATTATTCCTTGTGGCTGAGACTGTAGTTTTATTTTATTCTTGTCTTTGTTTCGACAGTTTGAAAGTGCCTGTAACTGGCCAATTAGAAATAAATGCTTTGATTTTGATACTCACAAATAAATCTACCTTGCCTACAACCTACTAATAATACCATAGTACCATAGTAAACTGAAAATAAGTTGCCATTTTAACTGCATACTCATGAATGAAGAACCAATAATATCCCGTTCGGTTAATCTAGATCTAAGTGATGTGTCAACGGCACGCTATCTGTCTGAATTGTGGAATTGTACGTACTTTCGTATATTTTTTGAGAGATGAATGATTTGTTTATCTCATTCATCTTTCTTAAATGGTCAGGCAGGTGTTTGGCTATAAAACTCGAATATCGTCAGTTATTTATCGTTCCTCTTGAGAGACTATTGTTTATCCTATCAATAGGGCCATTAATTTGTTACTTCAAGGGGTCCGAGAGGGCCGATGCCTGCCAGGGCTGCGGGAATGTTCAAGAGAGATACCGTGGCCCTGGAACACAAAGGGCTAAGATGGAACATGCATGGGTTTTAGTCATTACAAGTCTGACACTCGCTCCGCCCAGAGCAGGAGGGGGTCATTTGATGATTCCCCAGCCGCAATAAGAAATTAAAAAAAAAGACCCACTGAGAGTTGCTAAACAGCAGAACCCAGCAATCACACTTTAAAAACTTAGCTAATTGAAGTAGCCTCTGTTTTCTCACAATATTTTATTTCTAGTGTAGTAGCATTTTCTGAGAAGATTTACTATGGTAATATATATATTTTTTACACCTGAATGTAGAGATTTGAACAAATAGAAAGAATACCAACTTTTTTTAAAAAAAGCTGATATTTTGACGGGTGAATTTTCGATTGAAAATGAGGTCGCTTTTTTGATTATTAAGTCAAAATAAGGTGAAAAAATAAATATTTCAAATCAAATAAATTACAGTGTGTTTGGGACACAAAAAGGTAAGTTTTCACCAAATTTAGTGAAAATAAAAAAAATATAGTAGAAGATAAAAATCATCTCTGTATGGTGTCGGACGTTAAGAATAGCACCATGCACCATCCCATATCTTCCCGTGGGTGCCATAAGAGGCGACTAAGGGACTTGCCAGAGAATGTGCAGCAGCGTTTTCTGTGCTTTTGTAACAACCGTACTGCGATCGCCAACCCGCCTGCCAAGCGTGGCGATTATGGGGGAGGCCTATGTCCAGCAGTGGACGTCTTTTGGGCTGAAATTATGATGATGATGACAAAAGTTATAGATCTTTTTATTACCTACAACTTTGCCATTTGTTTTTTTTCCATAGGACTTGTAGTTTTGCCGGAAATCGAGATAAACCGTTTTTTACCCTTAAAACCTCCCCCCCTTCCCCTTCCCGACCACAGATCGCCCGTAAATTATTTTCCTTTTTAGGGTTCCGTACCCAAAGGGTCAAACGGGACCCTATCACTGAGACTGCGCTGTCCGTCCATCCGTCCGTCCGTCCGTCCGTCTGTCTGTCTGTCACCAGGCTGTAATATTTAAGGGGGGCTCCCATACAAAAAAGTTATTTTTTTGTTTGTTTTTATAAATAATGGTACGGAACCCTTCGTGCGCGAGTCTGACTCGCACTTGTCCGGTTTTTTTTTAATAATATGCTCCTCCTTTTCCAATGGGTTTCATCCTACTATTATTTTTTTCCCTTTTTATTATATTTAAAGGCTTCTTCTACCCTGGTCTAGTAAGAGATGATAGTAATACAAGGTGTTGTTTTGCATCCTCGTCAGAATTCAGGAGATTGTCACAAAAGACATTAATAATCAATTTAATTTACGCTCCTTATTTAAATATTAAAAACACTGCTTTTTTTTGTTTTTGTCAGTATTTCAGAATAACCTCTTTAACGTGGCTTAGGAAATTAGAGATTATCGAATAAACGTTTGAGATTGTCTGTATGTGTGAAAGCGCGGTTATAAGGCGAGGATCAGACGTGTCGTATTTAAAACACGGGTGGTTCACACTTACCGGTTGTCGTTAATAAGACAAAATATGATTCGGGTCGAGAATCATTAGCATAGTTACCTCCTTGAATTTGACGAGGATTTAAAACAACAGCTTGTTAAATGATATTATAGTGACATTCACTGCACTAGTTCTTAGCTACGATTCCGGGTCAGAAAAAGTGTTATTGGGATTTTCCATCAGGAATTTCTCAGTAGCAGCCACGGAATCTGGATTTGTGCCTGGTAGATGGGAATAGGCTCGCCCCCAATTACATGAGACTTGGCCATAACTGGGGAAATGTACCCACATATAAGATACACCTTCTCTCATAGAGAGGAGGCCTGTATCCCAGTGGGAACATTATAGGCTGGTGATGATGATGATGATAAGATACACCTCTGCCCAACCCTTCGGAATTACAGGCGTGATGGTATGTATGTTTATTATGGTGATATTATGTCTTCTAAGCAATAAAATGTATATTGCTGCTTTTTAAAGACCACTTTTCCTTAACTATGAATCAGCATTACAATTTCCACTTCCCTACCTAGAACTATTAAACAGTTACACCAAGAGACCTAACAAATCCTATCAGAAACATGATCCTCCGCCATCTTTATCTAATTACAAAGACCATTAAAATAAAGACGACTTTAATTACAGGCGCCGAGGAAGGCATATCGCGTGACAAAATATGGGGGGAAGACAGTGAATGTCAGGGTTAAAATAGAAACACGTACACGGACATGAAATATTGGTGACAAGGTTGGAAGTTTTTGATATTCTTTGAATATGGAATGATAGGTGTTCTTTTGTTTGGGGTTAACGCTCTCTTTGGTGATAAGTGTCATCAGCAGAGGTCGGGATTAGGTACAGTTATTTTTGTACTTGCATCGAAATGTTGATATTAATATGGATCTTCCCTTGCGTGTAAGCATTGGAATTTTGCAACTTCAGACATCCGATGTCGAATGGTTTAAATTGTGTAAAATTAAGTAACTTTTTCATTTAACAAATCACGGGATATTTCTGCTCTCTTTGATTATTCTCGGGAATTGAGACAAAATGTAACGAACTGGCATATTCCTTGATGGGTGAGGAGGAAATAAGCTAATTTGTACATTAAAATAGTAAGTTAAAAAGGGAAAATGAATATATTATTGATGAGATGTGATTACAAATTATTATTTAAAAAAATAAAACACTTAACACCCACACTTAACGTCTCTAAAGGCAAACTCAATTGCTGAGGATGACGATTCAGGACCCGCAGGATAGTTCCCGATGAACATCAGCTACAGACAGGAATACAACTCCCGTAGATTCAGCAGTAGATAAGAGCAGACAAGGCAGCCTCCGAAATAGTATTAAAGGTCCCAGGAGTCCGTAGTGAGATCTCCTGGGCAGTGACCAAATCAGTTAGATTCAGGAATAAGCCTGACTGTGCTTTATTTCCTCTCTCCAGTGTCGTCCGAAAAGACCTCTGACTCCACTCTGGTATATTATGCTAGTCTTCACTTCAATCTCTCTCTCCACTCTCCTCCTCCGTTTCTCGTCAATCCTTTTCCAATTAATTTCTTTTCAGATTCAAATTGTTGCGCTCGCAACTTGCCAGTATTCAAAACAGCCAGCAACAATCGGTCTAAAACCTTGCACATAATATTATTATAAATATAACTTAGAATATCTTTACACAGCAAATATTCGTAATTATTTATAAAATACAACAATTGAACTCACGTATTGGTGATAATCAGTTTAGTAATATAAAATCTACATGAAACCTTCATAGAGAATTTGGCTGGTAACAATTAAAATTAAAAGTAAATGACAGCTGCCAAGTTTGATTTAAAAAAAATGTCACAACAATGGACCTACAGAAAAGATTTATAAAAATTGAAACGATTGGTAAAATGCTAATGAAAAACCAATAAAGTATGAATATGGATGATAAGTGTGAGTATAAAGTGTCTGTAGTAAGCCAATACTATAATATCCACTTTATTCTTTCGCTGTATGAAAACAGTGTAAGTACACAAATAACTACCTAATTCCGACCCCTGGTCATCAGCTTTAAAACTCTATTGCTTATGAGCGGTTCATCTGAGCAGCGGTGGACTAGTGGTGGCATCCGCGACTTACGAGCAGTAAGTCGTTGGTTCGAACCCAGGCAGGCACTTAACTTTGTGAAATTTATTTCATCACCGCTGCTCTAAAAACCGTGAAGGAAAATATCGTGAGGAAACCAGCATGTCCTAGAACAAAAATTTCAAAGACATGTGACATCTACCAACCCGCACTGGGCCCGCGTGGTGGATTACAGCCCACTTCCTCTCATTGAGGGGAGGCCTGTGTCCCAGCTGTGGGACCATTATAGACTGATGATGATGATGATGAATAAGATATCCCGTGGTATGAAGGGTTATCAAAATTTCGGGCCACGGATTACCTGTAACGACTGTCAAAAATCTACAAATGACAGCCGGGACCAACGGCCTAACGTGCTTTCCGAGGCACGGAGGAAACTCGGTATGTAATGGGTGGGCACCCATCCACGGACCAACCTGGGCAAGCGCTGCTTAACCTAAAGATTGACTTGAGTCGCTGTTATTATTTAGCCACGAGCTCTGCCAGTAAATCATTAATTTAAAAAGTCTAGTTCATAGAAATTGCCTAGATTTCATTTTTAATTCTAGGTAAGTACAACTTTTACTTACCCAGAAAGTAACATAGCGTGAAGATTATGACAATATAATTAACGCGTTCCGTGTTAAAACATAATTAGCTATCGTCGACTTCTAATTTACGAAGTTCAGGTTTGTTTTCTAAATGTCATGGTGGTAGGTAATGGTTCTTAGTTGTCACACTATGGTGGTTTTATTGAAAATATTTTATTTATATTTTATGTTGTAATGTGAGTAAGTAAGTTTTATGTAGGAGGAGCTCGTGGCTAAATAATAACAGCCGCACGGGTCGATCTTTAAAGTTAAGCCGTGCCTGCTTGCCGAGGTTGGTCCGTGGATGGATGACCATAAATACTTACCGAGTTTCCTCCGTACCGGACGGACTTCGAGGTCTCAGTAAAAGGGTCCCGTTTGCCCATTGGGTACGGAACCCTAAAATTGATTTTATAACTGACAGTGACACTTTGAAGGATTTAGAATGACAAAAACGTAATTCGACTATAACAAGCTAATCCAAATACTGTTTACGATAACCTTATTACTTAACATAAATCTACCCTCACATAGACAAGTCTTGTTACAAAAGATTCTCTAATGAAGGTTTTCATGTTTTTTAAAGGGAACTATATTTCTTGTCACCAAAATTTATATTTGTCATCAAAGTTGTATCACCTAGTAAATAGATCTATCGCCACGAAATATTTTCGTTCTCAGATAAACAAAAAGTGTTCCCAGGTATGAATTATCAAATAAATGTTGATACATGTGTAAAATAAGAGATGGATTACCAATAAAATTGTAGTGCATTAGATGAATATAAACTTCGTTCTTATAATAATAGTTTTATTACTTAAATAATAGCTTTGTGCTCGGAATGGTAGATCTGTCACCAAATAAATAGATCAGTTCCTTATTTCTATGAAGAAATGCTTTATACGAGACATTGGACACACCGACTCGGACAGGTTAGGTTCGAAGAGGATGGCGACATCAAATCACACGAAGGGGATGTCGGAGTCATAAGACCCCGACATCCCCTTCGTGTTAGGTTACTGTAAACCCTGCAGACAGAAATAGGAGCCCCGCCTAGCGGGGCTACGTCGACAACGCCTTAGTTTGGACCTGTGGTTTGGAGTTTTTATATATACATTTTTACATTGTTTGATGATTCAATTTTCGTGACACTTTTATTATTTTGAAACCTAATAAAATTACTTGATGATTGATATTATTTCCCAGTAATTCTTAATTAATATTTAGGTAAGCGTTTTGATATTATTTGATGATTCAATTTAGGTGACAGATCTACTATTTTGGGAACAAATATTATTTATTAGGTCAATGAAAATGCATTTATTAGGTTATTGATAAAATCATACCCTTTTTTAAACATTCCACAAAATCGTCACCAACTATCCTCTTTCATCCTCTTTCGAGCGCTAAAATATCCTTACACAATGGTTAGTGTCTGTAACTTTATTATGGAAAGAACACGCTTCTTAGGCGAGTTTTTTTATAAAAAACTTTGCCCCTCACTAGGAATTTCTCATGTATCGTGGGTGCGTTTACAAACATTTAAACTCACACACAACAGCCAGACGCGAAACAACTATCTGTCATACAAAATTTGTGCCGTGTGGGGATAGAACCCGCGACACGTAGCGCAGCAATCAATCGCTCAACCACAGCGCTAACCGTGCCGCCGATTTTCAAATTCGGGTAGAATCTTTCGGTATATTAAAATCCCGAAAATCGCAAAAAAGTGGATAAGAACTTTACTTTCGGAATTCGGTGGCTAAAAAGTCAATGAAATCAACAAAAGTCACCGACTTCCGGAATTACAGTCATTTTCTACATTTTTTGTTTTTCGTTTGGAAATTAGTTATTTTTGTTGACATACAATAAAATTATGAATATTCTAAGCATCAAAAAGTGTTTAGTCTAACTCAAAAACTAAGCTACTTTACAATTAAAGTTTAGAACTAGTACACAAAACTTTATAATCGCCCCGTACACCGACAAAGTTTATATTTATTCTAACATTTTGGAGCTAATTAGAAGTTATCGTGTTCTACCGCGATTAGCCATAACGTGCGGAAGACAAACTTTTTAGTGCTAAATTTTAGATTTAGCTGTAGAATGTTTAGTTGCTGAATATGTATTGTATTGGATTCTTGTGTTGACTTTAGAGCCTTATGAACATAGATCGGGGTTTCGAGGCCTGTATGGTCTCGGACGTAAAGAATAGCACCATCCCATATCTTCCCGTTGGTGTCGTAAGAGCCGACTAAGGGACTTACCAGAAAATGGGCAGCAGCGTTCTCAGTGCTTTTGTAACAAGCGTACTGCGATCGTCAACCCGCCTGCCAAGCGTGGCGATTATGGCAAAACCCCCCTTCTTGAGGGATGCCTATGTCCAGCAGTGGACGTCTGTAATGATGATGATGGTGATGAACATAGCTCATGTCATAGTAGAACTCTTGTCAATGGTCTGGCCGGAATCGTGACTGTTAAGAATGAGGTACTGGTTACGATTCTCGGGTCGGGCAAATGGTTATTGGATTTTGGACATCAGAAATTTCTCAGTAGCAGTCATTTGTGCCCGGTTGATGGCAATAAGCTCGCTCCCTATTACGTGAGACTTAAACATAACTGGCGAAATATGGGTGTACTGTTAGGCACCCCTCTGCCTAACCTTTCGGGGATTACAGGCGTGATGTTATGTATGTATGTCATAAACGAATAAAATAATATTCTAAAAACAATGAAAAAAACCGGCCAAGTACGAGAAGGACTCGCGCACGAAGGGTTCCGTACCATTATTATTATTCCGTACCATATTTATAAAAACGACAAAAAAAAAACACTTTTTTGTATGGAAGCCCCCCTTAAATTTTTATTTAATTTTTTGTGAATTTTTGATGAGACTGATATTAATTTTTATCCATTTTTAATTATTTTTTTCCTATGTTGTTTATTATAATTTTCAAAATTACCTGTTACTAATGTCAGGTAGTGCTGTATCACGCTGAACAGTCGGTTATTCAATTTGCCTTTACTGTCTATATTGCGCCACCAAGATTCAGGCTGTGCCTAGTTTGGGGCCCACGGCTTCCTCTAGTTTTTAACTTTAATAACTATGTTCAATTTTCTTGTTTGTATAATTTGTAACTTGTGTGTGTCAATAAATTGATTTATTTATTTATTTTATTTTGTTGTTATAGCAGCATAAAATAATATAGGAAGTTGGTGCTATAGATAATTTATAATCGGTCTTATTGAGCTGTAACACTTTTTTTACGTATCCTGCTTATGCGTATGAAGTTTCATTAAAATCGGTTCTCTCATTTCGGAAAATAAGGACTTGAAAGTTTGTATGGAATGCCGTAAGGTGTAAAGGCTCTTAATTTCACTACATAAGAATACAAAGAACAAGGTTCCAACTTGTTAACTGAAGTGTACCTGGAATAATAAAATCTATGTTTGTCCTTGATAATATGGTTAACAAACAGCCTATTGACTAGATCAACTTTCTTATACTTTTGTCATATCGAAAGTTATACGACCGGAAGAACATTAGCATAGGACACAGTTTTCGGAGTAAATAAGTATGCTGTATTCTTTTTGCTTTTACCAAACGATTGATTCATGAATCGACAATCGATCGATCGATGGTAGAAAGGATTAGTTAACGTCGATCGATAGTTTCTATTCATCATCATCATCATTTCAGCCCTTTTAACGTCCACTGCTGGACATAGGCCTCCCCCAAGTGTCGCCACATTGACATAACATGGGGGGTTTTGCCATAATCGCCACGCTTGGCAGGCGGGTTGGCGATCGCAGTACGGTTGTTACAAAAGCACAGAGAACGCTGCTGCCCATTCTCTGGCAAGTCCCTTAGTCGCCTCTTACGACACCCACGGGAGGATATGGGATGGTGCTATTCCTTACGTCCGACACCATACAGAATAGTTTCTATTATGAAACCAAAACTAGGAAGACCAAAGAAACGATGGATGGACTGTGTGAAGTGTGTGTGTGGACTGTGTGATATGGCAAGAAAGGAGGTGTCTCATGACATGACAAGTAATAGAGAGGTATGGAAGAAGAAGACGTACTGCGCCGACCCCCAAATTAATTGGGATAAGGGCAAGAGAATGATGATGATGATCGATAAGTTTCTACTAGGTAAACCTATCGATCGAATGTCGACTAATCCATTCGACCATCGATCGATGGCATCAATAGACGATCGATCGATTGGTGTGGTAACTCCCTAAACAAATGCCTTTCTGGTTTCTTGTCATCCACTGCCAAGACTTTTCCCAAATACTATGTTGGGGTCGGCTTTCAGTTTAACCGGATCCAACTGAATACTAGTATTTTACATGGAGCAACTGCCTATCTGACCTCCACAACCCAGTTAGCACAAGGTAATACTATTATACCCCTTGGTAAGACTGGTTGTCAGACTTTCAGGCCACTGACTACATGTAACGACTGTCGAAGATTTACAAATGACAGCCGAGACCTACTGTTTTATGTGCTTACCGAGGAATGGAGGAAACTCGGTAAGAAATGGGTGGACACCCATCCACGGACCAACCGAGATAGGCGCGGCTTAACCTTAAGATCGACCCCAGCAGCTGTTATTATTTAGCCACGTGCTCGTTAAAAGAACTGAAAATGACGTAAAAATGATATTGATGGAATGACGTCAGTCTAAATATTTTTTTGTTTACAAATTCGTCAAGTCGGAAAAAAATGAGCTATACGAGAAAGATTTTTATCTCCATACTAGGAGTCAATAAATACTAGAAACATATTCTTTCTAACATATTCGTGTTGTCTTTGTCTGTGTTTTCAGAATCAAGGGTAAACCTTTCACAAAGTTATCACTGTTATAGTTTCGCGAATTTGAACCCTGTTGTTGTGCAGATAGGTTTATAGTAAACGCATTGGGGAATTGTTTTTTTTCATGGGCCTTTGACGTCACATTTGTATGATTTAGCTTTAGGTATCGCTTTTATTCCTATTTATAGGTGGTTGTCTATTAGGGGTAGACACGATTTATGAGTGGTTTGGTTAAAGATACTTTACAACGCTCTTGGGTTCTATTTTGAGGTCCCATAACCAACACCCCATGCCAAGTTGGAACTCAAGACACGCACTTCTGATTTTCCGGAATCATGTGCGAATTGTATCATTATCACGATCTTCGGTGAAGGAAAACATCGCGAGGAAACCAAACCAGCATGCTTAAGAGATAATTTTTGACGTCATGTAAAGCCAAGTCAAAAAGCTGGACGGAGGAGCTCGTGGCTAAATAATAACAGCCGCACGGGTGCATCTTTAAGGTCAAGCCGTGCTTGCTGAGGTTGGTCCATGGATGGGTGACCATAATTACATACCGAGTTTCCTCCGTGCCTCGGAAAGCACGTAAAGCCGTTGGTCCCGGCTGTCATTTGTAGATCTTTGCCAGTCGTTACGAGTAGTCAGAAGCCTAAATTCTTCATCCAGTCTTACGAAGGGGTATCGTTTTACCCAATTACTGGGTTGTGGAGGTCAGATAGGCAGTAGCTTCATCTAAAATACTGGTACTCAGATGCATGCGGTTAGACTGGAAGCCGACCCCAACATAGGCAGATGATGTAAACACATTGACACTTAAAACATTATGGTTCCATTCCTATGCCAGAGTGAAAAAGAGACGGAGCTATACAGGTCGCCTAGCTTCATCTCTTTCCCACTCTGGAATAGGAATGGAACAATAATGTTTTAAGCGTCATGGTACGGACACGTGTTAGACACTAGGCTATCACTGCTGCAAAAGAATTTTCAAAGTATTATAAAGGAGTAGTAAATCCTTATCATTTTCCTGCCCTCGTCCTATGTTACTTGGGGTCGCAACACGTTTTTTTCTTCCATTTTCCTCTGTCATCCGTCAAATTATCATTTACTCCTTTTTTAGGGTTCCGTAGCCGAATGGCAAAAACGGAATCCTTATAAATTCGTCATGTCTGTCTGTCTGTCCGTATGTCACAGACTTTATTCCGAAACTATTAGGACTACACAGCTGACACTTGGTAGGTAGATGTATTATGTGAACCGCTTTACGATGTTTGTAAAAAAATAAAAATAAATATAGAGGATATTCTTCCTTCCCCACACAGAACTGAAACTAAAAAAAAAACACACGCACATCAAACCTATACCTGCGGGGTGTCTATAGATAGGTCTTTAAAAATGACATTGAGGTTCCTAAAACCATTTTTTCGTTTGATGGAATACACTTCCAAAGTAGTAAAACGTGTGTGTCCCCGCCGTCTAATTTCTAAAGTAAGAGGAGAAAAATTCTGAAAAAATACTGGAATATAGAACGTAAAAAATCTTTCAATGAAAATTGGATTGAATAAGATTTGATATTTAGTTTTTGAGATATGGGACTTTTTCACCAAACTGCAGCAGTAACTTTGTTTTTCATTAACTTACTATGAAAAACAAATTTAGTTTTGCGGTTGAGTTGATGTTTACTAATGAATGACCGTTCAAAATATTTTTATTATATTGTTTGGGGCTATGGAACCCTGCGTGCGAGTAAGACTCGCACTTGGCCCGTTTTTCTTTCAAATCATTTATCACATACTTTCCAGGCATATCTTTCTCTTTTAGGGTCCACCACAAAACCTCGCGAGGTACTGGTCGTATGCCTTTTCGAGGTCGATGAATACCATGTGCAAGTTTTTGTGCGGGCTTCTATATTTTTCGCACAGCTGGCAGATGTCTTGAATGGCTTCCGTCGTTCCCCGACCAGGCATAAAACCGAATTAATTTCTTGAAATTTCGCTCTCTTCTCTTAGTCGCCTTTAAAGACTTTCTCCCAAACTTTTATACTATGTGCCATTAACTTTATTCCTCTATAGTTATTGCACTCCAGCATATTTGTTTTTAAAGATGGGCACCAGCGAACAGTTCCACCTTTCGCCAGGTATGTCTTCTTCCAGCAAAAACTTATTGAAGAATAAAGCTAACCACGTCTATCGATCCACCCGTGATAACTTCCAAACTTCAACTGGTATACTTTCGGGTCCTAATGCTTTACCATTCTTCATTCCATTTACTGCCATTCTCACTTCATCCATACTAACCTTTCTCAGTAACCCCATTCACTGGTTTATTACGCAGCACACCACTTCAGTCTTTCAGTTCTCCTCATTCATCAGTCTTTGAAAGTAATCTTTCCACCTATCCTTAATTTTCTCATTAAACTCAAACTCAAAGCATTTATTTCAATTAGACCATTACATGCACTTTTGAAAGTCAAAAACAATAAAAAAACGCTAAGCTAAAGCTACAGTCCCAGTCACAAGGCATAATAACTTGTGAAAGTACTATAGTTGCCCATTCCAAAGCGTAGATCTCTATGGAGAAGAATGGGCAAGAAACTCCATGGACACTCTTTTAAATCAAAATATGTTACAAAATCTTGGTTACATCATTCATGTAAAAAATTACAAATATGTGAGAACGATGTAGAAATACGGGCAAGTTAAGAGCGTCCAGAGTAAAAGATCCACCAAGATCATTATCCGAAAGAACCATTCCACCTTCATCTTTTACAAATTTTATCTGGCATACATCCCTCGATTTTGTTTCCATATCCTATAGCAACCCGGTAAAGATGTTTTTAGCTTGCTGGACTATCAAGTGCGCCATAAAGCTTGTCTCGGGCTTTTGCTCTCGTTATGGCCATAGCTTTATTGCCTTTTTTCTTAAGAGCATCATATTCAATCTTCTGAAAATACGAAATCTTTGCCAATCCCAAATCCTACCACACAAATTACACAACATTATCACAATATTAGCTCAAGGTCAAGAATGTCGTCATCCCCTCGTTGTACCTCATTTTACTACCCTTTGTAATGGCGTTACCTTTTGCCATAAAACGGTGACATAATTATCTAAATGTTTGGCCAGGTCATGGCACGGTTAGGTGGAGTCGGATTTTTATGATTTTGTGACGTCATTTCACACCTGTATGATGCCACCATGATGTGCTGAAATACCCTAAACACACATAAAAAAAGAAAAATGTTCACAGGCTTTCTTTCCGTGAGAAGACATGTTTCTAACTGGATATAATATTCATATACGACAGGATTATTGGTAAAACACCAACAACCTCTTAAGGGGTCATTCTACTCATCATTATGAACAAATTTTACTATAAGACCAAACCCGAAATCGTGAAAAAAAAAACAGCTGTTCCGTACATGTTGACGAGTTATGTGAACATAAAGTATTGATGATCGTGATTTCGGTTTTGGTCCCATGTATTACTTTTTTTTTATTCATATTCATTTATTTTGCATTCCATATTGTAAAAAAACCCCCGACAGAAAAAACCGGGTTAGGTTAGGTTAGGATAGGGCGTTTTATAAATTTAAATTTAATTTTTATTTCATGCTTTTTAAACTTATATTATTATTTCTTATCCTTGATAAGGGGGGAGGGGCGTGCACCCCCCCCCCCCCTTTTGGCAATGCCCATGGTGACTAGTGACAAGATTTCAAATATCAAATCGACTAGACCTGTGAAAGTTGTTTAAATATCCCTTCTTCAACTAGGAAAGAGGTGATGATCTTCAAACGGCTGAGCAGATTTTCTCGAATCGTAGCTAAGTACACTCTCGATTAAAATACCTTTCAAACGAAACCAATTTTATCAAAATCGGTTCACATGTTTAGGAGCTACGATGCCACAGACAGACACACAGATACACACGTCAAACTTTTAACACCCCTCTTTTTTGGTCGGGGGTTAAAAAAATGTTACAAGGGGCTTAAGGCTAGATACATGAATATGGACCGTGTTATAGTACAGCAAAGTAGGAGACTGGGAGAGAGCTTTAATTTTACTAATTAGTTCGTATACTAAAGTAATAATATAAAAAAAAAACTATTTAGTGAACCAATTTAATTTTAAGTTTGTCATTTAAGTATTCATCAATAGTATAACAGTATTTAAATAATAAAATTGTTGTATTTTAATATTTTTACTAGCCGCATAAGCTGACGTTATTTTAAACATTGTTCCAACTATCAGATTGTTTATTGATCCTTAAATAGTTAAGAAGTGGTATTAGAGGTATAGTCGAGTAAAAGTCAGAATAAATCACAATAATTTTAAATTATTCCACCTTTGCTTAAAATATCTCATCATCACTCATTCTCCTGCTGCTGATCATCATTTCAGCCGAAAGACGTCCACTGCTGGACATAGGCCTCCTTCAAGTGAACATAAGGGGGGTTTTGCCATAATCGCTACGCTTGGCAGGCGGATTAGCAATAGCAGTACCTACGTTTGTTACAAAAGCACCGAGAACGCTGCTGCCCATGCTCTGGCAAGTCCCTTAGTAGCCTCATACGACACCCACGGGAAGATATGGGATGGTGCTATTATTTACGTGCGACACCATACAGATCACTTTATTTAGAGTCGGCGCAGCATGCAGCATGTCTTCTTTTTCTGTACCATATTTTTCTGCTACTCGTAATTTCAACACTCACCTCCTTTCTAGCCATAATTGTTTAAATAACGGTAATTTAAAATATCAATCACGGACACTCACATAAAAAAAAACCGGCCAAGTGCGAGTCGGAATCCGCACGAAGAGTTCCGTAGCATTTTTTATAAAAACAAAAATCACTTTTGTTGTTTAGGAGCTCCCTTAAATATTTATTTTATTCTGTTTTTAGTCTTTTTTGTTATAGTGGCAACAGAAATGTATAATCTGTAGAAATTTCAACTGGCTAACTATCACGGTTCATGCGATACAGCCTAGTGACAGACGGACAGGGAAGTCTCAGTAATAGGGTCCCGTTTGACCCTTTGGGTACGGAACCCTAAAAAACAAAAACAGGCCTACCATTACGAACACTCCAACACTCTTACACACAGAATCCCAACAACAAAGACTACGCAGTAAGACAAACACTTTTGCTTTCTAAACAAAGATTCCCGCACAAAATAAAACGCTTCGTTCGGAACAGCGCCGCGGTTACTAATTAGCAGCCACCTATAGATAATGTACGGGGAACCATAGACCTATTAATAGTTTGAAGGTGAGAATTTACTTTCTTTAAACATTAGTAGTGTAAAGAGCAGCGGTGGCCCAGTGGTAGCAGTCCCGACTTACGAGCAGTAAGCCGTGGGTTCGAAATATAATAATCTTATGGCCAAATTTAAGCAGCAGTGGGCAGGGCACATTGCTCGCAGGACTGATGGCCGATGGAGCCGAAAAGTTCTGGAATGGCGACCGTGAACCGGAAGACGATGCGTTGGACGGCCTCCCAATAGGTGGGCCTTCACCAGGTTGCGGGGATCCGCTGGATGCGAGTGGCACGGGATCGGACAATGTGGCGACACTTGGGGGAGGCCTATGTCCAGCAGTGATGATTATTGCATTCGATAGTAGAATAGCTTTTCATCATGGAAATAATGTTTTGATCGGATGAGCGTACTTTCGGAGATAACCTTCTCCATTCAAACTTGCAAAGTTCTTCTTCATTTTCGCGTGTCGATGACTATTTAATTTGAGACAGCCCAAAATTTGGCAATTTCATTAGCGTCTATCAGCTCCTGGTGAAGGTTGCGGGGATCCGCTGGATGCGAGTCGCACGGGACCGATCAATGTGGCGACACTGAGAGGAGGCCTATATCTTTCGGCTGATATGATGATGATGATGGCATTCGATAGTAGAGTAGCTTTTCATCAGGGAAATAATGTTTTGATCGAAGTAGCGTAATTTCGGAGATTACCTTCTCCATTCGAACTTGCAAAGTTCTTCATAGCGTATCGATGACGATTTAATTTGAGTCAGCCCAAAATTTGGAGACGAGTTTGCTAATTTCATTAGCGTCCATCAACTCCTGTGATGTGCAAGCGACAGGACCGGCTGGACTCTATATCAAGTGTCCCAGGACTCGACATCAAGTATCCCAAAGTTGTGCAAAGTGCTTTATTACATTAGTGTAGATTTTTTGACTTACGAACCTAGAATTTTATTTCCTTTCACTATGTCATGTACAGACGCCAACCTACAACAATCTGTCGAATTTCTTCAATAAATTTTCAACTTTTTTTATAAGATATTAAGTTCAATGTTAATTGGGAAAATTTGACCGATCGGGTAGCTTGGTGTGCTAGCGTATGTACTCGTACCTACATGACCTGTTTAGTTTTTCCTAGCTGGTCTCAGTACAGATCTCTATAATAATCTTTTTTAGTGGTGTGACAGTCGGACTGACAAGTCATAGGTCTCGAGTTCGAGCCCAAGACACGCACCTCTGATTTTACGGATTCATTTGCGTATTGTATAATTATCACTTGCTTCGGTGAAGGAAAACATCGTGAGGAAACCAGGATGCTTGAGAGATATTTCTCAACGACATGGCGGCATGGCTCATAAAACTTTAACACTAGTTTGGCCACTAACCTCACGATAAAGAAAGAAAGAAATTACTAACCTTTCATCATCATCATCATCAGCCTATAATGTTACACATGCCGGTTTCCTCACGATGTTTTCCTTCACCGTTTTTGAGAGCAGCGGTGATGAAATAAATTACGTAAAGTAATGCGCCTGTCTGGGTTCGAACCCACGGCTTACTGCTCGTAAGCCGCTTCGTTCGGAACAGCGCCGCGGTTACTAATTAGCAGCCACCTATAGATAATGTACGGGGAACCATAGACCTATTAATAGTTTGAAGGTGAGAATTTACTTTCTTTAAACATTAGTAGTGTAAAGAGCAGCGGTGGCCCAGTGGTAGCAGTCCCGACTTACGAGCAAACTACTACGAACTATCGAATGCCATCATCATCATCATATCAGCCGAAAGATATAGGCCTCCTCTCAGTGTCGCCACATTGATCGGTCCCGTGCGACTCGCATCCAGCGGATCCCCGCAACCTTCACCAGGAGCTGATAGACGCTAATGAAATTGCCAAATTTTGGGCTGTCTCAAATAAAATTATCATCGATACTCTAAGAAGAAGAAGAACTTCGCAAGTTCGAATGGAGAATTAATCTCCGAAAGTACGCTACTTCGATCAAAACATTATTTTCCTGATAAAAAGCTACTCTACTATCGAATGCCATCATCATCATCATCATCATCATCATTTCAGCCAAAAGACGTCCACTGCTGGACATAGGCCTCCTCCAAGTATTGCCACATTGACCGATCCCGTGCGAATCGCATCCTGCGGTTCTCCGCAACATTTACCAGGTCATCGGTTCACCCACTAGGCGGACCGATGACCGATGATGTCCACCTAGTGGGAGGCCTTCCAACGCATCGTCTTCCGGTTCACGGTCGCCATTCCAGAACTTTTCGGCTCCATCGGCCATCAGTCCTGCGAGCAATGTGCCCTGCCCACTGCTGCTTAAATTTGGCCATAAGATTATTATATTTCTTTGACCCGGGTGAAGTTGCGGGCAGGAGCTAGATTAGAATAAGCCGCTATGTTGACTCATCATCTGCCTAGCCTTTTCCCAAACATTGTTGGGGTCGGCTTCCAGTCTAACCGGATGCAGCTGAGTATGATTATCAGTATTTTTAAATGAAGCGACTGCCTATCTGACCTCCACAACCCAGTAACTGGGTAATACGAAACCCCTTGGTGACACTGGATATCAGACTTTCGGCTTCTGACTACTCGTAACGACTGTCAGAGATCTACAAATGACAGTCGGGGCCAACGGCTTAACGGCACGGATGAAACTCGGTATGTAAAGATGGTCACCCATCCACGGACCGACCTCGGCAAGCACGGCTTAACTTTGAAGATCGACCTGTGCGGCTGTTATTATTGAACCACGAGCTTCTATATGCCGTTATGTTCACTCACAAGCATATTATAAACCAGGATAAAACTCTACCAATGACAACATCCCCAAAGAATGTTGCAAAAACATCAGTAACCTTTCATAATAACACTCGCAAAGTTATTTAAATAAAGTATTCATTTAAATCTTCTGTGTGCCTTCTAAGTTTAAGACACGCTCATATTATTGTTCCTTTTACTTTTCGTTTCTTAGAAGTGTTAGCATACGCGCTTCTGATGTAGGCTGGGTGTATACTGGGCTTTTGTTTATGTTGAGTCATGAATTTTTCCTGTAAGACTGTCTCGATGGTCTAGTGGTTGCAATCGCGACTGCTGACCATGAGGTCCTGGGTTCGATTCCACATCAAAATTCGACCGATTTTAATTTATCCACATAAACAGAAATTTCCAATTATATTTTTTTTTTTAAGAAATTTCGAAAATATTTTAAAATAAATTACACAAAGTAATGCGCGAGCCTAGGTTCGAACCCTTAATCCCCGTAATTTGGAGCTCACACCACTGGGCCATCGCTGTTCTATGTTGTGATTTAGATCAACTATTAACGAACCGATGAACGTCTCGGTAAAAGTTATTTGTTGACTTCTTATTATTATCGTTGCCTTATTGCTAACGATCGCGATCACATACACGTCTCTAGCCATGCAATCTTCTGCAGTGTGGACCGCTCAATACAACCATGATGCCTCCATAAGTTTCCTTGATCGCGTCCATCTTAACATAACACGCCTGGAATTCCCGAAAGCATAGGCAGATGTCATCATCTGCCCAGCCTTTTCCCAAACTATGTTGGGGGCTTCCAGTCTAACCGGATGCAGCTGAGTACCAGTATTTTACATGAAGCGACTGCCTATCTGACCTCCACAACCCAGTAACGGGGTAATACGATACCCCTTGGTAACACTGGATGTCAGACTTTTACTGGCTACTCATAACGACTGTCAAAGATCTACAAATGACAGCCGGGACCAACGGCTTAACGTGCTTTCCGAGGCACGGAGGAAACTCGGTATGTAAGTATGGTCACCCATAAACGGACCAACCTTGGCAAGCAAAGCTTAACTTTAAAGATCGACCCATGCGGTTTGTATTATGTAGCCACGAGCTCTTTTTTCTAAACTAATATTATAAAGAGGAAAGATTTGATTGTTTGTTTGCATTGAATAGGCTCCGAAACTACTGGTCCGATTTGAAAAATTCTTTCGGTGTTAGATAGTCCATTTATCGAGGAAGGCTATAGGCTATATATCATCAAGCTACGACTAATAGGAGTGGAGCAGCAATGAAAAATGTTGCAAAAACGGGGAAAATGTGACGCAAACGAAGTTACGCCGGACAGCTAGTCTTAAATAAAATACATGTTTCCGTGTATGTCTCCAACCTAACAGGAGTTAACTTTTGCCACAAAGTAAAGGAGTTGCAAATATTCTGTTCCTTTTATTTCCAATGTGCTAACCTTTCGTTTTTAGATAAATTTATTTTAACACTAAATGAGGAAGGACGATACTTTGCAGTTCAGAACGAAAATAAAATTCAGAATCTATAGTATGGAGTAGATTTCTGAGACTGAAGGAATATTGTTTAGTGGTTTAAGGAAGGAGGAGGAGGAGGGGGGGTATGGGGTAAGGTTCATCGATCATCATCAGCCTTTAATGTTCCCACTGCTAGGACACAGGCCTCTCTCAATGAGAGGGAGTGGGCTGTAATCCACCACGCGGGCCCAGTGCGGGTTGGTAGATAGAGAACCCGCACTGGGAGAGAAGACATGTGACTGTCTTCGATTTTTTAGTTCTAGGACATGCCGCTTTCCTCACGATGTTTTCGTTCACCGTTTTGAGACCAGTGGTGATGAAATAAATTACACAAAGTATTGCGCCTTGCCTGGGTTCGAATCCACGGCTTACTGCTTGTAAGTCGGGGTTGCCACCACTGCGCCACCGCTGCTCACTGCGCCACCGCTGCTCCTCGATACTTCTTAGCAAAGGGAGGATTCCCCGACCAAACTAGTGTTATGTCTGGTAGCTTGTTATCGGGTTTCTCTATAAGCTCTTAAGTGGGCTCAGATCTCAAGTGTGTATGCGGCGAGTCTCCACAGACAATGGCCCACCTCCCCCCATCTTGCGCTGCATGCCCTGTCACCTGCGCTGCGCACACTAGGAATTTCTCCTGTATCGAGGGTGTATTTACAAACATTTGAATTTACATACACAAACAGCCAGACCCGGAACATCTACCTGTAGGCCATACAAATATTTGCTCCGTGCGGAGATCGAACCCGCGAAACGCAGCGCAGCAGTCGATCTCTCAACCACTACAATCGCCTACCGTGCCGTCAACTGAGCTTTATCATAATCTGTTGAAGGTTTCAAACCATTCAGAAACAGCCGGCATGTAAAAATGCAGTGACCCTTGAAAGTCCATTCCAATCATTCCACTTGCTTGTTAATAAAGTCATTTTTCTATGTTGTTTCCAACCTGTTACTCCTTCAAGCAATTATGATCGTGAGCTATGGTTTAGAATCCTTTTGCACAGCAACGAGACGCAAAAAGTTTAGATAGGCTCGTGTAACTTCGTCTAAACTCGGCTATCCCCGGCTGTCAGATCAACCTCACACCGGCACTAACCATCACATTATCTAAAAATAGCGCCACCACAAGAAACAAAAAACAAATTCTTTTTTTAAATTACGAAAAAAAAACAATTACTTTTTTCACAAAACCGTTGCACTTGCACATCACATCATACGACTTAGCTATTGTTAAACGGGTTTTTAGCGGGAGTCGACTGCAACATACCCGTCTCTTTGACTCCTACGTCAAGTTGTGTGTCTATCTCTGTCGCTCGCGGTGTCGTGTTAAGGATGGAGGCACAGGAGACGTTTTTTTATTTAAATTTGAATAAATTTACACTTTTAAAGAAAGGTTTTGAGTTTATATAGGGTTTTTGAACTCTTGCGCAGCCCGTCACTATGTGGTGCGATTATAAAATCAATGTTATGGTGTTAAAACAGTTATAGAGTTACTGTTTTTATTGGCGTTCTGTGATTGGCACTTTGATATTAGTTATTAGTTTGACAGTAAATCTTTTATAAAGGCTTTGAAAACTTGTTTTGTAGACGATTTGAGGAGGAAAGGAATTTCTTGTTGTTAGCTGTTGAAGAAATTGACTTATGAGAAATTGATTTTATGATTGATTTGATGGTCGTGAGCGGTTTAGGAGTTTTAGCTATTTTTGAACTTGATTTCATTTGTGACAGTCTCGGACTAAATGAACTAAGAACATTACTGGAAGTGAAGTTTAAAGAAGGAAAACATATTTAATTTCACCTAAACTGTCATGTTTTGACTATCTAAACTAATATTATAAAGAGGAAAGATTTGATTGTTTGTTTGTTTGTTTGTTTGCATTGAATAGGCTCCGAAACTACTGGTCCGATTTGAAAATTTCTTTAAGTGTTAGATAGCCCATTTATCGAGGAAGGCTCCATAACCCAGTTAGTACTAGGTAATGCGATACCCTTTTATTCTTTTTTGTTTTTCGTATGGGTAATCATCAAATGACTCCTCCCGCTCTGGGCGGAGCGGAAGGGAGTGTCAGACTGACTAAAACCCATCCATGTTCCTTCTTAGCCCTTTGTATTCCAGGGCCACGGTATCTCTTTCGAACAATCCCGCAGCCCTGGCAGGCATCGGCCCTCTTGGACCCCTTCCGATTTGCTGACATCTCCTTGAGGCGCGCGTGAAACAAGAACGCGGCGTCGTCGGCACGGCCTGTCGTCATAAGACGGACTGACGGACGGTGAGCTAGCCCATTACTCACCGTCCTCAGGCCCGCGAAAATACGATACCCCTATTTACCCTTTTTTTTTTTTTTTTTTTTTTTTTTTCGGATGGGAAATCATCAAATGACTTCTTCCGCTCTGGGCGGAGCGGAAGGGAGTGTCAGACTTGACTGACTAAAACCCATCCATGTTCCTTCTTAGCCCTTACCCTTACCCCTATTTACCCTTAGCCTACCCTATACCCTGTTTTTGATAACCCAAAAAATATTTTCCTGGCTTTGGAATTCAAACTCATGTTGAAAGTACTGAAAGTATCTTATCATATTCCATTCTTTCGAAATATTGTGCAATTTTTTTTGTCGTCTAAATCGAAGGAGGAAAGTAACCACACCTCAAAAGATATGCAAAAAGAACAAAGTCAAAGAAAGATTTATTTTCGGTTTGAAATCATTTCTTTTTTCTTCTTTCTTTTAAAACAAAATGCTGTAGTTTTGGTAGCATGATTTGTGTGGTCCCTAATCAAAGTCTTGGTTTTCTTTTTAACATTTTTAATTACTTTTTTCTTTTACTTTACTTTGTGAATGTTCTCATGGTCTTTTAAAAGATAAGATTGTGATCTGATAAAATTTTTGCGGGTTTTTGACCTTTCACGCTAATTGCAATTTGTCAATCAAATGCTTGACATTTTGCGTTACCTACTGTGTGATCAATATATCTATGTCTAATAAGTATTTGACATTAGGCTTTCGGGAAGCGTTTAGAAAAGGTAGCTTATTAAATGATATGCAATTAAAAGACACGATAAATAGAGTGTTGGTTGATTTTACAAGCTTTTATTTATCTTCAAATGCTTGTTTTTTTATTTAGGTCATTAACTTGAACTGTTTGTTTTTTTTTTGCTCTGAATGGTGTCGGACGTAAAGAATAGCATCATCCTATATATTCCCGAGGCTGTCGTAAGAGGCACTAAGGGATTTGCCAGAGAATGGGCAGCAGCGTTCTCTGTGCTTTTGTAACAACTGTACTGCGATCGCCAAACCGCGTGCCAAGCGTGGCTATTATGGTAAAACCCCCCCTTCTTGGGGGAGGCCTATGTCTAGCAGTGGACGTCTTTTGGGCTGAAATGATGATGATCCCCAACCCATTGAGCTGTATTTCTGTATACTTCATTAGTTCTGATGACGTGATCCTGCAGCCAGGATCATGTCCTCACGAGAGAACTCCTCAACGGTAACTAGCCCGGATACAAACATTTGAAACGGTGGTTGACAAGGCCTGCTCAAGGCAGGGAGAGATGATGATACGATCTAGACACGTACCTAGAGGGCTGTTTGGGGGGTTCACTTTGGCTAGAGAATGTTTTAATCCGCATTGGGCCAATAAGAAAAAAAGAGTAAGATGATAATATTGATGATTTAAGAGATCCTTCTTAGCTTTCGACCTTTCCAATAAAGATTTCAAAACCTTTCTCTGGCCGTATCTCTAAATCTTTTAAAAACGTAATTCAAACATACATTAATAAGGCAGGTACAGATCGTTATATTATTAAAACACCGCGTGTACCAGTAAATCTTTTACCGAATCGTCTTACAGTATGATTGCCACAGAAGAGAGAGATACAGAAGGTCAGTTTTCGGTCGTTGAATCAACAACGCGCACACATAAAAGCACGTTATCACGAATAATGATGTGCTAAGTTGAATCTCAGCATGTAGCATGTTTGTCATTGGAGAGCAGCGGTGGCCCAGTAGTGGCAGCCCCGACTTACGAGCAGTAAGCCACGGGTTCGAACCCAGGCAGGCGCATTACTTTGTTTAATTTATTTCATCACCGCTGCCCTCAAAAACGGTGAAGGAAAACATCGTGAGGAAACCGGCATGCTCTAGAACTAAAAATTCGAAGTCATGTGACATCTACCAACCCGCACTGGGCCCGCGTGGTGGATTACAGCCCACTCCATCTCATAGAGAGCAGGCCTGTGTCCCAGCAGTGGGAACATTATAGGCTGATGATGATGATGATGAAGTTGAATGTACACATGGCGATACAACAAGCTATTCATTTCTAGTATAACCTGACGTCGCTTTGTTTGAGCTTCCTGTACAATGAGAGATCAGCTTAATTTGATTTTGCATAATGATTTTTTGATTTTCCCTATGACGGATATGTGAAATTGACCGATCTTTGACAAACAAATGCCAATCGCTGCGGTCGTGAGTACGCTAATACGTAATCGCTGTGCGTGAAGCGTGTCTATGTGCGCGTGGGTTTGTACTTCTTGAATGGAGCTGAACTTCTGTCTATCCCTTTGGTATCGCATACTGCACTCAGACTAATTAAATATCTTAAATTCAGGTTCAAAAACCCGTAACTGAATCATTTCATTTGAGAATGTTTCCGAGAAGGCGATTGGTTGCTTCGTTGTTTTGTTTTTTTTTAAACGAGGATGCGAGTGTATGTGGCCAGTAATTCGGTTGGAATTGTGAAATTGTGTTGAGACTCTGGATTTGAAAATTAGGCAGTGTAATCATCATCACCATCAGCCTATGTTCCCACGGCTGGGACACAGGCCTCCTCTCTATGAGAGGGAGTGGGCTATAATCCACCACGCGGGCTCAGTGCGGATTGGGAGATGTCACATGTCTTCCTTCGATTTTTTTAGTTCTAGGACGTGCCGGTTTCTTCATGATGTTTTCCTTCACCGTTTTTGAGAGCAGCGGTGATGCAATAAATTACACAAAGTAATGCGCCTGCCTGGGTTCGAACCCACGACTTACTGCTCGAAAGTCCGGGCAACCACCACTGGACCACCGCTGCTCTCTCCAGCAGTGTAATAATATTTCTTCATTGTAACTACACAGAACTATAGAACACTGTTGAAGCCGTAATAACATAGAGGTGTGACCGTCTGACTGACAATCATAGGTCTGAAGTTCAAACCCAAGACACGCCCTCTGATTTTTCTTATTCAAGTGCGTATTGTATAATTATCACTTTAAGGAAAATATCGTGAGGAAACCAGCATGCCTGAGAGATATTTCTCGACGGCATGTAAAGCCAAGTCAGAGGCCCATGGGCAGCATAAAAACTCTCGACACCAGGCTAGGCACTAACCACAAAATACCATAAAATTGAGCTACATTGGCTCTGTATGGTGTCGGAAAGAATAAAGTAAAGAATAGCACCAACCCATATCTTCCCGTGGGAGTCGTAAGAGGCGACTAAGGGACTTGCCAGAGAATGGGCAGCAGCGTTCTCTGTGCTTTTGTAACAACCGTACTGCGATCGCCAACCCGCCTGCCAAGCGTGGCGATTATGGCAAAAGTCCCCATGTTATGTCAATGTGGCGAAACTTGGGGGAGGCCTATGTCAAGCAGTGGACCTCTTTCGTCTGTAATTATGATGGTGTTGGTGATGATGAGCTACATTAAACTATCTGAAAAAAAAACTGGAACTGCTGACATATTGAGAGCCAACAGAATTAAATTCTAAAAGCATAAACAGCATATACAGTTCCAAAAGTCTCCTTTCTCTGGGAGGGACTAACTAATGTCCTCGAATTTTTGGTTCTGGGACATGCAGTCTCGTCACGGTGTTTTCTTTCATCATTTTGAGAGTCTTGCAAAATAATGATGATATAGCTATCATACATTATTTCAGCCCAAAAGACATCCACCACTGCTGGACAAAGGCCTGCCCCAAGTGTCGCCATATTGACATTTTGAGGGGTTTTGCCATAATTGCCACGCTTGGCAGGCAGGTTGGCGATCGCAGTACGGTTGTTACAAAAGCACAGAAAACGCTGCTGCCCATTCTCTGGCAAGTCCCGTAGTCGCCTCTTACGACACCCACGGGAAGATCATGATTTAGATAGCTAAAATATCAGTGGATCCACCATGTCTGTCGAAGAAGTGACGGATAATTTTACAGTCGAGTCTTCGAATGTAATGGTTAAATGAGGAGCTCGTGGCTAAAGAATAACCGCAGCTCAGGTCGATCTTCAAGTTCAACCGCGTTTGCCTAGGTTGGTCCGTGGATGGTTCATCGCCCATTTCATATCGAGTTCCTGCTGTGGCTCATAAGGCACATTCATAAGGTCAATTGGAGATCTTTGACAGTCGTTACAGGTAATTAGTGGCCCGAAAGTCTGACAACTAGTCTTAGCAAGGGGTATCGCCCGCCCATTACTAAATGGGTTGTGGAAGTCAGAATGATTCTTCAGATCTTCCATCATCATCATCATCAGCCTATAATGTTCCCACTGCTGTGGCACAGGCCTCCTCGCAATGAGAGGGAGTGGGCTGTAATCCACTACGCGAGCCCCGTGAGGGTTGGTAGATGTCACATGTCTTCGAATTTTTAGTTTTATGACATGCCGGTTTTGTCACGATGTTTTCACGGTGTGATTCTTCAGATCTCCATAATGGAGGAAAATACGTATGCGTCTATATGCTATCCTTGCTCTCCCTAATTTCTGAAAATACTGATTTGTCAGACGTAAATTCACCGTTCCTATTAGTATTAGTAATCTGATTCATATTAAAACGAAATGTTCTAAGAAGGCGAAATTGATTGTCATTTATTTTTATTAGAATTCGAAGTTTTTAAAATCAGGTTTTATCTTCGTCACCAAGAGATATGGTTCAAAGTCCGCTGTGCCTGCAATTTCATTAGCACCAATAATATCGACCCGGAACAAAGCAAGGTTACTTGGTATTTGGTAAGGTAGGGTGGTAGAACTTCCCCGGGCACTGCTTTTCTTAGCTTTTTATGGGTTCCGGGAATGATTTCATCATTTAACAATTAATTATCGGCATAATTGGAAAAATAACTGAATCATTTAGCAATATTTCTTGGAAGATCAGCATGTTCTTGTTAACGGTAACGTAAGTACGGTTTGTATTGGGGTGTGGATACCCCAGTGGCTTTTATGTGCTATGGGTCACCAAAAGGTGGATTTCAATCCAATCCCTCTCATAGAGGATGGAATACATGTCTTTATTCTAAGAGCTCGTGGCTTAATAATAACAGCCACACAGGTCGAGCTTCAAGGTTAAGCCGTGCTTGCCGAGGTCGGTCCGTGGATGGGTGACCATAATTACATGCAGAGTTTCCTCCGTGCTTCTGAAAGCACGTTAAGCCGTTGGTCGCGGCTGTCAATTGTAGATCTTTGACAGTCTTTTCGAGTAGTCAGAAGCCAAAACTCTGACATCCAGTTTTACTAACGGGTATCGTATTACCCAGTTACTGGGTTGTGGAGGTCAAATAGGCAGTGGCTTCATTTAAAATACTGGTACTCAGCTGCATCCAGTTAGACTGGAAGCTGACCCCAACAAAGTTTGGAAAAGGGCTAGGCAGATGATGATTCTAGCGATCGTTCTCACTTATAGGCCGATTGCGAATCTATGCTGACAAAGCGGTCACACAAGCTGACAAAAAATGCACTTATATAATACTAGCTGCGCCCCGCGGCTTCACCCGCGCAATCTTGTCTAAAGCCTATGTACTCTTTAGCAAAACAGGCTGTCAAAATAATAACTCGTAAAGTCAAAATATTTAACAGATAATTTTGGGTTTGGCGACGCCATCTTGTCTACCCAAAAAGATCTAAACCTCAGTATTGAACATGACCGTTTGACCTCAAATGGCTCCATAGTGCACATAATGGGCATACCAGCATCCTTCAAGGTACTTATAATCTCAATTATTGATAACTTTTTGCATAAGCAGTTGGTTCTAAAAAACCAGCCAAATGCAAGTCGAACTCGCGCACGAAGGGTTCCGTACCATTATTTATAAAAATCACTTTTTTGTTGGAAGCCCCCCTTAAATATTTATTTTATTGTTTTTAGTATTTGTTGTTATACCGGGAACAGAAATACAAAATCTGTAGAAATTTAAAGAGGCTAACTATCTCGGTTCATGAGCCTGTTCAGCCTGGTGTCAGACGGACAGGCACGGACGGACGTACGGACAGCGAAGTCTCAGTAAGTGGGTCCCGTTTGACCCTTTCGGTACGGAACCCTAAAAACGTTTATTATTTAAAATGACCTGCAGAATATCCATTGTCTTTTTGGGTCCGTGGCTTACGCACCCAGTGGTCGAGGCACCTGTGGCCGACGCCCCCGATTCGATTGATTGTTTTTTCACTTAGTACAGTAAAAGAAAAAAGTGTTTCAAGACAGCACTTGTTCATCTATTTATTTTTCGGATAAACCCGTCAAACGTATTTTGCCCCCTCAGGGTAAAGTCCTCAGTTTCGAGGTTCTTGGTGGGAAACCTAACAGTGCCAACGAAACCGAGAGGGTGGTGACTCAATCCACCCGCCTGACCCCTTCAGGGCCTGGCAACCATTTGGCATCGAGGCCTAGTGTCTTGGCCTTGGGGGCGTGCCTTACCCTAGTCAAGCCTGGTAAGAAAGTTTATCGAATGACTGATGTTACAGAACTGATCATTTCTTCTGATGAAAATGAAATTGAAGATTTTGCAGGTTCAGCTGAGTTTTCTTTTGGATACCTTTAAATTTAAATTTATAGGGGCGCGTTGGATATACAAACTTATTTGTGTGTATGTAAGTAAAATTGAATTTAAAAGGCATTTTGTATAAAATACGTTTTTGTTTTTGACTTTTGAACACTGTGATACTTGTGGTCGATACCGTGAAATAGCGACAATGTACTGTGTATTTTCTCCAACTAAATTCCATAACTCTTCAACTTAAGAAAGTTTAGTGTGTCATTTCACAATGACGAGCGAAGGTCAAGGTCAACAGAAGGAATGAAAACAAAAAAATACCACGATCATGTTTTTAGAATAAATTTCTCCATATGTGCCAATCAATCCAAAAAAGTAATAACAGTTTTGTGCCAGACAGTACATTTGATCAAAAATTGCTTTGATTTAAAATAATCGAATCGGGGGCGTCGGCCACAGGTGCCTCGACCACTGGGGGCGTAAGCCACGGACCCGTCTTTTTTCTCTATTATAAACAAAAACGGATCTGAACTTTTACATTTATTTTAAACTGGTTTAGTAACATGGTTTCACTTGTTAATTATTATCTCTTCTTTATTGTTTTGAAACTAAAAGCTAGACAGCAAAGTTGGTTGAATTCTGTGGTAGTGATAGCGTATAACCCAGGCTATGGAGGTCACACTTCATCATCATCATCAGCCTATAATGTTCCCACTGCTGGAACACAGGCCTACTCTCTATGAGAAGGAGTGGGCTGTAATCAACCACGCGGGCCCGGTGCGGGTTGGTGGATGTCACATGTCTTAGATTTTTAGTTTTAGAACATGCCGGTTTCCTCACGATGTTTTCCTATAACATTTTTGAGAGCAGCAGTGATGAAATAAATTACACAAAGTAATGCGCCTGCCTGGTTTCGAACCTGGGTTACTGCTCGTGTATCGGGTCTGCCACTACTGGACCACCGCTGCTCTCCAGGTCACACTTGAATTAGTAGAATACGGTTGGATTGTGTGAGTTATGAAAGAACAAAATTTAAAAAAAAACCTCCGACCAAAGAGACCACAAACAAACCAAAAATAAACTATTCAAGCGTATTAATACAATACGACGCTTGGATTAATTTATTTTATGTTTTTTTTTTATGGTTTTTGTGTCGAAGGTTTTATTTTATTTTGAATTTAATTTTTATTTCATGCTTTATCTTATATTATTTTTTCTTAGCCTTGACTGTCCCACTCCCGGGCATAGGCCTCACCCCATTCCTTCTACATATCTCAGTGTTGCGCCTCTTCTCGCTAATTAATGAAAACAAAGCAAGTTACAAATTTAAAAGCAACCCGAGCTTTTTAGGGGTGGGCAGGTGCAGCCGCCCCTCCCCCCTGGTGATGCCCATGGTGACAAGTGAAGATTCTAAATTTCGAATCGACCAGACCTCTGGATGTTCTTTAAATCTCTTCATCATGTAGAGAATGCATTAACTTGATCTTGATGGTCACAGTTCAAAAATTCATCAGCAATCTCCTTGATATTTACTAATGACATTTAGCTTTTTCTAATCATCATCTCTAATAAATCTCTTCATCATGTAGAGAATGCATTAACTTGATCTTGATGGTCACAGTTCAAAAATTCATCAGCAATCTCCTTGATATTTACTAATGACATTTAGCTTTTTCTAATCATCATCTCTACTACCTACAATAAATCATAATTATCTTCCAATACATAAGAAACTTTTTACTAATACTTCTTATCATACTTCGTGACCTAATAAAAGAAACCTCTTAGAGTTAATGGTAAAAGAAATCTAGTAGTTTGCTAATAAAAAACTGGTTTCGGCATCTTTTAGGCTAGCATATTGCACATTTGTACATCCTGTTAGCAATTTATTTAGAAAAATACATGTTTTTACGAAAAATCATCACCTGCGTAACCTTTTCCCAGACTATCTTGGGGTCGGCTTCCAGTCTAACCAGATGCAACTGAGTACCTGTATTATACATGATGTGACTGCCTATCTGACCTCCATAATCCAGTAAGTGGGTAATGCGATACCCACTGCTAAGACTGGATGTCAGACTTTTGGGTTTTGACTACTCGTAACGACTGTCAAAGATCTACAAATGACAGCCGGAACCAACGGCTTAACGTGGGACGACGGAAATTCTGCTAGAGCGCGCTTGGTTAGCACGTGTGTTTAGAGTTTTTTTCTGTTTTTATTCTTTGTTGATATTTTTGTGACTTGCTAGTATATAAGTGTTTTGTCCTTGTGTTCGTAAACAGGTTTGTTGTTACCTTATTTTAATCTCTAATTAAAGATGGATCCAAATAATCCACCCGACCCTGATCCCCCCGATATTCCAGTCCAACCACCTCCTATAATCCCAAATCCATTAGCGCAATTCGCGGATGTTGTCTGTAGCATTACAGAGATGGATGTATCCCAATCCCAGGTCCAATCTTCCCGTAAACGCCCCGTTAACAATGAAGATACATTATTAACATCTTCCCCCCCAAACAAACAACAGAAAAGCCAAATTGGTCGTGCCAAATACTCGGCAATAGATAAGGCTCCTTTTATCGTCCACGTCTCCCGTGTAGAAACCCAACCCAACTCAGGCACTACATTACACCCGGTTAATTTTGGAAAGTTTTTAATGAGTAACAACATCGCGAACATAGCTCGTGGTGGGGTTAATAGGATTGGTAGAAATCGCGTATCAGTAGAGTTTGTTTCCCCTCAGGATGCCAACTCATTCTTGACCAATAGCCTGTTAGCCAAGTACAGTTATACTGCCTCTATCCCTACATTCAACATCACTAGGATGGGAGTAGTTACAGGTATACCCTCTGATATATCAGAAGATGAAGCAATCACCTATTTGTCTGTGCCTGCAGGATGTGGGCATATTCTTAAAGTTCGTCGAATTAACAGGAAAGTTCAGAGAGACGGGGATAGCGAGTGGAAACCCACTGAAACTTGTGTGATCACGTTCGATGGACAAGTCTTACCCAAAAGAATCTTCTGCTGCTACACATCTCTTCCTGTAGAACAGTACATATTTCCCACAATTCAATGTCGCAAATGTTGTAGATTTGGACATGTGGCTAATGCATGTAGGTCAAAACCACGCTGCAACAAATGTGGTCATGATCACCCAGGTGATGGCTGCAATATCTCTGAGGGCGAGGCCTTCTGTATTCTGTGTTCGGGGAGTCACTTCGCGAATAGCAGGTCATGCCCCGAGCATGGTAGACAGAAAGCCATTAAAACCGTTATGGCTGAGAAATCCATTTCTTATGCTGAGGCTAGTAAATCTATCCCAACAGTTTCCTGCAACTATGCCAACATCACTAAAACTCCGATTTCTCAGTCTTATCGCAAGACAGTAACCCTAAAGCCTAAATCCCATGCCCCTCTTTCCCAGTCTTATGACAAAACTGCTCATCAACAGATTATTAACTCCCCTCAAACCTCACAGCCTAATGGCTGCGCTCTTAACTCTAACAATATCCCTTCCAATAATAGTACTTCTGCTATTATTGATCTACTCATAAAACTCATACCTATCATTACTTCTTCTTCTACTGTTAATACTCAATCACCGTACAACGTTGCCGACCACCTTATAACTCTTCTTTTAGACATCAGAAATGGCGTCTCGCCAAGTATTCCTTCAGTGGAACGTGAGGAGCGTGTGGCATAAAAAGCACGACCTCATATTCCTTTTAAACAAGTACAAGCCTTTAGCTTGTTCCATAGCTGAGACCTGGCTTACTCCAAGTCTTAGCTTCCGTATGCCACACTTTAACACTGTCAGATGTGACAGATCAGATGGCTATGAAGGATCGGCCCTCTTAGTTAACAACCGGGTCCCACTTTTACCCTTTACTTTACCTCCACTTACGGGTGATATGAGCATTGCCGCAGGAAGGGTAGAGGGCATCACAGTGTTTTCCATTTATATTGCACATCCTCGTCCAGATTTTTTAATCATTCTAAAGGAAATTCTTGCTAATGTTCAAGGTCCGATAATGGTCATGGGCGACTTTAACTGCCATCATTATAGATGGGGGTCTGAACGCTGTGACGCCTTTGGTGTAGCTCTAGTCGATATTTTGGATGACTTGGATCTCTGCGTGTTAAACGACGGTTGCTCGACACGACGTTCTCTTCCAGGGCAGCAAAAGAGCTGCGTAGACCTTACATTTTGTTCGGTTGAATTAGCAGCATCAACTCACTGGGAATGCACAACCTTGTCACATGGTAGTGATCACTACCCTATAGTCATTTCTTTGGTTAACAAATTTTATTTAGAGAAAACTTCCCCTCCACTTTTGAAGTATAACTTGTCCAAACCAGATTGGACAAAATTTGTGTCATTACTGGAGGGTAAAATTGACATTCTTCCAAATTTAAATTCAAATTTATCGGACCCTTCTGTTCACTGCCATGCCAAGAGCTGTTATGAAGGTTTTGTAACAGCTATTACCTCCAGTGCAGATTCCTGCTTTCCATTGAAGAACAGTGCCCGGAATAAAATACCTTCACCCCCTTGGTGGGATCCCGAATGTACTGCGGCAGTCAGGGATAGGAATGAGGCCGAGGTGTGTTACAATACAGATATGAGCACACAAAATCTGTTGACATACTGCCACCTTAATGCCAGAACCAAGCGCTTCCTCCGTAAAAAGAAACGTTCAGGTTGGGTTAAATTTTGCTCTTCATTATCTCCCTCCACTCCAGTTTCAGTTGTCTGGAAAAATATAAATAGGTTCAGACATGGATGCTCCCCATCAATCGCTTCACCAATCGCTAGAGAAACAGCTGAACATTTTTTTGACAAAATAGCACCATCTTATGTTCCACTCTCAACAGAATGTCAAAACACGCCCCTTCTTAATGTTACAGAGGATCCTTTAGATGCGCCATTTACTTTGGAGGAATTGAATGTGGTACTCAAAAATGTACGGGACTCAGCTCCTGGTACTGATGGTGTGCCATATTCCTTTATAACCCATTCTGGCGAAAAGGCTAAAATCTACTTTTTAAATATTTTAAACTTCTGTTACAGTAATGGTTGGGTCCCAGATCAATGGAAATTACAGGTTATTATTCCTCTATTGAAACCAGGCAAACATGCAGATGATCCGAATGGCCTTAGACCAATTGCTTTATCTTCAGTCCTAGCCAAATTACTGGAGCACCTTATTAAAAATCGTCTCGAGTGGATAGTCGAATCGAGGGACTTACTGCCGAACCACCAATTTGGTTTTAGGAAAGGGCTTAGTACAATGGACAGTGTTGGTATTTTAATTACGGATATACACATAGCTTTTTCTAGAAATGAATCTGTTGTTGCTACCTTCCTTGATATCTCCTCTGCGTATGACAATGTACTTCTTCCTGTACTCAGGCAAAAACTGCAACAGCTGAGTCTTCCGGCTAAGATGATACAATGCATATGCGAACTACTGATGTCCCGCTCATTGGTTCTAAGAGTCCAGGGTGAGGAGTTCGATGAAAGACAGACATGGAAAGGACTCCCACAAGGCTATGTCCTCAGTCCCATACTCTACAATTTATACACGGCTGATATTGGGTCCTGCTTAAATAATAATTGTCAGTTGCTGCAATATGCCGATGATATTGTTTTATATGTGACAGATTCCTCCATAGTTGACGCGGCGTCATCTTTATGCCTCTCTCTGGACTCTTTGAACCATTGGCTTTTAAACCATGGACTGTCATTATCTGCACCAAAAAGTTCAACAGTTATTTTCTCTCGTAAAAGACTCATTCCTCATATTTCAGTAAACATTTTAGGCCAAAATATTCCTATAGCTAGTAAAGCAAAATTTTTGTGTCATGCTCTGCCGCAGAGCCACCATTCTAGAGACCGGTCAATTATAGCTTAAAATGATGTACGTCTAACGTACATAATGTACGTACACCGTTATCGCTGTACGTGCATTAGGTAATGATAAAATAGACATTGATTGTGGCTCTGCTGCAGAGCATACTCTCTAGCAGAGCCACACATAACATGTACTCAGGCAAGATACACGCTACTGTTTTTTTTAAGAAAATGTTGTACGAATAGTGTTTATTGCGTACGTGTTGAAAACTATCATTTTAAGACATTGGTTTTATTTATTTTAACTTTACTAAAATATTCATAGAAAGCGCCTGATTATTTTGTGTTAGCAAAATGTTTTGTAGCCATTGCTATATTGACTACTATCTCTATATATATATAAATTACGTGCCACGTTGTTTGTCAGGGATGGGCTCCTCAACTACTTAACCGATTTTAATCAAATTTGCACACCGTGTGCAGTTTGATCGAACTTGAAAGATAGGATAGCTTACATCTCAATTTATTATTTTATTGCAAATTAAGTCACAATTATCTGTTAGCTCCAAACGATTCTAACAGATGGCGGTATCCGAAATAGGTGGAGTGGAGTTGAATATTAGTCCGGGGCTTTTAGATTTGAACCTTGCTTAAATATAAACAGCGTTTTTTTTCTTGAATCGTGTACTTGACCTTAGCTCTTCAAATAATAATAAAAAATTAAACATTTTCCGAGACCGGATCAAGCTGAAAAAGACGAAAACGCGTTTTTGTGAATAAATATATGGGAAAAAAGTTAACAGGACAAATTTAGTTACTTTAGGTAAAGAATTGGTGACAGTAATATATATTTTTTTAGAATTAAACATTTTCGTCCACGGAAATTACGGTAAAAAACATTTACGCATTTTTTGGATTGTACTTAAGGCAAAAGTATAAACAGCGGATTTTTTACATAAAACACCGCCATTAAACAAAAATAAACAAATTGGACTACCGGAAGTTATTATTACCAGTTTTTTTACAATAGCGGTTGAGGCAAAAAGGTAACAGGGTTTAATTTAGTTTGACTTTCATCAAAAAGCTATTTCTGACCTATTTACACGAAAATTAAACACTTTAAAGCAAATCGCGAAAAAAAATCAATTAATGTTTACGTAAAATAGTCTGCAAGCTTTATTCCTGTATTTGGCGCAGCACTTTCATAGGAATTTGATCTTTCCGAAATAAACATAAGATGTACAATTGCGTCACTCAATAAAACACCGACTCTCAAACAACAACACAGGCATTCGCACACAATGTACGCAGCGCTTATCTTGTTTACGCACACTAGCACACGCCGTACGCCGCACGCTGCTTAGCGCTGACATCGTGCATCGTAATTTAATTTTTACTTTGACAATATTAATTAACGCTCTGATCTGTTTAATTTTGGAATAAATGAATTTAAATCCTGTTACATTTTTGCCGTAAGTAGTATTTAAGATTTTTTGATTTTCTTGATTTTCTGCGGACAGAATTTGTTTAATTTCCATAATAATAGTTAGACATAGTGATATAAATATTTTTGCCTTAAGTACGAAGTCAAATGATAAAATTAAAAAAAAAACCTTTGTTCCGTGGACGAAAAATGTTTAATTTTCTGACCTACTTGTAGTCAAAGAGTATAGTAATATTTGTAGTACTCAATCTGTTCTTCCTGTTACATTTTTGCCGTAAGTAGTATTTAAGATTTTTTGATTTTCTTGATTTTCTGTGAAGTCAGGACGGAATTTGTTTAATTTTCATAATAATAGTTTGAAATGGTGATATAAATCATTTTGGAGAAAAACATACGCGGAGATGAACTTTTCGCGGGATACAGCTTAATATACTGTCCTGTCCATACCCTACACATTCAATGAAAAAAATCGCTGTTTTTAATTAATGCAAAGTTAGCCTAATATTCGGCGTAAATTCCCCGGACTATATTTTGTCTGTGCGATTATGGACGAAGTTATGTTGACCAACAACTACCGGAAACATATTATGAAGGTCGGGACGGTTGCCGTGTGTCGGGCATGCCACCGTCCGGGAGAATCGATCCGTCACATTATTTCTCGGTGTTCTCGTCTGGCTAACGGAGAGTACTTGCATAGACAAATAAAAAACCGGCCAAGTGCGAGTCGGGCTCGCGCACGAAGGGTTCCGTACCATTAAATACAAAAACGAAAAAAAAAACTTTTTTGTATGGGAGCCCCCCTTAAATATTTATTTTTTTCATTTTTTATTATTTGTTGTTATAGCGTCAACAGAAATAAATAATCTGTAGAAATTTCAACACGCTAACTATCACGGTTCATGAGATACAGCCTGGTGACAGACGGACGGACGGACGGACGGACGGACGGACGGACGGACGGACGGACGGACGGACGGACGGACAGCGAAGTCTCAGTAATAGGGTCCCGTTTGACCCTTTGGGTACGGAACCCTAAAAATAAACCTCGTTGCCAGGATTATCCACCAGCAACTTGCTTTGAAATACAACCTTGTGGAATCAGAAGTGCCATACTATATAAGTATGCGCCCGACCCTGTTCTCGATAATGGTAATATCACGTTGTATTGGGATCGACCTATCTTCACTGACAGGACTATTGTTGCCAATAAGCCTGATAGATCGATTGGAGCGTCGCGCAATGCTTGTTGATAACGGTCCCACATGACGAGAACCTCGTGAAAGCAGAGAAAGGTCAGCAATTTAAATATCTAGATCTGGCTCGCGAGGTTGTCGACATGTGGGATGTGACAACAGCAGTCATTGTGCTGATAGTCGTGTCGGCCAATGGCTTAATTGCCAAAAGCCTCGACCAACGTCTTAGTAGGCTTTCGCTTGACAGCTGGATCATGGGCTTGATTCAGAAAGCAGTACTTCTGGACACGGCACGTATTGTTAGAAGGTTCCTCTCACAAGAGCCCTGACCACCGGTAGCTCGGACTCTGATCCCAATGCTGGTGGGCTACTATTTTTTATATATTTAAATGTTTTTTATAATATCGTTTTGCAAAAATATTTAAAAACGTAATTAGTATGTAAGTAAATAAATAAAGGAAATAATAAGTTGAATAAAATTTATATGCACATTCGAAAAGTAAATAAATCTAGTATTATTATATTATCTTACCAGTACCTATTATAAAAGCGAAAATTTGGATGGATGTGTCACATGTTTGTTACTCAATCACGCGAGAAAGGCTCGTCGGATCTGGAGGAAATTTTGCACATAGATAGATTATAGTCAGAAATATCATATAGAATACTTTTTATCCCGGGAATATATTACCTCGGGATAATTTTCGACATTCACGTGGGCGAAGCAGCGGCTTCGCTCGCCTGAATGTCCAAAATTACTAACGTATTAATTGCAAGCAGGCAGAAGCTAGTATTATATTATATTAAATAGTAGTCAATATAGCAATGGCTACAAAACATTTTGCTAACACAAAATAATCAGGCACTTTCTATGAACATTTTAATAAAGTTAAAATAAATAAAACCAATGTCTTAAAATTATAGTTTTCAACACGTACGCAATAAACACTATTCGTACAACATTTTCTTAAAAAAACAGTAGCGTGTATCTTGCCTGAGTACATGTTATGTGTGGCTCTGCTAGAGAGTATGCTCTGCAGCAGAGCCACAATCAATGTCTATTTTATCATTACCTAATGCACGTACAGCGATAACGGTGTACGTACATTATGTACGTTAGACGTACATCATTTTAAGCTATAATTGACCGGTTTCTAGAATGGTGGCTCTGCGGCAGAGCATGACACAAATTTTTAGGCGTTACTTTAGATTCAAAATTAACTGGCAAACATCACATAAATTTTCTTATACAAAAGTGTGAAAGAATTATTTCAATTTTAAGAGTTCTTGCGGGTGTTTGGTGGGGTGCTCACCCCTACACCATGAAATTAGTTTATAATGCCTTGGTTCGTAGTGTTTTAGACTATGGAACATATCTTCTGATTCCTTGCAACAAAGGTGCTTTGGCTGGGCTGGATGGAGTTCAGTCCAAGTGCCTTCGAATCATCTCTGGTTGTATGAAATCCTCGCCCGTTAACGCATTGCAAGTCGAATGTGCTGATCCCCCGCTGACCCTTAGACGGCAATACCTGGCCTCCCGTTTTGTGTCTAGACTAATATGTAAATCCTCCCATCCTCTTATAGGCAAACTGAACGAGCTAAATGCCTTATGCAGAAGCTCAAATTACTGGAAAAATAAAGAATCTCCTTTAATCCTAAAATCCTTTCGACTAATTCTAAATTTAGTAAACCCGATCGTCCAGTATCCTAGATTACCTCTCTTTAATTTTCCTTATGAAGTTCTAAGTTATAACCCAAAAATTTTCTTTGATATTGGTATATTCAAAAAATCTCCGTCAGCGAATTTGGCTTTCAATGCGGTGGTGGACGAGAGATGGAACGGTTTTCAATTATTTTTTACGGATGCTTCGAAACTAACCGAACTTAGTCATACTGGCGCTGCGGTCTACTACCAAAGCTCCAAAATTATCCTACAGTTTAAATGCCCTAAGGAGTCTTCCGTATTTACTGGCGAATGTGTGGCTATACTGGAAGCTTGTCTTTTCATAGAGTCACACCACAATATTCAGAAAGCCGTCATTTTTACAGATTCCCTTAGCTGTTTGCAAGCCTTAGTTCAAAATCCCTTTAAAAGTAAATTGCACAGTTCCCTTATTTTAAAAATTAAAAGCTCTTTATTGTCCTGCGCTAGTAGTCAAAAGGATGTTCAGTTAGTTTGGATACCTAGCCATTGTGGCATTACGGGTAACGAATGTGTTGATGCCATGGCTAAAGATGCTTGTTCATCTTCATCGTCAGATCTCTCGCACAACAACCATCAGGGTTACGACCTATTGTCCCTTCCAAAACTGAATTTACAGTGTTCCTGGCAGGAGCAGTGGAATATGTCCAGCAAAAAGAAAGGTAGTTTTTTTTACGCAGTACAACCGACCATAAAACCAAAACCGTGGTTTTTTCGTCACAAAAAAGTATCGAAAACTGTTGTTTCTGTCCTATGTAGAATCCGCTTAGGTTTTTGTTGCACTCCCGTTTTTCTACACAAAATTCATGTACGTGACTCCTCACTCTGCGAGTGCGGGTTGGAGGAGGGCACCCTGGACCACATATTTTTTGAATGCTCGTACAACATCCCACCTCTAGACTTGTATAGCCGTCTCCCTAAATTAAAAATCCCTCTCCCCATTAATTTCCCCTCTCTTTTAACATATTCCACTCCTGAACTGCTTGTGGCGTTGATGATTTTCATCCGTCACAATAATATAAAATTATAATATTTGTATTCCCCTATTCTGTGTGTGGATATGGCCTACGTATATTTTAATGTTTTAACACCTATATTATTTATTTAATTATATACTTTTTGTTTGTTTCAGTCCAGTACTAACCCCTCAAGATCTACATTAAGTTCAATGTATCATCAAAGTTTTTTTTTTCTTTTCTAAATTCTTCTCTTTTTCACTTTCTGCATACACACTTGCTTTTCCAAGTCACTTTCGACATTGGCAGAATAGTCGACATCGGCTCTGCTTGCCATAACTAAAAATAGAATAGAACGGCTTAACGTGCTTTCCGAGGCACGCATGAAACTCGGTATGTTATTATGGTCACCCATCCACGGACCGATCTCGGCAAGCATCGCTTAACCTTAAAGATCGACTCGTGAGGCTGTTATTACTTAGCCACGAGCTCCTCTTTTTAAGATAACAATTTATTGACTACAAACTTATATTAGAATGTTTTAAAGCTTAATATTTACAAAATAAACAGAGCCTAATTTATATAAAAAATACGAACTAACTGAATAAACGACAGGAACTAGCTACGAGTATTAGGTATTTTTAAATTAGCCTTTACTTTAAAGAAAGATCACTCAACAACACAATATAATCATAATATGACCACAGTTTTGATATTAAACTAAGAACCAAACCATCCATATAAAATCATCATCATCATCAGCCTATAATGCTCCCACTTCTGGGACAAAGGCCTTCTCTCTATGAGAAGGAGTGGGCTGTAATCCACCACGTGGGCCCAGTGCAGGTTTGTAGAGTCACATGTCTTCGAATTTTTAGTTATAGGACATGCTGGTTTCCTTAAGATGTTTTCCTTCACCGTTTTAGAGGGTGAGAGTGGTGAACGGTGATGAAATAAATTACACAAAGTAATGCGCCTGCCTTGGTTTGAACCCACGGTTTATTCCTCGTTAGTCGGGGCTGCCAACCTGGGTCAGCGCTGCTCTCAAATAAAATTGTGGCTGTTAAATATTATAATACGTTGATTGACTCTTGTTGCTACTATAGATAAACTGTTCTGCCATTTACCACGCTTTAAAACTACAACCTGTATAAAGCACAAGCTCCTTATGAACATAATCATCATTGTGACAACTCGTCTAACAGTTTAAAGCATAATCGCTCTCCTGTCAAAAACATTGAATTTACCAACACCTCTACTCACTCTCAAAACGCAGCACACCTCGATAGTAGTCACAAAACCAAAAAAAAAAACTTCTCCATACTGAAGTGCGAGTGGGATCAAAAAGAAAAAAGCACCACTTTTGCCTAAAGCAAACCAGTTTACAGCCAACTTCACTCCACTGCGTTTGATTATGCGAAGGTCAGGCACATTTTGCCAGATGCGAACCAAGACTCAGAGAGGCCGCACGTCTCTCCCTACTCCGCGATAAAAAAACTTTTACGTACCAAAAAATAAAACGAACAACTAATGTTGAACAAAAAACGCGTGTTAACTAACTAAAATACGAGTTTGGAAAGTCGTTTTTGTTATAATTTCTAGTGCATTTGTGTTTTTTAAAAGTTGTTGAGCCAGAGTAGAAAGTTACATTGCATTGACAGGAATCTTAGTGGTTTCTCATGTGTTTTAAAGTTCTGTGTTTTGTGTCTGTGTTTTAAACTGAGGAAGTTTCGCTGTTTCGGTAAGTTTTGACACTTGAATTTGACGTTTATCTTTTTTTTCTACAAAGCTATAATTTTATTTTCAGCCTGTATTGTATTGAGCCTCTTTTGTAGTCTAGGCAATTGTAATAAAACCTATTTATAGAACTGATTGATAGTGTATAGAGTAATATTACAGGTATAACGGTACATTTTAACTTAATTAAGTAATTCTTACGTAATAGATTTATTATTAGACGAAAGGTAACTTTAACTTAGTAACTCTTAAGTGCTAAAATGATGGTATTTTTTTTTATCAAAGATTGCTTTTAAAGCCGATATTCCCTTGAGAACTAAGCAGAGATGTACCTATGTATAAGTAAAAACTTGATACAACTTCAAGCCATATAAGTAAGGTACCAATCAACTTTGCAGTATTCAAGTTCAAGGAGAAAATAAAAATAAAAACACATGGAGATCTTCGATATTTTGCATTTTTTACGTTAAAACAACTTCTTCTTTGGTAAATAAACATTTTTATAATTTTTTTTTTTTTAGAAAAGGACCTGGTGGTGTAAACACTGATTTAGTCAGTGAAATAAGCCAAAGATTGCCACGTTTGTCTAGTTATCGGAATTGCTAACTACTGAGCATCAAGTCTAGGATTTGATTCCCCGGGACGGACTAAGTGACACTGGGTTTTTCTAGTTTGTGTTTCGATTAACGGCAATAGGCTCTACCATATTATAACATGAACGGCTTACACGCAGTAAAAAAAAAAATCCTTAGTAAAATACTCTAAACTCTTTGCTCAATGTTGGGATCAAACTTGGGACCCCAAGCTAAGCAGTCGCTAGCGAATGAGACTAACAAGGAAGGAAGTGTAAAAAAAAATGTATTTTAACTTGCTTTCGACTTTATTTTGAACTTCTTTATGGTGTCGGATTCTGTACGAGTGTCGGACGTAAACAATAGCACCATCCCATTTCTTCCCGTGGGTGTCGTAACAGGCGACTAAGGGATTTGCCAGAAAATGGGCAGCAGCGTTCTCTGTGCTTTTGCAACAACCGTACTGCGATCGCCAACCCGCCTGCCAAGCGTGGCCCTCTTATGTACACTTTGGGGAGGCCTATGGACGTCTATCGGCTGAAATGATGATGATGATGATGATATTTTGAACATTTTAATTTAATTACAAGAATTAGCCAAAATAATCCAAACTGCCTCGTTGGTCTAGTAGTGGTCGCAATCGCGATTGCTAAGCATGAGTTCTTTGGTACGATTCCCAGGTCAGACAAATTATAATTGGGATTTTTCCTCAAGAATTTCTCAGCAGCAGTCACGGAGTCTGAACTTGTGCCCGGTTGATGGTGAGAGTAGCTGTGGCCCAGTGGTGGCAGCCCCGACTTACGAGCAGTAAGCCGCGGGTTCGAACCCAGGCAGGCGCAATACTTTGTGTAATTTATTTCATCACCGCTGCCCTCAAAAACGATGAAAGAAAACATCATGAGGAAACCGGCATGTCCTAGAACTAAAAATTCGAAGACATGTGACATCTACCAACCCGCACTGGGCCCGCGTGGTGGATTACAGCCCACTCCCTCTCATAGAGAGGAGGCCTGTGTCCCAGCAGTGGGAACATTATAGGCTGACAATGATGATGATGGTAATAGGCTCACCCCTAACACATGGGACTTGAACATAACTGGTGAAATGTGGGTGTACTATTTAGGTATCTCTCTGCCTAACCGTTTGGGGATTACTGGAGTGATTTTGTGTTAATTAGAGAGAAAAAAACAAAAAAACCGTCCAAGTGTGAGTAGGATTCGCGCACTGAGGGTTCCGTACAAAAATTATTAAAAATATTTCTATTATATGCTGTAACAAAAAAAATACGGATTTCGCAATTTTTCCTTTGTCTGTGCTATAAGACGTTGCTTCGTGCCAAATTTCAATATTCTGAGTTCACGGGAAGTACCCTGTAGGTTTTGATTCCCTTGCGAGTGTCGAAAGTTTGCGGAAATTTGCGGCATAAAGGGCTGTATCTTTTGATTGCGTTGCCTTAGAAGTTTCATTTTTTCACAGTTCCAAGGGACAGTAGACTTGAGTATTAGATATAAACTTCAGCTTGATACTTCCACGCGTTCCTGAAAACAAGGTTCTTGACAGACAGACAGACAGACGGACAGACGGACGGAAAACAAAGTGATCCTATAGGGGTTCCGTTTTTTCCTATCATGTTAAGGAACCCTAAAAATATATAGAAGAGAAGTTCTTTTGAAGTAACTTCCTAGTCTTAAATATCTCTAACTTTAGAGCCTAAAAACAGCTTACGCAGTTTAAGACTAGTTTTAAAATCATTAACTAGTTTGACAGGTATGCTGATGATGCACAAGTGTCTGTTTCGGTAAAAACGTGTTTCCAAAAGCATAATAAACTACAATAATTTGCAAATTTTATTCATCTAAATCATCTGCATCATCGTCCATTCCTTTTTAACCGACTTCAAAAAGGAGGAAGTTCTCAATTCGATTGGTATTTTTTTATGTATGTTTTTGTATATGTTACCGGCCAAACCCGATTTCCGGCTAAACTAGTTTGTCCTAGGCCAAACTCAATCAAAAGGACTCTGCACCCCATCTAATTGGGTTAGGTTAGGTTAGAACGGTGACCATAAACGCGCTAGCTGAGCAAGCGTAGCGAGCGATGCCACATCCAAGTTGGGCACATTGTAAATGTTTTGTTTGAGTTAGTATATCCTGACACGATAAACCAGTAAATCGGTTTGGCCTAGGACAAACTAGTTTGGCCTGAAATCGGGTTTGGCCGGTAACAGATACACCGATTACGCTGAGATTTATGATCCGATTTACTTGATTCTTCTTTTGTTTCATGGGGAATAGTTGCCATTGGTCCCATAAAAATTTAATATAGTCTGGCCCAGTAGTTTTATTCATTTTATGAACTTTTATTTATTTATTTATTCGTATGGTATGGACAATGTTTTTTTTTCTACCTTTTTTAATAAGCAACGACTTACTGTCGGGCCTACGCTGTCCTCCCACACTTATGTACTAACATTCAAATATTGTAAAACCAAATGATTTTAAAAGAGAAACCATGAAGTTTCTTGCCGGTTCTTCTCCATAGGAAACTACCAACCCGAACCGAGCACCTTTTCTCGACGATTTATAAGTGCCCATGTAGGCCCATGTAAAATAAAATATTTTTATTTTGATTGATTTTGATTTTGATGTGCTGGTGTCTAGTTACAATGTAAAATTGTTACTTGACTAGGATTTATATGACACAATTCAAAATTGATAAAATAAAAACTTTTTACAAACAAAATTTAAAAACGATGTTCGTTGATTTTTGTATAAACTACTGTTTAATATTTGTTTTTGAGGTCCCGATATATTCTACAGCATCTACCCAAATAGGTCACCGATTGTCTTATCTTGTCCTGTCTTGTCACGTTGCTTGGTTCCAGGTTATTATTCATTGCACTAGTACCACGCTGCAGCTGACGGTTGACTTATTTCAGGTTTTTTTTTTAAACCGGTTTCGAACTGTACATTGACAAGTTTTTTGTCATTATATTTGGGTGTATGTTGTGCAAGATTGATATGAATTATGATAGTGTAATAGTTCAATTTTAATTATCAATCAATATAACATCAAGCTTGAAATCCCTGAAGGGTTAGGCAGAGGTATTCCTAAGACCTTGTGGTGGTACCTTAAGAGCAGCGGTGGCCCAGTGGTGGCAGTCCCGACTTATGAGCAGTAAACCGTGGGTTCGCACCCAGGCAGGCGCATTACTTTGTGTAATTTATTTCATCATCACTGCCTTCATAAACGGTGAAGGAAAACATCGTGAGAAAACCGGCATGTTCTAGAACTTAAATTCGAAGACAAGTGACATCTGTCAACCCGCACAGGGCGCGCGTGGTGGTTTACGGGCCACTCCCTCTCATAGAGAGGAGGCCTGTGTCCCAGCTGCAGCAGTGGGAACATTATAGGCTGATGATGATGATGATGATGTACCTAATAGTACACCCACATTTCGCCATTTCGTTATGTTATGTTTAAGTCAGATGTAGTAGGCGACGAGCCTATTGCTAGCAACTGCGCACAAAATCCAGACTCCGTGGCTGCTACTGAGAAATTCCTGATGAATAAATCCAATAATACTTTGTTTGACCCGGGTGTCGAACCCAGCAACTCATGATCAGCAGTCTCGCTGGCGACCACTAAACTAGGCAGTAGATTCATCAACTTTTTAAATTTTGTTTGGACAGTTTTTAAGACAAAGCAAAATATGTTTTTTAAACTTTTGAAGGAGAAATTTGTTTCTTCTCCAAAAGTTTCCTTTCAGTTCATCTAAACTAAAAAGTTATTTTTAAAAAGCTGGTGCGATAACACCTCTAATTTTATGTACACTTGTTTTAAATATATTTGTAATAAATCGTTAAACAATAAAGCGTTCGATAAATAAATTATGGAAGAAAAATAATATTCCAAAAACCTGAAGTTTAAAAACATCCAACAGCATAAAAATCCAACATAGTAACGCCAAACCACAAAAACTCAAACAAAATTCGACTATATATATAATTCAAATTAAAAAAAAATACAAACAAACCATAAATTAGTATTACGCATCCGAACTCGACATCATCATACGAAATTTGAATAAAATTCGAAAAATAAATGTACGGTTATAAGGTTGACGGTCACAGAACTAGTTTTGTTTCGCGTCTTCGCTCTCCTTGGTACAGATACGTCTGTCAAATTTGTCCGTCATTTCAATATACTTGGGCTTGCTTGTACCTGTTTCGGTAATTCAATATTGTTTTATGTATTTTTTTTTTACTGCGTTCGAGTTTTTTTTTTCCGTGATTTTTCATTAATATGTGCTTTGTAGAATGATATTTACTTCCAATTATGTTGGAAGTTTAATAAGGATTATTCACCTTTTGCCATTTTCATCCGCAGTCACATAAAAAAAAAACCAGCCTATGCAAAAATGAAAGAATGTCCTTAGAAAAGCTACAGGAAGCTAAAAACTGGTTCTTGACATGTTTCCGTCCCTTTAAGAGGGTATGCAAGAGGGAAACTCCTTATCGAAACCCTTGACACACAAGAAAATCAAGATTACAAAGAAAGATATAATACCTCCTTCATGGGGTGAAAGGTCTCATAAATAATATGCAGAAAAACATAAAGGAGGTTACAAACAGACTCACCCAAGGGTATCATTTTTGTCCAGTTACTGGGTTATGGGTGTCAGATAGGCAGTCGCTCATGTAAAATACTGGTACAAAGCTGCATCTGGTTAGGCTGGAAGCCGACCCCCACATGACTTGGGAAAAAGCCGGACAGATGCTGAACCATTTAGTATTTTGATAAAACAAAAAAAATATGCTAGAAGCAACCTAATAAAGTAATAATACAAAACACACAGACACCATATTTTTAAACATTTTATTCGAATCTCAACCGGCCAGTATTATAAAAGTTGTTCCTTTTTCAAACTTGAAATATCGAACTTTAGCCTTGACGGTTTGCATTCAGTGACGTCATACTGTCACAATATATTTATTAAGGTTTTTAAACTTCACCTGTATGGACTGTACCTTGCTATTGGTCGACGATAGTGGTGCACGAACCGTTCCTATACTTTACATATAGTATCGATACAACAGGAAGAAAATGCTTGGTTGGTTACAAAAGCATCGGTATAGAAATGAATGGATCGTGTTGCACCACATTCTCTTAAAATGCATGATCACTTAATAAAAAATTCGTCAATTCCAAAAAAATCCTTACAGAATTTTTTTCTTGCTGAGAACGATACGATCCGATATATGGAGAATCAGGACGAAGCCATTTCAAACTGTCCTAAATTCGTTTCGCGTAGTTGTGATTCCAAGTATCGATATATGTATATAGTCCGGGGCTTTTAGATTTGAACCCTGCATTAAATATAAACAGCGATTTTTTTCTTGAATCGTGTACTTGACCTTAGCTCTTCAAATAATAAAAAAAAATTAAACATTTTCCGAGACCGGATCAAGCTGAAAAAGACGAAAACACGTTTTTGTGAATAAAAACATGGGAAAAAAAGTTAACAGGACAAATTTAGTTTCTTTAGGTAAAGAATTGGTGACAGTAATAAATTTTTTTAGAATTAAACATTTTCGTCCACGGAAATTACGGTAAAAAAACATTTACGAAATTTTTGGATTGTACTTAAGGCAAAAATATAAACAGCGGTTTTTTTACATAAAATAACTTAAATGAATATATTACACCGCCAATAAACAAAATTAAACAAATTGTACTACCGGAAGTTATTATTACCAGTTTTTTTACAATAGCGGTTGAGGCAAAAAGGTAACAGGGTTTAATTTAGTTTAACTTTCATCTAAAGGCTATTTCTAACCTATTTACACGAAAATTAAACACTTTAAAGCAAATCGTGCAAAAAAATCAATTAATGTTTACGTAAAATACGTCTGCAAGCTTTATTCTTGTATTTGGCGCAACACTTTCATAGGAATTTGATCTTTCCGCAATAGAAATAAGGTGTACAATCGCGTAACTCAATAAAACACCGACTCAAACAACAACACAGTCATACGCACACAATGAACGCAGCGCTTATCTTGTTTACGCACACTAGCACACGCCGTACGCCGCACGCTGCGTAGCGCTGACACCGTGCATCGTAATTTAATTTTTACTTTGACAATATTAATTATCGCTCTAATTTGTTTAATTTTGGGGGATTAAGGTTTGGATTTATATATTTCTCATTATTAAATGAATTTAAATCCTGTTACATTTTTGCCGTAAGTAGTATTTAAGATTTTTAGATTTTCTTGATTTTCTGTGAAGTCCGGAGCAGAATTTGTTTAATTTTCATAATAATAGTTAGACATGGTGATATAAATCATTTTAGCACTATTTTTGTCCTGTTAATATTTTTGCCTTAAGTACGAAGTCAAATTATAAGATTTTTTTTAAAAAACGAGTGTTCCGTGGACGAAAATGTTTAATTTTCTGACCTACTTGTAGTACTCAATCTGTTCTACATATACTCCAAATAAACATACCTGTTTATATTTTTTTCCACCAAGTTATATACATATTAGACGTTTTCTTAAAAAAAACATATACGCGGAGGTGAACTTTTCGCGGGATACAGCTTAATATACTCTCCTGTCCATACCCTACACATTCAATGAAAAAAATCGCTGTTTTTAATTAATGCAAAGTTAGCCTAATATTCGGCGTAAATTCCCCGGACTAATATATTATATGCAAACGTCGTGCGTCCCTAGTCGACGGCGCTCTGACGTCACATTGGTAGATAGTGATGGCTGCCAGTGTGCGCTTTACCGGTTTTTGAAAGGATGATCCGGACTGATCGGTAAGTCTAGTATCAAATATTATGTTACCGGAACGTACGTTGTGTTCGACTAAATCATTTGTACCGTAGCCGTACTGTGATCGCCAACCCTCCTGCCAAGCGTGGCGATTATGGCAAAACCCTATGGGGAGGCCTATGTCCAGCAGTGGACGTCTTTCGGCTGAAATTATGATGATTATGAGATTATATGGGTCAGAGCCCATTCGTCTCCTAAGATTCGCACCCTGTGCCCACTCGTCCCCTGTGTAAGGGCATGAGCCTTTACACTTAATGTTGAATGTTAATAAAATAAATGTTAATGTTAAAAGGTATTTAATACTAAAATGCACTAAAATAAAGTAATAAAAAATGTTATAAAATGTTACAAAATGTTGGATGTTGCGCGAGCTCGATATTAAACCGAAGACTGACGTACTCGCGTACGTGACGATACTACGTTTTTATAAATTAACTAAATTTGCAGTATTTTAACTAGGCTAAGGTACAATGTGCGGTTGCTGACCGTACATCTTGGCGGGGCCAAAAGTAATAATTAAGATAACTTATTAAAGAATATTTTCCTAATATAAATAAAAACCATGAAATAAAAACAATGTAAATAAAATGATTCTAAGTTAAATGTTAAAAGAATGAGGTCGCGCGTAGGTAAGTTCTATGTTTTCAGTGGATGCTGCAGCTCGTGGTGGCTTCCGTGGCGGTAATCTGGTGGACACGCCGGCGTTGCTGACGGTGACCTTGCCGCAGCGTTTGCAGTATGCGTATGCTCCTCCCGCGACGACTATTGCCAAGATCAGAAGTCCCATCGTAGAGTATGAAACGATGTATTGGTGCACATCGTGTTGCGACATTTCAGCATGTTTCGTTTGTTGTTCCAATTCTTTCAATGAATTGTGAAGTTTTTCATAATCGTTTCTAACAAATTGCGTATTCTGTTGTCCAGTTGATAAATCAAGTGGTTGGATGGATGTTAAATTGTTGATATCGTCCAGATCTATCAGTGGTATTTCCGGGCTGACATAAATTTTGTTTGTGTAGTAAACTTGTGTATGATATGTTTCTTCGTTGTTTCTAATAATACATCCTTCTTTGGCTTCTAAAATTCCAGTTGAATGTATTTTCTTAGTAGTCATACGACCTTCACAGATGATTTGCAGCTGGCAATCCGTGCAGCAGACATAGAGCCAGGTGTTAGGTTTTTGTAATGGTGTCCATTTGTTGTTGCAGGATTCGGATGTGTAGATACATTTTGATAATGTAATGTTTGTTATTGCACCGATTTCGCATGGAATTTGATAATTTCTCATGTTACGTGTTGGTTTGTTTAATGAACATACAAATGTACTTGGTTCCAGTTTAATACAATGTTCCAGGTCACTGTCTGTGAGCTGCATATATGTTTCTTTTCTTATATTGACTGCAACATATTCTGAATTTGTTTTCATTGTAAGTGAATGTTTGTTATTTTGTATCATCGGAATAGGGACTGTTTTATATATCGTGAATGGAGTGTCGCCTGTTAATGGTAATGTGATTTCGATAATAAAGTATTTATCAAATAATCTTGATTTTACCTCTAGTAGCTTGTATATGTCAGCTAATTGGTTTTGAATATTGTCAACGGGTATCGATAATTGTTGTGGCAATTGTCCAGAGATAATGTTGAGCTCCTGAAAGAGTTGGTTCTGCGGTAATAGTCTGGTGTCTACATGACCATGATGAATGTTGATAGCTGTGTCTAAAAGCATATGTTGAATGTGGCGCAGTTTAGACAGAATTGTTGAACTAGTCAGAGCCATGATGTTAAAGTAGTTCAACTCTTCCTCTTGCTCAACATCCTTACCCAATTTCTGTAAATAGTTCTCTGTAGCGTTAAGATGTTGATCTAAGAGGTTGAACTGAGTGTTCATCGCCTCTTCATTTCTCTTTAAAATGTTATTATGTGCCTCTATGATTGATGTTTGACCTTTGATCAGGTTCAATAGATGATCTCTATTATTTTGCAATGTTTCGATGTCCTTTTTATATTGTATTGCGAACCTTTCATCTAATACGCCGAATAGGCTGTTTGCAAGGTAACCTATTCCATCAACAAGGCCTCGGGAAACCCGCCCTCTGGTCTGCCCATGATGTGTTTCCAACATGTAATTGTTGTGATCAAGTTCGTTAAGTTCCTGTTCGAATTCAGTCATAATGGTTTTGCACATCGTTTGGTATGCAAATTGCTCACACCTTTCTCCCAGATGTTTCACAACTCTATGTATGTTTTCCATGCCTTGCCAGTAAGATGTCATATTATAGTAGGTAACAATCTTCCAGTCATCGTGTACGCTTTGCAAATTGCCGATTTTGTCAAAGTACACTGCTCTATTTGGTTCAAACGGTGTGATATTAATGTCACTGCTTTGCTTTGTCGGCTGGAATAATGTTAGTAATGTTAAGAGTATCGATAGCAGGCTGGAACTTATATTTCTTGATTTAAATCGCTGTTTCTTGTTAGTGTTATTTGTTGTAGGCTTTTGTTTTTCAGTGCAGATTTTGTCATTGGATTTTGTTTTGGAGGTGGTGGTGTCAGGTGTTTCTGTATGATATTCTGGTATTGGGAGTTTAACCAATTTAGTTATTGGTCTTGTTAGTGACCCTGTTTGTGTTTTCATAGTCACAACTCTGACTAGATTGTCTCTCCCCGGGTGAACTTCCTGTATTCTGCCAAGTGCCCATTTCGCAGGAGGAAGGTTGTCTTCTTTGATTAAGACAACATCCCCTATGGATAAATTGTTTGTTTTGTTTAGCCATTTACTGCGAACTTGAAGTTGTTGTAGGTATTCTGACGACCATCTGGTCCAAAACCCTTGTTTCATTTTGTTTAGTAACTGCCACCTATGTCGAATGTTGATGTTTTGTTTTTCCATATTTTCCGTTGGTAAGAATGTTACTGGTCGGCCAATCAAAAAATGTGCAGGAGTAAGGTAATCAATATCGTCCACGTCTTCCGTTAAAGGGCAAAGTGGTCTAGAGTTCATACAGGCTTCGATTTGAGTAAGCAGTGTTAAAAACTCTTCGTATGTCAACTTTTGCTCTCCTAGGACACGCTTTAAGTGGTATTTCATAGACTTTACCGCAGCCTCCCAAATTCCGCCTCCCGTCGGCCAGCTGGGGGCGTTGAAATGCCACTCTATCCCCATCTCGGTGTTCCTTCTCGTTAAAGTGTCGTTGTTAAATGTTTGTGAGATATGCAGTTGTTTGGCTAACTCCCTTTCGGCTCCAACAAAGTTTGTTCCGTTGTCGGAGTAAATATGTTTCGGACAGCCTCGTCGCCCAATCATGCGGTTGAGAGCCAGTATAAATGTTTGTGACGATAAATCTGATGCAAGTTCTAAATGCACCGCCTTTGTTGCCATGCATACGAATACAACGACATAACCTTTACTCGTTCTTACGCCTCGACCCTTGTTTAGTTTAACACTAACAAACCCTGTGAAGTCCACCCCTGTGTGATAGAATGGTGGTGACTGCGTTATCCTCTCACTAGGTAGGTCGGCCATTAATTGGTATTGTTTCGACGGTTTGAAGCGACAACATTTAACACAGTCTTTCAGGTATTTTTTAACAGTGTTATTTCCTCCTGTTATCCAATATTTTTGTCTTAATGTAGCCATAGTTAGTCTCGCTCCACCGTGTAGTGTTGTAACATGCGCTCGGGCAATGAGAAGATATGCCATCTTGCTGTTTTTTGGGATGATAGCCGGGTGCTTGGTTTCTATAGGTAAGTTTGAATTCTGTAATCTCCCTCCGACGCGCAATATGTTATTTTCATCTAGGTAAGGGCAAAGTTTCTGAAGTCCTCTATTGTTGCTTACCCTTCCTTTTGTTTTTAAATCTTGGATTTCTTGTCCGTAATGTTCGTTTTGTACGTGTTTTATAATTATATTAGTAGCGCGTCGAATATCAGCGAGTGTTAAATTACATTGTTTTGACGCGGGCGGGCTATTCATGTTTGTATGATTCATAGCTGCGTCTTCCCTGTGACGACTGTTTTGTGCAGTGTTTGTTATGAAACGTGACACCCATGCTACAATGCGTATTATAGTCATAATACAGCTGTTCCTGATTAGGAGTTCTGTTATAATGTTATTGTTTTTGCCTTCCGCAGTTTGTGACGTAACTGCGTGCACCCTTTTAACTTCTATTTCTGGTATCTTAACCGTATCATATGTTTTAGGGATGTCTTCACTGTTCAGCCATTCGGGTCCATCAAACCACAGCGGAAAGTTGTGTAACTGAGACGGTAGTAGTCCACGTGACGCGCAATCGGCCGGGTTTTGCTCTGATCTTACGTGATTCCAACACCCGGCGGGCACTACAGATGTTATCTCCTGAACTCTGTGTCCGACATAGGCCTTCCATCGTGAGACATCGCCCTTTAGCCAGCCAAGCACGATCATTGAGTCCGTCCATGCTGTTACCTTAATGTTAGGTTTATTGAGGCAATGTTTTATTTTCTTAACCAGTTGAGCTAACAGCTGAGCACCGCATAACTCAAGTCTGGGAAGTGTTTGTTGTTTTTGGATTGGAGCGACCTTTGTTTTTGCCGCAACCAATGCAATTTGTTGCTGTTTTCCCTCTGTAACTTTACTGTACACCACACACGAAAACGCTTTTTCCGATGCGTCGCAGAATGCGTGTAATTCCCAATCCTTGTTTGTTTCTAACCCAAGCCATCGGTTAATTTTGAAAGGTTGCATATTTGTTAACTCAGTCTTTAATATTCTCCATTCCTTTTCTATTCCATCTGGAACAGTATCATCCCATTCGATTTTGTACTTCCAGATCTGTTGGAATAAAATTTTTGCCTTGATTGTTATTGGGGATAGCAACCCCAAAGGATCAAAAATTGTTGATATGTCGCTTAAGATTTGCCGTTTTGACGAGTTTTTGTTATTGTTAATGTTAGTTTTGTTTTTTAATGTGGGTGAAAATATGAATTCATCTTGTTTCGGATGCCATGCCAAGCCCAATGCTTTGGAAGCTGATGCCTCTGTAAAGCTTAAATTGACTGGGCTAATCATATGTTCCGGCAGATCTTCTAACAGTTTATGTTCGTTACTCGACCACTTTCTGAGATTGAACCCTCCTTCTTTCAATAGGTGTATAAGTTGGTCTCTTGTTTCTCGGGCCTCGTCCACGGTATCCTTTCCGAATAACGCATCATCTACAAAAAATTGGTTAAGTAAGATGTTTTTAGCTTCTGGGTACTTGTCACCTTCATCCATCGCTAGCTGTTGAAGTGTTCTGAGTGCTAAGAATGGAGCGGCCTTAGTACCGTAGGTGACTGTACATAGTTGATATTCTCTTAGCAGTTGCCGTGGACAATTCCTCCACACTATTTTCTGTAGGGGTTGATGTTCTGGATGTACTGCTATAAATCGGTACATTTTCTCAATGTCTGATGATAAGACATATTTGTATTGTCTCCATTTCAGCAAGATGCTAAGGATATCTTTTTGAAGATTCGGTCCCGCCTCCATTAAGTCATTAAGACTGTGTTTTGAGCTGGTTTTTGCCGACGCGTTGAAAACAACTCTAAGTTTCGTTGTGATAGCACCTGGTCGCACTACCCCGTGGTGCGGGAGAAAATATTCAATGTTATTGTTAGTGTTGCTTTCGACCTGCTTCATGTGACCCATTTCTTCATATTCTTCTATAAAAGCTTTATAATCTTTTGCAAATCCAGGGTTTTTAGCCATTTTTCGCTCTAGTTGTTGAAATTGAGCGATGGCCTGTGATTTTGATGTTCCTAAGTGTTCAATAAGATTGTCTTTGAGGAGGAGGCGAACTTGGTATCGCCCATCAGGAAGTCGTGTTGTTGTCTCTTTGTACAGCTGTTCGCACCTGTTGTCAGGGTCCACATCTTCTTTGTTTTCTTGCAAAGACTCCTGTTCCCAGAATTGGGCAAGATCCTGAATGTTGTTGACTATTACATGGCAATTGAATGTTTTGTAATTACCACATACTATCCAGCCTAAATGTGTTTGTTGTGCTATGATGGATGATGTGTTTGTTTTTATTAACCCCTCTAACAATATTTCGGAATATACATCGGCTCCCAATAGTAAATCTATGTCCTGGGATATGTTAAATTCAGGATCAGCGAGTTGTAAATGTTGTAAATGTTCAAAGCTACCTTTATTTACTGTTTTACTTGGCAGTTTGTTCGTTATTTTCTTCATTATAAGTGCATTAATGTTAATGTTGAAGTCATTGTAAATCGCTTGGCAACTAAGATGGAGCACTCCTTTGCACTTGGTGGCGGCTGTAGCACCAACACCAGACACCACCGCGCTCATCTTATTTCGTTTTAACTGCAATTTTTGAGCAGCATTTTCTGTAATTAGGCTGACCTGAGAGCCCTGGTCTAGTAAAGCTCGTAAGATGATCGTAGTTCCATCATGGGCTATTGTTTTGACCTGGGCCGTGGCTAGCAGTACCTCATTTGCGTTGTCATGTGCTAAGTGCGTGTTCAATTGTTGACCTACATTTGCCCTACCGGTTTTCGATTTTGCAATACCAATCGCTTCATGCAAAATGCTGCTATGCGGCTCATCGCAGTGCTTGCACTTTTTTTCCGACGTACATTTTTCGCCGTTATGACTAAATAGGCAATTTAGACATACATGTAGGTTGTTAGCGGTCTTCAACCTTTCGTCTGGTGACATACTTAAAAATTCTCTGCAATTATAGAGCCCGTGTTGATTATTACATTTTGGACAAGTTATTGCGGAATTATGAAATGTTTGCTTGTTATGGAATGTTCTCGGCATGTTCTTAGTTCCACCTTGGATGGTCTGTTGCTGCACTTTAGGCTTACTGTATGTTGCATTATGAACTGTTTTCGGCTGAATGTTTGGCTGTTGACTGTTAAAGTTTCGTGGGCGGTTCGGGTTTGTACCCGATTCCATCGACATGAATTTGGTTTCGATGAATTTCAGGAACTCGTTTAATGGTGGCATTTCCCTTGGATTTTCCATGGATTCTTTGAAAGATTGGCGTGTGTCTGCGTCCAACTTTTGCATTAAAATGTGAACCACCAAGGGGTCCCAACTAGAAGTATCGTATTGCAGGTTCTTAATAGCCTGAAGGCACTCAATGGTTGTATCATGCATTCTTTTCAGTAGAGATGCCGTTGGGGTTTGTATGTTGGGTAGACTCAGTAGAATGTTTGCTTGGTAGGTAAATAATAGTCTCTTATTATCGTACCTCTGTTGAAGTATTTGCCAACTGGCTTCGTAGTTATCGGCACTAATGTTCATGTGCTGTATTAATCGCTCGGGCTCTCCCTTTAACTTCGCCTTTAAATGTTGCATTTTCTGAGCTTTAGAGATAAAAGAGTTACGATGCACGATTTCCACGAACAAGTCCTTAAATGTTGTCCACTGAGCATAGCTACCACTGAAAATCGGGAGTTCAATTTTGGGCGTGGATTTTTCCTGGTGTTTGTTATCCCAAATCCTCTTGTTAATTTGTTCCTTGCTGAATTCATAAAGCCTTTCCAATCTATTATAATCACTTTCAAATGCTTGCGTGTTGACCAACATGTTATCGAGCTTCCAATAAGTGCTATCGACCTTTTCCCAACGTTGCGTAACTGTCCTCAACTTATCTTCAAGTTGCCACTTTTCTTTTAAATTTTCAATGTCCATGTTCCGTACTGTTCTCTCAAAAGCTTTGATGTTCGACCGCTGCTCATTCATCATATCTTTAGTCCGTTGGTCCACGACTAACTCCTCATTTGATGTGTTCTTTCCATCATCCGGGATCTCATCGCTCTCCTGTTTTTCTGGAACATTCTCTTGCACACATGGCTTTTCTTCTCTTTTTTGCAACTGACTAAACGAAGCAAATTTTTCGTCTTCGACTTGCGCCAATAATCTTTGTTTCGACTTGTTTATCATACACTTCGTTTCTTCATATATTTGCTCCAAACGCTCATAAATGCGATTCTCATAGTAAGGTCCAGACTTTTTGCCTTCAAATAAAGCTAATTGGATGTCGTTATTTTTAAACTCACTCCAAAACCTTTCCAGCTTTTCAAGTCTGTCATCATGATACTCAAGAGTGGTTTTACGTGTAGAACTATCTTTCTTAAAGTTTTCATTTATTCGTTTGATAGCCTCAAGATTCGTAGATTGAGAGTTAAGTAAAGCGTCGTAAGAAGACATTGTTGTTTACCGGTGCTTAGTGCAAACAATAAATCCAAAATTCCAGAAAAGTAGGTAATATGGAACGTGCTCACCGGATTCGCTGCTTACGCTCCACCCCGATCTGTGCAACTCTCACTCGATATCACTGCTCACTCACACTGTTTTAATGTTCTGTTGAATGTTCTGTTTAATGTCCGAGTTTAATGTTCAAATGTTCCCGCGAGAAAAAACGTACCACGGCACTGATTTTACTCTTAACGGCTCGAAGGACCAAAATGTAAGGGCATGAGCCTTTACACTTAATGTTGAATGTTAATAAAATAAATGTTAATGTTAAAAGGTATTTAATACTAAAATGCACTAAAATAAAGTAATAAAAAATGTTATAAAATGTTACAAAATGTTGGATGTTGCGCGAGCTCGATATTAAACCGAAGACTGACGTACTCGCGTACGTGACGATACTACGTTTTTATAAATTAACTAAATTTGCAGTATTTTAACTAGGCTAAGGTACAATGTGCGGTTGCTGACCGTACACCCTGGAACTTTTGAGGGGCCCATTCGTCCCCTGAAGAATATTTATTTTTATTCACTCTTCTAATATATGTACATGTATATGTGTATACTGCAGCTTGATAGTCCTGGTACGGTCGCGCAGAAAAGGCTAAAATAAAAAATATAGTAATTCGGTAGATATCATGTTCATTTCAAATAAGATTAACACATACAAAATCACAATGTCCTAGAAACTAACAAAATATAGCTCTTTTACAAAAATCAGCCCTGATTGACCATCATTTAAATCAACATTAAATATAAAATATGCAAAAAAAATAGAACACATATCAACAGTAAATAATCACTTCTTATTTTTTTGTATATTTACCAATTACATACATGCAAAATCATAATAACTTAAATCTAAAAAATTATAACAGTACAAAAAAAAATACTAAAATCACAGTAATTATTGAAGACTAGATAAATCAACATATATTTTTTTTGTATATATTATCATAGCTCTTTTTTCAATGATCTGTTATGATTTATTAAATTAATTCCGATAATAAACTGTTCACAAGTGTACTATGTTAACCGTTTCTTATGTAAAATATGGCTAATTTTATCTCAGGGGACCAATAGGCACCTGAATAGGTGCCGAATCTTTAACTTATATTGTATATATATTAGAGGGGACGAATGGGTACCTTAAAAATAATATTTTTATTAAAATATTAATTGGTCCCCTACCAGGAGACCAATGGGCACCTATATAGGGGCCGAATCTACAACTTTTATGCTGGGGGACGAATTTTAGGGGACGAATGGGCTCTGACCCGATTATGGATTATGGGTCATAACTTATGAAAATTGAATGGTTAACCTTTTCCCAACAATTTTGGAGTCGGCTTTCAGCTCTTGTATTGAAGTGAACATACATAATCAGCCTACACACACACCTCACGCACACCTCTGCTTAAGCCTTCGGAGATTACAGGCGTTTTGTTATGTTATAATGTGTCATGATTTCAAAAAATAATAATAAGATTTGTTGTGATTTAGATTTATGTATTTGATATGACCAAAGAGTTTATAAAAACTCTTTGGTCAAATCTTTGAGGTGTCAAAAGAAAAAAAAGAAAGGTGGATTTTTACGGTTGCGCCAATTTGGAGGAAAAACCAAAAGGTTTTGCTAGGGGAATTCATCATCATCATTTCAGCATAAAAGACGTCCACTACTGGACAAAGGCCTCCCCCAAGTGTCGCCACATTGATATTTTGGGGGGTTTTCCCATAATCGCCACGCTTGGCAGGCGGGTGGGCGATCGCAGTACTGTTGTTACAAAAACACAGAACGCTGCTGCCCATTCTTTGGCAAGTCCCTTAGTCGCCTCTTATGACACCCACGGGAAGATATGGGATGGTGCTATTCTTTATGTCCGACACCATACAGAACTAGGGGAATTAATCTCTGTTTATTACATATTGGGTGGTATTTTTAGGGTTCCGTCCCCAAAGGGTCAAACGGGACCCTATTAATGAGACTTCGCTGTCCGTCTGTCCGTCCGTCCGTCCGTCCGTCTGTCTGTCACCAGGCTGTATCTCATGAACCGTGATAGTTAGCCAGTCTTCTCCATAGGAAACGACCAACGCGAACCGAGCACCTTTTTGCCGACGTTTTATAAGTGCCCCTGTAGGCCTATGTAAAATAAAAATATTTTGATTTGATTGATTTGAGTTGAAATTTTCCCAGATTATGTATTTCTGGTAATGCTATGACAACAAATACTAAAAACAGAATAAAATAAATATTTAAGGGGGGCTCCCATACAAAAAAGTGATTTTTTTGTTCGTTTTTGTAAATAATGGTACGGAACATATCGTGCGCGAGTCCGACTCGCACTTGGCCGGTTTTTTTTATTATTATCAATAGGCTCGCGCTTGATGGTAAGCGATGATGGCACTTGATGGTATAATATAAGCTTTCTACTGATATACGCACTAAGTTTTATATTCTGTTTAGCTGTAGGTACTAGTTTATAACTACAGTTGTTGATACTGGAAAAGGCGGTTTCATTTTATATGTTCCCACTACTGGGACAAGTCTTTTTGTAAGAGACAGTACGCCGTTATCCACCACGTGAGCCAATATGTCACATGCCTTCGTATCGAATTGACCATGACCCTCTTTCAAGCGTAAAAAAAATCGAATGTTTTGGTAAATAATACCGCCCTTGGATATATAGGTGAAAACGCAAATACAAGGTTTGCGTTACGGATAAGATATCCAATATTTATCAGATAAGTAAAGATAGACTAATTTTAATATCTTATTTACATACATGACCTTCAGGGTGCAGGTATCCTTGGAGAGATTGTTAAAGGGGTGCCTGAAGGAGGTTTTAAATGGAATTCGATAAGAATACGAACAAATTTCGATTATAGAATACTAGCAGACCACCCCGGCTTCGCACGGGTATTTAACAAAAAAAAAAACACACACAAATACACATTTCATTCACATTTCTTGACATTGACTCCCCTCCCGTACGGCCCGTACCCCAGTCATCAGTACATCAGTACATCGCATAAGGTGCTGCCTAGATAGCCAGCTGAGCAGGGTGAGTGGCGACCACACAACTTTTTTCTTATGCTTACATTTAGAAACTCGTGATATCTTTGGAATGGAATGTCCGAATTGAATAATTAAAAAGTTATATAAAGGTATTGAAGCAGTCTTCAATATGAAGTAATTTATTTTGATAATGACTATTACCGATGTAAAGAATATTTTAGGTTTTTTTACACCTTGGGGTTACATTATTGGATTTTTAGTAAAGATCCCTATTTTTTTTTTGAAAATATAATATAGCCTATTGTAGCGAAAATAAAAATAAAAGTCGTCACTGCTACATGTTAAAACGTATAATTTTGCTGTTATAAAAAAAACTAATACAATTTTTTTATAAAAAAAAATTTAAAAGGATCAAAAAAAGGAATTAAATAATGGACGACATGTAATATAATTTTATGTAAAGCAGCGAAATGGGTTGTTCAGAATTGTATAAAATCTGTAATTTTGAAAATTAAAACAAGGTGAGAAAGGGGTTGCAACACCTACTCAGCCCTAGGCGCGATCAAAATGTATACGAGTTTAAATATTACACCGGAAAAAATACATTGCGCGACCTTTTGACACGAATAGGGTTTAAATAAATTAAATGATTGTACAACAAAAAAAAGAGAAACTATACTATTGCTAAAGATTAAAAAAAAAGGATTAAAACAAAATTTGTTCCCTGAAGGTCCGGATCCTCGCTCGAAATCGGATCTTCGCTGTTGCTCCGGGTCTCAGGCGGCAAGCCTCGGAGCCAACCGCCAGTACGCGTCTCCCGACCCCTGGTCGGCCTTGAGTCGCGGCGCCGAAAGTATATGGGTCACTAGATCTTAGCTAGGATAAAAATCCTAGAACCGATTCTGAGCGAATCGGTTCTTGGTGAAATCACTGATAACCGACTATACAGTACAGCACTACAAAATTTATCTTTCTTAGGTCCTTTTTTACTTTATCAATTAAATTACGAAACGGAATAATATGTCTGTTATTTCCAAAGATTTGTCGTCCATCTGAGAAAAAAATTTCCTCTGTCACATCCATGGAATCGTCATATTTTTAAATTTGAACCGAAGTAAGAAAAAGTAAATTGATTAGAAATGAGGTCGACTTACACGAACAGAATAGTTTTTATTCAGCCGAAAACAGCGTGATAATGCTGCAATACCCTCTTTCTAAGAAAAAAAGGACGTAAGTACGAGTGAGAAAGAAGAAAAAAACTGGATCAGGCAAAAACAAAAAAAACAGGCATCATATCTGAATCAAACGATATCGAAGTGCAACAAATACTGAATAAACACGGAGGCCACCATATCTAAACGTTATCCGCGCGAACTCGCGATATCTCAATTACATCTATGGAGAATATGAAAGAAAATAACGAACTCCTAAATCTAAATATATATTGTTCAGTTAGAGCCAAACTCTAACCTGCCACATCCTTACAATTAGTAAACTTTAGATCTAAGTAAAATTAACCTAACTTAACATAAGACTTAACTATTACCTATCAACTATAAGAAAAAACTTGGGAATCCCCAAAAATAAATAACGTGAACACGTAAAGTCCAACCTCTAGTTATAGAAACTAAGACAAGTTGAACAAAAAAAAAACTAAGTTTAAGAAAGAAAACCTAAATTAATTAAGTCAAAGAAGAACTCAAGACAGAACTTAAATCAGAGAACTCAAGTCATAAAACTCAAGTTTAAATTCAAATTTAAAATTAAATGTTGAATGTCACGCCATCTGTGTTAAACTAAAAGAAACAAAATAACCTTAGAACACAAGTTGACATAACACAGAAATAAACAGATGTCACTATTAACAGATAATCTATGAAGTTTTTAATCTAATCGAAAAACTATGCAAAGAAATATTCCAAAGAGGAAAAAGGATTAGAAAGCAAATGTCAATGTCAAAATGGAACAAAGAGAATTTAATCCAATTTATTTTAAGATATCTTTGATATGATATTGTCCGGAGTGGACTGAATCACAATCCTGTAGCAAATAGGTGGTCCTTGAAATGACTCTTATTACACGGCACTTAATAAAACGTGGAGCAAGCTTCCCAGAGAAAAAATCACCTCCAGAAGACTTGGAAAAATTCCTTCTCCATACAGTATCACCAACATTCAGAGTGACAGCTGATCGATTAGAATTATATGTACGAGAGTTACGGAGAAAAGCTAAAGAAAGATTATCAGCAACCTTTGCATAAACTTCGCTGAGAGAAGATAGGTTTGAAGCATGACGAGCCCGACTGTCAGCCAAATTAGAGCTTCGAGTCTGACTATATACACGACTGCTATCCATAAGGACCTCTCTACCAAACATAAGAAAGTTAGGCGTAAAACCAGTAGCTAGATTAACACAAGAATTGAGGTAAAGCTTAACTTTAGGCAACATTTTAGCCCAACTTCTTTGGTTTTCACCAACCAAAATACCTAAACATGTTATAACGCTTTGGTTGTATCGCTCAACCGTATTTGCTTGGGGTGTATAATATGGCGTAAAAGTAGGTGATTGAATATGGAAAGATCTGAGAAAATTAAGGAATTGATTACTACGGAAAACTGTAGCGTTGTCACAAAGAATAGTACGCGGAACCCCAAAATTAAAGAAAATTTCAGACTCTAACGCTTTTATAACAGAAAGAGTGTCAATCCTTTTCAGAGGAACTAACCAAACATATTTGGAAAAAACATCTACCATAGAAAGGATATATTTATAACCATAATAAGCGCAGGGCAACGGACCAATTATATCGATAGAAATCATCTGTAAGGGCAAGGAAACCTCTTTAGGGTAACACATCTGACCGCGAGGTTGTGTGTTCGAAATTTTATAGGCTTTACAAACCTCACATTGACTTAACGTCGAAGTAACGTCACGGAACATATTTGGCCAGTAGAACAACTCCCTAAGCTTTAGATACGTTTTAGTAACACCGGGATGTATCGAAGGAAAACTATTGTGAATTTCCCAAATAGCGTCTGGAACTTTTTCAGCTGGTAACACCACACGCCATGGTTCAGAAGATAAAGGACTAGAAACAGGCATGCGTCTCATAAGGATACCGTTATTTATAGCGTATGCTGGGAACATTTGTGGCGTATCTCGAGCACCTATATATATCTTCTTATACCAACGGTCATTAGTATGTTCAGGACCCTGGTCAAATGACACAGGATTAGCATGGATCCTGGAAAGAACATCGGGGACTATATGTTGCGAACCTTTACGATGCACAATATCAAAAGTATATTGGGAGATAATAGTAGCCCAACGAGCTAAACGACCAGATGGGTTGTTAAGAGAGAGGAGCCACTTAAGAGCCATATGGTCTGTTATGACAGAAAACTTCATACCATCTAAATAACATCGAAAATGTTTAATTGAATCCAAAACTGACAAGAGTTCACGCTCTGTAGTACTATAATTGCGTTCAGTTTGAGAGAATAAACGCGAATAATAGGCGATTGGATGTTCCACATCGTCTATCTTCTGTGTCAGTACCGAACCAAGACCAACAGCTGACGCATCACACTGCAGGATGAATGGCTTCGAGAAATCAGGACATGCCATAACAGGCGTATCAATTAGCGCTTGTTTCAACTGAGTGAAAGCTTGATCGGCTGCATCGTTCCAACTTATTGGATCATTACCCTTTCTCTTACCGATAAGGGCAGTAAGCGGAGCAATTATAGAAGAAAACCCTTTAACGAAACGCCTATAATAGGAACACATACCAATGAAACCGCGTAATGACTTAGCTGAAGTAGGAGTAGGATAATCTTTAATAGCATCAAGTTTGCCGGGATCGGTTTGAAGACCCTTTTCATTAACAATATAACCCAAATATTTTAGTTCGCTTTTACAAAACTCGCATTTTTTTAAATTTATAGTTAAGCCTGCTTCTTTAAGTCGAGCAAGCACCTTCCTGAGCAGCGCCATATGACTAGAGAAATCTTTAGACACGATTATCAAGTCGTCGACGTACCCAAAAATACAGTCGTCGCTGGTAGAAGTAAACTCGAAATTCACGATCATATCAGTAAGGCGTTGCATCTCCGAAGCAGCGTTCGTTAGACCAAAAGGCATCCTAACAAACTCAAAGAGACCACGTTGTGGAACAATAAACGCTGTTTTCTCACAACTTTCTCTATCAGCGAGTGGAATTTGCCAGAAAGCACTTCTAAAATCCAATGAGCTAATATATCTAGCACCACGAAGGTTGTCGAGGATATCGTGAATACGGGGAAGAGGATATGAATCTCTAACTGTCACACTATTCAGTTTTCTACTGTCGACACAAAACCGAACAGAACCATCTTTTTTGTCACCATTACCACTGGACTAGCCCATGAAGAACGAGATGGACGAATAACACCCATACCTAACATTTTGTCAATCTCTTCATTGAGAATCTTCAACTTGACAGGGGATAAGGGATAATATCTTTGACGGATAGGGTAACCCGTAGTATTAATTTTATGGGACAACCAAGATGTTTTACCAAGACCAACTTTTTCCGAAGAGATAACTTCGTACTCTTTAATAACTTGTTGAAGACAAGCCTCTTGATCCGGCGATAGGATGTTACGAGGATGAATATAACGGACCTCGCTGACAGAGGAAACTTGAGGGGAAGAGTGCTGAACAGAAGGGATAAACATATTACCATCAATATTTTTATTAAAAGCCTGACTAAAAATAGACGTCAAACCGAATTTATTCCAAAATTCGATACCTAAAATAACAGAAGATGACATCGAACTTGCAACTAAAAACTCATGAATAAAAGTTGTACCATTAAATTTAACTGGAAGGTACACAGAACCAAGAATATCAATCGGCGAATTATTAGCCGATATAACACGGGGACAAGCGTCTTTTGATGTCAAAGAAACACCAAGTTGCTGAATAAAATTATCGCTAACAAGCGACATCTGAGCACCAGAGTCGAGCAATGCTTTAACAACTCTACCACATAATAATACTTCTATAAACGGTCGGTTATCAAATGAATCTGAAGTAAACACTGGGGATACTGTACGGAAAGAAGCGTATCGCCAGTGGTTTATGCATTTTTTGGATTACATTTCGGACATTCCCTAGTAATAAATCCAGGAGTGCGACACTTAAAACAAATCATGCCTGTGATCTCTGGGCAAGAACGGTAAGAATGACCAACTTTGTTACATTTTAAACAAAGCTGAGACTGACTACAACCAGGACAAATCTGAGAGTTACTAGATGTTGGCTGATGGGAAGTTTTGTTCGGCCTAGGTTTTGGTGGGTTAAATACTTGAGAAGTCGACTGGTCGGCAACACAGTCGAGACTGGCTACCGCCTTTGAAGGTTTTAAAAAGGACTCGAAATGAGTAACGGCCTCGATTAAATTATTGACATCATGGAATTTTTGAATAGACAAGCAAGGAGTATACTTTGGCAACATGTTGTGAGTGATGATCTGCAACAACTCCGATTCTTCAATAGGCTTGCTCAGTTTAGCGTTTAAGTAAGAAACTTCGATAATAAATTCTCTTATTAACTGTTCCGGTTTCTGCTTGAGGTTACGGACCTCCTGGCTTGTCTTAAATTCAAAATCGGTCGTACCGAATGTCTGAAGAAAGGCATCTTTGATCACAGAAAAAGAAAGACCCGGTCGACGGATCGACCTAAAATATTGAAGTGCGACACCTGACAAAACTTCATGAAATCGCTTAACTAAATAACCATCGGACAAATTGTCGGCCTCCCTGCACTCCTCTAAACTCGTGAAAAATTCCCGTACGCAGGTCTTACCATCGAAAACAATCTTCCACTTAGTAAGAGAGAACTGCCTGGTAAATTGTAGGCATTCCTCAGATCTTATTGGGGAAGGAATGATACTCTGTGAAGAAGCGTGAGAAGGTCTTGGCGGAATAGGAGGAGGTGGTGGTCGCGAAATAATGGGACTAGCACGACGTGGAGTCTCAACAATAGGGAACCCCTCTTCTGACATGATGTAACTAGAATAGACCTAATAACGTATGAAAGAACAGACAAAAGGCGATTGAATCCTAGCGAAAAAATAGGCACGGCATGAACAGACGGATAAAAATAATCCAGCAACCAGCAGTCAGTAAACGCCAAGCTATTAAACAAAGATACAGGCTACATAACCGTTCATACTAAGCTTACCTTGAAAACCGACGCCTATAAATTCATACGTCACCATATATACTCTACGGGTTCTAACTACCGCTAGCTAAGGATATGGAATAAAAATCAGGAGACCTATCGTTATATTTGCTGCGATAAGTGGGTAAAATAAAAGACAGTTATGTGTTATATAGTTCACAAAATTATTTTTCCTTTAAAATAAATTACATTTAATGAAAAAATATATATATATGTCAAGGAAAAATGACAGCTTCACAGATCTGAACTGGTGGTAAAAATCCCAGAATACCTTTCTAGAATGAAAGAATATCCGTGTCCTGAAACAAATAAGCTTAAGAATCATTAGCTCCCGGAGGGAGTGACCATCCTCAATAAGGCAAAAAAATTTTATGTAGAATCATTCAAATTTCAAAGTTATTAGGTAAAAAACACTTACTTTAGTTGTTCGGGCGCCATTTTTGTAGCGAAAATAAAAATAAAAGTCGTCACTGCTACATGTTAAAACGTATAATTTTGCTGTTATAAAAAAAACTAATACAATTTTTTTATAAAAAAAAATTTAAAAGGATCAAAAAAAGGAATTAAATAATGGACGACATGTAATATAATTTTATGTAAAGCAGCGAAATGGGTTGTTCAGAATTGTATAAAATCTGTAATTTTGAAAATTAAAACAAGGTGAGAAAGGGGTTGCAACACCTACTCAGCCCTAGGCGCGATCAAAATGTATACGAGTTTAAATATTACACCGGAAAAAATACATTGCGCGACCTTTTGACACGAATAGGGTTTAAATAAATTAAATGATTGTACAACAAAAAAAAGAGAAACTATACTATTGCTAAAGATTAAAAAAAAAGGATTAAAACAAAATTTGTTCCCTGAAGGTCCGGATCCTCGCTCGAAATCGGATCTTCGCTGTTGCTCCGGGTCTCAGGCGGCAAGCCTCGGAGCCAACCGCCAGTACGCGTCTCCCGACCCCTGGTCGGCCTTGAGTCGCGGCGCCGAAAGTATATGGGTCACTAGATCTTAGCTAGGATAAAAATCCTAGAACCGATTCTGAGCGAATCGGTTCTTGGTGAAATCACTGATAACCGACTATACAGTACAGCACTACAAAATTTATCTTTCTTAGGTCCTTTTTTACTTTATCAATTAAATTACGAAACGGAATAATATGTCTGTTATTTCCAAAGATTTGTCGTCCATCTGAGAAAAAATTTTCCTCTGTCACATCCATGGAATCGTCATATTTTTAAATTTGAACCGAAGTAAGAAAAAGTAAATTGATTAGAAATGAGGTCGACTTACACGAACAGAATAGTTTTTATTCAGCCGAAAACAGCGTGATAATGCTGCACTATGTAACCCAGGGATAGTGTATCTTCCCAACAGTGAAAGAATTTTTCAAATCGGTTCAGTACTTTCGGAGTCTATTCAATGCAACAAACAAACAAACAATCAAATCTTTCCTCTATATAATATTAGTTTAGATTATAATATTAGTTTAGATTAGTGTCCGACCGAAGCTTCGGCTTCGGCTTCGGCTTCGGCCACCTTCGGCCAAAAAAGCACCTTCGGCAAAATCTTCGGCTTCGGCCAAAAATTTGCCGAAGGTTTGGCCGAAGCCGAAGGTTTGCTAGTTGTCAAAATTTGAAATTTACTGAACGATGCTAGAGCGAGACGGAGAGTGTGCAGAGCAGCAGAGTTTCGCCGCGCCGCCGCACCGGACCAAACGAATCGCAGTTAGTAAACTAAACGAGTCAAAACAAGTTTGAGAGCGCGTCTTAAAATTCTAATAAGTGTTTTGTTTTTAAATATTTTATATTTGTTATTAAAAATTATTTTGAATCTCTAAAGCTCTCACAATATGTATCTAGTATATTCTGAGATCAAAGTAACTATCGTATTTCTCAAGGTCAATGACACCTTCGGCTTCGGCTTCGGCTTCGGCCGAAGGTTTTGGTGAATACCGATTAATCGGCTTCGGCTTCGGCTTCGGCCAGAATTCCACCTTCGGTCGGACACTAGTTTAGATTGATGTTTTGAGCGAGTTCCAAAAAAGTCAAGTAAGTAAGCTGAATTGGCAATAGACAGCCGTGGAACCGATGAACGTTGGGGTCGACGACCGTGAACAAAATTCAAACTCGAATTCGAAATTTTAACCAGCCTGTCACCACGCTTGCTCAAGATGGGTTGACGATTTTAGGTTACCTCACTATGTCTTCCTTTACCGACATTAGTGATGTCCAAGATAAACTTAAAAAAAAAAATATATATATATATCTTCTAATGTATAAAATTCTCGAGTCACGGTGTTTGTTACCAAACTCCTCCGAAACGGCTGAACCGATTTGTATGAAATTTTGTGTGCATTTCGTCCCTTAAACCCATTAAAATTTCCAAGCGAACGAAGTCGCAGGCAGCAGCAAGTAATAATATAATAATCACTCCAGCTTTACTCGTGTACAATATGTATTATCTACATAGACATATAAAAAATAGCACACATTATTTTCCTTAATAACTAAACTGGACAATTTATTCAACATACTGATAAAAGGCGCGTCGATAAAACATTATTATTTGCCGGTCATATCCTTTTAGATAATAAATAAGTAATAGCGTATACAGAACAATTCTCAGTGCAAGCGATAAGCTTTGACTTATGCTACCAGCTGTGATAAGATGACTTAGAACTGAGTACATCCCATTTGGTAACTTTCCCTTTTCGACAACTAAATAAAATACCATCTCAAAAGTGCCGATTCGTAACTATTTTGGACTTTGTTCTTTGAAACAATTGACTACCATGCCGTAGAAACGAAAAGAAATATGTCTACGGTGTGATAACAAAATAAAAAAAACCGGCCACGTGCGAGTTGGACTCGCGCACGAAGAGTACCGTTATTTATAAAAACGAGCAAAAAAAAGACCATGTTGTATGGGGTCCGTCCGTTTGTCACCAGGCTGTCTGGCGCAGGTTTGTCTCATGAACAGTGATTGCTAACCAGTTGAGATTTCTACAGATTATGTATTTCTGTTGCCGCTATAACAACAAAAAATACTAAAAACAGAATAAAATAAATATTTTCGGGAGGGGATAGGAGCCCCCATACGAAACAAGTGTTTTTTTGCTCGTTTTTATATATAATGGTACGGAACCCATCGTGCGCGAGTCCGACTCGCACTTGGCCGGTTTTTTTTTATTTGTAGCAATTAATACATTCGAAACCAGTTTAGTGAATTAATGAATTCAACAGAAATAATTTTAACAGAGTGACCTCCTTAGTCCTTTACGGACGGACGGAAAGTTGAGTTGAAAGCAAACAATTATGACAAATTAATCGTAATTGAATTGACAATGACCTGTTGATTAATTTAATACGTTTCTGATTATGCTGTTGGATTGGTCGTGAAATTAGACTTAATTATAGTCTTATCGAAAAACAATTTAGGTATTAACATAGACTACCTAACTATTATTTTCTGATTTCAATTGGTATCTTGACAAGAATTTAAAAATAACGTTTGGACATGGTAATAAGGAAGAATTAGAAAAATATCTTAAGGAAAGTTTTCTGGTATTAAAGTTGCTGGCTATATAACAGTATAAGAAGACTAAAAGAAACGATGAATGCACTGTGTGAAGAATGATATGGCAAGAAAGGAGGTGACTGTTGAGATGACAATTAGTAGAGAAGTATGGAAGAAGAAGACATGCTGCGCTTACCGCAAATAAATTGGGATAAGGGTAGGACAATTATCCAGGGCTGCGGGTTGTTCGAAAGAGATACCGTGGCCCTGGAACACAAAGGGCTAAGCAGGAACATGGATGGGTTTTAGTCAGTCAAGTCTGACACTCCCTTCCGCTCCGTCCAGAGCGGGAGAAGTCATTTGATGATTTCCCATCCTAAAATAAAAAAAGGGTACGACAATTATGATAATCTTACAAGAACGTTTCAAATAACTTCAGCTTATATTTCGTTTCTTTTTTTTGCGATGGGTTTGCTCTTGACTCTAGTCTAGGTCAGAGATGACAGAGACAAAGTCGACGACGGTACGAGCTTACCCAGAAGAAGCCTGTTCAGTCTACCTTTGAAGAGATTAGGGTTGTAAGCGTCCGGAAACACAGACGCAGGCAGAGAGTTCCACTCCTTTGCTGTGCGCATTTTGAAAGAGGTTTGAAAACGCTTAGTGCGATTTGGTGGAATAGCAATAAGGTAGGGATGGTAACTTGCAGTGCGTCTAGATGTCCGATGGTAGAAGGTTATTTCATCCATCTTTAATCAGCTGACCCATAAATTTCCATAACAACCATCCACTTTCTCCCAAAAAACCAAATATCTTCTCATCATCATCATCATCATTTCAGCCGAAAGACGTCCACTGCTGGACATAGGCCTCCCCCAAGTGTCGCCACATTGACATTTTGGGGGGTGTTGCCATAATCGCCACGCTTGGCAGGCGGGTTGGCGATCGCAGTACGGTTGTTACAAAAGCACAGAGAACGCTGCTGCCCATTCTCTGGAAAGTCCCTTAGTCGCCTCTTAAGACACCCACGGGAAGACATGGGATGGTGCTATTCTTTACGTCCGACACCATACACCATACAATATCTTGTCAAGTGTCAATAATTTAAAGCAATTTTACAAAACGAGCCAAAGTTAGAATCATGACACAGTATAAGAGTTTAGCCAATTAGCCTAATGAGAAGCTCGTAACAGTTAGGTAGACATTGTTTAGTTAACCTAAACTGTAAACTTCACACGTTATGTTTGAATATGTAATAAATGAGTCGTTTCGCGGGTTTGGTCTAGCAGAGACACCGAATCGAATCGCGGACTCTAGAAATGAAAGGACAATTTTAACTAACTTCAAAAACAGAGGAGGTTCTTTTTTAGGTTTCCGTAACCAAAAGGTTTAAACGGGACCCTATTACTGAGACTTCGCTGTCCGTGCGTCCGTCCGTCCGTCTGTCACCAGGCTGTATCTCATCAACCGTGGTAGTTAGCCAGTTGAAAGTTCTACAGATTATGTATTTCTGTTGATGCTATAACAACAAATACTAAAAACAGAATAAAATAAATATTAAAAGGGGCTCCCATACAAAAAACTGTTTTTTTTGCTCGTTTTTAGGGTTCCGTACCCAAAGGGTCAAACGGGACCCTATTACTGAGACTTCACTGTCCGTCCGTCCGTCCGTCCGTCCGTCTGTCACCAGGCTGTATCTCATGAACCGTGATAGTAAGCCAGTTGAAATTTCTACAGATTATGTATTTCAGTTTCCGCTATAAAACAAATACAAAAAACAGAATAAAATTAGTAGATTATGCACCAAGGGGCTAAAGTTGTGTCTTATGTCACGGGCGTCATATTGAATCACGAGCGCAATGAAGGATTCGGGATTTAACTCACGAGCAAAGCGAGGGAGTTAATACAAGAATCCTGAATGCAGCGAGGGATTCAAGCTAGCCCAAGGCAAAGACACCTTTAGCCCAGAGGAGGATACTCTACTTTTTACACCTACTGTGAGAAAATAATAGCCATAGTACGAAAAACAAAGTATTTATTAAATAAACAAAAAGTAAGAATAACTTATTTAGAACTAGTTAGTTATATGCACTTTAAATTAATAATTTAAAGTTTCAACATTCAAAGGTGTGAAAACTTTCGATTTCTTTGATTGGTGACTTTCCGATATCCTCTTTAAAAATGCTAATAGCTTAGCGTATGTCTTGATGTCTATATTGTGTTTCATGCTTATTGTTGACCTAAGCATTGAATAAGTACACCATAGGCTACTTGACTTCTGAGTACAAGATAAATGCTGAAAATACACTAATAGAACTGGTTCCGAAATGGACTTGACGCCTTTCGTACTTTTCCATTTTTGGAAATTGTCGTAGGCTTTTATATAAGTTTCCTTTGACTTTTCCGGCAGTAAATCATTGGAAATATTATTAGCTTCGGTTGTAATGAATTTAGGAGTACAATCACTTTCATCACTCGACATTTTATAATACTTTGTTGATAAATTTAAAGTTTAAATGCCAAAAGTTCGCGCCTTTATTGCGTCTACCAATAAGTAGCCAAGACACGATCAATTCGATTTTCAAAAAAAAAAAGTCTCTTCTACGGTTTTGTCGTGTGTGTCTATTGATATCACTCTCATGGAAGTGGCGTTTGTGTAAACTAAGCTTTATACAGGGCTGGTAGAATGGTTTTGGATGATTGGCTGTATGAATTTTGAATTTAGAACGTCATTGGAGACGCTCGTGAAAATAGTATTTTTGATAAAATGTGATAAATCGACTGTAGTACAGAACGGTTTTATTATTTATTTATTAAATCACAAAATCCACAGCAATCTTTGCGCAGTTTACTTAAAATAAATTAACTAATGTTTCAGCCAATTACTATTACGGTATTACGGCGCGGTACGGTATTTGTTATTTTTAATGCCAGTTTTAATGTGAATCCATTACTTTTAAAAAAATGGTTCGTAGTTATCTAATTATTCTTATAATTTTTGTCTTCGAAAACATGGCAACGATATGAAGAAGCAGTTGTTATGATTTTGTAGGAAATCGAGAATATCATCCACGTGTAGTAAGGGTATCGAGAATAGCTTTCCTCTTTCTGGCACCAAAGGGTGTTTGTTAGTACTATACTGCCAATTTAGCTGAGCATGTGAGATTCCAAATTCAAATCACATTATTGACCAGCGGGTCATAATGAAATCCAGTACAACATTATTGACCGGCTGTGCCCCCGGCCACTAATGACTCACTTTAGGTTAAGGTTGCTTGACATATAATTTGACATTTTCGAGCAGGTGGTGTGAAAAAATATTTAAGGGGGCTCCCATACAAAAAACTGTTTTTTTTGCTCGTTTTTTTTTTATAAATTAGGTTACGGAACCCTACGTGCGTGAGTCGACTTGCACTTGGCCGGTTTTTTTTTCTTTGTTCCTTCATAATTTTAACATTTATGAATCGATTTCATTTTTTTTTACGTGAAAGGACGTACATGGATTCCCATAGAATACAATGTGAAATTAATACATGAGAAGAGTTTGTGTGGGATTCTACAACTAAAAAGAGTACAATAAAAAAAAATCTTGGAAATAAATCCGCCTTTAAAAAAATAGTGCGTGGAGTCCCTCCGCGCGGAAGAAGTGAAACTTCGTAATGTGGAAATGAGTGCTTTCATACCCCCTCCATGGTAGCGTTAAACGTTTAACGCAACGTTGTTGGATGTCGCATTAGAAGTTTCACTTCAAAAAAACTAAAATAGTCTAAAATAACTTTATTTCCGGAACTCGGTGGCAAAAAAAAACCGGCCAAGTGCGAGTCGGACTCGCGCACGAAGGGTTCCACGAAGGGTAAAACGAGCAAAAAAATCACTTTTTGTATGGGAGCCCCCTTAAATATTTATTTTATTTTGTTTCCACGATATAGCCTGGTGACAGAGGGACGGACGGACAGCGAAGTCTCAGTAATAGAGTCCCGTTTGACCCTTTGGGTACGGAACCCTAAAAATCAATAAAACAAACATAGTCACATAGTTTTTTTTGTTTGTGCATCGGTGTCCCTTCCATCCTAAAACCTAACTGAACTAACAATACCAATTACTACAATAAATTGGATTTCACAAAAGTAAGCCAGTAATCAAAAGTTCTATATGGTGTCGGACGTAAAGAATAGCACCATCCCATATCTTCCCGTGGGTGTCGTAAGACGCGACTAAGGGACTTGCCAGAGAATGGGCAGCAGCGTTCTCTGTGCTTTTGTAACAACCGTACTGCGATCGCCAGTCCGCCTGTCAAGCGTGGCGATTATGGCAAAACCCCCTTATGTCAATGTGGCGTTGGAGGAGGCCTGTGTCTAGCAGTGGACGTCTTTCGGCTGAAATGATGATGATGATGACGCCAGTAATCTTACTTCGACGATACCTACAAACTGGAAATAATTACGCGTTTTTTTTACATAACAGCCAAGCCACAGTAACCCAAAACGGATACCGTTACATTCTCACTAAGAATCTCTGCAAAAATTAAATTTAAATTACAAATAACCCGTAAAGTTCATTCCGAAGTACCGTTTATGTAAAACAATGAAAATTGCTATGTATATCATTAGGTAAATGAATATGCATGGATCCAAGCCTTGACCAATTTGACCGACTTCCTCATTCTAGCAATTGTTTCGAATGAGCATTATTTTAAGATGTTCAGGCTTTTTTAAACTGTGGCCACGCGATGGATCTCTTGCGACAGCGAATGCGGACGGATCAAATAAAAAATTTGTTTGAGCAAAAAACGTTTGGCACGAGACTTCGCGCGTCGCGACTTGTGATCGTGACGCGATTGTGACAAGACTTGCGATTGCGACGCGACGTAACAACACGCGCGAAGGAAACCAGTGTCAACCGCAAGTGTTATTTTTGATGCTTTGATGCAAGTTGCATCGCAAAAACGTTGTAAATCGTGTCGCAAGTCGTGTAGTAAATCGTGTCACAAGTCGCATCATAAGTCGTGTCGCACGTCGCATTATCTGAGGTTGTGAACGGAGCGTAAGATCTTCATGTTTTTTTTTACCATTACCTTTTAGGTTCATCAGAAGCTAAAGTGTTTTTGCTAAGTGCTTCAATTGTTTTTTCGACATGGTACTTACAATTTTTGGAAAGTTCAAGGATTTAATGTATTTTTCTGGTAGGAACTGTTGGCGTGTTTTAACAAGTTCAAGATCTTTTCTATCGTTTATGTTGTGGCATGCACTTTACTTTTCGTGAGTAAGTGAATGTGTCAAGATCAGAGTTATTATGCTATTTAAACTTGGAGACTACTAACTGTGAAGGAAATTTTTTTTGCAAAAAAAAAATATTAAAAAAAAAACACTATAATAATTTTATTTCCGAAAGTCGGTGGCAAAAAACATAGTCACATAGTTTTTAAATGGGATTTTTTGTAAAAAAAACCGTAATTATTTTTTAGTTTGTATCATCGAAGTATGAAGATAAATACTGGCTCACTTTTGTGAAATCCAATTTAGGTATTGTAATAATTGGTATTGTTAGTTCAGACAGAGCTAAAAAACAATTACGGGTTTTTTTACATAACAACCGAGCCACAGTAACCCAAAACAGAAACCGTTACATTCTTACAAAGAAACTTCGCAAAAATAAAATTTAAATTACAAATAACCCGGAAAGTCCCTCCACCCTGTATGAATGAAACGACAATGTGTCATTTCTGACATTTTGGAATCATGATTTTCTTTTCCATCAAACAATTCCATTCATTTCAAACCTTCTTAGTCACTTCAACCTCTTCAAAGAATTCAATATTATTCCAAAGAATATTAATATTAGTACTTGACCCATGTAGTACTATTTGCACGACATCACGCTTCCCACATCATAATATTCTCATCGGTTCTTTTCTTAGGCATGTAAACACCTCATCTTTTTATGCTAATCCAATATCCGTATTTAAAAACTACACATCTACTGGAATGACTAAGATTTTTCAGTCACGAACCTACCTAGAAACTATGAGGTCAAGAATACCCGAGGTCTTTAATGGCGTCATTGAGGTTTCGATACTGGAATCACTTGGATTTTTTTGTAATATTCTGCGTAGATTTTGTAGAAGTATTACGAAGGACTTTTTTCTGAGGATTGACAGATTTTTGCAAAGCAAAGATATTTATTAATAGACTAATTGTCCCGCGCAACTTCGTCTGCGTCACATTTTCCCCGTTTACGTGAGACATTCAGAGTAATATTTCTACTACAGTGTTACTAGTATAGTATATTATACGTCTAGAGTCTTTGCAAATCCACAGTCATAGAAGACGCCTCAGTATTTCTGGACTTCCATTGAAGATTTCTATATATCCTAATAAGTATTGGGGGTCTTTTTAAATGACCATCTTCATCATCTCATTCATCATCTTCCATCTTGAACCGCATGCCCGCATTCTTTGAACTTTCCAGCCGGCTGAAAAAAAATCCTTTTAGTAACGAATAATGATTCGTACGAAGAGATATAGGATCGAAAATATTATAAAAAAAGAAGAAAGAAAATATATTTATTTGTCGCAGGGACATGACGTGCATACAAAATTACAAAAATAAAATTAAACAATTAACATAGCTGTACACGCAAGGAAAAAATAAAAAAAACAGGACGTAACAAAAATGTTTAGGTACTGCTTGCACGTCGTGACTGCGACAAGTAGGTTACCACTCAGCATGATGCTATGCCATGGGGGGATCCACAGTACAGCGCTGGTTTTCAGTGGTCACCAGTGACATAACGTACGGAAGCCAAGACTGCATAAATATTTGATAACATAATTATGAAAATAAAATAAACAGTACTAGGATTATAAAATAAAACAACACTACATAAATATATATAATACGTATGTATAAAAGTATGTGTGCCGGCTAAACAAAATAAACATTAATATATTATTAGTGCATCGCTCTCGCCGCCGCTGCGCACCGTTGCGTCGCCCGCGCGCACCATACTCGCACCATTTTGAAACGAAGAAGAAGAACTGCCTTGAGTACAACTTCACACTGAGGTCATCCCCTGATCGCAGCGGCCGCCAGTTACGAACCCTCGCGCATTAGTACAGTACGCCGTCCTCGGCATACCCTCGTCACTCCCGATGATGCTATCACCCTCCTCCAGGAGAGTAGCAAAGAGACTAGCACTCTTAAAAAGTTCAGACACAAACCGCCGTCTTTCCGACCTCGCCGTCGCGGTCCGTCGCGACGTCCCGGTCCATGCCCTCCCCGACCCTCGCTCGAGCCAGCCCGCGATGCTGTGCCAGTAGTTTTAAATCAGCCTCTAAATAATGATATCATTCAAATCCAGCCTGTCCCCATGCAGTCCTTCCCCAGCGATGCCCTAAGCCGAAGATCGTACCCCACAAGGGGTGCCCTTAGCGTGTAGTCGCTTAGTTTGTAAGTTTTTATGCCCTGGCTGGAGGCCTTACTCTTAAGGCACCCACAGGATAGTCCGGTTAAGCAGACGACAACCTCCTAGGTTGAACTGTGAGATGCCATTCCCAAAAAAAAAAAAAACACTGAGGTCATAATCCACCACGCAGGCCCAGTGCGGGTAAATGTCAATTGTCTTTGAATTTTTGGTTCCAGGACAAGCCTGTTTCCCGATATTTTATTTCACCGTTTTGAAAGCTGTGGTGATGAAATCTATGTGGGTGGTTCAAAGTGATGTCCTGAGTAGTATAATCTACACGCTGTGGCCAAGGCTATCATAAGGAAGGCAAAGCACTTAGTGATAAAATTTCATTTTGGGCCTATCGTAACTCTTAATCTTGAACAAAACAATACAATGAAAGGATTCTAAGAAAAAGATTAGATATTAAAAACAATCGATCAACGATAGATGCTAGAAAGTTTCTAGAATCTTCGATAGCTGCCAAAAGGAATTTTTTTAATGATTGCAAATCAGATGACTCAGACTTTGGACATTTCAATATTATCTTTAGGCTTATGACGGGAACTATGATTAAATTGTAAGATTCCGAGCATTTTGCGGTAAGACGGAATATCTTGAAAATTATCCTGCTCCCTGGCTCTGGGTTCGATTTCCAGGTCGGGCAAAGTGTTCCTCTTTTTGCTTGTGCCAAGCTCCACATTCTTGTGCCAACCTCATCCAGGATATGACGGCACGGTTGGCGCACTGGCTAAGCGATCGACTTCTGCGCTGCGTATCGCGTATTCGATCCCCGCACGGAACAAATGTTTCGCTATTCGCTATTAAACTTATCAATTTAACTCTAACTTAAACAGACAAAAATGTGCTTTATTTTATCTTATCATAATTAATATTCTTAGTCAGTTACTCGGGATGATAAATAATATGATTTCAAAATTATATCTTCAATTGCTATTTTCCGAGTCAATGTTTAATTTTCGAAACAAGATGGGACCGATAATAGAACCCACAATAATTGGTTTTAGTAATGCTATAGATTTCCTAACATCAAATATCGTGGTCCCTTTAAAATTACAGATTTCGTGGTTCAGAATTACATAAGATCGACATTGGTAGAACGTCAGGAATAGCCTTTTGAGGTAAGAGCCTTTGAGTTAACCTGACCTACCAGACAGAGAGCATGCATCAAAATGCAATATGGGCTGTGTCCTAAACCAGCTTAAGAAAACAATGCCTTTAAGGATTTTCCTTTGAATGGAACAGCACGTTTGAGTTTTGTTAAAGATTACGCTGGGGTGTAATAGTGTACCTCTATTTCGTCAAATAAGTTGAAGTCTCATATAATAGGGGGCGATCGTTTCACCATTAACGGACGAGAATTTTGGCTTGGTGAAAAGATACTTATTATACTACGTAAGTACTAACGCTGTAACAGAAATATTGTAAAACCAAATGATTTTAAAAGCGTAACCATGGAGTTTCTTGCCGGTTCTTCTCCATAGGAAACGACCAACCCGAATCGAGCACCTTTTTGTCGACGTTTTATAAGTGCCCGTGTAGGTCTATGTAAAATAAAAATATTTTGATTTGATAAGATATGATGTGATAGCACAAAAAGAACATAAACAACATCTATGACGCAAATAAAGATTTAAGCTCAAAATCCTAAATCGCAATATTACAATTCTTCTTTTCTCTCTTCCCTCTCCTTACGAGGAAACCTCATCAGGCCTTCAAATTCTTTCAATAGTGCAATTACTGTAAGTTAAGGATTTTCCTTTGAAGGCTTTGTTTAGTAGCAGTTTAACATCACAATGTTTCTACCCATTTAACTTTGAACTTAATGCACTAACTATCGATTTTTGATACCGTGGTAGGTGCGTCTTTGTACGGAAATACTATTATATTATTAGATACTTAGTTCAAAGGCCAATTGCTTAGAATCCTTCACTTTATTCTGTAGGCTTTTAAGTTTTACTGCAGTTTTGTCTCAGGCTATTGCATGCTGTATATTTTCATTCTTAAGGTTTGCTTTGCTTTGCTTGCAGTATTGTATTCGAGATTTGTGTCATTGCAAATGATTATAGTAATATGAGATTTTTGTCAATATTGTATGCTTCATAATGTTTAGAAGATTATTATTAGAATGAATCATTTTGATCGGTCTAAGTAATAACACCTACGTACTAATTTGTTTTTATTATAAAATCCAAGGTTTGTCGATGATTTAATTTGCCGTTTTTTGAAGTATCCAATTGATTTCTATAGAGTATTTTGTCGGTTTCTCTTTGTAGGTTGCTTGTAAGTTTTACAATTGGGTACCGTAACTATTATATGGTATTTAAGGTATTATATGGTATTATATGGTACTATATGATATTATATGGTAGTATATGGTATTTATGGTATTATATGGTATAATATGGTATATTATGGACATAACCAAAGTTGTCACTATGTTTAGGTCCATTTTTGTTCAGGTTTCTATGAGCGAAAACACTGAGTAGAAAAGTTAATATTAATCTTGTTGAAAGTCTTTGTAAAACATAACATAACAATCACGCCTGTATTTTCGAAGAGTTAGGCAGAAGTGTACTTAAAGATTTCAGATGAGAAGAAACCAATAATAATTTCGTCGACCTAAGAATCAAAACCTGGACCTCATGCTCCACTGCTGCTGCGTCCACTAGAACAACAGTCAAGTCATAAATGTCAAGCATGTAAATTGGGGCACATGTTATAGTCGATATACCTTATCAGTACTCATAAACTAACAAAATGACCTAATAGAATTCTGACGTCAAACGATTTCGATTACGACGAAGTAAGTAAGTACATAAAATCAGATTGTACTGTGATAAAAGTTTGTTGGATTTATAATAAAATTATTCGATGATTGGTCTTTGGTTTCGAATTTGAAGAGAAACAAAATAAGTAACTTTATGGATAATAGAGATTGGTGTAAAGACATAAGATGAACCGTTTCTTATTAATCTTGAACGTTACCCTGATTTTCAATCATGACTGAATATTTTAGCTCATGGCTAAATAATAAAAGCCCCACAGGTCGATCTTTAAGGTTAAGCCGTGCTTGCCCAGGTTAGTTCATGGATGGGTGACCATAATTACATACCGAGTTTCCTCCGTGCCTCGGAAAGCACGTTAAGCCGTTGGTCCCGGCTGTCAATTGTAGATCTTTGACAGTCTTTACGAGTAGTCAGAAGCCAAAAGTCTGATTAACGGGTATCGTATTACCCACTTACTGAGTTGTGGAGGTCAAATAGCCAGTTGCTTCATTTAACATACTGGTACTCAGCTGCATCCGGTTAGACTGGAAGCCGACCCCAAGATAGATTGGGAAAAGGCTAGGCAGATGATGATGATGACTGAATAATTTAGCTGCACCCTGAATACCATAGTCGTAAAATACGGAATCAGTAATACCTATAGTAAATTTATTAAATGTCACCTGTACCTTGCTACAGCGAAAAGACATCTATGTAACCCTTCGAAGGTTACAGGCGTAACGTTGTGTTAAATTAGAATAGAATGAAACTTAATTGTACACCAAAAATGAAACATAACGGGCTAGAAAACTGCTAATTTTATGGTTACTACGGCGGTCCTATCGCTGATAGCGATATCTTCGAGACAATCTTTGGATGGACATTATGGAATTAAAATAAAAAAGGGGGTAACAGTGGTAAACTACACCAAAATTATGAGGATACAGCAGATGATGATGATGATGACATGAATAAAGAAATATAAATATTTGTGTTTTTAACATTAAATGGCAAAAATAAAACAAATTTTGACTAAATCAAATTAGAGAGACTGAAAGTGATTACAACTACAACGATACTGACAATTAGGTCATTTGTCAGTTTACGAGCACTGATACGGTTCGTATCGACAACAACTTGTGCCCCAATTTGAGTGCTTTACATTTATGGCTTGTGTTACACATTTGATACACTTTCAAAAATGCGAACATGCGTGACATCAACGAATTCACACCGTGCTGTGCTCAATGTGTGTCATTGATCATAAAGTAGTGGAGGTTCTTATAAGGGGTGTTATGGTGAAGACTGGTTGTCGTGGTATGGGCATGTGATGCGGAGAAATTTGGAAAATGTTGTGAGGAAAGTTTTGAGTATGAGCATTAACCCTAGATTCATAAACATACGTCTCGCATACACCCATAAGTAGTAAAACACTCGTAGCGCGCAGCGCGAAAGAGATAGAAATACGTGCCTCTCAGTACCTTCATAAAACGACGAGAGCTCAGTACGGCGCCAGCAGTTTTGGCGCGTAAACGTATAGTTTTGGATATACCGAGCACGAGGTGTCTGAGATACGTGTGTTTATGATTAGTGTAACAACTTTATATATTGGACGGTTTTACTATTTGCCTTATAAAACGAAAGAACGCACAGTTTTTTTTTTTAAAAAGGTATGTATTTATTCTATCATATTTTACGAAAGTAGTTGTTAGTATGAAACAATGTTATCTATTGCCGTTGTTATAATTTTACTAATTAAACTGTTTTACTATGTATCAATTCGTAGTTATATATGTCAATTCTTTTGTCATCCACGTCCATAATAATATGAATAATCAACAGAGACCACTGAAAAGACGAGCATTTATCAAAGAAGTGTCAGATAAGATGATAGAGCCTTGGTTACGAAGGCGACGCGAAACACCAACTTTAAGGCGATGCCTGAAACGGAACATCGACGCTATTTTAGGTGATACTTTGCCTGATGCACCAGTCAACCCCGAAAATCAAACAAGAAAATTATGCAACTTTTGCTGTTATAAAAAAAAACGTGTGACTAGGTTTATCTGCACGTCCTGCAAACGTTACATGTGTATGGAACATCGTGGTAGTTTGTGCCTAGAATGCTCGGATTGATATTTTTTAAATGTTTTTTATGTTTTAATTCGTAATAAAAGTTCATTCAAATTAATCATTGTTTTTTTTTTGCAATATTTCCTATAATAATTACATTAGGTGAAATTAAAAGTAAGGTGTATCAGAGACGTATATTTATGAACTATGTAACCAAAAATATAGTTTATGAATCTAGGGTTAAGTACAAGAAGATCAAGAAAACGATGGATGGACTGTGACTGTGAAGGATGAAATGGCAAGAAACGCGGTGTCTGATGAGATGACGAGTAATAGAGAAGTATGGAAGAAGAAGAAATATGCTGTGACGACTCCAAATTAATTGGTATATCGGCAAGACAATGATGATGTTGACAACTAGATTAGACGGAAAATTAACAGATTTTAGGAATACCACTAATAACTTAAGAAGTGGTCCATACACAAAAGTCTCGTCCAATCCTTTAATGACCATCCGTTTCTAAAAAGTAGGTAATGACGTCTGTTAATCTGCTTTTCCATAGATATTTTGACGCTTTTGATATCTTAATTGAAACCAAGATTTTCGAAATATCTTATCATAATAACCGTGCTGTGGGAAGTTAGCTTGATTGGTTGCCTATAAACTTGTTTTTGTTTATTTACAACCCAAAAACAAAACAAGCCAACAAACCATAAACCCGTTACTTCGCAGTTCTCCGGGAGCGTTGGTTCCTGACACGACCCGTTTTCATAAATTCCCGGTTATCCTTAGCAACTGAAAGATGGATCAATAGTCCTGAAGAATTTTCATGCCTGGATTGTTTGCTACTTATCCCGGGTCACTGACCCCGGCCAGTATGGTGGGTGATGGCCCATTGCTTCCCATGGAGGGAAGGCCTGAAACCCAACGGTGGTAACTTTACTAGGTGATGTATGTAAGCCTCCATGGTTTAGTAATTGCAAGCCCTGCAGCTGATCATGAAGTTGTGGATTTGATTTTCATTGTTTTTCCTTGAGAATTTTTAAAGTAGCAGCCACGGAGTCTAGAATAATGCGTGATTGATGGCATTATACTCAGCCCTAATTCCATCATCATCTTCCTGGCCTTGTCCCATGTTACCTACTTGGGGTCGGCGGCATCCGGTTAGACTGGAAGTCGACCCCAAGATAGTTTGGGAAAAGGCTAGGCAGATAATGAACCCGTATTAGTGACACCTCTGCCTTACCCTTCGGATAAGTAATATAATCATGCTTGATGTATGTTATGTATGTATGTCGGGTCAAAATGTCGTGGTGAGCAAGGATAGTAAATACCTGTTCAGCCAGTTTAGAGATAGAAGGTTGAAATTACGAAATGTCATACTTACCTGCGGCCGTACCATGACGCCTTAAAGCAGTATTGTTTTAATCTTATTCCAGAGTGGGAAAGAGATGGCGCTAGACGTCCTCTATAGCTCCGTCTCTTTCCCACACTAAAATAACATTAAAACAATACTGCTTTAAGACGTCATAGTAGGGCCCCTGGTGCTGCGGTAATAGATTTAATTTGCAACTTTAAGAGGCTTTTTACCGTAAATTTCATCGACAAAAACATAAAATCAAAGGCATCAAAATCCGTTCCGTACCCAAAGGGTCAAACGGGACCCTATTACTGAGACTTCGCTGTCCGTCCGTCCGTCTGTCACCAGGCTGTATCTCATGAACCGTGATAGTTAGCCAGTTGAAATTTCTACAGATTATGTATTTCTGTTGCTGCTATAACAACAAACACTAAAAACAGAATAAAATAAATATTTAAGGGGGCTCCCATCAATTACGTGGGTTTTTTGCTCGTTTTTATAAATAATTGTACGGAACCCTTCGTGCGCGAGGTCGACTTTGCCGGTTTTTTTTTTAATAACCGACGAGAATCGACGATTTTTTCCCGAAAAGATGAGACAAATACCTACAAAAAATAAACTCTGCTAAAATTAGTCACTCGAGTCAAAGTCATCAAAACATCACCTCCTTTCCGACATCGGATCTAAACGAAACTATCTAACCATCAGTTAACTTTAACCACTCAGTCACGTACAACTTGACCCACTTCAGTTAAAAATAAACTGAGCGAGAATTTAATTATAAAGTATCGATAGTGCGCCTATTTTGTGGCTAGACGGTTTTGCGTTTACGGTTATACGGTTTTTTTGAGATTTGAATCTTTGTGATGTACCGGTTTTTTGGTGCGTTTTCAATTGTTTTTTTTTTGTTTGAATTATGCAGTGCATCTACAGTGAGATGTATGAATGTGGACGTAGTAAAAGGAGTATGTAAGGATCATGGCAGGTAGAATTCTGTTTTTTTTTTTATACCATGTACTATCTTTTGTAGTAAGCAACGACTTATTGTCGGGCAATCGCAGTCTAATACCTAATCTTCGTCTGCGTCACATTTTTCCCGTTTTTGCAACTTTTTTCATTGATGCTCCGCTCCTATAAGCCTATAGCCTTCCTCGATGAATGGGCTATCCAACACTCAATTATTGTTTCTAATCGAATCTGTAGTTCTCGAGATTAGCGCGTTCAAACAAACTCTTCAGCTTTATAGTACCTACTAGCTGTCCCGTACAACTTCGTCTGCGTCACATTTTCCCCATTTTCGCAACAACTTTCATTGCTGCTCCGCTCCTATAGGTCGTAGCGTGATGATATATAGCCTATGTCCTTCCCCAGGTAGAAATCTATCTTCTTGCCAAATTTCATTAAGATCCGATCAGCCGTTTAGTAGGGAAAAGGTAACAAACAAACATACAAACAAACAAACAGAGTGACTTTCGAATTTATAATATTAGTATGGATTAGTATAAAATATGCATAAAGGCTATTATGCTGTAACAACACTTTACAACCGATTTAATGACAGTTAAAAACCGTACAATACCAATATAATAGAAACATTATAACACAATTAATTTCTGACAGCAATTATTGCAAAACCGTTGCAAAAAAACGCAATTAAGTCTCGATCGGTCAGCCCAATTAAAAGGTGTTTCACTAGAAATAAACTTAATTCTGCGTTCTTATTGAGTATAATTGCGACGGTTTTGCAACTGTTCTGCGACCAGTTGTTTTAAAACCTTTTCAACTATAAACCTTTGGGTATTAAAAATATGTAGAAAGTTGTGAAATTATTTTATAGTTCTGACATAAAATGGAGTTTGACCTTTTATGCTGATCTTACTTTGACCCTATGTGAAATATACTTTTTCTTTTTAAGAAATGTGTTGCCCTAGAATATGTCCTTTTTAGTAGCCCGAATGTCTGACAACCAGTCTTACCAAAGGGTATCGTTTTACCCAGTTACTTTGATGTGGAGGTCAGATAGGCAGTCACTTTATGTAAAATACTGGTATTCAGCTGCATCCGGTTAGACTGGAAGCCGACCCCAACATAGTTGGAAAAAAAGCTAAGTAGATTACGATGTCCTTCTTCAAACCACTAGTCTACCTATCTTCTATTTTTTTTTCACAACCTATTTAGCACTCACAAACAAACTTCAACTATTTTGTAGGAATAGATAAGTTCTATTTTGTTTTAATGTTAGCTTATGGCTAAAACCACTCTCAAATAGCAAATTCCACTTGACTATAACTTTTATTTTAAGATCTTATATATTTAATAGGCTGCTTTTTCTAGATATTTTAGTTCGCCGTGACATTTGGATATGTAATTAAAAAACATTTAAAAAAAGCATTCCATGTTTAAATTCCAACGGAAATCGTAAGTGTACTTATAGAAAAATAAATATTTTTAGTGACAATAAATCTTATATCAAGCGTTATTACTGTGAGAAATTATAATAATAATTCATGCTTCATTCAAGGGGACGAGTAACTTGATCATGATTAAAATTGGCAATTAATAAGATTTTAAGAAAAAACCTGGAACAGTTATTTGAGCTGTCTTTTTAGGGTTCCGTACCCAAAGGGTCAATCGGGACCCTGTCTGATCTGTTGCCGCTATAAAAACAAATACAAAAACAGAATAAAATAAATAATTAAGGGGCTCCCATACAAAAAAGTGATTTTTATAAATAATGAATGGTTTTTTCAGTTTGTCAGTCAGTCCATCTGTCTTATGTCTAACTTTGTACACTTTTAAACATTGTTAAAAAATGTTTTACAAAACTTCAGGCTTTAAAATAATGAAACGAAATAGTTTTATTCCCGATGTTTTATGAAGGTTTCATAAAAATAGGTAGTTACGTACTGTCGAAACTTAAAGAAGAAGATGAATGTGCGATAATAGAATAGTAATGATCATCATCAATCAGGCTTATTGATAAAATATTACACCTACTTATCGTATGAACACTGCTATTGTAACCAAAAATATCAATATTTGAAAAGTGCTGTGTTACAATAATTTTGTACACTAAAATATATTCTATCCGTCTATATTAACACTACTAAAATAAATACCATACAATCCCGTTACAAAAAAAAAAAAACAACTGAATGGTCAATTCACAGCTCGCGTGATCCATAAACCCCATATATGTAGGTATCGCACAATTCAATTTTAATTCGTCACAGTCCAGTAAACCAAAAATCGACAGTGCACTGTACTGTCCCACACTCTCGTATCAAACGGAGCACGAGTATCCAATTGACTGATAGATGCCTGATTTTGTACTGATAGCAATGTTTACATTATTTATCGGCACATGTGAAAGTATACATTTTAAGCACTTGACCGTAATCTACTTTTCATGTAGGTGACCTATTATTTGCTAAATCGAACGGTGTTTTTATGGTGTTGCGAAAAGGTGTCGTTTATTTTACAATTAAAAAAAAAACTCAAATAACTAAACGAACGAGAAACTATAAAAGGGCATGAAAAACTGCTCCTCAACGATGTCAGTTGGCAATGTGCCCAAGAGACTGGCGGAGTTGCCACATTTTATGCCAATGCTTAGCCCTTTGTAGGATCCACCCCTGAGGAAACGGGAAGCGTCTACTCGAAAAGGATAGAGTACTCGACCATGCCCTCAAAAACGAAAACGAAAACATCGTGAGGAAACCGGCATGTCTTTCAACTAAAAAATCGAAGACATGTGACATATACCAACCCGAACTGAGCCCGCGTTGTTGATTATAGCCCACTCCCTCTCATAGAGAGGAGGTTTATGTCCCAGCAGTGGTTACATTATAGGCTGATGATGATGACTCGAACATCAAAGCAAATCATGCTCAGTCGGGATTGCGCCCTTCAAATCAGCATTAGCACAATTAAAACGAACAAGAAAGAGGGTAGACCGATTTGTCTGCTCATAAACACCCACCCGCAATAACTTCAGTTTATCCGTGATCATGGCGTTTGCAACAGCGCCGTAATATCGGGAACTCAAAACGAATAATAAACATGGTAAATATCCCGTTACAAGTGTTATTGATAGTATTAGCACAATTTCCCTGAAAATTCTAGAAAAACCTTTAATCTCTCAACAATTTCTCAACCGTCCTCAAGAATTTGTTTATCGAATACCATTAATCATATTCACCCTCGACTGTCTCGCACCTGTTAGGCATTTATACCCATAATACCTTCGAGAAATGCAAGGAATCCCTAACGGTAGAACAACCGATCAATTCAGAAGACAGGCTAATTACTTGCTTAAAGACCCTACATTACTTATTAATCACCCCTGCCGGGTATTCTGTGTATTTACCGGTTAAAGCAGGTAATTTATGTAATGTGAGTAATTTTACCATAGACAGGTAAATCGTTGAGATTATTGTGTGCCTCTGATTGGGCTTAATCAAATGATTATCAAGTAAATTAGCTTCATTAAAAGTTTGTAGCCTTGTCATGATAAATCAGCAACTATATTCCTGTGCCCGTACCATGACGCTTAAAACATTATTGTTCCATTCCTATTCCAGAGTGGGAAAGAGATAGAGCTAGACGACCTGTATAGCTCCGTCTCTTTTTCACTCTGGAATAGGAATGGAATAATAATGTTTTAAGATGTCATGGTACGGACGCTGAAATACACGTACCTTCTACCTAAGTAAAATAAAGTTTTTAAACTGACATGGTCACTACCACTATCAATAGCACTTGAAACGGGATATTTACCATGTTAACTATTTGTTTTGAATTCCCGATATAGCGCTTGGAATAGTGCCGAAATATCATGAACTAAAAACAAATAGTAAACACGATAAATGTCCCGTTTCTACTGTTATTGATAGTGGTTAGATTAGGTTAGGCTGGCCGAGCTGTTTCCGCAGTTAGCCTCTTTATTGGGCCATTGTACGTATAAAAAGACTCTCCTCTGGTTACTCCAACCATCCCAGGTCCTTCCAGAAAGCTAGCAGCGTTTTCAGGCTGCTGCAGAACTCCGGGAGCGATGCCGGCGATTGAAGAGTCCGTGCCCGTTGATCTGCCACGCTTCTGCACTCCATGAGCACGTGCTGTGGTGTTTCGTCCGCCTCCATGCATCCTCTGCACAGAGGGATATTGATAGTGGTATGAATAAGTCTACTTATCAGCCTAGCCTTTTCGCAATTATATTAGAGTCGGCTTCCAGTCTAACCGGAATGCAGCTGAATATCAGTATTTAACATGAAGCGACCGCCCATCAGAGCTCCACTACCCAGTTTGTACTAAATTATACGATACCCGTTGGTAAAACTAGTCGTCAGACTTTCGGGCCACCAGTAACGACTGTCATAGATCTACAAATGACAGCCGGGACCAACGGCTTAACGTGATTTCCGAGGCACGGAGGAAGCTCGGTATGTAATGGGTGGTCACACATTCACGGACCATTCTAGGCAAGAGCGGGTTATCCTAAAGATCAACTGGAGTGGCTGTTATTAGTTAGCCACTACATAATCCTTACATACAATAACCGTATGGTGTCGGACGAACCGTATGGTGTCGGACGTAAAGAATAACACCATCCCATATCTTCCCGTGGGTGTCGTAAGAGCCGACTAAGGGATTTGCCAGAGAATGGGCAGCAGCGTTCTCCGTACTTTTGTAACAACCGTACTGCGATTGCCAACCTGCCTGCCAAGCGTGGCGATTATGGCAAAACCCTCCAAAATGTCAATCCGGCGACACTTGTGGGGAGGCCTTTGTCCAGCAGTGGACGTCTTTTGGGCTGAAATGATGATGATGACTCCTTACATAAGGAAGATTTGCTAACATTAATTTCAATTTAACAAGCTTACCCAAGACGCAGTGAGCATCAGATCATTTATTGAGTGCAATCTAATACTGATATCACGTCTTGTCCGCGTCATGGTGATGTAACTGTGCTCCAATCTACCTTTGTGTAAGTACTTGCAAGTTCGTTGCAGAAGGTCCATTAAAATTACACTTACGCATTGATATATTAAAAACCTAGCTGATGCCCGCGACTTCGTTCGCGTGGAAATTTTGAAGTGTTTTCTTGAATAATTTTGTTTATTAATGAAAACCGCATCAAAATCCGATTCGTAGTTTAATAGATCTAAGCGTACAGATGGCGGGAAGCGCCTAAACTATGTAAATTTATGAACCTTCACGTTTTCCTGTCAATACGATAGGAACAAAATCCAAGGTGCAAACGGACGCTTCTAGAAGCCGTCTACCAAGTATTCTGTACATAAAATTAAATAATACTATGTAAAAAATATTGCTGGGAAACGATTTATTTTTTTTGGGGTGAAAAATCACGTTTTGCGGTAAAACTCAATGTAACGCACTCAAAACATTGTGCTCATGGATGCATTAAATAGTAAACGGGTCATGGAGGTATTTAAAGTAAAGTTTTAACCTTAAAAACTAGTATAAAAAAAATGTGATATAGTTCGAACGTTGACGTCCTATATCTCAGTAACTAGAAGGTTCCCAGGTATGGTCCAGAACAAGAAATGATCACAATAATGGGGAGAACAAGTGACTTTCGGCTTCGTTAAAGGTCTATTTTCAACCCAAGCATTCGCTCTTTTGAAATAAGTTATTTGAAATTGGTTTTTTTGTTTGTTTTTTTTTTTTAACGATCACTAGGAATTTCTCCTGTACCGTGGGTGCTTGGGTGCATTTAAACTCACATGTGTATGTGAGTTTAACAGCCAGACCCGGAAGAACTAACTGTAGGCCACACAAATATTTGTACCGTGCGGGGATCGAACCTATGACACGCAGCACAGCAGTCAATCGTTCAACCACTGCGCCAACCATGCCGTCAATACAATCAAAACTAATGACTCAAGTGATTTAATCTTCTGTTCCCACTACACATTGTCAAAGCATTTCAAAGTGGGCGAATGCTTCGTTGTTTGTTTACAAAAGAATGCATAGTACACTCTCCGAGAGTTATGTAATGATTCACAGCATACAACGACATTGTTCATCATTAACTAAGACGATTGTTTTTTAAACAAACTGCATCAATTTCATAATACGAAGTCAGTAATGGCGTATATGCTTTGTGAGAGAAAGAATACAGCGTGTTTCGAAAGTTGTTGTCATATTTGAGGGAGTGGTACATTAGGTACATAACATCACACTGTAAAACTATCTCCATGGGACCAACATTGAACTTATCACAAAAAAAAAAACAACTGTCCCTTCATTTGAGTCGAGTAGGTAATGTAATTTGGACCTAGAAGGGATAGGTGTATACAGGGTGACACCGACAATACGACAATAAACAATGTACGACGTACTGTTGGCGCCGTCCTTTATATCGTTTTTCGTGATAACGATGGACACATTTATACAGGGTTATTGGTAAAACACCAACAACCTCTTAAGAGGTCATTCTACTCATCATTATGAACAACTTTTACTATGAGACCAAACCCGAAATCGTGAAAAAGAAATCAGCTGTTCCCTACATTTTGACGAGTTCTGTGAACATAAACTGTAACATGAATGACCTCTTAAGAGGTTGTTCATGTTCAGATACACGTTGTGTATCTAGACACCTAATTAAATTAATAACTTTTAAGGTTTCCTGCTTTTGTTAACAGTTTCTGTTATTAAACCACTCTACCATGAAGAAGACCTATAGAATAAGATTTAATGTTAAAAAAAGTTAGCTGTGTTTTAAAAAAGATGAATTCTCAAAAAAAAAAATCTATCTTTTAAAGAGTGATCCAGTGCTGTTTTATTGAAATACTAGAAAGGTCTATTCCAAGCTTCACATATCACAGTTTATGTAAATTAATAATAAAAACCACGAGCACCCAAACTACAAGCAGGCGTAGCATGACATCCGTGGAAACATGCTATGTCGACGGAAGAATCGACAAACTGACACATTGTCATTTTCTATCTGTCGATTCTTCCGTAGACAGAAGTCGTTTCTACAGTGATCATGATACGCGTGCAGGGATCAGAGGTTTCTACTAGGCAAGCATGCACCCTATACATACACCCTAGGACGCGCCATCGCTTCCCATTAGTCGAGTTGCTGTCAAACGCAAGCCTATTTAATAAACATAGCTTTTTCTGTACCTATTGCTAAAATGAATTTATTTTATTTGATCAAATTTTCCCAAAATCTACCTATGACATAAGCATCAAGTAGACAAGAAGAGGCATATACAAGGTGTTGTTTTACATCGTCGTCAAAATTCAGGAGGTTGCCATAAAACACTTATATAATCAATTTAAATTACTGTACCTAGTTAATCATTAATAAACGCAACATTTTTTGGTTGTTCAAGTTTGTCAGTATTTCAGAATAACCCCTTTGACGTGGTTTAGGGAATATGAAATTATCGAATAAACGTTTATGATTGTTTGTATGTGTGAAGCGCTGTTATAGGGTGAGAATCTGACAGGCCGCGTTTAAAACAGGGGTGTTTCACACTTACCAATTTCCGTATATAAGATATAAAATAAAAATTACCTACCCATTTTATTATTGATTCGGGTCGAGAATCATTAGCATAGTTACCTCCTTGAATTTGACGAGGATGCTAAACAACACCTTGTATATTGTACCTAACTGTTGAAGCCTTAAAAAAGTGTGAAGAGGGAATTAAACACTTAACCAATAACGCCTCTTAAAATGCCTAAAGCATATTCCTTTTAAGGCATCCATCTTAAAATCACCTTTGTTTACAAATCACTTTTCCTAGCATACAAACTGCTACTATATTTGGCTTTCACCGTTATATCAAACAAATAAATCTTCAAACGAATAAGAATGGTGAAACGATAAAAGAGTCCAGTCAAACTAAATTATCTTCTTATAGTGAATCTATAAGATCGTAAATCTTGGAAAGGTGATGTCTACTTATGACCTTTCGCTACTGATGTTTCGGTTTTGATTAAGGAGTTGTTGCTTCATAAGGTTTGAAGGTGTTAAGTTCTTTGCCTATTGATCATAAAGAAGTCAGCAGCTATACATAACCAGTTAATGAGGATCTCTCATCTTACGGGGAATCTATACATAGTAAGACCGGTATCCGTTCATACTCTGGCATCTGCCGTTCAAAGCAATCTTATTGCGCCAAAAATTAAAAAAAACACCATAATTTTGACTTGTATGACAACAGTGCAACAGTGCAGTTGCAACAGTGGTGGCAACCTACCAACTTTCAAACTTGTTCCCTATGAGCATATTGATCACGGTGATTTTGACAGCGATGCAAGTCCGGAGGTAAAATGTTTTGTAATAGAACTGTCTAGCCAACTCTTCTGTTACACTTTTGACAATTTTGTTGAACTGAAACTACTCTGCTCTCTACTAACTGCCTCGTTAGTTTAGTGGTCAAAGCGCAACTACTGAGCATGAGGCTGTGGGATCGGTTCCCAGGTTTGGCAAAGTCTTATTGGGTTTTTCCATCAGGAATTTCTTAGTAGCAGCGACGGAGTCTGAATTTGTGTCCGGTTGATGGCAATAGGCTCGCCTCCCTCGCGTCCTCAAACAAACTTTTTCGAAAATCTACCCCTGCAATTGAAATGTAACAATCGAAGTCGTAGCCAACATAATTAGTCAAATAATACCAAAACCATTTATGCAAAAACAATATAAAACCATACATAAGTAAGTACAAGCACATAAAAAAAAGAAACCAAACAATCGTTTCGCAACCATTTGGCATAACACGACCAACGGCCACGCTTTAGATTTCAATCATCGATATGAAAACATCTTTTTGTTCATTCTTATCAACAAACATGAGTTATTGTGAAGGTTATAACATAGAATTGATTCGTTTTGCGATATAATCAATACATGCAGTATATAACCATGTAGGACAGTCAATGCAATTATGCCTTTCAAAGAATCCGATTAGCCGATTATGGAAATTGAATAGAATTAGAACGAAGAAATGGCGTATTATTTGTTAAGAAACGGTCAAATGCTTCTTTTGCATAAAAGTGGCAAAAATTATGAGGTCGTCATCATCATCTTCATCACTATCAGCCTACAACAAAATCAAAACTCATTTATTCGAATTAGGCTGATAATCAACACTTTTTGAATTAAACATTTTCGTCCACGGAAATTACGGTAAAAAAACATTTACGAAATTTTTGGATTGTACTTAAGGCAAAAATATAAACAGCGGTTTTTTACATAAAATAACTTAAATTAATATATTACACCGCCAATAAACAAAATTAAACATATTGTACTACCGGGAGTTATTATTACCAGTTTTTTTTTACAATAGCCGTTTAGGCAAAAAGGTAACAGGGTTTAATTTAGTTTAACTTTCATCTAAAGGCTATTTCTAACCTATTTACACGAAAATTAAACACTTTAAAGCAAATCGTGAAAAAAACAACAATTAATGTTTACGTAAAATACGTCTGCAAGCTTTATTATGGTATTTGGCGCAGCAGTTTCATAGGAATTTGATCTTTCCGAAATCGAAATAAGGTGTACAATCGCGTAACTCAATAAAACACCGACTCTAACAACAACACAGTCATACGCACACAATGAACGCAGCACTTATCTTGTTTACGTACACTAGCACACGCCGTACGCCGCACGCTGCTTAGCGCTGACATTCGTAATTTAATTTTTACTTTGACAATATTAATTATCGCTCTAATTTGTTTAATTTTGGGGGATTAAGGTTTGGATTTATATATTTCTCATTATTAAATGAATTTAAATCCTGTTAAATTTTTGCCGCAAGTAGTATTTAAGATTTTTTGATTTTCTTGATTTTCTGTGAAGTCCGGAGACTATGTTGATGATATGAGATGTTCCGTGGACGAAAATGTTTAATTTTCTGACCTACTTGTAGTACTCAATCCGTTCTACAAATACTCCAAATAAACATACCTGTTTATATTTTTTTCCACCAAGTTAAATACATATTAGACGTTTTCTTAAAAAAAAACATATACGCGGAGGCGAACTTTTCGCGGGATACAGCTTAATATACTCTCCTGTCCATACCCTACACATTCAATGAAAAAAATCGCTGTTTTTAATTAATGCAAACTTAGCCTAATATTCGGCGTAAATTCCCCGGACTAACTCCACTAAATACGAAGGCGTCTCACCTAACGGTTCTTAAAAGGCATGTAATTCTATCCATTACATATGCAACAAGTCCCGTGCTGTTTACTCCCCTCTCCAATTCCCGGCCACAATTCCTGGTCCCTCGTTTCGCATCCAGATTAACTTCTCTTTTTTTTCTGGTTGTCAGCCCATCTAGTTAAAGGTGAAGGCAAGCCACGCTTGCTTGTTTCAATAACCATTGTCTTCGGCTTTATTTTTTAGCTTTCCTATCCTGAAATAAATGAACCTTTCACTATAGTTTTCCGTAGCCTCCTTATTATTCTCTATCCATGAGAATGTTACTCTTACTTTAAAGACTATTACATTAATGTAGATTATGTCCGACAATATTATTATCTTTCGTCAGTCCTAGGCAGACATATTTTTCTATTCATCGTCATCAGTTTCTTGCCCTTATCCGAATCCATTTGGGGTTGGCGCAGTTCTCCTTCTGAATACCTTTTCCTATTCAAGGAAATCAAATCAAATTTTGATAAAAAAAATTACGTTTAGTTGGGTCCGCTTCGTATCCTGTTCAGTCTTCGTATAATAAAATTTCAAGATGGAGAAATCCTCTAAACCCCTTCATCAGCTGCCCAGTCTTTTCCCAATCATGTTGAGGTTGGCTTCTAGTCTATCCAGATAAGCTGAATACCAGTATTTTACATGGAGCGACTGCCTATATGACCTCCACCACCTTGTACTAAGTGGGTAATTCGATACCCCTTGGTAAGACTGGTTGTCAAACTTTTGGGAAACTGACTACTTAACGACTGTCAAAGATCTTCAATTGACAGCTGGGGCCTACGGCTTAACGTGCTTTCCGGGGCATAGAGGAAACTCGGTATGTAAATGGTGGTCACCCATCGACGGACCAACTTAGGCAAGAGCGGCTCAACCTGATGATTAACCCGAGCTCCTCGAAACCTCTGGTCTATCCAAAACATTCTTAGATCCGCCAAACCCATAATCGATCCCCAAAATTAAACCCAATGACTATTAATTTTTTTATCACATTGGAAATAATATTTCTCATTTATAGACAATGGTTAAGGCCAAATGAGATCATTGGCATGTTCATCCATCACTCACCATCATACATTTCGATACATCAATCAATTTGTCTGTTCCATACACATATCCTTGAACGGATCAAACGCCCACTTGTATGGACTATTGTTTATTTTTGTTATTAAAAATGTTATTAATATTATATTGGTTTGTTTGTGATTTATTGTTGCTAGTTTGACCTACAGGCCTAGTTGGTTTGATTATAAGGATTGGCATTGCATTGCACGAAGAATTTTGATTGATCTGGTGTATGTGGGTAGGATACATTTTATTGATGATATTAATTACTTTGAGAACCACTGTTACCAAGGGGTATTATATTACCCAGTGCTATTTGGGCTGTGGAGGTCAAATTGTACACACACATATTCAGTACCTGAATGTGTCTGTATGGTGTCGGACGTAAAGAATAGCACCATCCCATATCTTCCCGTGGGTGTCGTAAGAGGCGACTAAGGGACTTGATAGAGAATGGGCAGCAGCGTTCTCTATGCTTTTGCAAAATAACCGTACTGCGATCGCCAACCCGCCTGCAAAGCGTAGCGATTCTGGCAAAACCCCCTCTTGGGGGAGGGCTATGTCCAGCATTGGACGTCTTTCGGCTGAAAAGATGATGATGATGTATTAAGTCCATAATTCAAACCTTATTAGTTCCCAGTTTCCCCAAAAGGAAATTTATCATAGGTATTTTTTTTTAATCAGCTTTTTCTTACATTTCGACCAAGTAGGTATCGCACTTTCGTAGAAAACAGCTAATGACCGATCTCTTCTTTATCGTGTGGTTAGGTTAGCTTAACATGAAAAAAAAACCGACTTTAAATTTATATAGGGGGAACGTATAATTTTTCATCGGTTCAGAATGACGTACTGTATACATGGTGTTAACAAACCCTTCACGAAGCCGTCAACCAAGCATTCTGTACATAAAACTAAGTAACCCTGCGCAAAAAATATTGCTGAGAAACGACTTGTGAAAAATCTCGTTTTACGGTGAAACTCAATGTAACGCACCTAAAACATTGTGATGATGAATGCATTGAATAGTAAACGGGTCATGGAGAGATTTCAAGTAACAGTATTTGAAAAAAAAATTGTGTAAAAGTTGGAACTTTGACTTCCAATATCTCCGAAACTAGAAGGTTCCCAGATATAGTCCAGAACAAAAAAATGATCACAATGATGGGGAAAATAAGTGCCTTTTGTCTTCGTTAAGGGTCTATTGACACCCTTTATGTGGCTACCGTTTGGCGTCGGAGACATTTCCACCCTGTATACTTGTTCCCAGCCATTTAGGGATCACAGACGCGGTCTTATGTTCAGTTACGAAAAAAAAACGGATTGCACTCCGGGAGTGCCGGCAGAAGTGAAAACTAGAACAACATAATTAACGTTGTGTATTTTTGATATTTTGGAATGGTTAGGGAATAATTTTGTACGAATTGCTTTACAAACATGAGAATTCATATTACATCAAAATTGTAACACTTCAGAACTATTACAATCCATCTTACGAATTTTACCTCTTTGGAGAAACCGAAGGTTTTGTTTGTACTTAAGATCCAGTTTTGGAAACCCAAACTCAACGACAGACAGCTGTCGTTGAGTTTGTAAAGTAAAGTTCAAATTCCTTCGTAACTTAATTTTAATCCGTCTTACGAATTTTCAAGTTTTGGAAACCCAAACTCAATGACAGATGTCATTAAGTTCAAATTCCTTCGTAACCTAATGTCAATCCGTCTTACGAATTTTCGGTTAGGACACGTGACCTGACTCGAGTTTAATATTTTTTACCCATCCCAAAAGTGCATAACGCCGCTAAAGAAGTTTTCACTTCAAAAATAAGCTACATATTTTCAACCTAACTTCCTTTCGTCTCTAACAAAGAGCTTACAACTCCACCATTGCACAATTTTAAAGTTGTCAATCAAGTTTAAGTTATTGGACCTTTGAAGGGCCATACATTTTGAACAAAACGACAGGCAGACAATCCATTCAAAATGGTTTCCGAGAAAACTGGCAACGTTCTTAAAACGGTAACAAATTGGCAAAAATATATCTTGGGCTGACGGTTTCTTTATTAAGGCTTTCTAAGGATTTGACGTCGCAGTTGAGGTTGACCAGAATTTCTAAGCCCCTTTTCCCACGCTTCGGTTACCAGGTACCTAACCGGATAGTAAGTTATGGGTACCCGGATAGTAAACGACGCGTCCTCGGTGGCTAATGAGTAAGGAATGCCAGAATTGTGACCGTTTATTTGTTCGATACTGACATTTTATAACATCAGTAAGTTATATCTATTGACACTGCTAAAAAAAGGAAATTGGATTTTGCTCATATTTTTAGACAGGAACAAAAAAAAAATTGGGTTTTCCCCACTCTTGGATTTTCTGTGTTTGGTTTGATTGAATTTGGACCGATTTGGATGAAATTGGGCACACAGATAGTTTATAACCTGGATTCACACATCATCATCAGCCTATAATGTTCCCACTGCTGCGACACAGGCCTCCTCTCAATGAGAGGGAGTGGGCTGTAATCCACCACGCGGGCCCAGTGCGGGTTGGTAGATGTCACATGTCTTCGAATTTTTTGTTCATGAGCACGATGTTTTCCTTCACCGTTTTTGAGAGCAGCGGTTATGAAATAAATTAGACACAATAATGCGCCTGCCTGGGTATGAACCCATGGCTTACTGCTCGTAAGTCGGAGCTGCCACCACTGGGCCACCGCTGATCTCACAAAACAAATGTTTCTTCCAAAATGTTGTTCAAATCTGGTTTCAATTTTCATTCATTGCAACCGCGTTAAAGATTACGTTTCTTTAAACGAAAGTATTTTCGAAGAGAAAGTTCTAGTTTTCCATTTCTACAGTGATGGTGGAACGCTGTTACCATTGTTTAGTGGGTAGGCAGCGGCCGTGGTTCCGGTTTCGGCTAACTAGTTTGTTTACGCTTTTCTCTATAAGAGTGAAAAGTTTTGTTGCGCTGGGTGACTTGGGTGATATTGTGTTGTAAGATTTATTTTTCAATTATTTATCGTGTGGTTAGTGCCTAAACTGCTGCCCTACCATGACGTCTTAAAACATTATTGTTTAACTCCTTTTCCAGTGTGGGATAGAGATGGCGCTAGACATCCTGTATAGCTCCGTCACTTTACCACACATAAGACAATACTGCTTTAAGACGTCATGGTAGGCACCCAGGGCCTCAAGTCTGCTATTACAATAGTGTCAGAATGGCCTATCATTGATTTCATAATTGTTGATTTTGACAAGTTTGGTAATCTACTAATTATAATGGCGTCATTATGACTTCGCAATGGTCAACCACTGACACTCCATTGAAAGAAATGGCATACAATTTGACAGAATTTAGCAGATTGAGAACTTTTAGCAAAATGACAATGGGATCATTTCATTTCATTTATTTCATTAACAATTTTTACATTGTATCGAAATTTTACACAAAATTATAAAAATAAAAATTAAAGATTAAAAGAAAAAGATAAAGATAGTAATAAAACAGTAACCCAATAAATTCATTAGTAAATGTCAAATAAAGAATGTAAAAACAAATTAATTCAAAATCATCCAATACAAATAATAATCAAATTGATCGTGTTGGAATGACGATGTTTATAAAAATAGCAGACTTGAGGCCCTGGTGGACTACCATGACGTCTTAAAACATTATTGTTTTACTCCTTTTCCAGTGTGGGAAAGAGATGGCGCTAGACATCCTGTATAGCTCCGTCACTTTCCCACACTGGAATAAGACTAAAACAATACTGCTTTTAGACGTCATGGTAGGCACCCTGGTGTCAGTTTTTATGCCGATCGCGAGCCTCTGACTTGGCTTTACATGACGTCGAGAAATAATAATATGTATCTTATCATTTCTTAAAGACAGACATCATTTTATGTTTTTTTTTTAAAGTGTTAATGAAACCACGCAACCGAAGCTACATATTTTTGACAACACATTGACATAGTTTTGGTCAAGAGAGTGACATTTTTCATTCGTTGAACGTTTGTCGGTCTATTTCAAAAACAACCAATCAAGATGGCTGCTCTCCTCTCAGACCAGTTAACAAAAATGCTATCGATCAAATCCAGCCAAAGAGATTTAAAACACTTATAGAGCGGACATTGAAAATATTTTCATACAAAAATGTTGTTCCTGAATATTGTCGATTTTGACACACGAATGCTACCTGACAAGAGGGCGAATGACATTAGACTTTTTTTTTAATATATGGTATCTCGCAGTTCAACCTAGGAGGTTGTCGTTTGCTTAACCGGACTATCCTGTGGGTGCCTTGAGAGTAAGAACTCCAGCCAGGGCATAAAAACTTACAAACTAAGCGACTACACGCTAAGGGCACCCCCTGTGTGGTACGAGCCTCGGCTTAGGTCATCGCTGGGGAAGGACTGCATGGGGAAAGCCTGGATCTGACTGACATGATACTAGACAGACCGTTTTGTTTAATAAGTAGTAACAAGCTTCACACAACATCGGATTACGATTTTCTTTGTCTTGTCCTTTCTATCGCTCTTAAATCTACCTAGCCTTTTCCCAAACTATCTTGGGGTCGGCTTCCAGTCTAACCGGAGGCAGCTGAGTACCAGTATTTTACATGAAGCGACTGTTTATCTGACCTCCACAATCCAGTAACTGGGTAACACGATACCCCTTGGTAAGACTGGATGTCAGACTTTTAGCTTCTGACTACTCGTAACGACTGTCAAAGATCTACAAATGACAGCCGGGACCAACGGCTTAACGTGCTTTCCGAGGCACGGAGGAAACTCGATATGTAATTATGGTCACCCATCCACAGACCAACCTCGGCAAGCACGGCTTAACCTTAAAGATCGACCTGGGCAGCTATTATTATTAAGCCACGAGCTCTATCGCTCTTAAATATTTGAATATATATATTTGAACCCAGCCTAAACATTAAGACACCTGTCTAAAAGTCTTCTTCAAAACGCCAATCGATTTTAAGGAAACAAAAATCAGGTTCTGTATGGTGTCGGACGTAAAGAATAGCACCATCCCATATCCTCCCGTGGGTGTCGTAAGAGGCAACTAAGGGACTTGCCAGAGAATAGGCAGCAGCGTTCTCCGTGTTTTTGTAACAACCGTACTGCGATCGCCAACCCGCCTGCCAAGCGTGGCGATTATGGCAAAATCCCCCAAAATGTCAATGTGACGACACTTGGGGGAGGCCTATGTCCAGCAGTGGACGTCTTTTGGGCTGAAATGATGATGATGATGAAAAATCAAACTACCAATTGTTTTTATCGAAGAATCCGTAAAAAAACAAAAACTTACTACCGTAAAACATAATGTGTTTGAAAAAAGAACCTCTTTTTATTTATATTCGTAATTATATTAATAGTATTTCCTACTCCTTGATTGACGAATCGTGATTTTGAGGAATGATGAACAGACCTCAGTATTGACTACTTATGCTGCGGCCTTCGCACATAATTGCATAACTTCGCATTAGTTTGTAAAAAAAAGGATTTTAAATGATGATTGTTTGTTTTAAGTGTTTTTCTTGGAGATTTTTATTTATGGCAGCTTTTCTGCAATAAATTGGCAATGGTGAGGTTTAAATAGTTTTTAAGACTTTGTTGTGACTTTCAATTTTGGTTTTTAGTTTTTGAATCAAATTTTGGCCACCGTTATCAACATTTTAAGGCTATTTTAAACTGTGGAAACTCTGAAAGTTTTTTGTGCTAGAGAGAAATATAGCATTATTCGTATTACAGCCATATTGCTCCTTATTGCTATTTCTTATTTTTTGATGTAGGTACTATTTTTATTTCATTGTTTTGTCCTTTGCGAGTCTAATATATATGTACTTTTTCTTTCTTTCTTTATTTCACAACATAATAATATTACTAGTAGCTTTTGCTCGCTTTTGCTCCCACGCGTCGGATCGGAAATTATCTCAGGGAAACGTAGTACGTTATAAAAGTATCTTACAAATATGTCCCAACACGCCCTGGACCATCAGTGGGCCAATTATATCCTCATTCATTCAGTCGTTAGGATTTCAAAAGGGAGCAGGCAGACAGACTGTCAGTTACTTCCATTTAAAATTCTATTTACAGAATGAATGATTTTTAACTTCATAAAATCGCTCTCGTAACAATTTTTAACAGTGATATCCTATTAGGGTGACCGTCAAACTGCCAAGTGTATTCGATTCGAAATTTTTCGAACCGAAAATACGCACATCTGATTTTTAGATTTATGAGCGTATTGTATAATTATCACTTGCTTCGGTGAAGGAAAACATCGTGAGGAAACCAGCGTGCCTAGGAGATATCGCTCGACGGCATGTAAAGCCAAGTCAGACGCACATGGGATAACCAACCGATAAAGAAAGAAAATGTGACAATTTTGTGACGTATTTTGGAAAACAATACAACATGTATAAAACTACTATATATAATATTTACTAGCTGTCCTGCGCAACTTCGTCTGCGTCACATTTTCCCCGTTTTCACAATATTTTTCATTGCTGCTGCACTCCTATAAAGCGCCATCTATTGAATACTTACTCAATCCAGTCAACAGATACCGCCATCTGTTAGAATCGTTTGGAGGTTGATCATTGTGACTTAATTTGCAATAAAATAATATTGCGCCCATAAATTGAGGTTTAAGCTATCCTATCTTTCAAGTTGTCAAACTGCACACGGTGTGCAAATTTGATTAAAATCGGTTAAGTAGCTTAGGAGTCCATCCCCGACAAACAACGTGACGCGTAATTTATAGATATATAGATAAACCCCATTAACACATAACAATAACAATATTAGTTGCGCTGTAAGACTCAATGGAATTTCTATCTTATTTCATAAAACTTAATAACATCATTATTATCACACAATGCATTCCTTGCCGGTCTAATCTAGGCATAAATATGGCTAATTTACTATGATATCATAGACAATCGATCTACATTCTTGATTGTAGATTATAAGGTGCCTGTGAGTTATTCATGTATGGAATATATGTAAATGTGGTAAAGAATAGAGCAACTTGTTGCAAAGGCTATTTAGTAAAAAAATCTTTTACTATTTTACAACAGAGATCTGAAAAATTGTAAGAGCTGTGAGATTTATTTTTTTTTAATTTTAAGACAGTAACGGGATTTCATATATCCGCTAAAATGACGAACTTTAATTCAAAATTGGATTCCCAATTTAATTCCTTTATCTTCTACTTTCGTGGCGATGCAATTATACGACTTATTTAAATTTCTTGGTTCCAGTATGTGGCCACGCTAATGGCGACGTATGTGGCGTCTTTCAGGTCTTCTAAAGTGTAGTTGTTGGGACACTTCGGATACTCCTGCAACTGCGACAACGTCTGGAGCACATCATTCAAACTGTGTGTCGAAAGGATATTGATGATAGTACTTAGTTTTCATTTTACAGTGAAGTATTTCATGTAGATTAAAACAAATTAAATCCATCGGTATATCGGCTTTCAAAAACAGCTCATCTGTGTACCTTACAAATCTCGTAAGAAACACGGTTCTAATTTGTCGTTCACAACGAGTCTACAAAGAAGTTGAACGTATCCGATTTGTCGTTCACAATAAGTCTCTATAGAAAAAAAGTAACATCATTAATAACAATTACGTATCAATTACTTAGTAAAAACTATCGAACAAAACAACCCATCTTTAACCTTCAAAACTTATGACTACCAAATACCTATCATTTTTTTTTCACAATATAATAATCACTATTAAGCAACCATTTTTTGTCCCAACTCCGTGGTTTCCGCATCGTCAATGCGTGATGTTTAAAAAAGTTTTTGCTAAAATCGAATGCATGACTAAATACATTTTCAATCATTATTCTGGTAACATTGATGCGTCACATGACGTCATTATTGATGTTTTAGGTTATACGGAAGCATCATCATTATTCCTGTAATCCTCAAAGGGTTAGGCAGAGGTGTACTTTAATAGTACACCCAAATTTCGTCCTATTACTATCAACGGGGCACAAACTCGAACTCCATGGCTGCTACTGAGAAATTCCTGATGTAAAAAGCCAATAAGTGATAGTCTTGAGAAACGAACCGAGCACCTAATCCCCAGTATTACTGCTTACGATCTCTAGATCGACAACTAGGCTGTGGGATCAGATCATTGTCAGCTGCCTAGCTAGCTAGCTAGGCAGCTGCCCAGCTAGCTGGGTAGCTAGGTAGTTGCTGGCTAGCTGAAATGGCACTGGCTCAGCTGCCCAGCTGAGCCAGTGTTTACATGCAACATCTGCCTATCTGACCTCTATAGTCTACATCATCATCATTTCAGCCCAAAAGACGTCCACTGCTGGACATTGGCCTCCCCAAAGTGTCGCCACATTGACATTTTGGGGGGTTTTGCCATAATCGCCACGCTTGGAATCGATCGCAATACGGTTGTTACAAAAGCACATACAACGCTGCTGCACATTCTCTGGCAAGTCCCTTAGTCGCCTCTTACGACACCCACGGGAAGATATGGGATGGTGCTATTTTTTACGTCCGACACCATACAGTAAACCATAGTCTACACAGTACTCTCTAATACTTTCTCTATAGAAAGACGAGCTGAGCTTCTCGACTCCGTATTTAATGGATGGTCACCCATCTACACACCGACTTTAGCAAGCGCTGCTTAACCTCAAATATGTACCCGTGTGGTTTTACTATACAGGGTGTAACGGAAAGAGTATTTACATACTGAAAGGTGTGCTACAGACCATCAAACTGAACATGTTTCTCCATCAGACAAACATTATAATAGCGAAAAAAATATTTGTTGCCCCATACAAAACTTCAATATCTATTCGATTGATGGTCTGTAGCACACCCTTAAGTATATATATACTCGTTCCGTTACAACCCGTATAGCCACGAGCTTCACAGATGACGTCATTATTAATGTTTCAAGTTATACGGAAGCATTTATACTAATTGGATTATTTAAGAAGCTGTTTTAGTAGAGAAGTCACGCCTATGCCATTAGTTCGTGGATTCTGTTAAAAGGCAGATAATGGGAGGACTTATATGGAGGTGATTTATTTCTGTTGAAAAACAATACACGATTTTTGTTGATAGTGGAATCGATGTGTTATACAAAATGGAAGAACAGCGACGCCAAAAGGGTTATCGCGTATTCCTATGAACATTTTCAAAGGTTTTTTTTTTTTAATAGAATAGAATATTTTTAATTGTGTTTAAATATGGTACATTTAGGTCTTAAAATAGGGTTGTGAACTTACATGTTTTGCCATAGAATGGCATACAAATATTTGAACATGATAAATACGAAATAGTTATAATATTAATACTATGGCAAGTCCAGGTAATTCAATTTCATTTATTCAGTCAGACATAGAGTATTCATAAATCATAAAATGCTCTGTATGGTGTCGGACGTAAAGAATAGCACCATCCCATATCTTCCCGTGGGTGTCGTAAGAGGCGACTAAGGCATTTGTCAGAGAATGGGCAGCAGCGTTCTCTGCGCTTTTGTAAAAACCGTACTTACTGCGATCGACAACCCGCCTGCCAAGCGTGGCGATTATGGCAAAACCCCCCAAAATGTCTATGTGACGACACTTGGGGGAGGCTTATGTTCAGCAGTGGACGTCTTTTGCGCTGAAATGATGATGATGATGAAATCATAAAAAACTTCAACAAAACATAAAAATATTTAAAAACCATAAATAATTAATTAATTAATTTTATTTTAATCAATGTACAGCCTGACACTGACCTACTCCTACAAATTGCACAAAAACGTAAGAAATATTGCTTTCTTGCGGGTTACCCTGGGGCTTTCCCCTTAAAGAGTATATTGGACTTCAATTTTGCTCCGAATTAACTTTGCGTAAGTCGCTGTAACAAGAACCAGAACCATACTTTTTCTTTTTGTTGAGTGATAAAATCCTCATAGATCCCTTATAGGGTATGAGGAACAGGATGTTAAGTTCCTCGATACTCCACAGAAAATGGAGGATCCTCCGACCAGACAGGTGTTATGTCTGGTGGGCAACTGCCCGACAGTTGCTGTCGGGTCTTCCTATATACTCTTAAGTCGATGTAAAATTTGCTTGCGAGATTCAGACCATAATTATTAATTCTTCAGTTTGTTCATAGATGGCGCTGTAGTACTTTTTGTTATAAGTTGCTTTTTGTAGGTCGCTACAAAATACTTGATGGCAATAGGCTCGCCCCCTATTACATGGGACTTAAACATAACTGGCGAAATGTGGGGGTACAATTAGGTGTATCTCTGTCTAGCCTTTCTGGGATAACAGCCGTGATGTTATGGAAATAAGGCTCGATGAACCAAGGTCTCTAATATCTTGGCACGAAAAATCTGACTAATGGTGCTGAATCTTCCTATGACGTAACATATACGGAAGCATTTAACATAATTGGGTTAGATATTATTACTAAAGGCAATTTGAAGCGTAGAAACGGAGGCGTGAGATTCTTGCATTCTTTAATGGGAATTATTAATGTTTGTGTAATTATATGTTACTATTAGTATTACTTTAATGGTTTTGATTATTCTTGTACATATTGATATGGAGAAGATTCGCTGCAGCCTGTTTTTAGCGCTTCAGAAGAGCGCTTTTGGTCAATATTTTTTTTGTGCGTAATAATGATAAATTGGGTTATGGCTAATTTGTGCGTGTCTTTTCAGATTTTTAAGATCCTGTGACAATATTCTCAAAACACTTGCACCTTTACAAGTCTTTCACACCAAAAATATTCAATTAAGTCCATTGAAAATTCTCATTTTATCCATACTTCTCTATTACTTGTAATCTCATCAGACAACTCCTTACTTGCCATATCGTCCATCACAAAGTCCATCCATAGTTTATTTGGTCTTCCTCTACTCTTATACCCATCCAAATTCATACTAAAAACTTTTTTCACGACCATATTTAAAAAAAAATACATGCGTGCTCCATCAAGCAAATTCCTAAAGTCCTACCTATTCCCAAATTAAAAAATAAGAGGTTATTCTGAGTACATACCATTCTGACCCAGGTGTGGATCCCGCACTTAGCATATTATGTTCGTAAGGCCTAGACCAACTTACGACTGCGGGACTGTTCGAAAGAGATACCATGGCCCTGGAACACAAAGGGCTAAGAAGGAACATGGATAGGTTATTTTTATTAAGTCAATGGTATTTTGGTGGTTGGTGCTGTTATTGCCACAGCTTGCTTCCCACTATAAATGGCTTTATGACAGCCTCACGAAAACTTTGGCAATACTAACACCAACACTCAATAACTATCCATGCGACAACACTTCAGTAAACCAGTAGCACCACTTCTCACCACCATTTCAAGGTCCCAACCATCACGCACATACAATAGGTGGTCTCCTATCTCCTAGAGGTGTTTGTCAGACCACTGATTAACCTAAAACTGGACCGGTTGAAACAATGGGTATTGAAACAATTGACGACGACATTTCTTAAGAGATCGTTATTAATACTTTGTGGTGATGAAATTGATGGGTTTAACTAGTTTTGATAATGATTGGAGTATTTGATGGATTGAACAATAGGGATTACTTTCTGCAATAATGAGAAGATATGCCATCAATTTATAATAACAATTTAATTTTCATATCTAATTGGAGAGCAGCGGTGGCCCAGTGGTGGCAGCCCCGACTTACGAGCAGTAAGTCGTGGATTCGAACCCAGGCAGGCGTATTACTTTTGTGTAATTTATTTCATCAGCGCTGCTCTCAAAACGGTGAAGGAAAACATCGTGAGGAAACCGGCATATCCTAGAACTAAAAATTCGAAGACATGTGACATCTACCAACCCGCACTGGGCCCGCGTGGTGGATTACTGCCCACTCCCTCTCATAGAGATGAGGTCTGTGTCCCAGCAGTGGGAACATTATAGGCTGATGAAGATGATGATAATGATGATGCCATCAATTCATCACTCATCGGCATGCAACATATCTTTCTGACCACGTTTCGTTTACGGCAGCCACTCTCATTGGAGAAGACACAAATTTTAAATCATAGTGTGTGTACAAGCACAGGTAACTCTATGTTCCTCTCATAATTTAAAGTTTGTCCAATGAACGAGAGAAAGAATATTACACCTTACACTTCCAGACTTCAGACTGATATTGTAAAAACTTTGTTTAGGATTTTTCCAACTGGAAAAACACTTTCTCCGACCCCAAGACAGCAGTTCAGCAGTAGCTAGACTAGACTTAGACTGACGATGTGGACAAAATGATCAAATTTAGGACCTCATGCTTAGGAGTACCGCTTGCAGTTTCGTATACTTATCAAAATCAATCGTTGCACACTCATTCTATTTAGATTTTGACAGCACGGTTGGCACAGTGGCTGAGCGATTGGCTGTTGCGCTGTGTGTCGCTGTTTGATTCCTGCATGGAACAAATATTTGTATAGCCACAGGTAGTTGTTCCGGGTCTGGCTCTTTGTGTATGTGAGTTTAAATGTTTGTAAACGCACCCATGATACAAGAGAAATTCCTAACACGGGGCTACTTAACAACAACAAAAAGATAAAACATTTACTTGGCAGGGATGACCTAATGCTGCTTCGATAACTTGCTTAAATCATTGAAGTCAAGGGCTAAACTTACCATAATATAATAAACATACCCAAAATAAATATAAACACCATAACATAATACCAGTTTACGCATACAGTCTACCGTCTACCGGGTACACTCTATACCTCCATATAAAGAACTCGTGTGGGCGAACTGGAAACGTAATTATTCTTATTGTGAGTACAAATGTATAGCCATTGTATGTATTATACGACATACTTAAACTTCGTGTTGTGTTTGTACACTTTCTAATTAAAGGCTTTGTTAAAGTACCTACTGGTAGAATAGAAAATGGGAATGTATCTTTTTATTCTCAGGAGAAGGAATGAGTGATCAATAAGAAAAGAAAGAAGTGATAAGCTGAAGTTTTGCCTCATAAAAGATGAAAAGAGAAACAAACGAAGCCGTGAACCAAGCATTCTGTTCAAATCTTTTGTAACTGCGCAAATTATTGCTAAGAAACGACTTCTTTTTTACAGTTTACGTTAGGTCTTAATACACTCAATACATTGTGGTGATAGATGCATTGAATAGTACAGGGGCAGTGGTATTTTAAGTAATATTAAAAACTTGTATTTTAAAAAAATAGTTGGAACGTTGATCCCCAATAAAATCTTTCTATATATCATCTGTCTGTATGGTGGTCTGTGTCTCTATGGTGTCGGACGTAAAGAATAGCACCATCCCCTATCTTCCCGTGGGTATCGTAAGAGGCGACTAAGGGATATGCCAGAGAATGGGCAGCAGCGTTCTCTGTGCTTTTGTAACAACCGTACTGCGATCGCCGACCCGCCTGCCAAGCGTGGCGATTATGGGGAAACCCCCCCTTCTTGGGGGAGGCTTATGTCCAGCAGTGGACGTCTTTTGGCTGAAATGATGACGATAAATGATATATCATCTAGACAAAAAGGTGTTCACAAAATAATATATCGTTTGGAAACTACGATACTACAGACAAATCAACAAAGTATCATTGACATTGTAAGGACTTCAAAAGTCAGCGACGAATAATATTGACATTCCTTATCATCACTAACGAGACTTTCCAACCCAAAACTTTTCCTTTTACACCACAAAAATTCCGATACCCCATTAATTTGTAATTTGACGAAGCCGTCCTTCCATATAAGGCTACAAACACACTCACTAACACAAACCCCAGTTCTGAACAGTCCAAATTGTTGAGATGTCACTAGGTTACGGTTTTCGACGCCCACTGATCCGCAAGTGTGTAACGAGGTCGGACGTACGTTAGAGTAGTGTAGAACTGACCTAATGACGCATGGGATGGGACGTTAAGGTGAATACAGATGAGCTGAGCATTTAAAAGGTTGCATTTGACTACAGAAAGCATGATGTTACTTGATATGCACCTGCTGCCACCCCTATCGTCGTGTAATTTAGATGCAGTTGATATAGTAGCCGAAGGCCCTCTACTAAGTGGACCGATGACCTGGTGGAAGGTTGCGGGGATCCACTGGATGCGAGTCGCACGGGACCGCTCAATGTGGCGACGCTTGGTTACCACATACAAGTTTTTGGTCGGTTACTATAAACCAAAAAAGTGTTTCCTACAAATCAGGAATATCTTCACGGTCAAAATGTATGGTACTGCTGATTTTTAACAACATAATTACCAAAAGAATTAAGAGGGCTCTCCTTTTAAAATATTTTAAATACAAATCATTGATGTGTGTATGTTGTTTTTATAGTGTAAAAGAATTTCTAGGAAAAAAAGTAACTGATAGATATGGTTATTGAGCTCTACAAAATATTTCAAGTTGCTGGTTTTTTTTTAGGCTTTATTACGTTTACGTTTAGCGTGTTGCGTTTTATGGATATTCTATATCTGACTAAATAAAATAAATTGAATTGATTATTGAGGCCTATGTCCAGCAATGGACGTCTTTCGGCTGAAATGATGATGGTGATCTAGTAACTGTTTTGTTGGTCTAGTAAAGGAATGCTGAGAATAGGGTCCTGTAGTCACTATCGTTTGTTCCAAAAACGTTCACAGCCGGACGTATGCTTTACCAAGCCTAGCTATAGCAAACGGTCTGATTCTTACATCAAGCGGATTGCTGCAACCATAGCCAAGTTGTTGTCTAAGATCCTAATAGTTCAAGGCCTTTGACGTTAACTGTCTAGTTCGTCCAGCCATCTTTTTCGCGATCTATTTCGTGAAGCCTTCCTTTTCCACTCATTTACATCCTGAGCTAATATGGACTATTCCCTGCAGGTGTCAAGTTCACTGCCAACTACGCCCTTTTGCTGTGGTTTCACTCGCATCCTTTTGGAACTGTAAAGGTCCTAGAAGGACTTTATTTATTTTGTTTATTTTTGTGCCAAATACCATCTAAAGTTCAATTTCTATTTGAAACTAGCTGTCCGGCGCAACTTCGTTTGCGTCACATTTTCCCCGTTTTTGCAACATTTTACATTGCTGCTCCATTCCTATTGGCCGTAGCGTGATTATATATAGCCTATAGCCTTCCTCGATAAATGGGCAACACTGAAAGAATTTTTAAAATCGGACCAGTAGTTTCGAAGCCTATTCATCATCATCATCATCATCATTTCAGCCGAAAGAAGTCCACTGCTGGACATAGGCCTCCCCCAACGCCACATTGACATAAGGGGGGTTTTGCCATAATCGCCACGCTTGGCAGGCGGGTTGGCGATCGCAGTACGGTTGTTACAAAAGCACAGAGAACGCTGCTGCCCATTCTCTGGCAAGTCCCTTAGTCGCCTCTTACGACACCCACGGGAAGATATGGGATGGTGCTATTCTTTACGTCCGACACCATACAGAGCCGAAGCCTATTCAATGCAAACAAAAAAACAATCAAATCTTTCCTCTTTATAATATTAGTTTAGATTTCATCCATCGTCACAATGCATAATTAGCCCAACTTGCCCATGTTCATGTCAAAAGAAACGATTGTTGCTGTTAAACTTAACGATTTATTATGAAATCTTAAGAACTAAATCAAAATTCATCTCTCTATGGCTCTGTATGGTGTCGGACGTAAAGAATAGCACCATCCCATATCTTCCCGTGGGTGTCGTAAGAGGCGACTAAGGGACTTGCCAGAGAATGGGCAGCAGCGTTCTTTGTGCTTTTGTAACAACCGTACTGCGATCGCCAACCCGCCTGCCAAGCATGGCGATTATGGCAAAACCCCCCAAAATGTCAATGCGACACTTGTGGGAGGCCTATGTCCAGCAGTGGACTTCTTTTGGCTGAAATGATGATGAATCAAAAATCAATCATCCAGCGTCACAAAAACAGCTAAAAAATGTTCCATCAACCAAAGCAATAAGAACAACAACATCTGCCTAGCATTTTCCTTACTATATTTTGGACGGCTGCCATGAAGAGCCAGTCGTTATTTCCTCGAAAAGACATCGGAGCATATTTGGGTATCTATACAAATAAATAAAATTGAAGAGGTAAGGTAATAAATTACAAAAAAAAGTTTTTTTTTTAAATTTTTTGTCTATGTTTTTTCAAGCTAATCTTCGACGCGGCTGGATCGATTTTGACGAGACTTTTACTGGCAGATGCTAGCTGATGTTATAAAGAGTTATTTTCGAAAATTAATATAAGGTACCTTGCAAAAAAAAAAAAACCCTTTAAAATTGTTTACAAAATCCTATTCAAATAGGGAAGTAATATTTTTATAATATTTTCACGCGGACGAAGTTCGCGGCCAACAGCTAGTGATTAATACATAATATTCGTGACAAGGCTATATCTGTAACTTCTGCCTGTCCGAACACAAAGCCGAACATTTCCCAGTTTTTATCTAGTAACGATAAATGGACCGGTAATGATGGTGGATCGATGACCTGGTGAAGGTTGCGGGGATCCGCTGAATGCGAGTCGCACGGGACCAGTCAATGTGGCGACACTTGGGGGAGGCCTAAGTCTGGACTAAAAGCAGTGGACGTCTTTCGGCTGAAATGATGACGATGAATAATGGTGATTCCACGTGAGAATCTTCCAAAGCTTCCGTATTTGTAACTTGTGACATCATAGAGGTTGCAATCTTGCCATCACCTACTTATGCGGTCAGTTTTCCTTCAGTCGTGACCAGATTCTAAATTGGCTGTAAAATTGATGTTGCCAGTTAAAGTGGGTTTAGTTGGAGTAACATCATGACTTCCTTATGAATTGGCGAGAAGAAGCATAACATTGAGAGAAGTGGAAGGAATGAGAGAGACCTTCTGTCTATTCCAGGAGTGGAACATATATCATCATCATCATCTGCATTGCCTTTTCCCAAACTATCTTGGGGTCGGCTTCCAGTCTAACCGGATGCAGCTGAGTACCATTATTTTACATGAAGCGACTGCCTATCTGACCTCCACAACCCAGTAACTAGGTAATACGATACCTCTTGGTAAGACTGGATGTCAGACTTTTAGCTTCTGACTACTCGTAACGACTGTCAAAGATCTACAAATGACAGCCGGGACCAACGGCTTAACGTGCTTTCCGAGGCACGGAGCGTTGCGTTTGCGTTTTTATTGCGTTTTATGGATGTTCTATATGACTAATATTATATAAAAAATAAATAAAATTGAATTGATTAAAATATGTTTCCCGACCGTAATTAATATGGCTTTACTGATTTATAATCAGTAAAAACATCAATACAAACCGTCTTTGATCATTTAATCTCGCTTAATGAGTTTTCATGAAATAATCGATCATCATCATTTCAGCCCAAAAGACGTCCACTGCTGGACATAGGCCTCCCCCAAGTGTCGCCACATTGAAATTTTGGAGGGTTATGCTATAATTGCCACCCTTGGCAGGCGGGTTGGCGATCGCAGTCGGTTGTTACAAAAGCACAGAGAACGCTGCTGCCCATTCTCTGGCAAATGCCTTAGTCGGCTCTTACGAGTTATGACACCCACGGGAAGATATGGGATGGTGCTATTCTTTACGTCGGACACCATACAGAGCAACAAATAATATCGTTAAATGGGATTAAATAGCAATATTTTAACAAGCAATAAAACGTGTTCAATATCTCTCGTGTATAATCTTTCAGTAAATAAAAGAGATAGTTATTGTAGTAATTGCGTGTCTTTGACTTCAGTGCGGCACACGATTCCACTCGATTTGTAAATTAATGGTCACTTTGGTTGCAGTATGAATGAGCTGTAGAGCGCACTTTTGAACTATTGTCAATCTTTCTGCTGAGTGAAATCATGTAACGTCCAAAGTAAAATTTTTCTGCACGCTCTGTTAGCATTAGTATCTGTCTTTTGTTGGGCATATAATAATAATTTAAAACAGCGTCAGAAGAAATAATTCCGAAGGTAAGAGAGTCTGTACTAGGTTAACAAATTAATTGATGGAGATGGGAGGTATAATAGTGTTGTATGTTTAGTACCATGTAACTCCCAAAAACCTTGCGGAGTCCCGTGTGACACACTTGCCTTTCTATGTTTCTTTAACCACAGATTGCCCATTGCAGTAATAATGTAATGAGAATAATGACACACTGCTGCCATGCTCTAGACATTCACCTCTGTGTGTCTGTGATATGAATGAGATCTTCGTCTGCAATGATCAATGATCATGCTTTCTGAGGGTTTACTATGACGTCTTATAGCAGTATTGTTTTAATATTATTCCAGTGTGGGAGAGAGAAGGAGCTATAGAAGACGTCAAGCGCCATCTCTTTCCTGCTCTGGATTAAGATTAAAACAATACTGCTTAAAGACGTCATGGTAGGCCACCAGTACATCACACATGATAACATGACAATGGTGTCATGTTATGTGATTAAGTCCCATGCAATACGGGGCGAGCCTATTACCATCAACGGGGCACAAATACAGACTCTATGGCAGCTACTCACAAATTTCTAATGGAAAAACCCAATAACAATTTACCCGACCGATCATCGAAGCTTGGACCTCATGCTCTGCACTCGCAATTGCGATCACTTGACCATCTAGGCCTTTCAGTGAATCAGTAGCAACAATATCTACTATAAACCAAATACTCTTTCTTTTTTACTCCTTTCTGTTTGTAAGATTCGTAAGCTCTCTATATCTCATCTTCATACTCAAAGGCCGCGACTAACGTTAATCTTAATAAGAGACCTTATTGACCTTAGGGTCTATAGCCGTAGTGGCCTTAATAAGAGCTTATGGCTATTATAATTTGAGGTCAAAAATGTGAACTGGACCCCTTTCTATGGTGAATGTGTGTGGTTTTCGTTTTGGAAAATAATTGATAAAAAATTGTAGTTAGGTGTGCTGATATTATGAAGCTTGCTAAGTTGGTGAGATAGGTAGGAGCAGACTTTGTATGAGACGATTAATTTTTTAATAAGATTACTGGGGTTTAGGTTGAAGGAGCTCGTAGCAAAATAATAACAGTAACAGCTGCTCAGGTCGATCTTTAGGTTAAACCTTGCTTGCCGAGGTTGGTCCGTGGATGGGTGACCATAATTACATACCAAGTTTCCTCCGTGCCTCGGAAAGCACGTTAAGCCGTTGGTCCCGGCTGTCATTTGTAGATTTTTGACAGTCGTTACGAGTAGTCAGAAGCCAAAAGTCTGACATCCAGTCTTACCAAGGAGTATCGTATTACCCAGTTACTGGGTTGTGGAAGTCTGATAGGCAGTCGCTTCATGTAAAATACTGGTACTCGGCTGCATCCGGTTAAACTGGAAGCCGACCCCAAGATAGTTTGGGAAAAGGCTAGGCAGATGATGAGTCATTCTGCGATCATGGTGCTTGCAATATAACTTTTCAAAATATCGTCAGCTCACTACAGTTGAAAATCATGGCAGATATTTCCCATGAGCTTCAGTGTAAATTAAGTTATAAACCATAAAAGCTTCAAAAATTGGTTAAAATTGTACTGTCTCAATAAACCAATCAATGAGAGCAGCGGTGACCCAGTGGTGGCAACCCCGACCTACGAACAGTAAGCCGTGGCAGGCGCATTACTTAGTGTATTTTATTTCATCACTGCATCCCTCAATAACGGTGAAGGAAAACATTGTGAAGAAACCGGCATGTCCTAAAACAAAAAATCCGAAGACATGTATGACATCTACCAACCCGCACTGGGCCCGCGTAGTGGAGTACAGCGCACTCCCTCTAATAGAGAGGAGGCCTGTGTCCCAGCAGTGGGAAAATTATAGGCTGATGGTGATGATGGTGAATAAATCAATCATTACCCAAGGGTTTTAATATCGTTACAAAATGCACACACATTACGTTTATCTAAGCACCTAACCTTACTTTTAACTGGTCTAATTTAGAGCACACACTCTTAATAACCTCACGGCAGTATGTATGTAATATAACCCGGTTCTTAATATTTGTGAGGCTTGACTGATTGTTACGCAGATGTTTGAGTACTAGATGTGTTTATATGGAGAGTGAGCGTAGTTTGTTAACAGTTGTGAGCGTAGTTTAGTTTTGTTTATTTCTGTGGTACTTCTACGGTTAGTTTACGGATATGGTATTCGTATGGTCGAAATATTCTGTTACACTTACTAGTGTTACAAAATATTTCGACCTTAGACCTTAAACCTTTCGAGTTTAAACCAACAGTTTTTAACTCTTTAGAGTAGCATGGTTTAATTTGACACTTTTATGAAATTATTAGGACTGCACTGTTGGTATATATTCGCGGAATTAACTGAGAAAGTATAATTGAAAAACTAAATGGCTCTTTTTTATATATAACGTTTTATAATTTATATATTATAGTGGCCATATTGACTGACCACAGTTGCAATTATAACCACCATAATATAGAAATAGTAAAAAAGTAGGTTACTCAAAAAAAAATACTTTGATCTATTACTTCGCAAAAAAAAGTGATGTAGAAATAAGTCCATTCATCACCATCTATCAAAACCTAACCCATACAAACAAAATCTTTCTAACACATTTAACAAGCTAAATACCAGTTTTTTATTAACTTTCACTGACAATTTATTTAAAAACGTCAACAACTAGTGGATGTCACTTTCACTGATTTGGATAAACATTGAATAGTAAGTTTGCCTTAGGCGATGATTAGCATAATGATAAAAAATCAATAATAGTGTTTTGTGAGTGTTAAAATGTGAGAGAATGTGTGAAAAGGTGTTATTTTGCCAGGTGCTCATGAATCAGAAGCATCAACTATTTTTAGACTGTTTTCATGAGTAATTAATGGTTTACTTACTATATGCACTAATATTATAAATACGAAAGTCTGCCTGTCTGGAAATTACACAAAAAAAAAATTATGTTTTTTTTTTTTTTTTAATCTTGTTGTGATGCCTGCTTGTTATCACAATAGTTTCCCCATACGATAATTTCTATAAATATTTCCACAAATGTCAAGCTGCGGGACAGTATATTCTTTTTCCATTAAATGAAAAGAAACATTACAAATAGCAGCAAAACGTACTTAATTTATTAGTCATCATACTTTTTATAAACTTATAAATGTATTTTTTAAACGTGATCAGTCATCTTATTTCAACCAAAAAATAACACGATATTAAATAAATTACTTAATTTGACAGCTTGTAAATTACCTTCTATTTCATGTTTTAATTCTAATTAGCAAAATACAGTACTTAATGAATCATTTAATTTCGTCTTAGGTCATCAGTTAGTTAGTTACTAGGTTTTCCGTTAAGAATTTCTCAGTAGCAGCTACGGGGTCTGAATTTGTGCCCAGTTGATGGTATTAGGCTCACGCCCTATTACAAGGGGCTTAAACATAACTGGCGAAATTTGGATGTACTATTAGGTACACCTCTCTCTGCCTAACTCTTCAGGGATTACTGGCTTGATTTTATGTTTAGTTATCAGTGGAAACATAGAGTGAACAAGCTTCTTCTGGGTGAGTTCGTACCATCGTCGACTTTGTCTGTCATCTCTGACCTAGACTAGAGGCAAAACCCATGATCTCAAATAATAAAAAAAAAAACTTAAAAAAAAAAACAGAAAAAATTTATAACCACTTCCAGTAAAACTTACATCTTAAAAAAATAATGATCAATGCGGTTGTCATATCCAGGGCACGTTCACTCTCGATAGCTTAGCACTTAGATGTGTGACCCTGTACGATTTGTTGAGAGAAAGTCGTTAATATAGGCTTAAGGGGTCATTGGAGTGCATAATCTTCTTGCATTAGTGATTTGGAAATAAAAAACCACTAATTAAAATTAATGCGGGCAATGGAGCGTAGCATAACAGGTGTGAAGCGTACAGACCGCGTCTGGAACACCACCCAGTGTACCATAACTAAAGTTGCAGATGTCGGAGAAAAAACAGCCAAGCTGAAATGGGAGTAGGCTGGCCACGTAACACGAATGCACCCGGAGAGCTGGGCAAAGATCATCACGCACTGGACGCCTGACGGAGGAAATCGCCGTCGAGGTAGACCGCGGCGAAGGTGGTGTGGCGATTTGATCTTGTTTGCCGGGCGATCATGGCCAGATTGCACAAGATAGAGAGGTTTGGAAGGAGAAAGCGGAGGCCTTTGCCCAGCAGTGGGACACAAGCGAGGCTAACGAAAAAAAAAAACCTGACTTTGAAGGATCTCATGGCTAAATATTACCAGCGGCTCGGGTCGATCTGTCGGTGATCACCCATTACATACCGTTTTTCTTCCGTGCCTCGGAAAGCACGTTAAGCCGTTGGTACCGGCTGTCATTTGTAGATCTTTGACATTCGTTACAGGTAGCCAATGGCCCGAAAGTCTGATAACGAATCTTACAAAGGGGTATCGTACTACCCAGTACTAACTGGGTTGTGGAGAACTGATAGGTAAATACTGGCACTCAGCTGCATCTGGTTATACTGAAAGCCGACCCCAATGAAGTTGGGAAAAGGCTTTGCTGGTGGTGATATCAGTCTAATCTCAAAATTTTTGCTTAAGAGCATTTACGCCCTAACTGGCATTACATACAAACTAATAAGTTCTAATTTTCCGAAATGACTGAAACGATTTTAATGAAACTTCACACGAATAAGTAGGATACAAAGGTCTAAAAATTTTACCAAAAACATTTTCGAAAAATAGTGTTACATCTAAATTGGACCGATTATAAATTATCTAAAGAAACAGAAATTTCCAATTACCTTTTTTTTAAAAGACATTTCGTAAATATTGTTTAGTGACTCATAAGACCTATCTATCCTGTTTATGCTTATGAAGATGCATTAAAATCGGTTCAATCATTTCGGAAAATAAGGACTTGAAAGTTTGTATGAAATGTCGTAAGGCGTAAATGCTCTTATAGCAATAACGCACACGTTACAATCCACATTCGTGATGAAAACTGTACCGTGTATTGAGTATAAATGATTTTAAGACACCAAACGTAAAATTGTTCCATGCTTTTTGGCCTTAACTTTTGTATGGACAATATAGGTACTGAAGGATGGACCTTTTTAGGGTTCCGTACCAAAAGGGTCAAAAGGGACCGTATTACTGAGACTTCGCTGTCCGTTCATCCGTCCGTCTGTCACCAGGCAGTATCTCATGAACCGTGATAGTTAGCCAGTTGAAATTTCTACAGATTATGTATTTCTGTTGCCGCTATAACAACAAATAAGTACTAAAAACAGAATTAAATAGATATTCAAGGGGGCTCCCATACAGAAAAGTGATATTTTGGCTCGTTTTTGTAAATAATGTTACGGAACCCTTCGTGCGGGAGTCCGATTCGCATTTGGCCGGTTTTTATACCAAGTAGGCTCCCACATTTAGCCAGCTGTCTTAAATCCCAGTTTTAAGACCAACGAGTCAGTTTAAGAGTCAAAGATTTTATACTTTATCGTAAAACTCAACTTACCGCCCTTAACCAGAAAACCATTAGCAAACTAAGTCACAGGTGTTAATACTTTATTACACTAGTGTAATAATACCTTATCATAAACCTTAAACCAAGATTACGCCGCATAAAGTATCTTCTAATCAAATAATAAGCACTTAGATAGCTATAAAGTAGGTCGCGTTCACTTTCAATATCTCGGGTGACCCTGTACAAGTAAGAGAAAGCCATTGGTGTGGGATGGGTGAAAGATTGGGTCTGTAGCTTGTGTATGCTTCTGTTCATGTGTGGATGAGATAAAATTACAGGTTTTTGTGTGTAAAACCTCTACACACAACTCATCACACTCATCATCAACTATGTATTTGAAACTGTTTTACGTCCGTCAGTCACATCACATTCGCAGGTCCAGTTGAAAACCAGCGTCAGGCAGCCTAGCTGTCCGGTATTATGCTGAACTGGCCCTATTTGGCGTAGCCGTGGGGCACACAAAAATTATCCCATTTTTAGGGTTCCGTAGCCGAATGGCAAAAAACGGAACCCTTATATATTCGTCATGTCTGTCTGTCTGTCTGTCCGTCCGTCCGTATGTCACAGCCACTTATTTCCGAAACTATAAGAACTATACTGTTGAAACTTGGTAAGTAGATGTATTCTGTAAACTACATTAGGATTTTTATACAAAAATAGAAAAAAAACAATAAATTTTGGGGGTCCCCATACTTAGAACTGAAAACCAAAAAAAAAAATTTCATCTGTCCCATACGTGTGGGGTATCTATGGATAGGTCTTCAAAAATGATATTGAGGTATCTCATATCATTTTTTTTTAAACTGAATAGTTTGCGCTAGAGCCACTTCCAAAGTGGTAAAATGTGTCCCCCCCCCATCTAATTTCTAAAGTAAGAGGAGGAAATTTCTGAAAATATTTAAGATTGTAGAACGTAAAAAAAACTATCAACGAAAATTAGTTCCAATAAGATATGATGTTTAGTTTTTGAGATATGGGACTTTTTCATCAAACTGCAGCGGTAACTTTGTTTTTCATAAACATACTATGAAAAACAAATTTAGTTTTGCGGTTGCGTGGAAGTTTACTAACTAATACTACTAACTAATGAATGACAGTTCAAAATATTGTTATTATATTGTTTGGAGCTATGGAACCCTGTATGCGAGTAAGACTCGCACTTGGCCGGTTTTTTGTTTTGTTTAAATACACGATAATTATACTTCTTTTTTTCTTTTGTTTATATTTATGTATTTTTGATAATTTTTGTTTTATTTTGTGTACTCGTGGCATGTGCCTAATAAACTTATTTTCTTTCTTTCTTCTTTCAACTGCCTAGCCTTTTCCCAAACCATCTTGGGGTCGGCTTCCAGTCTAACCTGATGCAACTGAGTACCAATATTTTACATGAAGCGACTGCCTATCTAAACTCCACAATTCAGTAACTGGGTAATACGATACTGCTTGGTAAGACTGGATGTCAGACTTTTCGCTTCTGACTACTCGTAACGATTGTCAAAGATCTACAAATGACAGCCGGGACCAACATCTTCACATGCTTTCCGAGGCACGGAGGAAACTCAGTATGTAATTATGGTCTGACATTCAGCCTTACTAAGGGGTATTATACTACCCAGTAACTGGGAAAATGTTTTTGGTAACTTTTTAGACCCATGTATCCTGCTAATGCGTATGAAGTTTCATTAAAATCGTTTCAGTCATTTCGGAAAATAAGGATATGAAAGTTTGTATGAAATGCCGTAAGGTGTAAACGCTCTTAAGCAAGCCTTGGCTAAGATTAATGTTAACATTACCCAACATCAATCAAAATCTTTATATTCCAATAAATCCCTTCTCCATTTCAACAGTACATTAACACCAAATAACTTAATTTCAAAACTCGATTACATAAGAAAATGATTATAATCACAACAATAACATAGTATGAAAAGAATATAAGATTAAGTTATTAAAATAATTTGATATTGTAACCTCTTATTTGGGCGTTTCTCTTATGTAATAGGTTTTTATGTACATTGTGCATGGTGTGGTGTTAAACTTACTTTCCCTTAGATTGTTATCGCAAAATTATCTTGATTTTATAATGAAACTAGTTGACCCGCGCAACTTCGTCTGCGTCACATTTTCTCCGTTTTCGCAACATTTTTCATTGCTGCTCCGCTCCTATTGGTCGTAGCGTGATGATATATAGCCTATAGCCTTCCTCGATAAATGGGCTATCTAACACTGAAAAAAAAATTGAAACCGGACCAGAAGTTCCTGAGATTAGCGCGTTTAAGCAAGCAAACAAACAAACTCTTCAGCTTTATAATATTGGTATAAATTAAGAACAAATTTAATTTTTAAATTAAAAGGTTAAAATGCTTTTGCGTACGGGTGCAATGGCGACAAATGTCAAATTATCTGAGCTAAATAGGTATGAATGTGTTGTGCAAATAAACCTTCGGAAATAAATGTTTTAAATGATTCTGAAAACTACATCAAAATCCATTGTGCAGTTACGGAGATAAAATCAGTAAACTGTGTCTAGAACTATTATACTTTTACAAAATAATCTTGTTAGAGCAGCGGTGGCCCAGTGGTGGTACCCCTGACTTACGAGCAGTAAGCCGTAGGTTCGAACCCAGGCAGGCGTATTACTTTGTGTAATTTATTTCATCATCACTGGTCTCAAATCAGTGAAGGAAAACATCGTAAAGAAACGGGCATAACCTAGAACTAAAAATTCGAAGACATGTGACATCTACCAAACCGCACTGGACCCGCGTGGTGGATTACAGCCCACTCCCTCTCATGGAGGAGGAGGCCTGTGTCCCAGCAGCGGGAACATTATAAAGGCTGATGATGATGATGAAATCTTGGTATACCGATATTGGTTATAGCTGTTTTTAGGCACACTGACTCGTGGTCTGATATCTAGTGATCGCATTCGCTAGTGTAATGAGTACTTGTGCCTATGTTTGATTCCCAGATTGGTGATGGAATACTGATTCCATACACTGTACCATATACTGTTACAAATACTGATTTGTAACTGTTTCAAACAATATGTTCGCCAATCTATAAGATTTACAGCGATATTGGGAATTATATTTACATTACATAGGGTGATTGGTAATTAGTGACCGATACTTAAACACGTGATTTAAGGGTGTGCTACAGACCATCAAAGTGGAGATGTTTCTCCAGCGGACAAACATCGTACCAACCAAAAATATTAGCTGTCCCATACCAAATTTCAATACCTATTCGACCCAAATGTATGGAGCAGCTGATATTTTTTTCACTATTACGATATGTGTCCGATGGAGAAACATGTTCAGTTTGATGGTCTGTAGCACACCCTTAAGTATGTATATACACCATGTGTACAACTACTTCTTTAGGGAATACAGGTGTAGTTTTTACACTTTACCCGACTCAGGTATCGAATTAGTTTTCTACGCCCAGAAGTCACGCTAGCGACCACTAGGCCAATCAGACAGTTACTACCAGAAATATTAACCAGAAAAGCTAATTGCAAGCGATACTATAATGTACCTATTACTGCGCTTTTATTACCCAACAACACGGACAATGCAATAAGCAAACAGCTAATAAGTCAATTAATTTTTTTTTCTTTTTTTGTTACAGAATCCATCAACATCGTCCCTCGCATCGATAAGGTATAATTTTGTTATTATTTTTGTTGCCAGTCTTTTGTTTTTACTCGACTGCGCAGAGGAAGGGTTCGTTTCGCACTGGTGGAAACAAAAAATGATCTCAATCTTTGGCTAAGTAGTTCTTAAGAAAATGATGGCGTTAATTAGTAGGTTACTATAGCAGTTTGGTGTTCAGGGTTTAAATATTTTACCGGAACAAAGGTGTGGATCGAGTTTTTATTTTAGTAATAATATGTGCTAACATAACGTACCTATTTTAGAAATCACCGTCAAAAAAATAACTACACGCATGTTCTTTCATTCTCGATATCGCAGGATTGGAAATTCAACAAAAATTACAGTATTTTGAAAGGGACTATTTGTAAATTGGATTTAAATAGGGAAATAATACGTGAAATTATTTTTTTAAAGATCATCAGCTGCCTAGCCTTTTCCAAACTTTATTGGGGTCGGCTTCCAGTTCTTCGGAAGCAGCTGAATACCATTTTAAATGTAGCGACTGCCTATCTGACCTCCACTACCCAGTTAGTACTGGGTAATAAGATACCCCTTGGTAAGACTGGTTGTTAGAATTCGGGCCACTGACTACCTGTAACGACTGTCAAAGATCTACGACTACGACTTTTTACAAAGGGTAACGCCAAAAATTTTATGGTAATAATATACGATCCGTCTTGATTCTTAGAATCTCAACACATCGTCCGATGATCGGGACAATACTGCACATGTCACAATATAAAGCAGGCGTGAACATAGAATGAGTACGTTACGAACTTACGAGTCACAACACAATGGTGTCTGAATGTCGTGGTGTGACGCGGTTTGATGTGCCGCGCAATTATTATAGCTCATGTCGTGGTGCAAGTTTGTGTGGCAGACTTTTTATGATGTTTCTAGTTTGTTTTATGTTGTGGTTGATAGTTTGTATGAAAAAGAAGCTAAAGTTTATATTGTCGATTTAATTATTGTCGATACCTGTATTATGTTAAAATATTTTATAAGTTGAATATAATTTGGACTGTTCTAAGTTATAGTTGTCATAAAAATACCTAGAAATAATTTTTGACCACCAAACACGGCAAACACCACAACCAAGATTGAGTAATTGACAAGCAAAAGCGAATCAAAATAATGTTAAATCACAATTTTGGGCATGTCTAACTAAAAATAAAATCAAACGAAAACAACAGTACTCAAATTAATCTGTGATTACATTTTCGTTTTCGTGGCAGTGACAGCCTAGTGCTGTGGCCATCGGACTACCAAGTCATAGATCTCAAGTTTGAACCTTTGATTTCAGATGATCATATTCATGTATGGTGTCGGACGTAAAAAATAGCACCATCCCATATCTTCCCGTGGGTGTCGTAAGAGGCGACTAAGGGACTTGCCAGAGAATGGGCACCAGCGTTTTCTGTGCTTTTGTAACAACCGTACTGCGATCGTCAACCCGCCTGCCAAGCGTGGCGATTATGGCAAAACCCCCCAAAATGTCAATGTGGCGACACTTGGTAGAGGTCTATGTCCAGCAGTGGACGTCTTTTGGGCTGAAATGATGATGATGATATTCATGTGCGTATTGTATAATTATCACTTACTTCGGTGAGGAAAAACATCGTGAGGAAACCAGCATGCCTGAGAGATATTTCTCGACGGCATGTAAAGCCAAGACAGAGGCCCATGTGCGGCGTAAGAACTCAAACACCAGTTTATGCACTTACCACATGATAAAGAAAGAACCAAAAGAAAACAATCTACTTCCTTTCAATATTTTCGACAATCTCAATCTCTTGATACATGCATCATAATGATTACTAAGGTCCATGTTCTTCACGGGCCTGTGGACGGTGAGGTGGGCTAGCTCACCGTCCGTCCGTCTTATGACGACAGACCGTGCAGACGGCGCGTTCGTGTTCCACGCGCGCCTCAAGGAGATGTCAGCAAATCGGAATGGGTCCGAGAGGGCCGATGCCTGCCAGGGCTGCAGGATTGTTCGAAAGAGATACCGTAGCCCTGAAAAACAAAGGGCTAAGAAGGAAGATGGATGGGTATTGATCAGTACAAGTCTGACACTCCCTCCAGCTCCACCCGATATCCTATCAGTAATAAAAAGAAAAGGTCCATGTTCTTTACAACATCATTTTAATTAACCTCTTACAAAACAGCCGGGATGTTGGAACAGTTTATTGGTATCCCACACAGCGCAGCGTGTAATGGGGTGACGCCTACCAATACTGTAACGATTTCCTACTATTAACTATTTAATATAGCTTTGTTCGTACAATCAGCAAAAGCGCTAGGTGTACAACCGAAAAAAAAATACATAAAATGAATTATTTCGGTTTCTTCATCTACCTAGCCTTTAGACTTGTAGACTGCCTCTGACCTCCACAACAAGAAAGGTCTAGGTATACAGAGGGAAAATAAACACATAAAATGAACTTCAAAGTATCATACATGAGACACACTTTCTCTCCTCTCAGTTATGGAGTTGACCACTCTGAACCCTTCAAGCTTTAAACGAGAAGACGATAGTGCTGTCCAGGTTGGCTTATTTGTAGTGAAAAAAGGATTGCTCTACACGAAAAAAATAAAAGATGGTGTCAAGTAAAAAAATAATGATATCCACCGAACTGCTAAAATCCTTTATGTAACCTAACATATCGCCCGTAATCTCCGAATTTTTAGGCAGAGGTGTACCTAACAGTACACCTACATTTTGTCAGTTACGTTTAAATCCCATGTAATTTAGGGAGAGCCTATTATCATCAACCGAGTATAAATCCAGACTCCGTGGCTGCCACTGAGAAATTCCTGATGAAAAAACCAATAACAATTTGTTACCGACCCCGAGTCGAACCCAGGACCTCATGCTCAGCAGTCGCGCTTGTTACCACCCGACCAATGAGAGAGTTCTTAATATAATCTTTTTAAAATTGACTTATCTCTTAAAAGATGTAGAAATCTTCAGGTATTTATGTTATTGAAGTATTTGCATACTTTCTCTAGTTAATCAGCAAATGCATATCAAGGATTGCACAAGTTGCAAGTTAGCTGTCTAGATACCCATCTCTTTTGTTGACTGTACTATGGACCTCATAATTTTATGTTACTGCGTACTATGCAACTCAAATTAAGTATTCCATTTTATTGCGTATAAGCGAATAATGCAACTTATTCCCCATGTATCCTGCCAGAATAGTTGATTAAGCCTCATCAGTTCCGTTCTCGTCTTCTAGAGGCTACTGAGAAATTATTGATGGTGAAACGAGTAGTAAACCGAACCCAAAAAGAACCCTTTTGCCCAGCAATACTAGCTCTTGTGACCAATGGCAACGAGGCAATCTACAGAATTATCGTATAGCCTGCACATAATTATAATTATCTAAACTAATCTAGGCGTATGTGAGGGATTGACCGGAGATAACCACACGGAGAGAAGAGTGAAAGGCTATGGGGGAGAGCTTTACCCAGCAGTGGAACATAAGCTAATGAAACAAAAATTCTAATATTATGAAGCTGAAGAGTTTGTTTGTTTGTTTGAGCGCGCTAATCTCGGGAAATACTTGTATGAATTAAGAAATTATTTTAGTGTTGGATAGTTCATTTATTGAGAAAGGCTATAGGCTATACCATCATGCTATATCTAATAGGAGCGGAGCATCAATAGAAAATGTTGCAAAAACTAGTAAAATGCGACGCAGACGAAGTTGCGGGGATCCGCTGGTGTTAAATAATTTGAATATTGTTTTTTTCCTTATCCAATCCACTGCATCGCACCAATGCCATTTAATTTTTCTGCCATACAATCTTAGTTTAGTTACGAATTGAAATTACGAGTAAGAATTTGAGAACTGTCATCATAATGGGGTTAAAGCTAGATAATCAGCTGTAAATAATAAAAATTAAAGAAATTTTTATTAAAGAAGTTTGTGTGTCTGACTGCGAAGTTCTTTTAAACTAAGCATTGGAGTTTGATACAGTTTTGTTCATATTTGAACAAAACTGTAAAAACTGTAACATGAAAGTTTCTTGTGTAAAATTATTATTAAATCGGAATAACCTGAAACTTTGCGAGACAGGGGCGGGTGGCTATTAAGGAATAATTCAATACATACATTTAAATCCCAGAAAACAAAGAAAGATGTGAACCAATCCGCAGGTTTCAGCTAGTAATATTCAAAAATTCATTCCTAATACCAGTAACCCACAACTTATATAACTGAAATTATTAATCGTAACAAAAAACTAATCATTCATACTTCTTAAATAATCAATTGATTTATCAATCATTATTCATTAAAACTCTTTGTTATAATTTAATAGTATCATTCAATTGCATTGATTGAATCGGATAAGATATTGAGTACAAGTTACAAAATTACTGTTATATAATTTTTGTATTAATAAATTTAGTTCCTCGCTAGATTATTATCGAAAAGATTAAACATCATCATCATCATCAGCATATAATGTTCCCACTGCTGCTGGGACAAAGGCCTCCACTCTATGAAAGGGAGTCGGCTGTAATCCACCACGTGGGGCCCACTGCGGGTTGGTAGAAGATGCCATAAAACTTTGAATTTTTAGTTCTAGGACATTGCCAGTTTCCTCACGATGTTTTCCTTCACCGTTTTTGAGAGCAGTGGTGATGAAATAAATTACACATTGTTTAAGTCCCATGTAATAGGGTGCGAGCCTATAGCCATAAACCGGGCACAAATGGAGACTACGTGGCTGCTACTGAGAAATTCCCGATGAAAAAACCCAATAACACTAAGCCGGACGCGGGAATCGAACCCAGAACCTCAAGCTCAGCAGTCGGGCTTACGACCACTAGACGAACGATGCAGTCATTAATACAGCTTAACCCGCATTTAACGTTTACACAGCGTGGAACACAGACCTGCTCCCTGTGAGATCCCTCTAGGATCTCCACATATATCTAGGATCCACGACGCGGGTCACGTGTTAGTCGATGTCAAATGTCTTCGAATAGTTGGTTCTAGGATATACCGGTTTTAAACAGCAAGACAATAAAAAAGAGAAATGTTTGATTCTGAGCTTTTCACTTTCGTTTTATCTTACTTCACTTAATTAGCTACAAAGATCAGGTCACCGTTAGGTCATCGGATAGTATATTATCTCATTGTGCAATCTGGCTTCCTTCTACTTTAATGAAATGGAGCTAAAAGCTTGGCCGGTCACTAAGATTTATTTTAGGAGATTTGATTTAGTTCTGAGTTTCAGAGAAGTGAAAGTACCCTTAAAGGAATTTGTACCACATTTACTCGTAAGTCACTTTGCGTTACCTAATAAATACCAAGGTAAGTTTGCCCTGGAGCAGGTTTCATTTGATTCATTCGATTTTGAAGGCACTAATTACTTATTGCCTTCAAAATCGAATGAAGCAACTACTCAGATTACTCTATTTCTGGACTAAGATTTCGAAGTTCTATACGGGCGGCGGTAATGTATGCGTAAGTTTTTACGCCGACACAGTAAAAGAAACCTTTTTTTTAAAGTAGCTCTAAAATGTAGAAAAATCAAAATAATATTTATCCGTGATCATTTGCAACAGCCCCAAAATATCGGGAACTTACTTACTAGTGTTATTGATAGTGCTAATGACCATGTCAGTTTAAACACTGATAATGTAAAAAAATAAAAGCCGCACCAGAAAAAAAATCTAGACATTACTCGCAACGCCCGACTCCATCACCTAACTACAACACAATATTAAGCTGGCATAGAATTATCGCTAATACCATTGTCTATATTCACGCTAAGGAGGCGTGGTGCGAATGTTACGGAGAAAGTATGACATTTAAAACTATATTGTTTGAGAGTAAGAGTGAGACACTTGGGTTTGATGATTGCGCAGTGAATTTTATAAGTCAGACATTTTGTGTCGCCATCTATTAGTATGTTTATAAAGATGCACGATACTTACCTTTACCATACCAAATGTTTGTTTTTAGTTAAAGATTTAGCAAATGACAAAAATCTAGGGGGAGGAAAAGTAGGTTGCGTCATCCCCCCATTCACCCTAATGATTAGCCCTCACTTCTTACCAAGGGGAATCGCGTTATCCAATCACTGGGTTGTGGAGGTCACATAGGCAGTCGCTCCATGTAAAATAATGGCTGGCATTTAGCTGCATCCAGTTAGACTGGAATCCGACCCCAACATTGTTGGAAAAGGGCTAGGCAGATGATAATAGTTAGTCCACACTAGGGTTTATTACCACAAATACGTCTCGCGCATTTCGAATCACAAAACTTACAGAAAAAGCCGAATCAAAATCACTCATAAATTTGTTTCGTGTGGGAATCGAAACGTAAGTTCGTCGGGTAACCAGCCTCTTAACCACTACGCGAATTGTGCTGTTCATATGGTTGTACATGTTAAACATTTTCTATTTACAATAAGTCGCAGAATTCAATAGATATAAGAATAAAACTAAATAATTACACTCCTTTTTGGGAACTCAAAAAAAACCTCTATTCTCAAAACTAATAGAATAGAAAACATTTCGAAATCGCAAATGGAAATGTCAAGGCATTCGAACTACGAATTTGTCGATGTCAATCATTTGACAGATTGTTTTTTTTATTCGAAATAAAAAAAGTTGCCATGCACAAGGCAATGACCGCCCGGAGGTGTGGCCAGAATAAATAATTATGGTCGGGAATGATCGTATGTAGTCGTGTTGAGTTCATTATAAGTTTTATTAGTAAGACATTGCATTTTAATAACTTCTACGAGTAGTTATTCTACTTATAGTTTTGTACATCCGGTGCACCCTAAACAGTTGTAGCCGTTGGCCTAGTACGAACGTGCGGAGTTAACATAAGGTAAATTCGAACTATTTTTTAAAATTTAAATAACTCGTTTGGTACATAATTTTTAGATAGATTGATAGATAAATAGAACAGTGTTTTAAGGCTTTATTAAAGCGTTTTTAAAGTTTTGTTTTTTTTTGTAACTTTATACGTTCGATTTAAAAATCGTTCGATTGCATGTCACGTTAATAGGCGCTTCATTCTAATAGTGCCTTCTCTACCGTCTTGTCTTAGTTATGACGTAATTTATTGCATATTTTATAGTTAGTAATTATTTGTATATTTTTATTGATTGTGGTACGTTCAAATGAGTTTATAATACTGTAGTCTATACAGTGCATAGGTACTGATTGGTACTGAAATTGTAAAATGGGGTATAAAATATTTATTTTTAAACAAACGCGATAAATCACAACTATTCTGTGATTTAGTACATTACAATATGATCTGTATAAAACTTATCATAATAAAAACTATAGTAATAATAGAACACAAATTACTTTAGCGAAAGTAAAACCGTTTCAAGCAGACGAAACAGACAAGCAGAAGAAAGACAGTAAGCTACCCGAAATTGTCAAATTTTCCCAATCAACATTGAACCTAATTCTTTAACGATAAAGTTTAAAATATACTAAAGAAAGACAGATTGTCATACAAAACCGTGTATAATCCATAATATACCATCAACCGATCTCGTCTATCACAAAATGGCAGCTACATCATTCTTGCAACGCAAATACAGCTGCAATTAAGCGGGAGCCGGATCGAGTCATTATATCGATATAGCTTATTACTCGATTATCTTAAGTGAGGTTCTGCATACGTAATCGCGGTGTATCGGTAATATCGATTTAAGAGTCGTGTAGAATCGACTCAAGTAACAATAGGGTGTGTGTGCTGGATCCATGTACCGTTCCTCGAGTTTATTTCCTGTTAGTTTACGTTGGATTAGTGATTCTATAGCCTTTATAGGATTATTAAAATCGACTAAAAAGTTTTGATTCGATTTTGAGCACAGGCAATACTAAAGGAAATGTCAAAAAGTTGTCAAAAAACAAAAAGCGACGTGTTTAGACCTAGGTGAAGAAGCGAGACGGACTGGTCACTTTTATAGGAGATAAGACCACAAAAGCTAATAGCCGTGATAAAAGGAAGGAACGTAACATTGTGGGCTGATAAAGTATGTCAAAAATGTTAAAATAAAGTTGATAACACAGTCTTATAGAAATTTGTGATAGGGTTGTTAAAACAATAACTATGAAAATCGAACTCAAATTAAGAATACTTGAACCATTACAGTGCGCCATGATCACATGCTAGGGTAGAATGCCCTCTGGCTTGATAGACCAACAATCTCTATAAGGCTGAAAGCAGCTGAATGGGGGTACCTGAGGATTGAATTCAATCGCTAGTCAGTTTTTTTTTGTCCACCTGATCTGTCTAATTCCCCCATTCTCTCACTTTCTCAATTTGCGCCTCGTCTTGCCGACGATGATGTTTATGAGTAAACATCAAGTCAATACTCCATCTGCCACGCATGGCAGATGGAATATTGATTATTATGCAGTTCACTGTGTCGTACATAAGTAATAAAGCTATGTCGTACGAGAAAGTTAATTGTTGAGTATAAATGTGGATTGGTATAACACTAAAAGAAGACCAAAGATACGATGGATGGACTGTGTGAAGGATGATATGGCAAGAAATGGGGTGTCTGTTTGTTTAGATGACGAGTAATAGAGAAGTATGGAAGAAGAAGACAGGCTGCGCCGACCCCAAATAAATTGGGATAAAGGCATAATGATGATTATGCAGTTAATTGTGGGTCATGCAAAAGCCAGCATCCTTTTGAAACAACATCTTTGTAACTTCTTACTTAGTAAGATCCAAGGCTAAACAACTCACCGAGAGCTTCTTATTCCTAGCTCATAAGAAAGATAAATTACCTCCCCGATAATCATAATTATACACTTCAGGTAATAAATTAAAATTCACTCAACCCCTTCCGTTGGAATGACTAGTATAAGTACGTAATGCAGGGTTGCCAGCTGGCAAAATCATTAGTTGTAATGACACTGTTGTTTTGACATTTGCAAAAAGAAGTTCGTAAACTGTCATGAAGACGCAAAAGGATTTTAAAGAAATGTAGGTGTTGAAGAAAACATTCGAGTTAAAAAAAAGACAAACACAACTTTGCAACTCGTTTTGCCTTTTTGATAAGTGGCCCTAACCTATTTTATTTGACACAAGTGAGATCGATAGGATTTCCAATAGGTAAAAGTGGTGTAGTTTAAAACAAACTTTTTACTACTTTCGTTGGTAGGAAATCGGGTTCAATGTTTCAAACTTCAAAAATGAAAGATTGAAAAATTATTTATTTTTTCACAGTAATATTTATCGTTTTCTAGTAGGTAAGATGTTGTTAGCGTACAGCGTGGAAGCATGCGCAGGCATCGGACTGGGCATGTCAGTCACGCCGATGTGCGTCACACGTGCACTTTTTTTGCGGCTGGTTGTACAGGACAAAACAAACTGATTAAATTAACATAAAACAAAATTATGTAAAAAGTAAAAAAATACTAAAATTAATAAAGAGCCCCTTACTGTTTTGTGAACCAAGATTTTTTACTCAAAAGCCATCTTTTCAATGATACGATCGGACTTGAAGTCAATCAAGGTTCATTTATATTTTTTTTCAAAATTTTCTTTCATCAAGTACCGCTTCACTTATCCCCCCGAATACCCTTCAATCAAGGGAGATCCTTTTGCATGGCAACCCTGTCCACGGTAATCATATGTAGAAAAAAAAAGAAGATAAAACTCGAACAACGACGCGGTACAAACGAGTATAGTAGCATCAACAAAAAAATAACGACGATGTATAATTATTATCATCCTGTTTAAGACGCTGATGTTACTTGGTATTAAATATTATTTTTTAGTGTTACTGGAATACCTAGAAGATTGAGTTTTAAAATAACTGATTAATGAGGTTAGTTAGATCCATGGTAATGCAGATTTTCGTAGTTTTAAAATATGTGATTGCTTGCAAAAAAACGACACAGTATAAGTTACTAATAATAATAAAAACCGGCCAAGTGCAAGTCAGACTCGCGCACGAAGGGTGCCATTATTTATAAAAACGAGCAAAAAAATCACTTATTTGTATGGGAGCCCCCTTAAATATTTATTCTATTCTGTTTCTTGTATTTGTTGTTGTAGCGTTTGTAGCGTTGGTAAGCCTGTCAATGTCAGATTTCTGTCCTTTCGACGTCACAGAATGAGGGCCACTAAAATTGCGCAACAACTAAAACAGTGCTGTCTATTTTTCTATTTTTTATTTTTATTAAAGCTAATAAAAATAGAAAATAAAGCACTGTTTTTTTAGTTGTCGGGTAGTCAATTTCCTGTGTTAGTCTCATAAAATATTTTTTCTATCGACTGTCGAGTATATTGTATTTTTTCGCCTGCACTGCACCTTAACAAGTCAACACAGCATGTACAAAGTATTAATCAGATGTGTATACAGTTCATATTACTTGCTTTCAGTTGGATATGAGATAGTGTCAGTTTTTATATCATTCATTTATTAGTTACATCAGTCCTTATAAGAGCTACTCGAGAATTTATTATTAAATACTACCCGGTTTGACTGCTACGTTGGTCTAGTGGTTGCTATTGCTATTAGTGGTGCTATTGCTGACCATAGGGTAGTGAGTTTGATTGCCATGTTGGGCAAAGTGTTATTGGGTTTTTCCGTCACGAATTTAAATTCTAAGTACTACTCTAGAGCCTGAATTTGTGTGTTTCTTTCTTTTTTGTGTGGTTAGTGGCTAACCTGGTTTCAAAATTTTCATGCCGACATGTGCCTCTAACTTGGCTTTAAATGCGTATGTTGGTGGAAATAGAATCGAACCTTCTTTTTTTTATTTAGCCTGTTCTATCCTATTGCTAGGCAAAGGCTGCTTCTTACAAACATTAAAAAAAAGTTGCAAATTGGGTTCACCGCGGTCTTACGTTTCAAAGATTACAGGTTTGTTATTATGTTTTGTTTGTAAAGTTGCAATTTTCGTTCAACACCCCTTAATAATTTCTTGAGCGAATATAATTTGCAAACTTCGTTAACCGCTTTTCTATTTCTGGCATGAAACAGAACGCAGTATCTGCCACGATCTAAAATTAATCCAAACTAAAAGTAAACAAGGTTTTAAAGTTAGATACTTGGTTATGATCGTGTATCATGTTGCGTGCTCTGACACACGCGATTGAGTCGTATGAGTATGGGAGCGGTAAAATGGTGCTTGGTGACGCAATTATTTGTATTTTACGTTCTGTGATTTACGTTAAGCCGTTGGTCCCGACTATCATTTAGAGATCTTTGACAGTTCTTACTGGTAGTCAGTGGCCCGAAAGTCTGACAACTATTCTTACCAAGGGATATCGGATTATCCAGTACTAACTGGATTGTGGAGTTCAGATAGGCAGTCGCTCCATGTAAAATACTAGTGTTCAGCTGAATCCGGTAAGACTGGAAGCCGACCCAAACAAAGTTGGGAAAAGGATAAGCAGATGAGATACTTTTAATTTTTAAAGAATATGCAAAAAAATCCGGAAAAAACTCGTGCCAACAAAGTTTCGGAAAATTAAACCTGTATTTAAAATGTCAATATATGAATTCATTTTGTTGTTATCTGAAACGTTTTTAATTTTATTTATTGTCAATGGGATCTTTGTTAAATATGGAGCCTCAAACAACGGTTCTTTAAGCCCTTAATAGTATAATATAATAATTATATCTCTAATATATACATTTCGTCACCTAGTTCATGCGTTTCATTGCAACATTTTAGCGGCCCTAAAACTTTATACAGAGAAAATGCTGTTCTTAAAGACGTATTGTAAATCGCTAAGTTTTTATGTGATCACACAATTTATCTATGGTGGAATCCTGTTAATGCGGTTGCTACGGGAACAGGATATGTTTGCAAAACCCGTAGATGTGTTTTTTGAAAGCAGGAAGAATGAGCGATTGAGGTCAATGTACCGACGCCAGCATATCAAGCAACAACCAACTGTCAAATATCTTTAATCGATTTTCAACTTTATTGTTAAAGTTGTAGGTTCAAGGTTGATGTTTGGGTAAAAGTGGCATGATTTTTTTTAAGTACACACACACAGAGAACACATTAAGACATTCATTTACTTCTATGAACAATTATTTCAAAAATGGATCTGTGCGGAGAAATACAGGGTGAATTTTTCAAGTGGGTGGAACACCAAATCCAAAACTATGAGGAATAGCGAAAAACACTCATAGAAGTCTCGAGCCCAATTTAGATGAAAACTAAAATTGCATTATTAGCTTTTTGTAATACTCCTAGCCAGGAATAGAAACCGTTCATTAAAAAAAACGTTGATTAAATCCAATATGGCGGACTATTTATTATTTATGCATTCCCATGATATGGGTATCAAATGAAAGGGTTTGCTATAAAGAATACGAGAAACCATGTTTTCGTTGTTACCAGAGGTCGGAATTAGGTAGAGTTATTTTTGTATTTGCATCGAAATGTTGATATGAATATGGATCTTCCCTTACGTGTGCGCATTGGAATTTTGCAACTTCGGACATCCTATGTCAGATAGTTTAAATTGTGTAAAAGTAAATAACTTTTTTATATAATAAATCACGGGATTTTTCTGCTCTTTCAAATTAATCTCGGGGTTTGAGGCATATCCACTATATTCTTTCGCTGTATGAAATCAGTGTAAGTATAAAAATAACTCTACCTAATTCCGACAGACCTCTGGTTATTACACTATAATATTTATGTATACATAAAATAATTTATTTTGTCACTGACGTCTCTCGTCAAAAACAAATTCAAACCATTTATATAAATCCGGCCAAGTGCGAGTTGGACTCGCGCACGAAGGGTTCCGTACCATTATTTATAAAAATGAAAAAAGAAACACTTTTTTTGTATGGGGGCTCCCATTATTTATAAAAAATCGAGCAAAAAAAATGGGAACCCCCTTTAATATTTTTTTTTTTCAGTTTTTATTATTTGTTGTTATAGTGTCAACAGAAATAGATAATCCGTAGAAATTTCAACTGGCTAACTATCACGGTTTATGAGATACAGCCTGGTGACAGACGGACGGACGGACGGACGGACGGATGGACAGCGTAGTCTCAGTAATAGGGTCCCGTTTGACCCTTTGGGTATGGAACCCTAAAAAATTAGTTCTTCTTTTTGGTCGAAATTCATAAATCGAGTGAATTCGATTGGCCTTGTCTTCTTTACAGCTGTCCCTTGTTCTATATTTAAATCGAATAAAGTCATAAAAGACGAATAAAAAAGTGATAATTCTGAAATCGTTAACTGTCCCCTTTTCAGGTTGAAACATGTTTTATGATTCAAGGAATTACAATAACGAGGTACGTTTTATATGTATGTAAGTAGGTACGTATTTTTATGGAGTAAAAAGTTGCTATCATTATTTAAGAAGCACTCACTTTGAACAACTTATTTAAAACGAATGATCATGTAAAAATAGAGTTTGGATTTACAGTTGATTTATTTATTTTCATAGCATAATAAATAAATAACTAAAATAAAATTCGTTTACTTCATGCTCATTGGGCCATATTAGTTACACAACAATATAAATACACTATTCATGCAATAAGAAGAAGTAATAGTTAATTGATTGATTAATAAATAAATCAAGTTAATTAAATGACGTAAAATATTATTAAATACAAATGAATAAAAGTCAAATCAAATCAATTAATGTCAAAGACACAGAGCAAACAAAAAAAAAAAACAAAATTAAATATGACAATAAATTAATTTTAGGAATGAAGTTATGTCAGAAGCAAAAATTATGATATCATTATGATAAGAAATCAATTAATCTCAAAAGGCACAGAGCAAAAAAATATAAATAAAAACAGAATTAGATATGACAACGAATTAAATTATGGAAGAACTCAGAATCTCACAGAACCACAAACATTCTAACATTATCATCTTTCTTTCATCAGCCAACAAGTTTCTTTCTGTCGTTTTCTTTCTTTCTTACAAGCTTTTGTCATTTGGTCACCAGCATTTCTAGAAAAAGAAATATTTTGCTCGGAGCAAAATGTCATTTTCTTCACTTTTGGTGGTATCATCAAAAGAGTTTTCCACGAGGGACGTAAAGAATAGCACCATCCCATATCTTTCCGTGGGTGTCGTAAGAGGCAACTAAGGGATTTGCCAGAGAATGGGCAGCAGCTTTTTCTGTGCTTTTGTAACAACCGTACTGCGATCGCCAACCCGCCTGCCAAGCGTGGAAAAACCCCCCAAAATGTCAATGTGACACTTGGGGGAGGCCTATATCCAGCAGTGGATGTATTTTGGGCTGAAATGATTATGATGATGATGATGTTCACACATTTTGCCAGTCACCGCTTTTCCAATTGTGGTGATAAATACTAAATCCATCACAATTTATCATCAATCCATTATCCCCAAGCCTAGCTTATTTCAGATTCGACCAGCCATAACAATTTATGACTTAATCGCATTTGCCACAGTATAACTATCGAAAATAGTCGTTTATTACATCATACGATATCTCTGTATTTGTTACAGGCTAGTTTTTTGTATAACCGATAAAAATCGGTGCAAAAAATCATATAAAATGGTTGAAGTGTTATTGTTATTGCAGAATTGAACTTCTTTTTTTCTTTTTGGTGATGATATCACACCATTGCCTAAAACGCTGGTCTGTTTTGATTTTTGGGGATTGGAATGGCCGACTGATTCGTTTTTTTGAAGTTTGTATGTTATCTCTTTGATATGGGGTTATATCTAACTTTTGCACGGCATTTCATGCAAACTTTCAAGTCATTTTTGCCCGAAATGATTGAACCGATTTTAATGAAACAGAATACGCATAAGCAGGATACATAGATCTAAAAAGCACATCAAACAAAAACAACAAACAAACAAAACATAAAACATTTCGTTCCGTTCGTTTCGTTTCGTTCGTCATTTCGTTTTTAGGGTTCCGTAGCCAAATGGCAAAAAACGGAACCCTTATAGATTCGTCATGTCTGTCTGTCTGTCTGTCTGTCTGTCTGTCTGTCTGTCTGTCCGTCTGTATGTCACAGCCACTTATTTCCGAAACTATAAGAACTATACTGTTGAAACTTGGTAAGTAGATGTATTCTGTAAACTGCATTAGGATTTTCACACAAACATAGAAAAAAAACAATAAATTAAGAGGGTCCCCATACTTAGAACTGAAAACCAAAAAAAAAAATTTCATCAAACCCATACGTGTGGGGTATTTATGGATAGGTCTTTAAAAATGATATTGATGTTTCTAATATCATTTTTTTCTAAACTGAATAGTTTGCGCTAGAGCCACTTCCAAAGTGGTAAAATGTGTGTCCCCCCCCCTCTAATTTCTAAAGTAAGAGGAGGAAAATTCTGAAAATATTTAGGATTGTAGTACGTAAAAAAAACTATCAACGAAAATTGGTTTCAATAAAATATGATGTTTAGTTTTTGAGATATGGGACTTTTTCATCAAACTGCAGCAGTAACTTTGTTTTTCATAAACATACTATGAAAAACAAATTTAGTTTTGCGGTTGTGTGGAAGTTTACTAACTAATACTACTAACTAATGAATGACAGTTCAAAATATTCTTATTATATTGTTTGGAGCTATGGAACCCTGTGTGCGAGTAAGACTCGCACTTGGCCGGTTTTTCAAACATTTTCGAAATGTCTTTAAAATAAACAGATAATTGGAAATTTCTGTTTCTATAGATTTTTAAGAAGAAATTTTAAGAAGAATTTATAATCGGTCTAATTTACCTGTAACACAATTTTTCGATAATGTTCGAAATTAAAATTAAAATTCACGTTTTGTAATGAATAACATGGATAGTCCTGATAAGTCTTTAAGTGCGTATCCACACAGTAAAACAGGCCCCTAACCTCCCATGCTAACCAGAAAACAATTTCAATTAGCCATGTAGTTCCAACACAATGTAAACAACTAATAAACAAGCCAAACAAACATTACAACAATTTAATAGTTATCTAAACGAAGGAAACTACAGCGCCATTGTGTTGCAATCAACAAAATATTTTGGAGCTAATTCTGTTGCTGTGAATCATTGAGAATGCGGACTAGCTGCAGGACCTGTTGATAGATAGTTATTTTGTGAACTAGATAGTAAGTTATTAGGAGCTCGTGGCTAAACAATAACAGCCGCACGGGTCGATCTTTATGGTTAAGCCGTGCTTGCCGAGGTTGGTCCGTTATGGGTGACTATAATTACATATCGAGTTTCCTCCGTGCGTCGGAAAGCACGTTAAGCCGTTGGTCCCGGCTGTCATTTGTAAGTCTTTGACAGTCGTTACGAGTAGTCAGAAACCAAAAGTCTAATATCCAGTCTTACCAAGGGATATCGTATTACCCATTACTGGGTTGTGGAGGGCGGATAGGTAGTCGCTTTATGTAAAATACTGGTACTCAGCTGCATCCGGTTAGACTGGAAGCCGACCCCAAGATAGTTTGGGAAAAGGCTAGGCAGATAATGATGTAGTAAGTTATTAGACAATTATAGTAAATACACACACGAGGAGCTCGTGGCTAAATAGTAACAGCCGCTCGGGTTGATTTTTATGTTAAGCCGAGGTTGCGTAGGTTGGTCCGTGGATGGGTGACCATCCATTATATTACGAGTTTTACGCCTGACCTAATATATATTTTTTTCTTTACAGGTAAGCTCCAGCATTATCTTTCCAAAAGTGATCAATCAGTAAGGCTTCGAACATTTTGCCAAAATTACGGTTGGTAAGTTTGACAATCACTTTTTCGACGATTGGATCTCGATAAAATGGCGATTTAGTATTTTTTTTTTTGACTTTCCTAAAAAAAAATATTAACTGCATCCATAATGTTTTTAATCTTCACAAAACTTCAATTAATTTTGTTTTTAGGGTTCCGTACCCAAAGGGTCAAACGGGACCCTATTACTGAGACTTCACTGTCTGTCCGTCCGTCCGTCCGTCTGTCTGTCACCAGGCTGTATCTCATGAACCATGATAGTTAGCCAGTTGAAATTTCTACAGATTATGTATTTCTGTTGACGCTATAACAACAAATACTAAAAACAGAATAAAATAAATATTTAAGGGGGGCTCTCACACAAAAAGTGTTTTTTTTTTGCTCGATTTTTTATAAATAATGGTACGGAATCCTTTGTGCGCGAGTCCGACTCGCACTTAGCCGGTTTTTTTTTTATTTTGTTATTTTACTAATTTTGTCAACCCGTTACTGAATTTTTTAGTAACCAGTTATTCAATTAACCTTTACTGACTTCCCTAGCGACAAAACGACACGACATACACATTCTTTCCGCACTAATAACAAAAGGCAGTCAATAAGGTCAACATGCATTGTTAGCCAATAATCCGGAGCTAATATAGGCAAAGTCACAGTTGAAGGCTTTGACTGGTTATTACTGGTTGGTAGCGGTTATTACTGGTTTGAAATGGTAATTAGAAAGAATTATGATGTATGGGTAGGTATCCTCGACGAAACTCATCAATTGAAATAAGAAATATCTTTAGCAGTATAATTCTTCTGGTTAAGCCGTGCTTGCCTAGGTTGATCTGTAGATGGGTGACCGATCACTACATACCAAGTGCCCTCCGTACTTCGAAAAGTACGTTAAGCCGGCTGTCATTTGTGGATTTTTGACAGTCGTTTCAGGTAGTCAGTGGCCCCAAAGTCTGACAACCAGTCTTACCAGGGGGTTTCGTACTACCCAGTACTAACTGAGGTAGTACTAGCCAATACGATACTAAAACACACGCTAGTGGAATACATAACCTCTTCCTTTTTAGAAGTCGGTTAAAAACGGTCCTACACCAAACTGGCATTAAAACAAATTCTTGGCACGAATATCAAATTACGACCCAAGGAACGACGACCCAAGGAATAAGTAAAAAAAAAACACCTAATACTGTCTCATTACATGTAAATTGCTTAGTTCTGCGTCATTTTATCTTTATTTCTGACTATCAAAGAAACTATTCCGTGTCGGAACCATTGGGCAACGCGCCAATAGGGGACAAACAAAAAATCGATGAAGATAGTGAAACTAATTCAGCCCAAAGTTAATAAGCCCAATGACATAGAAGAGAATCTGTTGCGGACTATTTTTTTTGCCACTGGCATCACAAGATCAACTCATTCTGCTAAACTACTTTATCTTTGCTAATTTACTTTAGGTTAATGCCGAACCTTGTGTAAGATTTTAGGCGCCCATGAGCCTTGGCTTTACATGCCGTCGACAAAGATCTCTAAGGCATGCTGGTTTCCTCACGATGTTTGCTTCACCAAAGCAAGTGATAATCATACAATACGCACATGAATCCGAAAAATCAGAGGTCTTCTGCTTAGCGTGTTTACAATTTAAATTGAGTCAGCCCAAAAATTGGCGACGGGTTCAGCACTTTCAATAGCGTCCATCAGGTCCTGTGATGTGCAAGTAACAGGACGGGCAGGACACGATATCAGGTGTCTCATCGTTTGTGGAGCAACGCCACATTTATACTCCAGAGCAGAGTTATCTTTGAATCAGAGGGGCATATCTTGGGTTCGAACTCGATACCTTGGTAGTACGACGAGTCTTGGGATTCCGATTCTGCTAATGACCTCCGGTCTCGGACGGGAGTGATGTGGTGACATCCGTGGTATGTACCGCTACATAGGAACTACACAGACGTTTTAAAGGAAGATCTTGTTACGCCGTAACTGGGTTGTAGAGATTAGATAGTCAGTCGCTCCATACTAATACTGATATTCGTCTGCATTCGGTAAGACTGGAAGCTGACCTTAACATAGTTGGGAACACGCAAGGCAGATGATGCTGATTTCGGAGCGTGAAAGACAGTAGAGCGTAAACAATATACATTGAACATCATCGCAAACTTGCCAGCCTATCGGTTACATTTCTGGAACTGTGATTTGGAATTACACAATCTAATTCCCCCACCCCCCATTCTACCATCAGACGAGCAGGGATACGGTGAAGTGTCACCGTAATACGGGTATTTTTCCACATTTATTGCGGAAAGCGCCCCAGTCTGTGGAATTCATCATATGCCTAGCCTTTTCCCAAATAATGTTGATGATGATGCAGCTGAGTACCAGTATTTTACATGAAGCAACTGCCTATTTGACCTCCACAGCCAAGTAACTGAGTTTATTTATTTATTTTAATTCGCTGCCGTTTATTTGGATCTGTTCAAAGTTCGAGTGAATCTGTTTCTTCAAGGCAAGCGTGCTTCACCCTAGGCCTCATCATCGCTTCACATTAGGAGAATTGCGGTCAAGCCAAAAAAAAACTTACCAAAATAAATTTTGTTCCCAGGCACATAGCTACCAGTTTCCAAAATAAGTATTTCCGAAACTAGAAACCTCGTTTCACGCAGCGGTCAATATCAAAGACGAACTTACGTATTCATATAATTTATAATTATTTCCTTAATGAACTTGAAATCCGTAGATTCTAATATAGACAAAACAAACAATTTAAATGCTAATTAGTATTTTTATGAGACATCTAAGATGAATCAACTTGTCTCGCCAGAATGTAACCTAAATTGCGTTCGTGATTTTGTTTCCAAACCTGTCAACAAACATATCTTTGGAAAACAACTTAATTATCCACACATAAAGTTCAGTTTTAGCTAGAACTATAGAATATTTTCACGAATTTTTCAATAGTACGAGCCATTTTGAAATTAACTTAATTAACACAAAATCAAAGTTGATAGTCATTTAAGTGGAAATAATATGGTTGGAAACAAGGATTAGAATACACTTTAAATAAAAAGTGATTTACATAACAAAAACATTAACTTAATAAGAAATTCTATCAAGATTAGTCACTTCTATTATTAATAGTAACAAGATTAGTCACTTCTATTATTAATAGTAACAAGTTTACTGAGCTTCAAATTCTTTGTGCTATTCTTTACGTCCGACACCATACAGAGCAGTTGCTCCATGTAAAATACTGCTGCATCTGGTTAGACTGGAAGCCGACCTCTATAGAGTTGGTAAAAGGCTAGGCTGATGATGAGAGTCCTAAAGCATGATTTATTTATTGAGGAACTGTAGCAAAAGTTACTTCGATTCCTTGATCCGTCTACCCATGTTCCTACAGCTGGGACACAGGCCTCTTCTCTGTTTGAGGGAGTGGGATGTAATCCACCACGCGGGCCCAGTGTGGGTTGATATAAGTCTCAATGTTTACTGATTGTTTCTTTTCATGTCATACCTAGTTTTGGCTGTGACGAAATCAACAAAGCGTCTATGACCTTTATTTTTCAAATATTATTTTTTATACATTACTAGCTGTGAGGTGCTCGTGGCTAAATAATAACAGCCGCATGAGTCGATATTTAAGGTTAAGCCGTGCTTTCCAAAGTTGGTACCTGGATGGGTGACTATAATTTCAAACCGAGTTTCCTCCATGCCTCGGAAAGCACGTTAAGCCGTTGGTCCCGGCTGTCATTTGTAGATCTTTGACAGTCGTTACGAGTAGTCAGAAGCCGAAAGTCTGAGATCCAGTCTCTCTCTCCAGTCAGCTACTGGGTTGTGGAGGTTAGATAGGCAGTCGCTTCATGTAATATACTGGTACTCAGCTGAATCCGGTTAGACTACAAACCGACCCCAATATAGTTTGGGAAAAGGCTAGGCAGATGATGATACATTACTAGCTGTTGTCCGCGGGTGCGCCCACGTCGAGTTCGAGAATTGTCCCACGGAAACGCACTACCGGGGTAATCCTAATGCTTTGGGGCACTCCCCTTCTAACGACATTCTTGAATTAATAAAAAAACCGGCCAAGTGCGAGTCAGACTCGCGCACGAAGGGTTTCGTATTTATAAAAACGAGCAAAAAAACACTTTTTTGAATGGGAGCCCCCTTAAATATTTATTTTATTCTGTTTTAGTATCTGTTGTTATAGAAGCTACAGAAATACATAATCTGTAGAAATTTCAACTGGCTAACTATTACGGTGGATGAGATACAGCCTGGTGACAGACGGTCGGACGGATGGACAGCGAAGTCTCAGTATTATAAAAATATTACTTCCTTATTTTGAATCGGATTTTGGTAACATTTTATTTCAAGGGTTTTCAATTTTTAGCTCCATATGACATTCACTATCTGCCAGTAAAAGTCCCGTCAAAATCAATCTAGTCGTTTTGGAGATTACCGGAACAAACAGACAGAAAACAGACAAGTATAAAAATATATATATATACTTTCGTATATTCAGTAAAAAAACTTATTTAGAAATTACAAACATGTATAACTTGTATGTTTGGAAGTTATTACACACAAATTCAATTTCATGCAATCAACGTCATCTATCCAACACTACAGCAAAGAAAAACATTTAAATAATTCTTCAAGGATCCAATCTCACAGATTAGTCACCGCTAATACAAAATTATGATTTATTAACTACAATAAAAGGAAGCTTGAAAATGAATTGACACAAATGACAATCCGAGCAGGTCAAGGTGTCACAGCATGTCAGTGTGTCGACATCAATGGAAAACGACAATTTGTGGTGAGTGGTGCAAGAAGTGAGCGGAAGATAATTAAATAATTTGTTTTGATTTATGGGATATTTTCAAACTACCTGACCCGCGCAACTTCGTCTGCGTCACATTTCCCCTTTTTTGCAACATTTTTCTTTGATGCTCCGCTCTTACTGGTCCTAGCGTGATGTTATATAGCCTGCCTTAATAAATGGGCTATCCAACACTGAAAGATTTTTTCAATTCGAACAAGCAGTTTCCGAGATTAGCGCACCAACCAAACAAAACATATCTTGACTCTATTAGCATAGATTATAGTTTTAGTTTCTCATCCAATTTTTATCAATTTTATTGTTCTCATCTCTGCTCAACTGCGAAATAATATTGCTTTCTATTCGTTACTAAAACGGCCTCTTGAGAATTTAAAATGTTCTAGAATGAAAAAAAAGAATAAATAAATGTGTAAATGTTCACATACCTAACTTTTAACCAATGCAGCATAAATAAGCAAAAAAAAAATGAATATTCGTCTCTTACTTTTATAGCAATTCACGGATTCAATGTTTTCCTCTAAAGTATTAATGTTGGGCATGAAGCAATTTTTATATACCGTTTCTCTAACACTATAAGTCAATGTCGACGTTCGCTTATGCCTTGTACCACAACCAACTAATCAGCTTGCGTAACTAACTCAAATTCTTAGCTCAGGTCAGTGCTCAGTTCTGAAATTATCTAAACCATATCTTATTGTTTCAAACACTATTGTTAGAAACTAATTCATTCCTGATTAGGGTTAGCATTCATAGAAATTCTTCAAAGTTCTAGTGAGTCAGTTTCTTCTAGGCAAGCGTGCTCCGTCCTAGGTCGCGTCATCGCTTCACACCAGGGAAGATGCGGTCAAACGGCGGATTGATATCATTTGTATTTAATATTTAATAATATTGTATTTAAATGAATATAATTTAAATAATTGGTTACCCATTAAAGATAGCCATCACAGAAGGCTATGTACTCTGTTAAATTGGCTGTCTTGTCTACCATAGACATGAACCACCATTAGTCTGTTATTCTTTTGTTAAGATGTGGATATTAGTGTGGGTTGCATGCCTGATAAGTTGATAATTTTGGCATTTATCGTTTTTTTTTTTGTTTTCTGTATCATGTAACTGTTTTATATCCCTAATATATAAATAAATTGTAGCGACCTACAAAAAGCAACTTACTACAAAAAGTACTACAGCGCCATCTATGACACGACGGAAGAACTAACATCAATTTCCTACATCTCACATGCAAAGTTTACATCGACTTAAGAGTATATAGAAAAATTCGACTACAATTGTCGGGCAGTTGCCCGCCAGACACAACACCTGTCAGGTAGGAGGATCCTCCCTTTTCAATGGAGTATTGAGGATCTTTACACCCTGTTCCTCATACCCCTAAAAAATAAACGCAAGCCAATTTTGAATTTAAAAAAGAAACTCCAGACATGTGCGCTTTTTTTGGACCACGTCCGAACTTAGTCCAGGGTCCTCTTTTTTCGGACTTTTCGACTTGAGGGAAGTTTTTCGTGGCTAATTAATAACAGCTGCACGGGCCAATCGAAGGTATGGCTATCCTAGGCTATGCTTATAAATCGCGATCGGTAGATGGGTGACCATTACATAACGAGACCCCTCGGTGGCGAAACACGTATGAAGCCTTGGGAATAAGCTAGTATTTTATTTTTATTTTAAATGATAACCCTATTCCGAATCCTATTAATATTGTCTAATATATAATTATAATTTGATCGTAATTTCGAGTGTTAGGAGTTTAAAATTGTACATTGTTATGTCGGTAATTATAATTATCTGATTATCTTTGATACGATCTCTTAATCTGATTGTTTTATTTTGTATTATTGATTATTGGAGAAGGCAAGGACATTGAGTTATTAAAATTGCTACTGCATTGAGCCCTGTTTCTTTAGCGCGAACTTTGAACAAAATATTTGAACAGTCACGACTGGTTTTGTATTCGATTCTCGGCTCAGAAAACTGAAAAGTGCTATTGGGTATTCCACCAAGAATTTCTCAGTACTTCGAGTTAAGATTTGTGCCCGGTCGATAGCAATAGGTTCTAGTAAAACCAACCCTAAGAGAAAACAACAAGCACTAAAGTAATTAAATAAACACGACCACGTTAAAAACACTTAAATTAAAAAAATATCCACTGAAAAGCTAAAAACAAGAACATTTTAAAATAAATAAAAGTTGGAAGCAGGCGGCTACATGCGATGGCGGGACCCATTAGAGTTGATTGGTTCCTGCCATCGCATGTAGACCGTGACACTCGTGCCACTAAGACAAACCTAACGACGTATAATTAATCGAAATCCGTTCATCCGTTTAGGAGTTACAATGGAACATAGAAACGGACATACATACATACACGTCAAACACTTTACCCTCCTTTTGGGCTTCGCCGCAGTCGCGTAAAAACAGGACAGGACATTGGAAATTGTCTAAAACCAAAGTCATAAACAACAGCTACTTAAAACTAAAACTACAACCAGTAGCGAAGACACCGCAGTTTTCTCTACCATAGACAATAAGCTAGAAAGTGTCGGCCTACTTACAGACAGAAGCTGAAAGTGCAGCGATTATTGTGATTAAACGCTTTCAAACCCGAGGGTGTTTGAAAGCGCTACGCTACGCCTTTCAGATGTGGTTGGGGAGATATGAATAATTCTAACTAAGGCAGAACACCTAATAAGTTCGCAGGAGGAGAACTAAACGTGTGCTAAAGTATTGGTGGAGTAACAACGTGTTGTTGCGTATAATATTGATTATCATGACAACTCAAGGTAGGTGTAAGGTGCGAACCTATTGCCAACTATTGGGCACAAATCCAGACTCATCATCATCATCATTTCAGCCGAAAGACGTCCACTGCTGGACATAGGCCTCCCCCAAAGGGGGGTTTTGCCATAATCACCACGCTTGGCGATCGCTTGGCAGGCGGGTTGGCGATCGCAGTACGGTTGTTGCAAAATGCACAGAGAACGCTGCTGCCCATTCTCTGGCAAGTCTCTTAGTATCCTCTTACGACAACCACGGGGAGATATGGGATGGTGCTATTCTTTACGTCCGACAACATACAGAGCCATCCAATCCAGACTCCGTGACTGCTAATGTGAAATTACGGATGGAAAAAACCCAATAACAGTTTGCCCGAACCGGGCATCGAACTCAGGACCTAATGCTCAGCAGTTGCGCTTGCGACCTCCAGACCAACGAGGCACTCATTGGTGGATTTCATTTAGTATTGGTAAGTTTTTTGATTAGTCTATCAAATAGATCAGGTGGCTCACAATGACATCTTAAAACATTATTCCAGAGTGGGAAAGAGACGGAGCTATACAGTTCGTCCAGCTCGATCTCTTTCTCACTCTGGAATAAGAATGAAACAATAATGTCCCATCTTCCTAGCACGGTGAGCTGCGCTGGGGCTGCTGCTGCAGGTGCTGAAAACCTTAAACGGCGCAAATACAATAACTTAATTGGTAATTATGTGTTTGAGCCGTTTGGGGTTGAAACACTAGGGCCATGGGGCCCGAGTGCCCACCTTCTGTATCGAGATATCGCTAAACGGTTGGTCGACTCTTCACGTGACCAGAAGGCTGGCCTTTTTTTTGCCCAAAGAATCAGCATTGCCATCCAACGTGGCAATGCGGCCAGCGTTCTGGGCACTTTTCCTGTTGACAGCGATGTGGACGAATTTTTTGACGCCCTGTAATTTTGATATTTGTACATATTTTATTATTATTTTAGATATATTTGTAGTTTTTAAATAATGTAAATATGTAATGATAAAGAAATTAAAACTAACAATAATGTTTGAAGACGTCATAGTTACCCCCCTGATAGAAAATGAAATCTTCTGCCTAAAACACTAAGGATTTCTTTTAGTATTCACTAGACATCAACTTTCACGCAACGCTTGAATCTCGCGGTTTGGCAACGTTGCATAACAGTGTGATTTTACCAAATGAAATACAACATGGCTACCATGATGTGAATAGGCAATGTTTCAGCTCAGTTCAACTGAAGTTGAGCGATATCATCATCATCTGCCTAGACTTTTCCCAAACTATCTTGGGGTCGGCTTCTAGTCTTACTGGATGCAGCCGAGTACCAGTATTTTACATAAAGCGACTGCCTATCTGACCTCCATAACCCAGTAACTGGGTAATACGATACCCGATATACGATACTTTTGGCTTCTGACTACTCGTAACGACTGTCAAAGATCTACAAATGACAGGACCAACGGCTTAACGTGCTTTCCGAGGCATGGAGGAAACTCGGCATGTAACAATTTTCACTCATCTACGGACCAACCTCGGCAAGCACGGCTTAACCTTAAAGATCGTAGACCCGTGCTGCTGTTATTATACAGCCACGAGCTCCAAGTTAAGAAATTGAGCGATAATGTGCAACAGTATTGTGGCTGTAGAGACATTTTGCATAAATGACTGTACTTTCTTTTTTGTTATCCTGAACTGTCCCACTCCTGGACAAATGAACATAACCACTGAAATGTGGGTGAACTATTAGATACTCTCTCTCTCTCTTCTTCAACCCTTGGCCACCCAAAGCTGAGTGTAGGTCTCTTCCAAATCTCTCCACTTTTGGCGGTTATGTGTCCTGGCTATCCAGTTTCTTCCGGCCACTTTAATGAGATCGTCTGTCCACCTAGTCGGTTGTCTTCCCACATTCCTCCGTCCCGTCCGTGGTCTCAACTACAGCATTTTCTTCCCCCATCTTCTATTAGGTACACCTCTGACTAAACCTTCAGGGAAAAACAGGCGTTGTTATGTCCTGGAAAATATTGATTTTTCATCACCCTGTTGAATCTAATCTGGGACAGGTCGCAAATTTATTACGAGAAGAGGTGACGAATTTTTACCCAACAAGATGAAATTCGTCGCAAAAATTTGTAGTCTGAATCATCTCATTAATATTTTCCACATACGTGCTAACTTAAATCTCTTGTCAAGGTTTTAACGTGACGCCTTATTAATGACCAAGCCGTTATTATTTGACCGTTGGGTTTAAACTTTAGGGATCCGCAGTTAAAGTTAACTGTTTACGTTTATGTTCGCGTAAAATCATTTTCTTTTATGCTGATTGAGAGGGTCAGGATGCAAATCCTTTTCTTGGGAATATGAACCGAATGAATAAGAACTGTTTAAGTTACTTAGCTGTCATTGTCCCATTGCAAGGGCAAAGGCCTCTTCTTATACGGAAGCAGACCTTAGACTTTTGAAAGATTAAATAATACATCTAAACTAAATATAATAATATATAATGATAATATTATATAATAAAGAGGAAAGAGTTGACTGTTTGTTTGTAACGATTTAACTCAAAAACTACTCGACCGATTTTAAAAATTCTAAAGGTTCTCGGTAAAGCTACATCTTTACCAAGTAACATAGCCTATATTATATCACAATTTTCGCGGAAAAAGTCGCAGGCGAAGTGCTAGTTGGAAGTAAATTTATTTGTATATTATTGTGTAGAGAGTGTTAGGAATAGACTACAACTTCGCACTCCCAAGAGTCCCAAGTGATGTCACATAATAATGCCAAACAATACGCGATCACGTACGCGAAGTCGCGGGCACACCTAATTGTAATTAAATAAGTCCTTCAAGGAAATATGGGAAAGTCACAAAACATAAAATTTACGACTTTCAATTTAACAAAGCTTTATCGTTTTACTGAGTAATTGGAATGTGGAACGCCATGTGCGATATGAAATTATCAATGAAATTGCAATTATGAATTATCATTGATAATTTCCTCGTTAAATGGGACCATCTCGAAGGAATGACAGCAAAACAAAGCTAAAAACATTTGATCTCTCATACACTGGAACAACTATGCTATGTGCTGTCAAACCTCTGCGATCAAAGAAGCGTGAAAGTGCCAAAAACATGGAAAAATGGCCAAGAATTATTGTGACAGCGACATGTAGAAGACCTAAAAAATGTCGCACTGATCATCACCGATGGAATAGAAGACCTAATTGAATTTCTTTAGATACTGAATTCCAACAGGCAGGTTTTTTTTAGGATGGGAAATCATCAAATAACCCTTCCCGCTCTGGGCGGAGAGGGAGGGAGTGTCAGACTTGTACTGACTAAAACCCATCAATATTCCTTCTTAGCCCTTTGTGTTCCAGGGCCAAGGTATCTCTTTCGAACAGTCCCGCAGCCCTGGCAGGCATCGGCCCTCTCGGACCCCTTCCGATTTGCTGACATCTCCTTGAGGCATTCCAATAGGCCCTTAGTTTCAAATAGCCTCATTTTGCGGCCCAGTCTTATTATACGGAACCCACTCCATAAAGTCACATGATCTTAAGCTTTCGTCTCACGTTTTACAATCCTAACTTATTTGTTATTCTGATACGTTTCGCCGAATGAAATACCGTAAGCATATAGACACAATCTTAAAACCAATTACTACTGGAATTTCAACCTTAAAGACAAGCAATAGAGAACAGTATGTGTTCTGGGGACGGTAAATGTTATCTTGTTATTCAATGAGATCTTCGGTTCGTATTGGGTGATTCAAAGTTGAAATATTTTTAAGGGCAAATTGAAGCAAACGGAAATGAGGAATTTTTGCCGCGTTTGCACTTAAAGACAGTCATGTGACTTTGACCAGGAAAAATACCTTTACTTATATACCAGTCGGTGTGAAAAAGGCGCCAGAGGAAATCATCATCACCATCATCAGCCTATAATGTTCCCATTGCTTGGACACAGGCTTCCTCTCTATGAGAGGGAGTGGGCTGTAATCCACCACGCGGGCCCAGTGCGGGATGGTAGATGTCACATGTCTTTGAATTTTTTGTTCTAGAACACGCCGGTTTCCTCACGATTTTTTCCTGCACCATTTTTGTGGGCAGCGGTGATGAAATAAATTACACAAAGTAATGCGCCTGGGTTCGTTTTCACGGCTTACTGCTCGTAAGTCGGGGCTGCCACCACTGGGCCACCGCTGCTCTCCATGCGGCGCAGCATATCTTCTTCTTCGATACTTCTCTATTACTCGTTATCTCATCAGAGCCTTACTTTCTTGCCATATCATCATATTTGTATAATGCAAGAGGCTCGCCCCCTTTAACCTCAAACTTAACATCATCATCATCTGCCTAGCCTTTTCCCAAACTATCTTGTGGTCGGCTTCCAGTCTAACCGGATGCAGCTGAGTCAGTATTTTACATGAAGTGACTGCCTATCTGACCTCCACAACCCAGTAACTGGGTAATACGATACCCCCTGGTAAGACTGGATGTCACAGTTTTGGCTTCTGACTACTCGTGACGACTGTCAAAGATCTACAAAGACAGCCGGGACCAACGGCTTAACGTGCTTTCCGAGGCACGGAGGAAACTCGGTATGTAATTATGGTCACCCATCCACGGATCAACCTCGGCAAGCACGGCTTAACCTTAAAGATCGACCCGTGCGGCTGTTAGTAGCTAGCCACTAGCTCAACTTCAAACTTAACATAACTGGCAAAATGTGGGCGTATTCATAATAATTATGACGATACCTATGCAATCATATTTCTAACATCAAATCAAAAGAAGTAGACGCATCGGTAACATTGACCTATTAGATGATTACGTCAGTTGTAAACATGACTTGTCATCAAATGATCGTGGAGGTCAAGCCACTCATGATTCGTTTTTACTTAGAACATTGCTAAAAACTATTTAGTGTGAAGTTGACGACAAATATTTTTGAGGAATTGAAGTTATTAAAAACAGCAGCTTTGCGTAACACACTCAAAATTGTAATCGTAGTTTTTTTTTGTTTTTTTTTTTTTTTAAATATTATGTATACTTGTAGCAATTGCGCCAATAAACGTATTTTCTTTCTTAATCCTTTTTAACGCCCAACCAAAAAAAAAGGGTTGTTATAAGTTTGACGTGTGTATCTGTGTGTATGTCTGTAGCCTCGTAGCTTCTAAACGGCTGAATCGATTTTGACAAAAATTGTCGAGAGATTTAAAATAAATGTAATTGTTGATGAGTTAGGGTGTTACCACACCAATCGATTGATCGTCGATCAATGCCATCTATCGATGGTAAAATGGATTAGTCGACACTCGATCGATAGGTTTACCAATTAGAAACTATCAATCGACGTCGGTGATCGATCGATTGGTGTGGTAATGCATTTACAAGCCAGTCGTCACCACAAACAACTATGGAATTATTTTCGTTTTTATCCAAATCGGTAAATCTGCTTCTGAAAGTTGACAACACAATCAAATGACCCCAATGATTCTTACTAAGAAATCCCAAAGCGGTAACAAAACTTATTTGACCTTACTCAAATCAGCAAACACAACCAAATATTTCAAACACTAAAAATCACATACGCAAACCTTTTTCTCTCAGTCACGTTCGCAACGTACCTCTCTGCCCACCCACTCAGACTAAGAAGGATATTAATCATCATTAAGAATACATCAGCCCTCAACATTCCTTCTCACCGTATCCTTGGTAACGAACCGTGAAAACGAGAGAATACAATGTTCTTAGTTTTGAGATAGGGTTCTGCATCTTCTTACTAATATTATAAACGCGAAAGTTTGTAAGAATGTATGTTTGTTACTCTTTCACGCAAAAACTACTAAATGGATTTTGATGAAATTTGGTATGTAGATCGCTTATACCCTGGATTAACACATAGGCTACTTTGTCGCGGTCTGCGCGGGTGAAACCGCGGGGCGCTGCTAGTATTCAATAATGGAGTTGAAATACTTTGTTTGCTTGCAGCTGTTATAATCGAAGAAAACTGAAAATCTAATCTCATGTATGGTGTATTTAATGAATATTTATTAATTGATTTAATATTCCCACTAGTTCTACCGTAGAACTGTTTAGTAGAACTAGTGGGAACGAACCGAAACTCCTAGTGTGTTTTTTTTAAGTGAAAATTTCTTTAGCGGTGTTGTGCACTTTTGTGATTGGTAAAAAATTTAAAACTCGTTTCAGGTCACGTGTCCTGATCGAAAATTCGTAAGACGGATTGACATTAGGTTACAAAGGAATTTGAACTTTATGACATCTGTCATTGAGTTTGGGGGTTCCAAAACTGGAAAATTCGTAACACAACGTTAATATTCAAGTTTTCACTTCTGCCGGCGCTCCCGAAGTGCAACCCGTTTTCTAAACTAATATCATAAAGAGGAAAGATTTGATTGTTTGTATGTTTGTTTGTATGTTTGTTTGTTTGCATTGAATAGGCTCCGAAACTACTGGTCCGATTTGAAAAATTCTTTCAGTGGTATATAGCCCATTTATCGAGGAAGGCTATAGGCTATATATCATCACGCTACGACCAATACGAATGGAGCAGCGACGAAAAATGTTGCGAAAACGGGGAAAATGTGACGCAAACGAAGTTGCACGGGACAGCTAGTCCTGTATATGGATTCTTTGAATTTGCATACTAGTCAGTAATAAAGATTGAAACCTTGTGCCTATGACACGTTTGAATTTAACTATAGGTCACTTAACTTACAACGAACTATCATAAAATAATACGTACTAGCTACTCATCCTTCAACTGTGGCATACAAGTTGTGGAATTTACAGAAAGGATGCGCTTTTGAGGATCCGCTTTGACATTTGTAAAACGTTTGTCGTTTGTTTTTCCCTTGTCTTGTTTGGGACTGGAGAGTGGTACCCGGCTGAGTAACATTTATACAAATATATAAAATTGTAGTATCTGTTTGTAATTTCAAAAGGTTTTAAGGCTTTTTACTAAATGCGTATGAAAGTTTATAAAGTACTTTTAACATTTTTTTTGTGTGTTTGGCCGTTTAGTTTTTAGTTTTGTTTTGTCTCGATAAATGGGCTACACTGAAAGATTTTTTTTTTTTTGAAGTCGGGCCAGTATTTCCTGAGATTAGCGCGTTCAAGCAAACAAACAAACTCTTCAGCTTTATTATTAGTACTAGCTTCCCGGACAGACTTCGTTCTGTCAAAACGTTTTTATTTAGTGTTAAATCTTTCAATTTAAGTAACAGTAATACAAAAAAAAAAATGCCGAATTGGTCCAGCCATTCTTGAGTTATGCGCTTACCAACATTCGTTTTTGTTTATATATATTATATAAGAAGAAATAGTACTAGATTTATCAGAATAAACGCAAGAGGTCACGCGTGGTGAGACTTTTGAAAATTCATAACTTTTTTTTAACTTTCCCATTCATCAGCTGATTACGTCAAACTACTGTAACTGTTCTGTAAGGATTTGTGCCTAAAACCACATTTACGAAAATGACGTTTCATCGGCCTAGCCTTTTCCCAACTTTGTTGATATCAGCTTCCAGTCTAACCGGATACATCTGAACACTAGTATTGTACATGGAGCGACTGCCTATCTAACCTCAACAAGCCAGTTGGTACTGGGTAAGGATTCACCTGCATCCGGTTAGATTGGAAGCCGACCCCAACATAGTAGGGAAAAGGCTAGACAGATGATGATGACAGACGAATACTCCCGTTAGGCCTTCCAATCATAACTTCACGTCTTACCTCTGGATATGATTTCATTTTGATTTTTGACGTGAAACTTCTTTTGCGACTTCCAACAAGGTTGCGTTAAACGTTTAACGCTACCATGGAGGGGGTATGAAAACACTCATTTCCACTTTACGAAGTTTCACTTCTTCCGCGCGGAGGGACTCCACGCACTATTTTTTTTTCAGACAAGGTATTTTCATACGAGATTTCAATTTGTTACGCAATTGCATGCCCCCCGGAATTTAATTCCTATTGTGACTTTTTTAGCGGCCATTGTGCGTAAGAAATTGTATTTACTTTCTTCAACACCGGACGAGATGGGCTATTAGTATCACTTACCGCAAAAGAATTTCGCCAGAAAAAGTAAAATCAGCCAAGTATTCGCATAGAAAAATATCCGACTCTCGTATCCGAGTTAACCGTCAATTATTTACATCCTCATGCTGTTCGTGACATGTAAATTGTGAGCATTATACTAGATTAGTACCGCCTTAAAGAATCTATGTAGTGATGTGCTTGTACAGCAGATATTTATCCGTAAATATCCAATTTTTTTATTAAAATATAGGAGTTACAATTGGGATTATATTACCGACTTTCTAATGTTTTTGGGGGCGGTACCTTAAAGCTGCTTTCAGACTACGCTATAATGTAACATCATATAGTAGCATAGCTCATAGCACAACAATATCGCGCACCATACATTGATATGGACACGTTCACACCGTACTATAGTATATATTATTGGCTTACTAGGTTAGATCCTTCTTTGCTATACTATATGGCACTATTATATAGCATAGTCTGAAAGCAGCTTTACATTTGATCTTACCTACCACAATGCGAGCATCTTCCTGCCGGATCTAATCATCTTTGGTTTACTAGGAAGTTTCTGTACCGTCTCCTGATTGGGAAGATGTAACACTAACTCGTAAAGTGAGGCAATCTCTGTGCCCCAAAACAAGCATTCAAAGGGACCTTTGCGCTGCCACCGACGAAAATGGCGAAGCTTTGGGCCAAGTGTTTGTAATTGTTGACTTCTGAGGCATCAAACTAATATTAACTCTGTCGAATTAGTAATTAGTATCGTCTGAGTAAATGAGTTGTCTGCTCATAAACATCGCAATAACTTCAGTCTGTCCGTGGTCATGGAGATTGTAACAGCGCCGTAATATCGGGAACTCAAAACAAATAGTAGACATGGTAAATTCCAGTTTTATTGATAGTATCGCCTGAGTATGTGACCAAATTTTAAAAATAATAAAACAAGGGCCATTAAAAATATCCGAAAGAAAGTTTTCGGATACGCACAACCCTAACCTAACACTTCTCGCATAAAATGCGGTATTTAAAATGAAAAATGAGTTACAGAGAATTTAAATTATAACGTTAAACTTCGGTTAACGACGTTTTGATGAGGTTCGAGGCACGTGTGCTATGTGTCATCATAATTCTTGAGTGATAGGTAGGATGTTGTACTCTTTAAGGTAACGAGAAACCGTTGAAAATTAGATAGGATTCTAGAGACGTGTTCGGGTTCGGCGGCAAAGTTATCTAAACTTAATATTATAAAAGCTTTTAAAAGAGGAAAGATTTGATTGTTTGTTTGTTACGATTTAACTCAAAAACTACTCGATCGATTTTAAAAAATCTTTCACTATTAGAAAGTCATCTTTACCGAGTAACATAGGCTATATTATATCACAATTTTCGCATATGAAGTCGCGGGCGAAGTGATAGTAATACATAATATTATTATTGTTGTAAATGCGAAAATTGCTGAGGATGAATGATGAATGTTTCACTGTATTAGTGTGTTCACTGTTTCACTCAAAAACGGATTTCGATAAAGTTTGAAACACAGATCGTTTATAACCTGTATTACCACAAAGATTGCTTTTTAACCCGTTGGGACAATTTACCGAACTCCACGCGGGCGAAGCCGCGGGCATGAAAGAAAAAGAAATAAAGAAAAAAAATATTTATTTGTCGCAGGGACATGACGTGCATACAAAATTACAAAATAAAATAAAACAATAAATAAATATAGGTATAACGCAAGCAAAAAAAAAAAGAAGTACAACAGGAGTTATGTTTCGGCGGTAGGGGATTTAGTTAAAAAAATATTTATTTATTACAATTTTAATTTAATTATAGATATACAGGATATTGAGCTGGTGGCTGATGCAAGACTGAATATAATGCAAAGAAAAATAACTATCTCTAATTTCCGGTAAATGCGGAGTTGCAATACGACGCATGGTGACGGTGACTGCAACAAGCAGGTTATCACTCAGCATGATGCTGTGCCATGGGGGGGGGGGCACAGCACAGCGCTGGTTTTCAGTGGCATAACGTACGGATGCCAAGACAGCATAAATATTTGATAACGTGACATAACATGAGGCATTTGTCATTCATAATATCGGAAGCTAAATGGTACATAATAGTATAAAAGTAAACTGACCAACAGGAAATCTATAAGACGGGAGACCGCTCATTCCTTTGCTGTTAATAAAGAGGCATTTACCCTACTCTAGCAGTGAGCCTAATATTATAAATAAACCCTTTCTTACGACCCCATCAGCTGGTATCCTTATTATTCCAAACAAAACACCGCCATAATGAAATCAAGATTTCGCCCACGTCGCCGCTAGATGGCGCTTTACGCCGTGTTCTCGCATACTGAGTGCCAGCCCATTGTTGGAAGTACTAGGCTCGCATATTAATAAGGAGATAGTAGTTATTCCTGCAAAGAAAGGGCTATGTTCCCATGATGTCATAGGAAGTTGTAACAAAAGGTTGTGGTAGCTCTTTGGTTTCCTTTTTCCTTGGTGACACTCTCTATTGATACATTGGCAGGTCATTTCAATGAATACCTCGTTTCATGGCGGAATTTAAAGTCTGTACGTCTTTCTTTTACATTTTCCTAGCAAAACAAATTCCATATTGTGTTTTTTCTGTGCTCGATTCCCGGGTCGGGCAAAGTGTTAATATGTTTTCCATCAGGAATCTCTCAGGAGTAGCCAAGGAGTATGGACAGGTTCCCGGTTGATGGCAATAGGCTCGCCCCTTATTACATTTCACACAGCTGAAATGTGGGTATCCTGATAAGTACCTCTGCCTAATCCTTCGGGGATTAAAGGCTTCATGATATTGTGTCGTTATTTTGGTGGAAATTTATATTCATAAGAGAATGGTACTGCACATTTGACTTCGGTACCTCTAGTAGAGCTAACTTTTCATTAAGAACATTTATTAAAAGAATGTAAGTATGGTAAAAGCACTTAACATTCCTAAAAAAAAAACTCATAAAGAAAGAAAAGCAAACATACCAAGAGCAAGAAAGGTAAAAACTACAAATTAAGAAATAAAAAGGCGTAAAAAGTACCAGGCTTCCATAAGCCGCCAAGAGCTTAGAACAAACGCCTTCTAATTCACACTAAACGCTAAAGAATGTTCAAACAGGCCCTTTTGTACGTGAAAACAAACATTCGTTACGGTTTAAATGGATTCCTCACCTTATGGGCAAACATTACCTTTTGACTGTAGTCACCTTTTGTTTAAGGAGTAGAGTATAACCAAAATACAAGATATTATTACTTGACTTACACAGGCTGCAAGTACCAGGACCGAAGACAGAGAAAGCAGGAGCAGAGTTAAAGAGAATATAATTGTTCAATAGAGAGATAGAGAGCTGCGGTGGCCCAGTGGTGGTAGCCCCGAATTACAAGCAGTAACTCGTAGGTTCAAACCCAAACAGGCGCATTACTTTGTGTAATTTATTTCATCATCGCTGCTCCCTAAACGGCGAAGAGAAACATCATGATTAAACCGGCATGTCTCAGAACTAAAAATTCAAAGTCATGTGACATCTACCAACCCGCACTGGGCTGCGTGGTGGATAACAGCCCACTCCCTCTCATAGAGAGGAGGCCTGTGTCCCAGTAGTGGGAACATTATTGGCTGATGATGACTTTTAGTTCCTAGGACGTGCCGGTTTCCTCGCAATGTTTTCCTTCACCGTTTTGAGAGCAGCGGCGATGAAATAAATTACACTAAGTAATGCGCCTGACTGATTTTGAACCTACGACTTACTGCTCGTAAGTCGGAGCTGCCACCACTGGGCCACAGCTGCTCTTCTTTATTCCCATGCAATATTCTTGTAAAAACAATTTAAATAAAACAGCCGACATGTAAACAACTATTCAATTTAAAATACAAGCAGCAGCTGTTTTATTTAATTCCCAGTGCATGTTCGTAGTGAATAAAAAGTGAAATAAGTGACTACGCATAAATTATTATTATTAAAACCGGTAAGGTGTGAGACAGACTTGTATGCTGAGGGTTCCGTCCCAGTAAAACAATTGAGGTCAACCTTTTTTTTTATTTCTTTGATACAATTTGTGGAATAAATTGCACAAAGCAATTCACCTGCCTGGGTTTGAACCCACGGCTTACTGTTCGTAAGTCGGGGCTACCACCACTCGGCCACCGCTGCTCTCCTTGTAAGTCGGAGCTGCCACCACCTCATAAGTCGGGGCTGCCACCACATTCCACATTTCAATTACGGAACCCCAAAAACGTAAAGCAAAGGAAACAAGGAACACATAATCATTAAAAGCGCATCGTCTAGTAACGAGTTAAGGGTGACTCACACTAGAGTTTATAATCGCGGTGTTGTCTCTGCGTTTCCTTTGCAGACATAGATCAGTTTTAGGGTTGACACTTACATAAGTGCCACCTAAAACCAACGGAGGAGCTCGTGGCTAAATAAAAACAGCCGCACGGGTCGATCTTTACGGTTAAGCCGTGCTTGCCGAGGTTGGTCCGTGGATGGGTGACCATAATTACATACTGAGTTTCCTTCGTGCTCGTTGGCCCCGGCTGTCGGTTGTAAATCTTTGGCAGTCGTTACGAGTAGTCAGAAGACGAAAGTCTGACATCCAGTCTTACCAAGGGGGGGGGGGGGGGGGTATTACCCAATTACTGGGTTGTGAAGGTCAGATAGACAGTTGCTTCATGTAAAATACTGGTACTCAGCTTCATCCGGTTAGACTGGAAGCCGACTCCAAGATAGTTTGGGAAAAGGCTAGGCAGATGATGACTTACCTAAGTGCCAACTCCAAAACCTGGTTCTTGATGAGAAAACATAGTGAGGAAAATGTTGAGTATACGAAGTATAGTATACGAAGCAGCGGAGGCACAGTGGTGGCAGCCCCGACTTACGAACTGTAAGCCGTGAGTTCGACCCCAGGCAGGCGCATTACTTTGTGTAATTTATTTCATCATCGCTGCTCTTAAAAAGGGCGAAGAGAAACATCATGATTAAACCGGCATGTCCTAGAACTAAAACTTCGAAGACATGTGACATATACCAACCCGCACTGGGCCCGCGTGGTGGATTACAGCCCACTCCCTCTCAGAGAGGAGGGCTGTGTCCCAGCAGTGGGAACATTATAGGCTGATGATGATGATGAGTCATAGTCCTTATTTGCATGTATATAAAGATAAAGCATCCTCAACAGCAACTTGTTATGTTTTCCCACGCTACATTATAAACAAGAATAACTTGTTTTTTGCCAAAAACGGTGCTGATATTAGGAACGGTAATTATTAAAAATTACATGTTAACCGTGTGACTATGTCAAGTCAAAGATATTCTGAATACTTATTAAAGGTTACTGTGGCATTAAACTAGGAAGTGATTGGTTTTAATTACTCTTGCAGCTTACAAAAACCGGCTTCAATGCTTTTTAGGATTCCGTACCCAAAGGGTCAAACGGGAGTCCCGTTTGCAGCAAAGTCTCAGTACCTAATAGTGTCCCGTTACGGGACCCTATTACTGAGACTTCGCTGTCCGTTCGTCCGTCTGTCCGTCACCAGGCTGTATCTCATGAACCGTGATAGTTAGCCGGTTGAAATTTCTACAGATTGTGCATGGCTGTTGTCGCTTTATCAACAAATACTAAAAACAGAATAAAATAAATATTTGGCTCCCATACAAAAAAGTGACTTTTTTGCTCGTTTTTAAATATAATTGTACGGAACCCTTCGTGCGCGACTCCGACTCTCATTTTGCCGGTTTTTATATTTTACTAGCTGACCCGCGCAACTTCGTCTGCGTCACATTTTCCCCGAATTTGCAACATTTTTCGTTGATGTTCCGCTCGTATTGGTCGTAGGGTGATGTTATTTAGGTTTTAGCCTTCCTCGATAAATGGGCTATCGAACTCTAAAAGAATTTTGCAATTCCAACCAGTAGTTCCCGAGATTAGCGCGTTTGTTTGTTTGTTTGGTTGACCGAACAAACTTTTCAGCTTTATAATATTAGTATAGATGATATTAGAATTTTCTGGCGTTCGGATGACGTTTGTAGATTAGGCGGGTTACCATGACGTCATAAAGCAGTATTGTTTTACTCTTATTCCAGTGTGAAAAAGAGACGCAGCTATAGAGGACGTCTAGCGCCATCTGTCTCCCGCACTGGAAAAGGAGTTAAACAATAATGTTTTAAGACGTCATGGAAGGTCATCTAGGCTGTTGGTGGCCATTTGTGAAATGTATTTTAAAGAAAGATGGCGACGTTGATTCCGATTTTGGACACGCGACAGATCCATGTACCTACAACTAGCGTAGATTTTGGCTGTTGCTATAAATCGGATCCTACTACTTAGAAATACTTGCCCCCGTATTCACAAACACTAGGATTCGATAAGCTGTATATCTATCTTTTTTTGGCATTACGAAAGCGAGCGAGATAGACATACGACTTACCGAATCGAAATCGAAACCGAGCGTTTGTGAATACGGGGTCTGGTGGAATAACATAATAACACTATGCCCGACTTGGAAATCGAACCCAAACCCACACATCAGCAATCATGCTTATGACAAGTATCCCTAAAAAAAAAAACTTTAAAAATGGCGTCTCGACACCCCTATCCCTATTCGTCTACCAATACTAGTTTTCCAATAAGGCCATTAATATGTGCGCTGAGTACACAGTGGCAGGACATCCGTGCAGTGTGCGCCACCCTTAAAAGGATACGCGTATGCGTCTGCGCATATTTAAGTGGAAGACATTTTTATAAAATGGAGAAATTAAGAATTTATTATGCTACCGCCTCTAGATTAGTGGTTGGATTCGGTAGCTTTACTTGAGTCCTGGTCGTGGGCTTGTTTCCAAGGTGGAACAAAGAGTTATAGAGTTACAAGTTTTTTTCTTTTAAACAACATTTGCCCACACTAGAAATTTCTCCTGTATCTTAGCTGCGTTTACAAACATTTAAACTCACATACACAAATAGCCAGATCCGGAACAACTATCTGTAGGCCATACTAATATTTGTTCTGTGCGGGGATCGAACCCGCGACACGCAGCGCAGGAGTCGATCGCTCAACCACTGCGCCAACTGTGCGGTCCGTTCTTAGAACCGTGTCGGGACTTGTATAGCCCCTATTAAGTGAGACTTAAACACAACTCAATGTATTGTACTCAAAACATTGGGTCATGAAAATGTTTAAAGTAAACTTATTTTAACACTAGCTACGTCTCACGGTTTCGCCAGAGCATAAAAAGCCTATGTGTTAATCCAGGGTATAAGCTATCTACGTACCAAATTTCATCCAAATCCGTTCGGGCATTAAGGCGTGAAGGAGTGACAAACATACAAACACACACCCACACTCACTCACAAACTTTCGCCTTTATATTGGTGTGATTCATCACAATCATCATCATCAGCCTATAATGTTCCCACTGCTGGGACACAGGTCTCCTCTCTATGAGAGGAAGTGGGCTGTAATCCACCACGCGGGCCCAGTGCGGGTTGGTAGATGTCACATGTCTTCGAATTTTTTGTTCTAGGACATGCCAGTTTTCTCACGATGTTTTTCTTCAACCTTTTTAAGAGCAGCGATGATGAAATAAATTACACAAAGTAATGCGCTCTGTATGGTGTCGGATGTAAAGAATAGCACCATCCCATATCTTCCCGTCGATGTCGTAAGAGGCGACTAAGGGATTTGCCTGAGCATGGGCAACAGCGTTCCAGCGAACGCTGCTTTTGTAACAACCGTACTGCGATCGCCAACCCGCTTGCCAAGCGTGGCGATTATAGTAAAACCCCTAAAATGACAATGTCTTTTGGGCCGAAATGATGATGATGATGAAATGATAGGATCACACTTCGGGGAGGCCTTTGTCCAGCAGTGGACGTCTTTTGGGCTGAAATGATGATGATGATGAATGCTCCTGCCTGTGTTCTAACCCACGGTTTATAATACTTACCACGGTAATACTTATTACTTCCCTAATACTTATGACCGTCTGCCATCCGTTAAACTGAACAACAAGTTATAAGTTACATTTCCTTCACATGTCCATTATTTTCTTCGCGAAAACATCTCATTTTAAAACCCGCATTTCGTTCCGGTTAAGTTCCCTTCAAACTGCCAACTCCATAGCAAATTCAACTCTACCACAAATCGAATAAAGTTCAAATTCATGTGTCTTCCACTTCAGTTATCATATCCTTGTATTCCTGCAAGGTAATTTCGACTGTGTTACTTAGGTAGTTAGATTCTTTTTGAATTGCTACTGGAATGTTTTCGCATGGGGTGCCAAGCGAACCGTATCGTCATTTTATTCAGTACAGCTTAACATATGAGCGATTGATATAATTTGTGGGTCAATAAACTATGGGAAGGAAATATAAATGACATTTATTTGTGGAAAATTATGGAAGTGATTCATGGTTAGGAGATGGCCTCTGCTGAATATGGGGCTGTACCTAATACTGGCAAACCGGAAGACCTTTTCGAGTGTTTCACGATTGTCATAGATTAAGTATACGGTAGTCGAGTGTTGGTAAAAAAATAATGTCGCCGGACGTCCATACTAGCTTTTTGTTTTTTTTTTTAATCGTTCGCCACACTATGTATTTCTCCTGTATCGTAGGTGCGTTTATAAACATTTAAACTCACATACACAAATAGCCAGACCCGGAACAACTACCTGTAGGTAAAATATTAAGTTTCGTGCGGGGATTGAACCCGCGACACGCAGCGCAGCAGCCGATCGCTCAACCACTGCGCCAACCGTGCCGTCAATTGTCGCCGGACGTGCATACAAAAACTAAAAAAAACAACATAGCATCACGCCAGTCCCAATCTCCGAATGGTAAGTCAAAGGTGTAACCTACGCCCACATTTCGCCAGTTATATCCAAGTCCCATGTAGCGCAGAGGACGAGCCTATTGCCATCAACCGGGCACAAATCCTCTACTCTCCTCTCTCCGTGGCTGCTACTGAGAAATTCCTGATGGAAAACCACAATAACACTGCTCGACCCGGGAATTGAACCCAGGACCTCATGCTCAGCACTCGCGCTTGTGACCACTCGACCAACGAGACAGACAATACTAATTATGTTTTTTTTTTTTATTTACAGATTTGGATGAGCTGCTGAAGTAACTAGAGGTAAGGGAATCAAATAAAATACGTAAAGAAACTGGTTCTGCTTCAATTTAATCTATTATTTTAATAATATACTAATACTTATAATAAACCTAAAGAGTTTGTTTGTTTGCTTGAACGCGCTAATCACAGGAACTACTGGTCCGATTTGAAAAATTATTTCAGTTTTAGGTAGTCCATTTATCAAGGAAGGCTAGGTATATCATCATGCTACGACAAATACGAGCGGAGCAGCAATGGAATATGTTGCGAAAACGGGGAAAATGTGACGCAGACGAAGTTGCGCGGGACAGCTAGTATTAATATAAAAATGCAAAAGCAACCTAGTATGTGTGTCTGTTAGTTACCTTTTACTCCTCAAAGGCTGACCAGATTTCGATGAGTATTTGGCACACTTGTGTGAGTTAGAACTTGTCCTGGATAAAAGATATCCCGTAATAACTACCTCATGTCGTCTCTTCGTCAAATACCCTCCAAGGTTAATTAGTCTTCCTGAATGATTAAATTCATTGTTCTGCCCTTATCCCAATTTATTTGGGGTCGGTGTCGCATGTCTTCTTCTCTTCTCTGTTTCTCGTCACCTCATCACACACTTTTCTTGCCATAACATCCTTCAAACAGACCATCCATCGTTTCTTTGCTCTTCCTGTAGCTCTTATACCCATCCACATTCGTATACTCGAAACTTTCCTCACGATGTTTTCCAATATGAGACGAAAATCGCGAGTACAACCAAAAACAACTCACTGACCAACGAGACGGTACCATTTTTCCATTACTCATCATCAACCTAGCCTTTTCCCAAACTATCTTGGAGTCGGTCCAGTCTAACCGGATGCAGCTGAGTACCAGTATTTTTCATGAAGCGACTGCCTATCTGACCTCCACAACCCAGTACCTGGGTAATACGAAAGTAAGACCCCTTTAGTAAGACTGGATAAAATTGTCCATTACTGTTGTTCCAAATAAAAGAAGACCTATTACGATTATAAGCATTAATATAGGTTTCCAGTTTTCTCATTACAGTAAATAAATTATAACTGGGATTATTTTTATTAATATTCTACCCCACTGTGCAAAAATACGGGCTGGAAATAGAATAAAAAAACGGCCAATTGCGTTTCGGACTCGCGCACGAAGGGTTCCGCGCCAATATTCATAAAAACGAGTAAAAAAATCACTTATTTGTATGGAGGCCCCTTAAATATTTATTTTATTCTGTTTTTAGTATTTATTTTTATAGCAGCAACAGAAATACATAATCTGTAGAAATTTCAACTGGCTAACTATCACGTTTCATGGTATACAGCCTGGTGACAGACGGACGGACAGCGAAGTCTCAGTAATAGGGTCCCGTTTGACTCTTTGGATACGGAACTCCTAAAAACTTTAACTAATCATAATAACTATGTGCTATGACACTTCTTTTACTGCTTGCCTCAATAAAAAATAAAGCCACACCTTAAAGGTAATAATAATAGCGAGAATAATTTATGGTAATACGCTGTAAAAGTTAAATTATCGGTCTAGTAAAGTTATTTCATAACTGGTTCAACTTACCTGGGTAGTGCAGCAAAATTATTAATTATTTGTCGAGTTTTTGTTTAAGTATGTAACTTGCTTGTGCCCGCGGCATCGCCTGCGTGTATGTCGGTTAATATCCCACGGGAACGTACAACGACGATAATATGTGGTGGAGGAGCTCGTGGTTAAATAATAACAGCCGCCCAGGTCGATCTTTAAGGTTAAGCCGTGCTTGCCGAGGTTGGTCTGTGGATGGGTGACCATAATTACAGATCGAGTTTCCTCCGTGCCTCGGAAAGCAAATTAAGCCGTTGGTCCCGGCTGTCATTTGTAGATCTTTGACAGTCGTTAAGAGTAGTCAGAAGCTAAAAGTCTGACATCCAGTCGTACCAAGGCGTATCGTAATTACCCAGTTACTGGGTTGTGGAAATCAGATAGGCAGTCGCTTCATGTAAAATACTGGTTCTCAGCTGCATCCGGTTAGACTGGAAGCCGACCCCAAGATTGTTTCGGAAAAGGCTAGGCAGATGATGATGATAATCCAGGAAAGATGATATGACTTCTTCTTCTTCAACCCTTGACCACCCAAAAAAAAAATGTAAAATGGGAGGTTTTGCCATAATCGCCACGCTTGGCAGGCGGGTTGGTGATCGCAGTTCGGTTGTTGCAAAAGCACAGAGAACGCTGCTGCCCATTCTCTGGCAAGTCCCTTAGTCGCCTCTTACGACACCCACGGGAAGAATGGGATAGTGCTATTCTTTACGTCCGACACCATACAGACGAAAAAAGACGAACTACGACGACTAAAAAACGGCGACTAAATAAGATATTAAATATAAATAAGTAAGCATAAATTCATTAAAAACCGTTCAACCGATTTTGTGTGAAACGGACTGCAAGGCAGAATTATTTTCGAATTTATAATATTAATATGGAAGTATGGAAAGAAATATTACCTTTAAACAGACCGTTTATGGTAATTTTAGTTATATACTAAGGCCGGTAAGAGATGTCAAATATGACAGCTATCAATAGTGATGTTCAGATCATTTGGCGACATAATGAAAAAGTATCGATAAAAAGTGACAAGTCATGTCATTTTATTCGTAATGGTTCATACTTGTAAAGATAAATTACCATAACTAAACACATGAACGACATTTCATAATATTACTTGCTTTATTAAAATTACAGCTTTCATAAATTACGTACTCTGTGATACCATTCATTAGAAACTTTCGCTCTTTCCTGTTAGCCTGGTATATCTTCTATAATTATTATGAGTTTTCCATACTTAGCGATGTAATATGTACTAGAAAATCTAGTATTACTACTAGAAAACATGTAACATTACTGTCAATGGAGAAAATAAAAGCGGTAACTTATGTAAACGTTGTATGTAGCAAGGAGGTCTGGATGTACCATTGAAATAAGGTCGATGTATGTAGATCATTGTCCATTAGTTACTGGCGAGTAATTAATAGTTTTATATAAATCTGTGTATTACCATATCATATTGCGGAAAAATTATGACGAAAAATTTGTGTATCGTTGGTCTAGTGGTCTACTGATCATGAGGTCCTGGGTTCGATTACCAGGTCGGCCAAATTCTTATTAGGATTTCCATTAATTATTTCACAGTCTGTAAATGTGCCTAGTTGATGGCAATAGGGTCGCCCCGTATTACATGGGATTCAAACGTATATTTATGGCGTTAAACATAACTTTATTGTGTATGGCGTCGGACGTAAAGAATAGCACCATCCCATGTCTTCCCGTAGGTGTCGTAAGAGGCGACTAAGGGACTTAGCAGAGGATAGGCAGCAGAGTTCTCTGTGCTTTTGTAACAACCGTACTGCGATCGCCAACCCGCTTACCAAGCGTGGCGATTATGGCAAAACCCCCCTTCTTGGGGGAGGCCTATGTCCAGTGGACGTCTTTCGGCTGAAATGATGATGAAAATAATGAAACATAACTAGCAAAATGTGGGCGGACTAATAAAAAAATCTCTTGCCAGCAGTGAAGGTTTTTTTCTTGGTTTTAACATAGACGTTTTCAATTTCTGCCTTAAAGTATAAGTATAAGTTTACACTTATAATCCGATTAAAAAGTCCATACAAAAATAGAACGCTGCAAAATGCTTACAACTAATAAAAGTTAAAACAAAATTTAGTATTTTTACGACTCTTAAAAGCCTATTTGGTACTATTAGAGCGTCATAAAATATCAGATATTACTAAAAGAATATGGCTATCGGGAATTTCGTACTTAAACTGTCAATGGCGAAGATCTTACAATGTATCTTTTCGATTTTATGGGTTTAAATAGAATTTCTTAGTCGGTGGTCTTATTTTTCAACATTGTCAAACAAGCTGCTTGGTATCTTTATGAGCAAAAGGTTTACGATGCCCAATCTATCCGTTTTATAGAATAACCTTTGACAACCACGAAAAAAAACAAAAACGTGCGCTCGGCGCCAAGCTTGAATTTATCTTTTAAAAATGTCATGTAGTCGTGACCGTGGCGTGCAGGGCACATTTTGGTTGGTCGTCTATACATGACTGTAGCGGTCAAAAGTTTAAAGTCACCATTTTTTTTTCAGTCTGTATGTTTTATCTTTGTAATTTTGCAACGGATTTGAGATAGTTTTCATCATCATATTAAAGAATTGTTCGTTTTACCAAATTTTGAAAACCGTTCTCTTGTAACTTAACGCGTTTTTCTGGTCTTAAATTAAATTATTATGCTATCCCAATCGTAATAAAATTACGATTAATTTAGATTAATCCTGAACGCCGAGAAGAACATGGAGTAAGGGACATTGTTATAAAAACCAGTGCCATGTATTCAAAACCTACGTTATTCTAAATCCACCTAAGACTAAAAATTTCTACAAGTATTTTAAAAAAAAATACTGTTCCATACGTTTTTGAATGTAAAATAATAACAGAAGAAAATTTTCATCGTTTGAGCGTCTAGAATTTTATTACTCATATGTACTGATTCTACGTAAAAAAAATGTCACGATGTTCTACCCACCATCTATAATGTCATGACATGAATACCTATTATTTAACTAACCAACAGGTTAAACAGTAATCACGACAAATATAAACAGAAATAAATCATATCTCAGATAAAAGATCATGTCATACATCTGCTTATACACGCACGATCAAATTCCTTAAATCTTCGCTTATCCAATCATTCAATAATATAAGTAAAGTCCAAGATTTAGAATAATGATTAGTAGTAAACCACATTAATGTCAATATTAATTATTAATATTTGGCATAAATTATTTAAATGACGGAGTACTCGTCAATTCGTGAGATCGCACAGGCATGACTTCTATCCATATCATTATTTTATGTTTGGCTACCCTTATCCTCATTGAGCCTAATGTTTTCTTGTCCCTAGCGATACATAACAAGAAGCTACAAACAAAATCACTGACTCTATGCACTTAAAGAAGGCTAGGCCTCCCATAAATAATTCATTACGAAGATTCCTCGAATCTCAATCAAGTAAACAAACGAAGTACCTTGTAATACTAAGTACTGATTACAAAACAGTTGAAGCCTAAATGTCTAGTCTATCCAGGTCATAGACTCAAGGCTATTAGGCTATGACGGAGCGTGAGGAATCTGTGTAGGCGCGATCACGTTGTCACTGACATGTTCGAGCTAATGCGTAGTGATGGGCGATAATATCGATATCGATTGTCTTCATATCATAAAACTTGAATTCGTATGAGAGATAATAATGTTATTTATTTAAACTGTCCTTTGAAAATAAAAAATACCAGATATTATTACGGGTAAAACATATATCATAACAACATAACGCCTGTAATCCTCGAAAGTTTAAACAGAGGTGTACTTAAAGTACTAAAACCACATTTCGTCAGTTAGGTTCACTCAACCGCGCATAAATTTGGAGTCCTACGCTACCAAGAAACTTCTGACGCATTTACCCAATAACCCAACCTAGGTATTTATCCCAGGAACTCATTCTCAGCAGTAACAAATTTTCTGTTAATACTTTTCAAACGAAGAGCACTTTCGTTCTCGGTCTAAAATATACCATCTCGTTAAAAATACATTAAATAAATTCTAACGTGTCGCAAGCAAAACCTTTTATTACAAGCCCTATTTTATAACCTAATGAAACTTAAAATTTACAACCACAATCAAAACGTTAGAAAAAAGGCACTTAACTTAAAACCATCACCTATTAAGTCATAATTTAACTTAGATTATAACAAAGACAGCTGACATTATAAATTTAATATCTATTAAAATTTTATAGCCACACATAAAGTCGTAACACTCGTAACGTACGTTTTATAGCCTCTCTAACGTCGACAGTGAAATATCGATATAATTTTATCGACTGTTCGCATCACTAGTATATTGCGATGTCATAAAATGTACTAGGTTTTAGCCGTGATTTTGGTCGTCGTGTTGAATAATGTTTTTACATGCTTCCAGTGAAGCAAGATGTGAATATTTGAGTGTGTACCTATTTGGTATGATTAATTCCGGTTTGCCTCCACCGGTCACTATTTTTCTCATCTACCACCGCTGATGCCAAGATTCTGATTTAAAAGAGTGTTCATGGAATTTCTTGCCCATTCTTCTCCATAGAGATTTACGCTTTGGAATGGGCAACTACAGTACTTTCACAGTTATTATGTCTTGTGACTGGGACTCTACTGTACTGTAGTTTAATTTTTATTGTTGTTCCACTATTCAAAAGTGCCTGTAACTGGCCAACTTGAAATAAATTATTTTGATTTGATGGTGGATCAAAATCAGTTGCATTTGCTCCTAGCTTTTGACCACTGGACGCAGATGCCACTTGAATTAGTGGCATTCGTGGAGAATGCCAATGAATGCACTGGTTACATACTCAGGGGTCAGAACGAAATAAACCTTTTTATATGGAGCAACTGAAATCTATACTACCAGATTACTGGCCGGTTTCGATAGGCTGAAGCAACTGAGAGATTCCTGATGAAAAAACCCAAATAACTTTTTGCCCAAAAAACAAATAACAGTTTGCCCGATCTTGGGAATTGAACACAGGGACTCATGCTCAACAGTTGCGTTTGCGACCACTAGACCAAGGAGGCAGTTCAAAAGAGGATATAGTAGAGAAGAGAAGAGAAGAGAAGTACGGGAGAAAAAGACATGCTGTGCCAACCATCATCATCTGCCTAGCCTTTTCTCAAACTATCTTGGGGTCGGCTTCCAGTCTAACCAGATGCAGCTGAGTACCAGTATTTTACATGAAGTGACTGCCTATCTGACCTCTACAACCCAGTAACTGGGTAATACAATACCCCATGATAAGACTGGATGTGAGACTTTTGGCTTCTGACCACTCGTAACGACTGTCAAAGATCTACAAATGACAGCCGGGACCAACGTCTTAATGTGCTTTCCGAACAAATAATAATTAACAATATTGCACAGTTCATTAAGTTATAAATAATATACAGACGTGGTTACAATATTTGCTTGCTTTCTGTCGGTATTTATTTTAATTGTTAACAGAATTGATTCGCCCTGTTCCCCGTGCTAATATGAACTGTATTACGGTGGAACAGTATTCCTCGTTTTCTGTGATTGTGCTAATAGCGTACTTGTCACAAAATAATCATTTTAATTGGTTAAAGAGTTTTAGCTAAACAAAACAAAAGTGATATAACTTAAACTAGGGCAGCAAAGCTCTCTTCTGTATGGTGTCGGACGTAAAGAATAGCACCATCCCATATCTTCCCGTTGGTGTCGTAAGAGGCGACTAAAGGACTTTCCGGAGAACGGGCAGCAGCGTTCTTTGTGCTTTTGTAACAACTGTACTGTGATTGCCAACCCGCCTGCCAAGCGTGGCGATTATGGCAAAACCCCTCGTATGTCAATGTGGCGATACTTAGGGAGGCCTATATAATAATAATAATAATAATAATTTATTCAAAAAAAAATATAAGGTAAACATTAAATACAAGTTTTCTTAAATCTATGTCATGTTCACTCATGGTTTGTGCCTGAACTAGGTAATCCTGTGTTTCAGGCGATTGGAGGTAACATTAATTGATTAAATAATCACATATCATATTAATCTTATTGGTACATGTGTAAAAAGGTGTATAAAATTATAATATCTTAACTTACTAACTAATACAACTAACAATATTTACTTTAGCACAAGTAATAATTTCTCTGTATCTTCATAGGACATAGCTTGAAGAGTTTCCTTAAGGAATTTTTTGCAGTTGCTATAATTTAGGGAGTACATGTTCCCATTTTCATTTAGCCTGTTATAGAGTAGCGGTCCGAGGTACATATAAAATTTTGCTGTGAAAGCATGTTTTGTACTTTTTTGAGGGCAAACTATATCTTTCCGTCTCCTGTTAGTACATTCAGTGCTGTATGGAAGTGCTGCGTGTTGTTTTAGTACAGTGTTCATTATAAATAACTGTCGAACTGTTAGCACTTCACAGGATTTATACAGGAGGTTTGTGGGGAAAAGGAAAGGGCGGCAAGTAGCCACCTTGAGAATAGCTCTTTGAGCTCTTTCAATGGCCAATAGCAAAGTCTTACTCGTCCCACCCCATGAAGTGATGCAGTAAGTCAAAATTGACTGACAAAGAGCAAAGTATACTTGCCTAATTATTTTTGAATCTGCGATAAATCGTAGCTTTTTGAATATGTATATCAGCTTACGAATTCTATTATTTAGAGCTTCCATATGCTGTTTGAAGGAAAGGGTTTCATCTAATATAATTCCCAGGTATTTTAATGTATCTGTCTTTTTAATATTGGGACATTTACACTGGTTATCTCCAGGGACTGGACAACAATGAGCATGCAACGCTATAGGGATATTCGATATTTGCTTGCGCATCGAAAACTTAATGTATTTTGTCTTCTCTGCATTTAGAGTTAGTAAGTTATTTTGAAGCCATTTATTTACAATATTAAATCCGTGTTGCGCACGATTGTAGACTTCATATTCTGAGTCAGCCGAAAAAAGTAGAGCAGTATCGTCTGCATAAGTTATGATAGTGCCATGCTCTAGCTTTAGATTGCAAAGGTCATTTATGTAGATTAAAAACAAGGTGGGCCCTAAAATACTTCCTTGAGGAACACCAAAACATGTGTTTTTTTGAAAAGCGCTGAGAACGTTTCCGATCTTTATGCATTGGGAGCGATCTTCTAAATAACTTTTGAACAACTTCAGCTGGATGCCTCTTATACCCATGATCTCAAGCTTGCGCAACAGAATTGGAATGGAAACCGTGTCAAAAGCTTTAGCGAGGTCCAGGAAAATTCCTACTGTGTGGTTACCCTTGTCCAGTTTTTGCGCTAGATAGTCAGTCAGATGGTGTACTGCATCAGCAGTTGAAACTTTAGGCCTAAATCCAAACTGCTGTTCAGAGAGAATTGATTTGTCTTCCAAATATTTCAACAACCTTTTGTTTATAATTTTTTCCAATATTTTAGATATAGAAGGCAGTAGAGAAATAGGTCTATAATTTGTCACTTGCTCTTTGCTGCCTGATTTATAGACAGGGACAATTACAGCTTTTTTGAGACACTCTGGAAAATTACCTGAAGATAAACAAAGGCGGAAAATATAAGTCAGTGGCCGTACCAAAATGTCCTTGAATCTTTTGATAATTTTATTAGATATGTTATCCCAGCCTACTGCACATTCTTCTTTCAAGGTCATAATTATACTTTCCACCTCCGTCTCGTCAGTATCTAGCAGCGCAAAGGATGTTAAAGCAGTGCTGCATGTTAAATGAGTGCTTGTTAGATTTTGAGATTGACCCAGATTTTTTTCTGCCAGACACTTTCCAACATTAACAAAGAAATTATTTGCTATGTTAGCGGATTCCAGCGGCGACAAGTGTGCTTGTAATAAACCTAAAGATGACTCATATTGTTTCGTGCTATACGTTGCATTTTTAATATATTTCCAGATCATTTTACTATTTGTTCCAGCCTTTTCCAATGCCACTTTGTCGTAGTTGCTTTTAATTTTTTTAAGGAGATTATTGCAGAAATTTCGATATCTTTTGTACGAAATTTGCAAAACTGCACTGTCTGGATTAGATTTAGCTTTCACATGCAGTTTATCCCTATGTTTCATACAGCGTATAAGACCTGGTGTAATCCATGGTTTTAGGTTGTGATATTTTTTGCTCAACTTCGATATGACTGTGTTTTTCTGAATTGCATTTCGTAAGTTATCAATTAAATACATCATGCAAAACTGTGGGTCAGCGGAATTATAGACTGGATCAAAACTGATGACGCGTAAATCGTCTTCAAGTTTATTTATATTTAGTTTTGAAATATTGCGAGTGTCTTGTTTAGGTATTTTACAATTTAGCGTTAGTAGGGCAGCATTGTGATCGGTTATTGTTGAGTTAACAACAAGTGCAAGTGAAGGGAAATTGGATTTAAGCATAATATGATCCAAACAGGAGCCACTGTGATGTGTAGGAAAGCTGTGTGCTGGGAGCATGCCATGAAAGGCGCATAGGTTGAGGTAGTCCTGAGCAGACGCATCAGCACTTCCTGGTAGAATATTGATATTAATATCTCCAATTACAACCGTGTTTTTGACGGATGACAGGGTTTGCAAGGTCTCATTCAGAGAGTCAGTAAAGAGGCTAGTATTTTTAAACGACGGAGGTCGATATAATGCTAATATCGCAAATTCGGATCCAATTGTAACTAATAGTCTGTTACATTCGTGCATATTAGGTTCCTGAACAGAGACATTGAGATGATCTCTTGCATAAACTATCACCCCATCATTTTGGTTGTAATTTATAGTACTTTTATACATATTATATCCCGGTATTAATGGTGTGTTATATTGTTTAGCAAGCCAGCATTCGGTTAAAACAATAACGTCACAATTTATGTTTAGCCGTTGCTGAAATGTAGTAAAGCTATCAAAATTCTTAAAAACACTGCGAATATTTTGTGTTAATATGGTTAGTGGAGTGTTGTAGCCGGATAGATATTGTTTGCAGTTTTCCGCTTCACAAACTTTGGACTCGGTTACAGAGAAATTATCTAACTCAATCAAATTATTTAACATAATTGCAATTAAAAATAGAAATTTAAAAAGGTCAGAAAAAAATAACTAATTAACGGCGCTCTTAGGCGCCTCCATAATCTACCGAATTGATGTACCTTTTTTCCGCCATTATTTTCGCCGGGCAGTCCGCAGCACCTGTGTTATGTTTGTCTGGTTTTTTGAAATGCAAGCAAGTAGCGCATTTTGGTTCATCAGCCTTCTTTGGACATTCTTTTACTGAGTGACCTTGATCACCACAGTGGCCGCAGGTATACGATGTCTGTCGACATGACTTGGCCGCATGTCCATACTGCTGACACTTATAACATCGTGTGACCAAAGTAAAGTCTCTCACAGGGCATGATGACCAATTTACAAAAACTCGGTCTTGCGATATCAGGGCTTTGCGTATGACTGCAGATACTTCGACTATGTAATTGCAGGTCTCAGCGTCTTTCTTACCAGACTTATGACTTATTTTAATTGAGTTCAAAAACGTCTCTAGGCTGCAGTCCTGAAGTTTTTCGGCTAGATTTTGGTTGAACAAACAGGTAAAAACCTCATTTTCCTGCAAAGATGTCGGAACTCCTATAATCACAACCCTAGGCTTCCTTTTATGGGGCTCGTCGACTGTAAGGCCTGATTTGGTAAGCTGCACCGATTGTCTCAGCTTCTCAATATCGTCCTTCGTCTCGGTGCTGATGATAACACCGCCGTTTTTCGTCTTGCGCAGACCTCTCACCTGGAGCTTCATTTGTTCGGGGCTGATAATTTTTTGGACAAGAGTTTTGGTCTCATCGCTGGTCTTTAGCTTGTCACTTGGATAGATGGCCACTGAACTTACATAACTCGGCTGGATGAAATTGTTGGCACCTTTCTTTACCATGTCAGCAAAGGTAGATCCCTGGACAGGTTTCGTCGAATCTTCGATACTCAGCTTCAGGTTTTGTAGCTGCTGCGAAAGATCGAGTTGGTTTTCGAGAGTCCTGATGTTGTAGTGCGATAGGAGGGCTTTTGCTTTGACAGACTGGTACATAACGGCCATCTGCGAGGTCCCATGGCTAACTTTCCTGCTTAGGTTAATGATGCGCGTTTTCTGCTCCACATTCAACTTTCCTTCAGCTGCAATAGCGCACACCTCGTTCAGGCTCTGCTCGATAATCGACATCCAGTTCTGAATTTCAGACGTCGAGACAACTTCAGGGGCATCGTTCTTTTGGACAGGCGCTTTAGGGGTAGAAGCGGGTACGGCCACGGGTACGGCCACGGGCACAGGTGTAGAAGGCGGGGAGCGAACACATTTACTACTCCGGTTGAAGGGACTATCCTCCATCGTGAAGCAGGTTATTCTGTTCCTGTTAAACACCGATCATTTCTACTTTATGTTAGTAGAAAAACACATTTAATATAATAGTATGCGTCACTACTGTCGGTTAAACTAGGTCACAGTTTCACAAGTGATTATTTGTTTATTGAAATAATTGTTCGATACGTCTGTTCACTACGACCGGCAATATTGCAATCACTATGTCCAGCAATGGACGTCTTTTGGCTGAAATGATGATGATGATAATGAGGGCAGCAAACGTAAAATAGTAAACTTGATTTTTAGTAAGTTGTGGGCAAACGTAAAAGTTAGCATAGTATACGCTAAATATTTGAGGGCGCCTTTGCAAGTGTTGTGTGGTTGTCAACGAAGGTGCCGCGTAAGAAGGCGTTAACGGATCGCTGACGTGTTTTCTTGGTCTAATTAAATCTAGTGCCACATTTCATATGTGATTCTGAAGGGGCGGGTAAGAGCCTTTATATTTAAATGGTAAGTTTGTTTACATTGCAATTGTAAATTGTTAATTGATTGTGTTTGGTTGGTATGAGGGCAAGAAAATCATGATAATTATCATCCATGTACCGACACACAACCATTCAATTTTATGTATATATGCAGTATATAACCAGTATAATGTGGTGTATGCTATAAAAGGGAATGCATGTTAAATTATATATGACAGCATATATTTTTATGCATATCATTATTATCCATAAAGGGTTATCTTATAAAATTATAGGTAATATTTTATGTAAAATTAAAGTAAGGTTTATCATAATATTACGCCTGTAGTGACCGAAGGGTTTGGTAGAGGTTTAAAAAAGTATGCTAGTTTTTTAAGAGGTTGGGAATCGATTCTACAGAAGGGTATATTTCAGTATCTGTACTTAATAATATAATAAGTATTATAAAGCTGAAGAGTTTGTTTGTTTGCTTGAACGCGCTAATCTCAGTAACTACGGGTCCGATTTGAAAAAATATTTCAGTGTTAGATAGCTCATTTATTGAGGAATAAATGGTTATATATCATCACGCTACGACCAATAATAGCGGAGCAGCAATGAAAAATGTTGCGAAAACGCAAAAAATATGACGCAGACGAAGTTGCGCAGGACAACTAGTTATTTAATAAAGGATGAGACTATTGCGACTAAATCGAAGCTTGTAGCAAAATAAAAACAGCCGCTTGCATCAATCTTTAGGTTAAGCTACGCTTGCTTTGGTTGGTCTGTGGATGGGTGACCACCCATGACATACCGAGTTTCCTCCTCGCCTCGGAAAGGACGTTATGCCGTTGGTCCCGGCTGTCTTTTATAGACCTATTACATTTCTTACAGGTTACAGGTAGAAGGTCAGATAAGCAGTTGCTCCACATAAAATTCTGGATCTATATTCTAAATTCCTAATGGACAAATATCAATTTGGTTTGTCCATTAGGTATTTTTTCAGTCAGATTTCAATTTCAAGATAAGGCGGTGATCCGTCTTATCTTGAAACTGAATCCAGGATCAACGGTGACTCTAAAGTTAAACGACAGTAATTAAACTCAGCCAATTAACAATCCTTACACGTAGAAAAGAATCATAAAACTATTTCTTGGCAATCATACTGCCCACCTGATGGCCAGTTGATACCGTTGGCTATGGACACCTGCAGGGGTTTCCCGATACGTTGCCAACCTTTAAGACAAAGGACATGCATTGCGGGTAGTGGGAAACCCGATTGTCCGGATACTGATGTTACTTCAACCTAAAGTAACCCTAAGGGCGCGTTCCCCTCAAGGAGATGTCAGCAAATCGGAAGGGGTCCGAGAGGGCCGATGCCTGCCAGGGCTGCGGGACTGTTCGAAAGAGTTACCGTGGCCTTGGAACCAAAGGGCTAACAAGGAATGAAGGATGGGTTTTAGTCACTACAAGTCTGACACTCCCTTCCGCTCCGCCCAGAGCGGGAGGAGTCATTAGATGATCTCCAATCCAAAAAATACATAAGGTTTATAATCGTGTTGCCCTTATTTATTTTTTTCAGATCCCGGATCCAGTCCCCGGTCCCGTTACCTGGGTAAAGACTTATAACCTTTAATTTATCACGTAAAAATAAACTACAATATAATATTACAAGTCCTCATTAACATATTACATCGCTTCATCACGCAGGCGGTGATTATAAGACAAATAAGTCTTCAAAGATAAAATTAGAGTAGGTACTGGTTACGGGAGTTTAGAGTTCCGTAAATCTTTAAGGTTACTATACAAGGTGTTGTTTTGCAACCTCGTCAAATTCTAGGAGGTAACTATGCTAATGATTCTCGACCCGAATCAATAATAAAATGAGTAGGTAATTTTCTTTTTTTTATTTATTTACTGAAATCGGTAACTGTGAACCACCCGTGTTTTAAACACGGGCCGTCTGATCCCTGCCTTGTAACGTCGCTTACACACAAACAAAAAACCTCAAACGTTTTTTCGATAATTTTATAATCCCTAAACCACGCTATGGGGGTTATTCTGAAATATTGACAAATTTAAACAGTAAAAAAATGCAGTGTTTTTTAATAATTTACTAGGTACCGTAATTTATATTGAATATTTATGTCTTTTGTGACAACATGCTGAATTTTGACGAGGATGCAAAACAACACCTTGTATATAAGGTTCAGTAAAACATTTCGTTAAGATATCCGTTTGGTATAAAAAATCCATTTGGTTAATAAAAATCTATTTTGTATAAAAATCTATTAGGTTGAAAAACATACATTTGGTTGATAAAAATCTATTATGTAGAAACGTCCTTTAAGTTGAAAAATATCCATTTGGTTGAAAAACATACATTTGGTTGAAAAATATCCATTAGGTTGAAAAACATCCATTTTGTTGAAAAAAAACAATCATTAGGTTGAAAATAAATCTCTTTTCTTTTTAAAGAGGTTTCAATCAGAGGTGTGTGTCTTGGGTTAGACCATGAGCCCAGCTGGCCTATCATGACGTCTGAAAGCAGTATTGTTTTACTCTTATTCCAGTGTGGGAAAGAGACGGAGCAATACAGGATGTCTAACGCTATCTCTTTCCCACACTGGAAAAGGAGTAAAACAATAATGTTTCAAGACGTCATGGTAGGGCAGCTGGTGATTTGGCAGTCCGACAGTCACACCACTAGACTACCACTGCTGATTGACACAATGGAAAATATTTTGTAAACAAAACACTCACTAAACCTTCGCAAGAAAAACTTCATCGAATATCATGTTATCATCATCATCATCATTTCAGCCCAAATGACGTCCACTGCTGGACATAGGCCTCCCCCAAGTCGCATCGACATTTTGGGGGGTTTTGCCATAATCGCCACGCTTGGCAGGCGGGTTGGCGATCGCAGTACGGTTGTTACAAAAAGCACAGAGAACGCTGCTGCCCTTTCTCTGGCAAGTCCCTTAGTCGCCTCTTACGACACCCACGGGAAGATATGGGATGGTGCTATTCTTTACGTCCGACACCATACAGAGCATCGTCGTTAGAAAGTTCAAAAAACTTATCGAAACATGACACTTCTCCCCGAATGAAAAAAAGTCAATCAGCTAAGTATGATCGATATAACAGAATCTCGTAATAGCGTAAAATATTGGCAAACACTTGACAATGATTCGGAAAAATTGGTGATGCATATTGCTGATATTATTTTGAGAATCTAACGGTTATAAGCATTCGGTTAGATGGTCACGTAGACCATCTCTAATCATGTCATTTGGTTTATCCCAAATTGAATATGGCTAGATCATCGATATCTTATAACTATTTATAAACGGTACGGTATTGGTAAACGGTTTTTAGGGTTCCGAACCCAAAGGTTCAAACGGGACCTTAGTACCTGAAACATCGCTGTCCGTCCGTCCGTCCGTCTGTCCGTCCGTCCGTCTGTCTGTCACCAGGCTGTATCTCATGAACCGTGATAGTTAGCCAGTTGAAATTTCTACAGATTATTTATTTCTGTTGACGCTATGACAACAAATAATAAAAACAGAAAAAAAATATTTAAGGGTGGCTCCCATACAAAAAAGTTTTTTTTTTTCATTTTTATAAAGAATAATTGTACGGAATCCTTCGTGCGCGAGTCCAACTCGCACTTGACCGGTTTTTTTACTATTATTCTATTCCATTATATTCCGAGCGAACTGCCTCGCTGGTGTATTCGCCACAAGTGTGACCGCTGAGCATGAATTCTTGGGTTCGATACTCAGGTCGGGCAAATTTTATTGGGTTTTCCATCAAGAATTTCTCAGTAGCAGCCACGGAGTCTGGATTTGGGCCCGGTTGATGACAATAGGCTCGCCTCCTACTACATGGGACTCTTACATAATTGAAATGTTGGTGTTGGTACACTATGCTCTGTATGGTGTCGGACGTAAAGAATAGCACCATCCCATATCTTCCCGTGGGTGTCGTAAGAGGCGACTAAGGGACTTGCCAGTGAATGGGCAGCAGCGTTCTCTGTGCTTTTTGTGACAACCGTTCTGCGATCGCCAACCCGCCTGCCAAGCGTGGCGATTATGGCAAAACCACCCATGTTATGTCAATGTGGCGAAACTTGGGAGAGGCCTATGTCCAGCAGTGGACGTCGTTCGGCTGAAATGATGATGATGTATTCTATTAGGTATACCTCTGCCTACCTCTAGGGGATTACAGGCGTGATGTTATGTTATAATCCGAGCAGTGTTGGTCCAGCGGAAACAGTCGCTACTTACAAAGCTGTAGCTCGTAGGTTCAAACCTAGCCAGGTAATTTACATGCGTATCAAGGACCAAAAGTTTCAACGCATTATGACATCAACAAATTTGCGCATAACCCGCGTAGTACATTATGGCCAGTTGGAATAGTCATCATCATCAGCCTGTAATGTTCTCACTGCTGGGACACAGGCCTCCTCTCTATGAGAGGGATTGGGCTGTAATCCACGCGGGTTGGTAGATGTCACATGTATTCGAATTTTTAGTTCTAGGACATGCCGGTTTCCTCACGATGTTTTCCTTCACCGTTTTTGTGAGCAGCGGTGATGAAATAAATTACAGAAAGTTATGCGCCTGCCTGGGTTCGAACCCACGGCTTACTGCTCGTAAGTCAGGGTTCCCACCACTAGGCCACCACTGCTCTCGTTCGTAGTTAGTATAGGCACAAAAATATCATCATACTCCTGCCCTTACCCCAATTTATTTGGGGCCGGCGCAGGATGTCTTCTTCTTCCATACTTCTCTATTACTCGTCATCTCATTAGACACATCCTTTCTTGCCATATCATCCTTCACACAGTCCATCCATCGTTTCTTTGGTCTTCCTTTACTGTTATAGCATCCACATTCATACTCGTAACTCTCCTCAGTATAGGCTTATCATCTGCCCAGCCAGCATTGCCTTTCCCTAAATATGCTGGGATCGGCTTCCAGTCTAACCGAATGCAGCTGAATACCAGTATTGTTTGCTATTTGATATTTTTTTATAAAAAGCTTTGCTCCACACTAGGAATTTCTCCTGTACCGTGGGTGTGATTTACAAACATTAAAACTCACATACATAAACAGCCAGACTCGGAACAACTAACTGTAGGCCATACAAACATTTGTTCCGGGCGGGGATCGAACCCGCAACACGCAGCGCAGTAGTCGATCTCTGAACCACTGCGCCAACCGTGCCGTCATCGTTGTCGTCATTGTACATAGAGACACCGCCTATCTGACCTCCACAACCAAGTCTGTAATAGAACCATGATGATGATTAATGGGAGCCCTATTCGGAAACCAAAAGTACAGCTTAGCAGAACCACTTTAGATTCCCCCAGTTCGTTCCTAACCGTTACCTTATGGTTTTTTCCACACCCCACTTGACAACCTACCTGAACGCGTCTGTACGCAATCGTGTGCTCATATTACAAGATCCGCGTCATATTGGAGACGGGAGATAAAAATAAAAGTTATTGTATTATGTTACCGATTGTACCGGCAACCTCGGCTACACTTGATTTAGGAAAGTCGCCCTTATTGTGAGGAGATAAAAACGCTGTTATTGTCATAATGCTGTATGGATATACCGGAGAAAGGTGTGGGAGAAAATTTGTACTGTCGGTCGTATGGAGAGTTCTTAAAAATGTAGAGTAATGTAGGTCTACTCTAAAAGATAGGTATGCAATCAATTGAAGTTGACCTCATTGTGACCAGTGTGTGTTGCCAGTGATTTCATACGGGGCCGAAGCGTGGTCGCTCACAATGGGCCTCATCAGAAGGCTTAAAGTCACCCAAAGGGCAATGGAGAGGGCTATGCTTGGAGTTTCCTTGCGTGATCAAATCAGAAATGAGGACATCCGCAAGAGACCAAGGTTACCAACGTAGCCCGAAGAATTGCCAAACTTAAGTGGCAGTGGGCAGGGCATATCGCTCGCAGAACGGATGGGCGATGAGCCCGAAAAGTTCTGGAATGGCGACCGCGAACCGGAAGAAAATGCGTTGGAAGGCCTCCCATTAGGTGGACCGATGACCTGGTGAAGGTCGCGGGGATCCACTGGATGCGAGTCGCACGGGACCGGTCAATGTGGCGCCAGTTTGGGGAGGCCTATGTCCAGCAGTGGACGTCTTTCGGCTGAAATAATGATGATGACCTCTTTGTGACAGTGGTGAGCCAAGCTATACCTGGAAGTTCCACTACCATTCCTATTTCAGCAGCCAGGAAGCTTTTTTTTTCGATATACAAGGTGTTGTTTTGCATCCTTGTCAAAATTAAGGAGGTTGTCACAAAAGTCATAAATAATCCCTTACTGATCCGTGGAACACCAAAGTGGTTCACCTCAACGCGGACGAAGGTCACGGGGCACAGCTAGTTATTTAAAACACCAAAAATAATTTAAAATTCTGATCACTAACGACTAGGCGACACTTCCTCAATTCTCACTAATCTTCATCATCTGCCTAGCCTTTTCCCAAACTATCTTGGGGTCTGCTTCCAATCTAACCGGATGTGGCTGAGTACCAGTATTTTACATGAAGCGACTGCCTATCTGACCTCCACAACCCAGTAACTGGGTATTACGATACCCCTCAGTAAGACTGGATTTCAGACTTTTGGCTTCTGGCTACTCGTAACGACTGTCAAAGATCTACAAATCACAGCCGGGACCAAAGGCTTTACGTGCTTTCCGAGGCACGGATGCAACTCGGTATGTAATTATAGTCACCCATCCACGGACCAACCTCGGCAAGCACGGCGAAACCTTAAAGATCGACCCGTGCGGCTGTTATTATTTAGCCACGAGCTCCTCAGCTACAGCTAGTTATTTAAAACACCAAAAATCATTTAAAATTCAGATCACTAACTACTAGACGACACTTCCTAAATTCTCACTTATCTAAATAATACCAAGAAAACCTGTTCTAAGTAATAATAGCTGATATCATTCATATATGAATACTTACATAAACAATTATTTACATTCATTAAGTATATTTGCGAATTATTTAAGAACTAGTAGGTAATTAATTTCATGCTAATTTGTGAGAGAGAATAAATAAAGACAAGTTTGTTTTGTGTAATAAATTATCAATTGCTACCAGGCTTGGTATATTTGTGTTATTGGGGTTTTCCTTTAGGAATTTCTTAATTGATTGTCTTGTTGGTATAGAGGTTGCATTCGCGATTACTGAGCATGAAGGCCTGGCTTCGAGTCCCGGGTCGGGCAAATTGTTATTGGGTTTTTTCATCAGGAATTTCTCAGTAGCAGCCTTGGAGTCTGGATTTGTGCCCGGTTGATGACAATAGTTTCTGTATGGTGTCGGACGTAAAGAATAGCACCATCCCATATCTCCCCGTGGGTGTCGTAAGAGGCGACTAAGGGACTTGCCAGAGAATGGGCAGCAGTGTTATCTGTGCTTTTGTGACAACCCTACTATGATCGCCAACCCGCCTGCCAAGCGTGGCGATTATGGCAAAAACCTCAAAATGTCAATGGGCGACTCTTGGGGGAGGCCTATGTCCAGCAGTGGACGTCTTTCGGCTGAAATGATGATAATGACAATAGGCTCGCCCCCTAAAACATGGGACTCTTATCATAACTGGAGTAATGTTGGTGTACTATTAGGTACACCTCTGCCGAGCCTCCAGGGGATTACAGGCGTGATGTTATAACTACTCATCCGTAAAACATTTCATCTGCGGAGGGAACGTTACACTTCTTTACCTGGGCTACCCTAGTGCTTCCCCCTTAAAAGTAATCCCGGACAGAGTTAAGTTCGTAGCCATCAAAATCAAAGTATTTTATTTTACATAGGCCTACATGGGCACTTATAAAACGTCGACAAAAGAGGCACGGTTCGGTTTGGTCGTTTCCTATGGAGAAGAACCGGCAAGAAACTCCATTTTTACTCGTTTAAAATCCTTTGGTTCTACAATATTTGGATGTTACATCGTTATGAGAGGACAGCGTAGGCAGGACACTAAGTCCTTGCTTACTACAAAAGGCAGAAAAAGATAATAGGGCAAAAAAAAAATATATACAAAGCCTACAATGTCCACACATTCACAAAAAAAATATGAATGGAAAAGAATCTATACAAAAGTAAAAATAAAACATATAAACAAATTATTAAACAATGCAATGATTTGAAAACCATTGTTAAACATCTGAAAAAAGAATGGAATAAATAAAATTCGGAATAGTTAGAGACATCCAATTATTTGTGTCGTTTATGAGCTACCAGGAAAGCAGCATGAGCAGAGGGAACTACAGCCAATAGTAGATTGTTGCATCGAGCGCAAAGTGAGTAATTAATGCACGAGTGTTATGTTGGTGCCCGAGCGCATGCGAGGGCACTAAATTATCACGAGTGCATTAATTACTCACTTTATCGAGGTGCGTAATCTGCTTTTCTTTCAACTACCCTGACAAAATATACCTACTCAAAATAAAAACTCAAGTTAATGAAACAAAGTTTAATTCATCTTCCCTTCAAACATACAATTATTAAAAGTGCAGTTATTAAAGGTTATTAACAAGTTCATTTGCAGCTGGCTTATATTTTCTGGAGTTCAATTCATATCGCTATCGCTGTCAATTTCCATGATTTTTTACCTTTTTATTTGGTAACTAGGAAGTATCAAAGTTTTACAATGGCCCAAAATGCGCGCCATTTGTTTTTTTTTTTCACCAAGTCAGTTTTATTCAGCCGATTTTTACTTTCAGCCAGTAATCTTTTTGATCTAATGCATACATTTTATTAACTTAATAGGAGACATTACACCTCTGTGGTAAATTTAATTCCAAATTTAAAATTGAAAACAGTGCAGTAATGAAAAACAGTGCAATAATGAGATTTCATATAACTTTTCTGCACTGTTTTGGTTCTAAGCAAAAAAGTCATCCTTTGTGATCGGTTTTGTAGTGATTAATGATAACATTACTGCGTAGTTGAAAGAAAACTTCTTTATCTTCAACGTAGTCCTTAATTTTGTAATATGCTTTTTTAATAAGGGCACGTTTGATGCAATTTTTAAACTTTCTTTCGGTCAGTTCTGTAACTGACTTTGGCAACTTATTATAAAAGCGTATATCAATTTATTTATTTATCAGGGACATAAAACAGTTAAATGGTACAGGATACAAAAAAAACTTAAAAGCTAAAGTTATTAAGCATGTAACCCACACCAATATCCACATCTTAACAAAAAAATAACAGACTAATGATACATGACTATGGCAGAGAGCCGATTTTACACAATACAGAGCCTTCTGTGATGGCTGTCTTTAATAAGTAACCAATTAATTAAATTATTTCCATTTAAATACAATAACATTAAATGAAAACTATATCAATTCCATTAAATTATTTTATTACATATGTACATTATTTTCAAACTGCAAATGTATATAAAATAAAAATAAAATATCTACAAGTATCAAAATTACAGGGCGTCAAAAAATGTTGGTTCTTACGTAGAGTCACGGGAGCCCCTTTTTATGTCCGTAATGACCGTCTACACGTAGACCTTAGAATGCCCACCGTCCTTCAGTTTATGAAACGTCTTTCAAAGCGTTTCTTCGATAACGCCATTAAACACCGTAATCCCCTGATCGCAGCGGCGCCCGTTACGAACCCTCGCGCATTAGTACAGTACGCCGTCCTCGGCATACCCTCGTCACTCCCGATGATGCTATCACCCTCCTCCAGGAGAGTAGCAAAGAAACTATTACTCTTAAAAAGTACAGACACAAACCGCCGTCTTTCCGACCTCGCCGTCGAGGTCCGTCGCGAAGTCCCGGTCCATGCCCTCCCCGACCCTCGTTCGAGCCAGCCCGCGATGCTGTGCCAGTAGTCAAAAAATCAAAATCAAAAGTCATTTATTCAAATTAGGCTGATAATCAGCACTTTTTGAACGTCAAAATTACAAGAGACAGTCTCCCAAAACGCCCGCCCTTCTAGTTTTAAATCAGCCCCTAAAAAATGATATCATTCAGATCCAGCCTGTCCCCATGCAGTCCTCCCCCAGCGACGCCCTAAGCCGAGGCTCGTACCCCACAGGGGGTGCCCTTAGCGTGTAGTCGCTTAGTTTGTAAGTTTTTATGCCCTGGCTGAAGGCCTTACTCTTAAGGCACCCACAGGATAGTCCGGTTAAGCAGACGACAACCTCCTAGGTTGAACTGCGAGATCCCATTCAAAAAAAAAAAAAAAAAATCAATAAAATTACTACCTTCTCTTTACAGCTTTTTTGACAAAAGATCTACAGGTTTTTTTTAAACATCTGGATGGATGGAGTAAAAATGTCAAGCTCGATTAAGTGAGTGTTGTATGACTCAACAATAATCCGATCGATAAAAATATTCTCACGTTTAATCGCCACCATACCGGGACGGAATCGATACGTTTACCGGTATAAGTACAGGACACCGTTGTCATAACTTTATAAAAGGTGTTGCTTTGCATCCTTGTCAAAATTTAGGAGGTTGTCACAAAACACATAGATAATCAATGTAAATTACGGTACCTGGTTAATTATTAATAAATTCTGCTTTTAGTTGTTGTTTAAATTTGACAGTATTTCAGAATAACCCCCTTAACATGGTTAAAGGAATAAGAAATTATCAAATAAACGTTTGATATTGTTTGTATGTGTGAAAGCGCAGATATATGGTGAGGAACAAACGGGCGGCGTTTAAAACACGAGTGGTTCAGACCTACCTATAATTTTTCCGTAAAAATTAAAAAGAAATACTTTCTTATTTTATTATTGAGTCGGATCGAGAATCATTAGCACAGTTTACCTCCTTGAATTTGACGAGGATGCAAAACAACACCTTGTATTAATGTAAATGTGCTTGTGTCAATATTTATAAAGGGTATATTTATACCATTTGGCGTTCGTCGTAGTTAACTGTTTGAATCAAGGTTAAAATACCCCGTTTTTTGTATAAGGGAAATTTTAACCCAGGGAAGTAACTTCACGCCTGTAATTTTCGAAGGGTAGGAGAGAAATGTACCCGATAGTACCCCCCACATTTTGCTAGCTATGTTCAAGACCCATCTAATAGTAGAGAAGCCTATTCCCATTAAAAGAAAAAAAAAACTAGACTACAGGCAATTGTTGAGAAGTTTCTAAGAGAACAACCAGATAACAGTTTAACCAAAAAAAAGCACGAAGAGTTCCGTACCATTATTTATAAAAACGGGCTCCCATACAGTAAAGTGATTCTTTTGCTCGTTTTTAATATTTATTTTATTCTGTTTTTATTATTTGTTGTTAAAGCGGCATCAGAAATACATAATCTGTAGAAATTTCAACTGGCTAACTATTTACGGTTCATGAGATACAGCCTGGTGACGGACGGACGGACGGACGGGCACCGAAGTCTCAGTAATAGGGTCCCGTTTGACCCTTTGGGTACGGAACCCTAAAAACATAACATAATATCACGCCTTTTAAACACCAAAGAGTAAGTCAGTGGTGTACCAAATAGTACACCATTATTTCGCGAGTTATGTTTAAGTCCCATGTAATAGGGGGCGAGCCTATTGCCATCAACCGGGCGCTAATGTAGACTCCGTGGCTGCTACTGAGAAATTCAAGATTATCATCATCATTTCAGCCGAAAGACGTCCACTGCTGGACATAGGCCTCCCCCAAGTGTCGTCACATAGACGTTTTGGGGGGTTTTGCCATAATCGCCACTCTTGGCAGGCGGGTTGGCGTTCGCAGTAAGAACGGTTGTTACAAAAGCACAGAGAACGCTGCTGCCCATTCTCTGGCAAGTCCCTTAGTCGCCTCTTACGACACCCACGGGAAGATATGGGATGGTGCTATTCTTTACGTCCGACATCTTACAGAGCAGTTATTTGTATACAGTCGTGATATTACGCTATGTGACCGAAGTTTTAGGCAGAGGTGTACCTAATAATAGCCCACATCTCGCCAGTTATGTTTTCCAAGTCCCATGCAATAAGGGGCGAGCCTATTGCCGTCAACCGGGCACGAAACCAGACTTTTGGGAAATTCATGTTAGAAAAACCTAATAACAATTTGCCCAACCCGGGAATCGAAAACCCAGGATCGCTTGCATCGCGCTTGCGGCCATGAATTCCATTCTAACAGCAGGAATTAAATAAATTACCTCGTAAAAGTTGTCGCATTGCAAGTGTAACTTATCTTCATCTGAATCCACAGTTAAAGCTTAATCTTCGTTTAAATTAGGCACTGACTGTCGGTTACAGTTATTAATAACAATTACCTATTATGTAATAATTGAATAATGCTGTATTTTGTATTGTTCTAATTTTTGAAAATCTAAGTATAAAGTGTAATTAGTTTAAGTTCTGAAGGTGTTACAAATAAATAAATAAATAAATAATATTTAACCGGAAACTTAATTAAATTATCTAAATGAGACGCCGTAACGTTAGTTTGCTATTTATTATTCTGAGGATTCCTAAATGGTGTTTGTGCTATGTATAGAAAGGAGCTCGTGGTTAAACTTTTGAACGCCATTGTCTCATATACGTGACAAGCAAGCGCGTGCCCTGTACGCCAACGACACAAATAAGTGACAATAAAAGTGTTGCACTATGTCTTTAACACGAAATAAGCAATTTAAATCTTTACTTTTGTTTATTTATATCTTTCAAATGTTTATAATATATATCTTAAATATAAAATGTCTAATCAAGAAATCAGTTAATAATACTTTTGGAATCCCATTTTGTTATTTGTTTAAGTATTTGCGGTGAATTTGTGGCTTGGCGTGGAGGGCACGCGCGTGCGTTTATGCTCTGTCGATCAAAAGGTTGAATAGTAAAAGCCGCACGGGCTGATTTTTGTGGATCGGTTCACCTAACCATCCATTTCATACCGAGTTTCCTCCGTGCCTCAGAAAGCACATTTAGCCGTTGGACACAGCTGTCAATTGTTGACGTTTGACAGTCGTTACAGGTAGTCAGGGGCCCGAAAGTCTGATAAACCAGACTTACCAAAGAGTATTATAAAACCCAGTACAAACTGGGTTGAGGAGGTCATGCCATGCCATGTATAATACTGGTACTGGTGCTGGTGGGTTTTTCTATATACTCTTAAGTCGATGTAAACTTTGCATGTGAGATATAGGAAATTGATGTTAGTTCTTCCGTCGTGTCATAGATGGCGCTGTAGTACTTTTTGTAGTAAGTACCTTTTTGTAGGTCACTACACTCAGAATCATATGAATTTTGACACAATTCGTAAAATGTCCGCAAAGTGACAATTCATAATTATTAACAGCGTCTGTGACTATTTTAAGAATTGCAACGTAATTCATATTTAATCATTATCCTATTATGTTTTTGCTAAAGCGGCCATTTTAGGGCCCCTGTAGTAGTCAATAGTAATTTTGAGGCCCCAATAATCACCAAAGTACATACACCAGTACAAGTTACCCGAAACTATCAAATTTTCTCAATGAAACTTGAACGTAATTCTTTAACGATAAAGTTGAAAATCCATTAAAGATATTTGACAGATTGTTGTAGTTTGACGTGCACATCAAAGATATTTCAATATGCAGATCAGAGACTCCTCAATAATCCCTGCCGTCCATATTGGCGAGGAAATTCCGGAATCACTCATTATACTAATCATCGTTGCCAAATATGGCGGCCATTCGATACGTGAGAAGTGGCACAAACGTTGTTATTAATGTGTCATCTGAAAGGTGATTGACATTGCTTTTAAGTGGTTATATAACTGACTACAAACTGAGTAGTATGCGTCGAGCTTCACGATAACTGACAAATGCTTGTACTAGCTGGACAGCTCAAATCTGTGTGGTTCTTTCTTTAAAAGACCATCTCAGACACTTATCTGCATGGTCCTTATGAGAGTTGGCCAAAAATAATATGTCTGGACTTTAAAAGAGACTGTGACCGTCGTTTGTTTCTGCTGTTTCTTCTCAGAGAAGACCAGTACGAAACACCGGTCTCATCTAATTGATCCCTAAATAATTTCTAATTACAATGTAAAATTGATTCGTAGTAGTTTTTCCGGGTCTGGTTGTTTGTGTTTGTTAGTTTAAATGTTTGCAAACGCACATACGAAACAGGAAAAAGTCTAAGAATATTTTGAAAAAAGAGACGATGAATGGTGAGAGGGTATTATTTGCATTGCTATCCAACGTGGCAATGCGTCGAGCGTTTTGGGCACTTTTCCTGCTGACAGCGATATGTAAGAATTTTTTGAAGCCCTGTTATTTTGATACTTGTACATATTTTATTATTATTTAAGATGTAATTGTATTTTATAAATAATGTATATATATGTAATATAAATAATTTAGAAGAAATTTATAAACATTAATACCAATTATAATACCAATAACAATTATGATTCCCTGATAGTCCTAGAGCCTAGGGCCTAGAGTGAATACTAAATAATTCCTATAAAATTTTCAATATTCCGAGACTGGAAACTCGAGAAATCAGTCACTCCGTTCTATTAAGAGGGGTGAATTTATCCCTATTTGTTTTGCTAGCTCCTCTTTCTACTCGAGTATGATATTCTATACCTAATTATCAAATCACAGACATATTTGTAGTCTACATCGTTCTCACATAATATATATGTATAATCTCAACATGAATGAATCAAGATTATTTAGTAATAATATTTTTAGAGTGGAGTTTTTACCCATTCTTCTCCATAGAGATCTACGCTTTGGCATAATTGAAATGGGCAACTACAGTAATTTCACAAGTTATGACCCCTTGTGTATTGGACTGTAGCTTCGCTTTTTTATTTTTTTTCTTTTTTACTTTCAATAGTGCCTGTAGTGCTATAATTGAAATGTATGCTTCGAGTTTGAGTTTAAATAATCCAAGACCCTTATCCGAACCGTTTTCAAGCTAAGCCACACTGCAAGCAACAGCATACACAAGCTCATCGTACATCTGCACTCTGACCTCCACTACATATTATTCCCTCTCACCGCCTGAAGCTCTGCCGACCCCACTTTCAAACAAATGACACAAACATTTCACAGAGAAGACTCATCCGTGTAATTTCGCGTTTGACCGGGGCATCGCACCCGTACCTTCGCGGAACCCATTAGCCCTAAGGCCCCAAAACGGTTAACGGATCTCTAAAATACCAGCACCGTTGGTGCTGTCATATTTTTAAACTTAGAATCGTTTTATGGTGACAAAACAAATGAATGTGAACTTGTACCAAAAACTCGAACTTGTAAGCGATATTTATCACCATGCGTAATAATTGTCGCTAAATATCATATCTAACGCGTATAATACAGGACCTGTGTATTTTGATACGCATGCATCGATACTTCCATACTAATATTATAAATGCGAAAGTCACCCTGTTTGTTTGTATGTTTGTTTGTTACCTTTTCACGACTAAACGGCTGATCGGATCTTAATGAAATTTGGCAAGAAGATAGATTTTAACCTAGGAAAGGACATAAGCTATATATCATCTCGCTACGACCAATAGGAGCGGAGCAGCAATGAAAAATGTTGCGAAAACGGGGAAAATGTGACGCAGACGAATTTGCGCGGGACAGCTAGTGTTCTATAAAAGTTATTAAAAGACGCTTCACAAACGCCGTAGTCCAAGCGTTTAGTACATTAAGTTAAATTAATCTACGCAAAAATATTGCTTGGAAAAGAGCTTTTTTGGGTGTAAAATCACGGTTACCGGTAGGAATCAATGTAACGCATTGAAAACATTGTGCTGATAGATGCATTGCATAGTACAGGGGTTAAGAAGTAATATAAAGTAACATTAAAAACATGTACGGTCTGCCAACGAGATAAGTAACCAAGTTCTCATACTATGCGTATGAGAACTTGGTTACTCACCTCTTTTGCAGACTGTACTTAAAAAAAAATACGTGTGGCACTCGGGGACTGCCGCGGTAAAGCTTGCATAGCATATAAAATTAAAATATTTATGTAATTTTTTTTCTTTGATATTAATTCAACACTTCACTTCACACACACACACACACAAACTCACTCACTTGATCACTTCACTCACTCACCTCACTCACTCACTCACTTCACTTCACTTCACTTACTTACACACACTTACGTACTTACTTACTTACTTTACTTACTTTCACTTCACTTTACTCTTTTTTTTTACATTTTCTTTTTTTCTTCATTCACTTTTTGAGCGTGGTGACCGATAAGAAAACAATTTTATTGCCATGAAATGTTTTCACCATTTTTTTCAAATTCGTGGTCTTAGGTTTTTTTCGTTACGGAATTTCTTGATTCGGTCGCCGCGCTCAAAGCCCGCGATAAAATCTATGCAATAGCTTAAAAACTCCTAAAAAAAGTTGGAACTCTACCCCCTAATATCTCCGTATTTAGATGTTACCCACGTATGTTCCAGAACAAAAAAATGATCGCATTGACGGGGAGAACACGTGCGTTTCCACTTCATTTTGGGTATTTTTCATCATCATCATCATCATTTCAGCCGAAAGACGTCCAATGCTGGACATAAGCCTCCCCCAAGTGTCGCCAAATTGACATAAGGGGGGTTTTGCCATAATCGCCACGCTTGGCAGGCGGGTTGGCGATCGCAGTACAGTTGTTACAAAAGCACAGAGAACGCTGCTGCCCATTTTCTAACAAGTACCTTAGTCGCCTCTTACGACACCCACGGGGAGATATGGGATGGTGCTATACTTTACGTCCGACACCATACAGAGCAATTGGGTATTTTTACCCATTATATTAAAAGTTTTGCCTACTCACATGGTGCAAAATATTGAGCTATTGAATGTAGCTATGTACAGACGCCACCGCACATAAAATTACCCAAAACTGTCAAATATACCTAATCCTTTTTTTACGGATGGGAAATCATCATATAACCCCTCCTGCTCTGAGAGGAGCGGAAGGAAGTGTCAGACTTGTACTGACTAATATCCATCCATGTACCTTCTTAGCCCTTTGTGTTCCAGGGGCACGGTATCTCTTTCGAACAGTCCCGCAGCCCGGGCAGGCATCGGCCCTCTCGGACCTCTTCAGATTTGCTGACATCTCCTTGAGGCTAGCGTGGAACACGAACGCGCCGTCGACACGGCCTGTTGTCATAAGACGGCCGAGCTTTCCAATCAACCTTAAAGCTAATTCTTTAACGATAAAGTTGAAAATCTATTAAAGTTTCACAGATTATTGTAGCTTAACGTAATGGCGTCTGTTCTCTGCCGATAGTTATACTTATATTCAGTTTGACATTACAATATCTTAGTATGACTTAAGCTAATTACAGCAAATCAGTCAAGAGATATCACAAACAGATATTGTTCCAACATTACATCACTACAGATACAAACAGACCAATCATAAACTCGGTACAATTTCGCATTTGTGCTCTAAGCATAACTTTCGCGCGGGTGACGGGTCGGCATCGAACCCGCTACCCACCGCTGATTTACCTTTACGGAGAGAAAACGGGGAAATATATGATAGAAGGTTCACTTATTATAAACTAAAAGAGGAGTATTAGCTTCCTCTTTTTCTTCTCGAATCAGTAACTCGGATTTGGTCTGACCAATATTAACCGGGAGACGATGCGTTGGAAGGCCTCCCACTAGGTGGACCGATGACCTGGTGAAGGTTGCGGGGATCCGCTAGATGCGAGTCGCACGGGACCGGTCAATGTGGCGACACACGGGGGAGGCCTATGTCCAGCAGTGGACGTCTTTCGGCTGAAATTGTGATTATCTGGACAGCTAGAGGAGTGGTGTTACGCGAATGGATAGAATAAGGAACGAGTACATAAGAGGAAGTCTGAATTTCTGAAAGTGGCGCCGCCGCCGGTGACTGAAAAGTTGTGTGGTAATCGGTTATCATTGTATAGACATGTGATGCGGAGGAATGTGGAAAATGCCGTGAGGAAAGTTTTGAGCATAAATTTGGATGGCTATAAGAGTAGAGGAAGACCAAAGAAACGATGGATGGACTGTGTGGAGGATGGTATGGCAAGAAAGGAGGTGACTATTGAGATGACCAGAAATAGAGAAGTATGGAAGAAGAAGATATGCTGCGCTGACCATAAAATATATTGGTAAAAGGCAAGAGAATAATTATTACCTGGACAGCTTTGTCGTTGGCTTCATTCCATTCCCAGAGGGTAGAGTTAGTTGTGCAGTACAGACAACATTAGCATAATCAGCCTATAACATTCCCATAATATGTTCCCACTGTTGGGACACAGACCTTCCATCTGTGAGATCCCTATGCTCTCAAACTGAGATGGACAGATAATCTCTACAGTCTACACGAATTATGTCTATGTACTTTCATGCCCATTCTTCTTCATAGAGATCTACGATTTGGAATGGGAAACTACAGTCCTTTTACAAGTTATATGATTTGTGACTGGGTCTGTAGATTCGTCCTTTTGTTTTTGACAATTCAAAAGTTTCTGTAAGTCATCATCTGCCTTGCCTTTTCCCAAACTATTTTGGGCTCGGCTGCTGAGTACCAGTATTTACATGAACCGACTGCCTATGTGACCTCCACAACCCAGTAACTGGGTAATATGATACCCCTTGGTAAGACTACATGTCAGACTTTCGGCTTCTGACTACTCGTAACGACTGTCAAAGATGACAAATGACAGCCGGGACCAACGGCTTAACGTGCTTTCCGAGGCACGGCGGAAACTCGTATGCAATTATGGTCACCATTCCACGGACCAACCTCGGCAAGCACGGCTTAACCTTAAAGATCAACCCGTGCGGCTGTTATTATTTAGCCACGAGCTCTGTACGTCTAATTGAAATAAATCCTCTGAGTTAAGGTAACATGAAATGGCAGTCAAGCAGGCAACACTTTTAAAGAGTACTTAGTGCACATTTCTTTGAACCTTTTGCATTTTCCTCTTCTACGCCACGAGACATAAATCTCTTGTTTTATCAATCCACCGATGTGTTTATTTCGTCTTCCGCATCTCGGGAACAATAATAGAAATATTTGTTTTGGCACAAGCTGTATATTTTGTGTTGAGTAAGATAGCTTGGTGATTGCCTTGTCAGCTTTAAGTTATTGACAAGTACTGATGTACTAAACCCCTACAAAAAATAATGTGTCTTTTTCATCATCATCATCATTTCAGCCGAAAGACTTCCACTGCTGAACATAGGCCTCCTCCAAGTGTCGCCACATAAGGGTCATAAGGAGGGATTTGCCATAATCGCCACGCTTGGCAGGCGGGTTGGCGATCGCAGTACGGTTGTTACAAAAGCACAGAGAACACTGCTGCCCATTCTCTGGCAAGTCCCTGAGTCGCCTCGTACGACACCCACGGCAAGATATGGGATGGTGCTATTCTTTACGTCCGACACCATACAGAACTGAGAAATGCATATGAAAAAAAAATATGAATGATCCAGTATATACGGTGCTTATAACAATAATAATTGTTTTTACATTTTTGGCCTGTCTGTCTGTCTAATTGTTCCGGCGTTAGTTTTATTGGCAGACAGCTGATGTTATAATAGCTAGTCATAACTAAATTATCTTATAGCTTTTCCGTCAGGAATCTCTTCTGCCTAACCCCTTTTTTTTTTTTTTTTTTTTTTTTTTTTCGGATGGGAAATCATCAAATGACTTCTTCCGCTCTGGGCGGAGCGGAAGGGAGTGTCAGACTTGACTGACTAAAACCCATCCATGTTCCTTCTTAGCCCTTTGCGTTCCAGGGGCACGGTATCTCTTTCGAACAACCCGCATCCCTGGCAGGCATCGGCCCTCTCGGACCCCTTCCGATTTGCTGACATCTCCTTGAGGCGCGCGTGGAACACGAACGCGCCGTCGGCACGGTCTGTCGTCATAAGACGGACGGGCGGTGAGCTAGCCCATTACTCACCGTCCACAGGCCCGCGCCTACGGTGGCCGGGGGCCACTGGTTGCCCCGCGACGCCCGGGGCGTCTCCCGCGGCGGCTGGGACGTGAGGTTCTCTCCCTCTTCTGCCTAACCCCTCAGAGTAAATAAATAGGCGTAATATTTTTATCGAAAAAAAAAACTGTTAAAATAGTATATAGCAATACATAACGCGTAAATTCTTCAAAACTGGAGATGAGGTTTCCTACGTAAAAAATGTGGCCTGAAAGTCTGACAAACAGTCTTAATCGGGTATCGTATTACCCAGTACAAAATAGGTTGTGCAGATCAGATAGACTCGCTCCATGTAAAATATTGGTACTACGCTGCATCCGGTTAGACTGGAAGCTGACCCCAACATAGGAAAAGGCAGACAATGATGATTAAGAATATTAAAACCAAATCATTTGACAAGGGATTCTAAACAACGGATGTGACAACAGAGGTCAATCGCTACAAAAACCCATTTCGACACCCATAGGAAGACAACTGACTATCCACATCTATACAAATAAATAAAAAACCGGCCAAGTGCGAGTCGGACTCACGCACGAAGGGTTCCGTACCATTAATTATTTATAAAAACGAAAAAAAAACGTAATAATTTGTTTTTTTTCTTTTTTTATTATTTGTTGTTATAGCATCAACAGAAATTCATAATCTGTACAAATTTCAATTGGCTAACTATCACGGTGCGTAAGATACAGCCTGGTGACAGACGGACGGACGGACGGACGGACGGACGGACGGACGAACGGACGGACGGACAGCGAAGTCTCAGTAATACGGTCCCGTTTGACCCTTTGGGTACGGAACCCTAAAAAATTTAAGTGTCTGTTTGTAATTTTGAAATAACCGGTTTTTACTACATGCATTATGAATGTATATACGGTACATATACCAAAATAACATCTTTTACAAATTTTGTCTGTCTTTCTGTCTGTCTGTCTGTTTGTTCCGACTAATCTCTGGACCGATTATGATGGGACTTTCACTGGCAGATAACTGATGTAATAAGGAGTAACTTAGGCTACTACGTTTTTAGAAAAAATCTAATGATTATAAAATAATAAAAATGCAAAAACAAAAAAGTTTTTTGTTAAATTCCACGCGGACGAAGTCGCGGGCACAGCTAATACTACATATATTTCCAAAGTAAATGTTAACAATGAATGTTCTGTACAATGTTATAGTTATTTCAAATGTGACTGTGAACTCTTAACAATTGCACACACATCCGAAATTCATATTGTTTGAATTTGACCTTAACAAGGTGAGAATGACTTAAAAAAATATAGTTGATGTAACTATACAACTTTGGATTGAGCGCTTGGACATCGTAGGCGTTGAATGATGTTCAACAAAATCGCTGACAAATAATATGGGTTATGTTATGATATTTGTCAGTGTTTTTTAATATTTGATTTCTGAATTTCTGTGTTAAATGTTACTTAATAGGTACAACTGTGTGTGATTTAATCATTTTACTAGATAAAATTTAGCGTATTTATTTGGTTCAGAAAAATATTCAGTGATAAATTATAATAATTTTGGCTGCATTTCCAGCAGACTTATTACTTTTTTAGAATTAGCAGTAACAGCATGATATGTAATTGTGTCTAAAATGTATTGATTAAGAATTATGCCCAAAGCCATTAAATAGCAACCCGCTTTGAACTGAGTATAATATCAGTTAAAAATCATTTGTCCTAGCTTTGAAACCAACACAATACCGCATTGAATAAAATAAACATAATATCAGCAAGAATCGACAATACATTTGAATATAACTCATATCGTTGTCAATAACCAACTGACCTCTACACCCCAAGCGGCGCAATTCAACTCGTCAACTTATAACAACGATATAGTTGCTAAATTCCCAACTGTCAGTTGTCACTTTCGTCATTTTAACAATTGAATGCTTGCGCAAGATGACCGTTCTTTGGTGTACGGCTTTTAAGTATGTCTAGATAACTTTGGCCTCTTTTTGATAATCTTGTATCGGTGACGTAAAGGTGAGGAGCTCGTGGCTAAATAATAACAGCCGCACGAGTCGACCTTTAAGGTTAAGCCAAGCTTACCGAGGTTGGTCCGTGGATCGGTGATCATAATTACATACCGAGTTTCCTCCGTGCTTCGGAAAGCACGTTAAGCCGTTGGTCCCGGCTGTCATTTGTAGATCTTTGACAGTCGTTACGAGTAGTCAGAAGCCAAAAGTCTGACATCCAGTCTTACTAAGGAGTATCGAATTACCTATTTACTGGGTTGTGGAGGTCAAATAGGTAGTCGCTTCATGTAAAATACTGGTACTCAGCTGCAGCCGGTTAGACTGGAAGCTAACCTCAAGATAGTTTGGGAAAAGGCTGGGCAGATGATGATGATGTGCGGTGAGGCTTTTAAGGTGTTTGAATTAAATGTATCAAAGGATGAGTTTGGGCAATATGAACCGAACTTTAATGGACATTTGTGTTTATTTCAATAAAGCAGTTCAAATCTGATTATGGATGAAAAAAGGATCCTTCTCCAAAAACCTTGTAATGTGTATTGATTTGGTGAAAGTAATGCCGTACGCGTGCTGCGCGCCTCAACGAGATGTCAGCAAATCGGAAGGGATTCGAGAGGGCCGATGCATGCCAGGGCTGCGAGACTGTTCGAAAGAGATACCGTGGCCCTGGAACACAAAGGGCTTATAAGGAACATGGATGGGTCTTAGTCAGTACAAGTCTGACACTCCTTCCCGCTTCGCCAAGAGCGAGGGGGGGGTGTCATTTGATGATTTCCCACCCGTAAAAAAAAGGTGTATGGATTTTTTATGCTGTGGAAGTCCTCAAAGTCATTTACTACACATTTCTTCTCGGTCTTAGTTTTCCTTATAATGATATATGTATAGTATAGTATACGGCTAAGCACTTGGTTGTGGTTTTAAGATCAAGTAATTACCAGTTCGGGAAAAGAGTTTTTGGGTTTTTCCATCAAGAATATCTCAGTAGCAGTCATGGAGTCCGGATTTTTGCCCGGGTATTAGCATTTTAGACTCGCCCCCTAGTACAACAGACTTAAACATAACTGGCGAAATGTGGGTGTACTGTTAGGTACACCACTCTGCCTAACCCGTCGGTGATTACAGGCGTGATATTATGTTATTTATTTACCTACTACTAATTTCACTTATTTATTTATCATCTATGGAAGACTAACAGCTAACAAAGCAGATAAAAAAAACCGGCCAAGTGTGAGTCGGACTCGCGCACGAACGGTCCCGTACCATTATTTATAAAAACATGCAAAAAATACTAAAATAATATTTATTTTATTCTGTTTTAAGTATTTGTTGTTTTAACATCAGCAACAGAAATACATAATCTGTAGAAATTTCAACTGGCTAACTATCACGGTTCATGAGATACAGCCTGGTGACAGACGGACGGACGGACGGACGAACAGAGAAGTCTCAGTAATAGGGTCCCGTTTGACCCTTTGGGTACGGAACCCTAAAAAAAGTACGTGAGACTGCCAGCCACGTTTTTTAAGATAAACTTCAAGTCAATCTAAAATCTTGCAAACAGCCACTGTGGTGATCAATGCTCGTTCCTATTCCGTTCGAGAAGAAGAGTTTGCCTTGCACTCTTACACTCTCTACAACAATCTTGTTATATGAGTGCAAGGCAAAGTCCTCTTGCTGTTCTCAAAAAGTTCTCACAGCACTCGAGACAGACTGCACAAACACTTGAGTAATTCAGTCTATACCACAATAGCATAAGACCGTACATATATAATATAGAATGTATACATATAATATGCGTAAATACTTGACATGTTTGTATGTACAGCTAAACATAAATAGTTTCGTAACAGTCAGGGTTATATAAATAAATGAACACTGACCAGGCCTTTGAACTGACCATCCGTTTGTGGCCCAAGTGCGAGGAGATAGCGATTTTGATTTCTACGGGAAGTCCACCGTCTAAGCACGGTTTTTCTTTGATGTCAAAAAGCAATTGTTAGCTCTGCCTAAATCTTCGGGGAAACAGACTTGACTTATTTTATGTTTGTTAAGAAAAAAATGTTTAAAAATATCTTTCCTCAATATTGTTTAGAAAGTTAGAAACATTATCCACAGTGCAGTGATATATTTGATCATTTCAAACTCCTTTTTTTCATATCAATAAGTGAAACCAAAACACACTTGTAAATTTAAAAATCTGAGTTAATTTTTAAATTCAAATTTCTGTACTTTCCTTGCACGGAGCTAGTATTATAGTTGACCAATTCATATTTTTGTTTTCTCAAGCATACATTCAGCCTCATACAAATAATAATGCGTGTGAACAAAACCGAAAGACTCTTGTTCTCCCCGTCATTGTGATATTTTTTTTATTATTTTAGACCACACCTTTCACCCTTCAAGTTATGGAGATCTTAGGGATCAAACTTCCAAGAAAGTTTTTTTTAATGTAAGTTTGTAATTAACATAACTTAAAATACCTTCACGACCACGGTACTATTCAATACATCCCTTCACAATTGTTTGAGTGCATTACACTGAGTCGTACCGTAAAAATAAAAAAAAAGTGATTATTCATAAAAAAGTATTTTCTTAGCAAAAATTTTTCTCGTCGTAAAGGGTCCGTTTACACCTTGTATTCATTCAATCCCGCTACCGCTCCTACCTTGGGTCACACATAACGTCCCGTTAATGAGACAGTGACCGATATGTAGGCGAAAGGTCATATGTCTGCGTTACCTACCGGTGCCAGCGTGGCGATTGTGATACTATCGAGTTAGCGGTTAGGGTGGGTGGGCAGAGTTCTGAGCCTGTCTGCTAGAATCGTATTTAGAATTTGAATATGGAAGGTACGGAGGAACTTTGATCTGAAGAAGGTTAAGCATCGCTTGCCGAGGTAGGTCCATGGATGGATGACCATCGACTGCATACCGAAATCTTTGACAGTCAACCGAGATTTTATGGGAACGCGTTGATGTCTTTTGACCTGGTGACTTTATTCAATAATTGCTGTTCCCAAAATTACTGATTAAAATTCTTTTAATGAGCTCAGTGTGTAAATTATGGTTGTCGAATCAAATCATTTTTATTTGTCAAATGATTAAATGTTGTCTGGTCATCAGTTATATAGATGATTTTTGTAACCCACATGCCACAAGGAACCAATAATAAAATCTGCGAAAAAATGTAAATACTCTCTTCAAAGTTGGCTGAATATTTGGACCTTTTGTCATCAAATTAATTAAGTTGCATCATCATCATCATCACCAGCCTACAATGTTCCCACTGCTGGGACACAGGCCTCCTCTCTATGAGAGGGAGTGGGCTAAAATCCACCACGCGGGTTGGTAGATGTCACATGTCTTCGACTTTTTAGTTCTAGGACATGCCGGTTTCCTCACGATGTTTTCGTTCACCGTTTTTGAGAGCAGCGGTGATGAAATAAATTACACAAAGTAATGCTCCTGCCTGAGTTCGAACCCACGGCTTACTGCTCATAAGTCGATCACCACTGGGCCACAACTGCTCTTCGCTCTCTTCAACTGCATCTAGATTACTCCTTAAAAAAGTTTCATAAAACCGATTCAATTTAATTTAGATATTGTTAAGAAAATCATGTCGAGTCATCTGATTGGCTTTTGTGATTTCAATCCGCCAATCACAACAGTTCACTTGACATATATCGGCAAATTAACTTTTCCCAGCGACTTAGCTCGCGTTATTTTAGAATTTGACAATAACCGGTTCAGTTATTGTTGTTTTCCTCGGGAACAGTACTTTTTTCGGGACGAAAGGTACCCTATGTCCGTTTCTGTACACCTGACAACGTATATACAAACTTTCTGGATAATCGGTTCAGTAGTTTAGGCGTGAAGAGGTAACACACAAACAAACTTACTTTCGGATTTATAATATTATTAGTTAGGATTAGGATTCACTGAATAGACTCTAAAACGTTGGAAAGGGCTCGTGGCTAAGTAAGTAATACCAGCCGTATCGGTAGATGGAGGGTGAAGCTACGGTTGCCGAGGTCGATCTGTGGATGGGTGACCATTTATTAAATACTGTGTCATGGATGAGCTTGCTCGTCAAACCGTTGTCCCTGGCTGTCATAATGTAGATCTTCAACAGAAATTACAGACTATCTAAAAACCTATATTGTTCCTACTGCTGGGACACAGGCCTCCTCTCTAGGAGAGGGAGTGGGCTGTAATCCACCACGCGGGCCTAGTGCGGGTGTTAGTAGATATCACATGTCTTCGAATTTTTAGTTCTAGGTCATGCCGGTTTCCTCATGATGTTTTCCTCCACCGTTGTGAGAGCAGCAGTGAAGAAATAAATTACACAAAGTAAAGCGCGTGCCTGGGTTCGAACCCACTGCTTACTATTCGTAAGTCGAGGTCTTTTGCCACCAACCGGGCACATATCCACACTCCGTGGCTGCTACTGAGAAATTCCTGATGGAAAAACTCAATAAATTGCTAGACCCCAGAATGGAAAAAATAAAAAAAAAGCGATTCCTTAATCCTAATACAATAAAGTGGAAATTCTTCTTCATTCTGCAGTAAAATTAGCTGTCTCGAGTCTGGTGTCCAGAGCCAAGTTCGCAATTTCTCCATCCCACATTGGCGGATCCTTAAAACTGGTGGATACAATTTAATACTTGCATGATAAACACAAAAATAAAACACGGTATCTGCCCACGTTCCGACATTTTTACTGCGACGTAAATCGGTATTTTAATATAATCTAGTCGTTTTATAAGCGAACTGTACGATGGTTACAATGAAATAAATAGTATTTCGTTTTTAAAGTTGTAGTTTAGTATGACTTTAGTATAGATTATGATAGTTTGAACAACGTGCGAGACATGCTGGGTGGTCTTGTAAATGTTGAATGCATTTACTGTGTTATGCATTGTGGCAATGAGATTATGTATTGAAAGATCTTATATACAAGCTGTTGTTTTGTATCCTCGTAAAAATTCAGGATGTTGTCACAAAAGACATAAATAATCAATTTAAATAACGGTATCTAGTTAATTATTAAAAAACACTGTTTTTTTGTTGTTTAAATTTGTCAGTATTTCAGAATAACCCTCTTAACGTGGTTTAGGGAATAAGAAATTATCGAATAAACGTTTAAGTTTTTTGTATGTGTGTAAGCGAGGTTGTAAGGCGAGGATCAGACGGGCCGCGGTTAAAACACGGGTAGTTCACACTTACCGATTTCTGATAATAATAAAAAATGAAAAAAATACCTACCTATTTTATCATTGATTCGGGTCGAGAAATATCAGCATATTAACTTCCTTGAATTTGACGAGGATGCACAACGACACCTTGTATACTTTGAAGTCATGAACAGTCTGTACGTATTATGGGTGCCTAAAGCAGGAGTAGGGCTTTTTGTAAAGGAGCTCGTCTGACAAAGTACTTAACGTCATCTGCGTAGCCTTGCCTCAATGATGTGAGGGTCGGTTTCAAGTCTAACCACATTCAATTGAATACTCGCATCGCCTATGTCGCCACATCACCACCGATCCTTTGCTTCTCGCTTTCAATGGTTTCCCGCAGCGTTCACCTGGTCATTGGTACACCTTGTCATCAACGTCAACATCAGCCTATAATGTTCCCACTGCTGGGATACAGGCCTCCTCTCAATGAGAGAGAGTGGGCTTTAATCCACCACGCGAGCCCAGTGCAGGTTGGTAGATGTCGCATGTCTGCAAATTTTTAGTTCTAGCACATGCCGGTTTCCTCACGATGTTTTCCTTCACCGTTTTGAGAGCAGGGGTGATGAAATAAATTACACAAAGTAATGTGCCTACCTGGGTTCGAACCTACGACTTACAGCTCGTGAGTCGGGGCTGCCACCACTGGGCGACCGCTGCTTACATTGTGATAAGCCTTAAAAGTAATTTTGTAGTTACAAAATCAATCCTTCCCGGCTCACTCCCACTCGCAGAAAGGAGAGCTGTGCAGTGGGAACGTTGTAGGCTGATTATACTATCCCTTCCATGGCAAATTAACCTATTGAAGTAACCACATTATAATGTAAAGAAACTAAACAACGCACAATCTAGGCCATCACACGCACGACTGATCAATCAGAAATCCGTTACAAGGCGTTTTTAGCTGAATAAGCGATTCATTAGCGCTTTAAAGCGATTTACATAATGTTATATAGCTGCTGTTTTGTATTAATATGGTGTGCGATAAATGAGGAATTGACGGTTATTTCTCCATAACATAGCATTAATTTATTCTCAGGCAACAATGGCCCTTAGATGTATACGTTACTGACTAACATACATCTATATACATATATAAATTACGTGTCACGTTGTTTGTCGGGGATGGACTCCTAAACTACTTAACTGATTTTAATCAAATTTGCACGCCGTGTGCAGTTTGATCCAACTTGAAAGATAGGAAAGCTTACATCTCTATTTATAGCCGCAATATTATTTTATTGCAAATTAAGTCACAATTATTTGTTAGGTCCAAACGATTCTAACAGATGTCGGTATATGTTGACTGGATTGAGTAAGTATTTAATAGACGGCGCTGTATAGGAGAAGAGCAGCAATGAAAAATATTGCGAAAACGGGGTGACGCAGATAAAGTTTCGCGGGACAGCTAGTGATAAAATGTAATTTTTGTTATTAAATAGAACCATAAAACTATGTTAGTAACACTTCACTTGTGCACTAAGTCACTGTGCGTTCATGTGGCACTTGCCCGTGAAACCGAGGGAAAACATAGACAAACAAACATAGACGATCGGTTATGCATGACAGTTTTAAAGTTGCATGCAAAACCGAGTTCTAAGGATAATAATAGAGTTTTCTCCTACTCACGGTCATGCCTGTACGGGCAATACTACTACTTTGGATATTTGAAGTTAAAGCTATTTTCGTGGTTCGAAAATAAGGCAAATGTAAGATATTAACCTGTCGAACCCTTCTAAAAATTACCAGTACCTACCAAACCTGGCTAGGTTTATAAACTGCTGTTGCGCCGGTTTGTGTATGAGACTTTAAAAAAAAAACTATCAAATAAACATAATCTCTTTTGCCTTTATCCCAATTTATTTGGGGTCGACGCAGCAAGTCTTCTTCTTCCATACTCCTCTATTACTTATCATCTCATGAGATACCTCCTTTCTTGCCATATCATCCTATACACAGTCCATCCATCGTTTCTTTGGTCTTCCTCTACTCTTATAACCATCCACATTCATACTCAAAACTTTCCTCACGACATTTTCCTCATTCCTCCGCATCACATGCCCATACAACGACAACCGATTTCCTCACATCATTCTATCAAATATACAAAGATAAGAAAATTCTCGGTAATGGACGGTCGATAGCCAAAGGCTCGCCCCCTATTACATGGGGGTAAAACATAACTGACGAAATCTACTCGAGCTGAAGATCCATATTTGTCCAAACCTTCAGGAATTACAGGCGTAATGTTTGTTTATTAATTTACAGTTTTCCTTGGTTTCAGATTCACTGCTCAACAGTGGAAACATCACTTCCTTCGTGTCTGTTTATAAGGTAAATACTGCTATAGCTAATGCTTGATTTACACTACCTCGAAGCCACATCTTAACGAATGCCTATTAGTATTTTAGAATTTTAACTCTCGACGTTGAACCGATCGCTGAAATCCAATAGAGGTTTTTTATTCAACCAATGATTTAAGTATTGCCTATTATTTCATAGTAAAAATCATTATTTATTTTAATTAACATTACGTACGTTAATTCCTGACAAAACCGGATGTGCGCAAAACAAATACGAACATTTAACAATTTAATCTTTATTTTTTAGTACTCAGTGAACTCAGAAACAGTTTATATTTCAAAAATAATGTCTTCAAAAACCGTACAAACACAAAAATGACAAACAAAATCTGGACATTATGACAAGATCAGCCAAAGTCCAAACAAATGTCAAGTCGAAACAAACTTAATATTATTCGTCCTGAACAATCCGTATGGATACTAACCCCACTACCAACGTAATAGAACGTAATTTCCTAGCCCAAGTAAGTAGCAATTAAAGATTAAACCCAGTCTAGAGGTCTACTCTCGGAGGTCTGGACCGAGGTCCCGTTAAATGAGGGTCAAATTAACTCTGTATTAGACTCGTCTCAATCAATTCCAAGTAGTGCTTTGTTGCGTGGTGCAAGTTAGGAGCGGGAGACTGCAAATGGAATTTTCCGGAATACTTCTTTGTGAGATGATCTATACTTCAATATTTAAAAGAGTTTGTTGGTTTCTCAATCTCAGGAACTACTAGTCCGAATTAAAAAAATATTTTAGTATTGGATAGCTCATTTATCGAAGAACGCTATGTAACATCACGCTACGACCAATAGGAGCGAAGCTTCAATGAAAAACGTTTCAAAAACTGGGAAAAGTTGACGGAGATATGGTTGCGCGGGTCAGCTAATACTCATATGAGTCAAGTGACAGGAGTGATTGAATGAAAGTGGACGTAGCAAAAGGAATCTAGGTAGCAAAATGTGATCTGTAGATTCCACCTGTCTCCATGGGAATATGAACTTCGAGGTGTGAGTGTATATGATGTATGTTTGTATGGAGTACACATGACCACACATATCCAGCATAACATGCCCTCGCTGAACGGTGAAGGAAAACATCGTGAGGAAACCGGCAAGTCCTAGAACTAAAAATTCGAAGACATGTGACATCTACCAACCCGCACTGGGCCCGCGTGGTGGATTACAGCCTACTCCCTCTCATAGAGAACAGGCCTGTATCCCAGCAGTCGGTTACATTATAGGCTGATGATGATGATGGCCTCGCTTTGTATAGATTTTAGATATGAGAGATCCGCATAAACTGGTTTTTGTATAGCTTGATTGATCGCCGCTCGTTCATTGGTACTGAAACAAATTAATATTATGAGAGATATTTTAAAATGGTTTTGTATAACTCGATTGGTCGCGGTGCGTACGCAAACTTACTAAACAGGGCCCATAGCAAATTCTTTTGAAAAGTTCAATAGTCTCTTAGGCATAACAATCTTCTCAAATAATGCACCCGGATCTTTTCAAGGTCATTAAAAGTCATAAAGATTTTTCTGAATGGAAGGCGATTATATTGACCCGTAAAATTCATTGATGGTCTATCAATGAATTTAACGGGTCAATTAAATCAATGAATCTATGAATGAAAGGATATCTAAGATTGCCTTAGTTTACCAATTTGTTTCGGTATTTTTACTCAATTAGTAATAATAAATATTCCAATCCTACAAGAAAACGACTTGAGATCGTCCTTTTTTTCGGTGGTCAATAACACTTTTGTCTAAAAAGTGTACTAAATTATAAATTACTTTAAAACAAGCGTTGCAAATATATTAATTACAATATTTGTGTGACCGCTTTTGTAAGATATAAATTTTATAATAATTTTGTGTTGGTAAAACTAACTATATAAATTATTAGAATTGTATCAAAAAATAAATAAGTAAGATTAAAATATATTTTTGAGTTTTTCATGAATTCTAATTGTTAGTAGAATCAATTGTATAAATTTTGTTAAATGCTGCCATTTTTTTCTCGTGTTGACAGTTACGGCCAACTTTTAGTTTGACCGTAACTGACATTATTTTACATCCAAGGATGAATTTTAGATCCACGACATAAGTCAACCGGTGCAACGGCAAATAGAAATTGCTTTCAAAGCGTTTCGTATTTCTTTCAGCAGAGATATACATAAACTTTTCGGTTGCTTATGTCAGGAATGACATAAGCCATAAAAGTCATAAAATGGATATTTTACATCTTTTTTCGTTATCGCTTTTAGACTGTCACTTTATCTAGTCTCTGAAGCCTATTTAATTTTGTAAATAAATAATTTGAACCTTAAAAATGGCTGGAGTAGTTATCAAAAACGGTAACACAATCCATTGTGTAATCTCTCAAAAGCCAAAGCATAATTGCCAGTTAAAAAAAAATTAAAAAATCGCAAAACGCCTACCTCTTATGCCTTGTACCATACTTTATCGTTTATCCAGGAAGAAATTAAACCTAGGCAAGCACTCTAGCCCATCTAGATCTGTACTGCATACCGGCGAGGTGTTAGTATGTTCTTGCAAATAAAATAGCTGTAAAACAGGTGAATTTGTTAGCTACAATGTTGTTCAGTCGTGAGGAATGAAATCATGTAATAAGACCGCAAATTGGAGAAAGAAATACGTTATATTATGACTGTATTCCCCGACAAAGGCGGTAGAAATGAATAGTACATCTATTTTATATAATTTCGCACTTCGCAAATTCAAAATCCAGTATGGTTCGTATCATCTCCTAAAAGAAAACGTGATTCTTTACTAAAGTATTAAGACATGACAAAAAAATCGTATACACGGACAGATACGAAAAGCGACGATAATAAACAGATTACTTATTTAGGTACTTACAAAAAAAGTATTCATATATTGTACTCTTAGCCCATCTAGGTAATTAAAATAGCTGGCGCAAAAAATACGAAAAAGTTATTTTTTTTCTAATCTCACTTTTTTGCAGAAAAGTTTTTTATTAAAGCCTTTTTACTTGTATTATGATCTTGTATCGGACACAAATTCTTGACATTAAGAAAAAAAAATATGATGGAATAGAAGAAGATGCTAAAGGAGAAACTGCCCAAGCAATGTGAATAAAACTACATGGGGCTACCGCACGTGCTTTTTCTACCAAATAAAAAGAATAACATAAATCCTACCAATAATCCCGGAGTTATGAGGTAACAATGCAGCCAAATTGAGAACCTCCTCCTTTTTAGAAGTCGATAAAAAAAACCTATTTGCCAGTATTTTCTACTATGATAATGATTACAGTATTATGTATTTACTTGCGCTCTGAAACAACATATTATTATTAATATTGCAGTCCCTATAATAATATTGTTAAAAGTCAAGAGCCACAAGTCCACAACCAATACCTGAAGGGGCTCTCGTTAGGCAGTTGAATCAAGGGTTTTTGCACTTCTGAACACGAGTCGTATTGTTAAGAGGTTCCTCTCCTTCGAGCTCTATGGTGCCTAGCACGAGCGCGCAGTTGAAACGTAACGTAAATATGTATTTTTTTTATAGAAATACATCCATCAGTTTTGTTTAATTGTTTGCAACAAGCACAATCAATATCAGCCTTCGATATGAATCATCATCATCATCACCATCAGCCTATAATGTTCCCACTGCTGGGACACAGGTCTCCTCTCTATGAGAGGGAGTGGGCTGTAATCCACCACGCGGGCCCAGTGCGGGTTGGTAGATGTCACATGTCTTCGAATTTTTAGTTCTAGGACATACAGGACATGCCGGTTTCCTCACGATGTTTTCCTTCACCGTTAGATATTAATAAATTCTTAAAATCTTCTTCTTAGCGTGTCGATGGCAATCTAAATTGTGTCGATCCAGAAGTGAGCCACTAGTTTGGCGCCCTCTGTAGCATCCATCAGTTCCTGTAATGAACAAACAGCAGGACACGCAGGACACAATATTAAGTGCCGCATCGTTTGTGGAACAGCACCACATTTACACTCCAGGGCAGAGTCATTAATGAATCTCCATCTGATCAGGTTTTCCTTAAAATTACGAAAATAATACCTAAATGTGAAACGAGTATTTTTATAGAATCGACGTATTTACTTTAAGTTTACAACGCGCACTCGAGCTGCGGCCTCTGACTTATGGTTATAACTCCACGTCTATGGTTATTTTTCTTCATAGACAACAATATTATATCTAAGGATAAAATTCACAGACTTTACTTTGAATTAACTTGCCTAAGTATAGGAAGCTGTTCATATAATAATGATTATTTATGTATTTCTGAAATGGAATCATCTGCCTAGCCTTTTCCCAACTACATTGGGCTCAGCTTCAAGTCTAACAGGAGACTGCACTATGCGCACGACTATCTGACCTCCACAACCCAGTTAGTGCTGGGTACTACGACGGTGTTATTAAGACTGGTTGTCTGACTTTTGGGCCACTTACTACCTGTAACGACTCTCAAAGATCTACAAATGACAGCCGGGATCAATTGCTCAACGTGCTTTCCGAGGCACGGAGGAAATTCGGTATGTAATTAATGATGGCCATAACAACAGACTACAAAAAACCCTAGTGATAAATATAAATAAATTAAAAGGAATTTTTACCAAGTTCTTCTAGTAAAACAAAAAAGCTCTTAATATCTAGATCCGTCAGAAAATTGCAGTAAAACACTTGATTCACACTTCCTTCAATACATACCTAAGACCATTAATAACACATTAAACGTTTTTTTGTAACAAACCGAAAAAACCACTACTAAAAATAAAATTATACTGTGAAATTCATAATTGGTCGATTTGATTTTTATTATATTCCTGATTCAACCGACGAGGAATTTTTGAAAACCCGTGAAAATCGCTAAAGTAATAATAACAAAAGAAGCTTTTTGCATTAATTTGGTAGCATAAAAAACCCTCATACAAAATATAAAATGAAACCTAATACTTAAAACCCGGTAACACTAAATACTTTTGAAGTCTTTTGAAGTCCAAACATAATCTTGGCCGAGGCATATGAGAACCATGATAAACACTACCAGATACTTTATCTTAGATTGGTATTTGTTCGAGGAGCTCGTGGCTAAATAATAACAGCCGCCCAGGTCGATCTTTAAGGTTAAGCCGTGCTTGCCGAGGTTGGTCTGTGGATGGGTGACCATAATTACATATCGAGTTTCCTCCGTGCCTCGGAAAGCACGTTAAGCCGTTGGTCCCGGCTGTCATTTGTAGATCTTTGACAGTCGTTACGAGTAGTCAGAAGCTAAAAGTCTGACATCCAGTCTTATCAAGGGGTATCGTATTACCCAGTTACTGGGTTGTGGAGGTCAGATAGGCAGTCGCTTCATGTAAAATACTGGTACTCAGCTGCATCCGGTTAGACTGGAAGCCGACCTCAAGATAGTTTGGGAAAAGGCTAGGCAGATGATGATGTTCGAGTAGAGAATCAAAAAGATTTGAGTGGACCAGTCCAGTCAGTTTACGCATTTATCTGTTACCGTGTTGATCAACTTATAACTCAAGGAGCTCACCAACTGGTCATCATCATCTACCTAGCCTTTTCCTGGCATTGTTGGGGTCGGCTTCCAGTCTAAACCAGAATTTAACAAGGGGCGACTGCTTATCTGACCTCCATAACCCAGTTAGTACTGGGTAATGCGATACCCTTTGGTAAAACTGGTTGTCAGACTTTCGGGCTACTCACTAACTGTAACGACTCTCAAAGATCTACAAATGACAGCCGGAACCAACGGCTGAAAGTGGTTTCCGAGGTACGGAGGAAACTCAGTTTTTAAAGGGTGGTCACCCGCAGACCCATTAGCCATGCACGGCTTATCATGAAGATAAGAGTCATCATCATCACCATTTCAGCCCAAAAGACGTCCACTGTTGGACATAGGCCTCCCCCAAGTGTCGCCACATTGACATTTTGGGGGGTTTTGCCATAATCGCCACGCTTGGCAGGCGGGTTGGCGATCGCAGGACGATTGTTGCAAAAGCACAGAGAACGCTGCTGCCCATTCTCTGGAAAGACCCTTAGTCGCCTCTTACGACACCCACGGGAAGATATGGGATGGTGCTATTCTTTACGTCCGACACCATACAGAGCAAGCAAGATAAGAGTGGCTGGTATTATTTACCTACGCTCATCGATTGGTATTAGTTCTTATTCACTATTCTTAGTAAAAGAATCATTACCAATATCATTGAAATAATCTCTACTATTCATAACCCTCGTATTATTTAATACCCGTGATGTTAACACGGACACACAATTTCGTTACATTAGTCCGTGAGTGCAGGACATTCACCCCATCAGAGCGGTGCAAAAAGCTATAATACTTGCTGTACACTGCGAGACATGAGAAAGTGTACAGCGACGGTTTGAAAAAAGGATGGCGATTTTTTTTTAAAGATTGTGCATTGGGAATTGGATTTAGAGATTTTTATGTAATAAGTAATTAGTTTAAATAGGAAATATGTAGTTATTTTGAAAAAAATAACTATCTTGAGGAGAGTTGATTTATTTATTTTTTTATTAACATTTAAGAACATTTAACCTTAAGAGCGTTTATACCCTACGGCATTTCATACAAACTTTCAAGTCGTTATTTTCCGAAATGACTGAACGGATTTTAATGAAACTTACGCCTACCTTGCCTACGCATAAGCAGTATACATAGGTCTAAAAAGTTACTAAAAAACATTTTCGATAAATAATGTTACAGCTAAATTAGACCGATTTTTAATTATCTATAGAAACAGAAATTTCCAATTATCTTCATTTTTATATGACATTTCGAAAATGTTTTTTAGTAACTTTTTAGACCTATGTATACTGCTTAAGCGTAGGAAGTTTCATTACAATCTGTTCAGTCATTTCGGAAAATAACGACTTGAAAGTTTGTATGAAATGCCGTAGGGTATAAACGCTCTTAATAGTAAATCTAATAAGTGGTAACTGCAATATGAAGACATACATAAATGACTAGTCCATCATTACTGGTTACTTGTTATAATACTTGACAATAAACCTGACAAGTCCACATTTTTTTTTGCTATTCTATATGATAACTTAACCGTGTCCCATCAGGCGAGGGAACGGCCAGATTCCTTCACGATTGTTTATTATTAGCGTTTTTTGAAGGCCCGCATTTTTTATTGTTTATCGATTGCCAATGACAATAAAGTTTTTCTTGACTTTTTATACACATTTTTCTGACACTGATAAATAAAGCCTAATAGCATTTTGCGCAACTTAGGAACAGGACCCTGGGCCTCAGGCTTAGCAGTAGCGCTTGTGACCACTATATTTCCGACGAAAATAACATTTGCTCATGTGATTTTAAAGTTAAGTAATGAACTCTCAGTACACACGTGGTTTTTTTTATATGACTACTAAAAAACAAAAGATAGTTACATCAATATTTTCATGTTATTACATAGATAAATGGCTGTAGATCGTATCGGCTTTGCCAACAGCTTAAGAACTTCACTGATGACCAACATAATTACGCAGGTGTCTTGTTTAAACAAAAAACTAAGTCAATATACATAATTAATTAAGATCGTAACATGTGTTTTATTTTAAAGAGTAACCATTTAGATTTATTACTGCTTTTTTATCTGTAGTAATTTTTTATCACGTTTCTGTGGTCGTTGGGAGAACTTCAGTTACAAATCTTTCTTTATTTCGTTCTTGTAATTTAAAATCTTCATTCCAGTTAAAACTGCGTGTACTTACCTTGTTAATCTAAGAGATTCTGTAAGCCACATCTGAGTCTAATCAAAAAAACTCTTGTCGATTGACTGATTTTATCAAGTCACTGAAATACAAAAACCCAATAGTATGTATATGTATATTGTGTGTAGAGCCAGATCAAATCAAACATAATGTCATAGTTTTGCAAAAAAAAAATCTTTTTTTTTTGTTTTACCTTTAAGTGATCCACAAAACAATATCTTAAGATACAAAGTAAGTTAAATTGAATGAAAAAAAAATCCTTTTATTTCTCCTTAAAAAAATACACTATAAAAGATATAATAAAACTTTAAGATTAACTAAGGAACCCCGTTTGGGTAAAAGCCACCTCCATTTGTTGCCACTTCTTTCTGTCTCCAGCTATAAGTAAGCCAGTTTTGTCCCGCCGTTTTATTAATTCCATCGGCTATGTAAAAACACATAGGCAGACTTAGAATTAAATTAAAAAAAAAACTGCTCAAATATTCAGCTGCGTCAGTTATCCGCGCCCGCAATGTAAGCACCTTGTTATAAATCCTTGAGCATCAAGTCCGACTCAACCATAACGGTGCGGAGCAGTCGCGTTATTAGCACGTGATACTGTCCATAAGTGAGGTAAGCAGGGATACAGGTACCATGTAATGAGAAATGTGAAAAAAAAACATTGAAAACTTTTGTGATTGTATGCTGATGACCAAAATCGAATACCTCCGGTTTTTGTTAAAAAAAAATCGGTTATACATTGATATAAATCAATAAATTATTTATTACCAAAAAAAGTTCAAGTTCATTGCACTAAATACATATTGAAGTTCTTAATTTAGCATTGTGCATTGTACCTTAAACTAGGCTATGCCTGTATCTTATGTGGAGGGGTATGCATATATAATTCTATTTTAGCTAAATGATATTAGGTTGGTTGGTTTTGGTTCTGTTTATTAATTAATGAAACATCAACACAGTTTGGGTAATGTAGCGACGTACAAAAAGGAACTTACAACAAAAAAAGTACTACAGCGCCATCAATTATAAAACTGAAGAACTAATCTAGTCTGAATCTCGTAAGCAAAGTTTACATAGACTTAAGAATATTTAGACAAACCAGACAACAACTGTCGGGCAGTTGCCCACCAGACATAACACCCGTCTGGTCGGAGGATCCTCCCTTTTCTATGGGGGATGTCGAACTTTTCACCCTGTCCCCCATACCCCTAAAGTAACATCCCTAAAAACAGAATAAAATAAATATTTAAGGGCGCTCCCATACAAAAAAGTGATTTTTTTGCTCGTTTTTATAAACAATGGTACTGAACCCGCGAGTCCGACTCGCACTGGGCCGGTGTTTTTAAAACTATATGAATGCGGTGTTTCGTACCTGACTACTCTGAGAAGAAACACCCGAAACAAACTCAGAGGTCTCTTTTAAGGTCCACACATTATCTTGGTCATCTCACATGTGGACTATGCAGATAAGTGTCTGAGATGGTCTTTTGAAAAGAGAACCACACAGATTTGAGTGGATCTGTCCAGCCAGTGCAAGAATCTGTCAGTCATCGTGTATTTCTCACGTACCAGTTGCCTAGCATAGTAAACCTAATTCTTGTAAAAAAAAGTAAGCAACTGGCATAATCGCCGGATAGTTTTTAAAAATGCTTTAACTTCCTATAGATGTCGCTATATGTTCGATAAATAACGGTGAACTGGTATTATTAAATAGTGTTGCTGTGGTAAAAAGAAGATCCTTTTACTTTGGGACCTTGAAAAGAGGTCTTGGTTGAAAGAGGTTATAATTTTAATATTAGTTCTCACGGAGTAAAGCTGGATTCTATTATCTGCCTAGCCTTTTCCCAAACTATCTTAGGGTCGGCTTCTAGTCTAACCGGATGCAGCTGAGTACCAGTATTTTACATGAAGCGACTACCTATCTGACCTCCACAAACTAGTAACTGGGTAATACGATACTACTTGGTAAGACTGGATGTCAGACCATTGGCTTCTGACTACTGTCTGAATGTCAAAGATCTGCAAATGACAGCTGGGACCAACGGCTTAACGTGCTTTCCGAGGTAGGTACGGAGGAAAGTCGGTATGTGGTCACCCATCTACGGACCAAACTCGGCAAGCAGGGCTTAACCTTATAGATCGACCCGTGCGGCTGTTATTATTTGGCCACGAGCTCCTGGAAAGCTGGATTCTATATTTTAATAAATAAAGGAATAAACATTTACTACTTTTACTGCTCTGTATGGTGTCGGACGTAAAGAATAGCACCATCCCATATCTTCCCGTGGGTGTTGTAAGAGGCGACTAAGGGACTTGCCAGAGAATGGGCAGCAGCGTTCTCTGTGCTTTTGCGTACCGTACCCGTAACCGTAACCGTACTGCGATCGCCAACCCGCCTGCCAAGCGTGGCGATTATGGCAAAACTCCCCAAAATCTCAATGCGACACTTGTAGGAGGCCTATGTCCAGCAGTGGACATCTTTTGGGCTGAAATGATGAATGAATGATGATGATGAGGTCATCATCTTCCAGGCATAGTCCCATGTTATTTAGGGTCGCCGCAACACTTTTTTTCTTATCCATTCTTGTCATTCATCACGCTATCATCTTTTTCCTTCACATCTTTTCTCACACAATCCATCCATATTTTCTTCTCCCTCTCTGTCCATCAACATATTTTATATTCATGACTCTTTTAATCACATGTATTTCATCACACTTTTAGTCACATGAGTTTTCCATCCCTCTGCATCACATACCTCCTGAGCATCACTGCTGAGTCCATTTCAATTAACCTTAATACATACTAACTACATGAATAAAAGAATCTTCAATCGAATACATTGCGTTCACGCTTGATCGCCTCTCACACTTGACCGTGATTCTTTTCATTGGCGATGCAGAGCACATCGAAAACATTCATTCAATCAAACCAATTTATATTTATCTTTCATTTTACTAACTCTACTCGATTATCAACCTTGTGTTTAAAGTAAAAAGTTTGTGGACTTATTCAGTGAAGTTCAAGTTTAACTTTGTCATAAAAACAATAACATTTTTCGGCAACACAAACTTGTTGAACTTTCAACTCTAGCTTAACAACAATAAAGTAGTTTTTTAGTTGTTTTGAGATAAAAAACAATGGGATTCCCTAAATATGAAATAGTTGAGAGAACAATCAACAAAGACGACCTAGTTTAATGATATCTTATTAATTAGTGGTCATTGTGAGTCAATTACTTGATAATCTGACTGATTTGGTCAGATAACTCCACGGTGAATTTGTAATTTTTAGGGTTCCGTACCCAAAGGGTACAACGGGACCCTATTACTGAGACTTCGCTGGCCGTTCGTCTGTCACCAGGCTGTATCTCATAAACCGTGATAGCCAGTTGAAATTTCTACAGATTATGTATTTCTGTTGCCGGCATAACAACAAATACTAAAAAAAGATTAAAATAAATATTTAAGGGGCCCTTTTAATATTTATTTTTAGTATCCCATACAAAAAAGTGATATTTTTGATCGTTTTATAAATTATGGTACGGAACCCTTCGTGCGCGAGTCCGACTCGTACTTGGCCGTTTTTTTTGTTCACGTTGTGAAAACCAAACACAGATACAAGGTTACAACTAAGATTTAACCCTTGGTCCCAAGTGAATAAAGTTAGCCTTTCGTTACAAGCCAAAAAGACATCCAGGTTCAAAAGAAGAACAGATAACAGAAAGATTGACATCTTTCTATACAGCATGTACTAGAAAGGTATTTTTCGTTTACCTCACCTTTAAAATTTACCATACCTATCTTAAGCAGCTGTATAGTGGCATTTTAGAACCATCAAAAGAAGTTGCGGTGAATTGTTTATATTTCATCGTAAAGTTTAAGCTTACACCTTCCAAATATTTCAAGACTATACTCGGATACTCGTTATTTTAATGGCCATTGTGCCCCCGCACACAGTCACAAGTTACGTTTGACAATTTATCAATCAAATCATTTAATTCGGATAGCAAAGACCCATAGCATATATACCTTACAAACTAACATACATATTATATTTATAAAAACTAGGAAAATATTATTAAACTATTGTACACGAAGTGACGGCGTCGTGTCGCGCTGCGTGGTGTCGCGTAGCCTTCCGCGGAATCGCCGATACTTGACACCCTTCGGCCAAAACTCCTCCTTGAGGAAGGTCTCAATATGATGAGTCGGAACTCGCACCACGAAAGACTTGAAATTCGTGTTGTGGCGCGACTCCAACTTGTCGACCCTCAAAGTCCAGCTGGTCTTCACTCGAACATACTCCATGACCTCCTCAACCTTCGTGGTGTGATGGAGCCGGGACACGTAAAGCTGCGTCGTGGGTATTGGCGGACGCAGCATCATATTGGGTCCTGCCGCCGGCGCGGTCCCGCACAGGTTCCGACACGAAGGCTTCCTCCTCTTCTTTCTCTCCACCTTCACGAAGCCATCCTTGTCACATGTTCCTGAAGCTGGTCCTTGCTGTTTCGAACCCCTGTTGCCAGGTTCACAGCAACTCTATGTGTATGTTTATGATCAAAGAATATTAAATTTGTTCACACATATAAATTTAAATGAGTCGATTGTGAACAGTCACTACAGAATCTCACAAGAAACACACGTAACAGCTCTGTAAGAAACTAGTACATCGACAGAAGCAATACTTGCACCCATCATCATCATCAGCCTATAATGTTGCGACACAGGCCTCCTCTCTATAAGAGGGAGTGGGATGAAATCCACCACGCGAGCCCAGTGCGGGTTGGTAGATGTCACATGTCTTCGAAATTTTTAGTTCTAGGACATGTCGGTTTCCTCACGATGTTTTCCTTCACCGTTTTGGAGGACAGCGGTGATGAAATAAATTACTCAAAGTAATGCGCCTGCCTGGGTTCGAAACCACGGCTTACTGCTCGAAAGTCGGGGCTGCCACCGCTGCTCTCATAATTGCACCCGTAAAACCTTAAAATAACTGACCTAACACAAAGGAAACACATAAAAACATCCGTTATATACCCTCACGTGAAGTCCAGGGCACAAACGTTTTCCCATCAGAGACTTATCATCATAAAACTCATAATTATCACTCTGGACATAAATATGATACCAAATTAGGTACCCAGAGGACAGAGCCAGTTTTAAAACGGCATGGGAAACAAGTTGTAGCGGTCCGTCAGAGTGTAGCTGAGTGTTGGGGCCACAGGAATAGCGGGAATGAGTGGGAGCGGATTGCGAAGCGGGGCAAAAGGCAGATTGATCAACGCTACGAACGAAATGCCTGTTACTGTAGTCCCCGAAAGGTTACGTGACGTTTAACCGACTTCTAAAATAGGAGCAGGTTTTGTATTCCAGCAGCAACTTTTTGCTTTTTTCTGCTACGCTGACCTCAAATAAATGTTGTTAGAGGCAGGAGAGTAATGATGATGATGACTCATCATTCATCATCATCATTTCAGCCCAAAAGACGTCCACTGCTGGACATAGGCCTCCCCCAAGTGTCACCACATTGCATTTTGGAGGGTTTTGCCATCGCACCAATCGCCACGCTTGGAAGGCGGGTTGGCGATCGCAGTACGGTTGTTACAAAAGCACAGAGAACGCTGCTGCCCATTCTCTGGCAAGTCCTTTAGTCGCCTCTTACGACACCCACGAGAAGATATGGGATGGTGGTATTCTTTACGTCCGACACCTTAAAGAGCTGATGATGACTCAGATATACCTTTGTATTCAACCATTAGCGCAGCAATCTAATAACTATATTGAACCTGTGCGTTAATTAAATAAATAAATTCGCCACTTGCATTCCCTCCGCTTCCCTCCTGGCCCTACAGCCCGCTCCTTATTTGTCTACAAGCGATCGGGTACAGTTACCTGCAATATTATCCAGACGCTCACAATAGGTTTAATCGTGCCATACGGTCGTGAGCTACAGTTGACGACAAAAGTATTATTTTTGGTATCAGAATCGTGATGATGCAGTAATGGTTGGTTTTTTCGAAAGTTTTTTCTTCGATTATCGGATGTTTGATTTGTGGAAAAGATTTAGTTGCACTTAGAAGTTTTAATGGTTCAAAGATTGTTAAATTGTTGGTGTTGTGTGTGTTGTTGTTGTGATGTTGTTTCTTGTTGTGTTGGTAAATCCAGTATTTTTTTCAAGTTTCTGTTTCTAAAAATGTCTACATACAATGATTACTTTGGAGAGTCATTATTATCAATAGTTTCAATCAACAATCAACTTAGCTTATCACAATTCACTGCTTAGGCATATCAAGAGATGCAAGTAACGTTTGGTATTGTTATAGTCTTCTTCCTATTACAGCGAGGAAGCCTATGTCCCAGTAACATCATCATCATTCATCATCATTTCTGCCGAAAGACGTCCACTACTGGACATAGGCCTCCCCCAACGCCACATTGACATAAGGGAGTTTTGCCCTAATCGCCACGCTTGGCAGGCGGGTTGGCGATCGCAGTACAGTTGTTACAAAAAAGCACAGAGAACGCTGCTGCCCATTCTCTGGCAAATCAGGACACCCACGGGAAGATATGGGATGGTGCTATTCTTTACGTCCGACACCATACAGAACATCCCAGTAACATAATAGACTGATTATGTAAGGTGTAACAGGGCAGACTGCCCGGGCCAACCTAGAAGTACATTTTAACCATTGCAATGGAGGCTTGAAAGACTGACAACCAATCTTATCAAGGGATTCGTAATACCTGTTACTGATTTGTGGAGGCCAGATAGGCCCAGTCACTCCTTGTAAAATACTGGTATCCAGTTGCATCCGGTTAGACTGGAAGCCGACCCCAACAAAGTTTGGGAAAAGGCTAGGCAGATGATGCATTAATTTCGTGGCATAAAAAACCCTCCATGATTCATCATCATCGGCCTAGTCTATCTGACCTTCACAACCCAGTAACTGGGTAATACAAAACCCCTTGGTACTGGATGTCAGACATTCGGCTTCTAACTACTTCTAAAGACTGTCAAAGATCTACAAATGACAGCGGGGACCAACGGTTTAACGTGCTTTCCGAGGCAAGGAGGAAACTCGGAATATAATTGTGGTCACCCATCCACGGACCGACCTCGGCAAGCACGGCTTATCCTTGAATATCGACCCGTGCGGCTGTTATTATTAAGCCACGACCTCCTCAAAATTAATACAAAAATAAGAAATAATCTGGCAGGCCGCTGATGATGAGTCTTGAGAGCTATTTCAATGCAACCCTGAACTTCAGCAAGTCTTTAAAACCATTCTTAATTATAATCAGTTTCGTGATTTGTCTAATCAGATAACTTCTAACTAGTTAGCGTCGGAACTTCTTTATAATCCAAACTTCTTTTTATCTGTGATCTTTTAACCTCTAGGTCCCAGCCGTTCCATTTATGGAACGGACGGACCTTTGCCTTGAGCCTCGCCGTTCCATTTATGGAACGGCTCGAACCAGCAAACTTAAACGCTAATATAAAAAAAAGTAAATTTCTAAATCGTTCTGTCAAAATTTACCTCTATGGTCAATTGGACGTAGTTATGCAGAAACGTTCCAACCCACAAGTCACCCGAAATCGAGATAATGTGATCAAACTACCTTTTATTACAGTTAGCGTCAGATTAGCAAAAACGTTTCAAGTTTTAAGTCTTAAATTAGAAAATATTTTTTTCACTTACGTTCCAACCGACAACCTTTATCAAATAATAACTTGTGTAAATTAACTAGAACATACTATGAGGACAGGAACATTTAATGTTTTACGAAACAGTATATTTATTTTGTTAAAACGCCACAACAATCTTGTAACGTTTTAGAAAAACCATGTTAAACCATTTTATTTTGTAACAAATGTTCCATTTATATTTGGAACGTTTTTGCAAAATTACGATAGGGTGGCATAAACGATCCAAAATGTGTGGTACGTTATGTTTAAGAACTTAATAACATAATTTGAAAATTTAAAAGGTTTCATGAATTTTGTACTATTATGTACCTACCTAAATAAAAAAAGGTGTTTCGAAAAAAAAAGTTACAACTTTAAAGGGTCATTTTAACACACTTTAATTAGATTTATACTTAACTGTTTGCATACAAAACCACAAAAAATAAATATTTATAACACGTTAAGAAAAAGTTTATTTTCTTTGTAGTTATTTACCAATTAAATATTACTTGCAACTTTTAATATCATAGACAAAAGAAAAGAATACTAATGACATTAATCCGAAGTTATGCACAACTGGGAACGCATCTTTCAATAACTTTTTACTGGTGCAAGCGAGACGGAGGATTTTCTTTTTGACGTTGAATCTTATTTGAGTTCGCAACGATCATTATTGAAACAAACGTCGTGGAAGAGGTAGTTTCCGTCGTCTTTTGTTTGCAATTATCCATAATACGTTTATAACAGTGAACCGTGGTGAATTTGTAGTGTACTGTGTGTGTCAATATAATTAGAGTAAACAATGGAAGCTAATGAAGATGTAAGTATTAAGTGATTGTATAATATTTTGTAATAAGTACTACACATATTTATGGTTATTAGTTTTATCGAAAGACGATTTTAACTATTTTGGTTATTTATTTTTACAGATTTCGTTAGAACAGTTATTAGCTAAAAAACGAAAATTAATGGAACTCAGAAATAAAGTTATCTCTCAAGGACAGATCAAAGGTCAAGTCGGAGTTGCAGACTCCAGAGGTATGTTTTAATTTAGTTAAAGGAATATAATATTTTTTATGAATTTGACGGCGTATTAACTTTATTGTGTCGCCATTTCTTAGGTCCATTCTTACGTGTCTTACACATCCAAGCGGTCGACGAGTCAACGTAATAAGCCCCGCTGAGAGAGTTAACGCGTTTCGAGTCGAAGATCGGTTTCGTTTGCATGTTGCAATATGAATCGTATCTTCTGCATGTATTGTGTATATTCTTGTTGGTGCTTTGCTATGATATAGGAGCATGAGTATTGTTCTTGGTGTGGCTATCAAAAATATTTTTAATAATTTTATTATTTGCATTGTTTAATGAAAAATATGTATATTATGGATGGGATGGGATTGGATATGATATGTGTCAGTTTGCATAAATTGTTTTTTTATTTTTTCAGCTGACTCTAATCCAGTTACGCCATACTCAAACACGCAGCCTTCAATCTCACCTCCACCATATTCGCCACTTACTCCACTAAATTTTATGAATAAAACAAGTACGGATAATAATTTACAAGGTAGTATGATTATTTTAATATTATAACCCCAAAATTACACGTCACCTGATGCAGATTATATTATTAAAGATATTTGCTACACTTTACCGCGGTAACACCGCCGGTCGCAGTTAGATTTGTATAAATTGTGCCAATAGATTACTTACGTGAATATGTACATTGTTTTAGATACTTGTGATCCTGTTATTATACTAGAAGAAATACAGGATGAAGTTTCGCCATTATCATCACCTCTTCGACCAATGTCACCAGAAACGCAACAACTATTTAATATATTAGCTGAGTATGAACCAATTAACAACATTAACGAAAGTAATGATATTTCAAAACACATAGATGCACCTGACTATTGTGATAGTGATGACAGCGTTAGAGATCCGGATTATGTCTCACATAGCAAAGTAATACATATAGATGAGTCGACAACCTCTTGTTCGTCTTTTAATGATAGTGTAGATCCTGAGGCATCAAAAGAAAAGCTCAACAATGAGGGTATAGAAATGCTAGAACCTAACAATGAAGAATCAACAGAACTTATTCCACCTATAAGCGACGAAGATTTACGATCAAATTTCGGAACTGGTAGACCGAAAAGGGGCCGTAAGAGAATTAATCCTCAACTTAGATCTGAGAGGAAATATAATAAATACAATAATTTAGAATACACGACCACTAAAAATAAATTAGTGAAACCAAAAACCTTTATTGAATATAATTGTAAATGTTTAAAAAATTGTGCTAGCTTAATTCCAATAGAGAAAAGAAAGGAAGAGTTTGAAAAATTTGTGCGTCTAGGGTCCTACAATGCACAATGTTTATACTTAGGATCATGTATTAAAGAAGAAAATAAAAAACGAAGTTACACTATGACTAATGTTCCTGAGGCAAAAAAAAAGCCAAAGCAATTCAGCCGTTTCTATTCTATTAATGGTACAAAGGTATGTCGTGATATGTTTTTAAATACTTTTCAAATTACTACTCAAAAAGTTACCATTGCACTAAAAAAACTTAGAAGTAGTGAGCCCATAATGGATGGTAGAGGAGTTAGCACAGGTGGCAAGAATAAATTATCAAATGAAATGTATAATTTCATAGTCGAAACTATTTCAAAACTACCAAAGTATGAGTCGCACTACAGAAGAGAAAAGAACAATGACAAGTTATATTTACAACCGGGGATGACGTTAACTAAAATTTACGAAATATATCAGCAGGAGTGCACAAATACTTATGGTGAAGGGCAAAAGTGCGCTTCCTTCGAATCAGTCAAAAAGATTTTTTACACTAAGTTTAACCTTAAGTGTAAATCACTTAAGAAAGACACCTGCAATAGGTGCGATATGTTAGCTGTAAGAATTCAAAATGCTAGAACCCTCGAGGAAAAAGAACAAGCTAGAACAGAAAAGACACGACATTTAGGAAAGGCTGAAAATTTGAGGAAGCAGATGAACTCAGACTTTGAAGACGCTCGAAACATGTCGACTATTGAATGTGTAACATTCGACTTAGAAAAAACTTTACCATTACCACGAATACCTACAAATGTTGCGTTTTATAAAAGGCAATTGTGGCTCTACAACAGTGGCATCCATAGTGCTTCAGATGACATTGGTCACTGTTACATATGGGTTGAAGGGGAAGCAGGAAGAGGTGCGCAAGAGGTGGGATCGTGCCTTATTAAATATATTCAAACTAAACTAAGACCCACTGTTGAACACCTTATTCTGTGGAGCGATTGTTGTGGAGGGCAGAACCGCAACATAAAAATAGTTCTCATGTTGAAAGCACTTCTAAACTCACATGACACTTTAAAAGTCATTACAATGCGATTTCTTGAGTCTGGGCATACCTTTCTGCCTAATGACACAGACTTTTCTAAAATTGAAACTGCTCTCAAACACCATCAACGTATTTATACAGCCGAAGAATATATGTCCATAATTAAAACGTGTAAAAAAAGAAAACCTCTAGAAGTATTTAAAATGAATAAGATTGATTTTTATGGCACAGAAAAATTGGAAAAAAATATTATCAATAGAAAAAAATTCAAAGACAAAACCAAAGTCAATTGGTTAAATACAAAAGAAATAAGACTTGAAAAAGAGAATGTGTTTTCAGTTTTTATGAAATCATCGTTAGAGGAAGATTACAAGGAATTAACAATTGAAAAAAAAGTTAGAGGGGAAACACGAAATATTAACATGTCCGATTTCTGTTTATTGTGGCCGGATGGTAAAGCCATTGCTCCAGCCAAATTAGCAGATTTACAATCAATGTTTCAGTACATCCCTGAGGATTGTCATGAATTTTATAAAAACCTAAAGAGTACGGAGGGAGTCATAGATGATGTCGATGGGTTTGGTGGGGAACCAGATTTCGAAATGCAAGAGGATGATGAGTATGACGTATGAATATTTTATCATCATCATCAGCCTATAGCAGTCCACTGCTGGACGTAGGCCTCCCCAATAGCACAAGATTTTATACTTATTTTTAAATTGTGACCTAGAAATAAAAAAAATTATAAGCAATTATTATTCTTTTATTTGTTGTTCAGGTTTAACATATATATTAAAAAATCAAATGATTATGTAAAATTTAGATCATAAATATTAAGGTACAGATAGATAAAAAGTACCTGGAACGTTTGTGCAAAATTAATTTGAAGCTATGTTCATGTAAATATTAATTATGTTAAAATGTTCCAATACCAATATTTTATTTTTTTCTTATTGTAAAGTGAATAGCCTAAAATTAAACGTATGATTATCTGAACACAATATAATTCAACAATAAAACCATTCGTATCGACCTTTACTAGTTAAAATAAAAAAGAATACCATTGAAACGCGTAAATGCTTATAACTCAAATTCAACTTACTGTGGAATGAAACATTTTTGCATAACTACGTCCAATTAGTAGTCGATTCAAACAAAATTAATCGTTAGTAATACTAAACGGCACAACATTATTAAAAAAAATATAGAAACTCGTCTATGTCGAATGTCAAACGCAATGGCAACCCGTGTTATTATGTTCGGAAAAGTGTTGTTTTTGTGAGATATACGTTGTAAAACTTTGGTAAGTAAATGTATAGTATGTTATAAGTGTATAATGCAACTTTTTAGATAGTCATTTGCTTGAAAAAATAACAAAAAAATTATGATTTGAGCCAACAAAAAATCCTTTGTTGTGAAGTTTGTTAGTCGAAATAAAAAAAAAATATTTGACTCTTGAACCATGTAAAATGGTCTTGGAAACAATAGTAGCAAAGAAAAAATAGTGATAATTCATTATTTCATGTATTCGAGGCATATCTATTCATATTTATTGATATTTCAAGTATTTTCATGCTTTGAACAGCGGAATTCTAAAATGGCCGATTCTAACAAGAAGTTTGAGTTAGGATCTTATAAGAATAATGTATGTAGGACTCCTAAAAAACACTGTCATTAGATTACTTGTATATTTGTGATGTTAGATATAAATTTTCGTGTAAATTGAATGAGTAGTTTTACCAAACAAAAATAAGCAACGAAAACAGACGTATTTGCTGCGACCTCTCTCATATCTATGGGATATGTATAATTCTCAAGTAGTTCTAAAAGATTTGGTTATTATTAATAAATGGCCCCGTTTATCACGAACCCGACACTGTTTACCGTTTAAGATTAGAGCTAATATAACTCGAGTTATAAGTGTTTATCTTTACGATATCGGATGACTCACGCAATGGCGTAATCAAGGGGCCCCCGAAGGGTTTCACGCGGGGTTTTACTGTTACGCGCGAAAGGACAGTGAGGTTAAAACGGTTTTGGAAAGTCATCGTCTGGTTCCAATAAACTGAGGCTAGTTTTGTGCACGCGAGTTTCGATCATGACTAACCGGGGGTATTTTTGTACAATAGTTTTTAGTGTATTGGTATATGTACCTACATCCTCTTCATATGCGCACGTGAGCACACACACAGCCGTGCCGACGGCGCGTTCGTGTTCCACGCGCGTCTCAAGGAGATGTCAGCAAATTGGAAGGAGTCCGAGAAGGCCGATGCCTGCCAGGGCTGTGGGACTGACTGTTCGAAAGAGATACCGTGGCCCTGGAACACAAAGGGCTAAGAAGGAACATGGATGGGTATTAGTCAGTACAAGTCTGACACTCCTTTCTGCTCCGCCCAGAGTGAGAGGGGTTGATGATAACCCATCCGAAAAAAAAGCACACCAAAGATCTCTACAACCTCCCTAGGGAGGTTTTGGTTTTGGTTTTCTAGAAAACCATCGAATGCAGTCGCAGTGCACAACCAGCTAGATAGCATCACCAACATCATCACCAAGCTCTCAGCTTTCCTCATGACATTTCCCTTTACCGTAGGTTACTCTTTCCTTAATTGACAAAAGGAGAATGAGCGTATTGTCTCCAGAGCTGTATCAGGTTGTGGTGCAATGCCATCTGGAAGAACATAATATTAGTTTAATTTTTTGTATGGCACCAACAGTCAGATGTGTGCAGGGAAAGACCGATGATAGATTTTCTTTTGGTTAACCTGGATAATTACTACATTAGTTCCGAGACTTTTGGCAAGTTAAACAACGCTGCGCGCTGTTTGAACGGTAAAGGCTCGAGCATCGTTCACATGCACCACACGACGCAACGGAGTCCGACAAACGCGCCCATACAAAGACGCCCATTCTCCTTTACATTATTCTTTAGGGGTATGAGGAACAGGATGTAAAGTCCCTCAATACTCCATTGAAAAGGGAGGATCCTCCGACCAGACAGGTGTTGTGTCTGATGGGCAACTGCCCGGGAGTTGCTGTCGGGTTTTTCTATATACTCTTAAGTCGATGTAAACTTTGCTTGCGCGATGTAGGAAATTGATGTTAGTTCTTCCTTCGAGTCATAGATGGCGCTGCAGTACTTTTTGTAGTAAGTTGTTTTTTTTGAGGTTCGCTACAATTCTAAAAAAACACTTTAAATGTTGCCTTATAGTCTACTCACAGTTGTGGTTCAATAAACTTCTAGGACAGACTTTGCATATCATAAAATCTGACATTTTATTCTCATAAACTAAATACTACTTAGTCATCTTATTATGCTAACGGTATGTACATAATTACATAATTGATTAGATGTCAATCATATACAATGCTCGTCGACGCATATAAAATGTTATAGGCATCATTATGTAGTGACAGGTGTGAATTAATAACAAGGCAGCATACTTACATGCATTATAAGAAAGTGGGAAACCCAATGGTTAAAGTGTTGACTAATAAGTGACGAACATGAGTTTGATAGTTATTCTTTTCAACCTATACAAGGTGTTGTTTTGCATACTCGCCAAATTCAAGGAGGTAACTATGCTAAAGATTCTCGACCCGAATCAATAACAAAAAAGGGGGTTATATTTTTCTTCTTTCTAGAAATCGGTAAGTGTGAACCACCCGTGTTTTAAACGCGGCCCGTCTGATCCTCGCCCTAAAACCGCGCTTTCACACGCACAAACAATCTCAAACTCAAATTTTTCGATAATTTCTTATTCCATAACAAAGAGGTTATTCTGAAATATTGACAAAAGTAAACAATTCAAAAAAACAGCGTTTATTAATACAAACGTAATTTCTTTTTCTTTGTATGGCAACTGAGCCGATGTCGACTATTCTGCCAGGTAATTCAAATTGATTATTGATGTCTTTTGTGACAACCTCCTGCATTTTGTCGAGGATGCAAAACAACACCTACTATAGATGTAGCGGCATTACAAAAAGTACTACAGCGCCATCTATGACACGCATGAAGAACTAACATCAAAATCCCAAATCGAGACAGCAACAGTAGCCCACCAGACACTAAACTCGCCACCGGTTGACAGGTTGAGAATACGTTGTGGTATTAAGATCGCCTATGTACGTACCACTCTCGTAGTTACATGTAAATAATGAATAACTAAACACCCATCTGGTCGGAGGATCCTCCCTTTTCTATGGAGGATAAAGAACTTTATATCCTGTTCTTCATACCTCCAAATCAAACAATGCACTTTTAATTCATATTTGCCTTTCATTCAACATATTTAATTCGAACCATGTTGCATGTGGTACTCGGTATCATTCGATCGCTTTCCAGAATGATCGAAATCCGCAAGGATTTCTTCGCAAGAAGCTTACTAGTAATACTAACTCATTGTCATGTCCGCTAAAAGACGTGTATCGCTAGACTAGTCTAAGTTACCGAAACAGCAAATAAAATTCTATGCCCGACTTACATGCTATAATCAGAAATAAAAAACTTCACAGCGAACCTAGATTTAACCAACACAGCCCGAAAATCCGCTAAACATGCTAATACTAACTTCACCAAAAAAAAAACAAAACACAACACACCACTATAATCTTAAAACCGTTACAATCCGAAAAACAGTAAAGAAACAAACCGAAAACTAATTAAAGAATAACGCATAAAAGTTTAAAACAAACAGTATTGCCACAAAATAGTAAAGTCAGAAGGCCACGTTCAAACAGCGAGCAAGACCGCACTCACACATGGACACGCTTCACGTACAGCGAGTGCGCTCGACTGTCATTTTATTTGAGATCGCCGTACGAACAGCAGCAAACTAAAAGCGAGCCTATTGTAATGATAATGAAGATCACTGTAAATTTTTACAGACTTAACAGTGACAGAGTAACTCAGCAACTATTTCAATATGAAAATAAAGTGTTCAAAATTTGATTTTGACAGCTATGCAAAAGTCAAAGGTAAAATAGTAAAGTACTCTGAGTAGCCTTTACCCAACCGTTTTGGGACTACCAGCAGTATTACCCCATGCAGCTTATCTTGACAACCCAGTTATTCATAAAATACCGCTTAATAAGACTTGTTATCCGACATTAACGGCCGAAAGGAATTTTTCTGACTACCCTTAGCGACAGACTGTCAAAGATCTACAAGTGACAGCCGGGACTAAAGGATTTTCTTTCTTTCTTTCGTAAACACGGCTACAAATCTAGCTTTACACGTCCAGTATAACATGGCCTCGCTTTGCACTAAAGCGTACAACGAAAGATCCGTATAAACTGGTTTTGCAGAGCTGGATTGATCGCCGTGTGTAGGTACGCGTTGCGGCGGCGATCTAAAACAAATGACAGTCACGACTTCTCGAGTACGCTTGCACTCGCTGTACGTGAATCGTGTCTATATGTACGTCCATTTTCGCTTGTTGTGTGAAGCCTTCTGTATCTATCTACTCAGTGGTATTGCCAAGTTTAAGGTCAATGTACACAAACAATGGTTGTTACGCATACGTTACGCGCCGGTAAGTTAGTGTTGCAGCAAGGGCGATTGGTGTAATGTGTTAGGTAATTTTTAACCGATAGCGGAACGGTTGGAGCCCGTGAATCTTCTTCTGCGTTCGAGGTCAATTGGAGGTTGGGTACGATAAGTTTTTCGAAAAATGTATCTACAGTAGTGAGAGCAGCGGTGGCCCAGAGGTGGTAGCCCCGACTTACCAGCAGTAAGCCGTGGGTTCGAACCCAGGCAGGCGCATTACTTTGTGTAATTTATTTCATCACCGCTGCCCTCAAAAACGGTGAAAGAAAATATCGTGAGGAAACCGGCATGAACTAGAACTAAAAATTCGAAGACATGTGACATCTACCAACCCGCGCTGGGCCCGCGTGGTGGATAATAGCCCACTCCCTCTCAGAGGAGGCCTATGTCCCAACAGTGGTAACATTATAGGCTGATGATGATGGTCTAACCTTTCTTGTTCGTTGTGTGCGCTCCGTACCACTACCACTGTCACTCACAACTCGATTCTGTTCCCAACAAACGAAACTCACTGAGTCCACTCGCGAACTTTTTACGGCACTTATTCGGTTTTTAGACAGTTGAACCACTCTCTCAGACAGTTGAAACCCATCCTCCCGATTGAAGTTCTTATTCATCATCATCATCATCATTTCAGCCGAAAGAAGTCCACTGCTGGACATAGGCCTCCCCAACGCCACATTGACATAAGGGGGATTTTGCCATAATCGCCACGCTTGGCATGCGGGTTGGCGATCGCAGTACAGTTGTTACAAAAGCACAGAGAACGCTGCTGCCCATTCTCTGGCAAGTCCCTTAGTCGCCTCTTACGACACCCACGGGAAGATATGGGATGGTGCTATTCTTTACGTTCGACACCATACAGAGCAAGAATAAGAGAGAATAAGTTCTTATTACTGAAAACAAATAATAAACATGGTAAATTTCCCGTTACAAGTGTTAGTGATAAAGCTTGATGTTTCGCCGTGTGTAGTGTTATAGCACACCGGTAGTTGGCTGGATTTCGATATCTTCAACTGGGAGTTAAGATGTGATAAGGGGCGTATGTTTAGGTTCCTAACAGCCATTGGAAATTCCTAACGTTGGTCCATGATTGTACTAAAGGTAGAGCTGGCCTACCATGACGTCTTAAAGCAGTTTTGAATTACTCAGTTTTTTTTTTTGACGGCACCGTTGATGCAGTGGTTGAGTGAGCGACTGGTGCGCTGCGTGTCGCGAGTTCGATCCCCGCACGGAACAAATTGTACGGCCTACAGATAGTTGTTCCGGGTCTGGCTGTTTGTGTATGTGAGTTTAAATGTTTGTAAACGCACCCACGATACAGGAGAAATTCCTAAAGTGGGGCAACGTCTATTTAAAAATAAAAAATAAATAAAATACATAAATAACAAAAAACGTCTTTGGAAGAAACCACACCGAAATATCACAAGCCCTTGCTGATGACCATTTCACAACACTTTAAAAATAAAAAATAAATAAATAACAAAAAACGTCTTTGGAAGAAACCACACCGAAATATCACAAGCCCTTGCTGATGACCATTTCACAACACTTTAAAAATAAAAAATAAATAAATAACAAAAAACGTCTTTGGAAGAAACCACACCGAAATATCACAAGCCCTTGCTGATGATCATTTCACAACACATCATGATAACCTCTTCAAAAACCTTATCTACAAAGAAATCGTCTACTCATTGTAACCGAGGTATTTATCGATGAATAACTACAAGTATTACATAACGGTGTTTTTATAACCGACGTTATTGACCGCGCATTTCTTTGTTACAGTGTTGGCTGATCGAACGTTTAGAGGTTAGCTTAGGGCTTGGTTGCATCGGTCGCGGGATCGCGCGAGTTGGGTTCGGCAAGGCACGTCATCATCATCTGCTTAGCCTTTTTCCCAAACTATCTTGGGGTCGGCTTCCAGTATAACCGGATGCAGCTTAGTATTTTACATGAAGCAACTACCTATCTGACATCCACAACCCAGTAACTGGGTAATACGACACCCCTTAGTAAGACTGGATGTCAGTCTTTTGGCTTCTGACTACTCGTAACGACTTTCAAAGATCTACAAATGACAGTCGGGCAAGGATTCGTCAATGCCATGTAGAGATAATATTTAAGTAAAGGGTAATAATACCGTGGTGTTATTAGTAAATGATTGTGGGACCAAAGAAACGATGGTTTGAGTGAAGGATGATATGGTAAGAAAGGAGGTGTCTAATGAGATGACAAGGAAGAAAGAAGAATGAAAGAAGAAGACATGCTGCGCCGACCCCAAATAAATTAGGGAGAATGGTGATGAAGTAAAGATAAGATTTCGCTCAAACCTTTGCTTTGTTAGGTTTAATGAAGAATTAAATCAAATCGGTTCACTGTTGGACATAGAGCTCACTGCCTTACACCACAGCCTTCAATCGTAATCATCCAGTCTGGAAAAATAATAATTAAGAACTCCTAGTTTACAATGTACGTTTTTTGTGTTTTTGTATGTTCAAAAATGCTAGACTTGAAAAACATTTATCACGTGTTCAGTACACCATTCTGAAGCCCAACATAGAAATTTTTCATAGGCAAATCTGCGTATTTTTTTAAAGTGACTCGTTTAACGCCACAAAATATAATCGACATCAATACAATCCACAATACACAGAACAACATCAATGAAAAAATCGTCACGCGACATTTACCCGCGCCTACTCGCGTCTTCCCAATCCGTACGCCGCCTTATTCTATACACACTATAAACAATTTATTGCATCGGTTTATGCACTTGGAGTGGCACGTGATTCTTCTATAAATGTTTATTGTAAAAGTAGGTTTTCCTGTTGGTTAACTGAAGGTATGTTTTAACGGTTTTGACCGCATACGGTAGCAGTCGTGAGATTTTATGTGGATCACACTTTCTTTGTATAAAGAAAACTGTTAGGTAACTTATAATTATGCCATGTAAAGAATAAAATGCATAATTTTGATGTTTTCTGTTCAAGTTTTTTTACAATTTTTTTAATTCAAGTTTTAGGCCTTTTTTAAAACATTTCGTTACAATATGTTTACCGTACCGTGTGTTTTTACCGTAAATTTTCCCCGGAATATGATTTATACCTGTCTCTATAGTTTTTATTGGAGTAAAACATATCAGAAATCATATTACATAACCCCTTCAGTCCGTTCTTTTAAACCCTTTACACATTACCACATTACATTACCTTTTTCAAGAACAATATTAACGTATCTTTTTCTCTTTTCCTCAGATGTGACTAAACCCGCAATGGCAGCCACAGACGGCCAAGTAGTGGCCGCAGCATCGCGCTGGTGTGACGAAGGCAGCTACCTCAGAGAGTTCGCAGTCAAGAACCGCCTGCCAAGCGTCGCCAAGATCATCAAAGGACAATATGGAGGACTCGGTGTCCCCACACTCCCAAGCCCCGGGCTACAATCCACAGCCCTCCTCGTCTCCGCAGGAAAGAGAAAGAAGATTATCGCTCAAGCCATCAAACTTAAAGAAGGGAGACGGATGGTCAGTGTTGGACCTAGAATAGCTATCCCAGAAACGTATAAAGGATACTTTGAGTTGCTAAGCGAAGAAGGTCGGGCTGTCAGGTGTATTGAATCAGTATCAGAACTGGCTAGAAGGAAACTTGATGATGGGTGTCTTGTCAGAGAACCGATTAGGGTTATTTGTGCTAAAATAGACCTAGATGGCAATGTCACAGCTGATGGAGCAAGGAATCTACCAGCTGGAGAGATAATCATGCCTAAAGGTGAAACTTTCTTAGGTAAGAATAAGTATTTGAAATGTACAGATTCTAAAGGCGATATGGTTCTGTTGAGTCTGGATCAAAGAGGGAAGTTCTCAGCTGTGGCTAAGGAAGAGAATATTAGTGGAGTACATACAGCTAAGACTCTGCTGACTAAACGTTTGCCTATAACAGTGAGATTGGTTCACGGAACTCCACCAAGAGGACTCAAAAGTGCCAGTCATTTTGTCCCAGAATTAAGACTGCTGTCCATGTTCGAAGAAGACCATGTCTTTGCTCTTCCTCTTCCTAAAGAAGGTAATGCGTTAGTAGCACTACCTTTGGCAGCGCCACTCAAAATGCAAAGATGCAAAAATGAGGATCAAATAAAGAATTTCATGGAATTCTCTAGGTTAGTGGAAAAGTGCAATCGTTTGTTAGTAGATGTTGTAGACAGGATACATGTATTAGACGGGAAGTTGGGTGATCCGAAGAGACTTTTGAATGGGCCATTACATGCTCCTCCGTTAGTCAAAACCGGATATTTTCTTCGACGCAGCGCGTCTTCGGATACAGCTAATCAGCACAAACATATGTCGCGTCACAACCACATTTACAGCAGTCATCGAGACGAGAACAGTATTCCAGACGAATATGATGAAATAGACCAAATTTACGACTACGTTCGAGGCTTTGCTCCTCTCCCTAAGAACATTAAAGCTTCGTATTCGAACGAACCAACTCCAAGACACGAGTCAGCTCCGGCATCCCCAGCAGCAACTCCTATACACATGCCTTTAATCACAGAAATAAAGCCAGAACCACCGCCGATAGAAACCATACCTACCAAGAAACCCTTGAACATCCAAAAAGCAGAAAAGCGAACTAGGAAAGCACCTGCACAAATTAAAGAAACCCCAGTCACAGTTTACAAAGAAAAATGTTCCATAGCACCAGCACCAAACCTACCCAAACTATATATCAAGAACAGTGTGAATAGCAATAAGAACAGAATGGCTTTCCGTCAAAAAAGTACTTCGCCGACTAAAGAGGTACCTAGTCCCGTAGCTAGTCCGATTCGACCGATTAAAGGAGACTCTCCGATCTTTAACATACGGTATAAAAGCCTATCAAACATCCACCAAGGTATGGAGCTCGATGGTACTTTAGACTCAAGTCATTCTGGAGGCAGGACGTCGGGAGATTCAGGGAATGGTCCGAAACTGCCCGAGAAGAGATCAAGGAAGCTAAGCAGACCGAAGTCTTTGACGAATCTGGTTTGGGAGCTAAAGGGATGTCCTGATCCGGACAAACCTAAGACTAGAGTTAAGAATGAAGGCTACAAGAAGATTGGTAATAAATTGTCTTTGGGAGCTCAGAAGAGGGTGCCGACGCTGTATCTTTAAGTTTTGGTAAGTTTTTAATTTATTACTGTCTTACTTTTCAATACCCATTTAGGAGTATAAAGAACAGGGTGTAAAGTTCTTCATCCCATAAAGAAAAGGGAGGATCGTCCGAGCAGACGGGTGTTATTTCTCGTGGGCTACTGCCCGTCAGTTGTTGCCGGGTTTTCCTAATTCTTAAGAGCGTTTTCGAAAAATAGTATTACAGCTACATTAGACAGATTATAATTATCTATTCCAACAAACATTTCCAATTAACTTTTTTTTTTTAAAGACATTTCGCAAATGTTTTAGTAACTTTTTAGACCCATGTATTGTGCTTGTTCGTATGAAGTTTCATTGCAATCGGTTAAGTCGTTTCGGAAAATAAGGACTTGAAAGTTTGTATGAAATGCCGTAAGGTGTAAACGCTATTAAGTCGCGTCGAAAAGTTTTGCTCGCGCGATGTAGGAAATTGATGTTAGTTCTACAGTTGTGTCATAGATGGCGCTGTAGTACATTTTGTAATGCCGCTACACCCGCCATGATTTTAATGCTAACATTACGGATTGGAAGTGGCTGAGCTAGATAAACAAGTTAATTATCTCGACAAGGTTGTCGATACGTTGTCTATCAATGAACTAATGGCTAAGACGCCATCCACTGAGCCACCGCTGCTCCGAAGTATTTACCATCTTATTAACAAAGAACTATACCAACAGTCGTTATTGTTGTTTTCAATTAAAAAGTACAAACTTGCTGATGAGTTTTGTAATTCTTCTCAGTTTATACTGCAAAGTAAATTAAGTTTACAGAATACCGTAACTTTTAGTATCATAGAGGCAAGTCAAGGGGCATGACCCTAAAGTGCAATGAATCTTTAATTTAACCTTTGGTATGTTTGTTTGTATGTAGAAATTAAAGTAGATGTAATAAACATTTTTTGAGACCTATGTTTCCTGCGTATGAGTATTAAGTTTCATTAAAATCGGTTCAGTCATTTCGGAAAATAAGGACTTAAAAGTTTGTATGAAATGTCATAAGGCGTAAACGCTACTATAAAGTTACGATAGTTAACGATAAAGTTGAAAATCTATTACAGTTACAGATTATCGTAGCTTGAAGTGCTTGGCGTCTGTACACTTTAAACTTTACATGCAAAACAAGCATTTTCAATTCAATTACTCGATTCTCTCACAAAACACATGTGATTTCTCTCACAAATCGCTAAAGTTCGCAAATGTTGTTGTAGCATCAAAATGTCGTAACCACTTCGTGATATGTCAGCCAACAAGTTTCCTATAAATTGTGAAAATGAAAACTATGCTGCATCGGTATTAATTCTAGTATTTTGTAATTCAGAATTCTTGTGTCTTGTAGGTTGAAGTTCGATTTGTAATTATTTAAATTGATTTGTGAAGTAATATGTTGTTTTTGATTACAATAATTTCGAATATAATTTGTATCCCCTTCGGATCTTCTTGCTAAAATGTTTCCTGCCTTTTACAATCTATCTAAACTAATATTATAAAAAGGAAAGATTTGGTTGTTTGTTTGTTTGTTACAATTTAACTCAAAAACTTCTCAACCGATTTTAAAAATTCTTTCACCATTAGAAAGCTACATCTTTACCGAGTAACATAGTACATTATATCACACTTTTCGCGGACGAAGTCACGGGCGAACCGCCAGTCCATTTTTTTTTATATTATAAAGCTGCAGAGTTTGTTTGTTTGGTTGAACGCGGCAATCTTGGAAACTACTGGTTTGAATTGAAAAAAATCGTTTGGTGTCGGATAGCTCATTTATCGAGGAAGGCTATAGGCTATGTAACATCTCGTTACGACCAATAGTAGTGGAGCATCAATAAAAAATGTTGCAAAAACGGGGAAAATGTGACGCAGACGAAGTTGCACGGGTTAGCTAGTAAAATCCTATACTAGCTAACCCGTGCAACTTCGTCTACCTACCTAACCTACTTCGAATTGATAGCAATCAACACATTAAATATCCCAAATCTTCCCGTGGGTGTCGTAAGAGGCGAGGGACTTGACAGAGAATGGGCAGCAGCGTTCTCTGTGCTTTTGTAACAACCGCACTGCGATCGCCAAGCCGCCTGCCAAGCGTGTCGATTATGGCAAAACCCCCCATGTTATGTCAATGTGGCGAAACTTGGGGGAGACTTATGTCCAGCAGTGGACGTCTTTCCGCTGAAATGATGATGATGATGAACACATTACATTATCATTTTAGATGTAGGGTGTAATCTTCGGACTTACTGATCCTTTTTTACGCCGCCCATGGTTCTCTCATTTGGCTTTACATGCTGGCCATCGAGAAATATCTCTCAGGCATGCTGGTTTCCTCACGAAGTTTTCATTCACCGAAGCAAGTGATAATTATTTACAATACACACATGAATCCGCAAAATCAGAGGTACGTGTCTTGGGGTTCAAAGTCGTGACCTTTGACTTGGCAGTACCACGGTTATACCACTGCTATCACTGATTTAATGACTTCACTGATGTGAATTAGGATTGATTGCAATTAAAATTGGCATAAAAATAGATTAAATAAGAGTTATAAAATGTTAGGTCATAGACAAAGGTCACATGTTTATTTTTGCCCAGTTTTTAAATGTATTGATGTTACTCTTGTCGAGGATCTCGTGGCTAAATAATAACAGCCGCACGGGTCGATCTTTAAGGTTAAGCCGTGCTTGCCGAGGGTGGTCCGTTGATGGGTGACCATAATGGGGAAGCCCGTTAAAAGCTAATTGTAGATTGACGACTATAGCTGGGTCTCAATCTGACCAATGAGGTCGAGCGAATTTGAAATATAAAATGACATTACCGGATTTTCAACCAATGACGATGCATGGAACTAGCTATGCTAGCGCCATTAGTTCCGCAGTTTCCATCCCCATTACATACCGAGTTTTCTCCGTGCTTTGGAAAGCACGTTAAGCAGTTGGTCCCGGATGTCAAGGGGTATCGTATTACCCAGTTACTGGGTTGTAGAGGTCAGATAGGCAGTCGCTTCATGTAAAATACTGGTACTCAGCTGCATCCTGTTAGACTGGAAGCCGACCCCAAGATAGTTTGGGAAATGGCTGGGCAGATGATGATGATGTACTCTTGTCGTAAAAATACACTTGTGTGTGACAAACATAAGGATTGACAAATTCTTGATAGTTTTTATCAATCACATACAGGTATTCGTTCCCAACAAGACAATTAACAAAAGCCATAGCTCAATTGTGTTTTAAGCATTGTGTGTTTAGGAATTCTTATAATAGTTAACTTTAAAATCTTGTAGTTAGAAAAAAAAAGAATACACGCTTTGATTACCATAATAATATCTTCACAGGATCTGTCATCATCATCATCATCATATAATGTTCCCACTGCTGGGACACAGGCCCCAGTGCGGGTTGGTAGATGTCACAAGTCTTCGAATTTTTAGTACTCGAACAGGCTGGTTTCCTCGCGATATTTTCCTTCTCCGTTTTTGACGGCAGCGGTGACGAAATAAATTACACAAAGTAATGCGCCTGCCTGGGTTCGAGCCCACGGCTTACTGCTCGTAAGTCGGGGCTGCCACAACTAGGCCGAAGTTATTAGCACATCATCCGCATACACGAAGAAGGAAAAATGCATTCTTATTATAGAGGATAACTCATAAAGTACCTAAGCAAAATAAATAAAATGTTTAGGAGCGCAAGCTTTTTTTACCAAATAAAAAAAAATCTCTTTTATCGGACCAGTAATTACGGAGAAATCGGTGAACATACATGAAAAACATGTTTTAGAAGTCGGTTAAAAAGTCATTGGAGAGGAGCTCGCGGCTAAATAATAACAGCCGCACGGGTCGATCTTTAAGGTTAAGCCCTGCTTGCCGAGGTTGGTCCGTGGATGGGTGACCATTATTAGATACCGAGTTTCCTCCGTGCCTCGGATAGCACGTTAAGCCGTTGGTCCCGGCTGTCATTTGTAGTTCTTTGACAGTCGTTACGAGTAGTCAGAAGCAAAAAGTATCGTATATCGGGTATCGTATTACCCAGTTACTGGGTTGTGGAGGTCAGATAGGCAGTCGCTTCATATAAAATACTGGTAGTCAGCTGCATCCGGTTAGACTGGATGCCGATCCCAAGATAGTTTGGTAAGGGGCTAGGCAGATGATGGTTAAAACGTAACTGTTGTCGTTGTTTGCAGCCATTACCGTCCTATTATGCGTCATTCTTTTAATCACACCTGCACCCAATCTGATGGACTAATAACATCCTGCGGCGTCGTCCGGTCAATAACTCCACAACAAAAACCTAATCAAGATGCTAACTAATAGCTTTTTATCGCACAGTTAGTCAATTAATAGTATTAGGCTGATTTTTTTGTATTTAAATTGAAAAATACCGCTTGTTCTGCTTAGCCTGTTTTGTTGTGTGTTATATGGCTGGGTAGATAGGTGTTAAGAGAGAGCAATACCAAGTCACCATTCATATAATCGCTTTAAAAATTTGGAAGTGTCTGACTTTCTGTCTGTGAGACTGCCTGTCTGTCAGACTGTCTGTGAGAGTGTCTGTCTATCAGACTGTCTTTGAGGCTGTCTGTCTGTTAGACTGTCTGTGAGACTTTCTGTCTGCCAGACTATCTGTCTGTCAGACTGTCTGTCTGTCAGCCTGCTTCGTTGGTCTAGTGGTCAGAAGTGCGACTGCTGAGTATGAGGTCCTGGGTTCGATACCCAGGGCGGGCAAAGTGTTATTGGGTTTTTCCGTCATGAATTAGTTCGACGGTCGAACAAATGAGGAAAAAAATTCTCACTAGTTCGACGATCGACCTAATGAATCGAACTAGTGGGAATAAACGATTGACACACCTGTGCTTACCCCATCAAGAATTAATGGCGTGATGGTATGTTATCTTACATAAGAACAACTTTGACCCACACTAGGATTCCCTCCTGTATCGTGGGTGCGTTTACAAACATTTAAACTCACAAACACAAACAGCCAGACCGGAACAACGACCATACAAAAGTTTATTTTCAATTGAAAATGCACCTAGGTTTATAATATACATAAAAGTCGTTTTTAACAACTATTTCCTTCAACATAAACACGATATTGGGTTCCAACCAAGGTCAGGGTCATCCCTAATGTTCATTATTAACATGCCAACATTTACGCGACTAATTTCTCCGTAATTGGGCCGCACCTAATACCAGCCACCGCCCCGTTTTGCCACGAACACCGCACCTTAGGGCATCATATTTTTCATTTGGCTAACTGCTTTAATGGTAATAATGGTGGGGATTATTTTTAGCTTGCACGATAGTTTTTCGCGATGTTGTTATTTTTGTAAGATGGCGCATTCTATGCCCGAAAGTCAGTCTCTCCAAGGGCTATAGTTTCACCCAGGGACTCAAAACACCTTCATAAAGGTTACAGAATTATAAGTGTTACATGTTCAATTGGTAACAGAATAAAATATGTAACACTTTTAAATTTGTTGTTAACGTAACATATCTGTAACAGGACACGTAAACGCAGCGTACTAAAACTATAATTGATTATTTCAGTTACACATATTAACACGTATAAAAGGTTACAGTTTGATTCTGTAACATTATTGTATCTGTTACATTTAAAAGTGTTTTTTCTGTTATAACTGTTTTAAAAAAACAGTGTTAAAAACACTTATTACGGTTACAGTTTGAGTCCCTGGTTTCACCAAGTACTGGGTTGTGGAGGTCAGACAGGCAGTCGCTTCATGTAACATACTGGTATTCAGCTGCACCCGGTTAGACTGGAAGCCGACCCCAACTTAGTTGGGAAAAGGCTAGGCTGCTGATGAGGCAAGCTTTGGTTTCGAGTGAATGGGGGGAAGGGAAATGTGTTAAAAAGGAAATTAAGGAGTTGCTATGAAAAAAATGTTATAATAATTTAAACTATTATCTGAATGATAGTTTGACATCCTAATTTTAATTGTAATCTTTCATGGACATATTTTGTAGTCTCTACACTTATACTTTGACATCAATATTGGATAGTTTGACATTGAATAATATTTTGACAGTAATAAATAATAAATATAATAATTTTTGATTGACATGCCATAAATTGTAATCCTACTTCCTACTATATAATAACACTAGCTTTTGTCCGCGGCTTCGCTCACGTTAAGAATTGATCAAAATCCTTTCTTAGCGGATGCCCACGTCATTACATCTACCTGCATGCCAAATTTCAGCCCGATCCGTCCAGTGGTTTGGGCTGTGCGTTGATAGATCACTATGTCAGTCAGTCACCTTTGAGTTATATATATATTATAGATAGATATATAAATGTGAATGTAAGTTTGTTTGTTACGCTTTCACGCGAAAACTACTCAACCGATCATCATGAAACTTTGTACACATATTCCTGGAGGTATTAGTAGTAACATAGGCTTTATATCATCACGCTATGACCAATAGGAGCGGAGCACCAATGAAAAATGTTTCAAAAACGGGGAAAATGTGACGCAGACGAAGTTGCGCGGGACAGCTAGTAGTTAATAATTTGTAAGTCATTAAATATACTTACAAATTATTCCATCAAACCATGCTAGCCATGTCTGATTACCCCCTTCAAAGAATCCAAGCTTGATATCTAAAAAAAGCATCACATATCCCTTTTCTTTGAAAGAAAATGTACCTTCACCAGTTTACTCTTCCTCTAAGATAAGATATGGAATAAAAAATGGATAGCTAGTTTTTGTGCCTATGGTCTTAGCTGGAGCTTATTCAATGTAACTCCATAAATAAGATCTGAATGATGTATAGACGGGGTTTAGAGGCGGTTTACACTTGGTCGCGGACGATTATTTTGTGGTGAATAGTGGGAATCTGTTATTATTACTTGTCATTACTACTAATAAATCGATCTCTATGGTGTCGGACGTAAAGAATAGCACCATCCCATATCTCCCCATGGGTGTCCTAAGACGCGACTAAGGGACTTGCCAGAAAATGGGCAGCAGCATTCTCTGTGCTTTTGTAACAACCGTACTGCGATCGCCAACCCGCCTGTCAAGCGTGGCGATTATGGCAAAACCCCCATTATGTCAATGTGGCGTTTGGGGAGGCCTATGTCCAGCAATGGACGTCTTTCGGCTGAAATGATAAATGATTTATAAAAACGAGCAAAAATATCACTTTTTTGCATGGTGATTTTTTAACAGTATTTTACATGAAGCGACTGCCCGTCTGACTTGCACAACCCGGGTAACTGGGTCATACGTAACCCCCTGGTAAGGCTGGATGTCGGACTTTCGGCTTCTGACTACTCGTAACGACTGTCAAAGATCTACAAATGACAGCCGGTACCAACGGCTTAACGTGCTTTCCGAGGCACGGAGGAAACTCGGTATGTAGTTATGGTAACCCATCCACGGACCAACCTCGGCAAGCACGGCTTAACCTTAAAGATCGACCCGTGCGGCTGTTATTACTTAGCCACGAGACAGAATGACATTTAAATATATTAATAAACACATACCTTTTACGTTTTGTACCTAAATCCATTCAAATTAATAACTACAAGTACTGATCATGTTGTCATTAATACTGCTACAGATTATATAAAAAAACCATGTCATACTTAGTAATAGATTTGATATAATTAATTACAGTGATGAGTTCAAAGATCTGTAAGCAAGTAATAGTTTATAAATATTGACAGCCGATCACTTAGCGAGGCTCACAAAAAGCTTTAGGAGGTAAAAAAAAGCTTAATTTGAAATCAATTAGAGATAAGTAGGTACGCATGTAAAATGATCAATCACGAGATTAAAAAAATGTTCAAAGATGGCGACGATACTTTAGTGCGATTTGCGTTTTTTTGTTGTTAAGTCTCTTCAAAGAAAAAAGCGCTCGTCCCAGCTGTGGAATAAGGAAGCTTCCTTTCTTCTTTCAAACCTCTCTATCTTGTGCCAAGTAGTTTTTTTCGAAATCAAAATATTTTTATTTTACATTGGCCTTCATGGGCATTTATAAAACGTCGACAAAAAGGTGCTCAGTTCGGGTTGGTCGTTTCCTATGGTGAAGAACCGACAAGAAACTCCATGGTTACTCTTTTAATATCATTTGGTTTTACAATATTTCTGTTACAGCTTGTAGGTAGGTACTTAAGTATGGGAGGACATCGTAGGCCCGACAATATGTCGTTGCTTACTATCTACAAAACGTAGTAAGCAACGACTTTTTAATTTGATTGGTAGCGGTGAATTCGACGGAACTTTTCTAACTATTGTAAGTCTTCCAAAACATTATAGAACTTTTTTTGGGTTAACTGTGTCGATAGGAACATCGACGCATAAAGATTACCTCGTTATCAGTACATAAATCTGGACCACATGGTAAAATTTTCATCAACCATTTAAAAAAACCGACCAAGTGCGAGTCGGACTCGCGCACGAAGGGTTCCGTACCATTTTTTATAAGAAACGAGCAAAAATGTCACTTTTTTGTTCCCATACAAAATAAAAATTACCCCCTTAAATATTTATTTTATTCTGTTTTTAGTATTTGTTGTTATAGAAATACATAATCTGTGAAAAATTCAACTGGCTAACTATCACGGTTCATGAGAGACAGCCTGGTGACAGACGGACGGACGGACGGACGGATGGACGGACGGACGGACGGACGGACAGACGGACGGACGGACAGCCAAGTCTCAGTAATGGGTCCCGTTTGACCCTTTGGGTACGGAACCCTAAAAAACAGCAATTTCTACAAAAGTGCAATTCCTACACGGTCAGAATGTATGGCAAAGCTGTTTTTGTTTTAAATTTCCGATGAGAAACTCAACCATAGACACGATATTTAGTTTTTTTTTATTAGTATCGAATAAATGTATACCGTCCTTAAGAGTACAAAACCCTTCACCGCCCAGTTCTTGAGGTTCACTGAACACGTACAAAAAACGCTGCAAAAACGCTTTTAAACTTCAATATAGATAGAATCGTTTTTAATATGTATTAGTATTGAATATCAGGCAGGTGTGCCGGCTGGTTACTGAATTATTTAACGTGGCAGAGTAAATATTTTATTTGTGACTGAGAAAGTTTTCTGGAATGAAAATTGTGGTTGTGTTGTGTGGTGATGGAATGCATTACATTATATTAACACACTAGTTGTCCCGCGCAACTTCGTCTGCGTCACATTTTCCCCGTTTTCGCAACATTTTTCATTGCTGCTCCGCTCCTATTAGTCGCAGTGTGATGATATTTTAGCCTATAACCTTCCTCGATAAATGTACTATCTAACACTGAAAGAATTTTTCAAATCAGATCAGGAGTTCTTGAGATTAGCGCGTTCAAACAAACAAACAAACTAACTATTCAGCTTTATAATATTAGTATTTATTTATTTATAATATTACTAATATAGATAAAAGTCGGAATTTTAATATTGTGGTAGTCATAGTTATTAGTTTTTTGTCTGGTTCTTGTTTAGAAAGAATCATTTTCTTGCCCTTATCCCAATTTATTAGGTATCGGCGCAGCGTCTCTTCTTCTGTCAACTTCTCTAGTACTTGTCATCTCTGCAGTCATCTCCTTTCTTGGCATATCATCCTTCACACAGTCCATCCATCGTTTTTTGGTCTTCCTCTACTCTTATCCCATCCAAATTCTTACTCAAAACTTTCCTCACGACATTTTCATAATTTCTCCGCATCACTTGCCAGTGTTAATTCTGCGATACACGCAAACGTTAATTTTTTTTTCCAAATTCAAAGCGAGATTTTGACAGGTCAACATTTTACCAAGAAAAACACATTCAAATATTTCACTATTGCATCTATCTTAGAGCAGCTACCATAAACCTACTTCAGACCGCCATCTCTCACGATTACACCAAAAGATTACCCCAACATACCAGGACAGCATAAAACTGCAGACATTTAAACTAAAAGCTACCATCCATCACCCCAACCCACCTCACTTATCAAAAATAGCGTTAACATAACCATTTATGCTCAGCTGATGTACTAGGCGGGCATAAAATTCAAGATGTACTGAGAATCCGATTATATCGCTGTGCGCAAACAAAAATGTTCTAATCTTGACTACAAATCGCATTATGCAAGCCGATATGGAGATCTGTCTTGAGATATTTTCGTGTTATAAGAAAGCGCAGAAAGTTCATACAGAAAACAAAAGCTTACTTGCATTCACTTAAAAGTCTTTATAGTTACCTTTGTGGTAACTATATTTTCGAGTCGTTTGTGGTTGAAACTCTGGGGCCGTGGGGTCCGAGTGCTCACAGCCTTTTGAAGGAAATTTCTAAACGCCTAGTTGACGCTTCCCGTGACCCAAAGGCTGGGTTTTACCTTGGCCAGAGGCTAAGTATTGCCATACGACGTGGCAACGCCGCCAGTCTCTTGGGCACGTTACCAGCTGACAGCGTTGAGGAGGAGTTTTTTGACGCCCTTTTATAATTTGTTGCTATTTTAGTTTTAATTATCTAATTTTAATTGTTTTATGAATAGTAATTTATTTAGATTTAGAAATAACTGAATAAACTTCATAAAAGACTTTGAAAACTGTTTAAATCATTATGATAATATTGATTGTGAACTGCCTCAATGGTCTGTTTAGTGGTCGCAAGCGTGCCTGCTGAGCATGAGGTCCTGGGTTCGACTCCCGGGTCGGGCAAAGTGTTATTGGGTTTTTTCATCAGGAACTTCCCATTGGCAGTCACGGAGTCTGGATTTGTGCCCGGTTGATGACAATAGAGGCTCGCTCGCTCGCTATTACATGGGACTTAAACATAACTGGCAAAATGTGCTTGTATTATTATTATATAACACACACACACCCACACACACACTCACCCACCACACACACACACAGACTCAAAAACCCACTCGCGTACACCACATATACGCGCTCCTTTACGCCTTTATGTTTCGTTTTGTTATATTTTATTTTTATATTGTTTTTCAATTACATACCCTGTTTATTGTGAAGTGAAAGAGCGGAGACACCTAACACAAGCATCACCTTGTTTAAAAGGTTATCTCCAAATAATATTTTTTTTTTTTATTTGTTACATTTGTGCCTAACCCTTCAGGGATTACAGGCGTGTGGTTATGATGATAAGTTTTCTCCAGAGGTCGGAATTAGGTAGAGTTATTTGTGTACTTACACTGATTTCATACAGCAAAAGAATAAAGAGCCTCAAATCCCGGGATTGACTTTAAAGAGCAGAAAAATCCCGTGATTTATTAGATAAAAAAGTTATTTAGTTTTACACAATTTAAACCATCGACATCGGATGTCCGAAGTTGGAAAATTCCAATGCGCACACGCAAGGGAAGATCCATATTAATATCAACATTTCGATGCTAGTACAAAAATAACTCTACCTAATTCCGACCTCTGGTTATCACCATCATCTGTTGTACATATGTATTTCGTCATTCAATTACTCGTAGAATCGAGTAGAACATATCAAGCGAAGTTGACTTTCTGTTCTATTTCTTCTAGGTGTCCTAAAAGCGGTCCGCTTTAGATTTTCGGTCGGATTTTTCATCTCTGCCCTGATAGTACATTATGGGTGAAATGTCTGCGCATTCTAATATGTACCGTAACTTTTTGATGGAAAGTCGTAAATCAGGACGTGATTTAGTTATGTAGAGCATTTGTATGACATCACAGATGTGCGCAGGAAATAAAGTTCAGTGATGGTATGTCGAGCAGTATTTAGTTACAAGCATTTCATCGCCACATTTTATTATTATTATACTTTTATTTGTCTTGCCTTGATAGCTAGTATGAATTGTTCAAAGAGGAAGCACCTCACGAGACAAATACTCAATGGTTAATAGAACGGACATGAAATAAACTTAAATTACACGTATTTTAAACTCTTTTTCCTTTGGTCACGCTATAACTTGAGAACGACTTAACCAATTACATTCATCTTTTTTTAAAATGTTTCTAATACTTTGTAGAAGGTTCTTAGGTAGGTAGTGGGTAGCAACAAGTGCATTGCGATGCATGTTGGGATCAGCTAGTAACTTAATAGATATTCTCTGTTTTCGACTTCAGAACAGTCTAGAGGGTCTTGGTTTCGCTAGGAAACCTTCAAAAAGCGGCCGGTGGCCGTATACCACCAATATACGGGGAGTGTGGGATTTTCACCTCTCTTGGACCACTGTTTACTTTTTCATCATCGTTACGGCTGCTAGAATATCAGTTTGTTTAGGCCCTATTTTGAAAAACAATTGAGTCACGTTACGAACCCAGGCCAACAGCAATAGCTGGTCCAAAGCCAACCTTGATATATTTTAGAATTATTGATTTAATCTTTTACTCTGAACGCTCTTAACTTGCACGTATTTCTACATCTTTCTCACATATTTCTAATTCTCAACATGAATAATGTAACCAAGATTTTGTAACATATTTTGATTTAAAAGAGTGTCCATGGAGTTTTTTGCCCATTCTTTTCCATAGAGATCAACGCTTTGGAATGGGCAACTACAGTACTTTCACAAGTTATTTTGCCTTGGGACTGGAACTGTAGCTTCGCGGTTTTTTTTGTTTTTTTTTACTTTCAAAAGTGCCTGTTTTGGTCTTATTGAAATTTAAACGCTTTGAGTTTGAGTTTGCTCACGTACTCATCAATATCCACGACGTGAATCGATGTAGGTATGTAGGAAAACTGGTGCCAATACGGAAGAAGAATAATGACCACCTACATTTGCACCTACGAACTGATCCTTGCACATTTAGTCTCCACATAAATCACAACTCAGTTCTACATAGCAAAAAGTGGGTGATACATAGATGCAAGAGCGATAGGCGTACTGGTTATGGCTCGACGATCTTTTTTTCCCCATTTCTGCCAGTACCTATGGGAAATTTTAGAGTGCCGAAATTCTGACAACCAGTCTTACCAAGGGGTATCGTAATATCCAGTACTAACTGGGTTGTGGAGGTCAGATAGGCATGTAGTTCCATGAAAAATACTGGTATTCAGCTTTAATTGGTTTAGACTGGGAGCTAACCCTAATATAGTTGTTAAAAGACTCGGTACATCTGCCTAGAAAAAAGGTCCTATGGCTACTCACTTGCGTGTTTCAGCGACTTACGGTTTATTTTCGCATAACATGCTCAATATTTAGGACCCTTCTACCTTACCTTCTTCTACCTTCTACTCAGAGTTCGATACTAATAAATTTAAATCCATCTATTAGCTTCTACCATTAAACCATACAGTCAGGGTGACGCCAACAATACGACAATAAATGCAAACACTGGTAATACCAGTTCATAGGAATATTTATAAAACGTCCTGTGACTAAACTATACTATAAATATACTATAATATATTTTTTTATTATATATACTGGAAATATTCGAATATTTTTTTATATGCAGACTGGGAACGTCATGGTATACACGCAGTTTTGTTAATCGTCGCATAGTCGGCGCCACCCTGTATAAGTCACCCCATACCCCTCCATTGACAGCTAAACTATGATAATTTTTATTAATTCTAGTTTTTTCTCCTTTCAGGTCCACGTTGTCTTGACGACAGGCGTGTGCGACCAAAACCATGCGACAAACGACAGCACAACTCCGACATTTGAATTCATGTCACACTTCGGCTAACTTCGGCAACGTTCGGGAGCGAGGCAGCGATATGCTGCATCAAAGAGCGAGATGGATCAAGAGTTTCTAAAGGAGTGATTTCTCTTCAAGGGCAGAGTAGTTTTTGGGATCATTCAATAATTGAAGTTACAGTATTGCAACTAATCTCATTAATTTCGGATTACTAACACTGACTATGGTGTATGAAGTTAGGCTCGCCCCCTGTTGCTTTGGCCGGACTGAGCCTGTGGCTGACAAATAATCCTCTCCCAAACCTTCCATACAGGTCTGATCATTTGCTGAGTAAAAAAAAATATGCATTTGAGAGTCAATGAAAGTTTTGATTTAACTTTCGTTAAACCAATATTTTTTATTGACTCCAAAATCTAATTGGGTCTAATTTTAGACCGATTTCGATTTTAGAAGAAAATGTGAATGAGAGTAGTTGTAACTACTGGCTGAAATTAAAAATAAAAATACAACGAAGTTAGCGAATAAAACAGAAATAATAAAACCTCTTTCGAACGAAATAAAAATGATTCCAGTTTTTAAAAGTATTGTGTATTGCTTATTTTGTAAAATTGTAAAACGAAGTAAAGATGTGTAAAGAATAGGCATTAAAAATTGAAATTTTGTAGATAAGGTAACATTTCTTTTCACAATTAAGACGCTCTAATAAATAATAAATTAACCTCACCGTATTTCACTAATGAAACTGAACGTGAGCACATCAAAATGGCGTTTGAGAGCTGTCAGTTTCAATATTCCATAGCGTTGACATAATTATGACACTGACAGCAGGTTCTTAAACGCGTTAAAATGGCGTTCAGTTTAATTAGTATAATTCGTTGTTAAAGTGCAATTCATGGTTATTTTGGAATTGCTTAATTTTTTTAAACTCATGTAATTTACTATTCTAAAGCTAAAAAACAAAATGAAAAGAAATGCTACCAGTTGTACAAAAATGTAAGAGAAATTCATAATTTTTATAACGAAAAAAAGAACTTAATTTTGATCTCTTAATGAATAATTATTTATGAATGTAATGCCATATTAAAGTATAATACTTCATTGGTGTTCGTTATTAGATGTAAGTCGGGTCTTTCATTATAAAATTGGTGACTACACTACTTAAGAATTATATAATCACCAGACTTGGTACACAAATTGGTGATTAGAGTAAGAAATCACCAGTAAAAGCAGCTATATCATATTAAACTTTGCAATATGTTTGCACCATGACAAACAGCGCCATCTAGGTCTGTAGTTTGGAACTAAGTTCTAAAGATAGGAATTACTGAAATGATAATTTTTGTATTTTCTCCCGGATACGATGTAATACGATCTATTGTGAAATAAAAGTTCCATGAAAGACCCTTATTTGGCTCATGATTATGATAGCATTGTTATTTTCGAGATAAGTAATATCAAAAGTCGACATCTTGACAAACCGAAATGGAATTTGAATATAACGTATATTTAAATTTTCGTGATGATTAAAATTATTTTTCGTGCTGCGGATGCGTGCAGGATAAATCCAATTAAAAGCGAACTTGCGAATTAAACTATTAATCAAATTCATGAGCCAATTATAATAATTAATTAAAGATTTCTCTACATTTAACATTTTAAAATTCCTCTGTTAAATTGTTGATGCAAACCAAAAATGCGAGGTGCCTTAAAAAATGCTTTTTTCGAAAAAATCTTTGTAATATTAATGTTTTAGTATTAAGGGAAATAGTCACAAATATCTTTGATTTTTTTAGGTTTTTTTAGTCTGTAAGTACCTACCGTTCATGCAATTCTTGGTATGCATTTATTCATTTTTTTTAATAATTTTTACAGTCATAGTCGTCTTAGTGCACTACGATTTTGCGTTTTAAATAATGCTATGATACATTTCATTATATAAGCCTATAATGCTTCAAATGATTTGCTGAAAGTTTTATGATCTAAAACTGTCAAAAATTCGACTTGTGTTTATAAAATCTTGCTAGTATGCACGGCACTATTCATGCCACACAAAACTAGTTTAAACAAAATCTATACAAAGAGAGGTCATGTTATACTGGATATCACACAAAGGTTCGAAAAATATGGAAACAATACATCATCATCATCATGTCCTTATCCCAATTCATTTGGGGTCGGCGTAGCATGTCTTCTTCTTCCATACTTATGCAATTTATAGGCCTATAATACCCTAGAAAATACTGATAATTTCTAAAACTGAAAAAAAACAGAATAAAGTGATGGCAGTCTGAATGGACTTCTTAGACATGCCTGTTTTGAAAGGATATTGCATGCATGAATTTTAATCAACAATAGGGGTCAAGAAGCTGTTGAGTCAAAGAGTAACAGAGAAGTACGGAAGGAGAAGACATGCTGCGCCGACCCCAAATGAATTGGGATAAGGGGATGATGATGATGTATTGCTTCCATATTTTTCGAACCTCACAAAAAGCGTCGTTCTTTGTCACAGTCCTGACCATAATTTCATGTTATTAGAGAATACGAAGTAGTTACTATAAAATAAATGGCATAGCATTATTTGAAGCGCAAATGAAGTCCTTTTAATTAACACCCTGTAGTTTTGTTCTTATTTTCAAAGCACCTAAATTACTACTTCGGTTTCTTAGGGCAACATTCACGAACAGGACTTGTTTTATAAGCCTTTTTTTTACGGATTGGATATTATCAAATGATCCCTCCCGCTCTGGGCGGAGAGGAAGGGAGTGTCAGACTTGTAGTGATTAAAACCCATCCATGTTCCTTCTTAGCCCTTTGTGTTCCAGGGCCACGGTATCTCTTTGAAACAGTCCCGCAGCCCCGGCAGGCATCGGTCCTCCCGGACTCCTTCCTATTGTTTAATAAGCCTTAAGCATACACAACTTATGTCACACAAATGTGGTAATCTTGTGGGCCTAATAATTAATGTCTCATTTCTCATTTAAAAATGTCTCCTTTGTAGACTCTGCAAATGTGTAAAAGGAGACTAAAAGTATTTTTCTGCGCAATCATAATACTGAACCGTCAATGTAGTCCCGCAAGGAACTACAATTTGTCCGACATTATCACGAAAAGCTTTAAAAATAAAAGCAAACCTACAGCCCTTAGAATCTTAGTTAAGGCTACATAATCTTTATGGATAAATCTCTCGGAATTCCGAAATCGATTTCGAGATTTCGATACGATTTATCGATTATGAATTTTGTATTCCAAATAATAATTGTTCTCGATAGTAAGCTAGGCCACCTTTCATGATTCCTAGGGTATATTTTATTATCTTTAGAGTAAGTTTTCATTCAGTGTTATGAGGATATCAATCGATATTGTAATACTTTACGGTAAATAAATGAAATGATATTGAATATTGTTGTTTTTCTTTTTTATACAACCACCAAAGGATTTTAAGGAGAGGTGTATCGAGAAAACCCATGACAAAATAACAACAGCGGCTCAGACCGATCTTCAGGTTAAGTCGCGCTTACCTAGGTTGGTCCGTGGATAGGTGACCACCCATTACATAACGAGTGTCCTCCGTGCTTCGGGAAGCACGTAAAGCCATTGGTCCCGGCTGTCATTTTTAGATCTTTGACAGTCGTTACAGGTAGTCAGTGGCCTGAAAGTCTGACACCCTATCTTACCAAGGAGTATTGTATTACCCAGGTACTGGTTGTGGATATCAGATAGGCAGTCGCTTTATGTAAAGTACTGGTACTCAGCTGCATCTGGGTTAGACTGGAAGCCGACCCTAAGCTAGTTTGGGAAAAGGCTAGGCAGATGATGACACTCTATAAACGCAAACTGAAATAAATACCTACCTGGAGGGAGACACCATCTTGGTCCAAAATAACTCCAAAAAGCATTATAACAGTACTTTTACACAGCTTTGCTAGGAAACCATACTGTAGCTCAAAGAGTAGAATACTTTTACCGAACGGCTTAATCTAAAACAAAGGGTAAATCGGGGCAAAACACAAATTTATATTTTTTTTTTACTGATTTTTATTCATGACTGATGTAATAATTAACAACTTCCAAATCGGCTGCTAGATGGCGTTGCTTCGCGAATTACTGAACCGAATGACATTAAACCTACTTTGAGGATATCTTCACGTTTCTTCCACTGAGAAAACTAGGTATACAAGTTGCACTTTAGTTCTGATAAAGCATACTAGATGGCACTACTATTTGATGTTGATGTATAAACGGGGTGTGATCTTCTTAGCGTGTCGATGGCAATCTAAATTGTGTCGGCCCAGAACGGAGCCAGCAGTTTGGCGCCCTCTATAGCTTCCATCAGTTCCTGTAATGAACAAACAGCAGGACTCGCAGGACACGATATTAAGTGCCGCATCGTTTGTGGAACAGCACCACATTTACACTCCAGGGCAGAGTCATTAATGAATCTTCACCTGAGCAGGTTTTCTTTGCCGCAACCAACCTGGGTACGAAGTCTATTTAAAGACTTCCAGGTCAGCCATGGCAACTCATGTCCAGGTGGGAGACTCTCAGCAGGTGGAACGATTGGGTTAGGTGAGGATACACAACCTTGCCACAGCGTTAGTCTCTCCGTAGACCAACGGAGTGTAATGATAAGCTACAACTCACGGGTTCAATTTCCGCACAAAACAAATAAAACTTTGTCATGTTTAGAGACGGATATTCTAGGCCTGGTTAGTTATGTTACAACTCATTCGTAACGTGAGATTTTGCATTCAATTAGAATTAAGTAATTGACACAACAAAATTGAGGGGTATTGTACCGATGGAAACGCCAGGGTAGGCCGTAAAATTCTGAAAGAATCAATTCAATGGGATTAAATGAACTTAAAGGGTTTGTATTGATGATTTTAATGATTATTATTGTGAATCTATATTAGTTACGATCGCGAATCAAATTTTAATCAACATAAAACCTGGCACTTCTTACCACTTTGCAAAAAACATTGGAAAAAAAAAGATTAAATTTAAAAAAATGGTAGGAAAGGGGGAGGCTTATGCCCAGGATTAGGACAGTCAAGGCAAAAAAAAAATAAGTTTAAAAATCATGAAAAAAAAAATTAAAAATATAAAAGACCCCCGACATAAAAACCTCTAAGAAACCAAAAATTAAATTAATAAAATAAATAAAAAAATAAAATTAAATTAATCCAGAAAATAAGCCGCTTAGTACAAGCACAGAACAAAGCGGACCCCCGACGATACGGCGACGCTTGGATTAATTTATTTTTGGTTTGTTAGAGGTTTTTTATGTCGGGGGTTTTTTAAATTTATAATTTTTAAACTTATATATATTTTTTTGCCTTGACTGTCCTAATCCTGGGCATAGGCCTCCCCCTTTCCTACCAATTTTCTCGATGTTGCATCTCTTCTCGCTAATAAACGAAACCAAGGAAAGATATACTAAAATTGAAAAGAAAATGTAAATTGGGGGGGTGCGCCCCCCCCCCCCCCCGTCATCAATGCCCATGGTTACAAGCGACAAAATTTCAAATAGACTACCTGTGTAAGTTTTTTATATTGCTTCATTAACTAGAAAAGAGGTGATGATCTTCAAACGGCGGAGCAGATTTTCTCGAAACATAGCTAAGAACACTCTCGATTAAAATACCTTTCAAACGACACCACTTTTATCAAAATCGGTTCATCCGTTTAGGAGCTACGATGCCACAGACAGACACACAGATACACAAATACACAGATACTCACGTCAAACTTATAATACCCCGCTTTTTGGTCGGAGGTTAAAAATCTAAATATATTACCTTACATATGGCATTATATATTTTTGCCTACATGGGCACATAGAAAACGTCGACAAAAAGGTGCTATGGTTCGGGTTGGTCGTTTCCTATGGAGAAGAACCGGAAAGAGACTCCATGGTTACTCTTTTAAAATCATTTAGACGGCACGGTTGGCGAAGTGGCTGAGCGATCGACTGCTGCTCAGTGTGTCGCGGTTTCGATCCCCGCACGGAACACATATGTATTTATATGGGCCTACAGAAAGTTGTTCCGGGTCTGGCTGTTTGTGTATGTGAGTTTAAATGTTTGTAAACGCACTCACGATACAGGAGAAATTTCTAGAGTGAAGCAACGTTTTTTTAAAAAAAAAAAACAGTTTAGAAATGAACATCTGTCGAAGCTCTCACTCGCAGTTGGATCAAGAGCCAGATTCAGAAGGCAGTACTCCTCGATACGGCCCGCATTGTGAGGAGGTTTCTGTCTCTGCAGCCCTAACCACCGGTAGCTTGGACCCTGCTCCCGACACCGGCGGAAACCTGTTTTGATATGTTTTCAATGTCTTTGTTTTTTTTTTTTTAATAAAGAAATATGTAAAAATGTAAAAAATGAGGCGACAAATGAAGAAAGAACATATTAATATGAAAATGTACAGCGTTAGCTCTAATTGTGGCCGCACGTCAAAATTTCCTTGTTCACCTAGATATAATATAGTACGCTATTATGAACACATGACACAGCGGTACGTTGCCTTTATCTACTAGAATAATGCACGTATCGTATTAGGCCAAGGTTACAATCAGTTTAGTATAAATCATTATTAAGGCGCCAGTAATTCTCTCTGTCATCATCATCATCTGCCTAGCCTTTTCCCAAACTATCTTGGGGTCGGCTTCCAGTCTAACCGGATGCAGCTGAGTACCAGTACTTTACATGAAGCGACTACCTATCTGACCTCCACAACCCAGTGACTGGGTAATACGATACTCCTTAGTAAGATTGGATGTCACACTTTTGGCTTCTGACTACTCGTAACAACTGTCAAAGATCTACAAATGACAGCCGGGACCAACGGCTTAACGTGCTTTCCGAGGCACGGAGGAAACTCGGAATGTAATATTATGGGTGACCCATCCACGGACCAACCTCGGCAAGCACGGCTTAACCTTAAAGATCGACCTGTGCTGTTATTATTTAGCCACGAGCTCCTCCGAGCGTGATGTTATGTTAATATTATAAGGGCGAAAGTAATTCTGTCCGTTCGTCTGTATCTTTCTATGAAAAAGAAGTTTAATGCTGAGGAGTAGTATGATGCAGATTCTACCTAACTACAAATACAAAATAATGGTCCGCCTGACCGTATTCGGTCACAGCGACCAGTCGAAGATCTTCTTCCTTCAGTTTATGAAACGCCTCTCGAAGCGTTTCTTCGATAACGCTATTAAGCACCATAATCGCCTAATCGCAGCGGCCGCTCGTTACGAAACCTCGCGCATTAGTTCAGTATGCCGTCCGATGCATACTGAACTAATGCGCGTCACTCCCGATGATGCTATCACCCTCCTCCAAGAGAGTAACAAAGAGACTAGTACTCTTAAAAAGTTTCGACTCAAACCACCGTCTTTCCAACCTCGCCGTCGAGGTCCGTCGCGACGTCCCGGTCCATGTCCTCCCCGACCCTTGCTCGAGCCAGCCCGCAATGCTGTGCCAGTAGTTTTAAATCAGCCTCTCAATAATGATATCATTCAGATCCAGCCTGTCCCCATGCAGTCCTCCCCCAGCGACGCCCTAAGCCGAGGCTCGTACCCCACAGGGGTAGTCCCTAGCGTCGCTTGGTTTAAAAGCTTTATGCCCTGGCTGGAGGCCTTACTATTAGGCACCCACAGGATAGTCCGGTTAAGCAGACGACAACCACATAGGTTGAACTGCGAGATGCCATACTCAAAAAAACGAAGGTCTTAAAAAAAAATGAAGGTCTTCGTAGATTTTAGCTATCTGGGCGGGATATAATTATAGTACACAAGTTTGTGCACGGACACAGGTGCACACACTATCTTCCCTCACTCTCATATTTCGGTGAAAAGGCAAAATACAAGATAATATACGCAAACGAATCGCACGCAACAGCAAGTATAACATAAAAGTGGCAACACTGATGCAACTAATGATAGGTCTCAACCTTCAGCCGAGCAGTTTCGATATAATTATGTTCATCAAAAGAAATGTCGAAATAATCTTTATTTTTACCTATACAGTATGAGTAATCAATTTTGCTTGGTATATAATGCTGGCCGGTTTTCTGGTTGTCTGTTAGCAAATCTTGTATGATTCAAAGAATATCTAATGGCTGTAGTAATAGAGTGACCCTCAAGAACCTTTACGCCGTACGGCATTTCATAAAACCTTTCAAGTCCTTGCTTTCCAAAATGACTGAACCGATTTTAATGAAACTTTATACGCATAAGCGTCCTGCTTATGCGTATTAAGTTTCATTAAAATCGGTTCAGAGGACAGAGGTCTAAAAAGTAACCAGAAACAATTTCGAAATGTCTTTAAAAAAAAGATAATTGGTTTTGTTTGCATAGATAATAATATAATCGATATAATTTAGCTGTAAAACTATTTTTCGAAAATTTTTTTAGTAACTTTTTAGACCTATGTATGTATCCTGCTATTTTTTGTAAGATATGTTGTAAGGTGTAAACGCTCATAACGAAGCCGAACGGCACGCATTCTCCCCGTAATAGCGAGTTTTTTTTTTTGTTCTGGACTTTAACTTGTTTGTATTCACGAAGATATTAGACGTCAAAGTTACAACATTTTTAAAAGTATTTTTTTAATTCTAGTTTTGAAGGTTATAACTATACCCGTTTACTATTCCATATATCTAGTTGTACCGTAAATCGTGATTTTCACCCCAAAAGAAAAGTCTGTGTCCCAGGAATAGTTTTTGCTTAGGGCTTAGGGTTAGTTAGCTTGATGCACAGAATGATTGGCTGACTGCTACGTGAAGAGTCTGTTTACAACTTGTATTATGCCAACCATTGATGGTCAGTTGGTTTAATGATAGGTCTGCTAACTTAGAACTTTAAAAAAAACTATTGCAAAAAACTAGATTCCCGCCAAAAAATCTGTCAAAATCATCATAACACGTTCGGATATTCGTGAAGAGTCCGTTTACACCTTGTATTATGTCAACAATTGATGTTCAGTTGGTTTAGTGATAAAGCAGAGCCTACAAGGTTACTGCAGTTAACCGTCATCGGGGAATTTCCAATTATCACCAAGTTTGCTAATAAATTGATGTCTCCAATATGACCAATCCTCTTTACACAATGTTTGAGTAACTTTCAAAACTTCTCCTAAAATAAAAAAGGAACTGGCTTGTTGGTTTAATGGCTGGCTCCCGGGTCAGGCAACGCGATATTGGGTTTTTCTATTATGAATTTCTGTCTCGGTTATGTATGGTGTTGGACGTAAAGAATAGCACCATCCCATAACTTCCCGTGGGTGTCGTAAGAGGCAACTAAGGGACTTGCCAGAGAATGGGCAGAAGCGTTCTCTATGCTTTTGTAACAAGCGTACTGCGATCGCCAACCCGCCTGCCAAGCGTGGCGTTTATGGCAAAACCCCCCTTATGTCATTGTGGCGTTGTCGAGGCCTATGTCCAGCTGTGGTCGTCTTTCGGCTGAAATGATGATGATGATGATTATGAATTTCTCAGTAACAGTCGCGGTGTCTGGATTTGTGCCCAGTTGGCAATAGGCACGCCCCCTATTACATGGGACTTAAAAAAATCGAACACTCTGGGACATGAAGGACCAGGCCCCCGAGCACAGAGGCCAGCTGCCCTGCTGCCAACCCTGCAGTGGAAGTGTAGGCCGTTTGTGTATGTATGCTCTTCCTGTAACCAACTATAACCTGAATGGCTATACCCTGTAGAACTGGACTGGCTGAAATGTTATTAAAAAAAAAATTGAAACAAGCAAACACTTACAAAAATATATTTCTTTGTCCATTTGGCTACCTACATTAAAAAATAATCTATTTACAAAAAAATAATTTACTATCTAAGGTAGATAAAAATTTAGACCACCTAGATGGCCTTCATCTCTTTTTCTTTGCTGTTCTAGCCTCTCTTCGTCGTTTCCATCAATTCCTAGGCCCAACCTTTCAATCAGCTTCTCCCCTTTGTCTCCATGTAACTCAATGAACTGTCTTCGCCTTTTCAAAGCCACATCAGGATCAAAAATATAAGATTTCTTTTCATGAATGACGGGATGCCCAATCAAGTTCGTCCGAATGAACCCACCAATAGGCCCTAAGGGTTTTTGTGCCTTTACCGGGCGGTAAAGCAGAAGAAAGCAGACTGACAGCTGAAAAAAAAACATCTGTCAAATTGAGAAATGGCGCGAATTAATTGAGTGGCGTAAGTTTTGTTGTGCATAAATCAAAATGTATTTTTATTTACATTTCATTTGCATAACGTCCGTTTTAAATTTCAAAATATTATGTTTGGTATTTTCAAACGCTTCGTTGCATATTATTATCTGGAAGAACAATGCTGAATATAAATTAGTGATGTAACTTGTCTCGTGCAAAAAGACCACCAAACAAGCGTTCCAATGTCACATTAAAACCATTAGTTAATTATTCGTTTGCTGAATACAAATGTAATATTTCATTATCATTAGGGTTCGTTGCAAAACTTGTGCCAATGCTTGTGTCACTTAAGTATAGAAGCTAGCGCATCAATTTACAACAATCTGTCAAATTTCTTTAATAAACTTTCAACTTTATTGTTAAAGAATTAGGTTCAAGGTTGACAGTTTCAGGGTTCACCTGCTTGCGTCAGTACAATCAGGTTTTTTTTTTGCGAGAGTAACTCTGAATGCCCGTTACTTCTTCACCCCTTTACGGCTTTGGATGAAGTTAATCAGACTAATAAACAATGGCCCGGGGGTCATGGGATATCTGTCACCCCGGCATTATGGTCCCTAGGGATAATTTTGTGACGCGAGCGGCGGGAAAAAGCTAGTACTATAATATATTTACGGGAGGCAGCATACTTTGAACTTTTACTAGTTCTAGTTTATCTTGTCACGATCACATTATAAACCGTAACAAGAATAATAATGAATTAAAACCAGATTTCATGCATCTAATCAGCTGGCATCTCCAAAGTCACAAAACGTAAAACTAAGCACCGTTCCGTTTTGCAACAAAACAACACAAACCGGAATTATCTATGCACAACAAACTTAAAAAACTAGATTCCCGCCAAAAAATCTGTCAAAATCACCGTTCAAACACGTTTGAAATTCACATACGAAATGATACTCACTGCAATTAATTTATTCATTGTTTTTTTTTAATTCACTTTTTATTGACCAACTCGCGAGGCGCGCGAATGTATACTGGTAGAAACAAGTTAAATACAACTTTTACATATAAAGCAGTTCAGGTTGCCCAACGGAGCATAACGCCCTGGACACGACCGCAATCGAAGTGACTTGCGTTGCTTGACGCGATTGCGACACACGCGTGCTTCACGTTCCTGTGCTGTCGCAGAGGAGCTTGTCCCTTATTGATACAGCGGTCTTTAGGCTAAACCGCGCTTGCCTAGGTTGGTCCGTGGATAGGTGACTACCAATTACATACCGAGTTTCCTCCGGGCCTCGGAAAGCAGGTGACGCGAAAGTCTGACCAGCAGTATTACAAAGGGGTATCGTATTTTCCAGTGCTAACTGGATTGTGGAGGTCAGTTAGCAGTCGCTTCAAGTAAAGTACTGGCATTCAGCTGCATCCGCTTAGACTCCACCACAGCATAATTGGGAAAAGGCGAGGCAGATGATGAGGTTTTCTCGGAAGTAGTTGCAACAGCACGCTTGTCGCTTGAACGTGCAACTCGTGGCTAAGCCTTTACGTTACGTCATGGAGGGTTGAGTAACGAACCTTTTTTTTGAGTAGGGTGTGACGTACTCTTGGTGGAATACAGTATTATTGGTAATTTATATTCATATACTAATAAGTCTTATTGGTAATGTTTTTGTGTACTCTGTGAAGAAATCTTAAAGGATTGTAAAGTACCTTTTTTTGTGAATATTATGGTAAAACCCAACTTGCCAGAAGCAGCAGATTAACTAAATAAAATCTGTTGGTACATAAAATCTCTTGAGCTAAAAACAGTTATAAACATACTGATATTCCTTTTTTTGTTTTTTTTTTTATTAACTTTCTTTTCTTGCAGGCATGTACATTCTTCATTCATAGTCTCGTCATTACCTCGTAGTAATTATGTGTCTGACGTTGTATTTAACAGTAATTTATTTAAAATTATATAAATTACTAGCGGCTGCCCACAACTTCGTTCGCGAGGTTTTTTTTTATGGATATGAAAAATAGATGTTGGCCGATTCTCAGACCTACTCGATATGCACACAAAATTTCATATAAATCTGTTAAGCCGTTTCAGAGGAGTATGGTAACTAACATTGTGACACGAGAATTTAATATATATTAATTAGATACAAATGGACTTAAGTAAATTATAAAAAGTTTGGAAGTTGGAGGTCAACTACGAAACTTCTCATTCGATTTCAAAAGTTAAAGTAAAGATATTCTATTATTTTACGTACTTCGGATGTTTTCTTGAGAGTGTAGTCGCGGACAGAAGGTAGCAATTTATAAGTCACAAACTCACGACAATTGGGTGTTTCACCCTAAAATAATTGGTTCAAGTCATTATTTTTCTCGTGTTGTTGCGCTTGTTATACTGTTCATTCATAAACAGAAGCCTTATGTCTCCGTTATTATTTTTGTATTTGGCTTTAATTATGATCAGCTGGCCTAGTAGGCCTCCAGTGTGGGAAAGAGATGGCGCTAGACATCCTGTATAGCTCCGTCTCTTTCCCACACTGGAAAAAGACTAAAACAATACTGCTTTAAGACGTCATGGAAGGCCAGCAGAAGTATGAACGTGGACGAGGTGAAAAAAAGGAGTGAATGTAAAAATGTAATGAATAGTTTTTGTCTATCATGTAGATTATTAAAAAGTCTCTCTCTCTGGGGTCGGTCCCTCATGTCTGAGGGTCATGGTCAGCCTGAGGGTTGCATCGGGAGCGGATGATCTCATTCATTCATCATTTCAGCCGAAAGATGTCCACTGCCGGACATAGGCCTCTTCCAACGCCACATTGACATAAAGGGGGTTTTGCCATAATCGCCACGCTTGGTAGGCGGGTTGGCGATCGCAGTACGATTGTTACAAAAGCACAGAGAACGTTGCTGCCCATTCTCTGGCAAATCCCTTAGGCGCCTCTGACGACACCCACGGGAAGATACGGGATGGTGCTATTCTTTACGTCCGACACCATACAGAACAGCGGATGATCTGCTTCCATCGATTTCTGTCCATCGCGTCTCTTACGACCGTGTAGAATTTGGAGCACGACGAGTCTTTGACTTGATCGGATCTTGTTGGTGAGCGAATGCGCGATCTCTTGCCTTCGGTGTTTCCAACTACTATCAATTTCTCCAGACTTTCGTCACCTCTACGCACCGTGTCGCCGAAATATGATAGGATGCGTTGTTGGCATATGGTGGACAAGTTAGTTTTAATTTGGAGCTGGGCTAAGATGGATGCATTGGTGCGTTTAGCTGTCCAGGGTAGTCTCAGCATTCGTCTCCAGCACCACATCTCGAAAGCTTCAATCCTTTGCCTTTCTCGGGCCAGGAGTGTCCACGTCTCTATTCTATACAGAAAGATAGTTAATACCAGCGCTCGTATCAATCTGATCTTGGTTTTGATACCAATTCTTCTTTTCTTTCAGATGTTGCTTAGACGGGTCATAGCATCTTTTGCCCTTCCTATTCTCTTTTTAATCTCGTGGATACAGCTGCCGTTTAAAAATATTGGACACGTATTTTTTTCTTTTTTCACGTAATCATTAAATTACTCAAACTCAAAGCATTTACTTCAATTAGACCTATACAGGTAATTTAGAAAGTAAAAAAAAAACTCGAAGCTACAGTCCCAGTCACAAGGCATATAATAACTTGTGAAAGTACTGTAGTTGTCCATTCCAAAGCGTAGATCTCTATGGAGAAGAATGGGCAAGAAACTCCATGGACACTCTTTTAAATCAAAATATGTTACAAAATCTTGGTTAGGTACATCATTCGTGTTGAGAACGGAAATGTATTGAGTTGAAATGGCTCATGACATCACGGGAAAGTAGTAGTTTTATACCTAAGTACCTACTGTGACGTATTGAACTCTCCAACTTGAATGCGTTTTATTCTAAGTAATTTTTGATAATTTGATAAAACAAAAAATATGTTCGTAGTTTCCTACTCCTATGAAAAAACCGGTCAAGTGCGTGTCGGGCCACGCGCGGTGTAGGGTTCCGTAGTTTTTATAACAGCCAAGTGCGGGTCGTATTCGCTGACTGATAGTTTCGTACCATGCTCTAACTAAAAGCCGAACATGACTACCTACCTAATTTGACTTCCTATACAAACAACAACAACAACTATTTTTTTTTATATAAAACTTATTTAGGAATGAAACAGCGCGATACAACTGACGCTTAGCGCCATCGATCGACATTTCTATGGAGTTGTTCGAACTTTCGAGTCAAATACAATTGGTCGACTATTACTCGTAAAGTTGTAAAGCCCACTTAAGTGTGATAGTTTTCCTTTAAACTTCGTTATATATAGGTACTACTGCCGTGACATTTGTATTTCTATCTACAACCGGTTAGTCTGTAGAGGAGGGGGACACTTGACCCTAACGAAAATTGGTACTTTAAAGCTTGATAAGTCACGAACGGTTTACTTAATCAAAAAGCAAGTCTACCCAAACCCCTAATATTTTTGTAAGACCTATCCAACGATACCCCACATTATGGCAAGAACGAAAAAAAAAATTATCAATAATAAAAATTAAATAAATTATAGTTTCTTTCAAATTTTTTTTACAACTTTTTCGGCGTCATTAACGTGTATACTCATGCCAAATTACAACTTTCTAGTACCAATAGTTTTTGAGCTAAACCGCGGACAGACAGACAGACGGACATGGCGAAACTATAAGGGTTCCTTGTTGACTACGGAACCCTAAAAGCGTAAATTTGTTTAGATATAACTTTTTAATAGTTATGTGTCATAAAACAGCCATCTGGTCTCTGCTAATGATTCTGGCCCTTGTATATGCAAACCTTTCTAACGATTAACCATAAAAGGTACATTATAGCATTGCGCAACAATTGTCTGTATTGTATTGCTCAGTTGTAATGTCCTTATGGCTGAACTTTGATCGCTGACGTTATGTAGATGCAATAGCATAATGACATGGAAAACGCAACCAGTTGTGTTCTATGGTGTCTGATTAACCTCCATGATAGAGGCGAGTGAAGTGATATCTTTACTTGAATCGGCTTTGAGATTTGCAGAGATTATGTTGGGGTCGGCTTCCAGTCTAACCGGATGCAGCTGAATACCAGTATTTTACTTGGAGCGACTGCCTTAATGACCTCCAAAACCCAGTTAGTCCTGGACTATACGATACCCCTTGGTAAGACTGGTTGTCAGACATTCAGGCCACTTACTACTTGTAACTTTCGGTCAAAAATAGACAAAATGGCCGCCGGGACCAACGGCTTACCGTGCTTTCCCAGGCACGGAGGAAACTTGGTGTGTAAAGGGTGGTCACCCATAATCAGAGATATCAAAGGGGACAGATAGGTATCTGTCCCCTTTGATATCTCTGATTATGGGTACCCAATAAATGTTTGGCTACCCAACTAATATCATCCTACACACTCTAATAGTTGTTTCTCTATTACAAGATAGAAAATATGTTCTGATTGCTGATAATAATCACGAAAAACGGCAATATAACTTTTTTTTACGAATGGGTCATCATCAAATGATCCCTCCTGCTCTGTGCGGAGCGGGAAGGAGTGTCAGACTTGTACTAACTAAAACCATCCATGTTCCTTCTTAGCCCTTTGTGTTCCAGGGCCACGGTATCTCTTTCGAACAGTCCCGCAGCCCTGGCAGGACGGGAAAATACCTTAGATTATATTTTTGATTGAAAACCCTCAAAAACATTTTAGTGAATCGAGGAGAAATTAACAACGTACAGCTTGGCAAAAAAGAGTGTGGAATAAATGAGGTCGCCAGTATCTCAACTGCGGAAACCCGTAATACTACATATCAACAGATTTTGATACTTGTTATTTTTAGGGATATGATCCCAATTCCAAGTGGGTGGTTCAGTCCCTCGGACGCTACGCAAACACCATGGAAGGTTTCAATTTTCAGTACGAATTTTAGTTCCAACTATCACCGCGTCAGACTCTTTTTTGCCAAGCTGTATTCTTTCTAATGACTTTAAAAACAAAAACAGGCTCAGAACATGCTCAGAACACCAAGGAGTCCACCGTCCGTTCCATTTTTCGCGCGTTTTGCAACCCTGTTTTACCGACACCATTTTGACGTATCGGCGAGCCGTCCGCCGGGAAAAATCAATAATTTCAACAACACAGTGAGTGACATTTTTCTTCGCATTGTATGTAGTGTAATTAATATTATAGTATTATTGAATCATTTAATTATAACAAAATGATGCAAGAATACGACGACGATTTCTTCTTTGAAGAGGACAAAATGTATGTATTGTGGTTTTCTATTTATATGCATGCTTTTTGTGTGGTTTTGTTAAGCCCTATAATGTATTTTTCTCGTAGACCGAGAAGTGATTTCATGTTGGGTTTTTTAATTGAATTAGGCTTCAGGGCTCAAGCAGTATTCCATTATTAACAAGCATGTGTCTGTATGTAGACGATCGTCGCAATACATCTGAAAAAAAGATGTTTATTTTTGGTGATCAGATTCAATTTCTTAGATTTATGTTCTTAGTCTAAATGAGAGACCTTGCCTTTCAGGTAGTAAAGTCAATATTTTTCATTATTTAACGCCCTTTCCCCCGTTCACTATTGATTTATTTCATTAGGCTCTAAAAATCTCTCTTAGAGAAAATTGGTGGTCGCAGAGTTTTTACGTAAAAGCTACAGGTTACAATCGATTTCCATCCTTCTAAGTCACCTTTTTGCGTGATATATTGATCTGAGAACAGATATCATTGATGTTTATTGCACTTTATAAGATTTCTCCTTGGCTGTAGAACTGCAGAAAATCATAAAACAAAGATAAATAAAATTGCGCATTGTAACAAACACTAAAGGCAGCACGATATCCAACTATACACTGACTTTGTTTTTCAGATTTTTCTCTCGATTGTTCTGCTTTTTTTTCTTTCTTTAAATGTTTGGCTTCGGCGTTTAGCTTGACGCAAAACGCAGCAAACCACAGACTAAAAACCCAGTCAGTCTGTACGTACGGCGACCAATGAAGCTATTCAAAACCAGTTTATGCGGATCTCTCACTTAACGAGATTTTTATTCAAACCGAGGCCATGTTATACTGGAATTGTATGGCTTGGTGTGTCTCCGTGTGTACTTCTGTCCGTATCTAACGCAATATCCTCACTTATCTAACTTCCTCTTTTTGCAGCATATCACTATCAGTTGTTTGAACGACTCCAGCGTTTTAAAGTTAATATTGTTTTTCGTGGCAATGTGGCAACAAAACAGTCAATTTTATATTTTCAATGATTCGAATATCTGCCCCCAGCTTCAAGCGAGCATTATGACTAATTTGTTTGAAGATAAAATGTGTGTATACTTTTTTTTTCTGTTTTGTTTTTTTATTTTACTTTTTTGTGTTTAAGTGGTTATGGTTGACTCATAATATATCCATTATGTATTAGTGAAAGGTTATTCATAATATTATTGTAAAGGAGATGTGGTTGGAAAAATTTGTTCCATATGGGTAAATGAGTTTAGAGTAAGTACGCAAAAGCTGTTGATGACGTGTATTGACGTTCATTGCTAGACTTCTATTGAAGTTATTATTTTTATTCGCAGGAGCAATGAATGTCAATTTTTCCGGTCGATGTGCTGTAATTAAGATTGTGTTTTTTTAAGGTTATTTTTTAATTGTACCAAGTTTTTGGCGCGTAATTTTCTGCATTAGACGATTTAAAATAATTGTAAAAGTGTTGGCGGACTTCTATTTTCTCCGTGATTTGAAAATATAGCCAAGCAATAAGTTTTCATTACGTTCTTTTTTTCTTATTTTTATTTAGCAAATCAAACGGAAAAGTTTCCAACTTGTTAATGCCGATTGAGGAAAAGTGAGTTTTGATTAATATTTTGCGTTATTTTAACTATGTTTTTTTTTTATTTATATTCATATTTATATTTTTTCTTATTTAGTTCTTCCGTTACGGTTCAAGAGATAATGAAGGACGTGTCTGAGATCAAGATATTTGAAGAGTAAGTTTGTTTTGCTACTTTTGCCGCACTTGTTTAAATACGCATTATTATTTACTCAAGCACCTCTATTAAATAAATATTTTTGTAATAATTTGTTTAGACAACCGAAAGAAAAAATTCAAGATGCAGAAACAGAATGCATTTTCAACGATTTAAGATTCGAACGATATACGATACAACATCAAGATCTCTTGTAAGTTAATTTAAATATATTTAATGAGGAGACGATTGCTTACCGTGAACCAGTCTCTAAGTTTATTGTATTTGTAAGAATTTAAAAATTATACTGGGTGATTTTTTAAACGTAGGCAATTCATAAGCACCGAGTAGTACTCATGAAAATGAAAAACTTTTACTGTGTAACCGATCCGCAGCTGTTCAGACGTCGCTATTGTTGTAGTTTCGAAAAAAATATCTGTTTCTTGCACTGTACATTATTGGTGGCGTAACTCGATTTAGGCAACAGTAGATTTTAATAGTAAAAGTTGCTCATTTTGATGAGTACTTCACTCACTTTAAGTACTGTCCTCGTTTAACTAATCACCCTGTATATTCAACTCAAATACGTACCTACTTGTAACAAACACGAATGATTTACTTTCTACCAAAATAACGCTATAATTCTCTCATCTGTTTAACAAGCAAAATACCATTTATTTAAAAAAAAAAAACAAAGCACAACAGTCCTAGTCACAAGGCATATAATAACTTGTGGCACTGTAGTTGCCCATTCCAAAGCATATGGAGAAGAATGGGCAAGAAACTCCATGGACACTCCTTTAAAATCAAAATATTGTTACCAAATCTTGGTTCTCATAATATTGTACTAAAAGCCACAAATGCACCACAAAAACAACATTACGTAACGGTGCACTTTAATTAGTTTCTTATAATTCACGCTCTTATGTATTGTTGAGTAATTCTCACGCTACGCCATATTTATTACAATAAGGTGATCCGTACATACAGCTAAAGACATACCTTCTTTTTCTGCTAAGCTAGTCGTAAATTTAACTTATAATATGCAATTTTTTTCAGGATTTTTACTAGTGTAGTTTGCTAGAAGGATATGCTCAAGAAGATGCTTACATTTTGGACGATTGTATTTATTAATATAAGTACTGAAATCTAAAAGTTAAACTAAAGCTATTCTGCTATTAGGCTTTTTACGCTAAACAATAAAATATTTATAAACGCACTTGTTTTTTTATTTCTCCAAAACCGTTATACAGGGTGGACGACACCGAAGCACGACACCGAAGCACAAACGTATACCACGATTTCAGTTCAATGTACATCGTTCTGAAGTCCTTCACATAGAAATCGGTCATAGGTTACATACAAAAAAACAATTTTATTGTTCTCTTTCAGTGCAATACTTACACAGTCAAAATGTATGGAACAGCTGTTTTTTTTAAATTACTGATGAAATATTTGGAGGAGGAATTATTTGAGGAGCTCGTGGCTAAATAATAACAGCCGCACACGTCTATCTTCAAGGGTAAACCGTGCTTGCCGAGGTTGGTCCGCGGATGGGTGACCATTCTTTAAATACCGAGTTTCCTCCGTGCCTCGGAAAGCACGTTAAGCCGTTGGCCGTCATTTGTAGATCTTTGGCAGTCGTTACGAGCAGTCAGAAGCCGAAAGTCTGACATCCAGTCTTAGCAGGGGGTACCGTATTACTCAGTTACTGGGTTGTGGAGGTCCGATAGGCAGTCGTTTCATGTAAAATACTGATACTCAGCTGCATCCGGTTAGACTGGAAGCCGACCCCAACTAAGTTTGGGAAAAGGATAGGCAAATGATGATGATGATGAAATATTTGGAAGGACATATTTCTAGGGTTCATTATGATATAAGGAATGCGTAGTATCTGTTTGAGCATTGGTGTCGCTTCCATCCTGAATATTTAAGGTAATATCCACCTACTTGTAGTGAGAATCAATTTTATAGTCGTCTGGCTAAATGAAAACACTTACCCATATAAGTATAGGCATGTACGAGTATGCTATGTTCTCTTTAGTAATACCAACTAAGCATAATCAGCCTGTAACGATCCCACTGGGAGACAGGCCTCTCTGATAGAGGAACTGGTGGCGTACTGTGACGTCACTAAGCAGTATTGTTTTAATCTCATTACAGAGGGGGAAACAGATGGCGCTAGACGTCCTCTATAGCTACGTCTCTTTCCCACACTGGAGTGACGTAAAAAAATACTGGTTCGAATAACCCTGGGCTAAATCCACCACGCGGGCCCAGTGTGGGTTGATAGGTAACACATCATGTTTGCGATTAATAAATACTTACACGGTACATTTTCAGGGGTATGACAGTAACATCAGGTAGTGTGGTGTTAAGCAAAGACGAGAAGAATCTGATTGGAATCAGCATAGGTGGAGGAGCACCTCTATGTCCCTGCTTGTATATCGTTCAGGTAATATTGAATGTTTGTTTGTTTTATCTGTAACAGACAGTTTGTCCTGTAAATAATGTGGATGGGAAATCATCAAATGACTTCTCCCGCTCTGTGCGGAGCGGAAGGTAGTGTCAGACTTGACTGACTAAAACCCATCCATGTTCCTTCTTAGCCCTTTGTGTTCCAGGGCCACAGTATCTCTTTCGAACAGTCCCGCAGCCCTGGCAGGAAATAATGTTGCCTTATAGACAGTTTGTCCATCCAGGAAGATTTTGCAGTCGCATTTTAATTTGACTGCCTCGTTGGTCGAGTGGTTGCTAGCGCAACTGCTGATCATGAGATCCTGGGTTTGATTCCCAGGTCGGGCAAAGTATCATTGCGTTCTTGCATCGGAGATTTCATAAGCAGCCACGGAGTCTGGATTTGGGCCCGGCTGATGGCCATAGGGGTCTGCCCCGTATTACGTAGATCTTAAACATAACTGGAGAAATGTGGGTCACACACCCATATTTCTCCAGTTGAGAATATGTCTTCAGGAGCTGCCGATGCTCTGGGACTCTCCAGGGCTATACTGTGTAATGATACTCTGGTTGCCAAGCTGAATGAGCTGAGGGAGACTGAGACTGTAACAGACAGTTTGTCCTGTAAATAATGTGGATGGGAAATCATCAAATGACTTCTCCCGCTCCGGGCGGAGCGGAAGGTGGTGTCGGACTTGACTGACTAAAACCCATCCATGTTCCTTCTTAGCCCTTTGTGTTCCAGGGCCACGGTATCTCTTTCGAACAGTCCCGCAGCCCTGGCAGGAAATAATGTTGCCATATAGACAGTTTGTCCATCTAGGAAGATTTTCCTGTCGAATTTTAAATTTGACTGCCTCGTTGGTCGAGTGGTTGCTAGCGCAACTGCTGATCATGAGATCCTGGGTTTGATTCCCAGGTCGGGCAAAGTATCATTGCGTTCTTGCATCGGAGATTTCATAAGCAGCCACGGAGTCTGGATTTGGGCCCGGCTGATGGCCATAGGGGTCTGCCCCGTATTACGTAGATCTTAAACATAACTGGAGAAATGTGGGTCACACACCCACATTTCTCCAGTTAGGTATACTTCTGCCTAACTCTTCTGGGACTACAGTACAGACGTGATGCTATCTTATAAAGAAGTATGATCTATCAATTAAAGACAGTTTGTCCATCTCTGTCATTCATATTATCATCACAATAAGAAAGATTTTTCTGCCCAATTTAAAATTAGACAGAAAAATCGGGAAACGGTGAGCAGAAGGCCTTTTTTTACTTGGTAGCTGTATTTGCTCATTTACACACAAAGGTGAAAAAAATTAGCCAGTTTCTTCCTCTTATTTCATTTAGGCTGAGATTTCTCTCTAAATTTTCATCTGACCAGTTGATTTTGTAGACTATCATTTGCCTCGTTTAAATCCAGTAATGAGCAGGTGTTTGTATCTATATGATGGGCACATGGTGGCATGATGGGTTCTCATGCATCAATTCGAATGGAAAGACAATAGGAGCAGAAAGGATCTTTGTCATTCCCATAGATGGTGATAATTCTAGGGCGCGGTTGGCGCAGTATAGCAGCGCGCCGAGCGATGGCTGCTGCGTTACGTGTCGCGGGCTCGAGTCCCGCACGGAATAAATATTTATGTGGCTTGCAGGTAGTTGTTCCGGGTCTGGTTGTTTGTATATGTGAGTTTAAATATTTGTAAACCCATCCACGATACAGGTAGAATTCCAACTGTAGATCAAAGTTAAAAAAAAAAGCATGGTATTCAAATTGATATGCTTTACATTTCCAGATCTTCGACAACACACCAGCTTCAAAAGATGGTACACTGCAAAGTGGAGATGAGCTGGTTGGAGTTAACGGACAATCTGTGAAAGGGAAGACTAAAGTTGAAGTGGCCAAGATGATACAGACTGCTAAAGTAGGTCCCTCCCTAAGTCCCTTCTTAGTAGAAAACAAAACTTGACATATTAATTAGATTAAGAAAGAATTCAATGATGATGAATGGAGGAGAAGATAGAGGAGCTCGTGTCGAAATAATAACTGGCGCTCGGATCGATATTTAGGTTAAGCTACACTTGCCTAGGTTGGTCCGTGGACGGGTGACCACCAATTACATACTGAGTTTCCTCCGTGCCTCGGAAAGCAAGTTAAGCCGTTGGTCCCGACTGTTATTTCTAGATCTTTGACAGTCGTTACAATTAGTCAGTGGCCCAAAAGTGTGACATCCAGTCTTACCAAGGGGTATCGCATTACCCAGTCCTAACTGGGTTGCGGAGATCAGATAGGTAGTCGCTCCATGTAAAACACTGGTATTCAGCTACATCAGGCTGGACTGGAAGCCGAACCCAATATAGTTGGGAATAGGCTAAGGATGATGAATGGAGAAGGAGATATAGATGAAGACCAGATGTTTGGTGAGAAGGATGATTTCTTCCATTCTCCCAGAGTGGAAGAAGTTCCACCAACACCAAGTAACATTGAAAATATTAAAATTGATATACGAAGCCAAAATCCAGTTGGTATTTGTATGGTTAACATACAAAGACCAACTGGATGAACTGACGATTCGATTTTAATCATTTAGAAGAGAGACGAACTAGTAAGTTTTTGAGTAATCGACCAGTAGAAGTGACCTCTCGGGATCCACTAATCAATCTGAGACCACATTTTGGTCATAGGCTGTCGCGTACTGAGCGCAGTATGCGATTAGTCTGACAAATAAAAGTCTTTTTGAAAGGTTTAAAAGTCCGAAGTCCTGCGGCGGCGACAAACCGTCTAAGTCGCGCTCAAAAAAGACGCGTGTGCACGATACGTAGGCGATGACCGCGGCGCGCGAATGAATGGCGCACTCTCAACACGCGTGAACTTATTCGATTATTATTACAGAACTATTGTCGCAGTGGCGGGACCTTGAACTAATTTATTATAAAAGCCACACAAAAATAATTGACAAAATGTTTTCTATACGTAACATAGGCCTTTCACTGTGCCGATTGTCTACCTTTCTCATTCAGACTCTTTCAACTACATATTATAGGTCGTCAGTCGTCGGTTCATCAACCGTCCACCTAGACTTGCCTGGCCTGGCCGTGTCAATCCAATACTGATTGACTTATGACTTTTATCTTTTGTTCTCCCCAGGATGAAGTAACAATAAACTACAACAAGCTCCACGCTGATCCCAAACAAGGCAAGTCCTTAGACATAATAATGAAGAAGATGAAGCATCGACTAGTGGAGAACATGTCTTCAGGAGCTGCCGATGCTCTGGGACTCTCCAGGGCTATACTGTGTAATGATACTCTGGTTGCCAAGCTGAATGAGCTGAGGGAGACTGAGACTACGTACAAGAGATTGGTGGAGAATGCTAAAAGGTAACTGGTTGTAGTCTTCTGATCTCAGGTTTCTATTGGTTACATTTCTGATCAGACATCTCATTTCTGGCTGATCAGATATCTTGATTGCTTAGTGGGTGTAGTAGTTGCAAATGTAACTCCTGGGTTTGGTTTTGGGTACGGTCATAGGTCTGGAAGTAGTGTTGTTAGGGTTTTTTATCCAGGACTACCCAATAGTAGACCGAAGTTTGGGTTTGTTAAGGACAATATGTATTATCGGCCAATGGCCAAATGTAGGTGTATCACAGACCTGATCTTTCGGGTAATCATAATCATCATCAGCCTGTAATGTTCCCACTGCTGGGACACAGGCCTTCTCTCTATGAGAGAGAGTCGGCTGTAATCCACCAAGCATGCCCAGTGCGGGTTGGTAGATTTAACATGTCTTGCAATTTTTAGTTCTAGGACATGCCGGTTTCCTCACGATATTTTCCTTCACCGTTTTTGAGGGCAGCGGGCTTTCGGGTAATACAAGTGTCGTATTATGTTGTCTAAATCAGTAAAGTAACTGCAGCTATCTATGGAACCGTTTTTTAAATCAGGCGTCACCGTCTGTTATAGCTATCCTAATTGAGCCCATAGTAACGCTATGGTTTACATTTATCTGTTTCATTGCACTTCCACATTCCCGAAAGTTTTACGACCAGTCTTACCAAAGGGTATCATATTACCCAGTACTAACTGGGTTGTGGAGGTCAGACAGGCAGTCGATCCATTTAGCTGCATCCGGTTAGACTAGAAGCCGTCCTCAACATGGTTTGGAAAAGGCTAGGCAGACGATGACATTTTATTCCATTTACAGAATGCTAAAAGCCTACTTCGATCTCCTACAAACGTACAAGTCAGTTGGCGACATATTCGCCGCTATAGGAGTACGGGAGCCTCAAGCCAGGGCTTCTGAAGCCTTCACCAAGTTTGGGCAGTATCACAGGCTCTTGGAGAGAGATGGTATCAAGATGTTGAAGGCTTTGAAACCTGTGAGTAGTTTGTATTTGAAGAGCCAATTAAAGTGAAATACAAGAGAATTTTGTAGTCTTCTGATGTAATAATTTTAGCTTTATATTTGCCTTACAGTAAAATAATAAGTAATGTTTATAATAAGTCTGCATCTGCACCCATATCACTTTTTTTTTTCTTTGGGCACTTCGGAAAGAAAAGCTTAGGGCGATTCATAGCAAAGAATGACGGACCTTTCGTGCCAAAATGCGTGGCAGAATTTCGTCATGAGCCGTTCTTTATGAATTATTGCATCAGCTTGCATCGTCATGGAAACCTGGTCTTAGCAGCATTAAATCGGACCCCAGTCAGCCAATTTATTCAATTTCTTTATTCTCAACTATAAGATGACTCTAGAGGAGCTTGTGGCTAAATAATAAAAGCCACTCGGGTCGATCTTTAGGTTAAGCCGCGCTTGCCTGGGTGGGGCCTAGATAGGTGACCACCCATTTCATACCCTCGTTTCCTCCGTGCTTTGGAAAGCACGTTAAGCCATGGGTCCTGGCTCATGTCATTTGTAAATCTTTGATAGTCGTTACAGGTAGGCACTGACCTGAAAACCAGTCTTACCAAGGGATATCGGATAGTCCATTATTAATGGGGTTGTGGAGGTCAGATAAACAGCCGCTCCATATAAAATACTGGTATTTAGCTGCATCCGGTTAGACTGGAAGCCGACCCAAAGGCAGGCCTATGATGATAAGATACTCTAGGACATCTATCCTTTCCAGATCCTATCAGACATGGGCACATACCTCAACAAAGCCATCCCTGACACGAAGCTTACCATACGCAAATACGCAGACACGAAGTTCGAATATCTTTCGTACTGCCTGAAGGTGAAAGAGATGGATGATGAAGAGTACGGGTACAACGCATTGCAGGAACCGCTTTATAGAGTGGAGACCGGCAACTATGAGTACAGGTTTGTTTAGACTTAGAGGCTTGAAAAACAAGGTTGAAAGTTCATTGAAAAGGACTCGTTGACAAGACGCGTGTTATGACTGGAGAGTTACTGCCCGATGTATGGTAGTTATTTTTGCGATTTAAGACTTCTTTGGCGTGGAAATTTTGTATGATTATGGTATATAAGATAGCCTTTGTCCTTCCCCAGGATATAATCTACTTCTTTGCCAAGTGGTATTTTGCATCCTCGTCAAAATTCAGGAGGTTGTCACAAAAGACATAAATAATCAATTAAAATTACGGTACCTAGTTAATTATTAATGAACACTGATTAATTTGGTTGTTTAAGTTTGTAATTTTTTCAGGATAACCCCTTGAACGTGGTTTAGGGAATCAAAATTATTGAATAAACGTTTGAGATTGTCTGTATGTGTGAAAGCGCGGTCATAGGGCGAGGATCAGACGGGCCACGTTGAAAACACGGGTGGTTCACTTCACACTTACTGATTTCCAATAATAAAAAAAACCTATTCTTTTTTTACGTGATTCGGGTCTAGAATCATTAGCATAGTTACCTCTTTTGAATTTGACAAGGATACAAAACAACACCTTGTATATGATGCTTGTGGAAGGTTCTAGAGCGAGTGGCCCTGATTCTATTTTGTAGCAAGAACATTCTGCTTGTTTGTGATATGAAGAATATATAATAATATACAATGTGTTGTTTTGCATCCTCGTCAAATTTCAGGAGGTTGTCATAAAACACATAAATAATCAATTTAAAGGTCGGTACCGGTCTATAATTAATAAGCGTTGCTTTTTTTATTGTTGAAATTTAACAGTATTTCAGAATAAAACCCTTGATCCAAAACACTTAAAACAGAATCACCCAACTACGCACACAGCGACAATGCAGCTGCTCTGTGTGCGTGAGAGTCGACAGTCGACGTCTTACCTACGAAATGCAACAGTGTTGCGACCGTGCGTTGACCTACGGCGACCGGTACCTAGCAATTTTGCCTAATTTTATTTCGAAAATCACCTACATTATTGTCATAAATTTCGCTTGATACTAAACTAATTTTTAAGCATCATTGGAATACGGAAATCTTACTAACGACAACAGTTACAATACTAGTGTGCCAAAGAAAAGTTCACTGACCTGTACTTACCTAAGTTCGGTAGTTATCAGATGATTAATTAAATGGCTTGCTTTATTGCTATCTAAACTAACACTCTGAACATTGTACGTAGGTAAATTCAGCCTAAAGTTTTCGTAATGATTTTGTTTTTATTTGTGAATTGAATTTATTGGTGGTTAGTACCTTAGTTGGTGTACCAATTTACTAAGTCTAAAATTGTTTTTTACGTTTGTTGGAATTGGAAAGATGTGCTAGCTAAGTAGGTATGTAGAAATACTTTCGACTGTTAGGTATTATTGGCGTAGTTAAAAGTTTGAAATCAACTTATTTACACTAATAAAATTGATTAACCACTATGCACGACAAGATTTTGACACATGACACATCAGCTGAATCGGCGGGGTGATGCGAATTGTCACGAATTTCACGAAATTTTCATCAACTTTCAGCGTTCGATATTATTGTGAAAAATATGTCACGGGATCTGTTCAATACGATACATTTGAGGTTAATATCTTCAGTATCGTGTTGAGGTCGGTAAAACGGAGTCAGTCTATTGCCAAATATGCGTAAAATATATATTACTACACCCTTCCAAAAAGTAGGTACCTTATATGCGCTGGAAATAATGTACATAGGAATGCTTATCGTTTGCTAAAACAATTCGGAAGGGCAAAATAAAAACAGTAACATTCTATCTGCGTTCTTATTTTTGCCATTATTCACACACAATTTCATATAAAAACACAATCAAAGTCTAGACAAATATTACTGAAAACTATGTTGTAACATAACACTTCTTAGTGCTGACCGAAAACCCGGGTTTCTTATTTACGATTAATTAGTTGCATTCAGCCTAATCGATAATCGCAATTAAACCAAGTTTGAAAAAAAAAAAAGTTGAGACTGAATAAAAACTCGTAAGTATAATTTTAAATAATTATTTAATTTTGAAATTGGTCATAATAACCATCTTTTTAAATAATTTCATTATTAGATCAAAAGCATCTTATTATTAATTCATGAACGTTGACTTCATGGGAAGGAAATTTATTACTAAGTAATAAGAACGACAGAAGACAGTAATGCAAAAAAAAACAAGTCAACATTTTAATGATTAGGCTTAATTCCCGCCGATTTTTTTCGATTTCAAAATTTAAATAAAGAATGTGCTCGCAATTCTCATTATTTAAAATAAGTATTTTAATTTTACTAGATAACATTTTAAGAATTTTATTGTGTAATATCTGAAGGTTGGTTAAAGAATGCCCAGGATCTTGAAAGCATAGTAAATAATTATTATGATCCAACAAGATAAATTATATTTATTCTTCCAAGATTGTGTATCGTATGATGGGGTTATTGTAATGTTACAGCTAGTCAGTGGCCCGAAAGTATGACAGCCAGTCTTACCAAGGGGTATCGTATTACCCGATACTAACTGGGTTGAGGAGGTCAGATAGGCAGTCGCAGGTCGCTCTATTTAAAATACGGTTATGCAGCTGTATCTGGGTAGACTGGAAGCCGACCCCAACAGTTGATGATGATGGTTGACAATCGGCAATTCATAAGCCGTTTCAAGGAACATTAGTTTATTGTTTCAAAGCGGTTCACTGTCCAGTCTAAAAAGGTTTTTGAAGTGATAACTTCTTATGGGAGGGTAAACCGCTTCGTAACGTAACGCGTTACGGCACCACTCTGTGTGGCTTCCTTTTCTCTCACGCATACGGCAGCTGCTGGTTAGATTAGTTTAAGGTATCACTTCTGTCGAGCGTCCCGAGAGGCACACGTTTTTTTTTTTTAAATCTGCCATTTTTAGGTTATCCATCAAAGGCCGAGGCCCGAGTCACTTGAATGAAGCCATGAACAGCAATAGATATGAACCAGAACCATCAAGAGTCTACAAAATATACGAGTAAGACTCTTACTCGAGAGTCTTACCGTATACTTTGGATAGTTTTGTTTTAAATGGTTTCTTTTTCATTTTTGGGGTAGCTATCCCTAAACCTAGCCTATCTCAGTAGGTGTAAAAAAATATTGTCGATTAAAAGTATTGGACGGTGAAGGCAAAAGATAAACTAAAGTGGAAAGACATGGGCAGGCCTTTACCCGCAGTGGGACAGAACAGGCTGATAAATAAAGTAAAGAGTAAATACCCATTAAACCAACCCAACCTCCTAACCATAATCAAACTACATAATTCTTTTTTACTATTCCTACCGAGATCCTGTGCATTCTATCAATCTTTAGATAGTTCAAAACAAAATTCATAATAAATTATCTATAATAGTAAATTTGAATGTCTACAATTAAATTGGAACAGCGAACGAATGCCAAATTTAAATTTTGAGATCGATAAAAAAATTGGCGCGAATTTAGTTATAATATCAGTCCGTGCTGTTTATTGTTGGGTCGGAATGTACGAAAAACAATTAAGATTACCATTATAAAACCCTAAAAAACATTATAATAAATATTTACTGTATTTTACGGTTAAAATAAGTTTATTTTAATTATCATCAATCGATTTCTTAAATTTCTCAATTTAATTACTCGAGTTGATCGAAGATTACAAAAAAAATAATCGATTGGAATAATCGCTTTCACACATCACAATAATTTAAAAAAAAAATGGTCGTCTTTTTCAAAATACAAATTGAGCGGTGGTAATGAATATTATGTGTTATTGGTCCTGCGTTAGTAAATAACGCTAAGATCTGGGCATTTTCATGCGGTTTATAATATTTGGAATGATATTTGTCATGTTTGTTACCGAATCTATACGCGTGTGTGTGTGATATGTGAAAAATGAAAATGTAAACACGCACGATTGGCGCGAAACTTCGACTTTAGATTTCAAAATTCATCATTACCACTGCTTATTTAAATTGAACTATGGATGAATTAGCCGCATAATTAAATGACGAGTTGATTATTGTCCATATAGTGCAGCTCGAATGTTCGAAAACCACATTTTTTATGATTTTTAGCCTCGACCAGCACATCCGTCAAAATGGCGATAACTGTATTTATGCACTTGAATTTTATAAGGTAAATTAAGATACTTGCACGCTATTTACAGAAGTTTTAATGGCGTTGATTTATGAAATTCTTATCCAACTTTCTTAATTAACGCACACTCATAGTATTTGATAATCAGAAAATTAAATATTTGCATAAAATATGAGGATGACGAATGACTTAATTGCTAGCCCCTTTCGGGGCCGATACCAACCCAGCGGAGGTTTGTTCGTCGAGCCCCTTTGGGGGCCCGTACCGAACTATATGGTTAAGCTAACAACGTATTTACAAAATGATAGTCTTTGTACAAATAAATAAATTACCTACTTAAGTTATCCGGAGGTATGTTCAAAGTTGCCACCACCACATTCTTGGCACAGTCGACAACGACGTAGCTGGTTTTCCTTCAGCTTACGTAGCACTATCACATTCCTTTTTAAAGTGTCGAAAGCACTAATTATCTTTTCACGTAATTCTGTAACACTTGCCACTTTCTCCGAGTAAACTAACCTTTTAACGTCTCCCCACAAATAAAAGTTTAGAAACGTCAGGTCCGGAGAACGGGCCAGGCCACAGGTCCTCCGCGACCCACCCAATGGTCACCAAACTTTTCGTTTAAGTACTCGCGTACATGCCGACCATATTGAGGGGAAACACCGTACTGCTCCACGTAGGCTGTCTCCACTGATGGCATACATGCGGACCATCTCTACCAACTCGACGTTTGAGTAATTGTCCGTCATCTTGCACTTTGCACCTACGTCTCAACGATGTACCTAGGAGCGGAATTCGCAACGCGCGTGCACGCGTCGGCGGCATTAAACACACTGTTTGGTTCCGGGACGGCGGGGGGTGGATAGGCGCGCGAGCGAAGAGTGCGCCCGCGCACCCCGCTGGCATACCCGCGCCGTGCTTGGTAGGGAATAGGTACCTATGAAATTATCGTATGTTCGTTGCGTTTGCGTTGTGTATGTATTGTAAGCGTTTCTTTGTGTTCGTGTAAGCGCGGTAACAGACGGGCCGCGTTTTAATACGGCTGGTTCACACTTACGGATTTCCGTAAATAAGAAAAAAAAAAAAAAAAAAACACCTACCTATTTTATTGTTGATTTGGGTCGAGAATCATTAGCATAATTACCTCCTTGAATTTGACGAGAATGCAAAACAACACATTGTATAATAATTTGTGATATAAGAAATCTTCAATAACAGCTGGGTTTTCTTTTCAATTCTTTACTAATGCAATTCTCAAAACATAAATTAAACACTTATTCGCAGCGCAATCACTGTATTATAAGAGTGCTGGTACAAGAAAATATATTTTAAATTTGCTTCTAGAATGTAAATACATAATAATGTATTCTTCTAGGCTTATTCTGCGTTGCCGCCAAGATGCCAGGACGCGGTTCGCTCGTCTCCGATCGGATGTGCTGGTGAAGTTGGAACTTTTGGAGAACAAGAAGACCCAGGATGTGGCATATCAGCTCAGGAGATTTATTCAGGGACTTGCTGTTTACCACAAGTAAGTATCCTTGTATAATCCCCCATTTTGTTGGATTAGTTGCGCAATCGCATCCGGGTCTCGGAAAGCACGTTAAGAGCGTTTATACCCTACGGCATTTCGTACAAACTTTCAAGTCGTTATTTTCCGAAATGACGGAATAGATTTTAATGAAACTTCCTACGCATAAGCAGTATACATAGGTCAAAAAATGTTTTTTAGTAACTTTTTAGACCTATGTATACTGCATATGCGTAGGAAGTTTCATTAAAATCTGTTTAGTCATTACGGAAAATAACGACTTGAAAGTTTGTATGAAATGCCGTAGGGTATAAACGCTCTTAAGCCGTTGGTCCCGGCTGTCATTTTTAGATCTTTGGTAGTCGTTACGAGTAGTCAGAAGGCGAAAATCTGACATCCAGTCTTACCCAGTTACTGGGTTGTGGAGGTCAGATAGACATTTTGACAACGCCACTGGGCGTTGTCAAATACTGATAATCAGCTGCATCCGGTTAGAATGGAAACCGACCCGAACAAAGTTTGAGAAAAGGCTAGGCAAAATAAATGATGAGGATGGTAGTTGCGCAATCGATTGACTGGTTTGTACAAGATTGGTCAAAGTTCATCCTATGAAGGTGTTAAATTTAGGACTTTGACATTTAATGGGGCCTCCGTTTATTTAAATCACAACTGCAACTCTTTAGCAGTCATAGGCAATTGCTACATCACGGCGAATATTGACAAAGATAGCGTGTCAACTTTATATTAATATTTTTTCCTGACTGAATGTCGTCGCGGCATCATTTTTGTCATGTGCATTTGTGTCTTACAAATTTGACTATCCTTTTTAGGAAAGGAACTTATTTTCCCAAGTATAAAGAAAAACCAAAAAACTAGTTCTGAGCAGTTCTACCTTCTTTTTCAGTGAATCAGTGGAACATCTAAACGACAACTCAACGCTATTCCCAGTTGAAGTAGATCTCTCGCAAAACGCTTTCCAATACAAATCAACCGCCCAGATAATTCAGGACAGTCAAGAAGATGAGGAAGAGCTAGAGTATGGCAAAGAGATTCATGAATACCATGACATTTCAGACAACGACGAAAAAGAGGCCAAACTCGTCAACCGACGCCAAACCAAAGACAATGACGATACAGAATCGTCAGAACAACTTCTTCCTGACTTTGACAACGTCGCCCTTACTTATGACAAAGTGGATAAATCTGACAACATGGACAAAACTGACAATATGGACAATTTGACTTTGCTGACGGAACTGGGATTAGCTGATACTAATGATACGAATGTCCAAGATGATTTTGGCGATTTTCAGAATGGTTTGCTTGATGAATTCCTGCCTAATGCCAGTGATGATAAGAATGATATTTTTGATAAGTTGTTGAGCGATTTTAGTCTTTTAAATAAATAGATTATTTGATGATTTTGATGTTTGAATTTAAAATGTGTATAGGTAATATCAGTGGTGGGAATAAAACATATTTTAAAAAGTAATAATTTATTAGTAAATAAATATTTCGCAAGACAATGGTGATTATCACCAAAAATTTCATAAATTAGTATCTACACTTAACTAAATAATAAGATGGCTGAAAATACACAGATCTTCATTTTAACACGAACTTTATGGCGCACTAGCTTTCGCCCGAGGCATCGCTCGCATCACCCAATTTTCACACATTATAAATTACAGCCTCTGTGTTGTTCTAATGTATAGCTATCTTATTGTAAATGTTCATACAAATCAGACCAGCCGTTTTAGCGTGAAGGAGTAACAAACATACCACATACAATCTTTCGTATTTATAATAGTACCACGATTTTCTGCTTCTTTCAAGACCAGCTGCCTGCACGCGTAGAATGACCGCCGTAGAAACGGGCTATGTCGACGGAAAAATCGACAAGCTGACACATTGTCATCGTCTATCTGTCATTATGTCGATACTTCCGTAGACAAAACTCGTTTCTACAGTGGTCCTGCTACGCGTGCTGGTCTATAGAAAGCAAAAACCGTATGCAAACATTTGAACAAAAAAATATTGGCAGCTATTCTGATTTGGGTAGAGCCACGCGAAAAAAACATGAGTTAGGTACAGTCGTCTGTTTTTTCTCACAAAATTCAATCCAAACTCAATTATAAATTTAGTTTTATTTGAATGTGCACGAAAGAAGAACTATTAAGTCCGCATTCGACCAATCCAGGTATACAAAACAAGATTATGAGGATCTGTCATTGTATTAGAAATCAATACGAAACGAGGCCACGTCCATGGAGTTTCTTGCCCATTCTTCTCCATAGAGATCTACGCTTTGGAATGGGCAACTTCAGTACTTTCACAAGTTATTACGCCTTGTGTCTGGGACTGTAGCTTTGCGTTATGTTCTGCTTTTTTTACTTTCAAAAGTGCCTGTAATGGTCTAATTGAAATAAATGCTTTGAGTTTGAGTTATACTGGAAATGTGTCGCTTGATATTTCGCCGGGTGTACTTACACCGAAACATATCACATTTTTTTTTGCCTTTTTTAATTCTTTATTAGTTAAAGAGGTTTTGATCAGCATGACCATGCCACCCTCATAGGGGCATTCCATCTCTTTCTACGCTTATTGCCTAAGATTACAATTTTGTATAGTTTTTTAGCTGTCCTGGACAAGCGGGCAGCCAAAATACTGTTTTATATACCAAAATCAAATTTTTTGCCTTTTTAATCATAATAATAATGATGAATAACCCTCACTTTCACAGGCCACGGGGCAATCAGCTTCTTTTCTGGTTGAGCCTTCTTCAGCTTAATACTTTGTAAATAATCCTTAACTTTTTGGCTATATTCCGGAATATTTTCATACGTATCGACGATCAGCTTTCCTTTATTCTGAATCTTTGGTATCAGATTCAAAATGTCGAGCTTCTGAACTTTTTCAAAGTCTATTGTGTCGGCAAATTGTTGTAGTGAAGAAGTTGCCGTGTCTGTTATGGTTTGGAGTGTGCTTGCAGCTGTGTCTTTTAGCTTTCCCAGGTCTAAGTTTGCTAGGTCTAGGCTTGCCAGCTTATCCAGCGTAGCAGATGTGGAGTGGATGAGCAGAAAGGCGAGCTGGAACGAAAAGGTTATGTTAATAGAATGTAAAGATATGACTGGCTCTTTGCTCTAGTGGTCACAAGCGCGACTGTTAAGAGGGGGCTCTAGAGGGCCTTTCACCATATAAACGTATTTCGCTGTTTTCTTCGTGGATATTGCATCTAGAGCAATGATTTTTTTCCCAAAAAATCTAGGTCTTATTAATACATGCCACACATCATTCCTTTTCATAACACATTTCTTTTTTTTTCAAAACATAATCACTAAACGAATTATGACAATCCAAAAACCCGAAAAAAAACCCGTTTTTACTGCCATGTCCAGACAAATAAGATAAGTTTTTAACAAAAAAGAAAATGATAGAAGAATAGATATACTTCTCCTCTAAATTTAGAATTATTTAGAACAGTTTAGTTTTGAAGAAGAAAACAGCGGAATACAAAACGTCTTTTGGTCAAGATTTTTGTATGTAAAATCAGCCTGAGCTGTAGTTGTCCCTTTCGCACTTTACGGGGGCTTGGTCGGGCGCAGCGCGACGGCAATAGTTTCTCCAAATACCTCTTCTTCAAATTCCTCGGGACTAGAGTCCCCTCTTAAGGGCGCACCGAGGAAACTTCGAAATAATTCCGTTAGTTTGATCCGCTGCTGCATCGTTATTACTTAACTGTTAGTTAAGAAGTTAATTTGTAAGAAATTCAAGGATTCACTCTATAGATTAGAAACACGATTACTTGTAGTTTACTCGATAATACCAAATCTCTAAAAAAGGAAATAAATCCTCAGTACGGCGTAAAACCTTCACGGAAGGTCATCAGCTTTTAAATTATAACAAAACTACATGTTTTCTATAACGTATACATTTTAGATTTTCAAAATGTGTATTGGTTTTAATAATATGAAGGAAATATCTAAATTAGCGCGCGTTCCGCCCATTATAACTAGAGCCGCCACTCTTCCCGGAGCGTCGCCGTCGCGCGCGCCTTTCTTATGCACACATACACAGTGCGCTCTTAAGCATGACGGTCTGGGTTCGATTCCCAGGTCGGTCAAAGTGTCATTGAGTTTTCCATCAGGAATTTCTCAGCCACGGGGTCTGGATTTGTGCCCGGTTGATACCAACAGGTTCGCGCTCTATTACTTGGCAATTAAACATAACTGGCGAAATGTGGGTATAGGTAGTATTAAGGCACCTCTGCCTGACCCGTCTGGGATAACAGGCGTCATATTGTGTGTGTGAAAAGATATGGTAATCAAACTACTTATAAAAGGTCGGATTCTTGAAATTCCGTTGCCAATTTCTTTGTTTTTGAACTGAAGAAATATGATCCTAGTCAAGAACAACTAACTGTTTTGTTAAGAGCGTTTACTCCTTACGGCATTTCATACAAACTTTCAAGTCCCTATTTTCCGAAACGACCGAACCGATTTTAATTAAATTTCATACGCATAAGCAGGATACATATTTAGGTCTAAAAAGTTACTAAAAATATTTTCAAAAAATAATGCTACAGCTCAATTAGACACGATTATAAATTTATAAATTATCCATAGAAATAGAAATTTCCAATTATCTTTTTTTTATAGACATTTCGAAAATGATTTTAGTAACTTTTTACACCTATGTATCCTACTTATGCGTATGAAGTTACATTAAAATCTGTTCACTCATTTCGGAAAATAAGGACTTGATCGTTTGTATGAAATGCCGTAAGGTGAAAACGCTCATAAGCGCCAAAATCAAGCGTCAAATTACTCTGTTACGTCAGATTTTGACAAAACTAATTGATACTAGCTTCACCGAGTTATTGATCAACGCCAAATCAAAAACAAGATTATGATAGAAGTAAGATTTGACATCATTAAACTATTTCTTGACACACAGTAGGCAAGGTGTGACAGGATGATGGTTAGGCCCAATTTCTCGGTCTTCATAATAGGCCATAGTCCATAGCCCGAAGCTGGGCTCTGGGAAGAAGAAGTCTTCCCAGAGCCCAGCTTCGGGCCCAGAACTGAGCCACTTGTTTGCCACCCTGTGTAGCCACCATTAGTTCCCGTAATGAACAAACAGGACACGCCGAACACGATATTAAGTGCCGCATCGTTTGTGGAACAGCGCCACATTTACACTCCAGGGCAGAATCATTAATGAACCTCCACCTGAGAAGGTTTTCCTTGTTGCGACCAACCTGCCATTTTGAAGCTGCTACATTTAAACCATGAGTTTCCAATTCCTGGCTACCACACCAACTTTGTTTCCACTTAGGTTAAACTTTGGTATCACAGAATAACTGCAAAAATCTATTCTCATAAATATTGCACTAGCCAAAAAGAACTGGCCACTTTCACACCACCGATTCATAAAAAACAAAATAACTACGACTGATCACTCACCAGGATATGCGTCTTCATGTTGATCACCAGGTTAATACTGCAACACTGGTCGTCGCGGATAACAGCCTCTTGATATAAACTAATAGGTTGCACACTTGCACGCCATTAAAATTGACAGCAGGCGTATTCTGGTTGATGATGTGTGAAGGTTCGGAGGAGCTCGTGACTGAATAATAACAGCGGCTCAGGTCGATCTTTACGTTAAAACGTGCTTACCTAGGTAGGGTGGTCCGTGGATGAGGGACTATCTACCGAGCTTCCTCCGTGCCTCGGAAAGCACGTTAAGCCGTTGGTCCCGGCTGTGATTTGTGGACCATTGACAGTCGTTACAGCCTTCCAGGTAGTCAGTGGCCCCTGACCCGTGGAGTGGTTTTAGTCTGGGAAGACCTGCCACAGTTTATTATCATCATCATCATTTCAGACGAAAGACGACCACTGCTGGACACAGGCCTCCCACAAGTGTCGCCACATTGACATAAGGGAGGGAGGGGTTTGCCATAATCGCCACGCTTGGTAGGCGGGTTGGCGATCGCAGTACGGTTGTTACAAAAGCACAGAGAACGCTGCTGCCCATTCTCTGGCAAGTCCCTTAGTCACCTCTTACGACACCCACAGGAAGATATGGGATGGTGCTATTCTTTACGTCTGACCCCATACTGAATAATTTATCATATTTGGATGTTAATGACTGACCAAGTCTACCAAGATACCCTATAAATCGCCGAGATCATAATAAGACATGTTCCATGAGATCTTTAGATTAGTCCGTAGAAAAATCGAACGATATCGACCAGCTATCGAAAACCAGAATACTCCTCCCAAGGGAAAGTGTCGAACGCTTGTCCCATGCATGTATCAAAATTCAACGCACAATATCGACGATTGCTTTCTGAATGACAAATTAACTTGACAAAGATTTATAGCTCTTTTAACATTGAGTTGTAATTATATAATGTTATAGCATTTCGATTATGTTTTGGGTACTAAGTGGCACTAAGTAGGGTGGAATTTCAAGGTTTGATTTTGATTTATTTAAAGCACTAGATACGCCAGGTACCTAATTGTGTGACTCTTATGTAAGTATGATGACAATGCATTGCATTTTGGCAATTCAACAACATTCACTGCCTTATAAGTTTTTGAACTGACATTAACACTATCAATAACACTAGAAACGGGATATTTTAATATTTGACATGTTTACTATTTATTTTGAGTTCCCGATATCCCCCTTTCCCCGTTTCTAGTGTTATTGAAAGTATCCATTGCGTTGCTTACGTTTTTGAGTAAGAGTTTTGCAATCCTACCCACATAATACCTAAGTAACGAGCTGACCCGACAGACTTTATCTGTCCTTTTCTGGACGCCGACAAAATGCCACCTGTAGGTAAACTATCAAAATCTGTAAATGCATTTAGGCGAATAATTACCTGCCGATTTTTTAGGGTTCCGTACCCAAAGGGTCAAACGGGACCCTATTTCTGAGACTTCGCTGTCCGTCCGTCCGTCCGTCCGTCCGTCCGTCCGTCCGTCTGTCACCAGGCTGTTTCTCATGAACCGTGATAGTTAGCGAGTTGAAATTTCTACAGATTATGTATTTCTGTTGACGCTTTATCAACAAATAATAAAAACAGAAAAAAAAAATATTTAAGGGGGGCTTCCATCCAGGGCTGCGGGTTGTTCGAAAGAGATACTGTGCCCCTGGAACGCAAAGGGCTAAGAACGAACATGGATGGGTTTTAGTCAGTCAAGTCTGACACTCCCTTCCGCTCCGCCCAGAGCGGAAGAAGTCATTTGATGATTTCCCATCCTAAAAAAAAAAAGGGGGGCTCCCATACAACAACAGTTTTTTTTTTTTCGTTTTTATAAGTAATGGTACGGAACCCTTTGTGCGCGAGTCCAACTCGCACTTGGCCGGTTTTTATAAAACAAGGCTGGGTTGGGATTTTTTCCAAAACCTTCGGATTCAAGTTATACATTTCTAGTACATGGCTTCGCATTGTATAGATTTCGTCTTCGGAGAGATGCGTATAAACTGATTTCGTGTAGCTTGATTGGTCACCCCGGTCTATGAGTATACGAGTAGACATTTGTATAGCCAGCCTCGTATTTTCTTTAGGTACAACTTCAAAATCAAAATATTTTTATTTCACATAGGCCTACATGGGCACTTACATAAAAGTCGACAAAAAGGTGCTCGGTTCGGGTTGGCCGTTTCCTATGGAGATGAACCGGCAAGAAACTCCATAATCATTTGGTTTTATATTATTTCTATGTTACAGCGTTAGTCCTTAAGTATAGGAGGGCATCGTTGGTCCGAAAAGAAGTCGTTGCTTCCTACAAAACGTAGAAAAAGATTATTTTTGAAAAGTTACCAAGGATCTAGGAATCAGTAGGTAAGGCCTAAAATGTACAATTTCCAAACAATCGCTATACCGTAATAGGTCCTACTCTTACCCAAGAATAGATCTATGGGAAGAGCAGGACCTACTACTATTCAAACCGGAACTCGGTAACATTGCTAGGCGACATAAATATGTATGATCATAGTACTGACTTTCCCGGAAGAGCTCCTTCAACAACTGGGTACCTAAAATAGCTCCTTGTGAAATTATTTGTTCGAGCAAGGACGGCTAGGCACCTTCTGCATTACAAATAGAATACATGTTAAATAATAAATGCAGTATTGACAGTTTAGTGGTGTGACCGACGGGCTACCAAGTTATGGGTCTAGAGTTCAAACCCAAAACACGCACCTCTGATTCTTCGGGAGTCATGTGCGTAATGTATAATTATCACTTGCTTACTTGACTCTAGTTTAGGTCAAAGATGACTGAGACAAAGTTGACGATGGTACGAGCTTAACCAGAAGATGCCTGTTCACTCTAACTTTGAAGAGATTAGGATTGTAAGTGCTCGGAAACACAGATGCAGGCAGAGTTCAACTCCTTTGCTGTGCGCATTATGAAAGAGGTTTGAAAACGCTTAGTGCGAATTGTTGGAATAGCAACTAGGTAGGGATGGTAACTTGCAGTGCGTCTAGATGTCCGGTGGTAGAAGGAGGCCGGTGGGATGAGGTTCTTGGGTACACTCTCTGAAGTACAACCTGTAGTAGACCGACAAGCAGGCAACCTTGCGGTGATGAGTCAAGCTTTACAGCTTGACTCATCCAAAACGTGATGAGACAAGCTTTACACCCTGAATCATCACGTTTTGGTGGCTTTAATAGAGACCAGATTGTCATCACCCCACTGGGAGACAAGGCTTCAGGTCAAATTTGTCCGCTCTACTATGGCCTCTCTCAAATCCCTGCTGGTTGTTGCGCTGATCAAGTACCTATCTCTCTGAAACCGTACTGTCATCTGCGTACCCAACAAGATCGGGCTGAAGTAAGTCACAGATGTGCAGCAGGAAAAGAGTTGCAGAGAGAACAGACCCCTGAGGAACTCCGGCATCAATAGGCATGAGGTCAGACGAGCAACCGTCAACAACTACTCGGATCGACCGTTCACTTAGGAAGTCTGATTTCCAGCTACAAAAATCAGCTGAGATGCTATTAGCAGGAAGCTTGCTGAGTAGACTTGTGTGCCAGACCCTGTCAAAGGCCTTTCAGATATCAAACGATATAGCAAGTACCTCGTCGTGTTTCTCGATGGCGATGGCAAAATCATTCTTCACAAATCCAGTCCATCTTTCTTTGGAGAGTAAATAAAACAGTATTATTCTTAAAATAAAATATATTATGGAACCAATGTTACAGCTTAAAAAAATTTACGCTTCAGATAATTAGCTCTAATCCTAGTTTATTATAATTAACAACTAATGCATAAGAAAAGTTTTTTATCTAACCTTTTGCTACATCTAGCACTTTTGACTGTGCAACCTTGCCATTAGAATATGAACTTTAATTGCAATTTTAAACAACACGGTAAGGTCCAAAGATTTCCGGCTTACACACATTAGAATTATCAGAGATACAAAACTATCATGACACTTGCTGAAGTTTTCTCTACTTACATAGTAAAAAAAGTAATAGTTTTGTTCAATATAGTCTCCTTTTAATCCATTTTTGTTTGGATATTAATAATCCTTAATTTTATAGTTTGTGCCAGAAACTTTTGGACCTTACTGTATATTTGAAAAGTATAGGGATTATTTTTATTTGAAAAGTAATTTTAAATAACAATAATATAATAAATAAGGTTGTTGATAATTCGTATGGGAAATAAATTTTGATTGCTGATGGGGCCGGTTAGGAAAGTAATTTTCGTCGCTTCCAGTGAGAACAAACGAGCGTAATTTCGGTCACGCAAAATAAGTCGCGTAGTGTGACAGAAACCGGGCTTTCTATGCAATTCTACTCACTCACAAAATGACGCCCCTTCACAACCTCGGGAGATTTTGAGTTTAAACAAAATAGTTATGGGGTATAAAAAGTTCAAACCCCTTTATCATGGAAGAGTAGGTATTGTGCTCATTGCGTGTGTATATACTTGAAAACTTGGAAAATAAACGAAATTAGAGAAAATCTACTTTTGGAAACGTCGCCTTGTTTTTTTTTTCATGCACTCTTAGCGATGCCGCCAAAACAGACTAAATAATAAAAATTACATAAAACTCATACAGTTTTATGTAATTTTTATTATTTAGTCTGTTTTGGCATTGGCATTGAATGATTTACAAAGAAAATACTTACAATTTAACGAGAAAAATGTTATTTCAAACTTAAAAAAAATAACAAAAATAAAAACGTTAAAACTGCCTCTTTCTGATTTCACCATCAATAATTTGACTAAATATGAAAAATTGTATATATAGCAGTAGTAATTAAGGCAGAGTGTACATTATTATTTATTTATACAAGGTGTTGTTTTGCATCCTCGTCAAATTTAAGGTGGTAACTATGCTAATGATTCTCGACCCGAAATTTACGGAAATCGGTAAGTGTGAACCACCCGTGTTTTAAACGCGGTCCGTCTGACTCTCGCCCTATAACCGCGCTTTCACGCACACAAACAATCTCAAACGTTTATTCGATAATTCCTTATTCCCTAAACCTTGTTAAGGGGGTTATTCTGATATACTGACAAACTTAAACAACCAAAAAAAAGCAGCGTTTATTCATAATTAACTAGGTACCGTAATTTAAATTGATTATTTAAGTCCTTTGTGACAACCTCCTGAATTTTTATGAGGATGCAAAACAACACCTTGTATTTTCTATTGAAATACGAAAGCATACATAATAGTATTTATACAACATTTTGTGTGATGTTTTTGTGGAGATAACACGTTTTTAATCAAACGATTCTGGACTTACTTATAAGCACCGTACATAAGAAATTTCAAAGAAACTATGACTTTTAAAACCTCATTCTTAATTAAAAATAGAAAGCTTACAAATTAGACAATTGCTTTCAAAGCGTTTCATACAAGTTGTAAACAGATCCTTCTCGAATACGCCATTTTGGCAGTATACCAGTTTTTCTTAAGGAGTTTTTTTCTTATTATTTTTTTTTCGATGTCAGTTTTTTTTTGCAGTCTGATTTTTATTCACTTCCTGATTTTTTTTTCTTACTTTATCTCCACAAAAACGTCTGACAAAGCGAGTAGCTATACAATACCTATAAAATATCACAAACGTACAACTCATGTGACAGGTGTCAAGATTATGTGGCCCAGGACTGCAACTGTGCCAGATCGTCGTCGTCCTCTGAAAAAAAAAGAAAATTACATAATTATTAGTACAAAATATTTTATTAAACTTACCATTGCCACTTACGGAATATCTTCCGTGATTATAGAATAGAATATAATCACTTATTTCAATCGCAAAGGATCCTAAACTTCAACAAACAGGAACACATCTCAACGATGGCACGGTTGGCGCAGTGGTTAAGCGAATGACTGCTGCGCTGCGTGTCGCGGGTTCGATCCCCGCACGGAACAAATAATAGTATGGCCGTCAGATAGTTGTTCCGGGTCTGGCTGTTTCCGTATGTGAGTTTAAATGTTTATAAACGTACCCACGATACAGGAGAAACTCCTAGAGACGGTGGAATGTTAAAAAAAATATTAAAAGAAATCTTAAACTAAAAACACAGAGATAAATAATACATTATGTCCTTTATTAATTTTTCTTCTCATTTTTTTTATATTTTTACTTATTTCTTATAAAAAAATAAATTTACATTATTATTATTATAAAATATTTTATTTTCTATCTCAAATAATTAATTGAGCTATAAATAGTTAGTTAATTAATTAAAAAAAGTTAAATATATTTTTAATAATTAATTGAGCTGTAAATAAATGATTAGTTTAATAGTTAAAAATACTTAAATATATTTTTTATTATTTATCGTGAGTTCCCGATATTTCGACGCTGTTCAAGCGCCATGTTCGCGGGATGACTCACGGAAGATATTATCCCTTAAGTGACAGTATAAGTTTGGTTATAAAACGTGAACGCTCAAAACAGTTTTTTTCTGCAAACTTGATTAAGAATACGTTTACTAAACGACAACATAAACGATGTTTTAAAACTATAATATGAGGTCGTTATTTCCTATGCGACTATTTTGAGAAGAAACACCACACCCGTGATATTGGTCTGTCGGTCAAACATCAGACCACTCATGGAGTTTTTCTGTCAAATGTCAGACACTTTATGCCTTTATTAAAAGAAACAGACAGTGACGGTTAGTGAAGGTACGAAAGACCAGCCCCATCTAGTTTTAAAACATAACATGATGTCACGTGTAAGTGTTTTTTAAAACTAGTGTACAGAAATTAATATGATTTATGCCAAATATCACAAGAACAAAAAACACTTTCGGCCATCTTCCATCATGTGCAAGATACTGTGTCAGATTTTGGTATAAATCAAACTTAATTTATTCACTATTGTAAACTGTCACACACTGTATTTCTCCTGTATCGTGGGTGCATCGACAAACATTTAAACTCAGCATACGCCAAACACCCAGACCTGGAACAACTACTTGTAAGCCATACAAATATTTGTTCCGTACGGGAATCGAATCCGCAACACGCAGCGCAGCAGCCAATCGCTCAGCCATTGCGCCAATCGGGCCGTCCATATTTAGTACCAACAATATGTAAGTGACATCTACAGTAGAAACTTAAAATGTCCTATGGAACATTAACCGTGCCGCTGAACTTTCAACTATACGCTGCTGACACGAAGGTTGCAAATTGAAGCGCTACTCACCGGTCTGCTTAGACCTGCTGGGCTTAGGCTTGTCGTGCACGAGCTCGGCTGTAGGCACGTCCGGTAGCTTGTCGGTGGGCACGTTGATACCGAGCATTTCCTTGTCCAGGTCCTCCTAAAAAAACATTTTTTTTTTAATATTAAATAGGTTTACGTTTTGGCGCAACTCGCCTCGATGATGACCATAGATCGGAGTAGGTAGATTGAATTGGAGTCATTGATCCGAAACGTTGTATATTAATATGGACATTCCTCCGGAATTGGTTGATTTGATTGAAATTTAAGTGCAACAATTTATAAAAACTTGTGGCCATTAAAGGCTAAAAATATTAATGCTTCGATCGGAATTAGATTGTTTTTATTATTCAACAGATAAATAATAAATAAATTTAAGTTTAAATACCTTCCTTTAAATGTTGAATTGAGTAGTAATAATATCACAACCAACAGTAACAATATTTAATTGAATCCGGAAATACCGGAATTACTTTTCAGAAAAATGGCTTATCCATGTTATTCTTTCTGTGTGCATTTATGATACAAGTACCAAAAATCAATCTACCTACTCCGATCACTGATGATGAGGTCTAGAAGAACCCGATTCACTCGGACCTTGAAGAGATCTAAATTATAATGACTGGCAGTTCCCAATAAATGTGGAAGCAAAGCGGTTTGTTCGGGTCCGTGGAACTTCTACCATATAACGGTGACGCTTCGCCGCATCTCTAATCGTCTGATGGTAGAATGGGAATGGGGGAATTATCTATGTATCTATCTATATATATATATATAAAATTAGTGTCACGTTGTTTGTCGGGGATGGACTCCTAAACTACTTAACCGATTTTAATCAAATTTGCACACCGTGAGCAGTTTGATCCAACTTAAAAGATAGGATAGCATACATCTCAATTTATAGTCGCAATATTATTTTATTGCAAATTAAGTCACAATTATCTGTTAGCTCCAAACGATTCTAACAGATGGCGGTATCTGTTGACTGGATTGAGTAAGTATTCAATAGATGGCACTGTATAGGAGCGCAGCAGCAATGAAAAACATTGCGCAAAACGGGGAAAATGCGACGCAGACGAAGTTGCGCGGGACAGTTAGTATTGTAATAAGTTTCCAAAGCACACTTCCAAAAAATATCGATAAGGGTCAAGTATTAATACCGCCAAATTAAAATGGCACTGGGCCACATCTGCTGCGTCAAAATTGGGCCTGTGTGGTGTGGTAACAGATTGAGTTCCGAACAACAGAACCCGGCAACGCGATAGGTAAGAAAGAGATGACGTGACGAGCTGAACTCAAGCAAATGGATTAAGCCGAAATAGCTGAAGACAGAGACCAATGGAAAGATGAAAGGGAGGCCCTTGCCCTGCTGTGGGACACATCAGGCTCATAACAATAAATAGACCTCGTTGCCAGGATTATCCATCAGCAGCTTGCTTTGAAATACAGCCTTGTGGAATCAGAAGTGTCATAATGCGCCCGACCCAGTTCTCGATGATGGTAATATCACGTTGTAATGGGATCACCTCTCTGAAGTTGGCATGGCAAATATAGCAGGCAAACAAATAAAGTACTGGATAATTAGCCGTTAATTAACCGCTAATTAACCATGGAAACCAAAAATTTTCCGCTCGCCGGAAAACCCTAAAATCGATTTGTATGCCAACTTCAGGTGAAGTTAGCATGCAAACATTTTAAAATCGGTTAGGAAAGACCTAGACAACTGTACCAAGGCTCATAATTAGCCGTTAATTAGCCGCAAATTAACCGTGAAAACCAAAAATTTCCCGCGTGCGGTAAAACCCGAAAATCGGTTTGTATGCCAAATTCAGTGGAAGTTAGCATGCAAACATTTTAAAATCCGTTAGGAAAGACCTAGACAACTGTACCAAGGCTCGTAACTAGCCATTAATTAGCCGCAAATTAACCGTGAAAACCAAAAATTTCCCGCGTGTCGGTAAACCCGAAAATCGCCTTACATGCCAACTACACTACAAGTTAGCATGCAAAATTTGTAAAATCTGTTAGAATTGTCCTAGGCAACTTGACCAAGGCTAGATAGCTGATTAGCCGTAAATTAACTAAATAATAAAATAAATGTAACGTTTGATTAGATAGTTTTAGAAGAATTGTTACGTGTTTCATACATATTGTATAATTACGAGAGCAACTTGAAAATGTGATTTTTTGTTTGTTGAGATATCTTAACGACTTTTGTGTCAAATGAAAGATCTAAGTCTAAAACCATTTTATACGTTTGAATCAGGTAAATGAGTCCACGCGTTTAGGAGATAATTAAGAATTAGTATAGTGAAAATGAAAATAACCAGAATTTTTGATGTTTTTGTTCTACAAACTTTTTTAATTAATGCAAAATGTGAAAATATTATTATTGTAAGTTAATGAGGAATTAAAAAAAAAAGAGCTATCTATGTAGCCTAAAGATTGAAGGTTTGTTTTCATTTGTTAATTACAAATGACGGACTTTAATATTCGTTGTCTATACACCTAATTGACCGTGTAATCATCATACGCATCAGGCATAAGATAGATTACGTGGTCAAGTAGGTAGATAGACGATGAATATTATAGTAGCAGCGGTTAGCTGACAACCCTAGGGCACAGATTAGAACAGATACTTCACTCAGTAGAAAACTTCCAATACCTATTACGATAATTGCCTACTCCCTCGCGTCAACAACCACTGTATGCTAAAATGCGCCTAAATGCTCAAGCGTACAGCAGTGATTGCTTCGCACCGCGCGATTCCACAGTAATCGCAGGGCTGCCTCTTCGATAAAATTAAATTAACATAACTTTTTATCTATGTTATTGAGAACTGTGAATATGTTCTGACTTTTATGTGGCAGTTAAAAATTTTATCATTTATAAAATATTTAACCAACTTAAAAAAAGGAGGTGATCAGACATACAGGCCAAACTGAGAAGTTTGACTTGTTTGGTTTGTAGGTATGTATGTTTGTGCGCGATAATCTCGCGTTTGGCTAAACCGATATCGATGCGGTTTTCAGAAAAGGATTTGTTACATTTAGGAGAACGTTTTAAAATAAGTATAATACTTCTTAGTTTGATGATGATCTACGAAGATGGTGGACTTCAAATAAAGCACTAAGCCGTAAGAATTTTTTTTTTTTTTATCTTAGTGCTAACAGCTGGTATTACGAATCGAAAAAGCACCGACATCAAAGAAGAAATTATTTCTTACGGTTTAGTGTTTTGAAGTCGGTTCTCTTTTTTAAAGTTTGTTTTATTATATTTGTAAGTTTGTTTTGTTTTATATATTGGTGCTGACTGTGGAAGAAACCTAGATAAAACATAATTATAGACATCAGTGTGTAGGTAAAATTAAAAATCTTTAAAAATCTTTTCTTACGAACGAACAGCACTATTAACATTGAACGGCGTGCGCGCGCTTCGCTTGCGAAAACCGCGAATTTGATCCGGCGGCGGACCGAGACCGCTCGGCTGGGCAGTAGGCACTTATAGCGCGCAAGTACATGGAGTGAAGGAGGCCTGCCTAGGGCCACAGCTAGTGCGTCATACCGCGCCAGAGACCGACACAGTTACGCGTTAGAAAAGGGCTAGGCAAGAGTCACTATTTCTATTCATTGTTTCGCGAAGTGCCTCTTCTGTACTTGTACTAATTATTCTGTGACTTTACCAAGCAAAGCTCATAACTAGACGCAAATTAACCAGTTGATAAAGACTATAATTATGTAGAACAAAAATATAAAAAAATCTAGTTATTTACATTTTCACTATACTAATTCTTAATTATCTCCTAAACGCGTGGACTCATTTACCTGATTCAAACGTATAAAATGGTTTTAGACCTAGATCTTTCATTTGACACCAAAGTCGTTAAGATAACTCAACAAACAAAAAATCACATATCAAGTTGCTCTCGTAATTATACAACATGTATGAAACACGTAACAATTCTTTTAAAAACTATCTAATCAAACGTTAAATTTATGTTTGTTATTTAGGTAATTTACGGCTAATCAGCTATGTCAATTCTAATTGATTTTACAAATTTTGCATGCTAACTTGTAGTGTAGTTGGCATGTATTGTGATTTTCGGTTTTCCGGTATGCGGGATATTTTTGGTTTTCAGGGTTAATTTGCGGCTAATTAACGGCTAATAATGAGCCTTGGTACAGTTGTCTAGGTCTTTCCTAACCGCTTTTAAAATGTTTGCATGCTAACTTCCACTGAATTTGGCATACAAACCGATTTTCGGGTTTTCCGGCACGCGGGAAATTTTTGGTTTTCACGGTTAATTTGCGGCTAATTAACGGCTAATTATGAGCCTTGGTACAGTTGTCTAGGTCTTTCCTAACCGATTTTAAAATGTTTGCATGCTAACTTCACCTGAAGTTGGCATACAAATCGATTTTCGGGTTTTCCGGCGAGCGGAAAATTTTTGGTTTCCATGGTTAATTAGCGGTTAATTAACGGCTAATTATCCTGTACTTTATTTGTTTGCCTGCTATATTTGCCATGCCAACTTCAGAGAGGTAATGGGATCGACCTATCATCACTGACAGGACTATTGTTGCCAATAAGCCTGACATTGTGGTGATAGATCCATTGGAGCGTCACGAAATGATTGTTGATATAACGGTCTCGCATGACGAGAACCGTCGATTCGTGTCGGCTAATGGCTCAATAGCCAAAATCTACGACCAACATCTGAGGAGTCTTTCGCTTAGCAGCGGGATCAAGGGCTTGATTCAGAAAGCAGGACTTCTGGACACGGCGCGTATTTTTAGGAGGTTCCTCTCTAAAGAGCCCTGACCACCGTTAGCTCGGACCCCGGTTCCCAATGCCGGTGGGCTAAAATGTTTGTTTTTTTTTATATATATCATTTTGTTACTAAAAATATTTAATAATGTAAATAATATGTAAGAAGATGAATAAACGAAATAACAGTACATCATGCTGAACACTGAAATTTTTCAACGGTAGTTAAAAAAAACGGGCCAAGTGCGAATCGGACTCGAGCACGAAGGGTTCCGTACCATTATTTATAACAACGAGCAAAAAAATCACTTTTTTGTATGGGAGCCCCCTATATTAATTATATTCTGTTTTTAGTATTTTGTATTATGGCAGCAACAGAAATACATAATCTGTAGAAATTTCAACTGGCTAACTATCACGGTTCATGAGATACAGCCTGGTGACGGACGGACGGACAGCGAAGTCTCAGTTTGACCCAGCGTTTGGAACAGCTTATTGAGCTCATGGAATTAAGCTTTTTTTCATCATTTTTTATGATGTTCAGAATACATGGTAGCAGTTTGCACGTCCGCGTCGCTTCCACCCTATAAAGGAAATGACCCAAGTACCATACCTGTTCCAACTCCTCAAGTTCCTTCTCAAGTTCATCCTCGTCGATATCGTTGGGGAAGGCGACATTGTTGCTGATAGCGTCGGTGATTTCTCGGGAGATGTCGTGTTGTTCCGCTATGTCGTCCATTATATCGTGGACCTTGTCTACATCGCTGTGGAAGAGAGAGATGGAGGATTTAGTATTCCTGGACTGTAGTTTCCGAAGGATATGACATATCGCCCAGATTTCGTCCGTTTAAGCCGCATGTAAGAGGATTTGTGCTCGATTTATGGCAATAGGCTCCTATTGCTTTAAACCCCCACTTGGCTACTACAGTTTTTTTTTGGAAAACCTAACAACACTGGGTTTTTTTTTTTGTAATGGCGTCTCGTAGGTCCACCTACGAGGCTGGCTTCTACTTAACCGTACTATTTTGTGGGTGCAAGGCCTCCCGCCAGGGCCAGAAACTAATTAACTAGCGACAACACGCTAAGGGCACCCCCTGCGAGGTACGGGCCTCGGCTTAGGGTGTCGTTGGGGAAGGGCAGCAAATAGACAGGCTAGATATGAATAATTAGATTTAGGGGCTGCTTTAAAACTACAGGCCTCGCAGGCTGGCTCGAGCACCTGGCAAGTGGGAATCGATCCCAAGAATTCATGCTTAGCAGACTCGTGACTCCACTTTTACCTAAATGCGACAAATGTCATATGTGATCAGCTCAAGCCGATCCTGCGCCGATTAGTATGGTCACTTTCTTAGACTATGAAAAAGGTATACTAACATATCCTTATGCGCAAGCTTCATAGCGTTGGCCGCATCACGCATGGTGTTCAATACTTGGGCGTTAGTGTTGGCGCCCTCTAGTGCCTCGCGCTGAGCTTCGATCTGTGTGAGCGTTCCGTCGATCTGTGTCAGCTGCTTCTCGTAGCGCTTCTTGCGCTTTAGAGCGGCGATGGCCGCTGGAAAGCAAAAAAATGGTGTTTTAGACATTGAAAACAATAGTATATTTCATTGCGAGTGCGGAAAGCCTGTCATTGCAAAGAGTTCCGACAAATGTCTACCCGAGCCGAGGCGCAGCCGAAGGTGAGGGTTGACAGTCGGAACAAGTTGCAATGACGGTTCCGCACGTGTACTGAACAACTATTTTTAATACAGTTGCGAAAAAATTAAGGAATTTAATAAAGAACATTTTTGGAAAATGGCGCCAACCGTAAAAAAATATTTAAGCAGATTTTTTTTTTGTTTTCTTCACCATTTTGGGTAGGCAAAGAGAACTATGCCCATACAGCCAAGTCATCAGTAGATTTTTTTATTGATATGAAATGAAATGAAATCTAACCTAACTCATTGAATCAAATCATTAAATCTGATATTGAAAAAAAATAGTAGCATCTTTTTAGAAATATTTGCATGAATCATAAAAACTTCTATGATTTTTTTTTGTAAAAACTCCGTAGTTGTTTTTTTTAGTTTGACAGTTGGGAAAGAGAACGCACGAGTTCGCAAAAGGTAAAGAAAAAGCTCGAGTGTGTAATAGCTTACATCCCGAACGCTATACGTCCCTGCAATACGCCACTTTTTGAGCAACTGTATTAAAAAATACTTTTACATAGACGTTGACCAGTTTAGGGGACCCTATTCCACCAGCTTAGCGGTTGAGTTTTACAAATCCTTTCTTAGTGGATGTGATAGATTAACCTATCCGTGTGCCAAAGGGCTTTGAATTATTTGGCCGGCCAAATTCATCCTGAAATTTCATTTAATTTATGAAATAGCAGCCACGTTTTATACCTATATTAATCAATAGCTGACCAAATCTTCGATAGCGTCACGTTTTTGAGATATATGCCATCAAAGTTAAAATCTTAGCCATCAGTACAATATTGATTTTGTAAATCAAGCATAAAACCTGTATCAGTCAATAGCTGCCATCAATACAAACAACTACTGTATGTGACAAAATCTTCTGATGTGTCGTGTGACGTTTCTGAGCCATTAGACTTCAAAGTTACAATCTTCTCTATCGCAGAGCACAATTTTGATATAAACTATCAAAGTTAGTATTTCGGAAATGTGACGCTTTCGTCACATTTCCGAACTTCTAAAGAGAAGCTGTTGCCCAACACAAAACTTGTCTTTATTGATACCAGCTATTGATAAATACAAATTTTAATCGCAAAAACTGTTTAATTTATCACAACCTAATATTGACTGTGTTGATTATACAACAGGTACTTCTGCTTATCCCTTAAACATAACCTAGTAAAGAGATCTAGTTCTTCACTACCACATTAAAAAGGTATTACTATTAGTACAATGGCTGGTCTAACGACTTGTCAATTAGTTTATTATCTATGAAGTTAGTAGTATGAGGTCATCTTGATGTGATTGACATTATAATACTTCTTAGTCTTCCTTAGGAGCTTGTATCTAAATAACAGCCGCACGGTCGTCGATCTTTAAGGTGAAGTCGTGCTTGCCGAGGTTGGTCCATAGATGGGTGACCATAATTACATATCAAGTTTCCTCCGTGCCTTGGAAAGCAAGTTAAGCCGCTGGTCCCGACTGTCATTTGTAGATCTTTGCCAGCCATTACGAGTAGTCCAAAAGTCTGAATTCAGCCTTACCAAGGGGTATCATATTACCAAGTTACTGGGTTGTGGAGGTCAGCTAGGCAGTCACTTGATGTAAAAAACTTGGTACTCAGCTGCATCCGGTTAGACTGGAAGCCGACCTCAAGATAGTTTGGGAAAAGGCAAGGCGGATGATGATTAGTCATCCTTCCATAAACAATATGTTAAAAAAAGCCCTGTCTGATCCCGAAAGGGGCATGCATACTCATATATGTGTATCCCAATTCCCAATCAATTAACAAAGGCTTTAAAAAATTATGAAAGTAAATATATTAATAAGTTTTAAGCCCCACCAGTATTACTGGGTTGTGGAGGTAAGATAAGCTACTCCATGTAAAATACTGGTATTCAGCTGCATCCTTGGCTAGGAAGCTGACTGCAACTTATTTGGGAAAAGGCTAGGCAGATAACGCTAGTCATTCAGGTACAGGTCCCTATGTACTGTAGGTTATTGTTTCTTACCTAGAAATCTACTTGACCTTGCATAATTTATTTGATCATCACTGCTCTCAAAACAGTTAATTTATTAAAGTATAGTATGTCATTCAACAGTGCCGCATTGGAAGAAGTGGTAAGATATAAAGATGCAGATATATTTGAGTATGAATATGGATGGACTTAAGAGTAGAGGAAAATCAAAGGATTGATGGATGGACTGTGTGAAGCAATACAGGACAAAAGGAGGATAATATGGCAAGAAAGGACATGTCTGATGAGATGACGAGTCAACATTACATCATTCTCTTCTTATCCCAATTCATTTGGGGTCGGCATAGCATGTCTTTTAAGTGTAACTTGTTTGACAGGGTTATTTCAGGGTTGAAAATCATGTCATTAAGTTTAACATAGTTGAAATAATAGAGGGAGGTTGAGGAAAATAATTTCTTTGTGTTGTGTCTCACATGGAAATCTTGAATAAATTATTGTAAACTAATTTTCCTTTTCCCTACATTTGCTTCTTAAAGTGGCTGTGATTCAGTTTCAAAAATATGATTAGCTAGAACTCTCAAATACATAGTTGTTTTAAGGATGTACCAACGAAATATCTAACAATTGAAGAACAAGGTCATTTTACAACATGTCAACAAAGAATTTTGGTTCGTGACTGCAAAAAATACGGTCAAAGAATACAAACACATTTTAGTAGCTAAACTTACCTCGCTTATTCTTCGTTCCATTTTTCCTAGCCGTCTGTATTTCTATATCGATTTTCTTTTCTAGAAACTCCTGTTTTTTGAGCAACAACTCCTCGGTTTCACGTAATTTTTGTATCGCTTCATGGGTCGACGGACCCTTTTCTTCTTTCTTTCCACCGAATAACTTCCCCAGGAAACTCATCTTGGATATTCTTTAACCTAAATAAATGCTAAATTAACAACTCGATGCAAAGATTATTCACAAATTACGCGTAAAAAGATGAAATTACTTTTTCTGATTCCGATTCTTTTACGGTAGTATGCGTCACCCTGGTGACAATCAAAACACAACATTTGGTTAGAGAAATAGGGTGTCTCAAAACCGAAATATCGATCAAAGAAGAGGGGTTATATTGCTATCTTAGATTTATTTTGATAATTATAATATTTTGTATAGATTACTTTTAGTAACGTTACATAAAATGTTAAATGAATAGTTTAATTCCAAACCACAATCGAAAAAAAAATGTGTCACGAACTCAGTTTCAAAACGCACCATGACTCAAGCTGTTTTCTGTCAAAAATATAGTCTGTGCGAACAGCACTTCCAGTTGCATTCTTACCTATTTTGGCCAATCTATCATGAAATAAGTACTGAAATTCATGAAATGCAATAATTAATTTTACTGTCACTCTTTCGTGAACTTATTCCGGTTTTTTTTTCTATAATGATAAACTTCGAAGCAACAGCAGTTTCAGAACGCCTCCACTTCTGACAGTTCATTTGTTTTGAACTGATATAGCTTTGTTTGACAGTTTGATTTGACTTTTGTCTCACAGACTCACAGTTGTCATCATTCATTAAAATCCGCCTCATGTGAATAAAACTTACAATTTATTTTATAGTACTACATTACTAGTTTATTTTCTAAATTAAAAACTTTAAGTAAACCATAAATATGGTTCGCGTAATATCTCAAGAGACTTACGATGAGGTCGTCAAGGAAAACATCGACGAATTCGAAATGACTCCCGCTGAAGCTATAAAAGAGGCTGTTGCCCAATTTGAGGCACAGGTATGTATCCCAAAATTCTTTTTAAATTACTTTTTTTTAATATGATTTGGTCAATTTGGCATAGCTGTATGTTTTGTAAGCATTTTGTAATTACTTAGAAAATCTGGTTAATCATGATAATTAATTCAGACTGGAAGATTTATACGAGGTGATCTAATCAATGTCCTTTAAATCACGATTATTCACGTATGTTGAATTATTGCGTGAGCACTATAAATAGTCTCTTTGTGGTCAAAGGTTAGTCTTCAGTTTCTAAATAAAGTACGTAATACTTTTTTACTTCTTGATTAGTACAAAACAAGTCCTTAATATGAAAAAGACAATAATTTTTGGATTAGAAAACACATTCACAAATGGCAAACCGAAAAAGAAAAAAAAATGTGCGTGGAGTCCCTCCGTGCGGAAGAAGTGAAACTTCGTAACGTGGAAATGAGTGGTTTCATACCCCCGCCATGGTAGCGTTAAACGTTTAATGCTTGTTGGCTGTTGCTTATGAAGTTTTACTTCAAAATTGAGCAGAAACAAAAAATTAAACCCAAAATCTGTTTTTTTTTAATATATAAAAAAGAGAAGATATAAAAAATCTTTATCATTCTTCCGTTTTGTCCTTGTCCCAATTTCTTTTGTGGCAGCACACCATGTCTTGTTCCATACTTTTTCTTTTTACTCTCCCTTTCCATTTGCAATTGGTCGTCAGACATTAAGCGACTTTGTTCCAGTTATTTTAATTTCTTCCATACTTCTCTATTGCTCGTCACCTCAGCCGTCACATCCTTTCTGGTCACATCATCTTTATTTCCTTGAATAAACACAATTAAAATTTCTTTTCAGGGAGTTGATCTATCAAATATTATAAAAGACTTGACTCTTGGTTCTGGAGACAGCCATTTGGTAGTGGACACTGTTGCAAAGCTGAAGGAGCTTACTGCTGAGAAGTATGATGCAGACACTGTTCTCAAGGAGTTAGAGGTTTTGAAGGTACCTAATCTGTTTAACAGTTTTGCTGCGCCAGTTCAAATAATACATTTTTACTTTTATTTCAAGCCATCTTTAGCTAAGTATACAACAACTCAGGAGGTAGGTTGTGGGCACACAAACAAATTATTATTCAACACATATGCTCACACAGAAGTGTTAAGGGGGATGCAATAAGTTAACCTGTGAAATTAAAAATGTTTTTACAATTTTTGCAATTTCCGGGTTAATTATTTATTTATTTAATGCAAAATGTACACAATCGTAGTTACAAGCTGGGCTTAAAACTAGACAGTACATCACCCTGTAAGGGCGCAGCAACTAAAACTAACTTAAAAATAACTTAATAATATTGCAGCGAGTATTTTATCACTTAATTTAGGAACTATCATAATAAAAAATCAACCTTATATCTAGCACTTTTTTATACATAAAATAAAATATATTATAATTAACACAAACATAAACAACATGTAACATAATTAACGCACATCCTGAAAGTTATTTGTTCAGAATCGTTTACTGAATCGATTTCTATCATTTTTAATATAGGTTATTTTTTATCCCAAAAATAATTAAAACTACGTAAATTACTGACACACTACCCCTGCACAGTCAAACCAACTAAAACGGACCGTAACTCAAGGCAATAAGACTTTAAAAGTTCAGTTTCATTTGTATTAATACAAATTCCGTCTTTTAATATAAAATAAAGAAAAATCAACCTTATTTTAAGGAAGGTAAAGTCTTTACTAATCAATGTCTATACATGTTTAACTAAAATTTCAGAGTATGTATTATGATTATAATATAATACTGTAATTGGGGTGTTTGAGGGTGTGCGTTTATTACGTTACATGTTGTATATTTGAGCTCTATTTTAAATTCTTGTCGTCCATAAATTCTTTTATACTATAATAACATTTTTCTATGAGCAATGTTTTTAATCTTGCTTTAAATACACATAGTGACTTCGTGGACCGGATATTTTTGCTCTCGCCTTAATGGAAAACCAAATAGAACACCATAACTCACCTGCATTGAAGATTTAATCTAGGCCCCCATGCTTCAAAGTTGCAACTACTACTACGTATTTTCATAAACGTCATTTCAACTGCCAGAAGATCCATGTATACTACTTTTAACCTGTGTTATTCTACTGCTGGGCTAAGGCTCTCCTTGACTTCCAATTCTTTTGAAGCATAATGTGGTCCACTGGTCATTAGTTTTCTTTTGTGGGACTGGGTAGACCACATCTGTGGTCTTCTCGATGAGCTGTGGGTGAAACTGAAGCCAGAGCTCCACATTGATCGGTATGATTAATCAACTGTTCTCATAGGAGATGGCGGACTAATGACAAGTGTGTATAGCTAAAACTCTAATTTAATCATTTCTTAATTTCAGTCAGAATGCCAGATAGACATAGCCCACAGAGTCCGAGCAGGCAAGGAGGGTGCATACAAAATCCTCCTAGACCTTCTTTACTCAAAGTACAGTAAGCTGAGTCAAGAGCTCAGCGAAAAAGATACCAAGTTCATCGTGAGTGTGCTGAATACGTTGACAGCTCTGATGGATGTGCAGCCTGACTTGCTGGAAAATAAGGGTGTGGATTTTATTAAAGAGTAAGTATTTATTTTTTTCTTTTTATTGTGTCAATATGGAGCAAGTTAATGGAAATATTCGTATTTTATATGTTATAAATTCTGTTCTAGTAGTTTTTACGGTTCCGTACCCAAAGGGTCAAACGGGACCATATTACTGAGACTTCGCTGTCCGTCCGTCCGTCCGTTCGTCTGTCATCAGGCTGTATCTCATGAACCGTGGTTAACCAGTTGAAATTTCTATAGATTATGTATTTCTGTTGCCGCTATAACAACAAATACTAAAACCAGAATAAATTAAGGGGGCTCCATACAAAAAGTGATTTTTTTGGTCGTTTTTCTAAATAATGGTACAGAAGACCTCGTGCGCCAGTCCAACTCGCACTTGGCCGGTTTTAATCCTTACACCAGCATGGATTTTGATTAAATCTTTCACTTATAATCCTCGACTTCGGTTAGAACATAGAATACTTTTTACTAAACCAGTAATAGATTCCAATTCCCGTGATGTAATTACCGACCACCACACCGCAATACCTTACTTGTAGTATTTTGTAATAAATAATTGTTTCAGTGTTCTCGACAATGTAGAAAACGAGGATATACTAATAGCCACACTGAGATGGACCTCTACATGCTGTATCAAACATGAAATGAATCGTCAGAAAGTCTTCGCTAAGAATATTGCTGAAAACCTCAAACTTTTACTGAAAGTCTCTGGCAATGTCAAAGTGAGTACAAAATCCATACTTTGTGCATTTCATTTCATCACCACTGCTCTCAAAACGGTTAAGAAAAACACCTTGAGCAAACCATCATGTCATAGAACCAGAGAGTACTAGTGAGATATCCAAGCACTTTCACTGCTTGCGCGGTGGACCCATGCCCTCTGAATGAGATAGCTCGCAGAATAACTAAGCTGAAATAGCAATGGGCCGGCCATATTAGCCGTAGAATCGCTGACCGTTGGGGTAGACGTGTTCTCGAGTGGAGACCGCGAATCGGCAAGCGTGAGATGGGACGCCCTCAGGCTCGGTTGAGCGACGATCTTCGCAAGGTGGCTGATAGCAACTGGATGAGAGTTGCCGAGAATCGAGTTAAGTGGCGTGCGATTAGAGAGGCCTATGTCCAACAGCGGACTTTTGTAAGCTGATGATGATGAGTGAGTTAAGAACAGCTCAGAAGTGGGAACACTTGGTTCAATGGTTCCCACTTCTGAGCTGTACCAACCAGCCGGCCTATTCGCCTATAACGTTCATTGAAACGTTATACAGGCTGTTTTGCATCATCGTAAAATTCAAGGAAGTAACTATGCTAATGATTCTCGATCCGAATCAATAATAAAATATGTAGTTTTTCTTTTTCTTATTTACGGAAATCGGTAAGTGTGAAACACCCGTGTTTTAAACGGGGCCCTAGGGTATATAACGGAACTCCGGTTGGTAATGAACTTATGCAAACCCAACACTCCTGTCATTTCAGCTGCTAAGTGAAACCCTGCAAGTGATACGTAAGATGACTCTTGACGATGATGTGCGAGTGGAGTTCGGTCGCGCGCATGACCACGCCAAAGAGTTAGGCGCGCAAATGTTGGAGCCTCTGACTAATTTGTTGAAAGGTTAGTAACAAATTAAAAGTTAGTGTGAGATTATTAGATTAAGGGAAAACCAAAGACACATACAGCACCGCATAACGGTGAAGGAAAACATCGTGAGGAAACCGTCATGTCCTAGAACTAAAAAATGACATGTGACATCTACCAACCCGCACTGGGCCCGCGTGGTAGATTACAGCCCTGATTCTCATAGAGAGGAGGCATATGTCCCAGGAGTGGGAACATTACAGGCTCATTATGCCTATGCTAAAGAAACATAAATTTCAAGTTACCAAGGGCGACGGCACGGTTGGCGCAGTGGCTAAGCGATTGACTGTTGCGCTGTGTGTCACGGGGTCGATCCCCGCATGGAGCAAATATTTGTAAGGCCTACAGATAGTTGTTCCGAGTCTGGCTATTTGTGTATGTGAGTTTAAATGTTTGTAAACGCACCCACAATACATGAGAAAACCCTAGTCTGGGGCAAAGCTTAAAAAAAAATATTATTTATTTGTCACAGGGACGTGACATGCATAAACACAAAAAAAGTAAACAATAAACATACAATGCATATTAGATCAGTCAGTCAGGATTGGTATTCAGCTGCGATGAGTTAGATTGGAACCTCAACATAATTGGGAAAAGGCTAGGCAGATTATGAAATAACATTAAAACTAAGCTGTAAAAATTCTTTCTTTCCTATGCTGTGTCACCTTCAGGTTCCAAAATGATGTTTTTTTTTAATTCAGAAATCTGTTATTCGTTATGTGATTATCTTATTTATTTTATTTTTCTATTCTGATCCTGTGTGTGACATTCCAGCAATTTAATATTATTGACATCATTTGAAACTTATGTGCTTAATAATTTTTATTGAAACTGACATTATTTGTTAAATTTTGCGTGCCAAATTCCAGTCAGAATGTATCCGGCTCACCATATTTTATAACAACTTCATTGTACAATACCTACATTCTACGCGAATAAATGATTTGATTTCAAGCTTTGAAAACCTACCTCCTTACTTCACAATGTGGAGTACAATAAGAATATTCTTTTATTTTTATTTACAAATTCCTATGTCCACAGAAAACACCCAACCTCCTCTAGTATCAGAGCTGATGCTGACCATAGCCAGTCTGCTAGTACGTCACGAGCTATGCAAGATGGTGGCAGACTGCGGCATCGACTGTCTGTTTACTGTGCTCGCTGATAACTATGATAACGTCGCCGTAGTGCAGCAGGCTGATAAGTTGTGAGTAGATTATATATCTCTCTCTCTTTTGTATCTCTGTCCCAATCTATCACTCGCATCTCTCTCTCTCTCATTCACATCACTCTCGTTCTCCCTCACGCGTATCTCTCTCTCTCTCTCCCCCTCACTCGTATCTCTCTCTCTCTCTCGCTATCCGTCACTCGTATCTCTCTTTCGCTCTCGCTCTTCTTCACTTGTATGTCTCTCTCTCTGTCCCTCACTCGTAACTCTCTCTCTCTCGCTCTCACTCACTCGTATCTCTCTCTCTCACTCTCTCGCCCGCGTATATCTATAACTCTCTCTACTAGATCTATCTCTCTCTCTATCGTATATCATTCTCTCTCTCTCTCTCTCGTATTCCTGTCTCTCTACATGGCAAATAGTGTATAACTTGACATCGATATAGCCTGGTGGAAAGACATGGGTCTACGAAAGAATGAGCAAGCTCAGAAGATACCTTTACCTGATTTTGTATCATAGAAGTCTTTATGTAACACTAGCTGTCTCGCGCAACTTCGTCTGCGTCACATTTTCCCCGTTTTCGCAACGTTTTTCAGTGCTTCTCCGCTCCTATTGGTCGTAGCGTGATAATATATAGCTATAGCCTTCCCCGATATATGGTCTATCTAAAGCATTTTTCAAATCGGATCAGTAGTTCCTGAGATTAGCACGTTCAAGCAAACAAACAAACTGTTCAGCTTTATTATAAGTATTAGATTAGGGTTTTTTTTAAGCGGCTGCACTAGCTAATTTTACGGAATTATAATACAAATCACAACTAGAATTCATTGACAAAAGTTAAATGGGACGGCAAATTGACCTATCGTGTCAATTTGCTTAAAAACATATTTGGGTGACGGAACATATTCTTGATCTGGAGCTACGCGGGTACTATTACTATTATAAGATTACACATGAAAACAAAGTTAGATGTTAAATATTTTATTAATTCAAAAAGTACGTTATTACTTTGTAGCGACCTACAAAAAGCAACTTACTACAAAAAGTACAACAGCGCCATCTATGACACGACGGAAGAACTAACATCAATTTCCTACATCTCGCAAGCAAAGTTTACATCGACTTAAGAGTATATAGAGAAACCCGACAACAACTGTCGGGCAGTTGCCCACCAGACACAACACCTGTCTGGTCGGAGGATCCTCCCTTTTCAATGGAGTATTGAGGAACTTTACACCCTGTTCCTCATACCACCTAAAAATTACTTAAAACACTGGTGCACTTCAAAACGAAAAGTTTTTTCTTGCGATTACTTGGTATTCAAGGCTTATGCATTATATTTTACGCCGCGTAATTTTCGCCAGGAGTGTCACTTATATCTATGTTTATCTATGCTTAAGCTTAGACAACAAATACAATCTAACATAATCATCCTGTAATATTCCCACTGCTGGGACACAGGCCTCCTCTCTATGAGAGGGAGTAGACTGTGTATCCACCAAGCGAGCCCAGTGCGGGTTGGTCACATGTCTTGGAATTTTTACTTTTAGGACATGCCGGTTTACTCACGATGTTTTCCTTCACCGTTTTGAGGTAAACAGTGATGAAATAAATTACACAAAGTAATGCGGCTGCCTGGGTTCGATTCACGGCTTACTACTCGTAAGTCGGGGCTGCCACCACTGAGCCACCGTTGCTCTAATATACCTAAATACAATCTAAGTGCAGTCAAATTTATTTTAGAGTACTCTGAAAGCACACAGAAATGGCAGTGATTAAGGCAATAAGGCAGCTTTTCAGCGATACAAGCTGTTTGAACAAACTATTTCACATTAAAACCCACACATCTTCTCAGCAGACTGATAATGCGATCTCAAGAACAAGCATCTTTCATTGTCAAGAAACAGCGTTTTCTTCTTCACAATAATCTCATTCTCGATCAACGACCGTTCGTGTATTAACTCGGCCCTCAACTTCTCCGTTTGCAAAGAACGCTTTTGCAACAAACTCATACTATCATTCAGATCCCTTACTTCTTCTATCAAGGCCACTAGTGAACCTTCCCTGCAATTTTCGACGTTCGGTCTACAGTTCTTAGTGTTCAATCGCGTTTGAGCGACCTGGATTCTTTGGGAAACCTTCAGCATTTCTTCGTGTAACATTTCTAGAATGTTTTCGGTCTCGACAATTTTCTCCAAAGTCAGTTTCAATTGATTTTCCAACTCGGTCTTCACTTGTTCCGTTCTAGCGATTCGCTCGCTTAATGATTTGTTGACCTGAATGTCTTGGGAGCGAAGATCTCTCGATGTGTTTATGAGAACTGCGTCGACTTTTGCTCTTAATGCTTTCGATTTGTCGATTGCGATTTTGAACTCGTTCAGGGCGTTGATCGTGTGTTGTTCCCAGGATGGGACGTTTGATTGGCCTGGAAGGATATGGTTAGGATATATAGGATGGAATTTTTCAATGCCACCTGGGGGGAAACTCTCTAAATACCTTGATTTTTAGAAAGAACCATATCTGCATTCAAAGAATTTCGAACAAGAAACATAATATCATGTTTCTTTTTTTTTTAAATAAAGCGATATTTCGTTTGAGTAAAATTTGCTATCTCCAGTATTTAGAGAGTTTTACTTTCGACGGCAGAAAACATAACTCATTGTATCACGTTCGAAAAATTCGTTTGCTAATCAAAGATTCTTCTCCTGAAGACCGCTTCATCATTTCAGCCGTAAAACGTCCACTGCTGGACATAGGCCTCCCCCAAGTTTCGCCACATTGACACGAGGGGTTTTGCCATAATCGCCACGCTTGGCAGGCGGGTTGGCGATCGCAGTACGGTGGTCACAAAAGCACAGAGAACGCTGCTGCCCATTCTCTGGCAAGTCCCTTAGTCGCCTCTTACGGCACCCACGAGAAGAGATGGGATGGTGCTATTCTTTACGTCCGACACCATACAGACCGCTTACGGCCCAGTAAAAAAACAAATAATTTAAATTAAACTTTCGTATACCTTCGGAAAGCCTCGTAGCTCCGGCCGAATCTTTGACATTAACGGCCTTGGTCTCCAAATAAGCGTTCTCGCTCTCATACTTAAAAGCCAAACGTTTATCGCTCCAGTCTCTTTCCAACCAATTCTTCGACGCCACATTCATATCCAGTTGATATTCTACATCCCTGAGCAAATCTCTATGAAGCCTCTTGACATTTTCTATCAAAGCCGACTCCGTGAATAGGTCTTCTTGAGGTTCATCGTAGACTAAATCAGACTGCATTCTATTCCTTCTCATATCTAAGCACTCTTCGTTAATATACTCTGGGATTTTCAGAGTATCTTGAGCGTTTTTCAGCTGTTGTCTTAACGCTTCCAGTATGTTTATTTCTGCGTCCATATCTCTTATTGCACTTTCGAGTTCGGCCTTCCAGTAGTTGATATGTCTGACTCTGTGTTTTAGCTGGTCAGTACTGTCGCTGTAGTCTTCACATGAAGTTTGGTTAACTTTTATAATGCTGTTCTTGGTTATGGCTGTGTTATTGTCTGTGGTTTTGATGATGTCTCCTTTTAAAACTTTTTGGTTGTGTTCATGCCAGGTTTTGATTGTTGTTAAGGCGTTGTTTCTGTCCCCGAATGATAGGTAGTCGCCTTTTTCTGCTGTTGTCATTTTTGGTCCTTTTCAGAGCTTTCAAATGAATGTGTCGATTTCTTCTTAGCGTGTCGATAGTAATTTAAATTGGACACGTCTCTTGCCCTAGAACTAGTATGTGTTGTTCTTATCCGAATATTTTTTGAAGATGGTTCCAAGTTCCAGCAACTTTTTATTTTTTATATTTACGAAATGCGTCCGCCAGTCTTTTTATCCTTTCAAAACTGTTACTTGAATGATTGCAATCGTATTGAGAAAACTTTGCTGTTGTCATGGTGATGAACGGTTTCTATAGTGATGGCCTACATTTTTCGTTGACAAACAAAATAGGATCCAATGTCGTGTTTTTAAATTATTTATTGACACGCAATGTGTGAGACATTATCACTGGTGTTCTTAGTATTGAACTGAAGTTAAGTCGGACTTAACCACGCCTTTTTTCCGCCCTGTCTGTTTATAAATTGACATATAGACGCCTTATTTTCGTCTGTCTAATTTGAAGTACCGGAAAACTACTAATTATCATCTTTAACTTGATTTTTCTTTAACTTCATTTTGATTAAAGTGACATATGACTTCTTTAGCATTGATGAAAGCAGAATTCAATTATAGTTTTGACAAAGATAGCCAGCTAGAGGAGGTACCTTATTCGAAGATCGGCCAATTGCGGTCAAGAAATTCTAGGAAAACGATTTGGTGGGTGTTTTCAAGTGTTGTCATTGCAACAAAAGGTCGAGTTAGTTCAAAAAAGGATTTGGGAAGGCTGTTAGAATAATTATGTGTGTATGAATAATATTGATATAAATAATATTTATCATACAAAGTATTTATTTACGTAAATCTATGCATATACTCACGCCTTTTTCTCACCAACAAACCCCACCAGCTACTATCCTGGCATAGTCGAATGTTGCTTCATCTTCTTTTTATTTAAAGTACTAGCTAATACCCGCGACTTCGGTCGCGTCGGTTTTTTTTTAAATGGTATGAAAAATAGATGTTGGCCGATTCTCAGACCTACCCGATACGCACAAAAAATTTCATGTAAGTCGATTCAGCCGTTTCGGAGGAGTTTGGTAACAAACACCGCGACACGAAAATTTTATATTTTATACTAGCTGTACCCGGCATGCGTTGCAATGCCCCTTTTTCTACCTACCTACCTACCCTAGCCTACCTACCCTACCCTACCCTACCTACCTAACTACCTACCCTACCTTGCTCACCTTTTAAACATTCCCTGGACTACGACAAACATTTCAAAACCAAAATCAGCTAAATCGGCCCAGCCGTTCTCGAGATTTAGCGAGACAAACGAACCACAATTGATTTATATATAAATATATATATATGTTACCGGCCAAACCCGATTTCAGCCCAAACTAGTTTGTCCTAGGCCAAACCAGTTTACTGGTTTATCAATGACCCAAACAAAACATTTATAATGCGCCCAACTTGGGTGTGGCATCGCTCGCTACGCTCGCTCGGCTCGCGCGTTTATGGTCACAGTTCTAATCTAACCTAACCCATTTAGATGGGGTGCTTTATATGATCCTGTTATGATGAGTCCTAGTTTGGCCTAGGACAAACTAGTTTAGCGGGAAATCTGGTTTGGCCGGTAACATAATACATAAAACTATTTTGTTACAGAATCACAGCATTGGCAGGACACGACGATGTAAAGAGAGATCTGGTCAAAAGCGGAATTGTGCCCGTCGTAGTTTCAATTCTATCCAGACATTCGGTGAGTTACTAACCAACATAAAATGACCTCACGTTTGTTATCCCCGAAGGGTTGGGCAGAGGTGTTACCCTAATAGTACAGCCACATTTGGCAAGATATCTTTAAGTCCCATGTAATAGGGGGCGAGTCTATTGCCATCAACCACAATTACTATCGACGCGCTAAGAAGAAATCAACACATTCATTTCAAAGCTCCGAAAAGGACTAAAAATGACAACAGCAGAAAAAGGCGACTACCTATCATTCGGGCACAAATCCAGACTCCGTGACTCATCATCATCATCAGCTTTTACTCGTCCACTGCTGGGCATAGGCCTCTCCCATGACACGCCACCGAGCACGATCCTCGGCCACTGTCATCCAGCTCTTGCCAGCCGCCTTGCGAAGATCATCGCTCCACCGAGTCTGAGGACGTCCTACGCTACGTTTACCGATCCGTTGTGTCCATTCAAGAACTCGTCTACCCCAACGGTTATCGGTTCTTCGGGTTATATGGCCGGCCCATTGCCACTTTATCGTGCTAATGCGGACTCCGTGGCTGCTACTGAGAAATTCCAATGGGAAAACCCACCTTTTTGCCTTTAGCTAAGCAGTATTAAAAATTAATATCACTTCCTCTTATCCATCGTGCTAAATATCTCTTAACACTTTCAGAGTAACGCAGCAGCGACGGCCTTAACCCTCAAATGCATAGCAGCCCTATCGCTCCGCGAGCCAGCACACGGTCAGCAGTTCATAGACAACGGCGCTCCCGAGGCCATCATCGAATGCATGAAAGTGCATCCTGACAATTCTTCAGTCCAGGTGAGATAAAGTACAAGCGGGAAGGGAGACCGATGCAGAAACGGTTACTATGTACTCAGTACATAATTCCGAACCCTCCCACATCGAAATTTAGCCATCGGTTATTTTTTTTTAATTATCTGTTCGACCGTGTTCTGTTATGAACGTGTAGGTGTTGTACAATTTTGTAGGAAACAGGAGCAGCGGAAGCCCAGTGGTCGCAGTCCCGACTTACGAGCAGTAAGCCGTGGGTTCGAACCCAGGCAGCCGCATTACTTACTTTGTGTAATTTATTTCATCACCGCTGCTCTCAAAACAGTGAAGGAAAACATCGTGAGGAAACTGGCATGTCCTAGAACTAAAAATTCGAAGACATGTGAAATCTACCAACCCGCACTGGGCCCGCGTGGTGGATTACAGTCCACTCCCTCTCATTGAGAGGACGCTTGTGTCCCAGCAGTGGGAACATTATAGGCTGATGATGATGAAAAGGTATTCCATAGTTTTTACTGAAAATGGACATCAAAATTGCAATTTAAAATAAATATTTCACGTTACAGAAAAACGCATGCTGGGCAATCCGCAACATGGTAGCTCGCAGCCGCGACCAAAACGCCAAGTTCCACGAACTAGGAGTCGAGAGTATTCTCAACAGTGCTTACGAAAAATTCGCCGAAGATTTCGGTTTCGACATCAAGTCTGCTCTCAGAGATCTCGAATGCGATGTCAAGTTCGACGAGCAATGGACCGGAAAAGGTGTGCAGCTAGATTATTGATAGTAGATTTAAAAGGTCAAATAATTGGCTAGAATTGGCTATTTTGTCATAACAGCTGCTGTTGTATTTTTTTTTTGTATGGATGTCGAAATTAACGTTTTGTAAAATACGCTGAGATTACACAAGGTGTTTTTTTGTATTCTCGTCAAAATTCAGGATGTTCGTCACAAAAGACATAAATAATCAATTAAAAATACGGTACCTAGTTAATTATGAATAAACGCTGATTTGTTTGGTTGTATAAGTTTGTCAGTATATCAGAATAATCCCCTTAATAGGCCGGGAAATTGCAAAAAACGTAAGAAAGTTTAAATTTCGCGGTCTACCCTGTCGGTTCCACCTTTTTTTTGTTTTTTTTTTTCGGATGGGAAAGGTTCAAATGATTCCTCCCGCTCTAGGCGGAGCGGAAGGGAGTGTCAGACTTGTACTGACTAAAACTCATCCATGTTCCTTCTTAGCCCTTTGTGGTCCAGGGCCACGGTATCTCTTTCGAACAGTCCCGCAGCCCTGGCAGGCATCGGCCCTCTCGGAATTGGTCGGTTCCACATTAAAGCCTCAATGGTGTCTACTACCGTATCCTAACATCGATTATGTTTTTTGGGTTATTCGACCAAGCCCTAAGAAGTAGCCTTTGCTTCACGCTATTAACAGTTTCGGTGCTAAGCACCCAGCATGTGGGTGAACAATATTTCGTTCGTATGCGCACAACCCGCCTCCCGAGTAGTCACTATACGTAGCTGTAGATGACGCGCATACTTGTAAAAACCGGCCAAGTACGAACCATTATTTATATTACCAAATAAACTTTTGTATGGGGCTCCCATACAAAAAAGTTTTTTTTCCCCTTATATATTTATTTTATTCTGTTTTTAGTATTTGTTGTTATAGCGGCAACAGAAATACATAATCTGTAAAAATTTCAACTGGCTAACTATCACGGTTCATGAGATACAGCCTGGTGACAGACGGACGGATGGACAGCGAAGTCTCAGTTATAGAGTCCCGTTTGACCCTTTGGGTATGGAACCCTAAAAATGGATTATTGGAACTTAGCACCGAACGTCGTTTATGTTTTTTGGGTTAATCGCCAAGCCCTAAGAAGTAGCCTATGCTTCAAGCTATTCTTAAGTGCTAGTTAGTAATATATGGCGCCTTATCAGGTCTCCGCTCGAGTGATACGTCGAGTGTGTGTTCCAACTCATGGTCGCCATTTGAGGAGAATATAAACACGGCCGTCGAGGTTTGTTTGTAATTGAGAATTTGTAGGCAATGTATTCAAAGTCGAAACGAAAATTTCTATATATCTCTATATTTCTATATATTTTATCTTACTAATGTAATCATGGTCACCCTACTCTCATACGGTTTCATACTACTGCTTTTTTGTAAATATCTTCTAAAATATGAATGCTGCAGTTATATTCTCCATGTTTATCCAAACTAGGTTACATTACCCGTCGATTAGTACTGTAACTAAGCTTAAACCTGCTTTTAATAACGAGATAAACGCCATTGTATTTTAGGCATATTGCCGTCCGAGCGGCCAACTAAAATCGACTCTAACAAATCATTGAACCTACTTTCTAGTATTTTTTTCTGTTTATTCGCTGTAACAAATTAGGAACTAATTGTCCATACACATTAGCTTCTAATAATTTGATATATAAGGTGAGATACCTACCTACTCATAACCTGAAAACTAAATATTGCATAACTTTTCGTTTATTTACTTTTTTATGTTTTTTATTTTTGAAACAATTGGAACAAATTAAGACCTTTCTTTTGATGCATAATTCGCCTATCTGCATTATATAGTTTCTGTGTAATCACGGGTGATGACTACGGCAAGTGGCGGTTCTAGCGGCCAACTATTGTAGGTCATAGCGCCTTGGTTTTTTTTGGAACAAATTCACGAAAAGAGGTGTGTATAGGAACAAATTAGCACTAATTCCTGGCAAAGTTTCATCAAGTATTATGAGGTGGCCGCGTGGTTGAAACGGACACGCAGGAAAGTGTATCTTAGAGCGGAACGTATAATTTAGTGCGTAATCTGCTATAAATGTGCGCTACATAAGTATAGAATTTGTGCGCCTGGCCGTTTTGGAAAAAAACAGAAAAAACGATTCCTGCTAGGGTAACGTTTTTCTAGCAGGAAATTCTAAACGAATGATCGGAGAGAGAAATATTGCACATGGGCAGAGAGCTTATATTTGTGCAAAAATGTGCCCCGAAAATATACTTTTTATAATTTAATTTGAATCGTACGACGGTCGCAGGGTCGAAGGTACCACGGCTTTTGTAGTAACTGCAGTCATTAAATCTTAAGCTTTCTCATAACCTAGAGTTTGTCATTCCTGTTGTTTACATTGCCTATAAATTCTATAGAAAACATCATTATCTGCATAGCCTTTTCCCTAACTATGTTGGGGTCGGCTTCGTCTAACCGACTGCAGCTGGTTACGAGTATTTTACAAGAAGCGACTGCCTATCTGACCTCCACAACCCAGTAACTGGGTAATACGACGACCCCCTATACCCCTCGGTAAGACTGGATGTTAGACTTTCGGCTTCTGACTTCTCGTAACGACTGTCAAAGATATAGAAACCAACGGCTTAACGTGCTTTCCGAGGCACGGAGAACGGTATGTGATTAAGGTCACCCATCAACGGACCAACCTCTGTAAGCACAGCTTAACCTTATTATTTAGCCACGAGCTCCTCAAATTCTATAGAAAACATGAACGTATAAAAAAGGTATTTTATTAGAGCCATGGCAACTACATATTTCTTTTATTACGCATTCCCAAACTGTATTTAAGTAATTTCAATATTTGTTTAGTTCTTACGTTAAAATTGTATTCGGTTGTGATATATTTTTATTTTATTATTTTTTTGTATCTCTGTCTAACAATACTAACTCAAGGTGCGTTAAATAAAACTGCGTATTAAAAAAATATATTTATTGTTACACTAATATTCAATGATAATTTCTATTAATACAAACATGTATTTGGAAACTGAAATTAAAAACATAATTCTTATACAGACTATTATTTAAAAAAATCCTGTTTTATTGAAATCATATTATTTGTGATTGGGTAAAAATTGTCTTTAAAACTTTTGTTTTATTAACAGAAGATATACATACTAACAGAAAACAGATATGATACAGGTTGTTAAGTTAAATGAGATACATACTTTAATAGTACTAATGGAAATACATTTTAATTTGTGTCAAAACTGGCATTACTTGCCAGGAAACAGCTGATTTTTGTTTCTTATTTTAGTAAGTACACACGGAGACCAATTGAGCTATACAAAACCAGTTTGCGGCTTTCTCATTGTATTGGAAATCTATACAAAGCGACGCCATTTTATACTGGAAAAGTTTAACTTGATGTGTCGCCGTATGTACAATAATAAAAGTTGTTCATTTTAATATACTCCCTTAAAGTATATCTCTCGTTTAACCTAAAACATGAAGTTCCCTTAAAGTAATTAAGTCACTCAAACAATTAATTATAATACAAAAAATCAACAATACATAGCATTGATTGATTCTTTCATTTTGCTAAACAAAGTGGAACTAAGAGTATTGAGGTAAAGCTACTATTCTAATTTTACTATTAAAACTGAACGCGTTTAGCACATCTAACCCGCGTTCAAGAGCCGTCAGTGTCAGTAACAGATCTGTCGAACGTTTAAGTGTGCTGATAGCGTTTTGAATGATGAAAAGGCATTTTTGGTAGTGGTAGGCAATTAAAACTAATCTCATATGAAGTTGCCTATACACATAAAATATATACAAGGTAAGTATAAAATAATGTGAAACATTTTAACAGCTATGAAATAACAGAAACTCTGTATTCAAAAAATGAACTATTGGAAAAAAGATACTGGTTTCCTAGTCATTAAAAACAGTACTTTAACAAATAAAAAGTTTGTGATACCAGTTTTGATGGTTTTATACAAGGATATTTTACTTTTTTTACTGCTTTAGAAACTCCTTTGCCATATAATATGTTACATTATTTGAAAATCTTTACCCGCGTTGTACAAATTGTGATACATGTTTTCAACAACTCGTGAAAACATGTTGTATTTAAAACATTTTTTCACTTTGTTTCAAACATGTCTGTATCACTATTTTGTTCACATTTTTGACAAGTTTTACACCATAATTACTTGTATTCGGTGTAAACGATAATCGAAAACGCAACATGTAATAAGCATTATCAATAATACACACAAAACCGGATATTTACCATATTTACTATTTGTGTTGAGTTACCAATATCCAGTTTCCAGTGTTGTTGGTAGTGTTAGTGACCATGTCAGTTTAAAAAATAATGTAATACTAGATGTTGCCCGCGACGTTATACGCGTGAAACTTTGATATGTTTGTGTGAGAAAAAAAGATAGCCTATGTCCTTCCTCAGGATATAATCTATTTCCTTGCCAAATTTCATTACAATCCAATCAGCCGTTAAGTCGTGAAAAGGTAACAAACAAACGAGAGTTAGTTTCGCATTTATAATATCAGTATGGATACAAGTTATATACCTAACAACTTGTTAAAATACATGTCTTACACAATGAGAGCAAATTGGAACAAATTCTTATTCATACATAAAATCAACATTAATTTACTAGTTTCATCGTAAACACTAGTTTAAATAGTAGAAAACTAACAGAATTACGAATAATAATATAGGGGTAATTTAGTGACCGATACTTAAACACGTGATTATACTCATGATAACAAAAAACTTTCCCAAAGTAACATTTTTATTATAATCTTTTACTTTTATCACAAGCTGATAGGCCAGAGGCGCGCGCGCGCAATTTCATACAGCTTTTTGAATGAGTTAGAAACTAATATTATAAAGAGGAAAGATTTGATTGTTTGTTACGATGATTGTTTAAACACCATTACTGATTTTTTCACCATTACTAATCTATATCTTACCGAGTAACATAGGCTATATTATATCACAATTTTCGCGGACGAAGTCGCGGGCGAAGTGCTAGTCATGAGTATAATCACGTGTTTAAGTATCAGTCACTAATTACCAGTCACCCTGTATATTAAGAAAAGTCTTAGGCTGAATTCAAAGTCATACGGAAATAGACCTTATTCGTATGAATCTAATGACCATTTCCATATAAGCGACTGATCAAGCGTTTTATACTAATATCAACATGATAAGAGACTCATCTGTCTAGCCTTTCCCCAACTATGTTGGAGTCGGCTTCCAGTCTGACCCGATGTAGTGGAATACCAGTATTTTACATGGAGCGACTGCCTATCTGATCTCCACAACCCAATAACTGGGTTATACGATACTCCTAGTAAGACTGGATGTCAGACTTGGCTTCTGACTACTCGTAACGACGTCAAAGATCTACAAATGACAGCCGGCACCAACGGCTTAACTTGCTTTCCGAGGCACGGAGGAAACTCGGTATGTAATTATGGTCACCCATCCACGGACCAACCTCAGCAAGCACGGCTTAACCTTAAAGATTGAAGAAGAAGACGACCCTCTTAGTACTGGGGTAATACATTCGAACCACTGTCAACTTGTAACGACTGTGAAAGATCTACAAATGACAGCCAGGACAATTTGATGTCTCGCAGATTGTACTCGCCCTACCTACAAGTGTCTCGGCAAAAGAGTACACTCACTTTTACATTTATGCATTGCAATTATAATATTAGGATAATTCACTGGTTTATTTAAACTATTATAACATTAAAATTATACAATAATATCTATTAAAAGCTTTAAAACCATGGATGACAGCCACAAATAATAAGCGTGTTTGTGCAGTATGATTTATTTTAAATAACAATTGTAACCTTCTAACATACAGGATACGACTTAACCTTTTGAACGCCATTGTCACATATACATGACAAGCAAGCGTGTGCCCTATACGTCAACGACACAAATATGTGACAAAAATGTGGTGTACTATAACACGAAATAAGCAATTTAAATCATCGTTTTTGTGTGTGTTTATTTATAAACCTTTAAAATGTGATCTATATATCTTAAATATTAAAAGTCTATTCAAGAAATAAGTTAACAATAATTTTGAAATCCCTTTTTTATTTGTAAGTATTTGCGGTGAATTTGTGGCTTAGCGTGGCGCACGCGCGTGCGTTTATGCTCTGGCGTTCAAAAGGTTAAACTATTATAACATTAAAATAATACAATAATATCTATTAAAAGCATTAAAACCATGGATGACAGCCACAAATAATAAGCGTTTTTGTGCAGTATGATTTATTTTAACCTTTTGAACGCCATGGTCACACATACGTGACAATCAACCGCGTGCCCTGAACGCCAACGACACAAATATGTGACAAAAAATGTGGTGTACTTTAACACGAAATAATGAATTTAAATCATTACTTTTGTGTGTTTATTTATATATCTTAAAAAAGAGATCTATTTATCTTAAATATTAAATGTTTTAACAAGAAATAATTCAATAACAGTTTTGAAATCCCTTTTTAGGGTTCCGTAGCCGAATGGCAAAAAACGGAACCCTTATAGATTCGTCATGTCTGTCTGTCTGTCTGTCCGTCTGTATGTCACAGCCACTTATTTCCGAAACTATAAGAACTATACTGTTGAAACTTGGTAAGTAGATGTATTCTGTAAACCGCATTAGGATTTTCACACAAAAATAGAACAAAACAATAAATTAAGGGGGGCCCCCATACTTAGAACTGAAAACCAAAAAAAAAAAATCATCAAACCCATACGTGTGGGGTATCTATGGATAGGTCTTCAAAAATGATATTGATGTTTCTAAAATATTTTTTTTCTAAACTGAATAGTTTGCGCTAGAGCCACTTCCAAAGTGGTAAAATGTGTGTCCCCCCCCCTCTAATTTCTAAAGTAAGGGGAGGAAAATTCTGAAAATATTTAGGATTGTAGAACGTAAAAAAAACTATCAACGAAAATTGGTTTCAATAAGATATGATGTTTAGTTTTTGAGATATGGGACTTTTTCATCAAACTGCAGCAGTAACTTTGTTTTTCATTAACATACTATGAAAAACAAATTTAGTTTTGCGGTTGTGTGGAAGTTTACTAACTAATACTACTAACTAATGAATGACAGTTCAAAATATTGTTATTATATTGTTTGGAGCTAAGGAACCCTGTGTGCGAGTAAGACTCGCACTTGGCCGGTTTTTTATTTGTAAGTATTTGCGGTGAATTTGTGGCTTAGCGTGGCGCACGCGCGTGCGTTTATGCTCTGGCGTTCAAAAGGTTAAACTATTATAACATTAAAATAATACAATAATATCTATTAATAAAAATAAAAGCTTTAAAACCATGGATGACAGCCACAAATAATAAGCGTGTTTGTGCATTATGATTTATTTTGAATCACAATTGTAACCTTCTAACATACAGGGTACGACTTAAATCGCAACTAGGGTCCACTTGATAAGTGGTAAACATAACATCACGCTTGTAATCCCCGAAAGGATAGGCAGAGATGTATCTAACAGTACATCCACATTTCGCCAGTTAGGTAGAACTCCTATGTAACAGATGACGTGTCTTTTACTATCAATCTGACAGAAATTCAGATTCAGTGGCTGCTACTGAGAAATGTCATGAAAAAACCCCAATAACACTGCCCGACCTGGGAATCGAACCCTGGACCTCATACTCAACAGCCACGCGACCACAACGCGGCAAACGATAGGTTTCTCCAAAAAATATTTTAAAAAGCAAAAATCATTTCCTTGCAAAAAATAAGATCATTATTAAGGGCTTAAGAGTTGTCAAATCAGGTTTTTCTACTCGATATTCTGAAAAAGTTACAAGGTCTATCAACATGAAAAAAAATGTCACTCATAAGAGGATTCATGTTTATTATTTTGGCTTTGATAGAATTTCATTTTATTAGCTACATTTTGAATAAAAAAATGTCTTTCAAACGGCTATGAGCCCGCAAATTCTTGATAGCAAGAAATGGCGCTAGTTGCAAAGGAAAGACGTCAGAAATCTCTCAAATTCAGTATGTTTTAAATTAGTCCTCAATTTTGCCACACGCATTCATAAATTTGTCGAGTTGTACGGTGACGCTGATTTTAGAGGACATATGGGTTGCAAGCGTTCGGAAACACGACGCAGGCAGAGAGCTCCACTCCTTTGCTGTGCGCATTATGAAAGACGTTTGAAAACGCTTAGTGCGAATTGATGGAACAGCAATAAGGTAGGGATGGTAACTTGTAGTGCGTCTAGATGTCCGATGGTAGAAGGGGGCCAGTGGGATGAGGTCGTGGAGTTCTTGGGCAAACTCACCGAAGTACAGCCAGGAGAAGACCGACAAGCAGGCAACCTTGCGGCGATGATCCAAGCTGTGAAGCTTGGCATCCACCAATTTTACGTCGTCAATCAGTCTCTGTATTAAAGTCATTTAAAAAAAAACCAGCATCGATCGTAGCATGTAGCGTTCTGAGGTTCCTGGGTACCCCCAACTCTTGATAAGACAACTATTCTATAACACTGGAGGCGGGATATTTACCATGTTTACTATTTGTTTTGAGTTCCCGATATTTCGGCGCTGTTGCAAACGCCCTGATCACGGATAAACTGAAGTTATAACCAGAGGTCGGAATTAGGTAGAGTTATTTAAGTACTTGCATCGAAATGTTGATATTAATATGGATCTCCCTTGCGTGTGCGCATTAGAATTTTGCAACTTCGGACATCCGATGTCGGATGGTTTAAATTGTGTAAAAGTAAATAACTTTTTTATTTAATAAATCACGCGATTAATCTGCACTTTAAAATTAATCTCGGGATTTGCGGCATATCCACTTTATTCTTTCGCTGAATGAAATCAGTGTAAGTACATAAATAACTCTACCTAATTCCGACCTCTGGTTATAACAAATAGTAAACATGGTAAATATCCCGTTGCCAGTTAGTAACAATGCCAGTTTAAAAACTTATATTCTATAACATTTTGGCACGCACAATTATATAAGTATCACACAAAGACATGAGTTCATATCTCCAAACTAAGAATAAAAAAAAACTACGTGCGAAACTAGCATTTTCAAAGGGCGATGACCAAATTTGTATGAGACCCGCTCCTTTTCCAACAGATCTTTCGTATATGTTAGTAGGTTCATAAATATCGATAAAAAGACTAGCACCTAGTTTTAAATTCAAAATCCATGGGGCTTAAAATCAAGGAATATTTTCATGTTCACAAACAATTGTGCCAAAATAATGGTTTTAAAACATAACTTGACTTTTCTCGAAGAATCCCCAGAAGCGTTTACGCCTACCGATATTTCGTACAATCTAATCTTTTTTTTTCGTACAGTCTAAGTCGTACATAGGTACAAAAACATTCTCGAAAATGAGTGTTACTGCTAAATTAGACCGATAATAAATTATGAATAGAAACAAAAATTTCCAATTATCTTTTTTTTACAAGATATTTCGTAAATGTTTTATCAAGTATGCGTATCAAGTTTCTGAAAATAAGGACTTGAAAGTTTGTATGAAATGCCGTTAGGTGTAAACGCTCTTAGGATGTTTTGACTCAGATACATTTTTAATCTGTTGGTTGGTGTAAGGATTTAGCGCATCAGCGATTTAGCGGATTCAGCGACGTTTTGGCGCATCGTCCTTTATAATCGTTCTATTTAACGTTACGTTTGCACTGCGCGTTCGTGTTCTAGGGCAACGAAATCGTTCTTAGGCTATATCACTAAATGATGCGATATTAAATATTGTATGTGTTGTGTAATTAATAGGAATATATCTAAAATAAACTTTGTACTAACATAAAGGTGGTATGACAATGACAAATTTTAAAAAATACTCTAGAATTAAGCTATTTCTTCATTGGAAAGATCTTTGATTGTGTTTTCACGTGACCAGAGGGTTGGCCTTTCTTTGCCAAAGAATCGAAAAAAGAAGAATCGAAAGAAGGCTGGCAGTATTGCCAACCAACGTGGCAATGCTGCCAGCCTTCTGGGCACTTGTCGCAACGGCTTAATGTGCGTCACGGAGGAAACTCGGTATATAAAGTCTAGTCACAGTAATTATAATTAGTGTTCTCGTTTTTTATTTTGGTATTTGTTAAAATATTTATTAGTCTATTTTATGTGTATTTGTGTATTAGTATCTATGTAATTATAAACTATTTCGAAGTTAATTATATATTTTTAGATATTATTTTGTACCCTATAACAATGTTGTCCTTTGTAACCCAATGGTTGACTGGTAGAGAATGCCTTGTGGCATTAACTCCGCCTATGTACCACTATTGTACATGAAGTTTAAATAAATAAATAAATAATAATATGGATGGTCACTCATCCGCGGACCCACCTTGGCATACGCAAATTATCCTTGAAGATGGACCCGTGCGGCTGTTATTATTTAACCACGAGCTCCTCGTGCATCTGCTTCTTTATTTTTTCAGTTTTTCTGTCGACAATTGAAAGATGCCGTGTGCCGAAATCCATCATCGTTGGATAAGTTTACTAATAAATTATTAACTTTTTAATCAAATTTCAAATCCAATGAAGAAATCGCATAACTAATCGTAACTTAAGTACCTACAATTACAAAATAATTTACAACATATAAAGGCCCATTTACAAGAAAACAGTTCTTCGCTTCTAATATCGAAGGAGACAAAAAGGTGACTCGTGTGAACAGTACGTACGCACGACGACCTATCAAGCTATTAAAGCAGTTTATGCAGATCTCCCATTGTAAAGGAAATCTTTACAAAGCAAGGTCATGTTATACTAGAATCGCTTGATGTGCAGCCGTGTGTGCGTACGTACGATACTCGCATAGATAAAGAATTGTCTCTGTTTGGAATAATGCAATTTGTGTTCAAAGTCTTAGGGTTTAAATACTTTTGTAGTTACAACCACACCAGCTGGCCTACCTAACCAGTATTGTTTTACTCATTCCAGTGTGGGAAAGAGACGGAGCTATACAGGATGTCTAGCGCCATCTCTTTCCCACACTGGAATAAGAGTAAAACAATACTGCTTTCAGACGTCATGCTAGGTCAGCTGTTAACCTGCTTGTCACGACTTGCAAGTCGTATTTGTTTTTGTTCCGTCCTATTGAATTTATAAAAAAAAATTACAAGATGTATATCTAATGTTTCCCAAACTATGTTGGGGTCGGCTTCCAGTCTAACCGGATGCAGCTGAGTACCAGTATTTTACATGAAGCGACTGCCTGTGTGGCCCCGTATTCACAAACGCTCGGATTCGATTTCGATTCGGAAAGTCGTATGTCTATCTCGCTCGCTTTCGTAATGCCAAAACAAGATAGACATACGACTTATCGAATCGAAATCGAATCCGAGCGTTTGTGAAGAGGGGGCCTGACCTCCACAACCCAGTAACTGGGTAATACGATACCCCTTGGTAAGACGGAATGCCAGACTTTTGGCTTATCGTAATAGCGAAAAATATATATATAATCTGTGTTTCCCGATAGCTACAATCTAGGGGGCTTTAAGTCAAGAGTGAATAGGCTTCTTCTAGGCAAGCGTGCTTCACCGTCGACCACATCATCGCTTACCACCAAGTAAGATAGTGGTCAAGCGCGAGCCTATAGATAATAAATATATACAGGGTGTAACGGAAAGGGTATATACATACTTAAGGGTGTGCTACAGACCATCAAACTGAACATGTTTCTCCATCGGACAAACATCGTAATAGCGAAAAAAATAACGCTGCCCCATACATAATTTCAATACCTATTCGACCCAATGTATGGGGCAGCGTTATTTTTTTCGCTATTACGATGTTTATCCGATGGAGAAACATGTTCAGTTTGATGGTCTGTAACACACCCTTAAGTATGTATATGCCCCTTCCGGTACACCCTGTATATATATATATATATATATATCAGCTGCCCCATACATTTGGGTCGAATTTTTCACCTGTAAATGAGCCTTAAAAACGAATAAAATACAAAAATCAACCGTAACAAGAATGTCAGGAGTTCATGACCTTCTATAATTATGTGCCCTCTCTAGGAAAGTGTTGATGTTCCACTGATTGTTCTTCATGATTTTCTGCCCGTTCATAATTGTGTGGACCATTACTTTGTCGTTGTAGTTCAGATCTGGTAGGAGCTGCAAAATAATAATGTATTAATAATTAAACAAAGGTTTCTTCTTAAGAGGAGACCGCGAATCGTCAGCCGTAAGGGGCCATAAATTACGTCACACTCTCAAGAAGCCTTCTTAAGAATGTGACATAGTGACAAGGGGTGGGAGGTGTCCTAAATTTCGTGATATCACGTTTCAAGAATTAAAACACGAAATTTTAACTATTATAGGGATCACTTGTGTAAAGTTGTGTATGTCTGTCCGTCTGTCACAGCCAATTTCCTTCGATTCTACTGGACTGGTGTTTTTTAAAAGCTTTTATTTAACTTGCAATGTATGTATGTATGTATGTATGTTTGTTACGGTGAAATCTTGGAAGCTAAATTAGTTTTCCATTACCACGTCAATTGTCACGCTATCCTGGTTCACGGCAACCACAATTTGTTGTCAAAATTTTCGTACACTGTTTTAAAGTGTCATGGTTTAAGTATCACTTAACTTGTATCACATCATCTTCCGTGATTAGCAGCTATTGTGAGCTCGCGATATTCCGTGATCATGGCGCTTGCAACAGCCACGAAATATCGGGAGCTCACATCATTTCAGCCAAAAGACGTCCACTGCTGGACATAGGCCTCTCCCAAGTGTCGCCACATTGACATAAGGGTGTTTTGCCATAATCGCCACGCTTGGCAGGCGGGTTGGCGATCGCACGGACGTACGGTTTTTACAAAAGCACAGAGAACGCTGCAGCCCATTCTCTGGCAAGTCCCTTAGTCGTTTCTTACGACACCCACGGGAAGATATGTGATGATGCTTGATGATTAAGTCCAACACCATACAGACAATCGGGAGCTCACAATAATTGACAAACACGGAGTATATCCCGTAAGTGACAGTAAGTTTAAAGTTTCGTTCTAAAACAACTTACTTTAGGACTATCAATAACACTTGAAACGGGATAATTACCGTGCTTACTGTTTATAAAAACCGAACAAGAAAGAGGGTAGACAGATTTTTCTGCTGATAAACACGGCAAAACGGAAGGCACGGTTGGCGCAATAGCTGAGCGGTCGACTGCTGCGCTGCGTGTCGCGGGTTCGATCCCCGCACGGAACAATTATTTGTATGTCCTATAGATAGTTATTCCGGGTCTGGCTGTTTGTGTATGTGAATTGAAATGTTTTGTAAACGCACCCACGATACAGGAGAAATTCCTAGTGTGGAGGCATCGAAAACAAAAATCCACCTACAAAAACTTAGTTTATCCCAATATCGGGAACTCAAAATAAATAGTAATCATGGTAAATATCCCGTTTCTAGTGATATTGGTAGTGTTAGTGACCATGTCAGTTGAAAAACTTATAACTTACCTTAGGAGTCAACAAGAAGTATTGCGCGTTATCACATTCTGTAGTGACCTTCACTAGCAACTCGAACATTTTGCGCTCGTTTATGGGGTCCATGCCCTGATTTATTTCATCCACGCATCTGAAACGAAAATAATTGTATTACATTATGTATTTTATTTAACACATTACAATGGTAATTCTGCCTTAGGGGGCCAACCCACAAAATATCACACACATCACCGAACATCTATATACAGGATGTAACGGAAAGGGTATATACATACTTAATTGTGTGCTACAGACCATCAAACTGAACATGTTTCTCCACACAGATACATCATCATATTGAAAAAAATATCAGCTGCCCCAAACATTGGGTCGAATAGGTATTGAAATTTTGTATGGGGCAGCTGATAATTTTTTCGTTATTACGATTTTTATTTGTGGAGAAACATGTTCAGTGTGACGGTTTGTAGCACATCCTTAAGTATGTATATACCCTTTCCGTTACACCCTGTATATAAATTACGCGTCACGTTGTTTGTCCGGGATGGACTCTAAACTACTTAACCGATTTTAATCAAATTTGCACACCGTGTGCAGCTTGATCCAACTTGAAAGATAGGATAGCTTACATCTCAATTTATAGTAGCAATATTATTTTATTGCAAATTAATCACAATTATCTGTTAGTTCCAAACGGTTCTAACAGATGGCGGTATCTGTTGACTGGACTGAGTAAGTATTCCATAGATGGCGCTGTATAGGAGCGGAGCAGCAATGAAAAATATTGCGAAAACGGGGAAAATGTGACGCAGACGAAGTTGCGCGGGACAGCTAGTGTATTATATTAATTAGTTTTTCTTTTTTTATCGTGTGGTTAGCAGTTAGTACCTAACATGGTGTCAGAGTTTTAATGCTGTTTACGGGCCTCTGACTTTGCGTTTCTTGCCGTCAAGAAATATCTCTCAGGCATGCTGGTTTCCTCACGATGTTTTCCTTTACCGAAGCAAATGATAATTATACAATACGCACATCATCATCTGCCTAGCCTTTTCCCAAACTATCTTGGGGTTGGCTTCCAGTCTAACCGGATGCCGCTGAGTACCAGTATTTTACATGAAGCGACTGCCTATCTGACCTCCACAACCCAGTAACTGGGTAATACGATACCCCTTGGTAAGACTGGATGTCAGATTTTTGGCTTCTGGCTTCTTTTGACTTCTTCTTTGACTATTCTTCACGAGTGTCAAAGATCTACAAATGACACCACGGACCAACGGCTTAACGTGCTTTCCGAGGCACGGAGGAAACTCTGTATGTAATTATGGTCACCCATCCACGGACCAACCTCGTCAAGCAAACTTAACCTTAAAGATCGACCCGTGCAGCTGTTATTGTTTAGCTATAAGCATCGACTTGAAATTCAGATACCACAGAATACAACAGCCATTTGGATTCGGGGTTGTGAGTCGTGCGGATGCTCTGCCGACCTACTGTGGCACGGTACAATAGTAATGAGACAGAACGGCGTCACGCGGCTAACAGCTGATAGTTCAAGGGCGCGCGCGCGAGAGTTTCATACGGCTGTTGTGTTATTATGATAAAAGTGAGTATAAAATATTTTTTTTTGGAAAAGTTGTTTGTTACCATGAGTAAAACCACGTGTCAAGTATCGGTCACTAATTAACAGTCACCCTATATATAATTCGTGGATAACTTTAACTGCGTGATTTGGGAATTTGATGTTAGTTCTTCATTTGTGTCATAGATGGCGCTGTTGTACTGTGGCGCTTTTTCTGCTACTTTCCTGTAGTACTTTTTGTACAACGTGCAACGTAATTAAGGGTAAAGAATGATAAATGACGACGTCTCTCAGACGTGAAGTTACCTGAAGGGCACGGTGGTGAGTCTCTGAAGCGCCATCAAGTACATGGCGGTAGACAAAGCTCGTTCTCCTCCCGACTGCGCGTGACGCGTCAGCTGTTGCAGTTGTTCCGACGCACGGAAACATACCAGGATCGATATGCCGTATTTGTCGTAGTCCTCCTGCGAAACGAAATATTGTAATTTTATTGTGTCGCTAATAAATAAAATTGACGGCACGATTGGCGCAGTGGCTAAGCGATTGACTGCTGCGCTGCGTGTCGCGGGTTCGATCCCCGCACGAAACAAATATTTGTATGACCTACAGATAGTTGTTCCGAGTCTGGCTTTTTGTGTATGTGAGTTTAAATGTTTGTAAACGCACCCACGATACAGGAGAAATTCCTAGTGTGGGGAAAAGTTTTAAAAAAAAGCATCTGCATAGCCTTTTTTGGGGTCGGCTTCCAGTCTAACCGGAATGTAGCTGAATATCATTCGTTTGCATGAACGATTTTACCAGTATTTTACACTCGTGGGTGTAGTGGTCGCAAGCGAGACTGCTGAGGCATGAGGTCCAGAGTTCGATTCACAGGTCGCGCAAAATGTTATTGGGTCTTTCCATTAGACATTTCTCAGTAGCAGCCACGGAGTCTGGATTTATGTCCGGTTGATGGCAATAGGCTCGCCCCTTATTACACGGGACTTAAACTTAACTGTCGAAATGTAAGTGTACTGTAAGGTACACCTCTGCCTACCCTACGGGGATTACAAGGTGTGATGATGTTACATGGAGCGACTGATTATCTGACCAATAGAACCCAGTTACTGAGTAATACGATACCACTAGTTAATAGAACAACGAATCAAATGTTCAATCTTCTACTAATAATAAAGCTGAAGAGTTCGTTTGTTCTTTTGCTTGAACGCGCTAATCTCAGGAACTACAGGTCCGATTTGAAAAATTCTTTCAGTGTTACGTAGCCCATTTATCGAGGAAGGCTATAGGCTAAAGAGCAAGAAGGCTATATCATGACGCTACGACCAATAGGAGCGGAGCAGCAATGAAAAATGTTGCGAAAACGGGGAAAAAATGACGCAAACGAAGTTGCGCGGGACAACTATGTAGTAATAATAATAATAAAGAGTGTAAATAGACCCTTGAGAAGAAGCCGAAAGGCATTTGTTTTCCCATAGCGATATACAGGGTGTTTGGTGCATCGTGTGCCAAATTGAAATGGTCGACTGGGGGGTCACCTGCTATCCTTTCACCCCCCTAAACAATTTTCATGCCCTGTGGATTTTTTTTCATCGATTTTTTATTGTTTTATTAAAAAAATACCCAAATTTTACATTCAAATACAAATTTTAAAAAAAGTATAAGTCGTAGACTCTGAATTTTAATTTTATTTAGATTTGTATTGTACTCCAGTACTTTTAAATTCAAAATTAGTGACATTAGCCACCTAGTTTTTTTTTAATTTACTCGCAATGTTTCGGACTTCAATTTACGCTGTCCATGTTACAGCTAATTTACATGGCTATAAAAAAAACTTAAAGCGACCGGGATCTTCCAACTCCCTCAAAAATTCTCTAGTCTATCCTCTTGCTAGTGATGTGCCACATGCCATAAAAATCTTTTTACAACTTTGTGAATTCGCTAGAATTGTGAATAAAGTCACAAAAAATTATATTCCAAATTATGATTTCAAAAAATATTTTTGCTTTAGTGATACCTGAAAAACTTATTAAATCTGTTATTTCACTCTTATAAGGTAAAATCTGTCTCGTATCTCTCTTTTAGGGGAGAAAGGGGGGTTTTAGAAATAAATAAAAAATGCATTTTTTTAATTTATTTAGTAATTTTGTTTGACGATGTGTTCCCAAATGCATGGATTGGTTGCGATGGCCCTATTGAAGTAGTACCTCCCTAGTCGGAACCTCCGTGACGTATACCAGCTCTTTGGCACGTCTCCAGACATAAAAGTCTAGCGGAGTTAGGTCAGGGTAACGTGCCGGACATGCAATACGACCAATCCACGCATTGGGGAACACATCGTCACACAAAATTATTAAATAAAGTTTAAAATGTTTTTTTTTTTTATTATTTCTAAAACCCCCCTTTCTCCCCAAAAGAGAGATACGAGACAGATTTTACCTTATAAGAGTGAAATAACAGATTTAATAAGTTTTTCAGGTATCACTAAAGCAAAAATATTTTTTGAAATCATAATTTGGAATATAATTTTTTGTGACTTTTTTCACAATTCTAGCGAATTCACAAAGTTTTAATAATATTTTTATGGCATGTGTCACATCACTAGCAAGAGGATAGACTAGACAATTTTTGAGGGAATTGGAAGAACCCGGTCTCTTTTAGTTTCTTTTTTATAGCCATGTAAATAGCTGTAACATGGACAGCGTTAATTGAAATCCGAAACTTTGCGAGTTAATTTTAAAAAAAACTAGGTGGCTAATGTCACTAATTTTGAATTTAAAAGTACTGGAAAACAATACACATCTGAATAAAATTAAAATTCAGAGTCTACGACTTATACTTTTTTTTAAATTTGTATTTGATTGTAAAATTTGGGTATTTTTTTAATAAAACAATAAAAAGTCGATGAAAAAAAAAAATCACAGGGCATGAGAATTGTTTAGGGGGGTTGAAAGGATAGCAGGTGACCCCCCCAGTCGACTATTTCAATTTGGCACACGATGCACCAAAACACCCTGTATATATATATTTTTTTTTGTGTTTACATGGGAACCTTCTAGTTGCGGAGATATTGCAGATCAAAGTTCCAACGCTTTCACAACAAGTTCTTTTTTTAGGGTTCCGTACCCAAAGGGTCAAACGGGACTATTACCGAGACTTCACCGTCCGTCTGTCACCAGGCTGTATCTCATGAACCGTGATAGCTAGCCAGTTGAAATTTCTACAGATTATGTATTTCTGTTGTCGCTACAACAACAAATACTAAAAACATAATAAAATAAATATTAAAGGGGGCTCCCATACAAAAAAGTGATTTTTTGGCTCGTTTTTATAAATAGTGGTACGGAACCCTGAGTGTGGAACCTAATACAGAAACACGCTTGTACGATACCACTACAAGTAGAAAGCAGAGTTAATAGTAATCTCTATTCCTAGACAGCACGTTTCGCCGAAAACTTTGCTGATGGAAAACACTGTTCGTAGATATCTCGGTCCATAGGAAGCACTGTTGACAGACATCTTTGTTCATAGATAGCACGTGTTCCTCCGTGTTAGACTCGCACTTAGCCGGCTTTTTAGGGTTCCGTAGCCGAATGGCAAAAAACGGAACCCTTATAGATTCGTCATGTCTCATGTCTGTCTGTCTGTCTGTCTGTCCGTCCGTCCGTATGTCACAGCCACTTTTTTCCGAAACTATAAGAACTATACTGTTGAAACTTGGTAAGTAGATGTATTCTGTGAACCGCATTAATATTTTCACACAAAAATAGAAAAAAAAACATAAATTTTGGGGTTCCCCATACATAGAACTGAAAAACAATTTTTTTTTTTAATCATACCCATACGTGTGGGGTATCTATGGATAGGTATTCAAAAATGATATTGAGGTTTCTAATATCATTTTTTTCTAAACTGAATAGTTTGCGCTAGAGCCACTTCCAAAGTGGTAAAATGTGTGTGTCCTCCCTCTAATTTCTAAAGTAAGAGGAGGAAAATTCTAAAAAAATTTAGGATTGTAGAACGTAAAAAAAACTATCAACGAAAATTGGTTTCAATAAGATATGATTTTTAGTTTTTGAGATATGGGACTTTTTCATCAAACTGCAGCAGTAACTATGTTTTTCATAAACATACTATGAAAAACAAATTTAGTTTTGTGGTTGAGTGGAAGTTTACTAACTAATACTACTAACTAATTAATGACAGTTCAAAATATTGTTTGGGGCTATGGAACCCTGTGTGCGAGTAAATTCGCACTTGGCCGGTTTTTTTTAAAGCTAACTTTTCAGGTTATAACTTTGCGTTTGAGTTACTTATTTTGATGTACAAAATGCTTGGTTGACGACTTTGTGAAGGGTTTGTATTCACCTTGTACGCATACTCACATCACTTCCACCTTTTTCAAGTTTAATTTCGCCAGCACAGCCTAATTTCGAAAACATATTGCCAAAGCTTTTGTCGATATCACGAAGTAAGTTCTGTAAAGGCGGCAGCCATTTTGACCTGTGGAATATATTCGTTCATTAATTTGTCGTCTCCGTTAAGGGTGTTTTTTTCCGATTGCAGCAAAGCTAAAAGGATGGGATGTGATCACATAGATGGATCAATACAAATAAATTAATTTGCTCGTTTTTTTTAAACAATATCCCATGCGCACTGGTGGCCATGACATCTCAAAGCAGTTTTTTTTTATTTCTTATTCCAGTGTGCGAAAGAGATGGCGGCTAGACGTCCTCTATAGCTCCGTCTCTTTCCCACCGATTCCGATTTAGACGCTTCCATCGATACCTCATTTGTCAAATTATGAAAAGTTGTTCAGAAGTTATGAAGGAACAGATGAACATACATACAAACATACCTCCTCTTTGCTTCGCCGTAAGACTGGTTGTCAGACTTTCGGGCTACTGACTACCTAACAACTGTCCAAGATCTACAATTGATACCCGGAAACGGAGGAAACTCGGTATGTAATGGGTGGTCACCCATCCACGGACCAACCTAGGAAATACCCGAGCGGATGTTATTATTTAGCTATGAGCTTTCCTAGTCACGAGCTCCTCTCGGATGAAATGAATGGATGCATGATGATTGCTTTTATTATTTTTTTTTTGTTTTGTGTGTATCCAATAAATACTTCTTTTTTCTTTATTTTTCTTTCTTTCTTTAATAAGGGGAAATGTTTGGAACTTACCCGATTTCCTTCATTTTATGTTCAAGTGTTTTATTCATGTTACTGGAACTATTTAGTTCAGATCTCAAACGTTCTATTTGTTTCTCTCGTTCTGCGTATTCTCTGATCGCCTGTTGAGAATATATGGAGTCAATACAGATTATATTTGTTTTATGCAAAATTTCTAATAAAAAAGAAAAAAACAAAGTGTAAATAAATTTTTGACAAATATTCAAAAGTCCAAACTCAAGGTCTGCCAACGTGCCATGGAGCGCAGCATTCTAGGCGTCAAACTAACTGACCGTGTACGAATACCACACTGCGCTCCAAAACACAAATTACTGAAGTTGCTCAAAAAGCCGCTAAGCTGAAGTGGGACTGGACTGACTACGTCTGCCGCATGCCCAATGATCTGTGGGCCAAAATAATCACTTTCTGGAGCCCTGACACAGCCAGAAGGCGTCGCGATAGACTTCGTAGAAGATGGCGGGACGAGCTACCAGCGACAATACCAGCGACCAGTGGTCCACATTGGCCCTGGATCGAGACTATTGGAAGTCATGGGGAGAGGCCTTTGCCCAGCAGTGGGATGACGCAGGCTAACAGTATCAGTATCAGTTAATTTTTGTGTTATTGTTATTATGGGTATAAACTTGACATACTTGATGGGTATCGATATCTTAACAAGGTATTCAAGTAAAACAGGTTTTTTACATGAAGCGACTGCCTATCTGACCTCCACAGTACATTCACTGGGTAATGTAATACCTATAGGTACTTTCAGAGGCGCGGAGAGGTTTTGGTATGTAATGGTCACCCATCCATGGACCGACCTCGCTTGTTTAACCTTGAAAATCCACCTGTGCTACTGTTATTGCTATGTGTATATGAATCTCTCGATGTTTTGACAACATCTCGCCAGTTCCTTGAAGGACACTCGTGCTATGTAGGAGCGGATCATTTTAAATAATTAAATCGACTGTGGAAATTTTAAATGTTGAAGACATTGAGCGCGATGTTGAATTTGGAGTATTTTGTTCAGCGCCCAAAGTTGAAAATCAAAAACCCTTAATGTCCCATCATCATCATCATCTGCCTAGCCTCTTCCCAAATATGTTTGGGTCGGCTTCCAGTCTAACCAGATAATTAATACCAGTATTTTATATGGAGCGTCTGCAGATCTGACCTCCACAAACCAGTTAGTAGTGGGTAATATGATACCCCTTGCTGAGGCTGGTTGTACTTTCGGGCCACTGACAACCTGTAAGGACTGTCAATGATCTAAAATGACAGCCGGGACCAACGGCTTAACGTGTTATCGAGGCACGGAGGAAACTCGGTATGTAAGAGGTGGACACCCATCCACGGACCAATCCGGGCAAGTGCAGCTTAACCTGAAGATCGGCCCTGTCCCATAATTATGACATTGAAAGAAAGACATCTTACTTGCTCATCTCCTTTGTCCATAAAATCAACTCTGGTCTGCAACTGATAAGAATGTTCCTGTAATCTGGTTATATCTGAAGGCAGTACATCAAACTCTTCTTTGTACGGAAAGTCTGGATTCTGCGGTAATTTGTTATTGCAGCTCCTTTTAGCTTCGACCAGTTTCTCTTTGGCGCTCGACTTGGCTCTGGTTAGTTGGTTCTCTATGTTTTCTAGGGTTGCCTGTAATTACAATTTTAATTTGTCAAGAAATATGATAAAGAAAGAGAAAAGCGTTAGGAATGAAGCTGTGACCGAATGGCGGCTTGTTCAGAGGTTTACTCCTTAAGCTACCTCAAGGAATAAAGGACCAGGTTAATGTTGAAAAAAAAATATTCGCGGCAGTTAAACTTAAGTAAATTCACATTCATTTATTTTGTGAACAAAAGTAAAAAATATGTGGTAAAATATATAACATTCAGAAACTATCTATGTTCCGCCGTTAAGAAGAAAATTAAATTTACATCAAGAAAATAAATAATCTCAATAAACAACAATACAATTTTTTCAATTAAATAATTAAAATCATCAAATAACATTACATTACATAAAATGTCAGCTATAATGTCAAGATTAAAATTACATGCATAAAATATCAGAGTTATGTCAATAAGTAAAAATCCAAATATATAAGCGAATATAAATAAAATTTCAACTTTAGAATAGTTTGTTATTAGAAATTCGCTAACAGAATAATAATGAAAAAGTAATTCAACGGGACTAAATGAATTTTTAGCGACCAACAAAAAGCAACTTACTACAAAAACTACTACAGCGCCATCTATGACACGACGGAAGAACTAACATCAATTTCCTACATCGCGCAAGCAGAGTTTACATCGACTTAAAACTATATAGAGAAACCCGACTACAACTGTCGGGCAGTTGCCCGCCAGACACAACACCTGTCTGGTCGGAGGATCCTCCCTTTTCTAAGGAGTATCGAGGAACTTCACACTCTGTTCCTCATACCCCTAAAAATTTAAGAGGGCTGTAAAGCCATGGTTGTTACGGTAACAAATCATATTTCAATCTACATAGAACCTGACATTGACTTACAAATAGAAAATAAATTACGCGTAATGAAGTTCCCATTTAAGCCTATCAAAAATCCCGTCGGGCAAGTTTTCTATCAAACAAAAATGTTTTAAGAACGGGCGTAAAATTAATATAAATTGTCTTTACCTGCACATTTCTCAATTCATTGTTCAATTCTCGCAATTCATTTTCTTGATCAACAATACCGTTTCTAGAAAATTCCAGTTTCACCTGTAAATAAACATAAAATAAATATTACGTTAACATAAACGGCATAGCTTGTAAAGCTGCGAGACTAAAATGGGACTGGGCAGGTCATGTTGCCGGCACAACTGTGGGCCCGAATATCGCAAGACTGGAGCCCTGAGACAGCTAGACGGGATCGCGGCAAGCCGAGGAGAATATGGTGGACGCGTGGCGCCTTGGATGGCTTCCTCGCAAATTGGTAAGACGAAGCAGACAATCGTGAGAAGTGGAAAGAGTGGGGGAGTCCTTTGCCCAAGAGTGCAACTTAAAAAAAACATGTTTTGTAACACTGGTATTCTTAGTCATGAACTGACTAGTCTTATTCGGACTATCATCATCATCATCAGCCTATCGCAGTCCACTGCTGGACATAGGCCTCTTCAATCGCTCGCCAGTTAACCCGATTCTCGGCAACTCTCATCCAGTTGCTACCAGCTACCCTGCGAAGATCATCGCTCCACCGAGCCTGAGGGCGTCCCACCTTACGCTTGCCGATTCGCGGCCTCCACTCAAGAACACGTCTGCCCCAACGGTCATCGGTTCTACGGCTAATATGGCCGGCCCATTGCCACTTCAGCTTACTTATTCTGTGGGCTATGTCGACTACTCTGGTTCTCTGTCGGATCACCTCGTTCCGGATGCGATCCCTCAAAGAGACTCCAAGCATGGCCCGCTCCATAGCTCGCTGAGTGACCTTGAGTTTATGGACCAACCGTACCGTGAGTGTCCACGTTTCGGCCCCGTAAGTCATTACAGGCAGGACGCACTGATTGAAGACCTTAGTCTTTAGGCTCTGTGGAATACGCGACGAGAAGACCCGACGAAGCTTCCCAAACGCTGCCCAGCCAAAGCCCAGCTCTCTCTCAAAGTTGTTCTTACCAAACTGCAGAATTTGCCCGAGGTAAACATATTCTTGAACAACCTTGAGAGGAGCGCCATTGACAACAATAGGTCCTGGGGTGACGTGTTCGTTGAACATAACCTGCGTTTTGTCCAAGTTCACCCCGAGACCAATGCGTAGTGAAGAATCAACTAGGCCATTCAGCATCTGCTGCAAGTCGTGCAGCGATTCAGCCAGTATGACGATGTCATCTGCAAATCTCAAGTGTGAGATGTACTCGCCGTTAATGTTAATGCCACGTCCTTCCCAGTTCAGCGTCTTAAACGCATCCTCCAGTGCGTTGGCGAACAATTTCGGGGAGATTACGTCCCCTTGCCTCACTCCCCGACGCAATGGGATACCCCCTGTTAGCTGGTTCTGGGTTTGGACGGTCATTGTGGCGTTTTCGTACAGACTTCTCAACACTTGGATATATCGCCAGTCCACTTGGCATCGCTGCAAGGACTCCAGAACTGACCAAGTCTCGATAGAGTCAAAAGCCTTCTCATAGTCCACAAATGCAAGACACAGAGGCCGATTATACTCTTCGGACTTCTGTATAATCTGCCGCATTGTGTGAATGTGGTCTATGGTGCTGAATCCTCCTCGAAACCCGGCCTGCTCCGGTGGCTGAAAATCGTCGAGTCTTCGCGCTAGACGATTTGTGACGACTCTTGAAAACAGCTTATATACGTGGCTAAGGAGCGAAATGGGTCTGTAATTCTTTAATAGGGTCTTGTTCCCCTTTTTAAAGAAAAGAACGACCACGCTCTTTCTCCACGCTTCTGGAGTTCTCCCAGAGAATAGGACCGAGTTGAAAAGCTTCCGAAGCTCTCTTAGCACTGGACTTCCTCCCGCTTTCAAAAGCTCAGTCGTTATCCCATCCTCACCAGGGGCTTTTCCATTTTTAAGCTGTCTAAGAGCCGCCTCGATTTCATCTAGGCTGACTTCAGGCAGGTCTTCTGTGAAATGGCGGGTTAAGGTGGCTCTGGAATCCTCATTTTCGGGATCAGGTCGAGATGTATGCGATGCGTACAGCTGGCCGTAGAAGTTTTCAACTTCCGTAAGAATCTCCGGCTTCGAAACGACGATATCCCCACTAGGTTTTGTCAACTTCGTCAGGTGGCTCCTCTCAAGTGATTGGACGAACACCTTCGATCCCCGGTTCTGCCCTATCGTTGAACTCTTCTATTGAACGTGTGCTGGAGCATCGAAGGTCGCGTCGTACCAATTTTCTAATGATCTTATTCAGTGCCTGTAGTTCTGCCGAAGTGATGGGTGGGTTTTCACGCCGTTCCGTCATAAGCTCCAGAGTCTCCTCCGAGAGTTTAGACTTCTTGCCCGTACGCCGCATCTTGCAAAAACGCGTTCCTTCCTCCCTGATGATTTCCACCATTAGGTCGAGCGCCTGGTCAACGTCATTTGTGGTTTCCATGGCCGTGAATCGGTTCTCCAGGTCTGACTGGAACGCTTCAGATCCTAACATAGTTTGAAGCATATTTGGACGTAGCCTAGACTTCATCAAACGGGTTCGCTCCAGCTTGAAGTTGATATTTAGAGAGCCACGAACAAGTCTGTGATCGCTACCGGTATTGAACCTGTTGATCACCGAGACATCTCTAAATACATGCTTTTTATCCGTCATGATGAAGTCTATCTCATTTTTCGTCACACCGTCGGGGCTTCGCCACGTCCACTTCCTTTGAGGCTGTTTCTTAAAGAAGGTATTCATCAAGAAAAGCCCCTCCCTCTCAAGGAAGTTGACAAGCATTTGCCCCCTATGATTTCTGCTGCCAAACCCATAGGATCCTACTACCGATTCACCGCAATTCTGTACTCCCACTTTAGCGTTGAAATCTCCCATGAGAATGCTGTAGTGGGCCTTAGTGGTAGAGTGCAAGGCCTTGGAGATGTCCTCAAACATTTCCTCCACTTCGTCGTCCGAGTGTCCCGAGGTCGGTGCGTAGACCTGAATAACCTTGAGGCTATACCTCTCGGTTAGCTTCACTATTAGGTATGCTACCCTGTTCGAGACACTGGAGACTTCTACCACGTTGTCACAGAGAGATTTGTGTACCAGGAACCCGACTCCGCTTGGGATAGCTGATCTCCCTCTCGAAAATACAAAAGGTGGCCTGATTCGAGGGTAATCGTGTCCTCCCCCTCTCTTCGGATTTCGCTCAAGCCAAGAATGTGCCACCTTATGTTTCTGAGTTCTTCCTCTAGCTGCACTAAGTGTTCGTCGAGCCGTAACGTGCGTCCATTATACGTCGCCAAGGTCAGTTGTTTTTGGCGGCCATTCGTAACCCGGGGATTCTTCGCACCCCCTACCTTGCCGTTACCGTGACCGCCGCCAAGATCAGGAATAGCAAGGCCGCCGGGAACTGGGGGCCATGGTTGATTTTGGCTTGCCATTAAAGGATTTGCCCATAATCGCCACGCTGGGCATGCGGGTTGGCGATCGCAGATCGCAGCTTCTCGCACTAGTGACGCTGCTGCCTGTCACTAGTCTGCGCTATTTAGCTGCGAACGCTTCTATGGAAATGGTTATACCGCCATTTATCGGTCGTCAGAGCCTCGTTTGTTGTTCAGCAGGATGTACCACGAGCAGGTGAGGTTGACTTGGGGCACTGCGATGATAGGTGTGCCCACTTACATCCCCCATATTCGGACTAACCACGTCTATATTCCGCCCTGTTTGTTTATAAATTGACATTTAAACGCCTACTCTTCATCTGTCAAATTTGAAGTACCTGAAAACTATTAATTATAATACAACTTTAACATTGATTAAAGTTACATATGACATATTTAGCAATAATTGAAGCAGAATGCAACTATGGCATTGATAAAGATAGATAGCTAGAGGAGGTACCTTATTCGAAGATCCGCCAAATGCGGCCAAGAAATTCTATGAATACGATTTGGTGGTTATTTACACCTGTCGTAATGGCAACAACGGTCGACTTAGCCCAAAAATGGATTTGGGAAGGCTTTTAGGAAATAGGCCACAACCCAGTAACTGGGTAATACGATACCCCTTGGTAAGACTGGATGTCAGACTTTTGGCTTCAGACTTCTTGTAACGACTGTTAAAGATCTACAAATGACAGCCGGGACCAACGGCTTGACGTGCTTTCCGTTTTCTCATTTTTAGGGATTAGAAAGAACAAAATCGGAACCCTTATTCATTTCGTCTTCTTTTTCGTCCATCCAAATTTTACACAAGTATTTTGTGTTGGAGAATGATGGACACTATACTGTTATTTTATGAACCATCATCTGCCTAGTCTTTTCCAACTATGTTGGGATCGGCTTCCAATCTAACCGGATGCTGCTGAATACCAGTTTTATATATCGAGCGACTGCCTATCTGACCTCCACAACCCACTAACTGGGTAAAACGTAACCTATTGTTAAGATTGGTTGTCAAACTTTCAGACTTTTTACTGCCTGTAAAGACTGTCAAAGATCTACAAATAACAGCTGGGACACAACAAGCAAAATGGTAATTTGGGGATTACATGACTTATATTATGAAGTTTGTGGTAATTTAAACCAATATTCCTGCCTACTCTCTCATAAAAATAAGGTGTTACGTTGCCAAAAAAAAACATGAAGATTAAAGACGCATAAAAAAATATTTATCTGTACTCCAATCGAAAAAGGGAAAAAGTCATAACTGATGCCAAACCGGTAATTTGGGACAGGCCGATAATTTTGTAACATCATTTTAAAGGCGTGTTCAGACATCAGTTTTGAAAACGCCGAAAAACACACGTTCCCTTATAAAACCATAGATCGGAGTAGGTGGATTGATTTTTGGTACTTGAATCACAAATGCACACAGAAAGAATAACATGGATAAGCCATTTTTTCGGAAAGTAATACCGGTATTTCCGGATTCAATAAAATATTGTTAATGTTGGTAGTGATATTATTACTACTCAATTCAAAATTTAAAGAAAGGTATCAAAACTAAATTAACTTATTATTTATCTGTTGTTGAATAATAAAAACAATCTAATTCCGATCGAAGCATAATTTATTTTTTTAGCCTTTTTATGCACACAACTTTTTATAAATTGTTGCACTTAAATTTCAATCAAATCAACCAATTCCGGTGGAATGTCCATATTAATACAACGTTTCGGATCAATGACCCCAATTCAATCTACCTCCGGAATGGGTTGATTTGATTAAAATTTAAGTGCAACAATTTATAATAAGTTATGGCCATAAAAAGGCTAAAAATAAAAAATATATATTAATGTGTCGATCGGAATTCGATTGTTTTTATTATTCAACAGTCAATAATAAATTAATTTAGTTTTGATACCTTCCTTTAAATTCTTGAATTGAGTAGTAATAATATCACTAACAACATTAACAATATTTAATTGAATCTGGAAATACCGGAATTACGTTCCGGAAAAATGGCTTGTCCATGTTATTCTTTCGGTGTGCATTTATGATACAAGTACCAAAAATCAATCTTTCTACTCCGATCTATGCTTATAACCGTCTATCTTGCGATCAGCCATAGCAATACCTAATCATCATCTACCTAGCCTTTTTCCAACTTTATTGAGGTCGTCTTCCAGTCTTACCGGATGCAGCTGAATACCAGTATTTTACATGGAGCGACTGCCTATCTGATCTCCACAACCTAGTTAGTAGGTACTTGGTAATATGACACCCCTTCAGATATAAGATATATGATAAGACTGGTTGGAAGACTTCCAGGTCACTACCTACAACGACTGTTAAAGATCTACAAATGACAGCCGCGACCATCGGCTAACGTTCTTTCACGGAGGAAAACTTTAAGTATCTACCTATTAATATTATAGTTTAAAAAAAGCTTTGGACTGACGTTATATTGTTCTCGTATTTTTCCTTTTCAATATGAAGTATGAACACGTTCTACTACGGGGTTATATTGATATATGCTGTTCACATTGCAAGCGTTTGTACCTGTAACTTTCTATCACAATGTTAAGGGTAAAAAAAAAACTAAGCTTTTATAATCCGTGACTATAATACGCACTCATAAACACACGCCTTTTTATAATGGGACTGGGCAGAATTATAATGATTGCAAGCGATTACGATTGGCGACGAAGGGCGGGCTTTTTCGGGGACTGTCTCTTGTGATTTTGACGTTCAAAAAGTGCTGATTTTCAGCCTAATTATAACTTTTGATTTTGATTTTTATTGAAGCGTCTGCTTCCGAATTATCATTAACACCCAAAACTTGATATTTACCATGTTTAATACAGTTTGAGTGACTATAAGAGTGATGCATATAAAAGTTAATGGATGGAGGGAGAGAAAGACCAAAGAAAAGATGGATGGTGTGAAAAAAGATATGAAGAAAAAGGAGTAAATAGGATATATATAGGATAGCGTGACGAAGGACGGAGGAGAATGGAAGAAAATAACTCGTTGCGTCGGCCCCGACATGGAACTAGGGCAGCAAGATGGCGATTACTTGTTTTAATTTACCGATATTGCGGCGCTGTTACAAGCACCATGAGCACGGATAAACTGAAAACATGTAGTAAAGACACACAATCAGGGACTCAAACTGTAGCCGTAATAAGTGTTTTAACACTGTTTTTTAGGGTTCCGTATCCAAAGGGTAAACGGGGCCCTATTACTGAGACTTCGCTGTCCGTCCGTCCGTCCGTCTGTCACCAGGCTGTATCTCATGCACCGTGATAGTTAGAAAGTTGAAATTTCTACAGATTATGTATTTCTGTTGATGCTATAACAACAAATACTAAAAACCGAATAAAATAAATATGTAATATTTATGGGGGGCTCCCATACAAAAAGTGATGTTTTTTTATAAATAATGGTACGGAACCCTTCGTGGGCGAGTCCGACTCGCACTTGGCCGGTTTTTTTAAAACAGTTATAACAGAAAAACATTTTTAAATGTAACAGATACAATAATGATACCGAATCAAACTGTAACCTTTCATATGTGTCAATAAGTGTTAATATGTGTAACTGAAATAATCAATCATAGCTTTAGGTATAAGTAATTGCACAGTGTACGGCACATACGTACGCTGCGTTTATCCGTTACACTTATTACCACTGTTAACACTTTAATATCTGTTACAGATATGTCACGGTTGAAAACACATTTAAAAGTGTTACATATTTTATTCTGTTACCAATTCAACATGTAACACTTATAATTCTGTAACACACACAACTAGTAAACATGGTAAATATCCCGTTTTCAGTGTTAGTGATACTGTTGGTGACCGTGTCAGTTTTAAAACTTGCTTCAAAATTTCTGAGCAAAAGTGTGTCTGAGCAAACCTTTACACAATAAAAAACGACTCGACATTCGCTCTTTTCCCTTTAAATAACAGTTAACGGACGCATCTTCATAATTAGATCCAACATGCACTGAAGACAAGACACGGGTCGACGGCAGAAAGGAATAAACAAATAATTTTAGAAATAAATAGTAGGTTATGAGAAGATGGATATCCCGCCGATTGCACGACAAGTAAGTTTTTTTTTTATTATTTTATTCGCTTTAAAAATGGAACATGAACGGCCCTTACCGTATATTGGTGAAAAAATATATATATGGGGTGGCTGGTAATTAGTGAGCAATACTTAAACACGGAGAGCAGCGGTGGCCCAGCGATGGCAGCCCCGACTTGCGATCAGTAGGCCGAGTGTACGAACCCAGGCAGGCGCATTACTTTGTGTAATTTATTTCACCAAAGCTGCTCTCAAAAACGGTGAAGGAAAACATCGTGAAAAAACCGGCATGTACTAGAACTAAAAATTCCAAGACATGTGACATCTACCAACCCGCACTGGGCCCGCGTGGTGGATTACAGCCCACTCCCTCTCATAGAGAGGAGGCCTGCGTCCCAGCAGTGGGAACATTATAGGCTGATGATGATGGTGATGACTTAAACACGTGATTCGACTCATGATAACAAACAATTTTCCCAAAGGAACCTTTTGTATACTCATTCACTTTTATCACAATAATACAACAGTCGCGAGTCGTATGAAATTCGCGCGCGCCTGTGGCCTTGCTTGTATCATCTTGCGGCTTGTGATAAAGTTAATGAGAATAAAAAAAAATGTTTCTTTGGGAAAGTTATTTATTATCATGAGTATAATAATCACGTGTTTAAGAGGGGACTCCACGCCCGAGGAATTTGAAGAATCTGTTGCCGACGCGCTGCGCCTGACCAAGCCCCCGTGCCAAACCCAAAGTGCGAAAGGGACAACTACAGCTCAGGCTGATTTTACCTCTTTATCATGACCAAAAGACGTTTTATATTCCGCTGTTTTCTTCTTCAAAATTCAACTGATCTAAATAATACTTATATCAAAATTTAGAAGAAAAGTATATGTATGCTTCTATTATTTTCTTTTTTGTTAAAAACTTATCTAATTTGTCTGATAGTCGTCTGAACATGGCGGTAAAACGGGTTTTTTTTCGGGTTTTTGGATTGTCATAATTCTTTTAGTGATAATGTTTTGAAAAAAAGAAATGATAGAAGCATGTATTAATAAGACCTAGATTTTTTGGGAAAAAATCATTGCTCTAGACGCATTATCCACGAAGAAAGCAGCGGAAATGTTTGCATGGAGTAAGACCCTCTACAGTCCTCCCTCTTAAGTATCAGTTACTATTTACCACTCACCCTAAATATACAAGGTGTTGTTTTGCAATCAAATTCAAGGAGGTAACTATGCTAATGATTATCGACCCGAATCAATAATAAAATGAGAAGGTATTTTTTTTTGTTCCTTTTTTATTGAAATCGGTAAGTGTGAACCACCCGAGTTTCAAACGCGGTTCGTGTGATAGTTCGATCTTCACCCTATAAGAAAGAAAGAAAGAAAACAAGTTTATTTGGCACATGCCGCAAGTACACACAACATTAAACAAAAATACTTAAATCAATTAAAGCAGTACTTCTGGACACGGCACGTATTGTTAGGAGGTTCCTCTCTCAAGAGCCCTAACCACCGGTAGCCTGGACCCTGTTCTCGATGCTGGTGGGCTACTATTTTTTATATTTTTAAATGTTTTTTATATGTTGTTTTGTAAAAATATTTAAAAATGTAAAGGATATGTACAGAAAATTAATAAAGAGATCAAACATACCAAGATAAGTGCCGAGTAAAATAAGAAGGTAAACAAATGGGATGAACGCATGATAACAGACTAAAGATCCAGAAACCTGTTTCGCACGTTGCCAGATGCACGCACACTACATTTTATTACTTACGCTGCGAGCAGCCAAGCACCACGGACTTATAATTAAAACGCGACAGCGTTTTATAATTTTTACGTGTGAGTTGCATTGTCAATTATTTGTCATCCCAATCGATACGATATGGTAGTTACGTAGGCTGCATATAACGATGTCAATGTAAAATTAAGACAGAATATAACCGAGCTTCTTACACTCATACAAACAATCTCTAACGTTTATTCAACCAATTCTTATTCCCTAAACCACGTTAAGGGGGTTATTCTGAAATACTGACAAAATTAATCAACAAAAAAAAACCAGCCAAGTGCGAGTCGGACTCGCGCACGAAGGGTTCCGTACCATTTTTAGGGTTCCGTACCCAAAGGGTCAAACGGGACCCTATTACTGAGACTTCGCTGTCCGTCCGTCCGTCAATCACCAGGCTGTATCTCATGAACCGTGATAGTTAGCGAGTTGAAATTTCTACAGATTGTGTATTTCTGTTGATGCTATAACAACAAATAATAAAAACAGAAAAAATAAATATTTAAGGGGGGCTCCCATACAAAAAAGTTTTTTTTTTTTCGTTTTTATAAATAATGGTAAGGAACCTTTCGTACGCGAGTCCGACTCGCACTTGGCCGGTTTTATAATTATAAATAATGGTACGGAACCCTTAATGCGCGAGTCCGACTCGCACTTGGCCGGTTTTTTATAAAAACGAGCAAAAAAAATCACTTTTTTGTATGGGAGCCCCCCTTAAATATTTATTTTATTCTATTTTTAGTATTTGTTGTTATAGCATCAACAGAAATACATAATCTGTGAAAATTTCAACTGGCTAACTATCACGGTTCATAAGATACAGCCTGGTGACAGACGGACGGACGGACGGACGGACAGCGAAGTCTCAGTAATAGGGTCCCGTTTGACCCTTTGGGTACGGAACCCTAAAAAGTAGCGGTTATTAATACTTAACTAGAAACCGTAATTTACATTGATTATTTAACTCTTTTCTGACAACCTCCTGAATTTTACGAGATTGCAAAACAACACCTTCTAGATACAAACAAAATGTCTGCCTATAATTTTATAGGATTTTGAGTTTATTGTGACTGTGATTTTCTAAATGTAAGTACGATGAGGAGACGCCTTAACCTAGAAAGACGTCTTTGCGCTGACCCCAAATAAATAGGAGATAATCACTATTTTTTTTTCTTTGTCTGTCGGGTAGATTATTGACAAGTATTGGACACGTATTTTTTTTTTTTTCACGTGTTCATAAAATTACGGAGATATATTGAGTTGAAATGGCGCATGACGTCACGTGTAGGTAATTTTTATACCTACTTGTGACGTAGTGAGCCCCCACTCTCCAACTTTAATGAGTTTTAACTAAGTTTTGTTTTGATATTTTGATAAAACAAAAAATACGTGTCTAATATTTTTGTATAACCTGTCTGACGGACAAAATAGAATTTCGTTTTCTTTACCCAATCTTCATCCCTATTGGGACAAGGGCAAGAGAATGATGATGATGATGATGCTTCGTTGGTCTAGTGGTCGCAAGCGCAACTGCTAGGCATGAGATCCTGGGTTCGATTCCCAGATCAGGCAAATTGTTATTGGGTTTTTCCATCAGGAATTTCTGAGTAACAGCCCAGACTGGTAACCAGTTATGGCAATTAGTTTACCCTCCAATTACTTAGTCGGCGAAAAGTGGGTGTACTTTAGTTCCTCTGCTAACCTAACCTTTCATGAGTGATGTTATGATTTTTCGCAGTTTATAGTGGCGGGGTCAACGCACTTGGCGGCATTTTCGGCCGGTGGGGTTGTGGCGTACCCCGGAGTTTTGTTACAACAGTTCAGATCTAACGATTCCACCATACAATTGGATTTGGACAACAGGTCATGGATTGGTATGTTTCTTTTAACACCTAGTCTTCTTCTTTATCATGTAGAGCCTAACCTGATGTCAGTTTTTACGCCGTTCATAGGCTCTCTGACTTGGCTTTACATGCCGTCGAAAAATATCTCACAGGCATGCTGGATCCTCACGATGTTCTGCTTCACCGAAACAAGTGATAATTATACAATACGCACATGAATCAGAAAAACTGGCCAAGTGCGACTCGGACTCGCGCACGAAGGGTTCCGTACCATTATTTATAAAAACGAGCAAAAATTTCACTTTTTTGTATGGGGGTTCCCATACAAAAAAGTGAAATTTTTGCTTAAATATTTATTTTAATCTGTTTTTAGTTTGTTGTTATAGCGGCAACAGAAATACATAATCTGTAAAAAAAATCAACTGGCTAACTGTCATGGTTCATGAGATACAGCCTGGTGACAGACGGACGGATGGACGGACGGACAGCGAAGTCTCAGTAATAGGGTCCCGTTTGACCCTTTGGGTACGGAACCCTAAAAATCAGATCTTCAATCTTGGTTTTGAACTTGAGTCTTATTGATTCATATTAATTAAGTGTAGAATTGAAAATTGTTTGAAAGAATATTTACAGCAACCACAAAAAGACACAATAAAATATATCGTATCGACCTCAAACAAGTAGCCAAGTACAAATTGGACGCACACACGATAGGGAAAATATGTTACTTTTACGAGGAATACCTTTAATTTTGAATTTTATTGTTGGCACTTGCACGGAACCGGTATTAGGGGCCAAACAAATTACTTCACACGAAATTGACTCAACTTCGTCACAATTATATGACGCACGAAACTATTACCTTAATTACTTGAGCACCTTAACATATTTGTGTCGACAAAAAAGTTGCACAAAAGTCAATGTTAAACAGCCAATGTTAAATTTTAGTAACTCCGTCCATCCCATTTGTTTCCGTTTTATTTTTATTTTTTTGTTTGCGCATATCTCAGTATTATTGTGTAGTTTATTTGCTATTATTATTGCTGTAAAATGGAATGAAATGAGGAGGATTCACAAAAAAAGTGATATTTGCCGTGAAAACCCCTCTCTACCACGTTAGATTCAGAACGACATCCCCCACCCCCCTAAACGCCTCACGTAATTAATGGACGCCCCCATAGGTAGAGGAAAAAATATTGAAACAAACAATATTAATTGAACATTTCGTTCCAGGTTCCGTCCACGGTCTGGCAGGCATCCCAAGTTTCCTAATGCCTTTCCTTATGCAACACCAAGGCCGCAAATTCGCCTTCATTCTCAGCTGTATTCTCATCGCCATAGGGTGGGCTTTCACTTACGCAGCAAATAGTATCACCGTACTTATAGCTGGAGAATGCTTTCACGGCTTAGGAGGCCATAGCCTACTAGCCGTCAGCTTCTTAGGCCTCTCAGAAATGGTCGAACCAAAGTATCGAAACATATGTTTGTTGCTATACGGATCGAGCCAAGCTTTTGGCATGACCATAGTTGGTATCATAGGCAGATATCTGCATTGGAAAACAGCAGGATTAATCATGTGCTGCCCATGTATACTGGCGTTGGCTATTGGCTGTACTTGGCCCGAATCGCCAGCTTGGCTAGCTTATAAAGGCAGATTTGAAGACTGTGAGGAGACTTTTAAAAAACTTCGAGGAACTGATAAAGAAGCTATGAAAGAGCTCCACGCTTTGATTAGCGCTCAGAAGGAAAGTTCGGAGATCGAACCTAGAAAGAATTGGGCCAAAGATTTACTAGGAACAGTAACTAGAAGAGACTTCTATCTACCATCTTTACATACATTTTTATTACTAAGTATATTCTACTGGTCAGGAGGAATGGTCGTATTAATTTATTCAAGCGATATTACCCTTAAAATCACTAGCAATAAGAACGATTATATAAAATTTATTATTGACTTGACATTTTTTATAGGTTTCAGTTTGACGACTGTTTTGATTCGGTACTTTAGTAACAAAAAGGTTTTACTATCGAGTATGTCTGGAGCAGCCTTTTTTATGGTTTCAGCTTCTTTGGTGACGTATTTGCAAAGTCTAGATTTAGTGGAGCAAGACTCTATGGTAGGGGCTTACCTAATAGTTTGTTTTATGATATTTTTAAGTCTCGGCTCAAGTGGTATAGGATTCACTCTAGCCACAGAAATAATGCCTGTTAAACACAAAGGCATTGGGGGCTGCATTTTTGTCATATGCAGTTGTATATATCACTCATCGGTTTTAAAATCTTTTCCATATTTATGTGTCTATATAAACATGTGGGGGGCTTTCTTAATCTATGGGGTGTATACTACTGTCGCTGCTTTCGTTGTTAGTATCTGTGTGCCAGAAACGAAAAATAGAACGCTATTGGAAATTGAGGAGTATTATAATAATGGGTTTTATAAGGAGGGTAGGAATGTTGCTGTCGATCTTACTGTGCGTCAAAGATTTTTGAACGGAGAGGTGTTGTAGTGTTTATATTGCTTTTATTATCAATCACAACAGATAACCCTCTGGAGAGAGTCTTCTGGTAGAGAATGCCTTGTGGCATTAAGTGCGCCTATGTACACACAGCTTCATTAAGTAGTAAGCCTCCTCGGCCGGAGTGATGAGGGGTTTACATACGGACGCTGTCTGTACCACTATTGTACATTAAGTTTAAATAAATAAATAACACTGGTAACGGGATATTTACCAAATAATAAACATGGAAATAATATTCCGTTTCGTTACGACCACCAGCGGGCTTGGGACCTCGAGGCCAACAGGCCCCGAACAGGGTCCCCGCTGCCGGTGGAAATGTGACGCGCTTGCGATGGACTCAGTCTCAGTCCCGTTTCTAGATTTATTGATAGTATTAGTCTAACAACTTATATTGCTTTTATTGTCTGTACTTTAGAAGTCCGACCACTGTTTTATTTAAATAAAGGGCGCTAAAGTACCCTTAACAAAGCTGCTAGGCATTTGTTCTCCCCGTCATTACGATATTTTTTTGTGTTAGACTATACCTACACGTGTAGCATGACCGTCGTAGAAACGGGCTATGTCGACGGAAGAATCGACAAACTGACACATTGCCATTGTCTATCTGTCATTATGTTGATACTTCCGTAGACAAAACTCGTTTCTACAGAGGTCGTGCTACGCGTGCTGGGAACCATCTTGTTACGGATATATTGAGGGTTTTAAGTTTCAACTTTATTGTACAACATGTTTTAATGTTATAATTTTACTTGAAATTTTTCCACGACCGAGTAGTGGCAGCCACGTATTACGAGCAGTACGTTGTGGGTTCGAAACCAGGCAGGCGCATAACTTTATGAAATTTATTTCATCACCGCTGCTCTCAAAAACGGTGAAGGAAAACATGGTGAAGAAACTGGCATGTCCTAGCTAGAAGTAAAAATTCGAAGACATGTGACATCTACCAACCTGCACTGGGCCCGCGTGGTGGATTACAGCCCACTCCCTCTCATTGAGAGGAGGCCTGTGTCCCAGCAGTGGGATTATTAAAGGCTGATGCCATCACGCGGGCCCAGTGCGGCGTTGGTAGATGTCATATGTCTTCGAATTTTTAGTTGTAGGTCATGCGCGTATCCTCACGATGTTTTCCTTCACCGTTTTTGAGAGCAATTTACAATAGATTAACTGAACGAAATTAGCGTACTTAATAAAAAATAAATATGAATTGTGAACCTCATTGTCTCTTTTGTTTTAACCTGTTTTACCATTGAATATTTGTGTACTCTTTTGTGTAATAGGGGGCGAGCCTATTGCCACCAACTGGGCACAAATCCAGACTCCATGGCTGCTACTGAGAGATTCCTGATGGAAAAACCCAATAACACTTTTGCCCGATCTGGTAATCGGACCCAGGACCTCAGTATTATTATATTTTAACTTATTGAACGCCAGAGCATAAACGCACGCGCGTGCCCTCCACATCATCATCATCATCATTTCAGCCGAAATACGTCCACTGCTGGACATAGGCCTCCCCCACCGCCACATTGACATGAGGCGGGTTTTGCCATAATCGCCACGCTTGGCAGGCGGGTTGGCGATCGCAGTACGGTTGTTACAAAAGCACAGAGAACGCTGCTGCCCATTCTCTGGCAAGTCCCTCAGTCGGCTCTTACGACACCCACGGGATGATATGGGATGGTGCTATTCTTTACGTCCGACACCATACAGAATGCCCTCCACGCCAACCCACAATTTCACCTCAAATACAAATAAAAAATGGGATTTCAAAAGTATTATTAACTTATTTCTTGATAAGACATTTAATATTTAAGAAATATAGATCACATCTTAAAGATATTTAAATAATCACACACAAAGGTAATGATTTAAGTTGCTTATTTCGTGTAATAGTGCACTAGATTTTTTGTCACATATGTGTGTCGTTGGCGTACAGGGCACGCGCTTGCTTGTCACGTATATGTGACAGTGGCGTTCAAACAAAATAGGGGAAAAACAGAAGAAGGCTGCTCAACCTGCCCTATCCGCGGTCCAGACGTCCTTGCCAAGAATGGGCCAAGTTGATGAAGAGGGTTTCACGAAAGTGGAAAGGAAGAAGAAGAAGCCCTGTTCGCGAAACCAGTGCGGTACCGCGCCGAGTGGACCCAACATGCTGCTGCGTCCTGCTGTGCCTACGACGCAGCTGTACATTTCGCGTCTGCATCACTCCACGACGGTTGAGGATGTCGTGCAGTACGTCGTAAGTGAAGACCAACTGGACATTGGGTGTAGAAAGGTTTGAATCGCGCCACAACATTAACTTTAAGTCGTTCGTGGTACGAGTTCCAACCCAACATCTACAGACCTGCGTGAGAGAGGACTTATGGCCGAAAGGTGTCGTATTTCGACGTTTCCGAGGACGGTTACGCGACACCACGCAGCAGAACACGACGCCGTCAACATTACGTGTTTAGTTATAGTTTAAGGTTTTTTTATATGTATTAGTTTATTTTTATTGTATAAGATTATTTTGTGTATTTTATGTATGGGCCTTAGTTGCCTGATAATAAAATGATTGATCGATTGAAAAGGTTAATCATTTATCGATATTGCCCTTTCTATCGTTGATCTACTATTGCTTAGTGGATTTTTTTACTTAGATTGCGTTCCATGACTGATCAGAAATTAACTTATCATAAAAGCATTACTGAGGTATTAATCTCACATTTTACTGTAAGATACTTAAATTAGGTTTGGCAGGAGTGTTTGGATTTACGTAATTCTGTTCATCATCATCTGCCTAGCCTTTTCCCAAACTATCTTGGGGTCGGCTTCCAGTCTAACCGGATGCAGTTGAGTACCAGTATTTCATATGGAGCGACTGCATATCTGATCTCCACAACCCAGTAACTGGGTAATACGATACCTCTTGGTAAAACTGGATGACAGACTTTTTGCTACTGACTACTCGTAACGACTGTCAAAGACCTACAAATCACAGCCGGGACCAACGGCTTAACGTGCTTTCCGAGGCACGGAGGAAACTTGGTATGTAATTACGGTCACCCATCCACGGACCAACTTCGGCAAGCACGGCTTTGCCCTAAAGATCGACCCGTGCGGCTGTTATTATTTAGCCACGAGCTCCTCTCTAACGTAATTCTGTGATAGGAATACTATTGGCGTATTTGTAATTTTAACGGGCCATTATAAATATCTTATAAGTGCATATAGACTTATAAAGTGGGCCCTGTTCCGACCTTGTAAGCGCTCATAAATCCCATATAGTCCTGATAAAACGATAGTCTTGGGATAATACAACAACAAGATAAGAGTGAATTGTCTTTAAACATAGATAACAAAACAATTTCTGATAATTTAGAAGTCGCTGAGACACTAGATAATTTCTTTATTAACATTCCGTTAGAGATTACGAAATCTCTCCCCTCTTCGGTTGAATTAGCTGAGGGCCTTCTTAAAGAGAACTTCACAAAAGACATACCAAACTTCAAATTTAAACCAGTATGTATTGCCACAATCAAAAACGCATTCAAAAGTCTCAATATCAAAAATACTGAAGACTTATGGGGGATTTCGGTCAAGGTTCTTGAAAACATTATTGACTCAATTGCACCTGTCCTAACAGGTATATTCAATCAATGTTTGGACAGCGGCAAGTTTCCTGACTTGATGAAACATAGTAAAGTGGTACCAATTTTCAAATCGGGTTGTAAGAGTGATCCTTCTAATTATAGACCGATATCTGTGCTTCCAGCACTGAGTAAAATCTATGAAAAAATCATGCTGGACCAGATGTTGTCTCACTTTAACTCTAATGGGATACTGCATAGTCAGCAGTTTGGTTTCACGAAGGGTAGGTCGACAACGGACGCGGGAGTAAAACTCATCAGTCACATTCTGGAATCCTGGGAGAAGTCCCAGGACGCTATTGGCATTTTTTGTGATCTCTCAAAAGCGTTCGACTGCGTCGACCACAACACGCTCATCTGTAAATTACATCACTACGGAATTCGTGGACAAGCTGCTGATCTTGTTCTTTCCTATTTATCAAACAGGCAGCAAAAAGTAAATGTAAATGGGGCGACATCCTCTGGGTCTATAGTCAGGATGGGTGTGCCCCAAGGTTCAATTCTTGGTCCTTTCCTATTTCTTGTTTATATTAATGATCTCCCATATATGATGGCCAAATTATCGGATATAATTCTGTTTGCTGACGACACTTCGCTAATTTTTAAAATTCATAGGAAAGATAAGGATGTCATACATGTCAACGAAAGTCTAACTGTTCTCTCGAAAGGGTTCGCAGCTAACAATCTTTTACTGAATACGAACAAAACTAAATGTCTAAAGTTCTCTTTACCAAATGTAACTCAACGTGACCTTAATTTAAATCTTGACGGCAAAAAACTTGATGTTAACGCGGAAACTGTATTCTTAGGAATTACTATCGATTCAAAACTGCAGTGGGGCGCGCACATTGGAACTCTTTCGGGGAGGTTAAGCTCAGCCGCCTATGCAGTTAGGAAAATAAGGCAGTTGACTGATGTAGCCACAGCTAGGTTAGTATACTACGCGTATTTCCACAGTATTATGTCATATGGAATTCTGCTGTGAGGATCGGCAGCAGACGTTGATTCAAATTTTATATTGCAAAAGAGGGCAGTTCGCGCGATCTATAAAATGGGTCCTCGCGAGTCCCTTAGAGAAAAATTTAAAGAGATCGATATACTGACTCTGCCTTCACTTTATATCTTAGAATGTATTTTATACGTCCGCAAAAACCGAGGGCTTTTCAAAATTAGAAGCGACTTCCATAATATAAACACACGCAGTAAACACGAAATTGTAATACCCAAATTTAGATTAACAAAAACTAGCAAGTCATTTCTTATAAACAGTATACGCTTTTATAATAAGTTGCCAAAGTCAGTTATTGAACTGACCGATGGAAAGTTTAAAAATTGCATCAAACGTGTCCTTATTAAAAAAGCATATTACAAAATTAAGGACTATGTTGAAGATAAAGAAGTTTGGTTGTAGTTCCCTCTGCTCATGCGGCTTCCCTGGTAGCTCAAAAACGACACAAATATGTGGATGTCTCTAACTATTCCGAATTTTATTTATTCTATTCATTTTTTTTCAGATGTTTTACAATCGTTTTCAAATCATTGCACCGTTTATTCATTGTGCAGAATAGTTACAGTACTGATGACTACATTTGTGTCAATTGTTTATTTAATTGTTCTTAGTTTTATTTTTACTTTTGTATAGATTCTTTTTCATTCATATTTTTTGTGAATGTGTGGACATTGTGGCAGGCTTTGTAATTTTTTTTTTTTTTTTTCAGCTTCATCTTTTTCTACCTTTTGTAGTAAGCGATGACTTATTGTCGGGCCTACGCTGTCCTCTCATACTTAAGTACTAGCGCTGTAACATCCAAATATTGTAGAACCAAATGATTTTAAAAGAGTAACCATGGAGTTTCTTGCCGGTTCTTCTCCATAGGAAACGACCAACCCGAACCGTGCCTCTTCTGTTGACGTTTTATAAGTGCCCATGTAGGCCTATGTAAAATAAAATATTTTGATTTTGAATTATAAAACTGTATTTTGCTTGTTGAGCGAGCCCTTAAGCGCGTCACATACAGAAAGCTTGCGCGGGTCGGGTGATATACCAAACAGGGCGGGTCCCGCGCGTTACCTGCGCACGACCCGCGCACGCTTTCTGTATTGCGCTTTAGATAACCTGGACGCTGTCACAAAATGGCCGACTTACCTTCAAGACATCTGCCTTCGTACTCTCCGAACACAACGTATTGTAAGACTCTTTCAGCTCCCCCTGAAGTTTACATTGCTTGAGAATACAACCTTTCTGCTTGTTTTTAGTGTCTTCACTTTCCTTCTGGATATCGAAAGATTGTTCCGTTTCAATGTCCTGAAGTTTTTTCTTCTGAATGCGGATTTGGGCGGATATTGTTCGTACCTAAAACAAAATCGTATATGTATCAAAATCAAAATCACGTGATAAATACAAGTTGTAAGGGACACCGACGCATAATACTATATATTTATATCTATATATATATACTAGCTGCTGCCCGCGACTTCGTTCGCGGGGTTTTTTAAGGATATGAAAAATAGATGTTGGCCGATTCTCAGACCTACCCGATATGCACACAAAATTTCATCAAAATCGGTCAAGCCGTTTCGGAGGAGTATGGCAACGAAAACTGTGCCACGAGAATTTTATATATTAGAAATTACGCGTCACGTTGTTTGTCGGGGATGGACTCCTAAACTACTTAACCGATTTTAATCAAATTTGCAGTGTGCAGTTTGATCCAACTTAAAAGATAGGATAGCTTAAATCTCAGTTTATAGTTGCAAAATTATTTTATTGCAAATTAAATCACAATTATCTGTTAGCTCCAAATGTTTCTAACAGATGGCGGTATCTGTTGACTGGATTGAGTAAGATGGCGCTGTATAGGAGCGACTACTACTGGTCCGATATGAAAAATTCTTTCAGTGTTAGATAGCCCATTTATCGTGGAAGGCTATATTAGGCTATTTATCATCACGCTAAGACCAAAAGGAACGGAGCACAAATGATAATATTTCAAAATCGGGGAAAATGTGATGCAGACGAAGTGGCGCAGGACAGCTAGTGTAAAATAAAATACATACTTTGATTTTGAAAAAATCTGCTTACCTATAGGTTTCTATATGCGATGGTCAGTTGGTCATCCAGGGATTGACCTTGGCATGCGTTGCTTAACCTAGAAGAGATATGTATTACTTACTTTCTCAACACCATCAGTGATTGCTTTTCTCTGCATATTTAGATCGTTCAAGTTGCTTTCGAGAGTCAATATTTTTTTGTTAATGTCCTGCATCTTTGTCCGGTGCCCTTGTGCAGTTTTCTCGAATATCGAAAGTCTAAAATTAATAAAAAATAAAATAATGAAAAAATTATAACTTATTATAAAAAAATATCTCGACTTGGCGACACGAGGTTATCGGCGGGCATGTGGAATATGAACTCGGCTATCATTGTGCCTTCTAGCCCAGAGCCTTTACGAACATCTGTCGAGGCCCTCACCTGGCGGTTGGATCAAGGGCCTGGTTCAGAAGCCAGTACACCTCGATACGGCCCGCATTGTGAAGAGGTTCCTGTCTCCGCAGCCCTAACCACCGTTAGCTTGGACCCTGCTCCCGACACCGGCGGAAACCTGTTTCTAGGGTTCCGTAACCAAAGAGTCAAACGGGACCCTATTACTGAGACTTCGCTGTCTGTCCGTCTGTCACCAGGCTGTATCTAATGAACCATGAGAGTTAGCCAGTTGAATTTTTTTACAGATTATGTATTTCTGTTGCCGCTATAACAACAAACTAAAAACAGAATAAAATAAATATTTAAGGGGGTTCCCATACAAAAAAAGTGATATTTTTGCTCGTTTTTATAAATAATGGTACGGAACCATTCGTGCGCGAGTACGAAGTCTCAATACTAGGGTCCCGTTTGACCCTTTGGGTACGGATTCCTAAAAATGATGCTGGTGGAATTTATAAAAAAGAAGGACTCACTGCTTCTTAATATTGTTGATTTCCTCGACATCTACGGTGTTGGTACACAACTTGGCCGGTCTGATCTCGCTGATAGTACTCGACTTCTCGCCGCTGTACGCCGACACGCGCACCGAAAATCTGTGGTTCTCTGTGAACAATAACAAAATAATTGATACAAAGGATGTAAGTACAAAGACGCGTAAACTAAAAATTTCAATCAAAGTCTAGTCATATTAATTCGTTTTTTTTTACCTTTTTTGTTTTTTAAGAAATATTTAAAAATATATAAAATAAGATGTAAAATGAATAAATAAATAATTAATTATTATTAGGTTAATCGTTTTTTGTTATAATATTTATTGGTCTATTTTAGTTGTATAATGTGTATTAGTATCTACGAAAGTATATTAACTTTCGAAAACTAGTTATTTGTAAATATTTTTTGTACCCTATCACGATGTTGTCGTATTTAACCCAAAGGTTGACTGGTAGAGAATGCCTTGTGGCATGAAGTCCGCCTATGTGCCACTATAAATTGTACATGAACTATAAATAAATAAAATTTCCCCCAGTTTCAAAAGTAATCATAATTCATTATCAGCCTAGCCTTTTCCGAAACAATCACGTTGGGCCAAAATTTTCCTGCCTAGTCACATTACATAAATCAGAATAACAAAACTATCATGCCACTAAATTACTGAAGGTTTCTCTAGTAAAACACAGTAAAAAAACCGGCCAAGTGAGAGTCGGACTCGCGCACGAAGGGTTCCGTACCATTATTTATAAAAATCACTTTTTTGTATGGGAGCCCCCCTTAAATATTTATTTTATTCTGTTTTTAGTATTTTTTGTAATAGCATCAACAGAAATACATAATCTGTGAAAATTTCAACTGGCTAACTATCACGGTTCATGAGATACAGCCTGGTGACAGACGGACGGACGGACGGACAGCGAAGTCCCAGTAATAGGGTCCCGTTTGACCCTTTGGGTACGGAACCCTAAAAAAATTGTTCAGTGTAGTCTCCCTTTGTTTCAATCCATTTTTGTTAACCCCCGACCAAAAAAGAGGGGCGTTATACGTTTGACGTGTGTATCTGTGTATCTGTGTGTTTGAAAAGTTTAAAAAGCATGAAAAAAAATTACGACGCTTGGATTAATTTATTTTTGGCTTTTTGAGGATTCTGTGTCGGGGGCTTTTAAATTTTTTAATTTAATTTTTTTAGATATTAATCCTCCCTTTGTGTGTCCTCCCTAGGAGTAAATGACGCCGTGACGTCTGCCAGGGAATAATGGAAAAAGAAAACGTGTTGCGCCGACCCCAAGTAGAATTGGGACAAGAGCAGGAATATGATGATAGTGTCCCTTATTTTCAATCTATATTACAACCCCGACCAAAAAAGAGGGGTGTTATAAGTTTGACGCGTGTATCTGTATGTTTGTTTGTGGCATCGTAGCTCGTAAACGAATGAAACGATTTCGATAAAAAAAAATCGTGTGAAAGGTGTTTTAATCGAGGGTGTTCGTAGCTATGTTTCGAAAAAATCTACTCAGCCGTTTGAAGGTCATCACCTCTTTTCTAGTCGATGAAGGGATTTAAACAACTTACACAGGGCTAGTCGTAAATTTGAAATCTAGTCACTTGTCGCCATAGGCATCGCCGGGGCAGTTGGGCTACACCCCCTCTCCCTAAGAGAAACTGTCCTCGTGTTCGTTCATTAGCGAGAAGAGGCGCAACACCGAGAAAAGTGGAAGGAATAGGCATAGGCTTCCCGCCTATGCCCAAGAATAAAAGTTAGATTAAAATAGTATATTTCATTACGAGTGCGGAAAGCCTGTCATTGCAAAGAGTTCCGACAAATGTCTACCCGAGCCGAGGCGCAGCCGAAGGTGAGGGTTGACAGTCTGAACAAGTTGCAATGACGGTTCCGCACGTGTACTGAACAACTATTTTTAATGGTTGCGAAAAAATGAAGCAATTTAATGAAGAACATTTTTGGAAAAAGGCGCCAACCGTAAAAGAATATAAGCAGAGATTTTTTTTTTGTTTTCTTTACCCATTCTGGGTAGGCAAGGGAACTATGCCTATAAAGCCAAGTCTTCAGTAGATTTTTTTTATTGATATGAAATGCAAATGAAATTAAATTAAATGAAATCTAACCTAACTCATTGAATCAAATCATTAAATCTTATATTGAAACAAACTAATAGTTTGTTGACTAGTTCTTTTTAGAAATATTTGCATGAATCATAAAAACTTCTATTGATTTGTTTTAGTAAAAACTTCATGGTTGGTCTTTTCTTTTTAATAGACATTATTTTGACAGTTGGGAAGAGAACGCACGAGTTCTGAAAAGGTAAAGAAAAAGCTCGAGTATGTAATAGCCCACATCCCGAACGCTATACGTCTCTGCAATACGCCACTTTTTGAGCAACTGTATTTTATAAAATTTAATAAAATTTAGCTCCGGGGGACCGCTAAGTAGACCGTAGTGAACAAGCACAAAACAAAGCGGACCCCCGACGCAACGACGCTTGGTTTAACTTATTTTTGGTTTTTGTGTCGGGGGTTATTTTTTTTTTGTTTTTCAAGCACACACACGTTGCGGGCACAAAGTCAGACTCCGTGGCTGCTAATGAGAAATTCAAATATACGGGCAGTGTGCCCGACCCGGGAATCGAAACCAGGACCTCATGCTCGGCAGTAGCGCTAGCGACCACGAGATTAACGAGGTAGTTGCAGGTTCTCGTTGTTGGTAGTTTTTCCACTTACCAGTAAAATAGAAATTAATATTAGCGGGAACTTTTTCACTGTTCTTGTAGGTGTGGTCGTTGCCGATCGGTATTCTGTGCACGTTGTACTGCTTGCACAAGTAGCAGACGATGGCATCCGGCGCCGATATCGTGTCTACTAGGTACGTCTGGAACCCGAGGTAGCTGGAATAATAAATATTTTGTTGATGTTTTTTCTAGAAGTATAAGGAACAGGGTCTAAAGCTACACTATCAAAAAAAAAAATTCAAAAATTAAAAAAAAATAACCTGTGTCTTTACTTTCGGAAGTCGGTGACTTTTGTTTGTTTCTTTGTCTTTATTGAAAACCAGTTGTTGTTTTTTTGCGAAAAAGTTATTATTTTGGCCGTTACGTTACGAGAGTGATTTTTTCAAGTCGGCTTGAAGGCCAAATCCGAAACTATGAGGAATAGCGAAAAATGCTCAAAAAAGTCTCGAGAACTGTTTCTTGATATTTTAGAAAAATCAAATAAACCTGCTCAGAAATTGAAAAAACAAAACACTATATGTGACTCCTTATTAGCAATAACATCGCTATTAAGGATCAAATTCTGGGTAGTACATACGACAAACTAAACTAAAGAGCAAATTTAAAAATAATACATTTTTTATTTTTCTTACATTTACCTATTAAATCGCTTAATTAATTAAAAAAATCATGCAGTTTTATTTCTCATCAAAATCAATATGGAAAAGTAGTGCCATCCTCCCCTATAAGACCATAGGTATCAGGGGTGGATGACACTAGATGTGTGCCATTCTCCCCCTTTAACACCAGTTTATCAAAAAAGGGAAAATCTTTGTTGTCGCACCTCAACTGCTGGATGTTCTGCGACTTCGGCGGCGTATTCGCCTGACTGCATATCGCGTTGACCCTCTTCAGACCCAGTTCCGAGCGCACTACACTCAGGAACCGGTTCATGTCGCTAGTAGCCTCGAAGGTAAACGCGGCCAAATCACGACCGGCGACTGTCGATTCTAGGTAACGAGCGTATTTTGGATCTGTGAATCTTATCTGTGGACAAAAATGTACTTTTATTTTCGTCACGTAAGGTATATTTTTGCGTGCACCATAGAATCTACTTTACAGGTTTAAGAGCGTTTACACCTTACGGCATTTCATACAAACTTCAAGTCCTCAATTTCCAAAATGACTGTACCTATTTTAATGAAACTTAATACGCATAAGCGGGATACATAGGTAAAAAAAAATCCCTAAAATGTTTTTTAGAAATAATAAAAAAAAAAAATTGAAAATTTCTGTTTCTATTGATAATTTATAATCGGTCTAATTTAGCTGTAACACTGTTTTTCGAAAATGTTTTTTGGTAACTTTTTAGACCTATGTATCCTGCTCATGCGTATGAAGTATCATTAAAATCAGTTCAGTCATTTAAAAAAATAAGGACTTGAAAGTTTCTATGAAATTTCGGAAGGCGTAAACGCTCATTAGGGCTCAGTAATCATCTGCCTAAGCTTTTCCCAGCTATGTTGGAGTTCCCAGGCACAGTCCGCAAAAAATATCGCAATTACGGGGAGGAAAATGGGCCTTTCGGCTGATTGCCCTTGAGTGAAGACTGATTGTGTACGATATGTTAAATACTAATCTAAACTAATATTATAAAGAGGAAAGATTTGATTGTTTGTTTGTTTGCATTGAATAGGCTCCGAAACTACTGGTCCGATTTGATATTTCTTTCAGCGTTAGATAGCCCATTTATCGAGGAAGGCTATAGGTTATATATCATTACGCTACGACCAATAGGAGTGGAGCAGCAATGAAAAATGTTGCGAAAACGGGGAAAATGTGACGCAAACGAAGTTGCGCTGGACCGCTAGTGTTAAATATACCCTGAACGAAGTCAAACGGCACTTGTTCACCCCGTCATTGCGATATTTATTTTTGTTCTAGACCATACCTGGGAACCTCATATTTACGGAGATATTGGGGGTCAAATTTATTTCATCATCATCATCAGCCTATAATGTTCCCACTTCTGGGACACATGCCTCCTCTCTATGAGAGGGAGTGGGCTGTAATCCACCACGCGGTTTTAGTTCTAGGACATGCCGGTTTTCTCATGACGTTTACCTGCACCGTTTATGAGGGCAGCGGTGATGAAATAAATTACACAAAGTAATGCGCCTGCCTGGGTTCGAACCCTCGGCTAACTGCTCGTAAGTCGGAGCTGTCACCACTACGCCGCAGTTTTTTTTTCAATACTGTTTTTAATGTTATAACGTTACTTTAAAAACACAGAATGATGTACTGAAATGTGGTAAGCGTTTTCAAGTCTGCGTCACTAACACCCCGTATAACATCACGACCAACAGGAGCGGAGCATCATCGAAGAATGTTGCAAAAACGGGGAGAATGTGACGCAGACGTTGCGCGGGTCAGCTACTGCTAGTGTATACATACCTCGAGCATCATAGGTTCGTGAACAGGGTGTTCGAACATCGTTTTGTTCTCTCTCAGCCATATAACCGCTTTGTACGCGTCCTCGCTGTAGTCACGTAGCACTTCTAGACGTTTGTTATCTACATTCTCTAGTTGACGTATTCTGGAAATAAAAATATATATTAAATCACGTCTGTGTGTCTCTAAGGGCAGGGTAAAGGTGTATTGGGAAAGGTTATTTTATGTTTATTAAATAGGAACAACAAACAGCTACATAATGAGATATTACAATCATGATAACATAAATAACTTAAATAATAATGTAGCCCACGGCGTTGTTCACAAATTACCAATAATAAATAAACTTTAAATTGCTAGGATATGAGCTGTTCATGCATGCCAGTTATATCACACTTAATAAAAATACAAAGAAATCTTATAAATAAAAAATAAAATAAAAACAATTTATTTCAGATTTACGGAATCCATAGAATATTAGTACAATAAGAAAAACTTAAACAACTAGTGTTAGTAAATAAAAGAAATTTATACTTATACTAAAATTACAAAATCAAAATATTTGATACAAGAGCTCAAGTGCCTCGTACTAAAGGCTTGAAACTATTTCATGGAGCATGTAAATTTAAAAAAAAAAGAATTGTCTAGGAACTAGGAATTTCTCACATACAAATATTTGCTTCGTGCCAACATCACGGGTTCGATCCCCGCACGTAGCAAATATTTGTATGGCCTACAGATAGTTGTTCCGGGTCTGGCTGTTTGTGTATGTGAGTTTAAATGTTTGTAAACACACCCACGATTTAGGAGAAATTTCTAGAACCTCTCTAGGAATTTCTCCTGTATCGTGGGTTGCGTTTACAAACTTTTTTTTTTAAACAGAAGTAGAACCCACCGCACGCACCCTTATAAAGTTGATTTTAGTAAAAGTAACCTGTTCTGAATTTCTGACACAATATTCTCCCTTCACAACTAAAAGATTATTAGTTATTTTAAAATCAACCTTAGACACACTCAAATTAAGTTATATTTAGTAAAACTGACTTGTTCTGATGGAGTCTCATCTGAGGTGTCACGTTGTTCTCCAGATCGTACTGAACTTCTAGTTTTTGCTTCTTCAAATTGTCTATGGCTGCGTTCGTTTTCGCTATTGGCTTGTGGACCTCCGCTAACTCCATTTTCACTTTACTTTCTGTGAATAATTTTAAAAGTAAACATTAAAAACCGGCCAAATGCGAGTCGGACTCGCGCACGAATGGTTCCGTACCATTATTTATAAAATCCAGAAGAAAAAAAACACTTTTTTGTATGGGAGCCCCTTAAATATTTATTTTATTTGTTGTTATAACAGCAGCAGAAATACATAATCTGTAGAAATTTCAACTGGCTAACTATCACGGTTCATGAGATACAGCCGGGTGACAGACGGACGTACGGAAGGACAGCGAAGTCTCAGAAATTAAATTGACTGCTTCGTAGGTTGCAAGCGCGACTTCTGAACCTGAGGTCCTGGGCTTGATTCCCGGCTCGGGCAAAACATTATTAGTTTTTTGCATCAGGAAATTTCTCAGTAGCGGCCACGGAGTCTTGATTTGTGCCCGGTTGATGGCAATAGGCTTGCCCCCTATAAGATGGACTTTGAGGTAGAAAAAAAGGACTGAAAAGAAAGCATTCGAAAGGTTCCCAAACCTTTCATTATGATTTTTCTACATTGAATTGAGTTTTGTGATTAATTTCCATTTTCTTTTTTTATGCAACAATTATTTCTTGGTATGTCTCCTGTATCGTGGGTGCGTCAACAAATTATTATTTTAATAAAACAAAAAAACACCCACCGTCTCCTACTATTTCCACCAATCTCGTCTTATCGCTGACCAGCTTTTCAAGCTTTAACTTAGCCTCGTACAACTCTTTCTCTCTATTTCTATGCCGCTCTAACTTGTCTTTATAAGAGCTTGCTATCTCTTTCAGTTTGAACTCTTGAGTGCGAACCGCGCTTAAGGTTTCCTTCACTTGGTCTTTGAGGGCATAGACTTTTCTGTTCTGAAAGAGATTAAGAAAAAATTAATTTACAAAAAGTGCAGTCATCTGCCTAGCCTTTTCCCAAACTATCTTGGGTCGGCTTCCAGTCTAACCGGATGCAGCTGAGTACCAGTATTTTACATGAAGCGCCTGCCTATCTGACCTCCACAACCCAGTAACTGGGTAATACGATAACCCTTGCTAAGACTGGATGTCAAACTTTTAGCTTCTGACTACTCGTAACGACTGTCAAAGATCTACAAATAGCAGCCGGGACCAACGGCTTAGCGTGCTTTCCGAGGCACGGAGGAAACTAAAAGACCTGTAGAGCGGACTTTGGGAATATTTTCATGCAAAAAGTTTTGATCCCGAATATTTTTGATTTCGACATACGAATGGTATCTGACAAGCGGGCTTAGGACACTAGACAGAACAAGTTTGACACAATATTGGATTACGATTTTCTTCGTCCTTTCCCGTCTATCACTCGTAAATCCACTACTGGAAAAAACTAAGGGATCAAAAAAAAATCCATGGTAAATTTTCAATAGGCTGTAACATCGAGAGAAATGGTCGTACAAAAAATCAAAAAAAGAGGAAATGGATTGGAACTTTAAAATTTTGTATCGTCAGCGGTTTTTGAGTAATCTTAGAAAAACCAGCAACAAAAAGAAAATCAAAGTTTTATTTTTGTGGTCTAAGGGCGTTGAATATTTTTTCTTGCTTAACCTGAAAGGATCGGATACTTTGTTCATTTAGTTTAATTTCTTGTTTTATAGACCTTGATCCGTCCACTTCTCGCCGAGATATCGGTCTTCAAATGGAAAAGGATCCTTTTGTCTTTGATTATCGATATCTCAGCAACAAATGATCGCATTTCACAATTTTAAAGTTCCAATCCAAAAACTAGACACTTGGAGCTACGATTTCCTCTTTTTTGATTTTTTGTACTATCATTTCTCTCGATGTTACGGCCTGTTGAAAATTAATTAATCATCATCATCATCATTACAGCCCGAAAGACGTCCACTGCTGGACATAGGCCTCCCCCAAGAAGGGGGGGTTTTGCCATAATCGCCACGCTTGGCAGGCGGGTTGGCGATCGCAGTACGGTTGTTACAAAAGCACAGAGAACGCTGCTGCCCATTCTCTGGCAAGTCCCTTAGTCGCCTCTTACGACACCCACGGGAAGATATGGGATGGTGCTATTCTTTACGTCCGACACCACACAGAACAAAACAAACAAATTAATTAATAATAAGGGAAAATTAATTAATAAGGGATCAAAAAAAAAATTAATTAATAATTAATTAACTTAATTTTTTCCAGTAGTGTATTTGAATGTCTTTAGAAAATTACTAACGAAAATAAAACGAATTTCAAGTCTACTCGTTTTACCATATCGAGATTTGCAATAACGCAAGGAGCAACAGGGACTGTAGAATCGAGTTTTGTCTTCCGTAGACAAAATTCTGTATAATAATTATTCTGTAAGGTGTCGGACGTAAAGAATAGCATCCCATATCTTCCCGTGCGTGTCGTAAGAGGCGACTAAGGGACTTTCCAGAGAATGGGCAGCAGCGTTCTTTTGTAACAACCGTACTGCGATCGCCAACCCGCCTGCCAAGCGTGGCGATTATGGCAAAACCCTCCTTATATACACTTTGGGGAGGCCCATGTCCAGCAGTGAACGTCTTTCGGCTGAAATTATGATGATGATGAGACAAAATTCGTTTCTACAGTGGTCTTGCTACGCGTGCAGCAGTTCTTGCGATTAGCGCGTTCAACCAAACAAACTCTAAAGTTTTATAATATTAGTACAAATTATGCTTACTGCAGCCAATTTCTGTTGTTCCATCTTGCCGATACTGCTTCTAGCGGCCTGTATTACTTGTTCCAAAGGTTCCACTTTACTTTTATGAGTTTTCACGATATTTATCGCATTTTTCTTATCGTTGGTGTACTCCACTACTTTCTCTCTTAAGTCCTGGTACTCAAGCCAAAGCTTCTTCTTTTCACAAATCTCGATTTGTTTTTCTATCTCTTTCCTTTCCTGCATTGCGTCTATCACTACTTTTAGTCTGGAAAAGAAGCAAGAGAAGAAGTATATTATCTTCTTTACAGAACATCACGCTTGTTATCCCCGAAGGGTTAGGCAGAGGTGAAATGAAATGAAATGATTTTATTTGCTAAGAATGTAGGTACAAAAATATGATGTTAAGTAAGAGAAGGATCCAATACATTCTACCGAGAGTTATGAAAAAAAATTAAAGTAGAATTAATTATGAATAATTTAGATTAAAAAAAAATCTCTTGTCAAATGATTACGATAGTCAATAAAAAATATAAATCATTCAATTTGTAAATTCATTCAGTGGTAAACAATGTCAAAAATAAGTTAATAATTAGTCAATAATACAATGTCAAGAATAAGTTAATAATTAGACAATAATACAATGACAATAATAAGTTATTGATTAGTCAAATAATACAATCAAAATCTTAATGATTATATTAGAATTCAAATATATCATGGAGAAAATATTTTTTTATAAAGAACTAGTTGTCCGGCGCAACTTCGTTTGCGTCACATTTTCCCCGTTTTCGCAAGATTTTTCATTGTTGCTCCACTCCTATTGGTCGTAGCGTGATGATGTATAGCCTATAGCCTTCCTCGATAAATGGGCTATATAACACTGAAACAATTTTTCAAATCGGACCATTAGTTTCGGAGCCTATTCAATGAAAACAAACAATCAAATCTTTCCTCTTTATAATATTAGTTCAGTTGATTTTCGCATTGAGGTTATGTAATAAGGTGTATCTTGTAGTACACCTACATCTTGACGGTTATGTTTAAGTCCCATGTAATAGGGGGCGAGGCTATTGCTACCACGCCGCGGCGGCTGCTGGAAAAATCCTGACGGAATAACCTTGTAATGTTTTTTGTTCGACCCAGAAATTGAACCCCCGACCTCATGCCCAGCAGTCCGCTCTGTCTGTCACGCTAGCGACCACTCGACCAAGAAGGCAGGCAAATTTGACTCTTATCTTCTATACAAGGTGTTGTTTTGCATTCTCGTCAAATTCAAGGAGGTAATTATGCTAATGATTCTCGACCCAAATCAATAAAATGGGTAGGTGGTTTTTTTTTTTTCTTATTTACGGAAATCCGTAAGTGTGAACCAGCCGTATTAAAACGCGGCCCGTCTGTTACCGCGCTTACACACACACAAAGAAACGCTAACAAGACAAACACAACGCAAACGCAACGAACATACGATAATTTCATAGGTACCTATTCCCTACCACACGGCGCGGGTGTGCGGGTATGCCGGCGGGGTGCGCGGGCGCACTCTTTCGCTCGCACGCCTATCCACCCCCCGCCGTCCCGGAACCAAATAGTGTGCTTAATGTCGCCGACGTGTGCATGCGCGTTGCGAATTCCGCTCCTAGGTACATCGTTGAGACGTAGGTGCAAAGTGCAAGATGACGGACAATTACTCAAACGTCGAGTTGGTAGAGATGGTCCGCATGTATGCCATCAGTGGAGACAGCCTACCAGGCCCGAAGGTACCTAATAAGCCGATTCCTACCGGCTTCCCTTTGGGAACAAGGCACTATACGTAGTGTCTATTGTAGTCAAATAGTAAATTATGTACACATCTGTAGGTATCACATCACAGTATAGACATTGAATACATCATAGGATTGAAAACATTACAAATATGCCAATTTTTTTAATGTCAACAAAGAAAGCAACATGTGGCGCCAGTAAGCCGATGGTCGGGTGTCAGCATTCAGAACTAAATTCGTATGGACGCAGACACGTGACTTCGCGGCTATCAGCAGCGTTTTGTAGGAACTAGGTAAGCCGAAGTTTATCGAGTTACGACAAAGTTTCTATGTATAGAAAGCTAAATTAGAACCACTTCCCGATCTCTGATTGAACTGAAATTTTGCACACACCTTTGGTTCTAAGAACAATACATTCTTATGACAGACATAACTGAATCCTGCAGCCAGGATTGTCTCCTCACGAGGGAACTCCTCAACGGTTAATAGCACAGATACGAAACTTTGCATACGAGTTTATATTTGATGGATAATCACGATTTGTATCATGAACTCATCCTACCGCCAGGATTGTCTCCTCACGAGGGAACTCCTCAACGGTTAATAGCACAGATACGAAACCTTGCATACGAGTTCATATTTGATGGATAATCACGATTTGTATCATGAACTCATCCTACCGCCAGGATCGTCTCCTCACGAGGGCACTCCTCAACGTTTAATAGCACAGATACGAAACTTTGCATACGAGTTCATATTTGATGGATAATCACGATTTGTATCATGATCTAATCCTGCAGCTAGGATCGTCTTCTCACGAGGGCACTCCTCAACATTTAATAGCACAGACACGAAACTTTGCAATCGAGTTCAAATTTGATAGATAATCACTATTTGTATCATGAACTCATCCTACCGCCATGATGGTTTGCTCACGAACAGGCTCCTCCGGGAACTCCTCAACGGTTAATAGCACAGACATGAAACTTTGTATATACGCGTTCACTTTTTATAAATAACCATAATTTCTATAGTTACCTTAAGCTTGTCGAGTGAATGGTAAATGCATTAAAAACTAAACGCGACAAGCTTTTGTGAAAATTATCCTATATCGTTTTCATTTACTCGAAGCTTGTTTTAAAAAGGTTTTTTACCTTATATTTTTATTTGTTAATAGTTCCTGTGCATTTAATCGTTACAAAAAAAAAGGATCAAGTCGGGTCCTTAGATTATTTTTGGTATTTTTATCATGGGTGACATTTTCGTGGTTTTTGGGGTCGCTGATAACGATACTGATGCCAAAATTAAAAATAGCGCCGAAGCGTGTCGTAAAATTCTGGTATTTTTGTCATGGGTGTCATTTCCGAGTTTTTGGGTTCGCTGATGACTAAAACGAAAATAAAAAAATAAAAAAACTAAATTTTAAAATTCTCATTTTTTTCTTCGGCTTCCCCTTTCAAAATCTTCACCCTTCGCCACTGCAGCCTACGTGGAGCAGTACGGTGTTTCCCCTCAGTATGGTCGGCATGTACGCGAGTACTTAACCGAAAGGTTTGGTGACCATTGGATGGGTCGCGGAGGACCTGTGGCCTGGCCCGTTCTCCGGACCTGACGTCTCTAGACTTTTATTTGTGGGGAGACGTTAAAAGGTTAGTTTACTCGGAGAAAGTGGCAAGTGTTACAGAATTACGTGAAAAGATAATTAGTGCTTTCGACACTTTAAAAAGGAATGTGATAGTGCTACGTAAGCTGAAGGAAAACCAGCTACGTCGTTGTCGACTGTGCCAAGAATGTGGTGGTGGCAACTTTGAACATACCTCCGGGTAACTTAAGTAGGTAATTTATTTATTTGTACATAGACTATCATTTTGTAAATACGTTGTTAGCTTAATCAATTTTATTAGTGTAAATAAGTTGATTTCAAATTTTTAACTACGCCAATAATACCTAACAGTCGAAAGTATTTCTACATACATACTTAGCTAGCACATCTTTCCAATTCCAACAAATGTAAAAAACATTTTTAGATTTAGTAAATCGGTACACCAACTAAGGTAATAAGCACCAATAAATTCAATCCACAAATTCAAACAAAATCATTACGAAAACTTTAGGCTGAATTTACCTACGTACAATGTTCAGAGTGTTAGTGTAGATAGCAATAAAGCAAAACTAACATTTTATTAATCATCTGATAACTACCGAACTTAGGTAAGTACAGGTCAGTGAACTTTTCTTTGGCACACTAGTATTGTTGTCGCTAGTAAGATTTCTGTATTCCAATGATGCTTAAAAATTAGTATAATATCAAACGAAATTTATGACAATAATGTAGGTGATTTTCGAAATAAAATTAGGCAAAATTGCTAGGTACCGGTCGCCGTAGGTCATCGCACGGTCGCAACACTGTTGCATTTCGTAGATAAGACGTCGACTGTCGACTTTAACGCACACAGAGCAGCTGCATTGTCACTGTGTGCGTAGTTGGGTGATTCTGTTTTAAGTGTTTTCAATCAAGGGTTTTATTCTGAAATACTGTTAAATTTCAACAAAAAAAAAGCAACGCAATTTAAAGTTCGGGACCGGTCTATAATTAATAATAATTATAGACCGGTCCCGAACTTTAAATTGATTATTTATGTGTTTTATGACAACCTCCTGAAATTTGACGAGGATGCAAAACAACACCTTGTATATATAAATTACGCGTCACGTTGTTTGTCGGGGCTGGACTCCTAAACTACTTAACCGATTTTAATCGTATTTGCACACCGTGTGCAGTTCGATCTAACTTGAAAGATAGGGTAGCTTACATCTCAATTTATAGTCGCAATATTATTTTATTTCAAATTAAGTCACAATTATCTGTTAGATCCAAACGATTCTAACAGATGGCGGTATCGGTTGACTGGATTGAGTAAGTATTCAATAGATGGCGCTGTATATGAGTGGAGCAGCAATGAAAAATATTGCGAAAACGGGGAAAATGCGACGCAGACGAAGTTGCGCGGGACAGCTAGTCTAAACTTCTAAACTATAATAATAATATTATAAAGAGGAAAGATTTGATTATTTGTATGTTTGTTTGTTTGCATCGAATAGGCTCCGAAACTACTGGGCCGATTTGAAAAATTCTTTCAGTGTTAGATAGCTCATTTATCGAGGAAGGCTATAGGCTATATATATATATATCATCACGCTAGCACCAATAGAAGTGGAGTAGCAATGAAGAATGTTACGAAAGGCGGAAATGTGACGCAAACGAAGTTGCGCCGGACAGCTAGTAATATTATAGTTTACAATCTGGAAGGTACACCGACGCAAAAACGGTTACCACGTATTATTGCATAATTGGTATATAACTCGAGAGCAGCGGTGGCCCAGTGGTGGCAGCCCCGACTTACCAGCAGACTACCAGGCAGGCGCATTACTTTGTGTAATTTATTTCATCACCGCCGCCCTCAAAAACGCTGAAGGAAAACATCGTGAGGAAACCGGCATATCCTAGAACTAAAAATTCGAAGACATGTGACTTATATCGACCCGCACGGGGCCCGCGTGGTGGATTACAGCCCACTTCCTCTCATAGGGAGAAGGCCTGTGTCCCAACATTGGAAACATTATAGGCTGATGATGATAAGTACATAATTCTGAGTCTCCCACATAGTTTTTCTTCAGTAACTAAAAAAAATCTCTCTGTTCTATACCTTTTGACTGTGTAGGTATTGCAATTTTGTAGGAAACAGCTGTTTTTCTTTTAATAACCGGTGAAAAATTTGTATGAAAAAAAGTATTAGTGTGATATACAAATACGTGGTAACTGTTTTTGCGTCGGTGTCCCTTCCACCCTGTTGATATTCATCATCATCATCAGCCTATAATGTTCCCACTGCTGGGACACAGGCCTCCTCTATATGAGAGGGAGTGGGCTGTAATCCACCACGCGGGCCCAGTGCGGCTTGGTAAATGTCACAATCATGTCTTCGAATTTTTAGTTCTAGGACATGCCGGTTTCCTCACAATGTTTTCCTTCACCGTTTTTTAGAGCAGCGGTGATGAAATAAATTACACAACGTAATGCGTCTGCCAGGGATCGAACCCACGGCTTACTGCTCGTAAGTCGGGGCTACCGCTGCTAACTCTGTAGATATTGCGATCAGACATACCTCTCGTTCAACCGGATGGCGTCCTCCATAACCTGGGCGTTACTCTGTACCTTAGAAGATAGGCCTCTCTGCTCCGCTCTGCACTCGATCAGCTCGTCTAGCTGACTGACACTGTCCTGCCCACCCACTGCCGCGAGGGTACTGCGCAATAGTTGCTGCGGATCCATCTTTGAGAAGTCTTGGACTCGATCTTGCGGTAGAAGCTGGCAGAGGTTGTCTACCTGAGGGCGTTAAAATAGATGTGTAAAATAAAGAAAAAGTATCGAGCAAGCTGTCAACTTTTTTGTTTCGACCTGTTGTACTTATTAAATATTATGCACGTCATGTCCCTGCTGTCCCTGATATTTAATAGAAGATTATACAACAAATGAAAAAAAGGAAATTTAACAGAGCAGAGAAGGATTTTAGAGTAGAATCCCGAGCGTAGCTAGGGGTAGTAGAATCCCGGGCGTACCAAGGTGTAGGTAGTAAAATCACGAGCGTAGCAAGGGATTCCAGATGCGAATTCTGAAAAAAAATGTCTTTTTTTATCTTTCTTTTTTTTCTAGTGGACGGAGTCTCTACAAAAACTATGGTTTCACGATTTAGGAATGTTCATACGTCGATTACGTGCCAAAACACCATGCAGTAATACCCGTAGCGTAAGGCATTGTGTACTCTATGCCAACGACGATATGAGTTATATTAGAAATAGTATATAGTATATATTAGTTATATTAAATATAGGTTGAAAGGCATTTAAATCTACAAAGACACAAAGACTAGCATTGATTTGTGTCGCCATGACAATAGATGCATAATATCCGCATTGCGTACTTACTGATAATACGAGTAGATTAATGCATGACACAAACAAATAATAAACATGGTAAATATCCTGTTACAAGTGTAATTGATAGTGTTAGTGACCATGTCAGTTTAAAAACTTATAATGCATGTTTTTCGATACATTAAAGTACAGCTCACACTAAATCGTGACGTGACAATAAAAATACGTACGTAAAGCCCAAATTCACATTCATGCTTGTCCGTGACCATAATTACATACCGAGTTTCCTCCGTGCCTTAAAAAACACGTTAAGCCGTTGGTCCCGGCTGTCCTTTGTAGATCTTTGACAGTCGTTACGAGTAGTCTGAAGCCAAAAGTCTGATATCCAGTCTTACTAAGGGGTATCGTATTACCTAGTTATTGTTTTGTGGAGGTCAGATAGGTAGTCACTTCATGTAAAATACTGGTACTCAGCTGCATCCGGTTAGACTGGAAGCCGACCCCAAGATAGTTTGGGAAAAGGCTAGGCAGGTGATGACTGTTTTAGTCACATGAGTTCCGTCCCTTACAAACTTCCTCAATTGATACTTACAAACAAGGTAAGTTAAATAAAACGTTATGAAATCAAAATGAGTAGTCAACTGAGTGAACCTTAGAGAATGAACGTCTGATAACGGCATTAGATAAAAATTGTCAAACGTGCTTAACATGATGCTAGCCGGTTAGAACCAATAACTATTCTTATCACTTTACATAATTGTCTACTTCATTTAATAAGAGCCGTGTGCTTGATGTGCTCTGTATGGTGTCGGACGTAAAGAATAGCACCATCCCATATCTTCCCGTGGGTGTCGTAAGAGGCGACTAAGGGACTTGCCAGAGAATGGGCAGTAGCGTTCTCTGTGCTTTTGTGACAACCATACTGCGATCGCCAACCCGCCTGCCAAGCGTGGCAATTATGGCAAAACCCCCCATGTTATGTCAATGTGGCGAAACTTGGGGGAGGCCTATGTCCAGCAGTGGACGTCTTTCGGCTGAAATGATGTGTGCTTGATTTTATATAGCGCTTAATAACAATTAATTATTATCATCATCATCATCAGCCTATAATGTTCCCACTGCTAGGATACAGGCCTCCTCTCTACGAGAGGGATTGGGCTGTAATGCACCACGCGGGCCCAGTGCGGGTTGGTAGATGTCACATGTCTTCGAATTTTTATATCATAGGATATGCCGGTTTCCTCACGATGTTTTCCTTCAGCGTTTTTGAGAGCAGCGGTGATGAAATAAATTACACAAAGTAATGCGCCTGCCTGGGTTCGAACCCTTGGTTTACTGCTGGTAAGTCGGGGCTGCCACCACCGCCGCTCTCGAGTTTTATACTAATTATGCAATAATACGTGGTAACCGTTTTTGCATCGGTGTATCTTCCAGCTTGTAAACTATAATATCACTAGCTGTCCCGCGCAACTTCGTCTGCGTCACATTTTCCCCGTTTTCGTAACATTCTTCATTGCTACTCCACTTCTATTGGTGCTAGCGTGATGATATATAGCCTATAGACTTCCTCGATAAATGGGCTATCTAACACTGAAAGAATTTTTCAAATCGGACCAGTAGTTTCGGAGCCTATTCGATGCAAATGAAATGAATTACACAAAGTAATGCGCCTGCCTGGGTTCGAACCCACGGCTTACTACTCGTAAGTCGGGGCAGCCACCACTGGGCCACCACTGCTCTCTAACAATTAATAACTTAAAGTAACTAACATTATTAAAGTGATTCTGACTATTCGTCTGACTGCCTCGTTGGTAAAGTAGTTGCAAGCGCGACTGTTGAGCATATGGTCCTGGGTTCTATTCCCGGGTCGGGCAGTGTTATTGGGTTTTTCCATCAGGAATCTCTCAGTAGCAGCCACGGAGTCTGTGATTTGTGCCCAGTTGATGGCAATAGGCTACAGTCGCCACCTATTGAATGAGACTTAAAAACATAGAGGTACACCTCTTACTAACCCTTTCGGCATTACAGTCGTGAAGTTACGTTAAAAGCAGGTACTATACATTCTAAGCCGCGGTCTTCCTCAAATCATAGAATATTTCGCATTATTTTTGTTAATAAAATCAGTATTCTATTCTTATCATTGTGATGACGTCATTTGAATATATTTGGCACAAGTTGAAGAATTTAGCAATATTTTTAATGCCTAATTCAATGAAAATCAACTCGTTCTGTCTGTCCGTTACCTTTTCACGCCTAGAACACATTTATATGGGCAAATATAGACTATGACATGGATGGAGAAAATATAATACTTTTTAAACCGGCAGTATGTGTCCGTATTTCTAGCATAACATCACGGCATCATTCTGAATCAGAATCTGAATGCTTTATTTGTAAACATAGGTCAAATTGCAACAGTGTGCGAGATGTTTCAGATAGGTAGATTCTCTATGTTTTGCCCGAAGGCGTACAAATTTATTTAATCAAATAATATAATGCATTAAGGCTATTCTTTTGTTTTGCCTCTACCCACATTTTGTCAGTTATGTTAAAGTCTCATGTTATAGAAGCCAAGGACTGACAGACATCAAGCAATTACTAATGAAAAAATACATAAGAAATTTTTGTATGGTTTCTTTCTTAACTTATTTGGAGAATAAACCAAAGAGATTAGTGGACAAAAACATATGTTCAAATAGATAATAAAACCGGCCAAGTGCGAGTCGGACTCGCGCACAAAGGGTTCCGTACCACTATTTATAAAAACGAAAAAAAAACACTTTTTTGTATGGAAGCCCCCCTTAAATATTTTTTTTTCAGTTTTTATTATTTGTTGTTATAGCGTCAACAGAAATACATAATCTGTAGAAATTTCAACTGGCTAATTATCACGGTTCATGAGATACAGCCTGGTGACAGACGGACGGACGGACGGACGGACAGTGAAGTCTCAGTAATAGGGTCCCATTTGACCCTTTGGGTACGGAACCCTAAAAACTAGCAAAAAGGCATACATAACACATTATCAATGTGTAATAATAAAAAAAAACAACAACAAAATCTATGGATGTGTGAAAACGTTACACGCTTAACAAGTTTTTGGTAGGGACTTCCCCGTAATGTAATGAATAGCCGTGACCTCGCGTCTATTTTTACCATAGTCACAATGCTGTGAACGTAAGTTGCCGCGTCGTCGTTCAATATTATCGGGAATTTCCACATTATTTTGTAAGGTCTGTCGAATTACGCGTGCCCGATTATTTTGTCCGACTTCTTCGTGCGCGATAGCTTTATGGTTGAACCTCATCTAACACGGAGTCGCATTTTTCCATGCTCCATATCCTTTTCTGTCACTCAGAACCGTCATTTGCTAGAGCGAGAAACAGAACGTGCCGCCGATTACAATGTCGATGCTGCCGCTTGCGGTAGAAATCCGGCTATTCTTGAATTTTACCAAGGGGTATTGTATAACCCGGTACTAACTGGGTTGTGGAGGTCAGATAGGCAGTCGCTCTATGTAATATACCGGTATTCAGCTGTATCCGATTAGACTGGAAGCTGACCCCAAAATAGTTCGGGAAAGGCTAGGCAAATGATGTACAGTGTCTGATGCAGTTTAAAGGAATCTATTTTTACGGACAAATATTTTGCTTTTTCTTTTATCGTGCAATCAGACCATTGGTAATGACTAGATGTGTATGTAAGAATGAATGTCATGCAGAGTCAGTTCCCCACTGAGATTGGCTCTTTATAATTGGTAACTCATTGCAGGACATCCAGGTTCATGATTTTGCGCCTCTTCAGGAGGTTTTGGGTGCCAGGAATAGCAACTGCACTACGACTAGCACTGCTAGTGGATTGGTAAGGTGTTTGTAGTGTTTCTATTTAATAGATATGTAAACACCATCTCACTACCACAAGAAGTCAGGTAGTCTTAATGTCAACTGTCAGTCACCACGAATGGCGGGAAGTTAGCAGGATTATAGAGATGGGCTGAGTGATGATTTTATCGATTATTTGATTATCGGTGACTGCATTACAATGACAAAAAAATATCGATGACAGGAACAATGACAAAATCATCAATGATTTTTATTTGAGTATCAGATCTCGTCACTTCAATTGTGAGTAGATACTCAAATGATCGCGGAACGGCTTAGTGAAATTATCATTAGTTTTTTTTTGTAGGCATTGGTCGAGTTTGTCAGTTAGCGCTCGTAATTAAACATTTCTTAGTTTGTGACATTCATGGCAGGGTATTTTAAAGCAGAGCATTTCACACGCAAACGTAAAAAATGCAAGTTAGTGAAAGAATTATTGCCGTTCTGTGACTACAGAATCGCCGATCGCGCAGCCTCGGAACGTCGCAATTCACACGCCCGAGACGGCCCGGGACCATCCGATCCGAATCACTGAAGTTTGCGTTCATTCTAGTAATTATTTAAAAGCATTGATGATTTTATCTTTTTCATTGCATGATGAAATGATTTTAAAATATCGATGATTTTTACCTGTGACATGATATCAGACTCATCTCTACAGGATTAACGTAACCTGAATGGGGACTTGGTGGGACTGGTGAATGTGTGATATCTGTTACAAGTGGATACTACAGTGTTGAAACGCTTTTTACGGACAAATAGCAGCCAGATAAAAGTAGACCTTGAAGACGGACTGACCTGTATATTCATTGATGCTATAAGCTCTTGGACCCGCTTCTCCCGAACTGCCTTTCCATCGATGCGCCATGATGACTCGTCCTGGGTGTTAAACTCTCTTGTAATTACAACATTTTGCTCCCCTGGATCTCGGTACAGTTCTATTTCGATTCTCGAAAAGTCACAGCCACTCCGGACATATTCAGAAATCTATAAAAAAAACAAAAACTTGTTTCACATGGTAACAAAGGCAAGGCAGGCCCACAATGCATATCCCTTGTTTGTGACAAGGATAACACAACTCAAAAATTTTGTTTTTTTTTTGTATTGTGTGAAATTGAAAATAAAATAAACGAAATTAAGTAATGAATTACGTAAAATAAACCTTTCATGTTTTAAGAAGAGGTTTCCATGAAAAAAAATATTGGCAATATAATGAAAATATTTAGCGTAACTTAAACTTTGCTGTCAAGTCTGAGTTATGTCATTAAAGTCGCAACCAATATATCATGGACATAATCAGCTTTTAACCCTAGAACCCTACACTAAAATTGATGACATTTTTGTACACATTGCTATATAGCTTTTATTTTATTTTTAGGGTTCCGTACCCAAAGGGTCAAACGGGACCCTATTACTGAGACTTCGCTGTCCGTCCGTCCGTCCGTCTGTCACCAGGCTGTATCTCATGAACCGTGATGGTTAGCCAGTTGAAATTTCTAAAGATTATGTATTTCTGTTGACTTTATAACAACAAATAATGAAAACTGAAAAAATAAATATGTAAGGGGAGCTCCCGTACAAAAAAGTGTTTTTTTTTTCGTTTTTATAAATAATGGTACGGAACCCTTCGTGCGCAAGTCCGACTCGCACTTGGCCGGTTTTTTTTATTTACAAGTCATACTGATGACATTTTCCATATTTAATATGTTGTCAAACATCATTCTAAACATTAAGTGGCCGAAATAATTATTAAAGGGTGCTGTATATTTTGTTACAATTCTTGAGTTATTATTATGAATTTGCAATACACTAATATTTTATTTTTGTTTAATGATTAATAATGTATTTATTTTGTATAATGTACACAAAACAGTGTGACACACACAGTGTGTGTGTTTACTGAAGAAAATTAGCAGGTTTGAGTAAATATTAGACCTACTTTTACATAGACCTAAACTTTTATGTACCTCCAAGTACAAATAATACTAACAATGTTCGCTAATTAATGATGAATGTCACACTCAAAATTCGTATCGAACTTGATGAGGCAGAACCGAGCGTCATGAAAAAAAAACTACTCATGATGGTTTTTTTGCACCAAAGCAGTCTTCCTTCAAAGACAGAATATACTTTATTTAAATTTAAAATGAAATGTTTTAAATTGCAAGGTTCCAATGGCTGTCATATTACTGATAGTGATAACTTCCAGACCACCTTTGAATGTGATATTTACCATGTTTATTATTTGTTTTGAATTCCCAATATTGACAGTGTTAGTGACCATGTCAGTTTAAAAACTTATCATAATCATCATCATCATTTCAGCCCAAAAGACGTCCAATGCTGGACATAGGCCTCCCCCAAGTGTCACCACATTGACATTTTGGAGGGTTTTGCCATACTCGCCACGCTTGGCAGGCGGGTTGGCGATCGCAGTACGGTTGTTACAAAAGCACAGAGAATGCTGCTATGCTGCCCATTCTCTGGCAAGTCCCTTAGTCGCCTCTTACGACACCCACGGGAAGATATGGGATGGTGCTATTCTTTATGTCCGACACCATACAGAGCCAAAAAAACTAAAAACTTATATCACCTTTTAATGGACTGTAATGTACAGTAATGTCACATTACTAATGTGGTAGATAAAAAGGATACTCACTTTCTTAGCTCGTCCAATGACGCTGGTCTTGCCACATAACCCAAGAATGATGGCACACACAAATGTGGACTTTCCCGTTCCATTGGGTCCGATTATCAAATTTAAATTTGAACTAGGATATAGCTCCACCTTTTTGTAAGTTCTGAAATATTATTAACATAACATTACAACACTAGTCTTCCCTTGTAGAGCAGTAGTGGCCCAGTGGTAATCCCGAGTTACGAGCAGTAAGCCGTGGTTTTGAAACCCAGGCAGGCACATTACTTTGTGTAATTTATTTATTAACAGCTGCTCTCAAAATGGTAAAGGAAAACATCAAAAGGAAACCGGCATATCCTAGAAGTAAACATTTGAAGACGTGACATCTACCAACCAGTACTGGGTCCGAATGGTGGATTACAGCCCGCTCTCTCTCATAAAGAGGAGGCCTGTGTCCCAGCATTGGGAGCATTACAGGCTAATTAAGCTTATGCTTCCCTCGTACATCAAAAATACATTTATGTTCCTGTTAGCCTACGTCATCCTACAGCCTAAAGGCTTCTCCCTGTGAGTTCAAGTTCTAGCTACTAAGAAGTTCTTGAAGGAGGTAAATCACCATGATTTGATCATCAAATTTAATAAAAACTATAATAATATGTGAAAATCTGTACTAGGGACAAGAAATTTGTATTAAGAGTATGACTAGACTAGAGGGCTGCTTCAAGGAATACGGGAAAAGAGCTTGTAGATGGAATTGGGGGAGGCTTCTGCGCGGCGATGGGTCAGTACATGCTAGTAAAAAAATATACTTTTTTTTTCATTTACACTGGTGTACAGTAGAATTTGTTTACTGATTGTATCAAACAGGGGAATAACATTTGAAGTCAGATTTAGGAGGAACAACAATCATTTCAGTTTGTTGACATTTTGTTACAGAATTCTACAGGAACTGCTGCCTTATTTGATGGGAATTGAGAAGCATAAAGTGGCAAGTTATCCATATTATCTATTTACATAAATTACCAACTAATAACTCTTTACAAGTGGACCAGATAAGCCTGTAATAAAACTATTAGTTAGCAACAAACTTGTCGCGACATGACTCATAAACTTAAGTTATTTAAATTGTTTTTGAAAGATTTCTAAACGCATAACTCAAAACACAATTAATTTATTTGTAATTTATAGAAGCTACGCCCAAAAACAATTAATACTAATTAAAATATTCAAATCCCGAACTTGATTGCGCGCGAAAAGTATGTATGTAATTATACTTACACAAAGTTTACAAGGTCTATTCTGTAAATACAGCCGGCTCTTATGCCTTCTGTGTTAAATACTTTCGATTGCGACATTTCACACTTTTTAAATCATAACTACTGAAAGCAGAATTCCACAATTTCGCACAGAAATTCGTTTGGATTGATACGCTTTGGCAGCTTCGGCTTCCTGCACTTTTTAGCCTCGTATGTCACACTAATGTCACTGTCACATCGACAATCATTGGCTTGAAGGCTCTAGTGATGGAACAAAGAGAGTACTTTAGTAACAAAAGATTTTAGTAACACAAGGTTGGCACCTAACTAAAAAATTGTGTGGCAAATGCTATGAGACTTTTATGATTTGGTGAAGTTACTGTCAAATTCGTAAATCAGTCAAAAGTAGTTTTGATTGTCATTTTCATGAACAAAATATTTTATAAGAGTTACTCATCATCTTCCCGCCATTGTCACCTCTAACTTGGGGGTGGTGCAATACGTTTTTTTCTTTGAGGTGAAAGAGCCAGGGTAGGGCAGGCCGCGAAATTCAATTTTATTTAAGAAAGTTTGTTGTTTGCTGGCGCTTTCATCTTAATTCTCCCTTGTCAGCCAACACGGTTTTATTGTCATTTTTCAAGTTTTTAAAAGAATTTGCGGCTGGGCAAGTGGAATCAATCTTCTTAAAAATTGGTTGTCTGTAAAGTCGGTTTGCAGACGATCATAACAAAACATTGATGAAATAGCAAGCCGGACGCTCAAGTCGATTGTGCCTTTCGCTCGCTCGTGCAGCGCTCTCGCTCCGATCGTCGAGCGTAACGTTACAATGAGTCATCCTTTTTCGTGCGTGCAGCCGGCGTTCATCGATTTATTAGACGTCACGTCAATTAATTTAAACATTTAAAGGTGCCTTATAATCGTATGAAATAAATAACTTAAATGGTTTGACATTGACCAGTTACTTAAATTGGTAGTCGTACGCTTTTTGTACTTGTCATCGTCTTCTTGCTGCCCTTGTTCCATTTTATTTGGGGTCAGCGCAACACGTTTTCTTTTTACGCTATATATACAGCATGATTTTTTAGTCACCGTCCAAATTTTAATCTTTGGCGAAAACCATTGAATAAGTGTTTTTTCTTTTAGTATCACTCAATACAAAAATATTGAGATATCATGGACACCGCCGCGCGCGCCGTGCGTAGGTACACGCGGCTGGCCGCCCCCTTTCCATTGAATGTTTGCGCGGCAAGTGTAGTATTTTTAACGTATAACTTAGTGACCAGGCAGAGCGGATAATTTTTTCGAGAAAATGATTTCATATGAAAATATGAAAAATTCATATTCGATTTTTTTTCAAAAATGGAGCTAATGAATGATACATAATGCCTAGAAAAAATTTGGATGGTGACTAAAAAATCTTGCTGTATGTACTAGTGTTACTGGTAAATTAACGTAGTTAGAATAAAAGACCTTTTAATACTAAATATTTTTATTTGAGGTTTTCTTTCGATTGCTTTTTTACAAATTAAGCATTTGGTAGGTACCGACAGAATGACTTAACGGAAAACATTTTTTACCAACACAGTTTTGACATGTAATCCAAAAGATCCAAACTCATACTACTAAAGCGGGTCAGAGGGTCGTCTCGTCGTCGGAGCGGATTTGAGAAAAATGTTATCCTATGGCTCATATGTTGTTATTCTATATGGCTCTTGATCCAATCAATGTATTCGTATACATTGGTGTACACGGAAGGAACGTTCTTCTGACCACAGGGAGATGGTCCAAAGCTAACAGTGCCAACAAGTTCAGATCTTCCTTCATTCTCATACACCAGGGGACCACCACCGTCGCCCTTGCAAGTGTCCATGCCTTCTATGCCACCCGCGCAGATCTGACCAGCCCCAAGCATGGCGGTACGACCAGGTCTGTTGTATATTTCTTGGCAACCCTGTGAAATAATTAAGGTTCTTATTTTTTGTCCTTGTTTTGTTTGTCGATCGTATACAAGATTGAGGTATGTGGGTTTTCTAATTTACTATTTCATTTTATTGTGAGATAGCGAAATAAGAATCTAATAAAATAAAATGGGGTCTAAACATTATGAAAACTGAAAATACAAAAAAAAAAGATAAATCCGGGCGTGCATCTGATTTGCATTGAATTTTCACGACTACATAGTCTATACTCGTATGTACGGTCTCAGTCAGCCGCACGTCTGTGGCAACACTGAGTTTGAGCTAGCCTAGTGTAGTACGGAATTCCAATAATCGAGTAAAATACGAGTCTATGTTACCACAGTCAAAACTTGATATTTCAGCCAATAATACACACGGTACGCATGACGACTAATCAAGCTATGAAAAACATGCTGATATGTCATTGTGCGGGAAGCTCATCCAAAACGCTGTGTGTACAGTCAGTGCTGCGCGGGTATATCGACGGGTGTGGCTCGGCGGAACAAACGCCGCCCTTTTTGTTTTTTTAAAACAATTTCCACAGAGTTCACAAATGCCTACCAACAGCGCCCTCTTGGCAATGTCTTTGTCAACTTTTGATCCATGGAAGACAGAAGTCGTAATTGTCAAAAGTTGAAGGTGAATGCGCGTAACAAAATTGGGTTAGGTTGGGCATAGACTAATATATATATAGGTTGGGGGGCAGGGGGCAGCTCGTCCACTTCAAAACTGGGACCGGAGATCAATTCCACCTTTTCTTAAGTATTTTCTTTTGGTAATAGGTATACAAATTGTGTAAGGGTCACTTACTTTCTGTTCCCCGAAGGGCGCTTTAACAAGCATCTTGATGTCCTTGTTCTCCGCGTCCTTAAACCAAGAAACAGCAACCAGAGGGGAGTCTGGGGGGCTGGACTCCAGGTTTTTGGATGGTAGGCAGATGGGGCGTATATAGTCTAAAAATGTTAACAATATTATGTTAAGATTTGAGCCGTGGTTAGTTTTCTTGTGTTATTCGTGTATGTTTTAGAGTCACATGGTATATCTGATATAATCTGCGTCTATTTGATTAATAAAAATAAAAAAGAATCATCAATTACATTAATCGTTTTCGAGAAAATTACGTTTGACAGCCACACACAGGGATAACAAGGTGAAGCCAAAATAGAGGATTGGTATAACCAGAGACATTTAAATATTACGAGCGGTATAACACAGTTAAAACCATAGAGGATCTACTACAAACCTGTGTAGTGAGCTGCCTTCTTCAACTTCATCAAAGCAATATCGTTTTGATTCGAAGCTGGATTATTGTACTTCGGATGAGGTATGATCGTCTCGATCTCGATGCTGACGGGTCCATCGTTGCACTCCTCGCCCGCTCCGTCAATTGGTATGCAGTCTTTACCTTTGTTATTCGAGTTGTATTTTCCAAGACGAACTGAAATCCTGAGAAATAAGATTTAAGCTCCATTATTCTGGTGAAAAATGTTTTAAAAGGGTCTATGGATAAAACGTGCGGCATCACTAACAAGTGCTTCATGTTTTTTTTTTTTCGCGTGAAAAGAATTCCCATATCAAACTTTGGCAGGAGGACATCATTTGTTCAATATAAGGACTAACACGGCGTTAATTATGATTAAATTCTCGCGCCAAAAGCTTCTTTTTATAGTCCTAAGTGGGGCATTTGAATATTATGGCCTCAAGATAAGAAAGAGTTTTGCTGTAGTTTTTATTGGATTAAATTAGGGTACCTAATTTAAGTAGACACATTTCTGCTAGTAATGAAACAAAAATAAGAGTGGCCCTAGCACGAGTTATAACGTTTAGAAACCGCTGACTTTGACGTTTTTGTACTGTGGGAGGGTCAAACGTTCGAGCTGTCAAAATTTGTTCCTCGTACGTACGGTAGAGGCGCTTTTTGAATTCCATTAGAAAACAATTCGATAATATTTGTGCTAGGGCCTAAGGTTTTGTCTTACGGCTTGGCTATGTCCTTTACTGCTCCTTCCACACAGTGGGCCGCTGTCAGGACATATCTAGCGCTGATTAAAGTTCCTGAACACATCCGCCTTGAGCCACCTTTATTAAGTTCGTAATCAATAAGGACGGCCCAAGGATGCTGATATAGTACATCGGCTGCGTGACCACCTGAAAGATAAGAGGTTTAGGTTTTAGGATTCTTGTTCATGGCTTGTTTTGGTATGAAGCAGTATGGAGGCTGGTTCAGAACGCGGCCTAGCCCTGGGTCAACTTTACATCTTGGATAGTCAATCGTGCAATCGAGGTATGACAATCTATAAGCGCTTGTTCGCAAGACCGGTAAAACAAAAGCGTATCTCATTCTGGGCAGACCGGGTATTTTTCTTGTACAAACCTAACCGGCCTGAGTAATAGACGGTCTGCTATAAGGGACCTTCGACGGAACTTCGAAGGATGTTCCTATCATACGCTTTGGTATAGAATTTCTTTCTTTGGTAGGTTCTATAGTGCCCTGAGCGTGAAATTCGAACTTAATAAAGCCGCAGTACTCTATTGGCTAATAACTAGAGACTGGATTATAAAATATGCAAATGCATATTTTGCATATGCATTTATATTTTTTGAAGCTCGTTCTCTTTGGGCGTTTTTCTTTAATTTTACTTGTATCTAACTCGCAAAAAAACACTTTAATTCGAATTCATTGACAGAGAACAATCATTTTTACTTTAACTAATATTTTAATGAATAGAAGGTTCAGTCTTACAGTTAATAATAATTTGGAGCATTAATCGGTTTAAAAAATGCACATCTTAAATTATATTTTCGTCGAAAATGTAGTAAATGAAGCAAAAAATACATTACTTTGTAGACTTATTACAATTTCAGCGATACACATGCAAATTTTGACACTTTTGTTGCATATTTTCCGTGAATATTTTGTTAATTTTAATTTGCATACAGGGTTACTGGTAGACTCGACGAATTCCTTGCAGGACGTTATAGTGGGATCCACTATGATGTCCTGCAAGAATCGTCAAAAACCACCAAATGTTTTACCGAAATTCAGTAATTTTTGAGTTACGCGAGAATTACGTCGACATCCCAGTTACAATCAAGGTTAGAATCGTATAGCTTAGTTCCTTTTATCTAAGCTAAAAGATTATTTTCTTTCCTCTCGTTGGATACTGACCTACACTGGTACAGCATTTCGATCCAGGATTGAGAGGGAACGCATTCATCTCGGCTTGACAACTGCCATTCCCCGCATCCGCAGGAGGTGGAGCGGCGGCATCTGAAAAGTTGGTTTAATGCGTTAAAACATTTTGTTGATTTAAATTTATGTACTTAAATAACACTAGCTTAGGAATGAAGGGAGGAGCCCGTGGCTAAATAATAACAGCTGCATGGGTCGATCTTCAAGGTTAAGCCGTACTTGCCGAGGTTGGTCCATGGATGGGTGGCCATAATTACATACAGAGTTTCCTCCGTGCCTCGGAGAGCATGTTAAGCCGTTGCGTCCCGGCTGTCATTTGTAGATCTTTGACAGTCGTTACGATTAGTCAGAAGCCAAGTCTGATCCAGTTTTACTAAGGGGTATCGTATTACCCAGTTACTGGGTTGTGGAGGTCAGGGGGGTTACTATGACGTCTTAAAGCAGTATTGTTTTAACCTTATTTTAGTGTGGGAATGAGACGGAGCTATAGAGGACGTCTAGCGCCACGACTTAACGTGCTTTCCGAGGCACGGAAGAAACTCTGTATGTATTGGATGGACACCCATCCACAGACCAACCTAGACATGCGCGGCTTACTCCAAAGATCGACTAGAGTGGCTGATATTATTTAGCCACGAGCACCTCATGTCATTGTACCTATGACTTTCAAAGACACCTTTAATTTTAACGACAATCTAAGAAGAAACTTGAAATTGTTTATCAAGCTTTTTCCTTTTTATGAATAAAATTAACGGATGACCTAAGAGCATTCAATATTATTTATAGTTATAGTAGTTATTAAAAAAGATGGCGATGATAATATGACCAATAAATAAAAAAAACCAGCCAAGTGCGAGTCGGACTCGCGCACGAAGGGTCCCGTACCATTATTTATAATAAAAAACCGGTCAATTGCGAGTCGGACTCGCGCACGAAGGGTTCCTTACCATTATTTATAATAAAAACGAGCAACAAAAATCACTTTTTTGTATGGGAGCCCCCCTTAAATATTTATTTTATTCTGTTTTTATTATTTGTTGCTAAAGCATCAACAAAAATACATAATCTGTAGAAATTTCAACTAGCTAACTATCACGGTTCATGAGATACAGCCTGGTGACAGACGGACGGACGGACGGACGGGCGGACAGCGAAGTCTCATTAATAGGGTCCCGTTTGACCCTTTGGGTACGGAATCCTAATAACACTGGTAATAACTAGTGTTTTTATTTATTTGTATAGGAATACTTTTACAACTACGATCAGGGACGCATGCGAGGCTTATGATAAAGTAGGTAAGAGTGTATGAAGAATTTCGTTGAGGACCATGGCCTGTTCATGCTCTTTTTCCGTTTATCGGTATCGGCGTTACTTTTTTATAAATATCGGTATCGTATCGGCTGATGTGCGTATCGATGTATCCCTACTTTTAAACGACTTTCAAAAAGGAGGAGGTTTTTTAATTTAACTGTTATTTTTTTGTATATTCAAGGATTTACGTTTATATTTTTCGAAATATAGTGTCACAGCTAAATTAGAACGATTTTAAATTATCTATAGAAACATTTAAAAAAAGAAGACATTTCGAAAATGTTTTTTAGTTACTTTTTAGGGTTCCGTACCCAAAGGGTCAAACGGGACCCTATTACTGAGACTTCGCTGTCCGTCCGTCCGTCCGTCTGTCCGTCCGTCTGTCACCAGGCTGTATGTCATGAACATTGATAGTTAGCCAGTTGAAATTTCTACAGATTATGTATTTCTGTTGACGCTATAACATCAAATAATAAAAAAAATGTGTTTTTTTTTTCGTTTTTATAAATAATGGTACGGAACCCTTCGAGCGCGAGTCCGACTCGCACTTGGCCGGTTTTTTTAGACTTATGTATGCTGCGTATGAAGTTTTATTAAAAGCGGTTTAGTAATTTCGGAAAATAGGGACTTGAAAGTTTGTGTGAAATGCCGTAAGGCGTAAATGCACTTAAAAACAAAACAAAATCATATGTATAAAAACCGGCCAAGTGCGTGTCGGACTCGCGCACGAAGTGTTCCGTACCATTATTTATAATATTTATAGAAACTAGCAAAAAAATCAATTTTTTGTATGGGAGCCCCCTTTTTTCTAATTTTTTTTTTTTTTAGGATGGGAAATCATCAAATGACTTCTCCCGCTCTGGGCAGAGCGGAAGGGAGTGTCAGACTTGACTGACTAAAACCCATCCATGTTCCTTCTTAGCCCCATTTTTGTGTTCCAGGGCCACGGTATCTCTTTCGAACAACCCGCAGCCCGTATGGTAGCCCCCTTAAATACTTATTTATTTTATTTTGTTTTTAGTATTTGCTGTTATAGCGGCAACAGAAATACAGAATCTGTTGAAATTTCAACTGGGTAACTATTACGGTTCATGAGATATAGCCTGGTGACAGATGGACGGACGGACGGATGGCACACACGCCGACACATCAAGTTACTCATTTCCAGTATAACATGAGCTAGCTTTTTATAGATTTCCCGTACTATGAGTGATTCGTATAAACTGGTTTTGTTTAGCTTGATTTGGTGCCATGGGTACGATTTATTTAAACTGTCGTGTGCCCAGCAGTAGCGGTGGCCCAATGGTGGCAGCCCCGAGCCTTACGAGCAGTAAATCGCAGGTTCAAACCCAGACAGGCGCATTACTTTGTGTAAATTATTTCATCAGTGCTGCTCTCAAAACGGTGAAGGAAAACATCGTGAGGAAACCGGCATGTTCTAGAACTAGAAGACATGTGAATGTGACATCTACCAACCAGCACTGGGCCCGCGTGGTGAATTACAGCCCACTCCCTCTCATTGAGAGTAGGCCTGTGTCCCAGCAGTGGGAACATTACAGGCAGGATGTGCCCCGTATGTGGTCACGTTAATCGCGATGACCTGATACAACCAACTTTGGACAGGAGGTCAAAAAATCCTGGACAACAGTTCAAACTTAAAAAATAAAAAAAAGATAAAAGAAAAAGATATAAATAAGAAATAAAAAAAGATCTTACGTCCAAAAACAAGTCCTGCGCAGATGGCCACAGCTACAGTTATTGTATACATTTTTGTGAGAATTTCAATACTTCAAAAAAGTAACTCGGTCCAACGTTCCGAGACCGACTGGCAACAGTAACTAGGAATAACAGTTTTATTCAAGTGTTATGAGGAAAATCTTTCGGTGAACTGGTGAACAAACCGGTCTCCGTCTCTTGGTCGCTGTAGATATACTTAATGTTTTAAGTATTTATTTATCACGTTTTTTTAATAAACAAATAGCAGTGATAGATGGTGGTGTGACTGTTAAAGTCAAAGGTCTCAAGTTTGAAACCAAGACACGCGCCTCTGATTTTTCTGATTCATGTGCTTATTGTATAATTATCACTTGCTTCTGTGAAGGAAAACTTCGTGAGGAAACCAGGGTACCTGAGATATATCTATATTTCTCGACAGTATGTAAAGCCAAGTCAGAGGCCAATGGGCTGCATAAAAACTTTGACACCAGCGCGCTGGTGTCAAAGTTTTCAGTTTGGTGTGTTTGGTTGGTTGGTTAAAACATTATTGTTCCATTCCTATTCCAGAGTGAAAAAGAGACGGAGCTATACAGGTCGTCTAGCTCCATCTCTTTACCACTCTGGAATGGGATTTGAACAATAATGTTTTAACATGTAATGGTACGGACACAGGTGGCCTGCCATGACGTCTTTGAACATTATTGTTTTTACTCCTTTTTCAGTGTGGGAAAGACATGGCGCTAGACATCCTGTATAGCTCCGTCTCTTTCCCACGCTGGAATAAGAGTAAAACAATGCTGCTTTAAGACGTCGTGATGAGCCAGCTGATTAGACACTTATGACCACACGATATAGAAAAAGAATAAACAAATTGGAAAATAATTGTTCATTAAATTAACGCACTTGGTAGGTATGTCCATTCTCTGTGTAATGTCTTAATGAGTTATAGATTATAGATGTCGCCGTATGATTGTGAACACTGTTGGTTTATAATCTGTCTCGCGGGATTATGAATTATCAAAAAAATTGTGAACTGCAATAAGCCATTTATAATTTAACGCATTTGCACATGTCCTTTTTGCTTTTTTGTTTTTTTTTTTTGTATTTTGTTTTCTTTTTGTATTGTTTTCCATTGCATACACTGTTTAATATTAGGTGGAAGAGCGGTGTTGCCTAATACAAGCATCTCCTTGCCTAAAAGGTGATCTCCAAATCATGTCCGTTAAAGCACCTTACGCGCTGATTGGTTGTTCGTCAGGCACCACGCGCCGCACACTGAATGAGCTACAGGCAAGACGGACCGATCAGAGACGGTTCAAAATTTTATGGGTGATAAAATCGGACAGATTTCGTACCCTGTCGATTTGCGACATGTCCTGCCTATTGAAGACGTTCTATATTAATGGTCTTATTAACCTTAGGCTATGACCTCTACGAGATGTTCGGTAATGGTACATACCATTACCGAACATCTCGTAGAGGTCATAGTTAAGATATTGCAGAAACAAAATAGCATAAAAAAGAAAACAATTTTATTTAGCTCATGCCTCAAGTGCAAAAAAAAAAACTTAAATCTAAATCGAACCTAAAAACCGGCCAAGTGCGAGTCTAATGACTATAAAGCCTTCTCTTCGTGCGAGTCGGACTCGCGTACGAAGGGTTCCGTATGTTATATATTATTATTAGTATATGTTTTCGTATGGGAGCCCCTATTCTTTTTTTTTTGTATTTGTTGTTATAGCGGCAACAGAAAAACATAATCTGTAGAAATTTCAACTAGCTAACTATCACGGTTCATGAGATACAGCTTGGTGACAGACGGACGGGCGAAGCGAAGTCTCAGTGATAGGGTCCTGTTTGACCCTTTAGGTACGGAAACCTCAAAAGATCATGTTGTATGTCTCATGGCTACGCCAAATAGACCCAGTTCAGCTAACTCCCGAAGAGTTTAGCATATTGATTCCTAAGATCATCCGTTGCGCTTGCACGAGTTGCACGTTGCACCTTGGTGATGTGTTTTGGCTTCTATATGTCTTTTAAGTGGCTCCGAGTATCTGTCTGTGGCATCGTAGCTCCCAAACGGATGAACTGATTTGAATCCGCTTCACCGACCGCGCAGACGAGCGGTGTCGTGTGATAACCGCCTTAGTTTCCGTCTTCCGCTTGTTTTCGCTCAGTAGGTGGTCTTGTTTATTGTGGCATGAGAGGCGTAGATCCCTTCAAAATTGTTGAATTAAATGGAGCTGTAGAAAAGTCCAAAATTAACCGTCAAAACTCCGACTTTTAACATTATCTTAGACTTGGTAAATATTGCGTTACATTATAGGGTATTTCGCGTAGTTCGTGCAAATTCTAAACAATCCTAAATTTAAAATTTATTGTCGATAATGTTGTTTTTTTTTTTTAACTGATTTCGTTAATATATGGATAATCTTTGAACATTTCGTGAAAAATTTTTTTTTCCACAAGGTGGCACCTGTTTACGACGTTTACTGGCAGACTGAGACGTGCGCGGGGCTCAACATCGCAGTAGAGTGGCATTTAAGGTCAAGCGCAAACTTTAAGGCGGATTTCTTTTCATACCAAGGGTTATCAAATTCTCAAATTATCGAATCATATTTTAATATATTAAGAAAATAGCATGATTTAATTTAGGTGTAAACGTTGTGTTTTTTAATACACTTCATTAATATGATTATTTTGTTTCTATTTACTTTGATTTATTTGATTAAAAAATAAATTTATTTAGGAGGGTAGTAAATGGACACCGAAGGAAATGAGAATAAAAAAAAGTTTATAATTAATTAGTTAATTATTGCTGATTATAACTGTAAATCTAGCATGCATGCAAGCATAACCTTATTACATTTGATATCCTTTGGAAAGAAAATATGTATGTATTGAATAACTCAATGTTTTTTTACTGGACGTATAATATGCACGAAAAAAAATAAACACCCTAACTAGTTGTGAACCTTAAGAATAGAGCTAAGCTGTGCTGAGTGCACGTCTGCTAACCTCAAAAATCAGTGACCTGTCATCAGCAAATAAGACCATTTGAGGTCGACTTTTCAGGAACTTAGGTAAATCATTTTTACTAGAAAAAAGAAAAGGCCCCAATATTGAGCCTTGTGGTACCCCGATTTTTACTTTGAATCCTAATGAATTTACGCCATTTTTTGGTACTTGTTAAGTGAAACAAAGCGAATAAGGGGAGAATGGAAGAAAAAAACGTGTTTCGCCGACCCCAAATAACGTGGGACAAGGGGAGGAAGATGATGATGATGATGATGCTGATGAAGTAGAGTTGAGGCAAGTGAACTTGTTAAGAGAAGCGAACGGAAGTGTTACGCAATACGCAATCCATACTTCATCATCATTTCAGCCCAAAAGACGTCCACTGCTGGACATAGGCCTCCCCCAAGTCACATTGACATTTTGGGGGGTTTTGCCATAATCGCCACGCTAGGCAGGCGGGTTGGCGATCGCAGTACGGTTGTTACAAAAAGCACAGAGAACGCTGCTGCCCATTCTCTGGCAAGTCCCTTAATTATGGGTCTATAAACAGCTACAATATAGATTTTACGAATAATAAATAAGTTTGTAATAACAATATTGCAGCCCACTACATTATCCTCATGTTAACAAAATTAAGATTAAGTAAAAAAAAGTGCCACTAGATTAGCATTAATCAGAAATCAGAAAAAAATTGATGATAATTGATTGATGTTATGGGCAAGTAATGCAAATTATTGAGGAAAATCTCGAAGTTTTTAGTATGCATGTAGAACAATTTGAAAAGCTCAAAGTACCGTTGGATGGACTGGGCCACGACCACAGCCCTAGAAACATTTGCCAGAACCAAATTTTGGTCGCACAACCGGTCGTCCGACCAAGGGCTAAAGCAGTTTTGTTTAATGCCACTACTGTGACGGTAAGAGACGAAGCTATAGAGGATGTCTAGCGCCATCTCTTTCCCACTCTGGAATAAGTACAGCAAGCACATTTTTGCACAAATATAAGCTCTCTGCCCATGTGTTATTTCTCTCTCCGATCATTCGTTTAGAAATTTCCTGCTAGAAAAACGTTACCCTAGCAGGAATCGTTTTTTCCGTTTTTTTCCAAAACGGCCAGGCGCACAAATTCTATACACACATTCTACATTTATAGCAGATTACGCACTAAATATACGGTGCACTCATATCACTCTAGGAGAAACTTTCCTGCTGGGGTAACGTACACCCTTCAGCTCTTTCGCTTCCTTCGGCTCTGTTAAGTGTGTAAGTGTAACTTTAAGCATTGCACACAACACGCGAGGTAAAATTTCAAATCCACAAATACCTCCTGTCATAGGGATAACAAAGAAACACTACAATCACCAAATAAAAGACCTCAAACCTTTTATATCACATTTTAATTCCACAGTTACAAGCATGGGACTCGGAACACATATGTGAAATGGGCTGTCTTAATAACATACTTAACATTATTTTTTACTTTTGACAAACATAACTTCTTTATCACGCAACAATAACACTTTTAATCCAATCAAGGTATTCGTAAACATTGCTGTAAACTCCAGGAGTACCCTTTTGACCGCAAGGATCAGGTCCATAGCTGACGACGCCGATGAGTTCAAAGCTTCCGCCGTTCTCGTACACTAAGGGTCCTCCAGAATCACCCTTGCAAGAGTCCTGGGCTTCTATGCCACCAGCGCAAAGTTGACCGTGACCCAAACTGCTGTAAATTCGTAGGCATTTCTGAAAAACAAAATTGACATTCAATTTAATCACCTACATAATGCCGAACGGCGCAAAAACAATAACCTCACAGGTAATTATTTGTTTGAGTTGTTTGGGGTTTAAACACAAGGGCCGTGTCGTGACCAGAGCTGGCCTATTTTTTACCAAATTTAGCATTGTTTTTGACGCCACGTTGACATATTTTTAGTATCCATTTAATTTTGTAAATAACTGTAAATATTCATATCATAGAGGAGGTTTTGTGATCGTTCAGAAGACTTTTCGATCTGTAAAAACTGCGTTTAGCAGAAAAATAAAATAGTCGATTATTCACCCAGTTGATAAAACAGTGTCTTATGACACGGGCGCTTAATTGAAACAAAATGTAACGAATCATTGTAGGCCTAACCCAACCGCAAGAGGCAGACGGGGTCTGCTTGGCCATATTATGGTCCAATAACTGGCCGGAGGAGCGTGTGTGCAATTAGGAATTTAATATAGGACCGTGACGTATGTCACTGCTTTAGGTAGCCCCTTGCTTGATGAATAATCAACTAATTCGCACGAGTCAAGTTCGGAGAGTTTGCGTTGCTTCCACATTTATTGTGCGAACCGCCAGTCTGTGGAATTCATTGCCGGCTTCCCTGGTCATTATAATCTCTTCAAAGTTCAAGTGAAGCCACAAAATACTCCACCCTAGGCCGCATCAGGGAAGTTGCGGCCAGACGCAAGCATTTCAGTATTAAAAAGGGAGTGTTTCGTTCTGAAAAACTAAACATATTATATATACAAGCTGCTGCAGGGTGTAGGCAGTCCAAGGAGGCTATCCCTTGACGCAAAGCTGACCAAGCGCCTTCTGCGTCTGGACAGGGATGGCCTGCGTCTGGTGGCGGGGACCATCACTGGACACTGCTCACTGAATAAACACTTCCATACTCTAGGAATCACTGACAGTCCCCTGTGCAGAGCATGCATGGATGCGGAGGAAACGGTGGCGCATGTGTTGCTTGAGTGCACCGGTGTCACCAAGATTCGCGAGGCGACCCTGGGAACACCAGGTTCCCTTGCGGATGCCCTGAGTAGACCGGGAAGTGTGATCTGCTTCTGGAGGGAGGTGGGCTGGTTGGAGTAACGGCCACTATGGCTCACGCACAATGGTCCACTTAAGGGACTAAGTGCGGAAACCAAAACCCCATAAAGAACTTCTTCTTTATGGGGTTTTGGAGAAGAAGATACAAGCTGTTATTGTACATCCTCGTCAAATTCAAAGAGGTACCTATCCCAATGATTCTCGACCCGAATCAATAATGAAATGAGTAGGTAGTTTTTTTTTCTTATTTTCTGAAATCTGCAAGTGTGAACCAACTGTGTTTTCAAACGCGGCCCGTCGGATCCGCGCCCTAAAACCGCGCTTTCACACACGCAAACAGTCTCAAACGTTTGTTCGATAATTTCTTATTCCCTAAACCACGTCATTCTGAAATACTGCCAAATTTAAGCAACAAAAAAAGCAGCGTGTATTAATAATGTATTTAGGTACTGTTATTCAATTTGATTATTTATGCCGTTTGTGACAACCTCCTGAATTTTGACGAGGATGCAAAACAACACCTTGTATAGATTTGGTTACTTACTTCACGGGTGACGAATGGTACGTTAACGTCTAGCTTGACACTGCTGTATGTATTGTTTTCTGTGGCGCCCCAACCAACGGCGTACATCGTGAAGTATGGAGGGGTATTCTCAGGTCGAGTCAGATCTTTCGATGGAAGACAGATGGGGCGGATGAAATCTAAAAAAATTACAATAATTTAAAGAACTAAGTAAATGCTTGTAACTGTGATAAATAAATAATGTAATCTCTCACTCATCATCATCATCATTTCAGCCGAGAGACGTCCACTGCTGGACAAAGGCCACCCCCATGTTTCGCCACATTGACATAAGGGGTTTTGCCATAATCGCCACGCTGGGCAGGCGGGTTAGCGATCGCAGTACGGTTGTCACAAAAGCACAGAGAACGCTGCTGCCCATTCAAAAATCAAAATCAAAATCAAAATATTTTATTTTACATAGGCCTACATGGGCACTTATAAAACGTCAACAGAAGAGGCACGGTTCGGGTTGGTCGTTTCCTATGGAGAAGAACCGGCAAGAAACTCCATGGTTACTCTTTTAAAATCATTTGGTTCTACAATATTTGGATGTTACAGCGCTAGTACTTAAGTATGAGAGGACAGCGTAGGCCCGACAATAAGTCATCGCTTACTACAAAAGGTAGAAAAAGATGAAACTGAAAAAGCATTCTCTGGCAAGTTCCTTAGTCGCCTCTTACGACACCCACGGGAAGATATGGGATGGTGCTATTCATTACGTCGGACACCATACAGAGCCCTCTCACTCCCCGATGGCTTATTTGCGCTACGATTGGCCACCCTGAAATGAGTTCTACAAACCTGTGTATGGAGCTGTCTCTCTCATCCTGACCAAGCCAATGTCATGTCTCTTCGATTTTCCATAGATGTAACTTGGGTGGGGTATAGTTTTCTGGATTCTGATCCTTTTTACACCATCAGTACAGTCTTCATCACCTCCTGATGCGGGGATGCAATCCTGGCCTTCATTGATGATATCGTATTCTCCGAGGCGAATTACCCTCCTGAAAAATTAGTTTAGAGACATTTAATATTGTGAAAGGGTTTGAATAGGGGATGCAAATTTGTATAGGAGTCGGTTTTATTTTCTCATTGAAAATCTGATCGGCCTTTATTATTAATAAATGGATTTTAATAATTTATGAAGCATATTTATTTATTATGACATAGTGGCGTAGGTACGAACCGAGGTAGGTACCTGCTTTTGCGAAAAACCTGTAGGATCAAGTCTAGCATGCTAGTCAAGCATGTCGAGGTCATCGGTGCCGCGAATCCACAGATATCCCCTACCAAAAATCGCTCAACGCGGCTAAAGAAGTTTTCAATTAACACAAAAAAAGCAAAAAAACGTCCATCTTACGGCGTGATTATTGTCAGTATTCGTCCAGCGATGCAATGGGCAGCCGTTAGTACATATCTGCCGCTGATTAAAGCTCCACCACATGCGACGGCCATTCTTTGATCTGTATTTTGTGTGTACTCGATTACCACTGCCCAGGGATACTCATCTATTCCGGTCGCGGTACCGCCTGGAAGATAAAGATACAGATTAGGGTGTATTAATAAAATATTATAATAAAAAAAAAATATAAGTAAAAAAACCTTTAAAAAAAAAAGCTTTTATTTTAATGCTGTATAAAGAAGAAAAATAAATTTTCTTTTAAAATTTTAACTATCGACTTAAAACCTCATTATACACAATTTATATGATCGTAAAAGCTAGCTCTGTCATAAGAATGTATTGTCCTTAGAACCAAAGGTGTGTGCAAAATTTCAGCTCAATCGGACATCGGAAAGTGTTTCTAATTAAGCTTCCAAGATTCCACCCGAACATACATAGGTACATTGCAAGTTAAATAACAATAAAAAAAAAACAAAGAACACGCTTTAGAATGAGGTCATTTTATTTCTCGTATTCTTCTCAGCAAACCCTTTCATTTGATAACCATATCATGGGAATGCATAGAAAATAACTGGTACGCCATCTTTGGCATTCCGCCATATTGGATTTAGTATAACCCCATTGAGCTGAACATGCATTGTCATCCAAACTAAACATGTATGATAAATTTCAGCTAAATCGAATACTGGGAAGTCGGACAGATTTTACTTCTAAGAGTATTTGCATAGTTGCAAGCATGCAAGCATGTTAAAAAAGGAGAAGACCCTATTGGGCAGCTACAGATTCGTTCGCATTGCTCGTTAAGTGCCCAAAAGGCTGGCATAACAGCATACATTTCCAAGACTGGAATACACTGTGGTAATCGGTGTCATCGTAATTAAAAATAAAAATATACTTCCTCTCAGTCAGTATTTGCTCATTGCACTCAAAAACAATAATTCGAAGAAGAATCAAGATTTCAAAATCCATTAAGAGCAGATTACTCGGGTTATGACGAAGGCATTGTAAAAACAGCTGGACGTTACAATACTTCGTTGACGAGCAATTTCTAAAGTTCGGATATATAATGAACAGACCTTTTATTTTATTGCCCGTACTGACGGAAATGCCACAGCATTCAGTCCTACGATTAGGTGGGAATGCAGTCATCAGGTCATTGCAGTCGGCAGGTATTTCAGGATCTTCCAGTCTCTCAAAATCTGGGGGAGCGGTAGTTAGGATGGTGGTAGGGGGAGGTCCACAGCATACGCTCTGTTGTTCAGGACCGGAGCATCTAAAAGTAAACAATAAATTACTAGACAAGGAATACGAAAGACCATCTCAGACAGTTATCTGCATAGTCCTCATGTGAGTTGACCAAGATTATATCTGGACCTACTTCTTTGTTTATTGTGTGTTAGAGAGATATTTCTCCACGGCATGTAAAGCCTAGTCAGAAGCCCATGGGCGGCATAAAAACTCTGACACCAGTGTCCTTACAATCGCGCTTAAAACATTATTGTTCCATTTCTATTCCAGAGTGAAAAAGACACGGAGCTATACAGGTCGTCTAGCTCCATCTCTTTTCCACTCTGGAATAGGAATGGAACAATAATGTTTTAAGCGTCATGGTACGGACACTGGTTAGTCACTAACAAAACGATGAAGAAAAGACCGATACATACGTAGAACTTTTCACAAAATCTATGATTTCTTGACGCACAGGTGGCCGCAGCAAATTCGCGATATGTGGACACGACATCACATTGACACATTCGCCGGGCTTGCCATTCGGAGTCCTGCACGGCGGGGGCCTGGTAATTCTTGGAACGGATTGTTGTTCTGGACAGCACACCTGCAAAAAAACGGAAAAGATTTAAAGTTCAGCCACAACTGATCTAGCACAAGACTTGATCCCCACCTGGCGCTGAGGAGCAGGAAGCGCAATGAGAAGCGCTAATGTTTCGCAGAGGACGGCTTATAGAGTTATAATAACGGCTTTCTAACGGCTTTCCGTTTTTGTTAACGCTGGACTTTACTACCCATGTTTTTTTCATAATTTGTGCTATACATACATATTATGTATTTGAAACGACTAGCTGACCTGACTCGGGCAACTTCGCTTGCGTCAGATTTTCCCCGTTTTTGCAATACTTTTGCTTGCTGCTCCTCTCTTATTGGTCGTAGCGTGCTATATAGCCTTCCTCGATAAATAGGCTATCCAAAACTAAAATAATTTTTCAATTTGAACCAGTAGGTCTCAAACTACCTAACAAACTTTTCAGCTTTATAATCTCTTTCTAATATATAAAATTCTCGTGTCGCGGTGTTTGTTACCAAACTCCTCCGAAACGGGTGAACCGATTTGTATGAAATTTTGTGTGCATATCGGGTAGGTCCGAGAATCGGTCAACATCTATTTTTCATACCCCTAAAACCCATCAAAATTTCCACGCAAACGAAGTCGCTGAAAGAAGCTAGTATTAGTATAGATTCTAAATAGTAGGCTCCAACAAACTTCGAAAATAATTAATTTAAGTGAGGACAGTGAGGGAGTTGCATAGCACATGTGTGAAAACTATGTACTGTAAAGCCACCATTTACTGAGTACCTACATCTTTCATTGACGCAAATTTACCCTGGCGGTTGAGTGAATGTCATGCTCACTTAAATGTCACGCTGATGGTGGCGGGTGTGTCGGGTCATTTAGTTCCCTTCAATATGGTTGAGCTGAATGATGGCTGATACATGCATGATGTTCGTGAACGGGCGCTGTCAGTTGTGACTGGTCATCTCTTAGCTGCCACGGTTTATTTTAATTATTTTATTTTAAAACTTTATTTTAGAACTATTGATTTCGTCTTTTACTCTGGACGCTCTTAACTTGCCCGTATTTCTACATCGTTCTCACATACTAGTAATTCTCAACACGAATGATGTAACCAAGATTTTGTAACATATTTTGATTTAAAAGAGTGTCCATGGAGTTTCTTGCCCATTCTTCTCCATAGAGATCTACGCTTTGGAATGGGCAACTACAGTCCTTTCAGAAGTTATTATGTCTTGTGACTGGGACTGCAGCTTTGCGTTTTTTTTTGTTTTTTGACTTTCAAAAGTGCCTGTAATGGTCTAATTGAAATAAATGCTTTGAGTTGAGTTTGACAAATGGCAGCATTTATAATTGCTGAATTTGACACTTGCAGCGCCAGCAAACAGTTGTTAATATTGCAACTAGATTACGATTTCGTTCGCTTTGTCTACCATCAGGCAGATGTCTAGCCTTTTCCCTACAATATTGGGGTCGGTTTACAGTCTTACCGGATTCAGCTGAATACCAATATTTTACAAGGAGCGACTGACTATCTGACCTCCACAACCCAGTTAGTACTAGGTAATGTTATACCCCTTGGTAAGACTGTTTGTCAGACTTTTGGCCCACTGACTTTCTGTAACAACTGTCAAAGATCTACAAATGTCAGCCGGGACCAACGGCTTAACGTAACGTGTTTTCGGAGCGGAGGGAACTCGGTATGTAATGGGTCGTCACCCATCCACGGACCAACCTCGGCAAGCTTAGCTTAATCTAAAGATCGACCCGAGCGGCTGTTACTATTTAGCCACGAGCTCCTCTTTTTGCGATGTCTACCGTAAGTCATCATCATCATCATTTCAGCCTAATAGACGTCCACTGCTGGACATAGGCCTCCCCCAAGCGTCGCCACATTGGCATTGCCATAATCGCCACGCTTGGCAGGCAGGTTGGCGATCTCAGTACGGTTGTTACAAAAGCACAGAGAACGCTGCTGCCCATTCTCTGGTAAATCCCTTAGTCGCCTCTTACGACACCCACGGGAAGATAGGGGATGGTGCGATTCTTTACGTCCGACACCATACAGAACACCGTAAGTACCGTAGTACCGTAAGTATTTAAATGGAAATGTCAATTAAAACATAGCTACTTACCAGCGGCACATTTCTACTCGCCCCACAATATGATCTATGCAGTAAGTTGACATCTTCCTGAGTTCTATCCGACTTCATGGCTAAAGTTCGTAATTGTTCACACTGCTGGAACGGTATGCATGCTCTTCTGTTACCGTTGGCTGATAGGCACGGTGAGAACTCTGTAATCATCATCATCATCATCATTTCAGCCCAAAAGACGTCCACTGCTGGACATAGGCCTCCCCCAAGTGTCGCCACATTGACATTTTGGGGGTTTTGCCATAATCGCCCGCTTGGCAGGCGGGTTGACGATCGCAGTACGGTTGTTACAAAAGCACAGAGAACGCTGCTGCCCATTCTCTGGCAAGTCCCATAGTCGCCTCTTACGACACCACGGGAAGATATAGGGTGGTGCTATTCTTTACGTCTGACACCATACATAGCATGATACATAATAACTGTGAAAGTAGTGTAGTTGCGGTGTTGCCCATTCCAAAGCGTGGTCAGTGGGTCGTCTTAGGGGGTGGACATTTTATCTCAAATTATGAAAGAGCGGGCTACTACTCAGCTACTTGAATATTTTTTAGTCTCAAAAATGCTAACAAGTATTACGTGTTTTGATTCAAGTGACCCCAAGCGTATTAACATAACAAGTATCTAATAATTTTCGTTAAAAAAGTATAACAAAAGTAGTCTTACGTCCATAAACGAGTTCCCCGCACAAAGTAATCACAGCAACTGTTAAGATATACATTTTCGAAATTATTTTTTAATAACACTTCACACTGAACCTGTTAGGGTCCGCTCGTGATCAGGACCAACCGATCTGACGGTCAGAGGAGAACTGGCGATTCTAGTGGTGGTAACTGATAGAAAACTGCATTAAGTTGTGTCTGGTATGAGGAAAAAATTGTGGTTTTTGGGTACCGTTTTCTTTTCTTTGCTAATAATTTTCAATGTGAATCATTTCTGGTGAGACAGACAAGGATAAAATATAAAATTTATAAAATTAAAAAAACACGCTTGTCATAATGTTATTTCGCCATGTGATCCAATCCTTTTTGTAGCATGTACGCAGTAAGCTCACCACCTCGTAATTTCAATCATAATCTTCCTTTCATTCATCATCTGCCTAGCCTTTTCCAATAATGCTTCCAGTCTAGCCGGATGCAGCTGAATACCAGTATTTTACATGGAGCGACTGCCTATCTGAACTCCACAACCCAGTTAGTACTGTGTTTATCTTCCTTTTCTTGTCCTATGTTATAAGGGTTCGGCGTTTCAGTTCTCTTTGTCTTTAATTCTCATCATGTTATCATTAACCTGCTCCTTTTTCTTTCATGTCATTCCTTAAACAACACATACATCTTTTCTTATCTTTTTTCCTCTCCTTCTTTATCCTTTGCCATTTCTCCATCCATCAAAAATTCTAAATGTCAAAATTAAATAGAATAATTATATACTTAGTTTTACGTGCTAACTGTACAAAATGTAGATAGAATTGTAACATATGTTTGCTCTTCAGTGTACTTTATGAGGTAATATTATTATGGTAAAATTAATTTAAAAACTTGTTTCTTCTAAATGCCATTGACGTTCGTCATTATACCAGTTAGTATGAAATGCGTCAAAGGGATTAACATCGGCATCATCACCCCATTCTTTTTCCTACTTAGCTTTAGTCGGCTTCCATCCTAGAAGCGTTTAGCCTGTTTACCTGCCAGTATTGTAATATCATGAAACGACCGTCTTCAAAATATACCTACCTACTCGAACTAGCTTTTTAAATTTAGAATTTGACAATAACCGTCTGGGACACGTGGCGCCATCTATTATCATAAGAACGTAATTGTGGTTTTCCTCGGGAACAGTACTGTTTTTCGGGATGAAAGGTACCTTATGTTCGTATCTGTACACCTGACAACGTATATGCAAAATTTCAGAATGATGGGTTCAGTGGTTTAGGCGTAAAGACGTAACAAACAAACTTACTTTTGTATTTATAATATTAGTTATGATAGTCAGCATAAAGTTAAAAATTCTCAGAAAAGTCCAAAATATGGTGAATTGTTTTACTAATTTTAACCTTCCTCGTCTCTGCTTAACCATTTCCACTAAAGCTAAGCAGGAACGAAATTAGATATTTTATATCTACATATAATATCTGGCTGTCCCGCGCAACTTCGTCTGCGTCACATTTTCCACGTTTTCGCAACATTTTTCATTGCTGCTCCGCTCCTATTGGTCGTAGTGTGATGATATATAGCCCATGTCTTTCCCCAGTTTGAAATCTATCTTCTTGCCTAATTTCATTAAGATCCGATCAGCCGTTTAATCGTGAAAAGGTAACAAACAAACAGAGTGACTTTCGCATTTATAATATTAAGTATGGAAGTATGGATAATAAACGGGAAAATGTGACGCAGACGAAGTTGCGCGGGACAGCTAGTTTAAATAGATAAACTAGGTGTCCCGCGCAACTTCGTCTGCGTCACATTTCCCCCGTTTTCGCAACAGTTTTATTGCTGCTCCGTTCCTATTAGTCGTAGCGTGATGATATGTAGCCTATATCCTTCCTCGATAATTGGGCTATCTAACGAAACTAAGCTAACGAAAGAACTAAGCTAACTCTAGCCAGTGAGGACCCCTGGAGATATGCTGGACCCGCCATGCAATCTTCACCGTCATTAGTTTTGTCATAATCTCCGAGGCGAACTAGCTTTCTAGGAAAATCAGTTTTAAAAGTTTTAACAAGGAAAAGATTTGCGCAAAACAAAGGAAAATAAAATCTCAAAAAAATGAACTTGTTTTCCGGGAAAATTAGTTTTAAAAGTTTTAACAAGGAAAAGATTTGCGCAAAACAAAGGAAAATAAAATCTTAAAGACATGAACTTGCTTTCCGGGAAAATTAGTTTTAAAAGTTTTAACAAGGAAAAGATTTGCGCAAAACAAAGAAAAATAAAATCTTAAGGAAATTAACTTGCTTTCTGGGGAAATTATTTTTAAGAGTTTTAACAAGGAAAAGATTTGCGCAAAACAAAGAAAAATAAAATCTTAAAAAAATGAACTTGTTTTCCGGGAAAATTAGTTTTAAAAGTTTTAACAAGGAAAAGATTTGCGCAAAACAAAGAAAAATAAAATGTTAAGGAAATTAACAAGCTTTCTGGGAAAATAAGTTTAAACAAGGAAAATATTTGCGCAAAACAAAGAAAAATAAAATCTTAAAGAAATATCGGGTTGGTTAGGTTTTTTTTTACAATATATTTGTGCAAAAGCACTAGCAGCATTAGAAGAGACAGAATGTAGGCTGCAAGAACGAGACAACAAAAATATAAACAACAGTTCAAAAATGTACACCCCATGATGAATAAAAGAAACAAGAGTTTCTTTGTCACTTACGGAAAAAAAATTAGAGAATTCGGAGGATCTAGGCGAGGGCGAGCGGAGCGAGCTCGAAAAGTTATGCACAACTCCTCAGGTAGGTGTGATTTTCCAAGTCCATTCCTAGTATAAATGAATGGCCAAAAATTAAGATGAAAGTAAAAGAAAGGGTAATATTGTTGTTCCGTGATCATTATAATCTGGTTTTCTTCAAAGTTCGAGTGAATCAGTTTCTTCTAGGCAAGCGTAATTTACCCTAGACCGCATCATGGCTTAAGATCAAGCGAGTTGGGGCCACCAAACGCAAGTCTATTACAAAAAAACTTACGACGAGCCAACAGTCAGTACGTCTCAAAAGATGCAATGGGTCGCTGTCAGGACGTATTTACCGCTGATCAAAGATCCTGCACAGAACAACAGCGTTTTGCCAACTTGCTTTGTACTTCTATATTCAATAAGCGCTATCCACGGATGCTCGAGTACTAAAGTGTCGACCCCTGCAATGTTAATAGTTATAATTTGAAGATTGAGGATAGAGAAGCGGTCTGAGGCATATTGTAGTTCGCGCAAACAGTATAATTATCAATAAATTAAATATTTTTTTGTCAAATGTCTAAATATACCTATCAATACATATAAATGAAAATAAAAAAGACAAAATATTTATTTGTCGCCGGGACATAACGTGCATACAAAATGCAAGACAAAAAAAAACATAAACCTTATTGTTTCAGAAGAACTTTACATCAAAAATAGGTCTCTCGGTAAATTATCTGGGAGCACGGCAGTGCCCCCGCCAAGACGAGCCAAGCGAAGCGCAAGGGCACTACCTACCTTTTCTCGAAGTGATTCGTCGTTTTTTGAACCCTCATAGAGTTGGTTTCCGATGTACCAGATAGTTCATGAGATGAGATATTCTCAGGACTAATTAAACATACAAAGTCTCAATTGAATAGCTCTAATACTTTAGATTTTATTGATATCTAAAATACACCGATTTCGTCACTGACACACTCACTGACACACTGATGATCATCAAAAAGTTTGGCTACTTCCTGAAGTGATAGAAAAGCACTAAGCTAAGCTGAAATTTGGTATGCAATCTAAGTTTACTATACAACCAACAAAAAATTTCATGAACTTATAACTTTCGCCCCCCATCCCCTAAAATGGGGGGGGGTGGGAGATTGTATGAGACTTCAAAATGCTAAGGTACTTCCTGAAGTGCTAGAAAGCCGAAATTTGGTATGTAAACAAAGTTCAGTATACAAAAAAACACACCAAAAACATTTCATGTAAAATATTGCCAAGACGACCACATAAGGTTTGCCCTGTGAAAAGATATAAGATCTCATGTAGAGCCAAGCTTCTGAATCTACACGGCCTAACTCTACCGACCCTAACTTCACAAATTCTACATATCAGTAAAAAGGTATGGCTTGGCTGTTTCGTTACTTACTCAACTCCACGACGGTAGCGAAACGGCGCAGCAGCGGCGAAAAAAATTGCGGCTAGGACAGACGCAATTTTTTTTAAACGTAGTTTGTATTGAAACTGCATTTAATAATGGTTCGGAAGTTTAGAATAGCAAAGTATTTTACTCCCCATACATGGAACAGAAACTGAAAAAAATAAATATCATCGGACCAAATACGTGCGGAGTGTTTATAGGTAGGTCTTTAAAAATTATATTGAGGTTCCTAAAACCATTTTTAGGGTTCCGTAGCCGAATGGCAAAAAACTGAACCCTTATAGATTCGTCATGTCTGTCTGTCTGTCTGTCCGTCTGTATGTCACAGCCTATTTTTTCCGAAACTATAAGAACTATACCGAAACTTGGTAAGTAGATGTATTCTGTGAACCGCATTAAGATTTTCACACAAAAATAGAAAAAAAAAAACAATGAATTTTGGGGGTTCCCCATGCCTAGAACTGAATCAAAGAAAGAAATCAAACCCTTACGTGTGGGGTATCTATGGATAGGTCTTCAAAAATGACACCGAGGTTTCTAATATTTTTTTTTCTAAACCGAATAGTTTGCGCTAGAGCCACTTCCAAAGTGCTAAAATATGTGTCCCCGCCCCCTCTAATTTCTAAAGTAAGAGAAGGAAAATTCTGAAAATATTTAATTGTATATACATATATATAATAATTGATTGTAGAACTTAAAAAAACTAAAAACTATTACTTTAGAAATTAACACACATTTTACCACTTTCAAATCAAATGAAATCAATTTTATTTGATTTGAAAGTGGTAAAATGTGTGTTAATTTCTAAAGTAAGAGGAGGAAATTGTGAAATAATGTAGGATTTTAAAACGTAAAAAAACTTTTAACGAAAGTTGGTTTGCATAATATTTGATGTTTAGTTTTTGAGATATGGGATTTGTTCATCAAACTGCAGAAGTAATTTTGTTTTTCAGTAAAATACTATGAAAAACAAATTCAGTTTTACTGTTGAATGTAATACAATACGACATTTGAATCGGCCTTCAAAATATTTTTATTATATTGTTGGGTGCTGTGTGCGTGTGAGTACAACTCGCACTTGGCCGGTTTTTTTGGTATTGCAGCGGCTGGCTATTTTGTAAAACGGTGAACGATTCTTCGAGATATGGACATAAAAAAAAACCGATTCATTTACCGGGCTTGCCATCATGGGCGATGCGCGTTCCATTCTTAACAGGCTCTGATTCCGAAGCACAGCACATCTGAAAAGAAACAATTTTATTTTTAAATTTAATTTAATTAAGATAAATTGCTATGAATAACTGCGACCAGTTGCTGGACCTCGTTTGCCTTCCACCCGAAAACCTTCTTTGATTAGGGTCCAAAACTATGTTTCAAGGTGGAACCATTCATTGAAATCGTTTGGGTGGTTTTGATTTTATCTTTTGGCAGATAAATTGCGACGAATAACTTCGACCAGTTGCTGGACCTCGTTTGCCTAAAACCCATTTGTTTGATTCGGGTCCATTTTAAGCTGGAACCAAAGAATTCATTGAAATCATTTGGGTGGTTTCGGAGATTATCGACTACGAACATGTAGACATACAATGAGACGTGATTTTTGAAATATTAAGAAGATTCAAATACTACGAATCTTAATAAATTTAATAGGACTAACAATCGGCATCATCACCCTTTTTCCTACTAAGCTGTAGTCTGCTTCCAGTCTAGAAGCGTTTAACCTGTATACTTGCCAGTATTGTAATATCTTGAAACGACTGTCTTCAAAAATATAATCGAACTAGCTTTTGAAATTTAGAATCTGACAATAACCGTCAGGGACACGTGGCGCCATCTATTATCACAAGAACGTTATTGTTGTTTTCCTCGGGAACAGTACGGTTTTTCGGGATGAAAGGTACCCTATGTCCGTTTCTGTACACCTGACAACGTATATGCAAAGTTTCAGGATGATCGGTTCTGTGTTTTATGCGTGAAGAGGTAACAAACAAACTTAATTTCACATTTTACATATTAGAACATAGATAGATGGGGTAGACAGGGCTCAGTACGTCGATTCTGTAAAATTCATACAACAACTCGCATTTCACATCGCTATTCACGCTACTGTCATTTCGCATAAGGTTCAAAATGACCTTGATTTTGCATTCTGTAAGCATCACCTAGTCACTAGCCACTTCTTACGTCATCTCATAATTTATCTGTCAAAATTTCCCTGTTAATTCAGTTCAACTCGCTGACACGCTCGCAAGGGTTGCGCTAATGTTAATTCGAATTATCAACCGAGTTTTTAGAATGCCAATCAAGAAACTCACAGCGGATTCAGATTCGAAATGAGTTCTTACAGAATCACACTGCAGGAGACTGTACTGATACTTACTTTCGGCACAAACGGAACGCCTTCTACGGAGCCACAATGTAATTTGGTCAGCAAGATCAATTCTTCGTCTGTTTTGTTCGGGTTGTTGACTAGCTCCTGCAAGGGTCCGCATTTTAGGAGCGATGTACACTCGCCGCTTTTGCCGTCCGGTGTTTGGCATTTTGAAGACTCTGTAATTTTCAAAAATCAAAATCATTGCATTTATTTTAAATTGGCCAGTTAGTGGCTGTGCAAACGTAGACACTTTTTGTCACCGAACCGGCACACCATCACAGGAAACCGTAATTGCTGTGTGTAAAATTTGTATAGTCTGCGCAGGGAGTGGCTGATTTCATATTGGTTATATAGAAATCAAATATTCATTGGTGGCTTGTTTCCGACACAAGACACAAAAGTTTCTGCGTTTGCGCAGCGCCTTACAGGCATTTTTGAATTGACAACAATCAAATGAAGCTACAGTCCCAGCCAGACACAATTTAAGGCATAATAACTGAAAGTACTGTAGTTGCCCATTCCAAAGCGTAGATCTCTATGGAGAAGAATGGGCAAGAAACTTCATGGACACTCTTTTAAATCAGAATATTTCTACTAAACCTTGGTTACATCATTCATGTTGAGATGGAACATTATGTGAGAACGATGTAGCAAGACTTCACGTTAAAAGTGTCCATAGTAGAGACAATGAAAAAATAAAAGTATTAATTCAAAGCCGTGAGATTACAAGTCCAGATCAATATTAGTTTTCAAAATAACTAGTTACTAACTGCAGTCCGGATATATGGAATTTAATAAGACACACTTTGGACTGAGCTGGTTTACAGTCAGATAAGCTTGATCTAACGTTCGTAAACCAACTATCACATTTCATAAGTTTAATAGATTGTTATATGGAACAAACCCACCAAAATAAAATGTAATTAAAAAAAACCGGCGATGTGCGAGTCTTACTCGCACACAGGGTTCCATAGCCCCAAACAATATTTTGAACTGTCATTCATTAGTTAGTAGTATTAGTTGGTAAACTTCCACTCAACCGCAAAACTAAATTGGTTTTTCATAGTATGTTAATGAAAAACAAAGTTACTTCTGCAGTTTGAAAAAAAAGTCCCATATCTCAAAAACTAAACATCACATCTTATTGAAACTAATTTTCGTTGATAGTTTTTTTTACGTTCTACAATCTTAAATATTTTCAGAATTTTCCTCCTCTTACTTTAGAAATTAGAGGGAGGGCACACACATTTTACCACTTTGGAAGTGGCTCTAGCGCAAACTATTCAGTTTAGAAAAAAATGATATTAGAAACCTCAATATTATTTTTGAAGACCTATCCATAGATAGGTAAGGGTTTGATGAAAAATAATTTTTGGGTTCCAGTTAAGTATGGGGAACCCCCAAAATTTATTGTTTTTTTTTTCTATTTTTGTGTGAAAATCTTATTGCGGTTCACACAATACATCTACTTACCAAGTTTCAACATTATAGTTCTTATAGTTTCGGAAAAAGTGGCTGTGACATACGGACAGACAGGCAGACAGACATGACGAATCTATAAGGGTTCAATTTTTTGCCATTCGGCTACGGAACCCTAAAAACGGAGTCAAGTTTGCCCAAAATAGTTTTTTTTATGGGTAAGTTTTATGGAGGTTTAATTAAGTGCCATCATCATCTGCCTCACCTTTTTCCCAACTATGCTGGGGTCGGCTGCCAGTCTAACCGGATGCAGCTGAATACTAGTATTTTTTTCATAGAGCGACTGCCTTATGACCCCCACATCCCTGGTAAGTAGTGGATCATACGATATCCCTTGGTAAGACTGATTGTCAAACCCTCGGGACCACTAACCACCTGTAACCACTGCCAAAGATCTACAAATGACAGCCAAAACCAACGGCTTAAATTGCTTTTAGGAACGGAGAAAACTCGGTATGTAATCAATCATCATTTAAATACTTTCGAAGTTTATTTATTAGGTTCCTTGCAAATGACTGCAACTTTGCAGGTTTCCCCCAAAGTTACAAATATAACAGCAATGTCATCTTTCAATCTGTATCTATACTAATCTACCTATACTAATCTTCTAATCTAATACGAGTAATACAGCTGAAGAGTTTGTTTGTTTGCTTGAACGCGCTAGTCTCAGAAACTACTGGTCCGATTTGAAAAATTCTTTCAGTGTTAAATAGCCCATTTATCCAAGAAGGCTATAGGCTATATAAGTATATATCATCAGGCTACGACCAATAGGAGCGGAGCGGCAATGAAAAATGTTGCGAAATAGGGGAAAATGTGACGCAGACGAAGTTGCGCGGGACAACTAGTCATGAATATCGGGGTATAGGTTATTATTATGTCTGAGTGGAACAAACAAGCGAATTTTTACCCAATTTTAGGGTTCCGTAGTCAACAAGGAACCCTTATAGTTTTGCCATGTCCGTCTGTCTGTCTGTCCGCGGTTTAGCTCAAAAACTATTGGTACTAGAAAGTTGTAATTTGGCATGAGTATACACGTTAATGACGCCGAAAAAGAGCTAAAATAAAATTTAGAAAAAAACAATTATTTAGGGTACCTCCCCTACATGTAAAGTGGGGATGATAATTTCTTTTTCGTCCTTCCCATAGTGTGGCATATTGTTGGATAGGTCTTTCAAAAATATTAGGGGTTTTGAGAAGACTTGCTTTTTGATTAAGTAAACCGTTCGTGACTTATCAAGCTTTAAAGTACCAATTTTCGTTAGGGTCAAGTGTCCCCCCCCCCCCCCCCCGTTACAGACTAAACGGTTGTAGTTAAAATTACAAATGTCACGGCAGTAGTACCTATATTTAACGAAATTTAAAGGAAAACTTTCTTCTTCTTTTCCTTTAAAGGAAAACTTCTTCTTTCTTTTCCTTTAAAGGAAAACACTTAAGTGGGCTTTACAAGTTTACGAGTAATAGTCGACCAAATGTATTTGACTCAAAAATTTCGAACAACTCCATAGAAATGTCGATCGATGGTGCTAAGCGTCAGTTGTATCGCGCTGTTTCATTCCTAAATAAGTTTTATAAAAAAAGACAGTTGTAGTTGTTGTTTGTATAGGAAGTCAAATTAGTCATGTTCGGCTTTTAGTTAGAGCATTGTACGAACGAAACTATCAGTCAGCGAATACGACCAGCACTTGGCTGTTAGAAAAACTACGGAACCCTACACTGCGCGTGGCCCGACACGCACTTGACCAGTTTTTTTTTAATAATTTAGATTTTCATGTCACGCCTTTTGCCTTAGTTTCTAAGTCATTTGAATATGAAGGGGTTAGATTTTTGTTGAGTCACTTAGTGATACTATAGAGAGTGATTTTGAACCGAATTTCAAAAGGAGGAGGGGGAACTCCGTCACGAATTTTCAAAATAATTATTTTGTTCAAAAGAGGTTTGCGCCGAGTTGGTCCTATTTAAAATTCATATAGATCTGATGAGGAGTTTCTGAGACAGACAACGGAACTCTTAAAAAAACCGGCCAAGTGCGAGTCGGACTCGCGCACCATGCGAAGGATTCCGTACCATTATTTATAAAAACGAGCAAAAAATCACTTCGTTGTATGGGAGCCCCCCTTAAATATTTATTTTATTCTGTTTTTAGTATTTATTGTTATAGCAGCAACAGTAATACATAATCTGTAGAAATTTCAACTGGCTAACTATCACGGTTGATGAGATACAGCCAGGTGACAGACGGACGAACGGACGGACTGCGAAGTCTCAGTAATAGGGTCCCGTTTGACCCTTTGCGTATGGAACCCTAAAAATGACAGCAAATCAACCGCGATTGCTGCTATCGCATAAATATGCATTGTTTACGCAATCACACAACAGAACATCACGCCTGTACACTCGAAGGGTTACGCAGATGTATTCAGTATATCAGAGTACATCCACATTTTTTTTTATCCATTCACCGATTTTTCGTTGTTTTCCAATTATGGACCAATTTCCAAATTCTTTTTTTATTCGAAAGCCTGTCATCATCATCATCATTTCAGCCGAAAGACGTCCACTGCTGAACATAGGCCTCCCCCAAGTGTCGCCACATTGATATAAGGGAGGTATTGCCATAATCGCCACGCTTGGCAGGCGGGTTGGCGATCGCAGTACGTTTGTTAAAAAAGCACAGAGAACGCTGCTGCCCATTCTCTGGCAAATCCCTTAGTCGCCTCTTACGACACCCACGGGAATATATGGGATGGTGCTATTCTTTACGTCCGACACCATACAGAACCCCGAATGCCTGTAACGCCTGTCAATTCTTTTTATTTGTATTTATAAAATATACCCGCTTTATTTTTTGCTTGTGTGAAGTGGTCCCCCGACGCTACGACGCTTGGATTAATTTGTTTTTGTTTTTTAAGAGGTGTTTTCTGTCGAGGGTTTGTAAATTTTTAATTTATTTTTTACTTCATGCTCTTTAAACTTAAAATATTTTTTCTTAGCCTTGACTGTCTTACTCCTGGGCAAAGGTCTCCTCCCATTCCTTCCACTTTTCTCGGTGTTGCGCCTCTTTTAGCTATAATTAACGAAAACAATGAAAGTTATAAGTAAATTTAAAAAACCGAGCATTTGGGGGGGGGGGCGTATGCAGCCCCCCTGCTGGCGATGCCCATGGTGACAAGTGCCAAGATTCATTATTTCAAATCGACCAGACCCCTAGAAGTTGTTTATATCCCTTCATCACCTAGAAAAGAAGTAATGACCTTCAAACGGCTGAGCAGATTTTCTCGAAACATAGCTAAGAACACTTGATTAAAACACCTTACAAACGAAACCAATTTTATCAAAATCGGTTCATGTGTTTAGGAGCTACGATTCCACAGACAGACACACAGATACACACGTCAAACTTATAACACCCCTCTTTTTGGTCGGTGGTGAAAAATCAATAGAGTCGGTTCATGTAGGTAAGTGCAATACTGGTGACTAGTAGACAGGTCAAAAATTTATACTGGTTACCGACCACAACATAATAGGAAAAAGAATGGGGTGATGATGATGCCCGTTGGTCCTTTTGACGTATTTCATACTAACTGGTTCTTACAGCAAAAATTCGTCAATGGCATTTAGGAGAAACAAGTTTTTAATTAATTTCAACTTAATAATATTACCTCACAAAGTACAGCCAAGAGCAAGAGTATGGAACTACTAGACATGCTATCTAACTTTTGTACAGTTAGTACTTATTACAATTTTTATTCTACTTAACGCAACCTTGTAACCGAAGCACACGGGGCGATCGTGTAACGCGCGTCTGCTGCGCGTATACGCGCAGATACAGCGATACAGACGCGCTGTAGGCGCTCGTAGCTTCCGCGTTTTGGTCAGAAACTCCTCGCAATTGCGGCGCGGGCGGTGGGGTGACGTGAACGCGCGCCCCTCCTCTACCCCTCCTCCGACCCCTTGTACACGCTTCAAACGAGTTTCGAACGCGCTTCAAACGCACGATTGTATCGCGTTTTACGCGCGTTTGATTCTATAAAAACGCAAAAATCTGCATCTATGGCGCAGAAAACGCCTGTTCCTGAAACGCGCGTCGTCTGCGCGTTTAAAATACGCCGTGTGCTAGGGGCCTTAATTTTGACATTTAGAATTATTGATGGATGGTGATGATATGTTATTGGATAGCGAAGAGAAAGATAACAAAAGTAATGAATGGATTGTGCGTGGAATTACATGAAAGAAAAAGGAATACGTAAATGATAGCATGACGGTTGACGGAAGAAAATGGAAGAAAAATAAGTAATGCACCGACCTCTTGTAGGACAAGGAAAGGAAGATGATGCTTGAAATTACGAGGTGTTGAGCTTACTGCTTACCTGACACAAAGAAGTTTGTATCACATGGCAAAACAACATTGTGACAAACGTGTTTTTGAGTTCGACTAATTGAATATTTTATCCTCGTCTGTCTCACCAAAGTGATTCACATTAATTCATTAAAGCAAAGAATAGATACCGGTTTGCAAAACTAAACATTTTTCCTCATAACAAACGTACAACCTAACTTAATGCACTTTTCTGAGTTAAAACCACTAGAATCGCCAGTTGCCCTCCGACCGTAGGATCGGGTTGGTCCTGACCAAGAGCGGATCCTAAAAGGTTCAGTGTGAAGTGTAATTATTAAATTAATTTCGAAAATGTATATCTTAACAGTTGCTGTGATTACTTTGTGCGGGGAACTCGTTTATGGACGTAAGACTACTTTTGTTTTTGTTATATTTTTATAAGGAAAATGATGAGATACTTGTTATGTCAATAAGCTTGGGGTCACTTGTATCTAAAAACGTAATATTTATTAATATTTTTGATAACATTAAATACTCAAGTAACAGTGAGAGCAACGGTGGCCCAGAGGTGGCAGCCCCGACTTACTAGCAGTAAGCCGTGGGCTCGAACCCAGGCAGGCGCATTACTTTGTGTAATTTATTTCATTATCCCTGCCCTCAAAAACGGTGAAGGAAAACATCGTGACGAAACCGGCATGTTTCTAGAACTAAAAATTCGAAGACATGTGACATCTACCAACCCGCACTGGGCCCTTGCGGTAGATTACAGCCCACTCACTCTCATAGAGAGGAGGCCTGTGTCCCAGCTGTGGGAACATTATAGGCTGATGATGACTCAAGTCCCTGATGCCCGCTCTTCTGATTACAGAGTCGTCGCCGTGCCTATCAGCAGATGGCAAAAGAAGAGCCTGCATACCCTTCAAAGAGTGCGAACAGTTACAAACTGTGGCCAGGAAGTCTGAAAGAACTGAGGAAGATAACAGCTTACTGTACAGATCATTTTGTGGTTCGATACAAAATGTGCCGCAAGTAAGTCGCTTTATCATAAAGGCATATAAATATAGGGTGGAATCCCTACCACCCTATACAAGGTGTTGTTTTGCATCCTCGTCAAAATTCAGGAGGTTGTCACAAAATACATTAAACGTCGATTGTTTTGGTTGTTTAAGTTTGTCAGTATTTCGGAATACGTGGTTTAGGGAATTAGAAATTATCGAGTAAACGTTAGAAATTGTTTGTTTTTGTAAACGCTGGTTTTAGGGCGAGTATCAGACGGGCCGCGTTTAAATCACGGATGGTTGACACTTTCCGATTACCGTAAATAAGAAAAAAAGTACTTACCCATTTTTTTATTGGGACGAGTATCATTAGCATATAGTCACCTCCTTGAATTTGACGAGGATGCAAAAGTATTTTTGTCCCCACAGACACACAAACGATTGGCACGGATGCAGTACATAATTCCGAGCAACCCCTCATATAAATTTTTCATCGATAATTAAAAATTAAATCTGTTGTTCCGTTCCATACATTTTGACGTGAACAAAATGCACTTTTCCATACATTTTGACGTGAACAAAATGCACTTTTGTGTGAAACAGCAAATTTTGTTTTGCTGACCGAATCGATCCCAGGATCTTATGCTCAGAATTCGTACTTGCCACCATTAGACCAAAGAGACAGTGTTGAGCACTCAACTTCTGTGACGGTCCGTCATCCTAACTTCTAGTATATAAAATTCTCGTGTCGCGGTGTTTGTTACCAAACTCCTCCGAAACAGAACCGATTTGTATGAAATTTTGTGTGCATATCGGGTAGGTCTGAGAATCGGCAAACATCTATTTTTCATACCCCAAAAACCCATAAAATTTCCACGCGAACGAAATTGCGGCCAGCAGCTAGTAATGTTATAAATAGGAAAGTAAGTTTGTTACCTCTTCACGCCTAAACCACTGAACCTATTGTTAGGGTCTTAACTTGAACTTTAAATTAAAAGCAGTGGACTGTATAAACTGAAAAATATATCCAAGGTTATGTACAGAATTAGAAATAAGACGCGCTTGTATCGTCGTTTGCTCTCATTAGTGAAGTGCCGCTCGGCTCCTGTACCCCCGCGCAGCTGCCCGCTCCGACGGTTATTGTCCAAATTTACGCGAGCGAAGCCGCGGGAAAAAGCTATAGTTTCATAATATTCGTATTTTTGACGTCTTTTGTGTCGTATTGCGAGAACACAGTGATACGCTTGGGGATCTTTTCACTCTCTAGCAGCGTTCGCCGATGAGGCATGTAGTGTTATATGAACGTGTCTATGTCCACGTCAAGGCTTGAAGTCTGAGAGGGCCGATGCCTACCAGGGCTGCGGTACCGTTCGAAAGAGATACCGTGGCCCTGGAACACAAAGGGCTAAGAAAGAACATGGATGGGTTTTATAGTCAGTACAAGTTTGACACTCCTTTCCGCTCCGCCCAGAGCAGGAGGGGATCATTTAATGATTACCAATCCGTAAAAAAAACTTTGAAATAACGGTTGCAAAATGAACTAAGTTTTTTTTTTGCAGGTTTGCTGTCCGGACCCAAAATCTGTACAGAGAAGTAACACACCTCCGCCGTGCAGGACTCCTGATGCCAAGCCCGGGCAATGTATTAATCTGTTCTCCTGTCCACACCTCACAAACCTGCTCGAACCACCAGTGTCACAAGAGGCCATATCTTTTGTTCAAAGTTCTAGGTATGTATTGGTACGCACGACCAATCAAGTTATGCAAAACCGAAATAAAGCTGAGCTCTCATTGTACGGAAAGCTCATACAAAACGAGGTTTAGGTTCTACTGGATATGTATAACTTGATGTGACGCCATTTCTCTTCGATATTTTCTAAAATAAGTAAGGCCAAAACGGCTGGACCGATGTTTTTTATAGTTGATTTTATAAGGAGTGAATTGACCTTATTTTTATTCTAGAAAAAGGATTAGGGGTAGGAGAAAAAAAAAGATGATTCTAGGAAGTAATATTTTATAATAATTTAACGCGGATAAAGGTAGTGGGCAATAGCTAGTAACATTAATGACAAACAAGCAAAACACATCGTTCAAATCGAACCTACGAATCTACATATGACACGATTGAGCAAAAACAACTATTGAGCTTATATATGCAGTACAAGGAGGCGCAGCGGGGTATTTCAAGTTTCTTCTTAACTCGAAATACGCCAAAAAAAGTCACCTTCGAGACTTTTCGACCTCAAAATCTCCATAACCAGTGCCTAGGTGTTGTCTAGTGCTAGTCTGACCTATGTATATTTTTTAAATACCTACAAAACATAGTATCATGATTGTGCATTTGTGATGTGTCTTTTTAAAGCCATCACACATTGTTTTGCCTTTATCCCAATACATTTGGGGTCAGCGCAGCATTTCTTCTTCTTCCATACTTCTCTATTACTTGTCATCTCATCAGGCACGTCTTTTTTTGCCATATCATCCTTCACACAGCCCATCCATCGTTTCTTTGGTCTTCCTCTACTCTGATACCCATCCAAATTCATACTCAAAACTTTCTTGCACTCAGACATAGACACCCTCACAGTCACTGACTGCATCGCCGGTAAAATCACAGTGGACTTTATTTTCGCTGTTATATGGTTGATGTTAGGTTACTCCCACTGATAACCTGTCAATATTGCAATTGCAGTCTTTGTACTCGTTTGAATAAGACTTCTTTTGGTTTGCTGAAGTCCAAACAAAATTGTGAAAGGACGACAAGCTGTTGTTTTGCATCCTCGTCGAATTCAAGGTCACTATGCTTATAAATCTCGACCCGAATCAATAATAAAATAGGTAGGTAATTATTTTTATTATTTACGAAAATCGGTAAAGTGTGAACCACCCGTGTTTTAAACGCGGCCCGTCTGATCCTCGCACTATAACCACGCTTTCACATATACAAAGAATCGCAAACGTTCTTCATTTTAATCCATAAACCACGTTAAGGGGGTTTTTCTGAAATACTGACAAACTTAAACAACAAAAAAGCAGCGTTTATTAATAATTAACTAGATATCGTAATTTTAATTGATTATTTAAGTCTATTGTGACAACCTCCTGAATTTTGTCGAGGATGCAAAACAACACCTTGTATAAGTGCCTTCTGTAGTTGCAGCCTCATCATCGGCTACATTCTCCTGCCCTTATCCCAACTAATTTGGGGTCATTGCAGCATGTTTTCTTCTTAAATACTTCTGTATTACTGGCCATCTCCGCAGTCATCTCCTTTCTAGCCATAATTATCATCCGCACAGTCCATACATCGTTTCTTTGGTCTTCCTCTATTGTTGTAGTCATCTACATTCATACTCAACATTTTTGTCACTACATTTTCCTCATTGTCCCGCATAACATGTTCATACCCATATAACCATTTTTGTATATACCACGATAACCGATTACCACACAAATTTTCAGTCACCGGCGCTACTTTTGCTGCCCTGCCAGCAAATTCTTTTCCATACGGAAAAGAATTGGACTATGCTGCGCATTCTTCTGTCTAGTAATTGTTATTGTGTACTTTCAGATGCGTCGGTCCTGAAAAACAAAGCGTATGCTGTGGCCCTCCCCCAACCATCCGCCGAACCACCGCTCCCCCACAGGATGAGGCCATGGAAGGACCATCATCAGAAGAATGTCAAGCCCTAGTTACTGCGTTCCCACCTGATCGTAGCTCAGGATGCTGTGGCGATTCTCTTGGCGTGGGCGATAAAATAATCGGTCAGTGTTTTTTTTATTGTCGAAAACGACATTTTGTGCCTGTTTTATACGAGTGATGTGGCTCCTCAATCCTTACGGACGTATCCTACTTAATACTACAAATGCGAAAGTTTGTGAGGATGTATGGATGGATGTTTGGTACTCTTTCACGCGAAAACTCCTGAACCGATTTGGATGAAATTTGGCAGACGGGTAGTTTATAACCTGGATTAACACATAGGATACTTCTTATCCCGGTAATACGATCCCATGGGATAATCACCGAACTCCACGCGTGCGAAGCCGCGGACATGGGCTAGTCTTCTAAAAAGCATTTCGATGGCAATCTAAATTGTGCCAGAACAGAGCCACGAGTTAAGCGCCTTCAGTAGCATCCATTAGTTCTCGTAACGAACAAACAACAGGACACGCTGGATACTACTAGCCCATGGGAAAAGATCATCATCATCATCATCTTCCTGCCCTTGTCCCATTTTATTTGGGGTCGGCGCAACACGTCTCTTTTCTCCAATCTCATCTGTCATCCGTCATGCTATCATTTACTCCTTTTTCCTTCATATCATTTTTCACACAATCCATCCATCTTTTCTTGTTGTGAGTCGTATGTAAACGAACCCCAACAGGAACAGGACGTAGTCGAATAATGACACGATGAGTATACTAACTGTCTTATAATTCTCTTGAAAAACCTTTTTTTTCGCGCGGGGAGAAGTGAGTGCTCTGATTGGTTCCCGCCAGTTTTCATCCATCGATTACAGAGCGACCACTAATATAATAAAAGGGTAAAGTTGCCAGCGTTAAATATAAAAATGGAAGCTCTTTCTACGAATATCGAATAAAATAATTAATTAGCAAAATATAAATTCACAAACCCTAACATATATATCTAACCTGTATCTTTAATCTTTATCTTCCAGGTGGCAACGCGACCGGAATAGATGAGTATCCCTGGGCGGTGGTAATAGAGTACACAATAAAGATAGATCAAAGAACAGCTCTGGCATGTGGTGGAGCTTTAATCAGCAGCAGATATGTAGTAACTGCTGCCCATTGCATCGCTGGGAGAATACTAGAAACAAGCACACCGTAAGATGGACTTTAGTATTTTGAAACACGACTTAATTTTCAGCTTTACAGGGCAGGGCGTAAGGTACATTGACGCACAAACGGTTACCATAAACTCTGCATTTAAATGTCAAGCGGCAAGCGTCAAAATATTTAGAAAAAGAGAATATCGAGAAAAAAAAAACAGCTGTCCCATGCAAATTACAATAGTAACTAGAACCAAATACATTGGACGGCTGTTTTTTGCGATTTCAGGGTTCGTACCATAGTACAATCGCGTGCTAAAATATTGGTCACCAATTGTGTAGTAGAATTATTTGACATACAGACAGTATGACCACTTTAAATATGCTGTTCGAAGTGGCGCTGCTTGTCAAGCAAAATTGTAACGATATGTCAAACTTAGTTCATTATTTTAGTTCTGTGTATCCCGCCTGTATATATAAGTTGGTTAAAGCGTACGAGCCACCTAATGACAGAAATAACCTTTCAGGTGACGAATCTATTTTGACCGTGTTTTTACCTTATAAATTCCTTGCACTTCACCTAAAGATTTACCGCACAATGACAGGTCAAACTCCATAAGTACCTACTGTGTCTCATAATAAGGATAATTATCCATGTACTTATCCATAACAAACTAGACCGATGGAATTCCCAAGGGCCAAATAAGACGGACTTCAATACAAACATTTATCTCATAATTTCAAAACAAACCTGGTAAATAAATATAAAGTGTAGTATAAAGTGCTGGGCGTAAAGTACCTCAATCATCATTCATCATCATCATTTCAGCCCAAAAGACGTCCACTGCTGGACATAGGCCTCACCCAAGTATCGCCACATTGACATTTTGGAGGGTTTTGCCATAATAGCCACACTTGGCAGGCGGGTTGGCGATCGCAGTACCGTTGTCACAAAAGCACAGAGAACGCTGCTGCCCATTCTCTGAAAAATGAAATCTCAAATCCCTCAATCGCCGCTTACGACACCCACGGGAAGATATGAGATGGTGCTATTCTTTACGTCCGACACCATACAGACACGTTCCTCAATACTCCATAGAAAAGGGAGGATCGACGTTATATTTGGTGGGCTACTGTTCGGCAGTTGTTGTCCATTTAGGTAGTCTTAAATCGCGAATAACTTTTTGTCATAGATGGCGCAAACAAATGTACTACACATTTTGTTCTATGTTGATGTAGTTGGTACTTTTTGTAATGCCGCTACAAAGAGATATTTTTATAATAGAATATAAGCAACTCTAGTGCAAAATGAAATCCTTAAAGACCAGTAGAACCAACGGTTAACGCTGCGCATTGTCTATCTATGCAGGGGCGAGCTGACAATCCATACTTCCTCACTATAATACTTTTTTTTAAGTATATTAGTCTTTTTTTATACATTTTCACTCTTTAACTGCTTAACGGATTACCTACATTCCATAACCTGGGTAAGACAAAGGGCACTTTCAATCTCGGTGGTACATTCCCTTGCGATAAAGAATATTCTTTCTTTTATGATAAACTTATTTTTTTATTTTGACTTTCTTTCTATTGTCCTCATAATGAGCTCCCGACGTATAAATTCCGACTTCCACTTTACAAAGCAGCGGCCAAAAGCTATCTCCACTAATATTATTAGGTTAAGTTTGTAAGTTTGATGAAGAAGTAATCTTGAACTACTGATCCGACTCCGAAAATTTTGTCACTGGTTTAGGCAGCTACGTTATCGCCGAGTGTACTAGGCTAGATTTAAAACATCCTCATCATCAGCCTATAATGTTCCCACTGCTGGGACTCAGGCCTTCTCTCTATGAGAGGCTGTAATCCACCACGCGGGCCCAGTACGGGTTGGTAGATGCCACATGTCTTCGATTTTTTAGTTCTAGAACATGCCGGTTTCCTCGCGATGTTTTCCTTCGCCGTTTTTGAGGGCAGCGTATTAAAATATTGCGTGAGTTTATTCCCGACCATAACACGAGCGAAGCTGTGGGCAAAAGCAATATATGTTAGATAATCTCTAAACTTCTTTTCAGGAAGACAGTTCGCCTCGGAGAATATGATACTAAAAATGAAGGCCGGGATTGCATCCTCGCATCAGGGGGTGGTTTAGACTGCACTGAAGGAGCGAAAAGGGTTAGAATAGAGAAAACCATACCCCACCCGGATTACGTGTATGGAAAATCGAAGAGACATGACATTGGCCTGATCAGGATGAGAGAGAAAGCTCCATACACAGGTTTGTAGCGAGTTTCATTTTTGTTGTGCGGGTAACGACAGATGCGATGTGCAGAATGAATGAGCGAGACGATACTCTTCAAATAACAACGAAGTATATAAGTGACCATGTTTGGTGCGGTATGGCGGATCTATGATTTAAAGTAATGCATCTGCCAGCCTTTTCCAACAGTATTGGGATTGGCTTCAAATCTAAGCGGATGCCGCTGAAAAACAGTATTTTCGTACCTATCCCCCTTCTGATAAACGCCACAAAAGCCGCATTTCCTTTCTATTTCTTAAAGTTTTCATCAAGGAATCTTGGCGCCTCATTGAAAGAAACCAACACTAACTATATTGTTAACATTTTAGATTTCATCCGCCCCATCTGCCTCCCGTCCAAAGACCTGACTCGACCTGAGAATACGCCTCCTTACTTCACGATGTACGCCGTTGGTTGGGGCACGACAGAATTCGCATCACGCAGTAATGTCAAGCTAGACGTTAACCTACCCTTCGTCAGCCTTGAAGTAAGTAATTGAATCAAGTCTTTTTCAAAACGAACCAAAACTCATAAGGAATTGTAGATTATTCACCAAGCAAGGGAATAAACCTCAAAAAATTCGAAGACATGCGACATCTACCAACCCGCACTGGGCCCGCGTGGTGGATGCACACAGGATTTTAGTTAGAGAAGGCTCAGAACCCTGAACTTCCTCACTAGGTACTCCATCAGTCTGTCAGACTCTTACTGACTAAAACCACACGCACGGTGTTTTTCGACTACCATTTGTCTCAGACAAATGCTGGAGTGCTTGCGCATTCGGCACGCTCCGCCAGCTAGTTATTGCCCCATAATATCGTCAAGCAGACCCGGTCATCCTTTGCGGCTCGGGTAGACCTAGAGTCACTCATTACGATCTGGATTCCATTAAGCCCCCGTGACATAACACACTGTTCTTTCCCTTGCTGAATAGCCTATTTTATCTTCCTGCTAGACAATTTTTTACACAAATATACCTGAAATGATCAAAAAGTTGGTGTGTAACCAAATTTAATCTTTCACAGAAATGTCGACCAATTTACAACGTGTCTGGTCGCAAAATACCTTTAGAGAACGGCCAACTTTGCGCTGGTGGCATAGAAGCCCAGGACGCTTGCAAAGGTGATTCTGGAGGTCCATTAATGTACGAGTATCAGAGTAAATTTGAACTTATTGGCATCGTCAGCTTTGGTCCAATGGGTTGTGGTGAACAGGGTGTTCCTGGAGTTTACACCAATGTTTACGAATACATTGATTGGATTAAAAGTGTTATTGTTGCGTGAAAAAGACGTTATGCTTGTCAAAAGTTTTAATAAATGTTGTTTTTGAAGTGAAAACTTCTTTAGCGGCGTTGAGCACTTTTTCTGTAATGGGTATAAAATCTTAAACTCGCGTCAGGTCACGTGTCCTGATCGAAAATTCGTAAGACGAATTGACATTAGGTTGCGAAGGAATTTGAACTTTATGTCATCTGTTATTGAGTTTGGTTTTCCAAAACTGGATAATTATCTTATGCACAAACAAAACCTTCGATTTCTCCAAAGAGGTAAAATTCGTAAAACGTATCGTAATATTTCTGTGTTAAATTTGTTATGTAATGTAAGTTGTCATGTTTGTGTATGATAGCGCACTAAATGAATATTGTATTTTACCACATAAATGATAGAACTAGATAATTAAAGCAATTCGTTCAAAATTATTTCCTAACCATATCCAAAAATGCACAACGTTACTATTCAAGTTTTCACTTCTGCCGGCACTCCCGGAGTGCAACCCGTTTTTTTTATTACGATGGACATCTGACTAATGTGTTCCCTGTCCAATGCTTTTTACATTTTTATAAGCAGTTTTACTGTGAAACCGAGGAATTAAATGTGATAAACGTACAAGGTCTTTTATTTCGTGTTTGGTATAATAAGATAATAAAAAAAGAACAACTAACATGAAAATCCTAAATCACGATATTAGCGCTCACTGTAGTCTAAAAAAATGTAAAAACATTTTATTTTCGGAAAACAAACCAATTCACCGACTTTCGAAAGTAAAGTTACTTAATGTCGTTCGAAGTCAGTTATTTCTTTTGCAAAGAAATTTTTATTTTACCCTTTTTAGTTGTGGTATCTCACACAAAGCCTTGTCAAGGATCAATTTCACATAGTAACTAGAAGTTATTACAACATCATACACATTTACGAAGAAGAAATAATGCATATATTATAGAGGATAACTTATTAAGTACCTAATGAAAGTTGAATTCATACCACCATGTATTAGAATAAATAACAAAATTACACACACATACAGGTAGCGCCACCTATGATCCTTTTCATGTTACATCATTTTAAATAAAGAGTTCAGTCGTTGTTCAGCCATCTTGTGTTTCATTATACCTTGCCTCCGCTTTGAACAACCGCGCGAGCTTCTACTAAATGAAAAAAAGATTCTCTTAAATCAGACCAGTAATCACGGAGACATCGATGAAAATACAGGGGAAAAGAAAGATTCTGGTGGAATACCATATAGCCCACCTGACGCGCAACAAACGTCTGCACGTATAACATGACTGCCGTAGAATCGGGCTATGTCGACGGAATCGACAAACTGACACATTTTTAATGTCTATCTATCATTATGTCGATTCTTCCGTAGACAAAACTCGTTTCTACAGAGGGCATGCTACGCGTACTGGTCGGAGAAGATTTTGACGCCTTGTAATTCTTTTCCCATTTTGATACTTGCACATATTTTTATTCTATACGGTAAACCACCAACCAAGCAAAAAAATCCCGAGCCTCTAGGCACAGAATAAATAAATAAAACCTGCTCGATAGGTACTTGCATAACGACAACATAGAGCATTTATACTTGGAGCACGCGTGAAACGAGTCGCTGAACGAATTTTTCTGCCAATGGGAGGCTAGTTAAACACATGTCCGCAAATGAACTAATTTTATATAAAGTCTATGGTCTTATGGCCCAGATATACCAACTCCAGGGCTATTTCCTCTATGTTGCTTGGATGCTTGCTCTGCTCTATGATTTTAGTTTGCAAATAAAATAGTTTAGTATTATCATTCATATTACATCACTAGTTAAATGTTGCTAGTCATATAAAAATGTGCGAGTAAACATTTTCATAGTTGGCAGCACTGACAACATTGACGAATCGTAAGCTAGCGACCCAGCGTTCGCTTGCAAGAGCCCGTCAAGAGCCAAACAAACCGATTCCGACCGATGTACTCGTCTGTCGCTTTGCCAGGTGTTTGCGCGTCTTCTAAAAATTACAATCGGATGTTTGTGTATGAAAACAAGTGAAAATACATGTTTTCTTGAATGAATGTGCGGTAAAACGACCGGAGAATAAAATAAATCGAAGAACCAATATTATTTTGTGCGCTTTTATGTGTTAAAACGATCATATTCCCCCCTGTCTAAATAACGAAGAGGGCATTCATGTTTATAAATATTGATTTGTTACATATCGTGTTTTCTAACGTTTCTATTTTGTTTTAGAACGTGAAGTGAGATGTAGGGAATCTAATAACGTGTAAAAGATCCTTTGTATACGCAAAATGCAACAGTTAGTCCAAACTTACATGGACGCGATCGATGGAGTAACTCCGTGTTTGATTTGATTGTGTTTTTTTTGTGTTAAAAGTGTGTGTTTTTGACAATGGAGGGGACTACAGAGAAGGATTGTTCACCGTTATGGAATCTGTACCAGCAAATTGTTTCGGACATGAAGGTAGGTCAAATTCGCTGATTTTCTTTGTACACGAACAACCGGTCGCGCGCCCCACATTTCGCTAGGAAGTTGTCCCGATAATCTGTTGGTGCTGAACCGACTGTATTTGACGCTCCGATAGTTACTGCCGACCAGTTATTCTCCGCGATTTTTTTAAATATTCTTTTTAGTGGGTAGTCCATAAAAACTTATCTAGATTTTCCGCGCATGCTCAATTTAAGGAATCTAGGCGGCAGGTAAATAAACAAACCATTACGATGTTTTTTACTTTCTTAATAAATTACTATCGTAAAATAAAGGCTAATTTATTTGTAGCATCAGCAGGTAATTTTGATTGTGATAATTTTTAAGAATTACATACCAGTTAAAGCAATAAACAATCTCAGTTATTAAATATTCTCTGGGCTTGTTAAATAATACTTAGTTATTTTATTCCTTCAAGTAATAAAGACTCACTAAACACAACATTCAAAACATAAAACTATAAAAATGCACAATTTATAGTATCCAAAATAAAAAGTCATTTATTCAAATTAGGCTGCTAATCATCACTTTTTGGACGTCAAAATTACAAGAGACTATCCCGCTAAAATGGCACTACCTACCATTTTCTAATCCAATTTTGATACTTCACAAAAATAACAGCTAAAGAAGTAGGTAATTACAATTTTTGCTTAAAAAAAGGTGATGTTTTAGAGAAGTATAAATTAATTAAAATATGTTGTGTTGCAAATAATGCACAACTTATTGTGGTCTTAACACATTTTTTTTTCTTTCATTCTCCCCTGTCAACCGTCACACTATCATCTACTCCAGCGTTTCCCAAATGGTGGGTCGCGACCCGGTACCAGGCCGTCATGGATTAAAGCCCACTCCCTCTCATTGAGAGGAGACCTGTGTCCCAGTATTGGGAACATTATAGGATGATGAGCCACAAATCCAAAATCCATACTGAGAAATTCATGGACCCAACCCGGGAATCGACTGGAAGTCTTCATGCTCAGCAGTCATGCAAGAATGACTTTCTCACTGATGAAACTTAAACTGCAGTCTAAATGTAGAAATTTTTTAATTAAGACAGTACTAAGACCTTTATCTTTAATTCTAAAATACAAATAAATGTCATCACAATGTCAGAGTCAACATTTTACATTACCATATCAATTACCATTCATTAGTAACTCAAATAAAGCTCATTTGAATGCATGTCAGTCTGAATGAATGTTGAAGTAATAGCTAAATATAAATATTGATTCAATTCAATTTAATCAAAATTGTTCTTGAATGTAAGGGTTTGATTACACTGGCAACTAAAAACACACATAATATGCAGTGTTTCTGTGATGAAACAAGTTTTTTTCTTAATTTAATACTGTAAGGAAGAAAAGTTTAGTGAAAAATCTTAGACTACTGTTCCAAATGCTTGTTTGCAACAAGACATGGTCTGTCAGATTATAGATTTCTGGGAGTAGATTTTCTTAAATTAGTCCAGTAGTCCATGTAAGCGAAGCCCAGAGCCTCTGCATTTCCTTTACCCAACAATGTTAGGGTCGGCTTCCAGTCTAACCGGTTGCAGCTGCATACCAGTATGTTACATAGAGCAAGTGCCTATATGACCTTCACCACCCAGTTAGTACTGGATAATACAATACCCTTTGGTAAGACAGGTTTGGTATGAACGTTGTCAGACTTTCAGGCCATTGACTGTCTGTAACGACTGTCAAAGATCCATTAATGACAGCCGGTACCAAGTTACCAACGGCTTTACGTGTTTTCCGAGGCACGGTGGAAACTCGAAATGTAATGGGTGGTTACCCATCCAGAGACTGATCCGAAGATTGATCCGAGCGGCTTTTATTATCAAGCCACAAGCTCCTCTTGATTGTTCCCACTGCAGATTCAGGTGTCTTATAAGTTATAACTGTGAGAGGGCTTGAGCTGGCGTCCACCACGCGGGCCCAGTGCGGTGGGTACATTCGTTTCTATGAAGCTTAAGTTTTTGTCAGTACCGGGTAATTGACTTGAGGTATATTTTAGAAAACCTTATCTTAACCTTCACCATTGAAATGAATAGAACAAACGATCGTTTGTCAAAATCTCTTCAAAGAGCTATGCAGAGAAAACGTCGAAAGAACTCTTGAAAGTAAGCACTAAGCTCGACCATCTTACACACTTAAGAGATCTAAGTTTCTACTCTTAGGTAAAAGCAGCGTAAACGGCGATGGTTTTACTTAAATGCTGTTTTGCTATAGCTGAAAATTGCCAATGTATTTCCTTGATAACTTGATAAGCCACTCGCTTTTCTAAATCGACCTCTATAAATGATTTTGCTCTAGTGTACCCTGTTCTAGCTGGGAATGTGGCTTCGCTTGCCTAGACCAATACCAGTTTCATAAAACTGCTAGTGCCCCACTGAACCTAGAAAAAGTATTCGGAGTTAAAGGTCAATGGCTGAAAAAGCCGACTGGTTTGGTGATGCTTGAGCTTGGTGCCTTTTTTTTTTTTTGTTTAGGATGGGAAATCATCATGACTTCTTCCGCTCTGGGCGGAGCGGAAGGGAGTGTCAGACTTGACTGACTAAAACCCATCCATGTTCCTTCTTAGCCCTTTGCGTTCCAGGGGCACGGTATCTCTTTCGAACAACCCGCAGCCCTGGCAGGCATCGGCCCTCTCGGACCCCTTCCGATTTGCTGACATCTCTTTGAGGCGCGCGTGGAACACGAACGCGCCGTCGGCACGGTCTGTCGTCATAAGACGGACGGACGGTGAGCTATGGGCTTGGTGCCTTGATCTAGCTTTGGATATAGTACACGTGAATGGAGAGTCCTTTTCGATTAAGAGTTCCAGAAGACTGTGAGACACACACGAATGGTTCGTCGGAAACTAGGAGGGGATCATTATTAAGAGCGTTTACGCCTTAAGGCATTTCGTAAACGCTTTGTCTTTAAAATTGCCTCGTGATAGGCTAGGACGATCGTCCTTTACAGTATTTAGGTTTTGGCGGTATTACCTTTCGTCAGTTTGACATTTTCACGATCTCATAATTTGAGGTATTTTCAAGCATTCATGATTGGCACAAGCCATGTTGTGTTCTGTGAGCCTTGTTGGCAACGGTTATGGGTCCAGGCACCGAGTTGCTAGTGAGGTAAGATCGGAAGTAGCTTCATCTGTTTAGGCTGGATGCTGACCACGACATACTTGGGAATAGGTTTCGCAAAATATACATGGTTACATATTGTTATGTTCTGTATGGTGTCGGACGTAAAGAATAGCACCATCCCATATCTTCCCGTGGGTGTCGTAAGAGGCGACTAAGGGGCTTACCAGAGAATGGGCAGCAGCGTTCTCTGTGCTTTTGTAACAACCGTACTGCGATCGCCAACCCGCCTGCCAAGCGTGGCGATTATGGCAAAACCCCCCTTATGTCAACGTGGCGTTGTAGGAAGCCCATGTCCAGCAGTGGACGTCTTTCGGATGAACTGATATGGTTACTAGCTGCTGCCCGCGACTTCGTTCGCGTGGTTTTTTTATCGGTATGAAAAATAGATGTTGGCGGATTCTCAGACCTACCCGATATGCACACAAAATTTCAAACATATCGGTCAAGCCGTTTCGGAGTAGTATGGTTACTAACATTGTGACACGAGAATTTTATATAAGATGGATGTGGTCCCAGGGTTGTAGTGGTCAGATAGACAGTCGCTCCACACAAAACACTGGTATTGAGATGGATCTGTTTAAACGGCCGACCCCAACAGGTAGTTGGAAATTTGGCAGACTATGTTTGTGGACCTAAGGACCAACTAGGTATCAGATTAATTATAAAATGCTTTGTTTTTTGTCAGTCCCTACTTAGATGACGTGAAGAGACTAAGTAATAATAAGCGCAGAACTAAGTAAGTCGCAATACTTAAAAGGACTTTTTGCTCATCAATGCAATTGAATTGTGGTCTGCATTTTAATGTAGGTATTAAAACTAAACATTGTGTTAAATGCTAAGCAGGTATAAATAAAACGTGTTCAATATAAAATCTTAGATCACGATTCTATTGCAATCGATGATGATCTGTTTACTAAAGGTGAAGATAGACTACAGTACAAAGCCAACTATCACGAAAATACTACGGCACGAGAACCACCCGTAAAATTCGACAATATATTCTTATTCTTTAATACACGTAAAATGAAAAGATATACACACAAATAATATATATCCTAAGTACAACGGCGAGCACAACCCAGAATTGTGTTTTCTAAGACTCACACATCGTCGGAAGAATTGGAGTTGGAGCGATAGACTTGGGTCGCCAAGTCGATCTCGGTTTGGCAATAATAGGATAGACCACAAAGAATATTAAAATTGCAGCGAGAATTACAGCAAACCTTTTCATTGCGCTTGCGTTGTCAAGCAGAGGATTTCGGATCGATCATAAAAATTGGTTCCAAATAGTTTTTGAGAAAATTGTGGGTATACGTGAAACCGAACTCGCACTGTAAAACTCTACAGAGACGATTATTATACGGGTTGCAGTTCAGATTATTTTAAAAAAGCTAGTTACATTAAACAATGAGCCTTAAGCCCTAGATTTTTAGGGTTCCGTACCCAAAGGGTCAAACGGGCCCCTATTACTGAGACTTCGCTGTCCGTCCGTCCGTCCATCTGTCACCAGGCTGTATCTCATGTACCGTGATAGTTAGCCAGTTGAAATTTCTACATATTATGTATCTTTGTTGATGCTAAAACAACATATACTAAAAACAGAAAAAAAAGAAGGGGGGCTACCATACAAACAAGTGTTTTTTTTTTGCTCGTTTTTATAAATAATGGTACGGAACCCTTTTTACTTTCTTCCCTGGACTTAGCACTAGCATACACTTGTGAAAGAAACCAACGTTTGATCTTAACCTACCTTTAACGTCCAGAGCTGGGACACGGGCTCCTTTCTGTGGGAAAAGCAGCCCAAATGCGGATATTTGGATGGCACATTATGTCTTCGATTTTTCGATTCTAGTTTCCTCACGATGTTTTCTCAGCAGGTGTAAAATACCTCTTACCAATCAAAGCGTATTGAAATTCACAAAACAAACTAAATGAATATTAGCTAAAAATAAATATGCAATAAGGTTTGTGATGAAGTCAGACGTTCTCGTTTTAGTCATTAATTTGCAATAATTATAATATTATGTCATCGTCGAAGGCTATCGAAAGGTCAAGTTTACTTTATAATAATCAAGCGAATTTTTTGCTAACGAGTTCTTAAATATTGGGCAATAGATTACACTATAATAAAAAAAAACAGCCAAGTGCGAGTCGGACTCGCGCAAGAAGGGTTCCGTACCATTATTTATAAAAAACGAGCAAAAAATCACTTCTTTGTATGGGAGCCCCCCTTAAAAAATATTTTATTCTATTTTTAGTATTTGTTGTTATAGCATCAACAGAAATACATAAACTGTAAAAGTTTCAACTGGCTAACTATCACGGTTCATGAGATACAGCCTGGTGACAGACGGACGGACGGACGGACAGCGAAGTCTCAGTAAAAGGGTCCCGTTTGACCCTTTGGGTACGGAACCCTAAAAAATAGGGAGACTAACTGCTATAAATAATAGAGGCAAAACAATCACTAAACCACATTAGGTGATGACAACTTTAAATAATTTGTTTTTATTTTAGTCAATCAATCACAAAAACTCGCAAATCGTAATACCAACTCGCAAATCTTTTATCCCGCCCATATCCCGATTTATTTGGGGTCGGCGCAGCATGTCTTCAAATCAAATTAAAATCATTTATTTCAAGTAGGCCAGTTACAGGCACTTTTGCATAGTCAAACAACAATAAAAATGAAGTTACAGTCCCAGTCACAAGACATAATAACTGTGAAAGTACTGTAGTTGCCCATTCCAAAGCGTAGACTCCTATGGAGAAGAATGGGCAAGAACCTCCATTCTTCTTCTTTCATACTTCTAGATTAGTCGTAATATCATGAGTTACCCATCCAGCTATACCATATTTCTCGCCCATCCATCGTTCTTTGGTCTTTTCCTACTCTTACAGCCATCCACTTACTCAAGTACTCAGAACTAACTCTATTGGTCACAACTCCAACTTTTATTAACAATATGTATTTGTAACAATTTTGAAGGAGCTTTTCAGGGTTCCGTATCCAAAGGGTCAAACGGGACCCTATTACTTACTGAGATTTCGCTGTCCGTCCGTCCGTCCGTCCGTCTGTCTGTCACCAGGCTGTATCTCATGAACCGTGATAGTTAGCCAGTTGAAATTTCTACAGATTATGTATTTCTGTTGCTGCTATAACAACAAATACTAAAAACAGAATATAATAAATATTTAATTTTATAAAATCACTTTTGATTTTATAAGATGATTTTTTTGCTTGTTTTTTAAAAATAATGGTACGGAACCCTTCGTGTGCGAGTCCGACTCGCAATTGGGCGGTTTTTTTCAAATTCATTATGAAGGTTTTAATAGTCACTGTTTGTCGCCGCCACTAATTAGTGACAAATATTCAAAATTCAAGAGGAAGCTGACATCCGGCATGGACACGTAATGTCGTTGGTTTATCGCTTTATTAAAATAATCAATTGACTTGGCTTACCAATCTTACGAAGAGGTATCGTATTATCCAGTACTAACTGGATTGTGGAGGTCAGATAGGCATTCGCTCTATGTAAATACTAGTACTCAGCTGCATTCGGTAGACTGGAAGGCGACCCCAACATAGTTGGGAAAAAGCTTGGCAGAGGATGATGGGTCTTTCCTTGTCCACCTATCGGAATTCCGATTGGTAGGAGGAGCGGGTTTTTTTTTTCCCATGCCTCCGATTGAATGGTTTTGTTTTTATCACTTACTTTACTGAACAGAATATGGTAGCTGTTTTCGGTTTTGTCGGTCATGAGCACATAAATCAATGGCACTACATTAGTACTATTTGTGTGGCTTCCGTCATCTCCGTGAATAGTGAACAATTGTGAAAACGAATTTGACTAACTTTAAAAGTGCCATCACCCAAATAATTTTTATACGCGGTATGTGTTGTTTAGCTTCTTCTGTGCAGAAAGCTATGATTCTGGTCTTGTTATACGAATAGTCTGCTAAAACAAATTAGTTATTTTGGAAGGTATTTTCAGTTCAATTGCATCACCATAAAGTAATTTTATTAAATAATTAAATTCTTCCAATAACAACTGAAACCTATCATACTTTGATCGAACAAAACAAGCAAAGATTTTTCACATCAACTACCGATGCTCCTAAGTAAATGAATTGAGCAAACACCCGAACAATTTCAAAAGAAAGCCATGATGCAAAAATCTTTAGTGTAGGCTATTTTAATGAAGCCGTATCAGTGATACTATAGGACCTGAACACTAGTGTAAACCTTCACAGTGTACACGTAACTCCACAAATGATTACTTCGCATGAAAATAATCCCATGCCAAGTTAGCATTTGAAACGATACTAGATCCATAACACGTAACTTGATGAAAGACAGACACATTCACACATAGACGAATTGTTTTCGTTCCGGATCGGTGTGAACAGACTATGGCGTTACACAGATTGATTGGTAATTGGGTGCATTACTTGAAATGGGTAATACTAGAACTCATCATCAGCCTATAATGTTGCCACTGCTGGGGACACAGGTGCTTCAATGAGAAGGAGTGAGATTTAATTCACCACGCGGGCCCAGTGCGGGTTGGTAGATGTTTCATGTCTTCGAATTTTTAGTTCTAGGACATGCCGATTTCGTCACGATGTTTACCTTCACCGTTTTCAGAGCTATACGAGAACTAATTTGCCTTTGACTCCGATAAAGTTGGGATCCAAACTGTTTTGTTTTGTAGGAATCGAACTTTTAAAGGTTTTTTGGAAATGTTCCACCTCCCCACGATAAACTAGCGATTGTGAGAAATCTACACCGTTCAGAATGTTGCAAATTAGGCAAGGAATGATGCTAATTACAAATCATCAGCGGTGGCCCTGTGGTGGCAGCCCCGACTTACGAGCAGTAAACCGTGGGTTCGAACCCAGGCAAACGCATTACTTTGTGTAATTTATTTTATCACCGCTGCCCTCAAAAACGGTGAAGGAAAACATCGTAAGGAAACCGGCATGTCCTAGACCTAAAAATTTGAAGACATGTGATATCTACCATCCCGCACTAGGCCCGCGTGGTGGATTACAGCCCACTCCCTCTCATAGAGAGGAGGCCAGTGTCCCAGCAGTGGGAACATTATAAGCTGATGATGATGACCAATTATCCTGTCTATAAATATAACAGGTGTAAATGGTGCATTCTGGATAAGCACCTGAGAATGCACAGCGAATATGTGTAGTCAGGAATTAAGCAGTGAAGGTTTCTATCTGAGTAGCACAGTTGTTTGCGCAGTTAAAAAACACTGACACTGCCTTATGGCGTTTGCACATGGTGCAAGTTATTTGAGCATGTAAACAGGGTTTCTTACTCGGTTTAAACAAACGTTGCAAAAAGCGACCCACCTGATACCAGCTAGTCACATCTGCCTTTGGCATATGCAAACTATAGCATTCCCACTGCGCGGCCTTCCCGCTGGCCGCCGCCCGAAGGAGTGGGTCATTATGTCTATCACATGTGCTCAGTTTAGACTGTTGGTTCAAAATCCTTATGATGTTTTCTTTCGAAGATTTGGAAGGAATCGTGATGAAATGACTTACGCCAAGTGTCTGCCTAACTTCGCCGCGAATGCCATCTTAGGGGCAAACGCTGAGATTTCTCTTAATCCTGTAATTTAACCAGCCACTGTTTGGGTAAACCCTTTAAATCGGAACACAGCGACGCTGCTAGCCAGCAGTAATAAGTATAGTAGTAATACTTCCCCCGGACGAGCTCCTTCATTTAAGGCTGATTTACATCTGCATTAGTTAAGTAGCGACTTTTGCCATTGTTCAGTCTAGCCAGCCGTAAGTGACAGTGTTTCAATGGAAAATATCAAGAAACTTAACTCGATACTAATATAACATCACGCCTGTAATCTCGGAAGTGTTAGGCAGAGGTGTACCTAATAGTACACACATTTTGCCAGTTATGTTTAAGTCCTATGTAATAGGGGGCGAGCCTATTGCCATTGACCGGGCGCAAATCCACATTCCGTGGCTGCTACTGAGAAATTGAAAGACTGGTTATCAGACTTTCCGGCCACTGACTACCCGTAACGACAGTAAAAGGTCTACAAATGACAGCCGGGACCAACGGCTTAACGTGCTTTCCGGGGCACGGAGGAAGCTCGGTATGTAATGGGAGGTCACTAATCCACGGGCCAGCCTAGGTAAGCTCGGCTTAACCTAAAGATCGAACCGAGTGGCTGTTATTATTTAGCCACGAGCTTAGTAAGAGTGGAGCTCTAAACTAAAAGAATACAGAAAAACGTATCCCGTTTTTTCCGCTGTACCTTTCTTATCGCGGAGGCTCTTATACCGTTCCTTTCTCAAATGTTATTCTGAAAGTACTCAAGAACAGCTATATTTTACTCGTAATTAATTGCTTTAATGAAGTATTAATCCTTAGTAACGAAACGGCTATTGTGTTCACAGTTCGCTCGTTTCGTGTGGAACAACAATTTAGATGTACTTAACACAGTGGCACAATACATTTTTATTTTTCATTCATATCGCCTTAGCTTTTTGCAAGATGATTTTTTAAGGAGCAGTTTTGTGTACGAGTGGTACAATGTTTGTTTTTATTAAACTATGTTTTATTTTATACACAAAAGGATGTGAGCAAGGGGCATATAAGACACCTACATTTTACCATGTAATCCGGTTCATACTCCCGGCTGTCCTTTGTAGATCTTCGACTAGTCTAGACTACAAGTAGTCAGTGGCCCAACAAGTTGACAACCAGTCTTACCCAGGGGTATCGTATTACTCAGTACTAACTGGGTTTTGGAGGTCAGATAGGCAGTTCATTTAAAATCATCATCATCATTTTAGCCGAAAGACGTCCACTGCTGGACATAGGCCTCCTCCAATGCCACATTGACATAAGGGGGGTTTTGCCATAATCGCCACGCTTGGCAGGCGATCGCAGTACGGTTATTACAAAAGCACAGAGATCGCTGCTGCCCATTCTATGGCAAGTCCCTTAGTCGCCTCTTACGACACCCACGAGAAGATATGGGATGGTGCTATTCTTTACTTCTGACACCATACAGAACACCATTTAAAATACTGGTATTCAACTGCACCCGTTTAGACTGGAAGCCGACCCTAACATAAATGGGAAAAGGCTGGGCAGATGATGTTAACTCTCATGTAATAAGATGGTAGTTCGACTGTCTGTTGAGTATGCCCAAATACAGACTCCACAATGAGATTGAAAACCCTATGCATGACTTCATACTCAGTAGTTCGTCTTGCGACCAGTATTGTGTTCTCTTGTAGCTAGTCTCCAAAAAAGCCTGGTCTTCTGCTTGACAGATTCTCCCAAAAACATTCTCTGCCAATCCAGCTCACCTTCTTCAGGTCGTAAGTTCAAAAGCTGGCGTCCCACGCTGCATTTGCAACGAAAAAGGCAAATATTTGGTAAAGGTATTAAACTTTCCATACATTGATTGTATGAAGCGCACATAAATGGCATGTTTTCTATTTAGGGAAGGCGTGGGATTTTATGGTCAGATTTGTAAGTTTTAGAGACGTTTAATAGCAATTTGTCTAAGGAACTTTCTAGAGAATATACCGTAATAGTATCCGGTGTTCTTAATCATTTTAAACTGTGTTGTTTACGAAATCATAGTCTACTTGAACATCATGTAATCGAGCTTTTTGATTGTTCTGAAGGTACCCAAAATTGTAGTCGTCGTAAGTACAGCTAATTTCGTGTTTTTTTTTTGCTATGAAACCAAATCTTTAGTTTGGGGTTTCCATGAAGCTTTCATAAATGACTACTCAGGGAATACTCAGTTTCCTATTGTAACAAAAATATAAAAATATAGTTCTACAGGCCTTATGTTTAATTGATTATTTTGTTTGATGGTAACACCCTTAAGTATGTGTATACCCTTTCCGTTACACCCTGTAGAGGCCTAAAAACCACTTTATTCGTTATATTTTCAAAATTTTATATCAGGGAATGTGTCGACAAAAATCGATCCATTGAACTGGCCTCATTACAATCTGATATCATCAAAAGCCCTCCCCTTAACAGTTTTACCTCAACCAAACTCGATGTGTGTACAAAACGTATTATTAACGGAGAAATAAATTATACATCGTACGCTCTATTTACGATAAAAACAGTTGGTTGTTAGCACGATACATTAGTTATTGGAGTCGTTTACTGTTGAAACAGGCTAATTGGGGCCTGAATTTATGTCTGATGGACTTGCACTTCCTGGAGATGTCGAAATACTTTGTTTTGGACATAGTTTAGTTATAGTAGACCTTTGGCAATCTGAATGTCAAATGAATTCTGAATTCTGCAATTATGGCTTTACGTGAACTTTAGTTTTAAAACACTTGTTCTGATAAACTCTTGTGATACTGAAGAATGTATGGGCTTGTAACACTGCCCCTATGAGCGTTTACACCTTACGGCATTACATATATTTTAAACTTTCAAGTCCTTATTTTCCGAAAAGAGTGAAGCGATTTTAATGAAACTTAATACGCATAAGCAGGATACATAGGTCTAAAAAGTTACTTCAAACATTTTCGAAAAATAGTGTCACAGCTAAATTAGACCGATTGTGTTTTGTTCTGTTTTTTTTTTGACTTTCAAAAGTGCCAGTAATGGTCTAATTGAAATAAACGCTTTGAGTTTTGTCATAGCCTATATTTAAAACGTTCACATGGGATAATTTCTGACTAAAACGCAAACGAAGTCGGGAAGAAGGCATAAGTTAGTAGCCAACATTTTCAATACCTTACCTGAAACTTTCGTCGCTCAATACTGCTCCCGAGGCACCTTGACCTTTCTAAGGGCAGACCTGAAGGGCGCACGTTGTATTGGACGTCCAGACATCAGTGCGATAGTCCCGCCGGGAGGGTATTAAATCTTTAGGAGACCTCAATGTCTGTGAAATGTTTGACACTTAAAAGTGTGTTGAAAATTTTGACAGTCTGGGGAGTTTTGTTTTGATTGTTTTGAGCTATAAGATGTCTTTGTGAGAAATAATATGGAAGACAAGAGAGTTAACCTACTGCCTCTTTGATCTAGTGGTCGCTAGCACAACTGCTGAGCATGACGTTCTGGGTTCAATTCTCATGTCGGGCAAATAAGTTTGACGGCACGGTTGGCGCCGTACTTGAGCGATCGACTACTGCGCTGCGCGTCGCGGGTTCGGTCCCCGCACGGAACAAATATTTGTATGGCCTACAGATAGTTGTTCCGGGTCTGGCTGTTTGTGTATGTGAGTTTAATTTTATTGTTTGTAAACGCATCCACGATACAGGAGAAATTCCTAGTGTGGGGCAACGTTTAAAAAACATAGTTATTGGGTTTCACTTAAATGTCACGCTGATGGTGGCGCGTGTGTCGGGTCATTTAGTTCCCTTCAAAATGGTTGAGTTGAATGATGGCTGATCCATGCGTGATGTTCGTGAACGGGCGCTGTCAGTTGTGCCTGGTCATCTCTTAGTTGCCACGGCTTATTTCGAACTATTTATTTTATTTTTGAATTGTCTTTTTTTGTTTTTACTGTGAAAGAAGAAAGAAAAGAAAAAATGTTTTTTTGACGTCAGTCACGCACACACACAATAATAATATTAAAAAAGTTACAGAAAAAAAGGAGAATATACATAGTGTGCTGTGTGCCTCACGGCTGCGCCAAAAAGGTCCATTTCAGCATTCATGCCAGACAGGTGATGCTGTCTGACGCTGGTCTTCCAATGGACACTTATAACGTGCACGTCTTGCTACATCGTTCTCACATAATTTACCATCTCAACATGAATGATGTAACCAAGATTTTTGTAACAAGCTATTAATTTAAAAGAGTGTCCATGGAGTTTCTTGCCCATTCTTCTCCATAGAGATCTACGCTTTGGAATGGGCAACTACAGTACTTTCACAGTTATTATGTCTAGTGACTGGGAATGTAGCTTAATATGTTATTGTTGTTTGACTATTCAAAAGTGCCTGTAACTGACCTACTTGAAATAAATGATTTGATTTGATTTGATTACCATCAGGAATTTCTCAGTAGCAGCCAGCCAGAGTCTGGATTTGTGCCCGGTGGATGGCAATAGGCTCGCCCTCTATTACATGGGACTTAAACATAACTGGAGAAATGTGGGTGTACTATGAAGAACACCTCTGCCTTCGGAGATTACAGGCGTGATGTTATGTTACGTAAAATAGAGTTTATGATAGCGTGACGGTTGCCTGAGAGAAACCGGCCAAGTGCGAGTCGGATTCGCTCACGAAGGGTTCCGTACCAATATTTATAAAAACGACCACAAAAACATTTATTTTTTGTATGGGAGCCTGTTTATTTTATTCTGTTTTTAGTATTTGTTGTTATAGCGGCACAGAAATACATAATCTGTAGAAATTTCAACTGGCTAACTATCACGGTTCATGAGATACAGCCGGTGACCGACGGACGGACAGCGAAGTCTCAGTAATAGGGTCCCGTTTGCCCCTTAGGGTACGGAACCCTAAAAAGAGTTTATGAAAGCGCGAGGGCTGCCTGAGAAAAAAAAATCCTAAACAATTTTGGATAGTGGCAGGAATATGATCATCAACTTTCATAAAGCAGTGATAGTTTTGCCACATTCTCAAGCAACTCTAATATCGTCACTTATCTTTCTGTCACTTTAACAGAGGGTATTGAGGGTTCAGAAATACTCCTAAGAACATTTTAAGGTTAAGGGTAAAGTATAACTACCTGCCAGGGCTGCGGGACTGTTCGAAAGAGATACCGTAGCCACAAAGTGGTACACAAAGGGCTAAGAAGGAACATGTATGGGTTTTAGTCATTACAAGTCTGACACTCCCTTCCGCTCCGCCCAGTGCAGACGGGGTCATTTGATGATTTCCCACCCGTAAAGTATAACTTTCAAACTTTATTACTAACAAGAAAGGATTTAACGAAGAACTGGCTCTTTTAATGCAATTCTGCAGAGAAGCTTGAATGTTGATTTAGACGGATCAAAGGATCATCTTGGCATAATACCTTCATCGCCTTTTACGACACCAACGGCGAGATAGCCATAGAGATGTATTATTCTTGGAAGCACACTTTAGAAATACGACATTTTTATTTTCTTTATATATTTTTATTAAATGGCCACGTGGACGAGGTGAAGCGTTCGCTCGTATCATCATTGTCTTGTCCTTATCCCAATTCATTTGGGGTCGGCGCGGTATGTCTTCTTCTTTCATGCTTTTCTATTACTTGTCATCAGACACCTCCTTTCTTGCCATATCATCCTTCACACAGTCCATCCATCGTCTTCCAGTCTTCTACTCTTATAACCGTCCACAGTCATAGGTACTCAAATCTTTCCTCACAACATTCTCCTCATTCTCTTCAAGAAACGTTCGCTCGTATACCAGTTGGCAATGAGCTACTCGCTCAAGAGATAAGAGCCAGCCACGAGTCACTGGTACGAAGGAAACAAGTGACAAACGCGTGTCTGGCTTGCCCCATCATCTGAAGCTCCGTTCTCGACCCCATGCGGCTTCTTGCATTTGTTTTCATCGCAGTCGCTGTTGTAACACGTGTATTTTGTGGCCAAGCGTCAGCGGAAATACCGGGTGCAGGACGTGCCGTCCTAATAATATACTACGGAAATATCAGTCGTTTGTCGTGGATAGTTTATTATAATAGACGGTTCAACACGTGCTGCATACAGGAGTGATTAGCTGAAGTTTTTTTATTCGCTGGAGGAGGGTTAAACGAACATTTAACAGTATGAATTAAGAGCCAGTTCTTACTTAAGTTCTGAAGTCAGATGACTTAAAAATTCTTTGTAGTCTAGGCTTTAGATCTCTTGCTTTAGTTTCTGTTAAAGATACTAGTACTACGAATTTTTTTGCTTTATCCTGTTCTACGTTTTGTAGTAAGCAACGACTTATTGTCGGGCCTACGCTATCCTCCTCCCATAATTAAGTACTAACGCTGTAACATTCAAATATTGTAAAACTAGATGATTTTAAAAGTGTAACCATGGAGTTTCTTGCCGGTTCTTCTCCATCCTCTGCGTTTTATAAGTGCCCATGTAGGTCTATGTAAAATAAAATATTTTGATTTTGAAAACAGATCCTTGTCACAAACGTTGGATATAATTGATAACCGATCTCATTTTGATCAGGAGCAACCTCAATGCTCAGATTTACGCGGTGAGGATTGTTTCAGACGTAATTATCGCTTAATTTTGTACGGGAAAAAATGGTGACCAGTTGGTACAGTGACTTGCCATCAATCGCTTTCTAACAAAATATATCCAGCCAGCGTTCGATATCTTTATTAAATTATCAGCATATTATGACATCATATTCAAAGATTTAGGACCGTTTACCATGTTTCTTGTGAAGGGGCGTCAACGTTGCATATAAATTTATGAAATGTAGGCGGAGTTCAACTCTGAAATAGACGGGATTACGATTCTGATTTGTGGTTTTAAGATGTTAAAACTCCCCTTTTATAACCAGAAGTAGTGATGAAATTCGGAAGGTATGAAAGAATGTCTGATTAATTAAACTAATCTTAAAACTTGGTTCGTTAACTTCGCGTAAACGAGATAACAACAAATATTAAGTAGGTAGTGACTGTGAACCATGTCGAATTTCTTATGGCATAATTATATAATTTTTAAATTATTTTGTTTTCCTGTTATTTTGTGCCTGGTTACCTGGGTACCCAATATTTAATTAGGGATGCGAATAAATGAAAATAAATCTTCTGTGTCCGAATTTACCCATCCACAAAGAGAACTGTTCCCCACTGCGGTCCGAATCGACCCATTGCAAGAAGTTCGTGGGCGATTGATGAGCTCTTGGGTAATTTAGACAGCGGTCCGAAACGCTCGCGGGGCGAAACGACCAAGGACCCGAACGTAAGGCATGGTAGGAATGAAATGAGAACATTGTATGACCATGATGACTGCTGTGACACAGAGGCAATGGCGGGCTATCGTGACTATGAGGGGCAATGGCGGGCCCAGTGCGGTGATGACATATTATATGTCTTCGAACTTTTGGTTCTACGACTTCCAGTTTCTTTACGATATTTTCCTTGACTGTTTTGATAGCAGTGGTGACGGAATTAAGTCCCAGGTTTCCATGCCGCGCGTCCACCGCTGTTTTTAAGTGCTAGACAGCGAGCTAGCCCAAAACTTAAGAACTATCCTAAAAGTAAATCTACGTTCTATGGAATTCTCTTAAAGCGATCTTTATATCATCAGATAATGTGGCTTAAATTGAGCCAAACACGGAATGCGAACCACCAGACCAGAAGCCAACAAAAACAATCAGCTAATTTAAAATCTAGATTATACCTCTGGACATAAAATCCACATAAAAACCGTAAGAACTGCACAGCAAAGTTGAACGACCGAAAAACAGCTAATAGATGCAAACGTAAATTAATTATAGCAGAAACGGTTTTAGTCCAAACAGTCTTCGGCTTCGACACTATCTTCGGAATTGGCGTAAAATACCCGATTAGAACCGGTTATTTCTGACAAAAAGCGGATGGATATAACTCGTTTACTGTACTAATTTACTGAATTACGTGAGTTTCGCAACCAGTTACATGTGGCAAGCCAAGCGTGGTGCAAAAAGATATAAAAGCAATTATAACTATCTTCGTTAGATTGGTCATGTGCCGTATGATCATCGGGAGGAACGAGACGGATCATAAAACATCTGCTTGACGGAACCGACTTGGAAATAAATTCAGATGCATCGCAAGTCACAACATTATTCATCATTCTTTATTTAATTTAAATAACTACTACCTATATACCTACACAATACAAGGGTTAGCAAACTAATAAATTAAATAACTAAAATAACAATAAACTATGGCGTCAAAAAACTCCTCTTCTACGCTCAGCTGGTAATGTGCCCAAGAGACTGGCAGTATTGCCACGTTGTATGGCAATGCTTAGCCTCTGGCCAAAGTAAAAGCCAACCCGCGGGCCAAGGGAAGCGTCAACTAGGCGTTTGGAAATTTCCTTAAAAAGGCTGTGAGCACTCGGACCCCACGGCCCCAAAGTTTCAACCCTTTGGGGTTGAAACTTTGGGGGTCGTGGGGTCGTGGGCTCGAAAATATAGTTACAACAAAGGTACTATATTTACACCGCTTGAGGTTCTCCGCTGCCGCAGCGGCAGCGCCAGCACAGCACGATGAGCTTGGAAGATGTGATGGCGCAACAGTATCGACATCAACATTTGAGTAGTTGATGATGAAACGTTTCAAACCCAAGTATGACAATGAAGCCAATTAGAATCTTTTGTAGATAACGTCACGCTTGTAATCCCCGTAGGCTTAGGCAGAGGCGTACCTACAACAGTTACATCAACATTTCGCCAGTTATGTTTTCAGTCCCATGTAACAGGGGGCGAGCCTATTGCCATCAACCGGGCACACATCCAGGCTGCTACTAAGAAATTCCTGATGGAAAAACCCAATAATCAATTGCCTACCGGGTATCGTACACAGCACCCCATGCTCAGCAGTCAGACTTGTGACTACTAGACGAACAAAGCACTCAGTGGTGAAGAAATAAATTACGCTTAGTAACGTGTCAGCTTTGGTGGCTACCAAATGTTAAGTCAAGGCGGTTATCACTGGGTCATCAGCCACCTGAGGGCCGTCCATTAATCACGTGATGTTTTTAGCTTCCCGCCCCCCCTCACCCTTGGTGATACGTGGTGAGGTTTAAGACTAACCCCTCCGCCCCCACCCAAAATCACAGGTATTTTTAGTACCTACAAAGAATCTTATTTTTTTTGGAATATAACATATCATTAAATACAGGGACTTCGCTCATTGCCTGGTAACGGCGAGTCAAGGTCACACTACATGCCGCTTTTCGGTTTAGAAATCGCGCGTTTGACGAAAAAATAAATACACGTGATATTTTACTACACCCCCCTCCCCCCTTGTGATATTTCGTGATTTTTGCTAAACCCCCCAACCCCTCCCACACTTTCAAGCATCACGTGATTAATGGACGGTCCTCTGGCTGGAGGCAGTATACTCAAAGCACCCACAGGATCCGGTTAAGCAGAAGCTAGACTCATAGCATGACCTGGGAGAAGCCATTACAAAAAAAAAACTGGGTCATCAGGTCTATGCTCTAAAGGGACCCGGTCTTCTGGATTGGACTGGCTCAACATTTACGAAAGTCACCAGGTACTACAGAGCATAATTCAAAACTTACAGCCGCATCACCTAACGTAATGACCTACACAATACCAAATACCATTAATGACATCCAACTGCGCTTTGTCGCGAACTTACGGTCTACTCCCTAGACACAACAAACGCACAATAACTCGTCTATCTATCACCCCGGACAATACCTAACAAGCTTATACTCCAAACTGCAGTACAACTTAGGAACCCAATTACACCATTTCAAACTAGGCAGATGTTAAATCGTTCACTGTACAAAGACTTAAGATCTAGGCTAGAGTGAACAGCGGCGAGTAGGAAATTAGCGGGTGAGGCAAATGCCCCAAAATTAGGATTAATCCTTATTCTACATGTGGTTTAATCCGTTTATCGGGTAAAGTTTGCCAAAAAACAATCTATGTTTTTCGCGGATCTTCCATGGCAGTTTTGGATTTGGGATAAAATAAGAAACATAAAATATTCATGAAAGTGAACATGTTAATGAATGTTAAAAACCCTATTTTTGTGCCCAAATTACCACCATTTCCTTAAAATCTAACAATCTTTTAAAACGTGAGAACAACATCTACAGCAATTGCCTGTGTTGCTATGTCAGTTTCCTCATTTTACTACATTTTATTTAATTTTTCTGTATTTTTTTTTAATTGCTATCGAAAAAGGACTACATAAATTGAATCTTATCTCGATACCCAATTAATAACGGGAACTATATTTCTTGTCACCAAAATTTATATTTGTCATCAAAGTTGTATCACCAAGTAAATAGATCTATCGCCACGAAATATTTTCGTTCTCAGATAAACAAAAAGTGTTCCCAGGTATGAATTATCAAATAAATGTTGATACATGTGTAAAATAAGAGATGGATTACCAATAAAATTGTAGTGCATTAGATGAATATAAACTTCGTTCTTATAATAATAGTTTTATTACTTAAATAATAGCTTTGTGCTCGGAATGGTAGATCTGTCACCAAATAAATAGATCAGTTCCTTATTTCTATGAAGAAATGCTTTATACGAGACATTGGGCACACCGACTCGGACAGGTTAGGTTCGAAGAGGATGGCGGGGTCTAGTGAGCGAGCGGAGCGAGCGAACTAAGACCCCGACATCCCCTTCGTGTTAGGTTACTGTAAACCCTGCAGACAGAAATAGGAGCCCCGCGTAGCGGGGCTACGTCGACAACGCCTTAGTTTGGACCTGTGGTTTGGAGTTTTTATGTAAACATTTTTACATTGTTTGATGATTCAATTTTCGTGACACTTTTATTATTTTTAAACGTAATAAAATTACTTGATGATTGATATTATTTCCAAGTAATTCTTAATTAATATTTACGTAAGCGTTTTGATATTATTTGATGATTCAATTTAGGTGACAGATCTACTATTTTGGGAACAAATATTATTTATTAGGTCAATGAAAATGCATTTATTAGGGTATTGATAAAATCATACCCATTAATAACACCCTCGCGGATCGGACAGGTTTCTTTTTTACATTTTTCATACATTAAAAAAAACTTGTTGATAAGTTATTAGCTACATATTATTATAGTGAATAGGTAATCGATCGAACTTATCAAACTATTCGTAGGTAACAGTCAAACTCGGGACCAAGGTTGGGATTAAGGATGATTAATTACGAGCGCTATTCACTGCGCAGTCGGTCAACCAGTCTTACCAAGAGAAAGTTTGTAAAGATCAGATAGGCAAACTCACCATGTAAAATACTGCATCTTTAGACAGGAAGCGGACCAAATATACACACATCAAAAGTGTCTAGGGATCAACATATATTTTTGCAATAACTTTTCTCCTGATTGATATTAATTAAAATTTTCTTTAAGGATTCATCAAATAAAGTGTTTTCGTTTGTCACAGTAACGATAAACCAAGTCACCTTTGCATTAATAAAGAAATTTGCCATTTTCTAATAAAGGGATTTTTGACATTTGATCCACTAACATTAAAGTTCGAAAAAAAGACTGAAGTAACAGTTTTCTTTAAAATTTTATTGGGTAACTTAAACAATTAATAATCCGTGTTTCTACCGCGAACACTAACAACACAAGAACATCGGTTTGGCATACTCAAAATGAGTTCATCCAAATCACGCTGTGGAATGGCCGCCCATGTTCGTTGCAACAACAAAAAAAGGTCTTCTTGCGACTGGATACCCTCCATATTCGGCAGAGCTCTTCTCTGTGGCAAATCCCATGCATGCTCAATCGGGTTCAAGTCTGGCGACTGAGCAGGCCAGGGCAGGACATTGATGTTAGCTGCGGCGAGAGTCTGTCTTACAACTCTTGCGGTGTGCGGTCGTGCATTATCATGCATTAACTGAAATAAGGGACCGATTTGCACTTGTAGAGGAACGATGACGTCTGATACAATCGTCTCAGCATAAATTTGAGCGTTGAGGTTGCCTCTGATCCAAATCAACTCAGTTCTTCCGCCGATCCAAATACCCGCCCATACCATGATGGTTCCACCACTATAAGGATGGACTTCCTGGCAGGATTTTAATCGCTGTTGGCGTCCAGGGGTTCTCCAGTGTCGTATACGTCTTGTATCCGGTCTCATACCAAAACGAGACTCATCAGAAAAGCACACGAAACGCCATTGTTCTTCTGCCCAATTTCTGTGTTCAAGAGCCCATTGATATCGAATCCTACGATTGTGCATTGCTATAGGTGGTACCCGTAGCGGTCTTCGGGAATGAAGGTTCACTTCATGCAAGCGGTTTCTGACTGTTTGGTCGCTAATTAAGTTCCCTGAAGAGTGATGAAGCCTCACGGCTAACATCATGGCGGTTATTGTTGGAGCTCTTCGAGTTAAGATTTGAATGTATCGGTCTTGTCTCCGTGTGGTGCAGCGATACTGTCCTCCATGGCGCTCAGCCTCGGTACCAGTGCTTCGGTAACGTGTCCAAAGTCGACTGATAACACTCTGACTTGTATTCAGAGCTAAAGCCACAGTACGTTGCCGGGAACCAGCTTCTATCATTCCCACGGCTCTGAGCATTTCTTCCCTGCTTAAATGACGTCGCCGCTCCATAATAACGTTGGTTTTAATCAGTAGTAGGGAAACAGTAGCACTAATAATGTCTTCAATGCGTTGTATGTTTTTATAGGGAAAATATTGACAGCTGATTTTCATCTTTTACTCGAATTTGATTCACAGTTCCTGATTCAAATTATGAAATGCACCAAAAAGGATCCATATAAATTTATAAAATCATAAATTTATTACAAAGCCACATCTCAATCTCAAGAAATCGGCATAAAAATGCTTGATCCCTAGACACTTTTGATGTGTGTAGCTGTGAAAATGACTGATCTAACTATATTATGATATCTGACTAGAGTGATCTGAATTATCGCTTCATACTTTGAATTCGCTCCCGCGAGTGCGAGCTCGTGGCTAAATAATAACAGTCGCACGGGTCGATCTTTAAGGATAAGCCGTGCTTGCCGAGGTTAGTCCGTGGATGGGTGACCATAATTACATACCGAGTTTCCTCAGTGCCTCGTTAAGCCGTTGGTCCCGGCTGTCATTTGTAGATCTTTGACAGTCATTACGAGTAGTCAGAAGCCAAAAGTCTGACATCCAGTCTTACCAAGTAGTATAGTATTACCCAGTTACTGGGTTTTGGATGTCAGATAGGCAGTCGCTTCATGTAAAATAAAACAAACATGTTTGGGAAAAGGCTAGGTAGATGACGACTTTGATTTCGCTCCCGCTTCAGCACCCGCGCAAGCCTATCACTCTGTCCCAACACTAAGTCGGCAACCTATTTCCATTGTCTACTGCAACGTCCTACTTTGAGACCGGTGCATGTAGGCTTCGGAACAGGTTACATCTTTGTGAGCTTGAACTTATTTAGCACATCTACTACACACTTTATGACTCTACAGTTAAGTGTTTGACCCTGGCGAACTAGCTTTGAACCTTAACAAGGGAAACTAGATTTGTTTCAGGGGCTGTGTGTACGGAAGTGTCAATTTGCCGTGCGATTAGAGGTTTGGTGCTTAAGCTTACTGTATAATATGGTTCCATCTTTTTTACAAAATCTTTTATCAGCGATGATTTTGCCACTTCCCCGTTATGAAATTAGACAGCTGCACTTTTGAAACAAATCTCATTATCATCATGTTGTTTCACCTCGGTGCTGATGTATTGATAAAGCCTTTAGTTACATACAGCTGAGATATAATCCACCAGATCATTTCTCAGCAAATTGTCGATATTAGTAGAAACGATTGCTTAGAACATATCAGTGGCTAGGTTCTAGTTCTACATGTCAATTCATTGCATACTACTACTGTATGGTGTCGGACGTAAAGAATAGCACCACCCCATATCTTCCCGTGGGTGTCGTATGAGGCGAGGGACTTGCCAGAGAATGGACCGCAGCGTTTTCTGTGCTTTTGTAACAACCGTACTGCGATCGCCAACCCGCCTGCCAAGCGTGGCGATTATGGCAAAACCCCCCATGTTATGTCAATGTGGCGGCACTTGGGGGAGGCCTATGTCAGCAGTGGACGTCTTTCGGCTGAAATGATGATAATTGCATTCCTCTGATTTCATCCTTCAGATACCGGATTTCTTCTTCGGATTTTTATTGTATAATACAATACGCACATGCGGCATAATAACTTGACACCATATTAGGCACTTACCACATACAAAAGAAAGAAGACTTGCCTTCCACAATGTAGGTAACAACAGTGTTACTAAAGGCTAAAAGCTAGGAACAGCCGTGGACCCTAGTACAGCAACAATAGAGGCAGCCATCGCCAAACTTGCTCTTCAACCTAGTTCTAAGTTACTATCATCCGATCCTGTACTTGATAAAACACTCCTTGACTATAAGATCGTTAAGTTACAGCCACTCACGACCACTGCCCGCCACGATGTCGCCATTGTCTGCCACTATGTCTCGTTTCTCAAACCGGTGCCATTCGACTTGAGAACAGGTTGTCTTTATGTATCTGAACTTATTCAGTCAGCTGACCTGTTGAATGTAAGTACGGAGATAAATAGTCTATGATAGTACTGTCTGATTTCTACGGGAATCGTGGTGATAAGATAGAAATTCTGGCAGGTTAGCTAGCTTTGAAAAGTTTAATTGTGCGGTTTTAAACAAACTATCATGTACCTGCTCTGAAAAAAAAAGTATCATGCTCTTATGATTTCTGAAGCGCTGGTAATGCTTGCATTTCTTTATATGTATAGGCATACCGTTCCACAACAAAAGTCTCGACTACCTTCTATCTAGATAATATGTCATTTTTACACAGTCCATCCATCGTGGTTTTTGGCTTCTTCTACTCATATATTTTGTTCCACAACAATGTATTTACAAACTGGCATTCAAACCAGTCTTTTTGGATCCCCAGATAGACTCGCAATACCAGCTGACTCGACGGTTATAAATTTAAACGAAGTAATAACTGATCAGAAACCTAATGCTAAGTTAAGAATATCTTCATCATCATCAGCCTATAATGTTCCCACTGCTGGGACAGGCCTCCTCTCTATGACAGGAAGTGGGCTAATATCCACCACATGGGCTGTAATCCACCACACGGGCCCAGTGCGCGTTGGTTAATATCTTAGAAATCATGAATAAGTCCATTAAAATATCACTTATTTACTATCTTATGCAACACCACAAGGCTACAATAGAACAAAAACCAAAGGGAAGACGGCCCAAAAACCCATTGAATTTAAATAATATATTGCGTTTAGAAACTGTACCAGAGGGTCGTTGCCATGATCGTCTATTCAATATACTAATGGTGTAAGGGTGTGTAGCAGGGGTGTGTATTGATTTTTCCAATGCAAGGTTAGGGTTACATTTGCACTTTCGTTTTCGTTTGCCGGGACCGGGACTTTTCGTGTTGAATCAGAGTTGTACGCAAATATATTACGTCAGGTATTTTTCTAAACTAATATTATAAAGAGGAAAGATTTTATTGTTTGTTTGCATTGAATAGGCACCGAAACTACTGGTCCGATTTGAAAAATTCTTTCAGTGTTAGATAGCCCATTTATCGAGGAACGCTATAGGCTATAATGATCACGCTACGACCAATAGAAGTGGAGCAGCCATGAAAAATGTTGCGAAAACGGGGAAAATGTAACGCAAACGAAGTTGCGCCGGACAGCTAGTTTTACTATATGATGGATGGACTGAGTGCTGTCATTTGTAGATCTTTGACAGTCGTTAAGAGTAGGCAGAAACCAAAAGTTTGACACCCAGTCTTACTAAGGAGTATCGTATTATCCAGTTACTGGGTTGTGGAGGTCAGATAGGCAGTCGCTTCATGTAAAATACTGGTACTCAGCTGCAGCCGGTTAGACTGGAAGCCGACCCCAAGATAGTTTGGGAAAAGGCTAGGCAGATGATGATGGATGGACTGAGTGAAAGATGATATGGCTAGAAAGAGGAGGACGACTAATAGAGAAGTATGAAAAATGATGATGCTGCGCCGACCCGAAACGCATTTGTATAAGGCTTGGCAGCATGCGTAGCACAACCGCCGTAGAAACGGGCAATGTCGGCGAAAGAATCGACAAACTGACACATTTTCATTGTCTATCTGTCATAATGTCGATTCTTCCGTAGACAAAACTCGTTTCTACAGTGGTCATGCTATGGGTGCTGTTGATGAGTACGAGTAGAGCTTGTCGTTAGATATTTTAAGTAAAAGATAAACTACCATCGCTTTTATGTCTGTAGACAATAAACTGGTAGTTAAAGGGTTGCTAAGCTGTATTAGAAATTAATTGGTTACCTTTTCGAAGTGGTCTCAGACAAGTAGTCACGACGAGTTTAAACTTTGAACTTAAAGATTTCTTGACGACTGGATTTAGTAGAAATTATCAGCTTATATTATTGTGCCCCGCGGACTTCGTCTAAGTGAAATTGTTAAAAAAAAAACCGGCCAAGTGCGAGTCGGACTCGCGCACGAAGGGTTTCGTACCATTATTTATAAAAATGAACAAAAAATCACTTTTTTGTATGGGAGCACCCCTATTTTTTTTCTGTTTTTAGTATTTGTTGTTAAAGCATCAACAGAAATACATAATTTGTAGAAATTTCAACTCGCTAACTATCAGGGTTCATGAGATACAGCCTGGTGACAGACGGACGGGCGGACGGACGGACGGACAGCGAAGTCTCAGTAATAGGGTCCCGTTTGACCCTTTGGGTAGGTACGGAACCCTAAAAAATTACTTCTCTATTTGAATCGGATTTTGTTTTGGTTTTAATTCTTTCTGCCAGTAAAAGTCCCGTCAAAAATCCGTATAACCGTTTCGGACATTAGCCGGAACAAACAGACAGAAAGACGGACAAAACTTAAAAAAAAGTTTTTCTTTTCTTGGTTTTAAGTACCATGAAAACTTTTATATGCATCCAGTAGAAAGCTGTTATTTTGGAATAAATTACAAACAGACACTTCAATTTTATTTATTTGTATTTGTATAGATTTGGAGTACATCTTCCATCTTGTCAGCAAGAGTATTTCATACGGTGTGTCACTTAGTTTACTTGTGCCAGAACGGTGATCCATTACTCAATTTTTTCCTCAATAATTTCTTTAGTTATCATCAGTTTTTGTCAGCGACCATTGTGCCATCTTCTTATTGGCCAACTTGACGTATCAATGAATCGAAGTTCGCAGAAAATTGTACAATACAACCGTTTCGCTGCAGAACTCATCCGTATTCATCGTAATCGATTTATGTGACACGAAACTGATTCGGTTACGTGACCATTATCGTTTTGATTGGTGATTTATATTGAAATAATATTCAATAGATAATTTTGGTTGATCTGCTTGATGGTTGCGAATTATAGTTTATCATCAAGGTATTTCCCATATCTTTCCGTGGGTGTCGTAAGAGGCGACTAAGGGATTTGCCAGAGAATGGGCAGCAGCGTTCTCTGTGCTTTTGTAACAATCGTACTGCGATCGCCAACCCGCCTGCCAAGCGTGGCGATTATGGCAAAACCCCCCAAAATGTCAATGTGGCGACACTTGGGGGAGGCCTATGTCCAGCAGTGGACGTCTTGCGGCTGTGATGATGATGATGACTTTAATGAGATCGTCTGTCCACTTAGTCGGTTGTCTTCCCACATTCCTTCGTCCCGTCCGTGGTCCCCACTCCAAGATTTTCTTCCCCCATCTTCCAAACTAATGCGTAAGTTTGTGAGGATGTACAAACATCCATACATCCTTACAAAGTTTCGCATTATTTATAATATTTCTCATATTTACCTTGAGAATCCTGTAATTGCAGGCACTGTTACTTCTCGTCATCACCTGCCTAGCGTTTTTCAAACTGTGCTTCCGCTCTAACCTAACCTAACTTATTTTCATACTTTTATTTTTAGGGTTCCGTACCCAAAGGGTCAAACGGGACCCTATTACTGAGACTTCGCTGTCCGTCCGTCCGTCCGTCCGTCCGTCCGTCCGTCCGTCCGTCCGTCCGTCCGTCCGTCCGTCCGTCCGTCCGTCCGTCTGTCACCAGGCTGTATGTCATGAACCGTGATAGTTAGGGAGTTGAAATTTCTACAGATTGTGTATTTCTGTTGATGCTATAACAACAAATACTAAAAACAGAATAAAATAAATATTTAAAGGGGGCTCCCATACCAAAAAGTTATTTTTTTTGCTCGTTTTTATAAATAATGGTACGGAACCCTTCGTGCGCGAGTCCGACTCGCACTTGGCCGGTTTTTTTAGTACATTATTTGGGAATGCTGTCATCATCATCTGCCTAGCCTTTTTCCCAAACTTTCTTGGGGTCGGCTTCCAGTCTAACCGGATGCAGCTGAGTACCAGTATTTTACATGAAGCGACTGCCTATCTTACCTCCACAACCCAGTAGCTGGGTAATACGATACCCCTTGGTAAGACTGGATGTCAGACTTTTGGCTTCTGACTACTCGTAACGACTGTCAAAGATCTACAAATGACAGCCGGGACCAACGGCTTAACGTGCTTTCCGAGGCACGGAGGAAACTCGGTATGTAATTATGGTCACCCATCCACAGACCAACCTCGGCAAGCACGGCTTAACCTTAAAGATCGACCTGGGCGGCTGTTATTATTTAGCCACGAGCTCCTCTATTTGGGAATGCTGTCATGAGTCTCAAATGTTTTGTTATTTCACAATAACTCGTGATTAATGCACTAATTGGTCCTTCTTCTAAAATACCAAAGAACTAAGGAAATGTTTAAGCTCCTTTGATCATTTTCGCACACCAATTTTTTTGCAGGAACAATTTTTCCCCCACAAGTATTTTTTAATCGTCTTTCGCTATTGCGTAATGCGTAATATTGAGCTCAGAAAGCGTGAACATTCGGATTAATATAATTAAATTATAATCAATTGTGAATTAGTTGTTGCTAGAATGCAATAGATTACTCTAGAAGTAGATACGGAAGTGTCTTGCTGTTGGTGCTATGAATAATGGTTTAGCAAATGGAGGTTGTAGTATACATACTTATTCTAATAGTGTGTGAAAAATGTGTAAAATGTAGCGAACTAACCATTTCTGCAAAACATCTCATTTTAATGAAACCTACATTTACGAATAAATTTGACGCAGTGGCTAAGCGATTGGGTGCTACGCTGCGTCTCGTAGGTTCTATCCCCGCACAGAACAAATATTTTCATAATCTACAGATAGTTGTTCCGGGTTTGGTTGTTTGTGTAACGCAACCACAGGAGAAATCTCTAGTGCGGGGCAAAGTTAAAAAAAATTGCTAGATAGGCAGAGCTTTTTGCAATTAACTGGAGTTCTGCTTGACATTGGACTTTGACAGATAATGCATTGAAATATCCGTCTACCCAACAACCACTCCTAATTCCGGACCATTAAGATTACAGAGATTATGGTCGAAACATTATGTAATGCATGTGGACTGAGCAGAGAAAGGAAAAGCAAATACTTTTACATTGAATATTAATGAATATGAATTACGCCTTTTTGACACAGTTATGAAAGTTCTCGGAGCGGAAAACGCATGTTTTCATACAACTCTTTCATATGGTAATTTTGATTTAATCGGTCCGGTGAATATGGCGCTGAAGTACCTCCCTAAGTTTTTGAACTTTATAACATTTAACGTTTGTGGCTGCTACTGAGAAATTCCTCATGAAAGAAAACCTATAACCATTTACCCGACCCGGGTATCGAACCCACAACCTCATGCTGAGCAGTTGCGATTGCGACACCACACCAACGAGGCAGTCCCGCTGTCCCGCAACGCATTGTCCTGTTGGGAATACCTACATTTTGTTTGCCTAGCTGTTGGTCTGCTGCAACTAGTTGCAACAAAGTTCTGGGTTCTCAGGCCAGGATCTTCTCTCTTGTGCAATGTGTGTGGTGGTAGCCGTAAGGCTGATCCGGGGGTACCGCACGATCTCCGGCGAGGCGGCGAGCCTCTTGGCCGGATTGCCGCCATGGGATCTGGAGGCGATAGTCCTCGCGTGCCTGCACGAATGGCGCGCGGAGGCACTACGCCGGGGGGAAACTCCGCTGCCGCGGCAAATTGTCGCTCAGCGGACAGACCTCCGGCGTGATCTCATGGCGACATGGAGAGAGCGACTGTCGCAACCCCGTGCAGGGCACGCCACAATAGTGGCGATAAGTCCCCTCTTTGAGGAGTGGCTAGAGAGGCGCCACGGCGCCCTCACCTTCCGCCTGACGCAGGTCCTCACCGGACACGGTTGTTTCGGGAGGTTCCTGCACCGAATCGGGCGGGAGGAAACGCCCGGGTGTCACCACTGCGAGGATCGGCCGGAGGACACGGTGGAGCACACTGTGGAGCTATGCCCCGCTTGGGCTGAGCACCGCCGTGTCCTCGTAGCGGCGATTGGCGGCGGCGACCTCTCGCGTCCGGCCCTGGTTCAATCCATGGTCCGGAGCGAGAGGGAATGGGAAGCCGTCGCCTCCTTCTGCGAAGCAGTCATGCTAGCGAAGGAGGTGGCGGAACGTGAGAGGGAGAGAACCTCACGTCCCAGCCGCCGCGGGAGACGCCCCGGGCGTCGGGGGGCAACCAGTGGCCCCCGGCCACCGTAGGCGCGGGCCTGTGGACGGTGAGTAATGGGCTAGCTCACCGTCCGTCCGTCTTATGACGACAGACCGTGCCGACGGCGCGTTCGTGTTCCACGCGCGCCTCAAGGAGATGTCAGCAAATCGGAAGGGGTCCGAGAGGGCCGATGCCTGCCAGGGCTGCGGGTTGTTCGAAAGAGATACCGTGCCCCTGGAACGCAAAGGGCTAAGAAGGAACATGGATGGGTTTTAGTCAGTACAAGTCTGACACTCCCTTCCGCTCCGCCCAGAGCGGAAGAAGTCATTTGATGATTTCCCATCCGAAAAAAAAAAAAAAAAAAAAAAAAAAAAAGGATCTTCTCTCTTTGTGTTTGACACCATGAGCCAAAGTTGCTAAAACGTGACTTAACCAACGAAATAAGCTAGAGAATCTGTCGTAGTTAATATCATAAAAAAACCTCAATGAAGTTCATGTACAAGTTGCATAAAGCTTACACATTTTATTTTTTTATTTTTGACGGTAATTCGGTATTACTGTATACACGTACAGTCTACGTACCCTGACTGATATACGGATTACACCGACTAGCTTCGCCGGTGTCTTTTATCACAGAAATTTTGGACTCCTCATCTTTTCTACATGCCTAGTCACTTGGGTTCAGTGCAGCTCGCCTTTTTTCCACACAACTGCCTAGGATTTTCCCAGCTATGTCAAAATCGGCTTCCAGTCTACCTAGATTCACCGGAGTACCAGTATTTCACATCCCTGTTCGTTCAGATCCAGCCCGTCCCTTGCTGTCCTCACCCAGCGACGCCCTAAGCCGAGGGTCGTACCCCACAGGGGATGCCCTTAGCGTGTAGTCGCTTAGTTTGTTAGTTTTTTGCCCTCTGGTGGCTGGAGGCTTTACAGTCAAGGCACCCACAGGATAGTCCGGTTAAGCAGACGAGAACCTCCTAGGTTGAGCTACCATTAACAAAATCCACATCCCAGTTATTCGGTAAGCCGATGGACAACACTAATTGACAGATTTTCGGGCTACTGCCTGCAGCCATAAATCTTTCGCATGGTCCTTTTCATATTATTTTTTTATTCTGACTCTTATAATCCTCTTTTATGCTTCAACACTTTTCTTGTCATCTCCATACACATGTCCATATCACGGCATTTTTTTTCTTTACTTCTTAGTCTTCCACAAGCGGTACTTTCAAACTGCCGATGCTTACACGTACGGTCTACGTGACTTAACTGATAACGGACTATCTCGTGTAGTGGTGTCGGTGTCTTTCATATCGGGAATTTTTAAACAGCTATTAGTTAGTTTTATGCTACCCATAATGTTTTATACCTCAATGTTTTTTGATAATGTGCTTGTCTTATGTTTTCAAAGTTGTTGTGTTCTCATTTTTTCAAGTTCTCAACCACCCTTCAAAGTCATTGAATGCAGTTCATCATCATCATCATTTTAGCCAAAAGACATCCACTGCTGGACATAGGCCTCCCCCAAGTGTCGCCACATCGACATAAGGAGGGTTTTGCCATAATCGCCACGCTTGGCAGGCGGGTTGACGATCGCAGTACGGTTGTTACAAAAGCACAGAGAACGCTGCTGCCCATTCTCTGGCAAGTCCCTTAGTCGCCTCTTACGACACCCACGGGAAGATATGGGATGGTGCTATTCTTTACGTCCGACACCATACAGAACGACTGGATAATACGGGTAGGCAAATAATTAAGAGCAGACAAATCTGTGTACACCCAGAACATTAAAACAGTTTATACAGTCATTTCGCAATCTCTGTCGCTAATTTACGCTCTAGTGCTAGAAAGTGTACAGACAAGCGAGTTGCAAAGAAAGTGCCATTATATTTACGCAGCATGACTTTAAGATAGCATTATAATCATATCATTGTGTTTAAGATAAGAGTATAATGGGGAGGCTGTTTGAGGAACGGGTTTGAAGAACAGAGGACTGTTTCCATGAGGATCCTATGAAGATGTTCTGTTATCGTGGTAATGAAGCGTTCTTTCTTATAAATTTTGATGAAACGTTTTAGCATAATAACGACGTGTGACTGGAAACACACGTACGACGTGTGACTGCCGCGAGGGGACGCCCTAGAAGGGCATACACTGTCCTATTTTTTTTTTAAATGCCCCTCTGGGAATTTCTCCTGTATCGTGGGTGCGTTTACAAACATTTAAACTCACATACCTAACAGCCAGTCCTGGAACAACTAAGTATCTGTAGGCCATACAAATATTTGTTCCGTGCGGGGATTGAACCCGCGACACGCAGCGCAGCAGTCGATTGCTCAACCACTGCACCAACCGAGCCGTCTAATATTGGTGAGGTTCTTCAGAAAGGTCAGCTGCGTAGTTTTAGCAACCGGCGTGCTTGTAAGACCGTGGACGAAGCAAAAGGAGCATGTAAGGATCGTAGAAGGTGGTGGTCTGTGCTTATTGCCTACCCTCATGGGGGGAAACACATATGATTATGATAAACGAGGATGCTGTGGAAGTTGCGAGCTTTTGGCCTAGAAAAACTTAAAATACAGACGTGCCAGTGGAACGAAGAAAAAGAATGCATAAAGTATTTTATGTGGGAGACCTAGCCGTGTATACTTTGAGGATGTAGACGGATACGAACATTGAGTGGTAAATAAAGATAAAAACATATTTGATTGCGGGCCATAAATCTTTAACTATTTTGTTTGTCATTATTTTACGTAAATTTATTAAATTTATGGAAGGTAGCTTCACAGCTGACAGTACATAAACATCAAAATTATTACACTGGACATTACGCCAATTACGAAGTCCACAGAAAAATATTAAAATAGTAAGCAGAGAGTGACTCGAATTAATTTAAATTTAAAAGGTATCGTGTGTGCTTGAATAATGGGCGTTATATCATAATTAACCCACAATATTCCCACTGCTGGAACACTGGCCTCTCTCCTCTTACAAAGAGGGAGGGGTCCGTAATCCACCAAGAGGACCCAGTGCGGGTTCGTAGATGTCACGTATCTTTGAAATTTCTGTTCTAGAGCAAGCCTTTTTCCTCACAATGTTTTCGATCGCGGTTTTGCCAATGCTCTACAAGAATATTGTAATAATAAACAAAAATATATTATGAAGGACGGGACGGTGGGCGGCGGACGGCGGACGTGTGTCGGGCATGCCATGTGCCATGTCCGGGTGAGTCCATCAGACATATTATTTCTGGTTGTTCTCGTCTGGCTAACGGCGAGTACTTACACAGGCATAACCAAGTAGCCAGGATTATTCACCAGCAACTTGCCTTGAAATATGAACTTGTAGAATCTGAGGTACCGTACTACAAGTATGTGCCCGACCCAGTTCTCGAGAAAGACCATGTCACGCTGTACTGGGATCGGCCTACCATCCCGCATGACGAAAACCTCCTGAAAGCTGAGAAAGAGAAACAAATCAAATATCTCGACTTGGCTCACGAGGTTGTCGATGTGTGGAATGTGGACTCGGCTATCATTGTGCCGATTGTCGTAACGGCCAATGGCCTTATGGCCAAGAGCCTCGACGACCATCTGTCGAAGCTCTCACTTGGGGGTTGGATCAAGAGCCAGATTCAGAAGGCAGTACTCCTCGATACGGCCCGCATTGTGAGGAGGTTCCTGTCTCTGCAGCCCTAACCACCGGTGGCTAGGACCCTGCTCCCGACACCGGCGGAAACCTGTTTTTTATATTTTTAAATGTTTTTTTTTTACCTTTTTGTTTTTAAGAAATATTTAAAAATATATTAGATAAGATGTCAAATGAATAAAGGGAATAATAATAATATTTATTTGCTCAGACAACAAAATCGTCCATGGGTTAGTGTACAAAGGCTTAAAAACTATGTTAGTGTAACTAACAATTGTGTGCCAGAAATAATTAGTTAGCCTGGCAACTGTTGCGCCATAGCCAGACAAAATAACATCAAATTGTAAATATATATCTTTACCCAAAACAGTGCTACTATCGTAAACGAAATAATGTAGCGACCGGTAATAAGGAAGAAGTAATTAAGTTAAATAAAATTAAGTTACCATTCTCCAAATTTTATAACATTATTATGTAAAATTTTACTACCGTAAAGAACGTAATCAGTCAATTATGAATTTGCAATGCCTTTTGTGATTGGATAAGATTAAAACAGTGTTGGTTTTCATTATGATCACGTAAATTCCAATTTTGCTGCTGCTCTCAAAGACGGTGAAGGAAAACAGCGTGAGGAAACCGGCATGTCCTAGAACTAAAAAATCGAAGACATGTGACATCTACCAATCCGCACTGGGCCTGCCTGGTGGATTACAGCCCACTGCCTCTCAAAGAGAGGAGGCCTGAGTCCCATAAGTGGGAACATTTTATTATAGGCTGATGATGATGAAATGGCAATTTAAATGCTGGTGACGTCCAATCTTAGGTCGTTGAAGCTATAAAATATCAATGACGGTAGCAGTTCTAAGAATTTAACAGCAGATTATGCTCTATTTGATAGTTCCATTCCAACGTGGAGAAACTGGCTTGCTCTAGAACCCACGGCTTCTGACTCTAGACCTTCAGAATGTCGTTGATGCTCCAAAGAAATCTGCGCATCATAGAAGCAATCTTAAAGCATGTCCTGCAGTGCGTATACTAAATTGACTAATACGTTAAAATTGGTCGCCGGCGCTGTCAAATTCAGTCCTACTTTCGGTTCGGGATCCAAACACTTTTAATTTTGCCTATTATTCTTTACAACAAAAGCAAAGTAAAGAAAGTTCTATTATTGATCGAAGGTCCCGGCTGTCATTTGTAGATCTTTGACAGTCGTTACGAGTAGTCAGAAGCCAAAAGTCTGACATCCAGTCTTACCAAGGGGTATCGTATTACGCAGTTACTGGGTTGTGGAGGTCAGATAGGCAGTCGCTTCATGTAAAATACTGGTACTCAGCTGCATCCGGTTAGACTGGAAGCCGACCCCAAGATATTTTGAGAAAGAGCTAGGTAGATGATGATGATTCTTTACTACAAAACGCTGCTAGTAAACATAGGACCGACATTAAAACACGTCTCCCAAAAACCCTTTTAACATCTCGACTACAAAGCCAATACTCCCAATAATACTTCAAACGAATGATTAACTCAAAAGTCCTGTATTTGATTCATTTAAAACGTTGTCCAAAATGAATTTTGACGAGTCACCTAAGATGAATGATTCTGGTCCCATTTTGGGCCAATGATAACTGGGCTACAATTTAATTTAATGTTTTTGAAAATTTATACTAAATGTTGGTACAGACCTCGGAGATACTAATTAGGAAACTTGGAAATTAAATTAAGAAAGTTGTATTTTGATTCAGAAGATATTGAAATAATTTTGTCTTTGTAATCTTAGGATGAAGGTCCTATTTCTGATGTTTACTTTAATTTTCTCCTTGTTTTATTTATTGTTCCTATTGGTACTATTTCTTTTTTTAAGGATTCGCCTCTTTTTATTCTCCTGAATGTTTTTATAAAATAAATGGAATCATAATATTACTTTTTGGTTCTGTATGGTGTCGGACGTAAAGAATAGCACCATCCCACATCTTCCCGTGGGTGTCGTAAGAGGCGACTAAGGGACTTGCCAGAGAATGGGCAGCAGCGTTCTTTGTGCTTTTGTAACAATCGTACTGCGATCGCCAACCCGTCTGCCAAGCGTGGCGATTATGGCAAAACTCCCCAAAATGTCAATGTGACGACACTCGGGTGAGGCCTATGTCCAGCAGTGAACGTCTTTTGGGCTGAAATGATGATGATGATAATGACTTTTTGGAAGAATTTGTTTTCGCTCAGTATTTTATTGCGTTTCTGTTGCTACGCACGTTAGGCAAGCTGCTGAGGAGCTCATGGCTAAATAATAACAGCCGTTCGGATCGATCTTTAGGTTAAGCCGGCCTTACCTAGGTTGTTCCTCGGGAAGTATGTTAAACCGGGTGGTCCCGGCTGTCAATTGTAGATATTTGACAGCCGTTACGGTAGTCACTCACAACTAACTAGTCTTACCAAGGGGTATCGTATTACCCAGTACTAACTGGGTTGTGGAGGTAAATAAGCAGTCGCCACATGTTAAATACTGGTATTTAGCTGTATCCGGTTAGACTGGATGCCGACCCCATCATAATTGGTAAAAGACTCGGTAGATGATGATCTAAAAGAGTTCTTGACGATCATTTACAGAAATTTTGCTAGTTGCTACGCCCATTGATTCTGTTTGTCATAAAGTTGTTTTCATTGCATAACAAACAGTTCTTACAAGATATCTTCCAAGCATTTCATCATCATCATGAGCCTATAATGTTCACACTGCTGGGACACAGGCCTTCTCTAGGTCCAGTGCGGGTTGGTAGATGTCACATGTCACATGCCGGTTTCCTCACGATGTTTTCCTTCACCGTTTTGAGGACGATTTTCAAAGCATTTAGCCTGCAGAATTTCATTCAACTCTATATCCATATAAATCAATTAACTCTATACTTCAATGCAATCATCCAATTGTATCTCGATTACTTGGTCAGTTTGGCATAGATTCGTTCTGGTCTTTTGAACGAAGATTCGGTTGCTATGTTTTTGTACCCACGTGTCATTCTCTTCTAAGTGTATTCTATTTGTTGTTTCTAATGTTGTCTTTCTTTTTGATTTCAGGTACGTGCTCTTTACATGGTGTTGTGTATTGTAAAAGTATACGGTATGGAGGGTCTGCACAAGGAGATGTCAGCAAATCGGAAGGGGTCCAAGAGGGCCGATGCCTGCCAGGGCTGCGGGACTGTTCGAAAGAGATACCGTGGTCCTGGCGCACAAAGGGCTAAGAAGGAACATGGCTGGGTTTTAGTCAGTACAAGTCTGACACTCCCTTCCGCTCCGCCCAGAGCGGGAAAGGTCATTTGATGATTTCCATTTTTGTGCATATAGTACTAAAAGCTGACGTTCGATAACCGGGTTGCAAAAAGTGTTGTTCGATTTTTCCACTTATGATTTATCTGGCCGCTGAAGTCGTGAGTTTATATGACCTACAGTAGTTGTCCCGGGTCTGGTCTCATACAAAAACGTGTCATCATCATCATAATCATTAGCCTATTATGTTCCCACTGCTGGGACACAGACCTCTCGATGAGAGGGAGTGGGCCGTAATCCACCACGCGAGCCCAGTTACAGTTACAGTGCGGGTTTGGTAGATGTCACATGTCTTCGAATTTTTAGTTCTAGGACATGCCGGTTTCCTCACGATGTTTTCCTTCACCGTTTCAAAAACGTGTATTAGAGTTTAAATGTTTGTAAACGCACCCACGATACGGGAGAAATTCAAAGTTTTCCACAAAAAAAAAAAAAATACCCATGTGGTGTTTTATAAGCTCGCCTCCTCACACAGGAGCACACCTTTGCTTAACCTTCAGTGGATCAATGCTATTATGTATGTGAATTCTAAATTATAACGCGAATATTTATTTATGGTGAATCTTAGATCTGAGAAATACCTGTCCGCTTCAACTTTTTTACTGCACACTTATAGAAAGCCTTCGCAAACATAAAATGTGTCAGCTCAACTTTTATAACAAGATATCGTTAGTACACAACTTGTGCCTGACACTTCGACTACTATGCACTTTTGCTAATCTTCCTATCCTATTACTGTCTGGTCAAGAGAGGTTTACATGCGATGGGTGATATGTATAATTTATATGGGCATGTATTCTTTGTTCCATACCTCGGAAAGCACGTTAAGCCGTTGGTCCCGGCTGACATTTGTAGATCATTTACTGTCGTTACCACTAGTCAGAAGCCAATAGTCCAAGAATCCAGTCTGACCAAAGGGTATCTTATAACCCAGTTACTGGATTGTAGAGGTCAGATAGGCAGTCGCTTCAAGTAAAATACAGGTAATCCAGCTCCATCCGGTTTGACTGAAAGCCAACTCCAAGATAGTTTGGGAAAAGGCTAGGCAGATGATGTATTCTTTGTCCAATTGATTGCAATTTTTAGGTATTTTGGAGGAGGTGACTTGTGCGTTAGCGCGGAAAGACACAAATTTTAAAAAAATGCTTTTCTTTTGTTGGTATAAGTGCCGTACATTATTTCATATGAATTCAGTATTTATATTACAAACAGATACATACGTTGCATCTATTGCTATCTATACTAATATTATAAAGCTGAAGAGTTTGTTTGTTTGTTTGCTTGAACGCGCTAATCTCAGACTCTAAAGGTCCGTTTTGAAAAATTCTTAATGTTAGATAGCCCATTTATCGAGGAAGGTTATAGGCTATATATCATCACGCTACGACCAATAGGAGCGGAGCAGCAATGAAAAATTTTGCGAAAACGGGAAAAATGTGACGCAGACGAAGTTGCGCGGGACAGCTAGTAATTTATATGAGCTTGTATTCTTTGTCCAATTGATTGTACTTTTTAAGTATTTTAGAGAGGGTGACTTGTGCGTTAACGACTAATAGATTATGGAAGAAGTAGACTGGCTACGCCGTCCAGTCTCAAATAAATAGAGAAAAGGAAAAGGGAACATTATGGAGTATTTGGGCCTATTCTAGCCGGACCCAACAGATAGACAGCTACATTTTTTTTTGGTATAAGTACCGTACTTACTCTCAAATGAATTCAGTGTTTATGTTACAAATAGACACATACATTTCATCTATTGCTAGTACTTATAAAAGAACATGTTTCTTTGATAATGAAACATTAACATGTTTCTTTGTTTTGTTCATAGAAACGTAATCCTAGCCCGGCTTGTCAGATTTGCTGTAAAAGTGGAATAGCTAATTAAAGGTTTTAGGAAAAACATTAGTGAAGTCAATCTGACGTAATTAGATTTCTTTGTTATGGCCTGCTGGCCTACCATGACGTATTAAAGCAGTATTGTTTTACTCTTATTCCAATGTGGGAAAGAGACTGAGCTATACAGGATGTCTAGCGCCATCTCTTTCCCACACTGGAAAAGGAGTAAAACATTAATGTTTTAATACGTCGTGGTAGGCCATCTGGATATAGATTTATTATGTGTTTAGTTAATCCAAAGAGTAAATGAAACGAAGACCATAGAAACTATGGATGGACTGTGTGAAGGATGATATGGCAAGAAAGGAAGTGACTGCTGAGATGACGACTAATAGAGAAGTATGGAAGAAGACATGCTGCGCCGATTCAAAATGAATTAGGGTATGGGCAGGAAAATGATGATAATGTGTTTAATTAGTCCTTTGTAGAATTGTGTCCACTTGTTATACAAGACCAACCAAAATAATGAATAAATGTTATACTAGCTGTCCCGCGCAACTTTGTCTGCGTCACATTTTCCCCGTTTTTGCAATAATCTTCATTGCTGCTCCGCTCCTATTAGTCGTAACGTGATGATATATAGCCTATGTCCTTCCCCAGGTTGAAATCTATCTTCTTGCCAAATTTTATTAAGATCCAATCAGCCGTTTAGCCGTGAAAAGGTAACAAACAAACAAACAGAGTGACTTTCGCATTTATAATATTATATAGTATGGATAGTTTGGATTAGTGTTAGATCTTTTAGACATCGACTCGTCATCTACCTAGCCTCTTCGCAACTATGTTAGGATCGGCTTCCAGTCTAACCGGATGCAGCTGACTACCAATATTTTAGATGGAGTGACATTCCTATGGACTTCCACAGGCAAATTAATATTGGGTAATACGATATCCCTTGGTAATACTGTTTGTCAGAATTTCGGGCCGCTGACTGCCTGGAACGACCGTAAAATCTCTAAAAATCACAGCCGGGACCAACGGCTTGACGTGCTTTAGACATCGACTACTAAAGTCATTAAAGTTTCCTTGGTAGACTTCTCCTTTCGGCAATCCCATTGTCTCTATTGCCATTGGTCACCATCTGCCTAGCCTTTTCCCAAACTATCTTGGGGTCGGCTTCCAGTCTAACCGGATGCAGCTGAGTACCAGTACTTTACATGAAGCGACTGCCTATCTGACCTCCACAACCCAGTAACTGGGTAATACGATACCCCTTGGAACTGTATGTCTGAGTTTTTTGGCTTCTGACTACTCGTAACGACTTGCAAAGATCTACAAATGACTCTCTGTGTTGCCATTGGTAACCAGTGTATTTGTTAGAAAATTTTGTGTACATTCTCTTTCACCGCAGAAAAACTGATTCTTAAACTCCACTGTACCACAAATCAAGGTCACCTAATATAAACAGACACGGTAGTCATAACTCACTTTTAATACGCTCATTGTGAACAACCACCGTGGGATATCAACCACACCGTTACTGGCATACAATGGAGTCTATTCGAAGCTCATCACTCTAGTAACTATTTGACATTCACAGGATCTTTGAGTCGTTGTAATAAAGGTCATTTTAGCAGTGCAACTGATGTGGGGTACACTGTAAATCGTTGACTGTATTTCCGCGGTAATAAGGTGTTAAGGTCAGATCCGGGTGATAGTGAAGATGTAATTAAAAGGAAATGAGGTTGGTTTACGAATAGGTGGGGTTATTGATTCGTATGCTGTGTTGCTGGGGATTTTGTTCCGCTACTTGTTGACTTTATCTAAAACTCTAGGAAGTTGCAAAGGGTGGGCGTTTTTGAGGACTGGTTTGGGTAGTTTTTGAAGGTCAGAAACTGTTGATTTTTAGCCTAATTTGATTAATTGACTTTTGATTTAGATAATTTAACCACGCTACATATTTACATAAGTTGCAGACCTTACTTTCTTTCATAGCAAAACTTCTATCAAAATCCACAAGTTTACAAAGACCATAGATACAATCGGTCATACGCAGCGGTGCCGTTCTCCTAGCGGTAATTAGCCACGCTGCTGCGGCAATATTATTCCGCTCTTACAAATCCATAACCATACATAACAGACCCTATTTAGACAAGCTTTTGTTGGGGTCAAATCTTAAACCAGTTCTCCCCAACCAATAGAGGCGAAAATTTTCACACATTTTTAGGGTTCCGTACCCAAAGGGTCAAACGGGACCCTATTACTGAGACTTCGCTGTCCGTCCGTCCGTCCGTCCGTCCGTCCGTCCGTCCGTCGGTCCGTCCGTCCGTCTGTCACCAGGCTGTATCTAATGAACCGTGATAGTTAGACAGTTGAAATTTGTACAGATTATGTATTTCTGTTGATGCTATATCAACAAATACTAAAAACTGAATAAAATAAATATTTAAGGGGGACTCCCATACAAAGAAGTGATTTTTTTGCTCGTTTTAATAAATAATGGTACGGAACCCTTCGTGCGCGAGTCCGACTCGCACTTGGCGGGTTTTTTTAGTTCGGTTGACAATACATTTTTATGACAGACATGAGCTATTCCTGCAGCTATGATCGTCTCTTCACGGGAGAACTCCTCAACGGTTAATAGCACGGACACGAAAATTTACATTTGCACACGTTCCATTTTCTAAACTAATATTATAAAGAGAAAAGATTTGATTGTTTGTTTGTTACGATTTAACTCAAAAACTACTCGACCGATTTTAAAAATTCTTACACCATTAGAAAACTACATCTTTACCGAGTAACTTAGGCATGGTGCATATGGGTATTATTCGCGGACGAAGTCGCGGGCAAAATGCTAGTGTAAGATAAACATGGACAAGCGTGAAAACATACCCAACAAGCATTTACGAAAACTATTCTTTTTCGTATCCATTTCCTCCAAACAAACGATGGATGAACTGTGTAAAGGATGATGGCAAAAAAGGAGGTGTCTGACAATATGACAAGTAACAGAGATGTATGGAAGATGAAGACATACTGCGCCGACTCCAAATAAATTGCGATAAAGGCAGTAGATGATTTATTTTTTATGTTACACTGGAACGCCAAACATAGCAATTACACCAATGAAGCACAAGAATACTTACACATATTCAGCTGTTGATCTACCATCATGATGATTTACTCCGTACTCCATAGCAAAACTTCCATCAAAATCAACAAGTTTACAAAGCCCATAGATACGATCGGTCATACGCGGTGCCGTTAGGTCTGCTAGCGGTAATTAGTCACGCTCGTGTGAGGATGCACGCACACATGCACTTGACATTTATGTATGTATAAGTTATTTATAAATAGGAGTAGCTCGTGGGTAAATAATAATAGCCGCACGAATCGATCTTCAAGTATAAGCAGCAAATGCCAAGGTCGGTCTGTAGATGGATGACCATTACACACCGGGTTCTCTCCGTGCATCGGAAAGCAGGCTTAGCTGTTCCAGCTGCCACTTGTGGTTCTTTGACTGTCGTTACAAGGTGACCCGAAACTGTAACGGCCCTCTCGTACTGGCCAGCTAGAAACATCTTAAATTGTTTAAAGTTTAATCAATTAGAATAGATTTATACTTATTTCCATATAAAGAGATAAAAAAAAACAGCCAAGTGCGAGTCGGACTCGCGCAAGGGTTCCGCACCATTATTTATAAAAACGAGCAAAAAAATCACTTTTTTGTATGGGAGCCCCCCTTAAATATTTATTTTATACTGTTTTTAGTATTTGTTGTTATAGCATCAACAGAAATACACAATCTGTAGAAATTTCAACTCGCTAACTATCACGGTTCATGAGATACAGCCTGGTGACAGTCGGACGGACGGACGGACAGTGAAGTCTCAGTAATAGGGTCCCGTTTGACCCTTTGGGTACGGAACCCTAAAAAGAAAATGATTTTGATCCTTCGATGTAGATACCTACTTTTTTTCAGTTGAAACAGTTTAAATTTGAATAATTAACCGACTTCTTATGAAGAAGGTGGTTATGTATTCGACCAGCATCTTTTTTTATTCATGTATGTACTGAACTACTGATGTACACCTATTTCTCCGTGATTACTTGTCCGATTTAGGTGATTCTTTTTAGGGTTCCGTAGCCAAATGGCAAAAAACGGAACCCTTATAGATTCGTCATGTCATGTCTGTCTGTCTGTCCGTCCGTATGTCACAGCCACTTTTTTCCGAAACTATAAGAACTATACTGTTGAAACTTGGTAAGTAGATGTATTCTGTGAACTGCATTAACATTTTCACACAAAAATAGAAAAAAAAAAACATAAATTTTGGGGTTCCCCATACACAGAACTGAAAACCAAAAATATTTTTTTAATCATACCCATACGTGTGGGGTATCTATGGATAGGTCTTCAAAAATGATATTGAGGTTTCTAATATCATTTTTTTCTAAACTGTGTAAAATGTGTCCCCCCCCCTCTAATTTCTAAAGTAAGGGGAGGAAAATTCTGAAAATATTTAGGATTGTAGAACGTAAAAAAAACTATCAACGAAAATTGGTTTCAATAAGATATGATTTTTAGTTTTTGAGATATGGGACTTTTTCATCAAACTGCAGCAGTAACTACTATAAAAGACCAATTTAGCTTTGCGGTTTAGTGGAAGTTTACAACTAATACTACTAACTAATGAATGACAGTTCAAAATATTGTTTGGGGCTATGGAACCCTGTGTGCGAGTAAGACTCGCACTTGGCCGGTTTTTTTCATTCGGTAGAGGAAAATCGCGCGGTGGTCCCAAATGATTTTTATAAACTTTGCTTACTTTTTGAGTTATCGTCTTTTTATGTTTTTATTTAGTTTTCGTATTTACGGACTTGTGAAAAAAATTGATACTTGACAAGGATTTATGGGAGATACTATTTACTAAAAATGGTAAAATAAAAACTTTTTTACAAAAAACATCCGACTTTTGTTCGTTCCATTGACTTTTTTGCCATCGACTTCCGATATTTTACAGTTATTTGTGTTTTATTTTTGGAAGTGGGTTATTTTTTGTAATAAAGTTTTTATTTTATACCTTGCAGACAAAATCCGGACAAAATCTCGGTTTCTTTCAAGAACAAAGTTTATTTCTATCTGATGGTCGCAGTATAAGATAGCAATATATAAACTATGGACGTTCATCAATCGTTTCCAGGATGTCCTTGCTTATTTTTGGAGATGGTCTCAACGTTTGAATCGCTTTAGATCTTTTTAGATGTGTTTAGTGATTATTTCCGTGTTACCCGTAGAGTTGAAAGTTCTGTGCTAAGATTTTATTCTAACTGTGTATTAGGTCTTATTTTTTTGAGATTATTATGATGCGAATCTCAGTTAATGTTTGTCTAATAACGTAACATAATTGGGCACAAGCATGCATTTAAGAAAATTGTTTTTATGTGGCATTAATAACACCTTAAAAATTATACAAAATAAATGAACAAACAAGACTAATAATGCCAAAAGGGCCTCAGCTCAGCATAATACCAGATGGCAACACAAGGTGTACCACCTGACGCTGATTTTCAGCTGCAGCCCACGAGTGCCATACGCTCGAAAACATAAACAAACACATATCTTAAGTATTTTTTTTCCTGCACAAATTCCAATTCAGTTATATTGTTAATTAAATACATAAAGAAACAATAAAAAATGATAAAATTGGTAAAATTAATTAAAGTGTAAAATTTATAAAATACTGTGCCCATTATTAAAAATAACAAAAAGACAATAAAATAACAAGCAATATGATAAAATCGAAAAACTATAAAACTATTTAATACATCCACATTTCGCCAGTTATGTTAAAGTCCTAGGAGGCGACCCTATTGCCATCGATAGGGCACTAATCCACATTCCGGACTGTTACTGAGAAATTCCTGATAGAAAACTCACTAACACTTTGCCGGACCCGGTCATCGAACCTGGGACCCCTTCCTCAGCAGGTAGTGTCCGGGTCTGTTTACTTTTTTCAAGATTTTTCATAATTTTATTAATTACATCATCGTACGTAATATGCAATGCAAACGAAGCTTCATCATTTATACAATTCAATTATTCAAAATATGCATAAATAAAAATAAAAATAATCAAAGTATAATTATAATGATTACATCGCACGTAAAAACCTTAACGCTACGCGCTACAGCAGATTTCATTATTAATTAAAGTTAATTTAATCTTTCCGAGCTCACAGTCCCTGAACGGATGGAAATTGAAATATTGCATCATGAATTTTACGTGTAAAATATTTTCAATATCGAAACTGCGTAACTTTACTTATATATGGAGTGGAACTCCCTGCCAGAGTCTGTGTTTCCCGATAGCTACAATCTAGGGGTCTTTAAGTCAAGGTGAATAGGTTTCTTCTAGGCAAGCGTGCTTCACCGTCGACCACATCATCGCTTACCATCAAGTGAGATAGTGGTCAAACGCAAGCCTATAGATAAAAAAAGTCTAGGACTATCACTGAAAACGGGATATTTCCCATATTTGTTTTGAGTTTTCGATATATGGGCACTGTTCAAAAAAAAAAAACTAGAAATTGAACTTAATATGTTCTCTTTCCGCGCAATTACCGGTGAACTGTCAAAAATCAGCACTGTGATTTTACTCAGTGACATTTCACGCTCCAAGGTTATGTTACTTTTTTGTATTTTCATCTACTGTTTTTTGATAGCGTAACGAATAACAGGGCGAATGAAAGAAACAAACGTGTTGCGCCAACCCCAAATATCATAGAAGATGGTGGTCTACTGTTTCTTGACAATCTCTCAAGTCTCAAAAACTTAGTTAATGGGGAAGTCTAGAGTCCTAGAGGAAGTCTCGAAAACTGCCAAGATTGACTACTTACATAAATAGACGGAAGTACAATCCATCGTTGGACCGCTAGTGGCCATCTTATCACAAAGTAACCTACTAATATTATAAGTGGAAAGTTTGTGAGGATGGATGGATGTTTGTTTCTCTTTCACGCGAAAACTACTGAACGGAGTTAGATGAAATTTGGCACACGGGTAGTTGGTAACCTGGATTTTAACACATACGATTTTTATCCCGGTAGTGTGGGATAATTACCGAAGTAATAAGATAATTACTTCTCATGCATGAGAAGCCGTGGGCATGGGCTAGTCTAAACTTCGAAATCTAAACTAATATTATAAGAAAGTAGAAATAATATAATATTAAAGGAAAGATTTGAATGTTTGTTTGTTTGCATTGAATAGGCTCCGAAACTACTGGTCCGATTTGAAAAATTCTTTCAGTGTTAGATAGCCCATTTATAGAGGCAGGCTATAGGCTATATATCATCACGCTACGACCAGTAGGAGTGGAGCAGCAATGAAAAATGTTGAAAAAACGGGGAAAATGTGACGCAAACGAAGTTGCGCCGGTCGGCTAGTATTCCATAATTCGACAAACATTGTTTCGATACTCAAGACAAACCTTGGATTCCATTACAATAGACTGCCTTCAGAATTACGGTTATCGGGTATCCACTTAACATTGAACAAATATTGAAAGATTTTGTTTACAACGTCGATTCTTAGTTAAAACTGTTTCAGACAATGTTTGTATTGATTTTGGTTTCCATTATTTTTGTGGTCTTTGGATTCGAATTTCTTTGAATATAATTTTGCGGTGGTCTCCGGTTCCGGTCGGAACTGGATTTTTGGGTAGAAAATGTTGGACATTTGAATTATCTTTTTATTTCTTTTTTGTACCATTCAACAGATAATCGAATCGTGTATTTAAATTATGCTGAAAATCAGGTGCTTTTTACTGTCCAAAGTACAAATATAGGTAGTCCTCACCACACCCACCCTTGATCATTTCCTAGTCCTTTGGCTAGGGGGAAGAAGCGACGGAACGAAATTCCTAGATAATCCGTGACGTTAATTTAACAAAAGCAGACTTCGAATATTGCATGGTTTTCGTTACATCGCGTGATGGCTTTTTAGTCAACTGATCCCGCTCATTTGGGACCCGCGGGATCAATTGACTAATTCATAATTTTTTATTATTTTTCTTTAGTCAATTGATCCTGCTGTAAAAGATGAAAAAAAAATGTCTTCGAATTTCTAATTTGATTTCGCGTGTAGAAAAATGATAGGATAACAATGCCGCGTAGGAGCTATAGCATAACACACAAAATCCTGTATCAGAAATAACCAGTACAAAACCCTTCTGATCGGAGGAGCCTGCCTTTTGAAAATGTTTTCACTCTGCTTCTCATTCCTCTATACATCCTTTTATAGGCACAAAATACTAACGTTATCAATCTGATCTCCGCAAAAACTATCTTAGAAGAATATTACCCTCATATTACGTCTCCCCTTTACGACACGGGAAGTGATAACCGTACCGCTCAGACGAGAAATACTATGATTATAATCATAAAATATTTATGTAGGACAGTCTTCCCAAGTTTTATGTTAACGCGCAGTTTGCTTTACGATATCAATCTCGATTGATCTAGTTTTAGTCTAGTTGGCAAGAATTATACGATAAAACCGTTATTCAAACAGTTTCCAGCGAATGGTCGGGTTGAGGATTAGCTGTTTGTTTGAGAATTAATTGTGAATCGGAAATTACTAATAATTTAATCAGTTTATAGTTCCTACAGTTGGAAGCTAGGCTTCCTCTCCATGAGAGGAAGTGAGTTGTAATCCACCACGCAGGCTCAGTGGGGGTCTGCAATCCTTGTTAAGATAAAAAGCTGATTTACATTTCGGTTCCTCTATTGTCAAATTCAGTCAATGATTGATGTGCATTTTACTTCCTCTATTGCCAAGTTAGTCTTCGATGGATAAGCTTTGGCCCTATTAACTTTGTCGATAGCGAAAAAGCCAAAAACTGTCCAACCTTACAATGTCTTAACTCTCTGATAACATCAACAGTAATTTTAATAACCAATAACCTTTCTTTATACGGACATGTGCGTAGTACAGTAGACTGTATAAGGCTGCGGTTCCACTAAGTGGCTTGAAATTCACATCTCTTCTCCACTCTGCCATGTGATTGGTGAATCGCGGTACAGCTCGTCTCCGCTCTGCTCCGCTTCGCCTCAGTGGAACCGCAGCGTAACGGGCTGGTGACGGCAACTCCACATCTAAACCGCGTATTTTGGGTACGGATACCTGGGTGCTAGATTAAACATGGTGCGTTCCCTCACATTTAGAGACGATGGACGTCATGGATTTCCCCAATTTTTATGTTGAGATTTTGAAAATTGATACCTTAGTTTCCACAGACTGGCAGATAGATCAGATGCTATTACAATGTTCTGAAAACAAACATTTTTACATCAATTCTATACTAGCTTCCCTAATCGCTTCTTTATACTACATACATAGTCTTCATTCTCCTTCGAGTCGCTTTCACGAAATACTTACGTCAAACTATGTTGACCCAAAAATACGCCACTTCGTTGCTGTATGCAACTACAAACATAGTACCGATACGCCGGTGTGGTCTTCGATATTCGGGTTACCATCAGCCAATAAAGGTGTTACAGCAAACGTGCGAACAAAATTGGCATACACATAAAACAACACCCAATCAAACGAAGTCCGTTTTACAATGTTCGTAACCTACTTTGTATGTTATTCGCGAAATCGTAACCGATCGTGCCTAGTAGCGCTTTGCTCGGTTTAATTTTGTATGTAAAGCATTTTGACGCATTGGGATTAAGGCGAATGATGTGTGTGAAATTGTTGTAAACTTCTGTACGTTTATGCTATGGTTTTTAATCTAGCTGTTAGCTGACCTCATTATTTCAATCGAATATTGGGAAGGATCGTATGGATTCCAGCATAGAGACTTGACTTATACCGTATCATATTTCATATAGGGGTGGGGTCCGCAACTGCACGTCCAAGACGTGTATTTTGTGTTCTTGCCTTATGTTTCGTGGAAAACGGAAGCGATGGGTTGCAGGTTCAACATAGGGGTTCTATGCCCTACATCATCATCATTCTCCTTCCCTTATCCCAATTTATTTGGGGTCTGCAGAACATTTCTTCTTCTATTCTTCTATATTACTTGTCATCTCATCAGACACTCTTTTATACCTGAAAAACAACTCAACAATCTTCTTCAACATTTTCTCAAAATTATTTTGTCTTGCGTTGTACATACCAGATTTATGCGAGCCAACTTTTTGATCGATCGACTGACCTAGCGAATGAATGATTTCGTAATAACTTAGTACATTTGCACCAATGTTTCGGCGATGACCGGAGTCTTTATTTCTAAGGCATCCTCAGCAGAGCCTAGATCCAACGGCAAGATGACTGTCCTGTTAAAGAAAAAAAACAATGTCAAATTGTGTAACCCCAGCACTTTAGATCTCCCCAAAAATTTCCCCACTTCCAGTTCAACCGTATATCCAATAGTAAAACGACCAGCAACATCAAGAATGTAGGTGTGTCCGTCTACTCTATCCGACCCGATTTATCCCTCGAATTGCGCCAACATACTTGCGATATCTAAAACCCTAGACACCTTGTGTAGACACATCGTCTCGTTTCTCTAAGTTGTCTAACTGGTTTAGCCGGTCTGTGATACTCATTCACCGTAATCATTGACTTGTTAGCTGTATCTAGTATGTTTGTTTTGTAATATGACATTTAGCGCCTTGACGCTTTTGGTGGGAATTGTAACTGTGTATCATCTAGTTTTAGAAAAGTTCTGGTGGAGATCATAGTAACATAATTATATGACTTTATCAGTAATAGGCCAGGTGCGTAGTAATCGCAACCAGCGTGCGTGTTTGACCATATACGAGTATATGAACGTGGACGAGGCGTAAGGAGGATGTAAGGATCGTACGTAGGGAACTTTCTGTAGTGTCCTGTGTAAGTTTATATTATTTATGTGTAGGATCCGGTCATTAGTAGGGACAGAAAATGAATCGGCAAGCGTGCCAAAGGTAGCATCACGCGACCTACTTACCAGTCTACCTACAACTAAGCGCGCTTCTACAGAGTCGTGATGTTTCGAGCTCGCTGTGAGGCGGACAGTCTGTGTCTGATCGCGGCGGAGTCAAGACGTCCCGAAACTGTGTCCCGATTCATGGTGCCTAGTGTTATTATGTTGAATTGTAATTTCAAGTAATTTGTTAGTTCGATAAAAGCAGTGTACCGCGTGTAGTGTGTGTTTTCATAGCACAAAACCCATGTTCTGCCCACATGATGAACTAGTCTATCGAAATAAATCATGACAACTACGACATATGTATGTTTATATTATGTTTGTATGTTTATCAGAAGGTACGCTCAGCAACGAAATTCCTTATACACATATCTTCAAAATTATAGGACTTCTTAGATTTAGAACGATCCATATTAACACAAGAAAGACGCCGCATTCGTGTCCTACCTAGAAAGACCAAGATCGTCATATTGACGTTAGGATATCCATTGACGTCGATGTCAAGTTATTGTTAGGTGTATTAAAGAAAACACAGTTATTATTTATAAGCTTTTAATTATTTTAATCAGAGACACATTTTGTACAAATTATGTTTTTTTTTATATGTTTTATAAATTTTCCACAAACTGGTTTCTCGCAGGTGTCACAAAAGTAAGACGTTTTATTTCTTTTACATTTTATATTTATTTGACAAGTTCGCCTTTTATTCGACCCCGTGTCTTCTACTTCCATGCTTACATTTTCAGGATCAGTCATTAGACGAGCTGGGCCTGGGCGATTTTTTGTATGTTCGGCTCGTAACTCAGATACGAGCTGGAGTATAAAACTGTGCCGAGAAATATTATTTTGAGTATTTTTTTCTGTAAATAACCCACGAGTTCACAACAGCTAGGTATATCAAAAATATTATAAAATACACACATCAAAAGTGTCTAGGGATCAAGCATTTTTATGCGGATTTCTTGAGATTGAGATGTGGCTTTGTAATAAATTTATGATTTTATAAATTTATATGGATCCTTTTTGGTGCATTTCATAATTTGAATCAGGAACTGTGAATCAAATTCGAGTAAAAGATGAAAATCAGCTGTCAATATTTTCCCTATAAAAACATACAACGCATTGAAGACATTATTAGTGCTACTGTTTCCCTACTACTGATTAAAACCAACGTTATTATGGAGCGGCGACGTCATTTAAGCAGGGAAGAAATGCTCAGAGCCGTGGGAATGATAGAAGCTGGTTCCCGGCAACGTACTGTGGCTTTAGCTCTGAATACAAGTCAGAGTGTTATCAGTCGACTTTGGACACGTTACCGAAGCACTGGTACCGTGGCTGAGCGCCATGGAGGACGGTATCGCTGCACCACACGGAGACAAGACCGATACATTCAAATCTTAACTCGAAGAGCTCCAACAATAACCGCCATGATGTTAGCCGTGAGGCTTCATCACTCTTCAGGGAACTTAATTAGCGACCAAACAGTCAGAAACCGCTTGCATGAAGTGAACCTTCATTCCCGAAGACCGCTACGGGTACCACCTATAGCAATGCACAATCGTAGGATTCGATATCAATGGGCTCTTGAACACAGAAATTGGGCAGAAGAACAATGGCGTTTCGTGTGCTTTTCTGATGAGTCTCGTTTTGGTATGAGACCGGATACAAGACGTATACGACACTGGAGAACCCCTGGACGCCAACAGCGATTAAAATCCTGCCAGGAAGTCCATCCTTATAGTGGTGGAACCATCATGGTATGGGCGGGTATTTGGATCGGCGGAAGAACTGAGTTGATTTGGATCAGAGGCAACCTCAACGCTCAAATTTATGCTGAGACGATTGTATCAGACGTCATCGTTCCTCTACAAGTGCAAATCGGTCCCTTATTTCAGTTAATGCATGATAATGCACGACCGCACACCGCAAGAGTTGTAAGACAGACTCTCGCCGCAGCTAACATCAATGTCCTGCCCTGGCCTGCTCAGTCGCCAGACTTGAACCCGATTGAGCATGCATGGGATATGCTACAGAGAAGAGCTCTGCCGAATATGGAGGGTATCCAGTCGCAAGAAGACCTTTTTTTGTTGTTGCAACGAACATGGGCGGCCATTCCACAGCGTGATTTGGATGAACTCATTTTGAGTATGCCAAACCGATGTTCTTGTGTTGTTAGTGTTCGCGGTAGAAACACGGATTATTAACTGTTTAAGTTACCCAATAAAATTTTAAAGAAAACTGTTATTTCAGTCTTTTTTTCGAACTTTAATGTTAGTGGTTCAAATGTCAAAAATCCCTTTATTAGAAAATGGCAAATTTCTTTATTAATGCAAAGGTGACTTGGTTTATCGTTACTGTGACAAACGAAAACACTTTATTTGATGAATCCTTAAAGAAAATTTTAATTAATATCAATCAGGAGAAAAGTTATTGCAAAAATATATGTTGATCCCTAGACACTTTTGATGTGTGTATGTGCATGGGACATCTACAAGTACCAGCTCTCACGGAATATTTCCGTGCCATTTGGTCCAAAATATCGACACCATGGATCTGCATGGTGTCGGACGTAAAGAATAGCACCATCCCATATCTTCCCGTGGGTGTCGTAAGAGGCGACTAAGGGACTTGCCAGAGAATGGGCAGCAGCGTTCTCTGTGCTTTTTGTAACAACCGTACTGCGATCGCCAACCCGCCTGCCAAGCGTGGCGATTATGGCAAAACCCCCCAAAATGTCAATGTGACTTGGGGGAGGCCTATGTCCAGCAGTGGACGTCTTTTGGGCTGAAATGATGATGATGATGATCGACACCAAATTTTGTTGCATTATAAAATTCCACAGTTTCGGGAATTTTCTTTTCCCCTGCACCAATTTGAACAGTCGGGTGTAGTGTACTAAGAATCATAACATTTTTATTAGATTTTCCCTGATAAATAGTTGGGGTAGTATCAATATCTATCTTCAAAATATATTAATCATAACGTGGGGTATGAATGGTTTTGCACACCGTTGGTATTTCCCTTCTTGCACGTCTCACTGTACCAACTATGCTTGTTTGTTCGACTCTTAGTTTATCTGCTATATATAGTTTTTTAGAGGTAAAGAAGTTGTCTGTGGTGAAATTGCGACCTTTTTTCATTAATAATAGGGTTGTAGAAGTTTCAAGATCACGTGTTCTGGTAATGACTCACTTGTACGATCTTGATCCCGGCCTAAATAAGTAAATCCATTACATAGATATTTGGTTTCGACATCAACCGGAAGCCAAAACTTTATGCCGAACTTGTCAGTTTTTTTTGTTATATATTGCGTAAAGGGACATCGTGTTTTTGACAGAAATAACTGTTCATCGCCAGTCAAGTTTTCACCTGGTATATAGCACATTATACAATTTTCAACATTGCTGACGCTAGCTAGTGCAAATTTATCCGTTGCAAGTCGTGAAGATCTTGTAGAGTGCATATCAAAACGCAAATATTTCATAATTTCTTTGAATCGGTTCTTGTTCAGCGTTTCGCGGAATACAGACGGGCCCCAAAATTTCGACCACATCAGATCTAAATCTAGTTGACTAGAACTATAAGCACCGCGTACATATAGTAATGCGATAAACGCATCAAGTTCCTCTAAAGACATACACCAAGTCCTATCGTTGGTCCGTCGACGAGCTTCCGTTTCTGTGCACGGCTTTATGAGTCGAAGAGTTGTGTCATCAAGGAATAGACGCCAAGCAGCCGCACCTTACCATTTTCAACGAATCGTTTTGCGTAGGGGGTTGGGCCTGGAACTTCCCGAAGCACGTTTTGACAACTTCCCCGTCCGGTCTGGCTTCTACTCTGGGTATGTGCTAAAAAACTTCCATTCGATACCATCACTTGCGATCAAAGTATCACCTGTAGCAGGTACTTCCGATTGTCGATTGGAAGAATTCCCATCGCGTCGACCTCGCCCTCTTCTACGCCTTCTTCTCAATGAGATACTGCGACGACTAGAAAGAAAAGAAAGAAAGAAAATAAGTTTATTTGGCACATGCCACAAGTACACACAACAATAAACAAAAAATAACAAAAAATACTTAAATCCGAAAACAGAAGAAAAAAAGAGGGTTAATTATTGTGTACATATTTAAGAAAAAAAAAATAGGGATAATTATTGTGTGCCTCACGGCTGCGCCAAATAGGGCCAGTTTAGCAAAATGCCGGGCAGCTAGGCTGCCTGACGCAGGTTTTACTAGGATCCACGTCACTTGTGGAAGGTGATTCTATTTGGATATCTTCACTTGAATCTGAACTGTCCGACAACAATCGGTTTCTGATCACATGTGTAGTCCGTATCTGCGATATCAACTGCAACAGCACTGTCTTCTCCTCCCGATTCAGACTCTGAGCTACGCAAATTCCGAAGATTTTGCAATTGTCTCTGTATTTCAAACTCAGAGAGATTTCTACGAGCACTTATATCGATTTTATTTAAAACGAATACAAAACGCGACGAATACAAAATTATCCTCCTTACACATCACTCAGATATTCAACACTGGTCGAACAATAAGCCAGCACAATAATATTTTGAGCGATAATGTAAACAAAATATTTATAAGTACCCCTCAAGTATCAAAGTTAACCGAGCCCTTTGTATTGGGTCATTTTGACGATAGTGGTCTTTGTAGGTATTACTCATTGTAATTCCAAAAGATAAGATAACAACGGTATTTATCAATAGGGTGTTTAAACCACAAACTATTAAAAGTCACAGAATGTTGCAACAAGCCGTAACTTTAAAAATATTATCATTTTATTTCACAAAATTTCTAGTGTTAACAGGCTGGAGTAAAATACATCACAATATTTTACAAAACAATATTACATCAGATCACACTGATCAGCACAAAACTTGGTGTAATATTGATAAGTGTTAATAGACTTCTTATGCCGAAGTACTAAGGAAAGCGCAGACGATGGTCTTTTGTCAAGGTCCCTCGACCAATATCCCAAAATAAATCACATAAGACTGTATCGAATAACGCACACAATGATGGACTAAAAGTACTGCTTTACAAAAAATCCCCTGATTGGCTGAGCACATCAACAAATCGGACTGCACAAAAGTACAGGGATTTCCCCGAAAAAAGACTAGGCTTACATAACTTCAAATAGCGGAGGACATGGTTTCCGATATCATTTCTGGAACAAACCTAAGTTTTATTTTCCACTGAAATTACATCGGGCTTCATTAGTTTCATCTCAAAATTTACTACAGATTAAAAATTCGACCGCAAATTGCAACACATGAAGATTTACGCCGGCAAAATGAGGCAGAACTCTGCATAATTAATTACGGAACGCCCGCATTTTATAATTTAATTAATTCATATTACTATCTGCATCGAGTGGGTGAGGATGTAGCATAACTGTATTATGAACGAGGAACGGACGTAAAACGGTATCAGAAAACAATAAAACTGTAAGTTTCGATCCAGTTCTATGTGGGTCGCTAGAAAACTTTTTTAAAAGCTTTTATTTAACTTGCAATGTATGTATGTATGTATGTTTGTATGTTACGGTGGAATCTTGGAACTTAAATTAGAACCACTTTCCGATATCTGATTGAGCTGAAATTTTGCACACACCTTTGGTCCTGAAGACAATATATTCTTATGACAGACGTAACTGAATCCGGCTGCCAGGATCGTCTCCACATAAGGGAACTCCTCAACGGTTAATAGCATGGACACGAAACTTTGCATACGAGTTCATTTATGATGGATAATTACTATTTGTATCATGAATTCAACTTTCAGTCAGTATCGTTTTCTCACGGGGGAACTCCTCAACGGTTAATAGCGTGGACACGAAACTTTTTTAATTTGTCTTTGAGTTTAGGATTAGTCTGGTGGTAATTTCTCGAAAATATCGTCAACTGAGCTTAATTATTAATACAATAGTTCTTTGACTGACATCCGTATCTATAAACAAGTCAAAGTGTTTACTTGATAGACATGTGTATTCTCCCCATCTTGACCTACGGTGCACAAACTTGGTCTTTGACTAATATCCAAAAATCCAAACTCAAGGTTTGCCAACGTGCTATGAAACGCAGTATCTTAGGTGTTAAATTAACAGATCATGTTCAAAACACCACATTCTGAAATGCAAATCAAAAGTGGCTCAAAAGGCGGCCCAACTTAAATGGTATTGGGCATGTCATGTCTGTCGCATGCTGAAAGAGCTGTGGGCCTGCAAAGCTCAGGATTGGTGCCCTGGAACTATGACACGGGGTCGCGGCAGACCACGAAGGTGATGGTGGAACGAACTGAATGTTTTCCTTGAGAATTGGAATGAAGCAGCACAGAATCGTGACCGTTGGAAGGAATGGAGAGAGACCTTTGCCCAGCATTGGGACAATACAAGCTAGCTATAATATAATTATTAAAGATGCGATTTTTAGTATGTAGGTAGTTATTTTGGTTGAAGTTGGAACTGCAAGAGTCAGAATATTTAGCTTTGCTCTCTTTTACAGTTTTTACCACGTTAAAATTCTAGTTTATTCCATAAAATTAAATGTATAAGTAATTCCCAAAACTCAAGTAATTACTTTTACTTGACTATAGATATAGGTACCTAAGTGTTTCTTACTCAAACTGCTCTTAATTATAGTCTTGTGTAGTTTCAGTCGGTAATAGTCTGACCCGCCACACTTGGGGATGGAGGAATGTATACCTGAGACTATATCACTACGAGATTCTCAGACACGCAAAAAATAGGGCCAATTATTGGCAAATGTTGATTTTTGTTTGCATTTGATTCAAAACATCTCCAGTTCCACCTTAAAGTTTAAAATATGAGTAATCCAGGTTTAAGCTACATTTAACTCATTCTGAAAGAATGAAAATATTAAAGTTCAGTTACGAACCAGTTTAACTGCTTCGATACGGAACAAGCCCTACGGATGACTCGGCCTTAAAACGTCTGACCTGCAATCAGAGGTTTATTAAACCGGTGGCTACAGTCGACGATTCAACCGCTTAATCTAATTTGGGGACGTGTTTAATAACAGTGTAGTTAAGAGGGTCAGTGTATCAACTGTAATTATGAGATGTTTGGGGATATTGAAGGGAAACGTTCAGATAATCAAATGATTTATTGGTAATTTCTTGAGCATTTTGTTAAGCTGTATAGTTGCGGTCACTGCCCTTCCCTTAATATCTCTTTGCACGAACCAAAACAATGAAGAATTTATTTACTTTTCATTGGAAAGTTGAGGATTATTATATATCGAGTTTCCTCCGTGCCTCGGAAAGCACGTTAAGCCGTTGGTCCCGGCTGTCATTTGTAGATCTTTGACAGTCGTTACGAGAGCTAAAAGTCTGACATCCAGTCTTACCAAGGGGTATCGTATTACCCAGTTACTGGGTTGTGGAGGTCAGATAAGCAGTCGCTTTATGTAAAATACTGGTACTCAGCTGCATCCGGTTAGACTGGAAGCCGACCCCAAGATAGTTTGGGAAAAGGCTAGGCAGATGATGATGGTAAGTTGAGGATCACGATGGATGCCAATTCAGGGCGTTTAAAGTCTTTATTCCCATGATAGCAATTAAGGATGTCAATAAATGTAGGTGGGTCAATGACCGCTATTGCCATGCTAAATGGCAGCAACTATAGTTAGAATTGTTTTTAGCATATTATCTAGGTTTTTTTTAATTTATTTATATTCACACAATATACATAACAGGACAATACATTAAAATAGAAGACCACAAACGTACTGTTTATTTCACAAGAAATTTCTTCCTGCAGACCTGCGAGAGGATAAGAAATGTAGACACAGTGTGTAGAAAAGACAAAACAGGAAAATTTATGTGTTTGATACTGGAAATTATTTTATTGAGTAGTATTTAGAACCCTATCTTTATTTAAAGTAGGTACGCCAACGGTAAATACATTTTACATTTCAAAAATTTCACTGGTTGTGAGCGTAGTAAGTATCGCAATGAATATTATTGAATCGTCGAATAATGAATGGCATTGGGAATGCGAGTGTGTTACGCAATAAGACAGTCTTTTGAAACGAGCAAAATTGTCTTTAACTAGTGTTCATTTTACACGTATTTGCGAGGATTTATTTCTGAAAAACGTCGCGTCAATTTATGTAAATACCCCAAGGCAAACTTCATTTCCTTGCAAAACTGATGGTAAAATTATGTAAGTCCTACATTATGTAGATCCTGGAGTCATTTTTCAAGCAGAATACTGTTATTCTAAGGATGATGCATTCGTTGTGTGCGTTTATGAAGAATTTAATAAAGTCTTGTAACTTGTGTTTCGTGCCAAGTGTTAAACGCCGGCCCAGTTCTCTTAGCTCATTTTACTACTTCCGTAGCATGATTAGTAACTCATATCCCGTTTGTGATCAGCTTGTGAAGATTGCGAAAGAACCTTTTGAGACACTTATGGGCATACTGCACGTGCGTTTAAAACTGTATCACGTTTCCAACCGCACGTGCAGTGTTCCATGTATAAACCGGTTTGCGCAGGCAAAACTGTGGTGAAGCTTGTGCGTGTGGTAGGCCTATTACACTTCACCTAAGGGATAACTGCCGTCTCCTTCTTCTTTGCCCTCGTCTCTTCCCGTTACGCGGAGTTGGCTTTCTCAATCCTGCGGCGCCATTCCCTTCGCTGGTAAGCATCGTCATCCGTAAGGCCATGCTTTTGCATGTCATTTCGGAAATTTGTCATCCAGGTAGTTGACAGTCCCTCTCTCTTTTGCTCTCCCTCTCTCTCTCTCTCTCTTACGGATATCTTCCGTGATTTTCAATTATTATGAGATCCGGATAAAGTTGCAAGCGCCATGATAGTGGGATGACTGGAATGCGGGTGGATGTTAAATAAATTATTAGGTGCAGATAAATTTGTCTAGCCTCCGTCTTAGTCTTTCACACGTTTTCTATCACAATTCATTGGATTTGAAAGTAATTCGTAACCCGTTGCACCGTATGTTTTAAAAATTAATTTGTTGTTTTTTTCTGTCGGACAAACACCTCCTCTTCCGTTGTTAAATTGTCTGATTGAATACTGAATGCTTTGGGATTATGAACGTGTTAAGAATTTGCAGTGAGCAGTGCAGTGGGGACTGCACTGATCAATGATCATTCTTTAGGTCCATAAACAATACCCTATAATACAATAGGTAGTACCTAGATATTGACACTAGAACTATTGTTTTTTAAAACATAAACGTCTTAAATCATAAAAAATCCTTTCTTATTCTACAGCGTATTTTTTGTCTTTGTCTTTGACTGCTTCGTCAGTCGAGTGAGGTCCTGGGTTCGCGTCCCGGGTCGGGCAAAGTGGTATCAGGTTTTTCCTTTAGGAATTTCTCAGTGGCAACGACGGAGTCTTGATTTGTGTCCGGTTAATGGCTCGCCCCCTATTACATGGGACTTAAAAACATAAGATCTCGATGTGTTCACGAGCAGCAATAAAGCTATGCTTAATTATTGCGTTAATTTCTTTAGCTAATGTTATGTTGTTGGCTTGTTGCACGCTTTGGTGCAAACTGTAAGTGCAGCAAGTGTTTGTAAAAATAAATAAGTTCTGGCGAAATGTGGTTGTACTATTAGGATCACCTTTGCCGAACCCTTCGGAGACTATAGGCGTATGTTATGTTTGTTATTTAGCAGCGTTCATTTTAATTGATATGGAAGTTGCTCAGCATCTTGCTAGAGGCTGTAAATATTCTCATTACCTCGATAATAAGATTACTGCTTAGCTCGCGTCGACGGGTTCTATTCCTGAGGGAGTAACAGAAAGTGCTAATAGTATTCCCTATTGACCTAATTGCAATATGGCTGCTGCCGATTGTGGAATATTTACAGTTGTTGACGACTTTAAACAGGAATGTAAGGGTTTCTCTTGGGTCTTACTATAGTATTCTTTCATCGGATGACAAAAAAAAGAGAGCCCGTGTGACTTGATAGTTCATGCCGCTTCAGCATAGTTGTAATTATTCCCACTGTCGGGAGAAAGACCTCTTCTTGGTTAGGAGAAATGCGCTGTACTGTAATTCACACAAGCCCAGTACGTTTTCGTAGATGTTACGCTTCCCACGGCGCTTTTGGCACTTTTGTTGCATTTTCCGAGCATTTATGATGCATATTTCGACGATTTTATGTTGCATATAATCCGGTATCTACATGCTTGTACCCGCACCCATCAAACTAGAACAAATAAATGGATCTGTGGCAAAAATCGGTAAGGCGGCAGTACTTTCCGGACACATGGTCTTTTTGTCTCACAAACACCTCCACAAGTACTAAATATGTGTTTGTCATAGGATATTAGAAACGTTATCGTGTTCCGCGATCCGGTTCAATAACGGCCCGGGTCGGCGCCCTGCATGTCGGTCGGGTGGCGAGGGATGGGGGCGCCTGCAGCTGATTGGGGGACAGGAAACGCTCAGCTTAGTGACGTAATGGACGTGTTTTTTTGGCGATGTGTGAAAACCACTGGCTGGTTTTGTGGTGACAGATGAGGACGAATTCGTCGGTTTAGGTCTAATAGACCTTAAAACAAACCATGAAGATTTTAACTCGAATAAACCAAAAGTAATGAAGATAGAAGAATTATTTTTGGAAGGAATTCTGCTCTTTTGTGCGTAGTAAATACGGATTCAGATTAACTGAAGAAAAATAGCCCAGAAGCGGGATTCGGAGATATGCAAATCAAAAGACAACAGATTGTCTCCATCATTTTGCATTTTGGTTAGTATCCAACCAAAACCATCGTCAAAATAAGTTTATTAAACAGTTTAAATGCCGATCTGATTATACCAATACTTTTTTCGACGAAATTACCGCAGCTGGTACAAGCGTACAAGACATATTTTCTTTGAAACCTTTCAGAATGTAAAAAATATAACGGAGTCATGAACTTAAAGTGGGTCAGTTCACATCCCTTGCGGAAGTCGGCTACCTGACTCTGTATGCCTCGTTCTCAACTAATTGTTTCTTTAAAAGCTGTTCAGGCGTGTAGGCAAGTATTGATGTTCAGTAGCGTTTGGTTAAACGGGATTGAGAGTGTAGCGACCCAAACTTGGGTGAAGTTTTGGTAGAAACGCAATGCTACGTGATTTAGGTTTGGAGTCTTGAAATTGAAGGATCCGAAACTACTGGATAGTCTCGTAACCATTATAAAGGCACTGTCTTTGATTTTGACAGTTCAACACGTTATTGACGTCGTTGAGCAAGCAACTTTTTCAATAGATATTTTCTTCAAAATCCTCCAGATTGTGATTGAAAGTGTCTTACGCAATTGGGGTGCAGGTTGAATAAAACGAATAAAACCAACTGGTAGTTTTTTTTTTTAGATGCATTTTCGTCTATGTGGAGTATAGACGTAGCTTGCATCTAGTTTTGTCCGCGGCTTCGCTCCGAAATGGTCCGAAATTATCCCACGGGAGCGTTTTAAAATAAAGCCTATGACACTCGGGCATAATGTAGCTTCCAATTAGTGAAATCATTTTCGGATATCGGATCAGGAGTTCCAGGGATCACCCCAAAAACAAACTTACAAACTTTACCTGTTTGTAATAATACAATAAATGAAGCCGCGTCTAGCCATATTTCTATTATACAACCACAACATTCTCAAGATTAAGGTAAGAAGATAATTCAAACTTCATTATCATAGAGTTTTTGCGGCCAGTTGCCCCGTTCCGGGCCGCAAGAAAGTAACGGCTTGTGCGCTCATTAGCAAATGCAAAACATGCTTCTTAATCGAAGATGCGACTAGTTTCTGGTCTAAAATGTATTTATATTAACATTTCTTTGTCTTCTTCGAGAATGTCTTAATATGATATTTAAAAAGTAACTTCAGCATTCTTGACTTTTTCTACTCTACTCCAAATCAATTAATCAAAATATTTTTATTTTACATAGGCCACTTATAAAACGTCGACAAAAAGGTGCTCGGTTCGGGTTGGTCGTTTCCTATGGAGAAGAACCGGCAAGAAACTTCATGGTTACTCCTTTAAAATCATTTGGTTTTACAATATTTCTGTTACAGCGTTAGTACTAAAGTATGGGAGAACATCGTAGGCCTGACAATAAGTCGTTGCTTACTACAAAACGTAGAACGAAATAAAAAGTTACCAAGGATCTAGGAATCTATAAGGCCTACAATGTCCACACATTTACAAACAAACGGTAAATAAGAAAAACAGTCCATAAAAAAACAAAAAAATAAATAGACAATATCACAAAAAGACTAAATCAAATAAGTGACACAAATGTTGTCATCCGTGCTGTAACTATTCTTCGACTTGACTATTTCTCGACGGCATGTGAGTCAAGTAAGAGGCCCATGGCCTGCATAAAAACTTTGTCACCAGCTTAGGCAATAACCACACGGAAAAGAAAGAAGCATTCTTCATTACTTGATGAGTGAATGTGGGTTTTATCATAAACTACAGAACCATTTGGTACGAATGACCAGCTCAACTGATCCTTTTTCTACATCCGCGTTCATGGTTCATACCCGCACACCGGTTGAGAGTACTACGCAGAACAAATGTTGCAAATTATCGTCTAATAATTAAAACTTTAGTTTTTCTTACATGTGTCTATTAGTGGTTCTTACAAATCTATCTGCCTCCATTTCAGTCATTTTAAATTAAACGTTACTATAAACCTTTAATTCAGGTAAGATTTTTATGAATTCATGTGTTTTCTATAAACCTGTCTTCTTCCATTTCTTCAGTCTATATTTTAAAATGACCTTTAGTTTAATATGAGTTAAATACCTGCATAATGTGTTTGCTGTATATTATAAAGTTATAATATAACAAATAAATTAGATCTTCTAGTCATTTCACTTGCATTAAAAAAAACTTCACTTTAAAACAAGTTAAGGGATCATTCCCACAAAGTTAGTAGGTCAAAATATCTTAGCGTTAATAGCTCCATAACTGGGTGCATGTTTGTCATCGGGTAGCGTTGCCAGCGAGCTCGGAATTGCTTTATTATTGCATTAGTTCCGCAGGGAGATGGTTTCATGATACCACGCTTTAGGTGGGATGGCGGTTTTAATAATTTGCGTCCTGCTTGACTCTCCTGTATTTACTTTGGGACGGTCGTTTGGTTAAGTGAGTTGTGAAGTGAAAACTGTATTTGTTTTTGAAGTGAAAACTTATTTAGCGGCGTTGTGCACTTTTGTGATTGGTAAAAAATGTTAAACTCGCGTCAGGTGTCACGTGTCCTGATCGAACGGATTAACATTGCTTTACGAAGAAATTTGAACTTTATGATATCTGTCATTGAGTTTGGGTTTCCGAAACTGGAAAATTCGTAAGACGGATTGACAAGGTTACGAAGGAATTTTAACTTTACGACATCTATCATTGAGTTTGGGTTTCCAAAACTGGATAATTATCTTATGCACAAACAAAACCTTCGGTTTCTCCAAACAGGTAAACATCGTAAGACGGATTGTAATAGTTCTGAAGTGTAAATTTTTTTATGTAATATAAATTGTCATGTTTGTGTACGATAGCGCAATAAATAAAAATTGTATTTTACCACATAAATGATAGTACTTTTATAGTGAAAATTTAAAGAAATTCGTGCAAAATTATTCCCTAACCTCAAAAAAATATTCAAGTTTTCACTTCAGCCGGCACTCCCGGAGTGCAACCCGTTTTTTTCTATTTTTGATTGATGACATAATATTATAGATAGATGTCGTTGTAGTTGGTTAGTTATCCAAAGAATATGGTAAATATAAGAATTTGCTAAGCAAATGCGTCAGTTTGTGGTCAAATTGAGATTAATTATGTGCATATCCAATGGAAAATTACAAGTTGGTTTTCCTTTTTGATGTGAAGCATTTGAATGCGCGACTAGGCAGTACAATCGACTTGTATGCCGTGACCGGAAACGGTGTTGTGCCCTATGCCACGTAATATCAACCTTTTCTCTTTAAAAGTTCCATGTTCAAAATTTTTCTTTTAAACCATATTTAGTTATAGGTTTTTATTAATGATTAATTCTATTAAAAACAAAGATATGACACATCTGCCGGGCGTCCCGTCAGGGCCAACTTTTTTTAATATTTTTCATGAGTTGTTATTTGATTATCTTTCCATTTGCTATAACTCACATCTGAAATTATTAAAAACTATCTGCCCGGTGCAACTTCGTTTGCGTCACATTTTCCTCGTTTTTGCGACATTTTTCATTGCTGCTCCACTGCTATTGGTCGTAGCGTGATGATATATATCCTATAGCCTTCCTCGATAAATGGACTATCTAACACTGAAAGAATTTTTCAAGTCGGACCAGTAGTTTCGGAGCCTATTCAATGCAAACAAACAAACAAACAATGAAATCTTTCCTCTTTATTATAATACTAGTTTAGATTAATTCTATTAAAAACATAAATGCTTCACATCTGCCGGGCGTCCCGTCAGGGTCAACTTTTTTTTCTATTTTTGATGAGTTGTTATTTATTTATCTTTCCATTTTGCGATCACTCACATCTGAAATTATTGGAATCTAGCTGCGCCCTGCGGTTTCACCCGCGCAGACTGGGACAAAAAGTAGCCTATGTGTTAATCCGGGGTATAAGCTATCTACATATCAAATTTCATCAAAATCCATTTAGAAGTTTTTGCGTGAAAGAGTAACAAACATATATTCTTACAAACTTTCGCGTTTATAATATTAGTAGTCTAGTAGGAAGTACTAAAGTTATCACGATCAACAATAATATCTCCATTCCCCTTACATTTGCCTTCTAATACAAACAAACTAATATCGAAGGAAACAGTTTCCTCGTCGTTTCCGTGGAGACGCCCTACCCATCAGTTGGTCGGTAAATGCGTTGCGAACTGCGGTGGCATGTTTCTAACCGTTTAATTCACAACTGTTTTGTTGGACAATTTCTTTAACTTTATACATGGATGGATAAAGTACTTTAATTGAAATATGACCTTATTTGTTTTACTTTTATTGTTCCTGGCTGTCATTTGTAGATCTTTGACAGTCGGACAGAAGCCGAAACTCTGACATCCAGTCTTACCAGTATCGTATTACCCAGTTACTGATTTGTGGAGGTTAGATAGGCAGTGTCTTCATGTAAAATACTGGTACTCAGCTGCAACCGGTTAGACTGGGAGCCGACCCCAAGATAATTTCGGAAAAGGCAAGGCAGATGATGAATTGTAATATGACCTAGCTAGACTAGACTGGGTAACTTTTGAGAAAACGGCTAATTAGAAAAAAAACCGGCCAAGTGCGAGTCGGACTCGCTCACGAAGGGTTCCGTACCAGTATTTATAAAAACGACCAAAAAAACCCTTTTTTGAATGGGAGCCTCCCTTCAATATTTGTTTTATTCTGTTTTTAGTATTTTTTGTAATAGCAGCAACAGAAATACATAATCTGTAGAAATTTCAACTGGCTAAATAACACGGTTCATGAGATACAGCCTGGTGACAGACGGACGGACGGACAACGAAGTCTTAGTTACAGGGTCCCGTTTGACCCTTTGGGTACGCAACCCTAAAAACTTGGAAGAAAAAGTCCCCTTATTAACTGGGACTAAAAATGTCTCAAAAACTCATGCCATTTTCCTATGGTAGTAAGCAGAAACCCCCTTTCCACACTCCTTACGCCTCGTCCACGTTCACGTCATACATATATTGCCTACAAAATCCGTAGCATTACTACGTTTTATGTCAGTTTTTAGAAAACAAACAGCTGGATCGCTATCTGTCTTACATACTAAATCTTTTAATCCACGATGAGTATATTGAGCTTGGAAACCCAAACACAACACATTTGATACATTTCTCACATTGCTGACCAATTCCTCTCACACACATGTATCATCATCATTCTCTTGCCCTTACCCCAATTTATTTGGCGTCGGCGCAGCATGTCTTCTCAAAATCAAAATAAAAATATTTTTATTTCACATAGGCCTACATGGGCGCATAAAACGTCGTCAAAAAGGTGCTCGGTTCGGGTTGGTCGATTCCTATGGAGATGTAACGGCATGAAACTCCATGGTTACTCTTTTAAAATCATTTGGTTTTACAATATTTCTATGTTAACGCGTTAGTACTTAAGTATGGCAGGACATCGTAGGCCCGACAATAAGTCGTTGCTTACTACAAAACGTAGAACAAGATAAAAAGTTACCAAGAATCTAGGAATCCATAAAGCCTGCAATGTCCACATTCTTCTTCTTCTTCGATCTTCCTCCATACTTCTCTTTTACTTGCCATCTCATCAGATACCTCCTTTCTTGCCATATCATCCTTCACACAGTCCATCCATCGTTTCTTTGGTCTTCCTCTACTCTTATACCAATCTATATTCTTACTCAAAACTTTCCTCACGACATTTTCCTCATTCCTCCGCATCACATGTCTATATCACGACAACCACCCACACATGCATGTCTACAACCACATAATTAGATATGCGTAAATAAATCCTACTACTCGAAAAAACCCAGACTATTCAGAAGCAGTTGAAAACAGTCTTTACTATTTCTGGATAGCGTCCAAGATTTGTAAACAGAAAACTTCCGGTGTTGCCATAAATTGTATGAATTATATTACGAGTAATGGCGTCTGGTCAGTGTTTCTTCTCTGCGAGACTGGGTTAGACTTTGTTATAATATTTGTATTGTTGCCATGGTAACCAGGGAGGGAAAGTATGGAGTGAGTTGGTTACTTATTAATAATATAACATCACGCGGTTTAGCTCTGTAATGCCTGAAGGGACAGGCAGAGGTATGACCTAATAGTACACTCAAAGGGGTTTAGGTAAAAGTGGCACGATTTTTTAAGTCTGCGGCAACTAATGAAAAATATTCCATTAGTAAGAACACAATAAGAAATTCATTTTCTTCTATGAACAATTATTTCCAAAAGGCATCGGAGCCTAGATATACAGCGTGAGTTTTTCAAGTGGGTGGAAGGCCAAATCCGAAACAATGATAAATAGCGAAAAATACTCAAAGTAGTCACGAGCCCGATTTTGATAAAAACTAAAACTGCATGATTTGTTTAGCCAGGAAACCGTCAAATTAAAAAAAAAAAAACATGTAACGTGTATTATTATACCATTCGATAGTGTCGCTGCTAAGGATCAAATTCTGGGAGGTAATGACATACGGCAAACGATAGAAAATAGTTATTTTTTGATAAAATGCATAACAGTATGCAAACTATTAGTAGGAACAACTCAACTTTGACCGCTTTGGCCGCTGTGAAAAACAAATCATGCCACTGGTCCATACAAACTTACCCAATGCCCTTTCGCCAGTTATGTTTAAGTCCCATGTAATAGGGATGAAACCTATGGCCATCAACCGGGCACATCCAGACTCCGTGGCTGCTACTGAAAAAGTCCATATGACATTAATTTGATGTAATGTATTCCTTGTTTATATAAACGTGAACACTAACAGACAAATGTGTTTCTGGGGAGTTTGTTCCGCCACTTCTTCTTCCCAGCTAAAACACTAGGAAGTGGCGAAGGGCCGCCGTTTTGGGGGACTGTCTCTTGTAATTTTGACGTTCAAAAGTGCTGATTATCAGACTTATTTGAATAAATCAATTTTGATTTTGAACCCGCGACCTTGTGCTTAGCGGGCTACTACACCAAAGAGGCGATCATCTGTATTTTTACTACTTGGAAATATGTCTTTGCTTTCCAACTAAAAATAGTACCTAATCTATTGCTGGATGTTTCGTAAGAACCGATTAAGGGATTTAGAATGCCGCGTGGGCTTTAGCGTAGCGCTGATTACATCATACTGCGGAGCCCAGGGCTTTTCAAAGGCTTCTCTGTAGTTTCGTAGTTGCTAACGGTGAAAATCGTTTGGCAAATTAATTATTTATTTAACAAACAGCTGTCATTGAAAGCTAGCCTTGGTATTAATTAGTTTGGAGCGAGAATTTCAGTAGGATTTGCCGTTTGAGGGATTGCCTTTGGTATGTGATTCCTGGTACTTGTTATGTTGTGTCCAATACGCAGTAGTTTGATCGTTAGTTATTCTCTTACGAATATTAATGAAATGTTCATCATCTGCTAGCCTTTCCTAAACTATTTTGGGGTTGGCTTCCAGTCTAACCGGTTGCAGCTGAATGCGAGTATTTTAAATGGATCGACTGCCTATCTGACCGCTACAACCCAATTAGTATCGGGTACCCCATGGTAAGACTGGTTGTCTGTTGTTGACTGGCCAATGACTACTTTAACGACTGTCAAAGATCTTCAAATGACAGCCGGGACCAAACGGCTTAACGTGCTTTCCGAGACACGGAGGAAGCTCGGTATAACTTGTGGACCAATCTAGGCAAGCGGCTGTTATTATTTAACCATTTGTAAATGTTCAAAGCCTTGTTTAAAATTGAAATAACGACGGAATCTCCCGCAAACGCCAGAAGAGACGCCCTAGAAGAACATACAGTTTTGTCAGTCAGGTGCGTAATTCACAATTAGCATGCGTGGATGAACGTGGATGAAACAAAAGTAGTATTTCTAAGACATTTGTAGATTGGTTTATTAATATATGTATGTAATTAAACATATTCATTGACTAGCTTAACCGCATGCAGCTGAAAACCAGTATATTTAAATAGAGCGACTACTATCTGGCCTCCACAGCCTCGTTACTGGGTAATACGATAGCTCTTGGTAAGGCTGATTATCACGTACGGGCTCCTGACTTATTGTAACAACTGTCAAAGATCTACAGATGACAGCAGGGACCAACGGGTTAGCGTGCTTTCCGAGTACTGCTGGTTCTTTACGGGGGAGCCTGGGGGAATCAATAGAACCTTCCTAAAAGGCTCTTTAATACTTGCTACCACTTAAATAAACCTAATGGTGAACCTAAAAACAAAGAAGAAAGTGCTGTGATCCTAAACGCACCAAACTCGAAGAATTTTCAAGAATCGAATTGTCAAGGAGTCGGTAAGTTAATAAGAAAGTTGAAGCTAGTTGCCCATTCCAAAACCTAGACCTCTATGGAGAAGAACGGACAAGAAACTACATCAGCGTATCCTTCGAATCTTCGTCACCTATTTAATTATGTCTTCATGTAGCTATTCATCCTCCGAACGCCCAAGGTACCTTTAATATCGCCTTAATTACACCCAAATTGCCACTTTGTTCCATACCACTTTGTGAATGAGAAATTCAAAGTAATTAAGTCAAGTCATTTTGGGTAAAAATATCGTTTATCGTAAGGGGAGAAAATTATGGAAGGTCGAGATCGACTGGGGAAGAAATAATTATATGGAGTATCGAGTATTTTAGGAAGTATTGTAGTGATGGCGTATTAGTTAGCTCTTTTCCCCATCAGGTAATATTCAGAAGAAGAAACCCAGGCATTAAATTAGCTGCAATATACCCAAGAAAGGGGGATGGATTGTGTCAGAAATGAAATGAATGAAAAAGGAGTGAGAAAAGGAGATAGCGTGACGAATTACTCGGGAGAATGAAAGAAAAAAACGTGTTAAGCCGACCCCAAATAAAATAAGACAAGAGCAGGAAAATGATAATGAATACTGCTTCTGATGTCCTTTGTTCATAACTGTAGATTCTTGGCAACCTGAGGTTACCAACATTTTCCTTTAAAAATTTTATAATTTTGACTAGATAATTATGTCTTTCGATCTTTCTTGTTGTGTCATTTAGTTACAGCACGGATGACAACACTTGTGTCACTTATTTGATCTAGTATTTTTGTGATATTTTCTATTTATTTTTTGTTGTTGTATAGACTCTTTTTCTTATTTACCGATTGTTTGTAAATGTGTGGACATTGTAGGCCTTATAGTTTCCAAAATCCTTGGTAACTTTTTATTTCGATCTACGTTTTGTAGTAAGCAACGACTTATTGTCGGGCCTACGATGTCCTTCCATACTTGAGTACTAACGCTGCTAACAGAAATATTGTAAAACCAAATGGTTTTAAAAGAGTAACCATGGAGTTTCTTGCCGGTTCTTCTCCATAGGTAACGACCAACCCGAACCGTGCACCCATTTGTCGACGTTTTATAAGTTGTGCTCCTGGCTTATGTAAAATAAAAATATTTTGATTTCAAGTTCAGAAATACTCATTTTGTTACAGATCATCATTATCTTGCCTTTATCCCAATTCATTTGGGGTCGGCGCATCATGTCTTCTACTTCCATACTTCTCTATTACTCGTCATCTCATCAGACACCTCTTGCCATATCATCTTTCACACAGTCCATTCATCGTTTCTTCGGTCATCCTCTACTCTTATACCCATCCACATCCCTACTCAAAACTTTCCTCGCAACATTTTCTCCAATTCTCCACATCACATGCCCATGCCACGACAACCATTGGAAGCACTGCAAATTAGATTTTTAAAATTGTTAGTCAATAAGAAAACTAAAAACAAATGTAAAAACAATTATAATAGGTTATTTAAAATTTGCAAAATTCTTCCTATCACCTTAAAACACAAATACCTACTTCTAGTTAATAGTCATGGCAGCTGGGGGCGCCACTCGCTTGTTACCCA